>JAPUBQ010000014.1:11100000-12586250 GCA_035578125.1 Mellilla xanthometata | reverse complement strand
TACTTTCTAATGCATAACATTTTAAAAATTGAAACTAAAATAAAATTATATAATTTAATAATAAAATTTTACGTCATCATGTTTTGGAGCTTTAACATTTCTTCATACTAAATTAAGGCTAATAAAACTGAAAAACGTTTTTATGTACAAATTTATTTTTCTTTAAAAATTTTGATGTCATTTAAAAAAAAATACAAATTTGAATTGAACTTCACTCCCATACATTAGAAGGTCTTTCTTTGATCTTTGAAAACGAGCCCGTATAGCAATTTCAATTAAGTTCGTTCACCCTTGAGCGATCATATTAAATGTTAATTCAACCGTTATTTTATCAGAACAATTATAAATAGGGTTTATGTTTGTATGGGAAAGAAGAGACTACAGATGTTTCTGGATAAAATTATTAAGGATATATGGGCTAGATCATGAACCCAAAACTTTATTACATGTTTTAAAAAAAAACTGTTGGCAAAAAAATACATTAAAGATAAATAAATTGAATTTATTTGTAATAACAATGTCCCAACAAGTTATTTTTTGTAATTTGTGAGTCTGATTGGTACTAAAATTGGTAAAAATATTTTCAGGGTTGTTTTTTTGATAGCTATTTTTCAATATAATTAACCGTTTATTATTTCGAAGAATTAAAGTTAATTCTTCGAAATAATAAACGGTAAATTCAAAGTTTTGTCCATGTTATCATAATAGTATTTTTATTTGACCTTTGCCTTGGTTTTTTGCTGGAACCAAAAGACCTAATATACTTTTGACCTATATACTTTACGGTCATCATCCAAAACCTATTGACTATGGCTTAGTAATAATGATTGTAAATGAACTATGGGTGAAATTTTTGGTGTTATTATAAAATTTGTGTTCAACTTCAGAACACACTCAGGAAATAACTATGATCTTCTAAATAAGAAAAACTATAGTTCAACAAGTCAAGCTAGTAGTCTATCCAATTCTGGTGTCTGATTCGTTATATTTGACGAGTATCGGCAGCGTTCGCCAATCGTAGCCATTAACGTAATCTATACGCGTCATTTCTGACCAATCAGGCCCCAGGATCGTATTTGCCTATTAGCTCGATTCGTGGAACAGACTAAACTTATATAAATGTGTTCATTTACCTTAAAGTTTCTAACATTTTAGTTCAAATGTTTCCCACGAGAAACTGTGCCTATAAACAAAAAGATATATTTATCCCCAGCCCTGATTAACCATCCTAATCAAAGCAAACTACAAAATTAATGGCAAAAGGACTTAATTAGTTCTAATTAATCTGAGCAACAAATCCGACCTTACAACTACCCTTGCTAGCAAAAATCTCTACTAAATGAGCACCTAACAAAAAGCAGGTAAATTGCACTACCGAATTTCCAGCTAATGCCATACAAAACTCAACCTTAAAGTAACACAATAACGAACAAAATTCCAAAAATCCACTCACTTTGTTTTCTGTTCGAAGCCGAAATAAACTTTACTACTAAAGTAATAAAATCCAAAATTGTATAAAGTTGGTATGTTGTAAAATTGCTTCACAGGATGTTACGCTAGACTGGTGGCAAAATCTGCTATATGACAGGAAAAAATATATTTTTTTATTGTAGTGTTCGCTTTCAGTTCATATATAAAGCAAATGCCTTTAAAGTAGGGAATTATTTTCATAAAAACACTCATAGATTGGCTTATATACTATTTATTGTAATTCTATCATTTTAATGTTCCAAAACCAATTCTCACTAATGTATTTTTGTGCAATTATATATAATACAAGTGCTTACTTATATTTATATCATGCAAAAACGCTTACACAAATATTTGTAATTTTTTAGGGAGCTAGTTTTGCAACCGAAACATGCGTTTTGTATCCGGAATCAACGCAGGTAAATTCGCGGCTAGTTATGAAGCGAAAAGATCTCATAGGCTGTCATAAAACCGCTTGATGCTAGAGCTGTAGCTCTAGCCATTTCTATTAGGTCATACGAAAACAAGGGGAAACGATTTTTCTGCCATTCATTCATCAGACTTGATCGTCTGATTCAATTCCCGTCATTAGGGTTCGCGTGTTTGTGACGTCACCATTAATGCGATCGGGTAAAAACGCTCCGGGACAGAGGGTAACGAGATTATTGGCCGATGGGTTGTGATGGGTAAATGGGAAAATGTACTAGACATTTGTGTTTTGCAAATATTATCGGCCATTTTAGAGCTCCGCTGCCAAAGGATACTTCTATGAATAGACAAGACTTTTTTCTTTTTTTCTCTGTACGTCCGTTTATCTATCCGTTTGTTTGTAGGCTGTAATTCAAAAAACATGATAGCTAGAGAATTAAAATGATTGCCTATTTTTTTCTGTTCTTATCAACAAATACTAAATATTATAAAGAAGAAAAGTTTGTTTGTTTGTTTAAAGCTCCGAAACTACTGGATCGATTTGAAAAATTTTTTCACTTTTGGGATACCATATTATCTCCCAATAACTTAGATTAATTTAGAAACCGGGCAAAAACGGGACGGGATGCTAGTTTTGAATAAAATAAATAATCAAAGGAGGCTCTTGTACAACAAACTACATTTATTGCTATTTTTATAGATTATGGGTACGGAACCTTTTGAACGCGAGCCAATTATTTACTTAAAATAGAACAGCTAAGTAGGTAGCTTATGAGAAGTTAAATAAATTAATATAAATGGTGTATTGGATGTTAAAAAAAAAAACTGATATGTAAAAAAAAAACATTTTGTTAAGTGTTGTTCATGCGTGAGGTATTTTTTTTTCTATGGTATTGGTCAGCCAAATAGTTTTAAAGGACGTTAAAAACACCAATTTTTTTTTTCATGTCAAGTACATACGAGCAATTACAGTCTAAATTTTCTATAAAAAAATAGCTTAGTAAAAATCTGACAATCACTATTAAAAAATGACGACCCAATAAAAACAACAAAAAATAGCCCAATCTTTAATCGGCAATTTATTTATTGGACATAAAATCAAACGCCTAGTTAATTAAGACTTAGACAAGTAGACATTCTAATTTATTTTGAGTCTCATTAGTTCGGAAATTGCTAATTTTCTCTAGAAACTCAAATTATTTGCTCCTCTCTAATATTTATTAGGTTATTACATAATTTTATGATGTACCTAATTAGTTTTTATTTTGGTACTACAATATTAGTTTAGTTCAAAAACATAAATGTTCTGCTGTTCTCAAAATACTTTAAAATCCTGAAGAAAATCCATAAGAAACGTTTAGAGATTCGGAACAAGATGACGTTATATTAATAATTGTTGTATTAGTATTACGAACGTTTATTTATAGTTTTTTTGTAAATAGTAGTTTTAAAACTTTAAAATAATATGTTTCTTTACGTCGATTTTGAATTTTATGGAATTTTAAAGCGACAACAGCTCTGTCGGGCTTGCAGCCGCTTCACATCTCAAAGGAGTCCCAAAGGGTTCGATCCCAGTCCATGAGTTTGAGTTTTCCATGAGGAAACCATAGCATGGTTATTATCCCGAATATTATGGTACAAATTTAATGTCAGTCCGAACGGGGAGAATTATTTGCAAAAAGAAAGTTAGAACGGTATATTGTGTTAATATAATCCCATAAAAATAATACAAAATCTACCCAATTTAATTAAACAAGAAAGCATAAATGTATTAAAGAGGAAATTTTCAATATTATTGACTGAAAATTGTTTTTATACATTAAGATAATTGTATCTAATTAAGATAATTGTATAATTGTACCTTTAAATTTACCTGACATGTTATTGTTTTTTTGATGTAATTAACTTTTTTTAATTAATCTAATGTATCACAATCTATAACGTACGAGTATGTAATGTTTTTAAGAAACCAGACAGATATTTTGCACGCCCTAGTGGTAGGTTTTAGTTAGGACATATAAATTAATTGTACAACATGAACACTCTGAAACCGCAATAAATTACACTGGTCTACAGTGGTTTTGTTGCCTTTGATATGATGATGATTTTGGGTCCGTTTATACACACAATTCGTGAAAATATCAATAATTTTGTAAGATTTGCTCGGATTTTTTTCAACAATTAATGACTGAAAAATTTAATTTTGACGATAAATCGTTCAAAATTCAATTTGTAGAAATGACCAAATTTAGTACTTTTACAAATATATTCGTAATCTGGGCACTTAAAAACGTAACAATTTGCGATGATAAACAGGGCAACAAAAAAAAATGATTTTTTGTAGAGCTGTGTTATTTGACTTTGAATTTGCATTTTCTAGTGCTTGCCTTGCTAGCAACGACAAGGAAAACCAGACTTTTGGATGCTTCACTTTTGTCGACTTCACTTATCACTTATGTTCACTTACCTGTGTATGCGAGTAGAACATGCTGAAGTTGGAGACGATGACGGGCACCGGCAGCGCTATGGTGAGCACGCCGGCTAGCGCACACAGCGCGCCGACGAACATGCCGAGGTAGGTCTTCGGCGCCATGTCACCGTAACCAACCGTTGTCATCGTCACTATAGCCCACCACAACCCGAGTGGGATCGACTTGAACTGGTTGTCGGGGTTATCCTGGAAACACCAAATTCGAAATTATTTTGAATAGAAGACATTTTTTTTATTTCCCTTGCAATCCAAAGAGGCAATGCGGCGAGTGGGAAAAGGTTAAAGAAGATGAAGAAGATGTAATTCTGTTGCCGTTGTAACAAAAATTACTAAGAATAGAAAAAAAAGAGAAAGAAAAGAGCTCCCACAAAACAGACCACGGTGTATGCCATTTTTTTATAGACAAATAGTACGAAACCTTTCCTGCACGAGCATGATTTGAACCAGTTAATAAATATATTTTTCATCTCACATCTATCCTATATATCTAAATAAACTAATGCCTCTCACAAATACAATTATAAATTATTGAAACAGAATTGGTATCGATTTAAAACACCATTAACTTCATCGGTCTCTCATTTACGAGGCGCTGAAATTTGAGCTTTTATCGTAAACATCGCTAACGGCCAACACCGACGATAATATCCCAGTTAATGGTGCATACATCTACCCCTCTTCCGAAATAGATAAGTGATCGAAAAGTCTTTCAGCTCTTTCCGCGTACTGCGCTACATAGTTGTGTTATGTGTAATAAATAGTAAAAAGGGCGTTTTATTATATTTAAAAATGCTTGAGGAATCTCAAGATCCAACTTTCAAAAGTATTGAATTTATTTTGACAGGTGAGCAAAATTCTTACAGTTATCCGTAAATTACTTAATCATGAATTGCAAGACATGGATGGAGTGTGTGAATGAGGACATTAGACCGAACTACGGCAAAACAATGATAATATTCGTAGGCGCGCGTTAAATTACCCTCAGATTTAAAACGTGTAAGCCCGTTCACCGAATTCATAATTCGAATTTACCAGCACGTATTAACGGACAACTCAATTTTGTGAATGCGTTGGACGGACAAACTGTCTGTCTACGTGTAAGTTTCAATTGTTTAATCGTTTTGTAGTGAAGACGAATGATTCAAAAATAATATTGTAAATAAATGTTCTCACGTAAGCGATCAATGTAATCTTTTGTGAAAAATAAATGTTTTTAAACCTTAAACCTTAGAGAGAAAGGACTGAGTGTGGAGATAAAAACAAATAAAAGAGAGTGGAAGAAAAAAAATTGCTGTACCGACCCCGCCTAGTGGGATAAAGCAAGGAAGAAGAGAATTGCGAAAATCTGACTCTTTTATTCCATTCAGTTCTATCGTTTGAATACGTTATATGTATCTACGACCTTAGCTATCACCCTGTTCCCATACCGCAGCAGTGAATACTGCTATGAGACATTGCTTACATCGACCATCAACTAGAATATTATCCTTGGCCAACAAGGAAGGATCTGGCCTCATTTCGCGGTAATTGGGATCATCACAAAATAAATCAAAACCTTTCCCTTGTATTTGAATTTACATCTGCAAATACTTACAAAGCCTGGTAATAAGATGAAAACATTTTAGGTCGGTTTTCTAGTAACGTCTAGAAAAACCTTAGAGTAACCTCATTGGCGTAATGGTTACCATGCCAGACTGCCAACCAGAAGGTTCCAGGTTCGATTCCCGGCACAGCCAACATCTTTGTGCTAAACTAAATTTTCTGGCTGTTAATCTGGGTATTAAATATGTATCTATATAAATTATGTATGTGTGTAGTATATAAGATGTGTTAGCATATATAATACAAAACTAGAGATTGTTTAGTATGGAGCTAATTGCGTGTGAAATGTGCCCTTATATTTATTTATTTATATTCATTTATTTACAATCAGTTTTTGATGTAAGTGCTTGAGAATAGTACTAAAAGAAATTAGTAGTCTGAACCAAATGGTTCAAAAGAACTAAAGCATAGATATAATATAACAAATAAAAACCGCCCCTAAATAGTTTTACAATAGCTACTACTAACTTTTAATAGTATTTAAATTTGGAGACTTTTCAAATCCTGATTATACACAAAACTTATGCGTATAAGTTTTGCTTAACCTATCGTACAAGCTATTTTCCAAATTACATTAAAGTTGGGCCACTTACAAAATCCGTACACTTGCGGGCTTTAGAAATACACCGCATATTGAAAAACTTTGTAACGTATTCCTAAGAAGTAGCTCGACAGCTGGGCGAACTGTCGTTCCGGAGACGCATTTATAATGCCGCCTAGTGTATACTATATGTATGTACCTCATAACTGAGTAGGGTGACCACATTTGTAACACTTTTTTAAGGGTTTCGTACTTAAAAGGTAAAAATGGGACCCTTTTACTGAGCCTCCGCTGTCTATATGTATGTCTTTCTCCAGGCTATATCTTAGAAACGATGATAGCTAAAACCTGAAACTATCACCAGTTATGTATTTCCCATGCCACTATAACACTACAAATATTAATGTGGTCCCCATACAATAAACATATCTTTTGCTATATATCAATAACGATACTTGGTAGACACTTAAAATTTTCACCGAATGTATAAATGTACATAACCTTTCGAAATACAATTTAAATAAAATAAATATTTAAGGGGGGGCTTCCATACAACAATGGAACAAAACTCTTCATGGGCGAGGCCAACTCGCACTCGGACAATTTATTTGTGATAGCTTGATTATCTTAAGAGATAAACACACACTTAAAAAATCAAATTAAATAAATACTAACATTTAAAACATATTGATAATTTAAATAAAAAATCTAACTTAAATCCACAGAAATAAGAAAAAATAAGTCATCCATACACATTTAATCAACTGAAATGCTTTGTATGGTTTTGAAAAAAGTGCATGAAATTAATTTGACGACCTCGTTGGCGTAATGGTTACCATGCTGGACTGCCAACCAGAGGGCCTCGGGCTCGATTTCCAGCACGGTCAACATCTTTGTGATAAACTAAATTTGTTGGCTGTTGGTCTGGGTGTTAAATATGTATTGATATAAAGTATCTACATATTATGTATGTTTATGTCATATATCAGTTAGTTTAACAACCATAATACAAACTAGAAAAAGTTTAGTATAGGCTAACCAGACGTGTGTGTGTAATGTAAAAAAATCACAAACAATTTTAGTTTAAGCAAATCACAATACACTACAAAATCCAACAGTCCGTGTGAAGCTCGTCCCCGATGATGACGCTCGTAATGCGTCGAAACCCGTTGGACGTACATCCAACGTTTTCTTAAGTAAGTGTGACCGTTTGATTCGTGGAAATATCCCAACCAAAATTGTGGTCACCGCACACAGCCCAAAAGCAAATACATGTTGTATACTTTTGTTTAGCTAAACATGTAGCGGAGTAGGGTGTGAATGTGTCATTTATTTGGCCTGAAATATGCGCTCCAGTGAGTTTCAAAGGATATGTAACACGAGTGATTCTAAAGGAGGTTAAATTAATTTGAATGGAGCATTTATTCCGGTCGGATGTCCCAGGGATCGCTGGATAGACCAAGTGAAGGAGGAGCTGCGCAATCTTCAGGTCACGCAGCGGCAGGAGAAGGCACAGGACCGAGAACAGTGGCGTCTCCTAGTATCGGAGGCCAAGATCCGATTCGGATCGACGCGCCAATCCAGTTAGTTAGTTTTTATTTATTTTTGATCTAGAGCGAGAGAAGCCTGTTTGAAACAACTTGCCAAATTTAGTTTTGTACATCGTTCCTGGCTATCATAGTCTAGTCAACATGCGGACCTTGAATGAATAAATTTTATTTAAACTTATTAAATATGAAAATTAAAATTTGAAAAAATTCAGGTGCCTACAGGACAGATCAATAAACAATAATCCGTGGTCAAAAACTTTTTTTTTTTGCGGAACTTCATTGTTTTTCGAAAACTATCTAGATGCCATTCCGAATCGAATGACACCTCAATCATAATTTTCGGAGACTGCTGAAAAAAGTTGACCAAAAAGGCACTTGTTGACTAGACTATTAGTTTAATAAAAAAAGTATTACTCTAGTTACTAATTATAAATATTTTATATTAGTAAAGACTCTTTGATTCGTATTTTGTTTATTATTCTTAGATATTTTTGTTTTTCTCTTATTGTAAATTGTATGAATTTATGATTTTTATCTAATTTTGATATGAATTTGGTAGATAATGTGATGTTATTCCTTAATAAAATGATTCCTAGCTAGATCGATTTATCGCCCCCGAAACTCCCTATACACTAAATTTCATGAAAATCGTTGGAGCCGATTCCGAGATTCCAATTATTATATATACGAGAATTATTGCTCATTTAAAGATATATATATATATATATTTTTTAATATTAGGACACATTCACACACAGCTGGTTAGCCCCATACTGAACCATTTCTAGCTCGTATTATGGTTGCTAACACAACTGATATACTACATATACATACATACATATTATAATAATATATAAATACATATTTAACACCCAGACCCACAGCCAACAAATTTAGTTAAGCACAAAGATGTTGACCGGGCCGGGTATCGAAATCGGAACCTTCTGATTAGCAGACTGGCATGGTAACCTTTACGCCAACGAGGTCGTCAATAATATAAAAAAATATTTCAATCTGAAAAGATTACACCCAAGCCCTTCGTCCAAACGTGCCTATCAGACTCGCAGCATTGGCAAGGGAAATGATTTGAACTTGTCAGAAAACTGTAAACAAAATTAACTGCTGTTCCCACATTTGGCTAGTTAATGATTACGGGGTCCGTGTTTACCCGCCGCCTTATGTCGCAAGTGTGTGCCGGCCTTTATTTGTACCTAATTGTTTGTACCTAATTGTAACTAATTAAAACCAGCCTACAGCAGGGATCCTCATGAAACGTGGCCTATGTACTCTACAAATTTAAAATAAGTATATATAAAGTAACCCCCTGTATATTGATATCCATCCCACAACCTTGTATAAATTAGATGTTTTTTTTTTCACATTTCACACACAGCTGGTTAGCCCCATACTGAACCATTTCTAGTTCGTATTATGGTTGCTAACACAACTGATATACTACATATACGTACATACATATTTTATATAGATACATATTTAACAACCAGACCCACAGCCAACAAATTTAGTTAAGCACAAAGATGTTGACCGGGCCGGGAATCGAACCCGGAACCTTCTGATTAGCAGGCCGGCATGGTAACCTTTACGCCAACGAGGTCGTCAAAACGTTTAAGTTGGTACCTAGCCAGATTTAGACTAAAAGTGAGATCGAAAACTATCCACTTCCAGTCATGACTTACGGTGCCGAGACGTGGACACTTAGCAGGTTTAGTTCGATGGTTTAAAGTCGCTTAGCGAGCTATAGGAAGAGCTATCTATGCTCGGTGTTTCTCTACGGGATCGTATCCGGAACGAAGTAATTCGACAGAGAAACAAAGTTACTATATACTTATACGATATAGCTCAACACATAAGCAAGCTAAAGTGGCAATGGGCCGGACATATTTGCCGAAGAACCGATGACCGTTATGGTAGACGAGTTCTAGAGTGGAGACCGCGTCTCAGCAAACGTAGTGTAGGACGCCCTACAACCAGGTGGAGCGATGATCTGAAGAAAGTAGCGGGTAGTGGATGGCGAAGAGAAGCACAGGATAGGGCCAAGTGGCGTGCCTTGGGAGAGGCCTATGTCCAGCAGTGGACGAGCATAGGCTGATGATGATGATGAAGGTGTAAACTAGAAATGCAGAGCTCGGGCCCACATTCAATGGCTGTTAAATTAACGTTGCTCATGTCTAATAAATAGTTGCAATGTCTTATGGGTAATTATGTAACTGTAAAGTGACATGTGCAATAAATTGTTTAAATTTGACTTTGTAAATAGGTATATAGTTCATAATATTTTAGATTTAATATATAGCTAATTTAAGACTCGGTGTATTTTGATATGAATTATTTTGCATGAAATAAATGAACAGAAACTAACCTGTGATTTCTCCGCATAGTAAACTAGGCTGGCGAAAATGACAATGCCGAGCACCAGGAAGAAGACCAGCAGCGTCAGCTCCTTTGCAGACGCCTTGAAGGTGTGCACCAGGATCTTCAGACCTGGACTGTGGCGGGTCAGTTTGAATAACCTAGAAACAGAGACATAACACACTTTCTGAGATAATTTGAAATCTATAGAATAGAATTTCTTTATTGTTATATTGGTACATAATTATTACATTATATTCACATAATTATTCACAATTACCATCAATATGGACTCGTCAGTATTTCATTCAATAATATTATAATAAATTAAATTAAAAGGATGGCAGCTGTATAGTGGCATTGTCAAAAACTAAATAATTATAAAAAAAAAAGAAATAGTAAAATGATAAAATAATATCCTTAATATTTGATCGCATTATATGCTCGTATGATGCGTTCAAAAATAATCATTACTGATCTAGCTATCCCGTTTATGAGATACAGCCTGATGATAGACGGACGTTGAAGACAGATAAGACGGAGGAATAGCATAGTCTTAGTTATAGAGTCTCATTGGAGTTGGTAACCTTTGGAGGTGTAACCCAACAACCACCTTCTCCGTTTCATTACATGCGCAGAAACTCAGCGAAAAGACAGATATACAATTAAAGTCCCAAAGTGTTGCACATGTCAATTAGCTTCAACTTTTCTTGTGAGGAGTGCAAAATTTAGGAATGTTTTTCTTGAGTCTCAGTTTCCTAAGAAGTATCACCTGGGAGTCAAATCTAGAATTAATAGGTATTTTCTAGGTAAGCGTATAACATCAAAGAACATAGTGTTGCTTAACACCGGGCAAGCTGTGGTCAAACGCAAATCTATCAGTTTTAGTGCCTGTAGCTCGGCTAGCTAAGGTGTTTTGACGCGATCAACGAAGCTAAGCAACGATCGACTCGGACGATGTTTAGATGGGTGACAAAACTGGCGTTTTTTCAAGAGGCATTTTCATCTCGGCGCCACCATGGGTCGGGCGATATGCTAAATTTTAGGTCCCGGCTGTTAGTCTTAGTGTCAAGCAGTCGTTAAGCCAAGCTAGAAGCTTTCAGGCGGCTTGAAAACTTGGCCACTTAGCTCATATAAAGAAGAAGTAAATCAGTTGTTTTAGAAAATTTAAATCAAAATCAAAAAATAATTTATTTATGGACATCAGGGCTTAAATACTACATACTATAATTACATTACAATCAATTGTCCTATGGCATATACAACTTCAGCCTTATTGTATAATTTGCACAGTTTATATAGCTGATTCGTTTTGAGTAAGGCCGCTGAGATTATTCCATGGACCCCCAACCTAGGCGTGAGCCTGTGTCTTGGTGATCCATATTATTATATTATTACCAATTATACATACCTTAAAATCTTAATAATAGATATGAACTCCAGTATGTCCGCTTTCTCGACGTACTGTCGCACTATAGTTAACTCTACCACTATGTCCATGTAAAAACTAAGTGTTGCTATAAAATCTATTATATTCACAGGAGACTTCACAAACTCTATGATGTTTGGTGCTACCTGTAACAAAAGAAAACATCTGTTAATTTGATACTATGGAGCGACGACGGTCTGCCTCCATCTAGCAAAGGGATATTCCTCCGGCAGATGTTGTGTCCGGAGACGGCCGTCCGACGGTCATGCATTGTAGCTTGAACCCGTCGTACGCGCGCTGTAAATACCGTTTACGCGATTCAGGACCAGCGCTCTGATTGGTCGCGGGCGATGAAGTGCGACAGAGACGCCACAATACTTAATTCTTTTTTTCCTTGTCTTATCCTTCTAGGTGGGGTCGGTACTGCAAATCTTCTTCTCCCACTCTACTCTAACAGCCATCATCTCTACACCCACTCCTTTCTCTCTCATGTCCTCATTCACACACTCCTTCCATGTTTTCTTCGGTCGGCCTCGTAACGTGGTACGTTACTTACCAATTGTATCCCTTATTATCACGCTGGGAATAGTAAATACATCGTAATTTGTGTCCGGCATTCCCGACTGAAGTTTTGACCACAGTTGGACACTGCATGTTACTGATGCGTGGGAGTTTCTTGTCTATAAACTGAATCATTCCACTATCATATTCTGATTAGAACACTATTTCCACTATCTTATTTTGCTTAGAATATTGTTAGAATCAATAAATATAACATGTAATGTTTTCACTGTTTTGATTTTTTCTGAGATTTGACAGTGTCAACGAAATTCTGACACTGACAGATAAAATGAAGAGCGTAAGTTCTTGTTGCTTTGTAATATCGATCAATACTCGGCGGAGAAATCGATAAAATTATATTTAAGGATCGTCGCCTACAAAATAAAAGCAAATTGGATTGTGTTATAAAAACTCGCTCGATCAAACGTCCTAGCCAGAGGCCAGCGAGTCCTACATGCTGGCAGCAATACCGCGTTGAATGGCTAGAACGTTGGACCAGAAAATAATAGATTATTATGAGGTCTATCTGCCAAATGTAATGTATGGTTTCAGAAGCATTCTAATCTCTAGTTTTTATCGTCAAACAATAATAATAATAATACTTAACAATAATCAAAAGTTAATCGTGTAAACTCCATGTAACGTCACTCTATTTAACGACAAACTCTCTAAAGCGTCGAAATCAATTGGCTTTAGTTGATTAAGCTTGCATTTCATACAATGATACAGACCACTCTCTATAACGCCATAAAATGTACAGTCCCTTCAGTGTCGTTATATAGAGTTTACACTGTATTTCAATTTTAATTCGCACTGCATTGTGATTATCACTTAGTATGATTTATGTTGGTATTATCATTGTTTAGTATATGTATTGTTATTAAATAGATCTTTTTGGCCACCAACTCGCCTGATGGTAAGCGAAGCTGTGGCCGAAGATGAAGTAAATATGTATGATGACTGATCAAAAATATGTGGCAATTAAGTCATTTGAACTAAGCAAACTAATTGTTATCAAAACTTACCATCTCAACTCCAGTACTTATAATTTTTTTTTATCATATTTCCGCACTGCCAAAAATAAATTTTCACCTCAACATTTTACAAACCAAAACTCATTTTTAGCTAAGATATTCAAACTTTCCTAGAACATTGATCCAGTATACATAATTTTAAATGGAACATTACTCATTATAATAATCCAATTACCATTCATAAGCTTGTTTCTCGGAATAACACCCACCCTTGGTGTATTTGATCATTTCACAACTTAATTTGGTGTTCCCAATAATTGTATGTTTATAGAAGACAAAATTAAATATTTAGTGTACTTCCGCTGTGATCCGAAATTCAAATTAAGACAAGTAAAGGAAAAATTAACTAATATTAATTAACTGAGATAAATTAATTAAGATTAACGTTACCTTTCACAATTCGGAAATTCTTAACTCTACACGTGTTTTGCCTAACCACAAGGCATCATCAGGAGATGCTGACTCTTCGAACGACAAGACTCCTCTCGACTTGTCGTTCGAAGAGTCAGCATTCAGCAACAGTCAATTTTGTCTTCTATTTACAATGGATTTCCGCAAAGTAACGCCTGAGTCAATAAGTTAATTGTATGTTTCTAAAACCCACCTCAAAGCTTCAAACTACAGTTTAATTTTACAATATTTGTGCAGAGCGCAATTAAATTATCATTGTTCTTCGGAAACACAACAATAAATTCCCGTAAGTGAAGTCTGGAATCTTCTTTTAGACAATAGAATGGTTGTTGGTAGGAAATAAATGTGTGAGCGTTTTTAATATTTTTTACTGACTTTACAAAGTACGAAACTACTAAAATAAATACCTCAATGTTCATCTACATATTTAAGTTTTACTGGTATATAAATAAAGTTACATTTATTGCGCCCAAGCCGACGCACGATCTGCTCATTTAATTAAGGTTAATTATTTTTCTTTATGTTACAAACCTGCGAGAATCATTCGCCTTATGTAAATTTCTAAGGTGAATTTTATTTTGTATATTGTTTTAAATATAGTAAATAAATAATAATAAAAATTTGAAATTTCCAATACACAAGTGTAAAGTAATTGCTAATGTCTGAAAATACTACCAACAAATCAAAATTCAGGTATACAGCTATTTATCATTAACGTTTCAATGTTTGGATATTTATTGAGTCATTTTTTTTTGTCTTGTAAATTTTATCATTGACTAATAATTAACCAATATTGAACAATGAGCGCAATTGAGCGAAGGATTTTATCCAAGTATTTTATTCGTTTGACCAGAAATAATTATCCTGAACAAAGAAGAAATTATTATTTAAATAAGGTCTGACAATTGTAATATATTCGATTTTTATCATGATTATTTAGCCAGCCGAGTTGCCTCTTCGTATAGCGACGCTAATACGCTGACAATTGAAAAAAAAAACAGTTTTAATGGTGTCGATTCAGCGGCACACCCGACTAAACTAAGTTTAAAGAAGCCCCGTCGCTTTTCATCTTAGGTAGCCAGAAAGAGACTGCACGTTCTACACCATAGTCAAAACAACTAAAATAGCGTCAAATATGGAATGTGCAGGCAGTCCAATATCCGATCTATCTGAAATGAAAAGTCTTCGAGCATCTCTGAGCAGTGACGTGGCTTAACAAGAACAAAAGGGCTATTTTACGTTCTAATGAAAATGTTTCCAGATGTAGCCGACGTTTATAGCATATTAATTGCGATACAAACGGAAGTTTGCTCTTAATCAAATAATAAGATGTTCAATTCTCTTGATGTTTTAGCTCCCACTTTTATGTGGCAGTGCTGAGTGGGTTTGGCTTGTTACTAGGAGAAATCGTCACTGGTTAAGAGAATATTTTAATTTTACTTTCATTACCTGAACAGCTAGACTGATACTATTTACTACAGCTATAGATGTCAATAGCTTTAAAGATTCCACTTTTTTCCAACGTAAAGTTGAAAAAAAAAGCGAGTTTGCGCACAAATTCAGTACCATTTTCTATAAAAGCGGCAAAGGATACGTTTGTTGCTTGAGCCCTCTTAATGCTCATGTGAAAGTTTCAGATACCAGATATACAAACGGATAATGGATTCTTAGTTGTAAAGTTCCGTTGGTAATCTTTAAACCCTAAAATGTAACCATAAAGTTGTATGAGTCATTGTAACTATGTGTTTGACAACCTCGTTGGCGTAAAGGTTACCATGCCGTACTACTCACCAAAGGGTCCCGGGTTCGATTCCCGGTACGGCCAACATCTTTGTGATGAATTAAATTTGTTGGCTGTCGGTCTAGCTGTTAAATATGTATCGATATAAAAAAGTATTTCTGTATGTGTATGTAGTACATCAGTTGTGTTAGCAACCATAATACAAACTAGAAATGGTTTAATATGGGACTTACAAAAGTTACTATAAAATATTAGGCTATTTAAATGACGAAACAATAAAGAAATCACAGAGTTGCTCATCTCCAGTAAATAATTGCAATGCCTTATGGGTAATTATGTAACTGTAAAGTGACATAATATTGCAATAAATTCTTTGACTTTGACTTTAACCAGCCGTGTGTGAAATGTATCCTTAAATAAAAAAAAGTCCTAAAAGGTATATAAGTGACAACCGAAAACCACAGCGAGGCTTTTTCAGTCGCGATAAAATTCATACAAAAACAATGCATTCAAGCGCCATAAATCTCCGTCCAACAAAACCTTTCCCTGTCTGATCCACTCTGACACACTTACCTGACGACCTCGTTGGCGTAAAGGTTACCATGCCGGTCTGCTAATCAGAAGGTTCCGTGTTCGATTCCCGGCCCGGTCAACATCTTTGTGCTTAACTAAATTTGTTGGCTGTGGGTCTGGGTGTTAAATAGGTATTTATATATAATATGTATGTATGTATATGTAGTATATCAGCTGTGTTAGCAACCATAATACGAGCTAGAAATGTTTTAATATAGGACTAACCAGCTGTGTGTGAAATGTGTCCTTAATAGAAGAAGTCCTAAAAGGTATAAAAGTAACAACTGAAAACCACAGGCATGCTTTTTGAGTCATGATAAAATTTATACAAAACACTGCATTCAAGCGCCATAAATCTCCGTCCAACAAAACCATTCCCTGTCTGATCCACTCACGCCAAGACCAGCCCTAAAACAATGGTCCTACATCACCACTTATCCCCTGATCTCAAGGCACCTGCCTAATTTTTTCCGCACACAATCTCACCCTCATTATGGGGTGATATGGAGCCGACAAAAGAGCTCGGATAGATATGAAGAAGGGACGAGTACCGCCTTAATTGTGGAGTTTGTTTTGCGGCTGATAAGTGAACCTAGTTTGTTCGTGTTGAGAGTGAAGGCGTGGTTGAAGGTAAGAATTGCTCTGGCAGGTTTTTTTTACACTGATTTTGAACAAACAGACGAAAACAAAAACCTTGGTGTTATATATTTGGCGTTGGTGTGTGTCTGTGTTTGTATGTGCGTGTCTGTCTGTGGCACCGTACCTCTAAATGGATAGACCAATAATATTTGTTTTTGTTGTTTAAAAAATGTGTTTGGCGAGGAGTGTACTTTGCTATGTATGATGAAAATCGGTTCACAATGGACGACAATAGCGTCGGCCGAAGAGAAGAGAAGAAGCCCACAACCTACAAGCCGAACTTGTCGCTCGATTGACCTGTTATCGTTTAATTTAACTAATAAGTTAAGTAGTGAAATTAAACAAATTAAGCTTTGTTATATACATACATATCAACCTTAATTAATACGTCATATTTACTTAATAATGATAATTTATAAAATGATAATAATAATGATATTTAATATGAATGAAGTGTCCAAGCTCTGGCGTCGAGAGTTTAAAAGCCGCATAATGACTGTTGTTGTACTATGACTAACACCTACAACGTCAAAATAATTAAACGTTACAAGCGACTTTCTTGTCCCTTTCATTCCCCTTTCAAAAACAGACGTTATTGACCTATACTTAACTTCAGTAACCGCATCAGATCACTTTAGATAGCTGAGCTACGGACGCTAGGCGGAATCTACTAAGCTACTTTACACCAGGCCGTTTCAGCACACCTATTAGACTAATTTTATGAGTCCATAACAATCAGTAGCCGCAAGGTCCGCTTTAACGAGCTATATTATATTTTTACGATCGCCATTCTGAGTTATGATCATAAGCAACTTTTTTATTATGTGTGCCTTCGATACTGTTTCGAAATATATTGATTTCTCTTGGAAACCTAATAAAACAAATTCTATCTTTCTTCTACGGATACATATTTTCGCTTTTTGGGGTTGAAACTTTAGGGCCGTGGGGCCCCAGCGCTCGTAAGTTAATTATTGATCTGTCCAAACGGCTGGTGAACAGAACAAATAACCCAACAGCTGGCGCTTACCTCGGCCAACGTTTGGCGATCCAGCGAGGTAATGCCGCCAGCACTTTAGGCACCTTACCCGTGGACACAGACTAAGATTTAATCTACTAATTGTAAGGTTTTTTTTTTATTGTGTGTGTGTGTTTTTTTCTTTCATGGGATTATATCAATTTACTTGTTTACATAATATGCCTTGATATAAATAAATATTCTTTCCTACCATTCCATCCTACATATTATATTATTAATGCGATAGTATAGGTATGTCGTATGAGTGTGTATGTTTCTTACTTCTTCGCGCTCAAATGGCTAAATTGATTTCAATGAAATATGGCTAAACCGGCCAAACCGGCTGACCCTAAACTAACACATAAACTATAATAGTATTATTATTTATTTATTTATTATTTAGAATTAAAAATAATTTTTAATTCTAAATAACGTAGGTAAAACTGTGGGGCACAGCTAGTAAAGAATGAATATTAACTCCACAATTCAAATAAAATCACAAATATTTTACGTTGTTGCACTCTTAAGAAGTCGCTTGCAGTATTGCATTTCACAATACGTCACCAAACACCCTCCTCTGAATCTCAAAGACATCTCCTTACCTCCTCAAAGAGGAAAGAGGATCCTAAATCACATCTAGCTTAGAGAGATCGCTTGCGATCAAGACTCGACTAATATTTAAAAGCTAACACGTGCTCTTCAAATGGCAGAGGAATGGCTGAGTTGAACATATAGAACTGAAAATTTTAGTCAGAGGAATGAAAGTGCGAGCAGAAAACAAGCCAGAACTTCAATGCCAGAACTAGTATGAAAGGTAAAGAGTAGAAATAGGCTCCGAAATAGCATCGGAGGTAGGACGATAAAATATATATGTATATATATATATATACTCGTATATATTTTAGTCAGAGTGGAAGTTTTAGTAATTTTTAACTTCACTTGTTTTAGAACGTAATGTAAACCGATTTTTACCACTTCCTTACTCATACATATATGAATGTGTATATGTCTGTGTCTCAGAAACCGTAATAGCATAGAAAGCTGAAACTGTCACAAGATTTGTACATATTTCCTGTGCCGCTTTGACATCAAATACTACGTACGGAACCCTGCATCCGCAAGACCTATTCGCACTTGGCAATTATTTATTTTTCAGCACATCAATAGAAATGTGCCGTATATGTGAGTGTGTGTCTGTCTGTCTTTTTTTGTTTGAAAGGTGAATTATGTTAAGCTACATGTATGTTTACAAAATGGCTGATAAATGTAATTTTTAAGGTCATTCTCTTGACATATCAGATGAAAGGGCTTGACTAATAGAATAAAGTTTACAGTAGGCTACATTTCAAATCCAAGATGGTAACCACCTTAAAAAAATATCGGGTTTTTTTAAATTTTTAAATCGTACATTTAGAGCTAGTTGACTATTTGTGCGTATTTTATTGTTTGCCAAAATAAAAAAGTATTTTATTATCCTGAATTTGCATATTTCCGATCTATATTTTATTTTAACTCTGAGATAAAGACATCTGAAACGTTGCAGAGGTTTCTCAGTCAGTAAACAAAAGAAAGTCCCGTTGAGAGAAACCAAGCTTACATTTCCAAACATAGTTAGATTTCAGTAGAATTTTTGAACCGATATTCTTGATTTTGTACGAGCTAAGTGGCTGCGACTTCGTGTCGAGAACTTTAAAGCTACCAGTTCTCACGAAGATACCCAGGCCACTAAATGTCAAAAGTAACTATTTTATTGAGTTAAAGATTCCTAAATATTGCTTGTATAATGTTAATACATTTTATTCCTGGGTTCCTAAATTTATGTTTTTTACTCATTTTGTTAGAGAAAAGCTCTTTATAAAGGATAACAAATGCAAAACGTGCTAGTTTTAATACACATAGGCCAACAGTTTCAGTTAAAGGTAGTCAAGTCTTCAAAAGTAAACGGATATCTACTAGGTAAGCGTACCTACATATCGTAGACTACAGCGTTGCCTTACATCAGGCAAGGTGAAGTCAAACGTATGAATCCGCGTACGTTTCATCTAAATTTCTATACAAATATTTCCGACGCACGGTTTTGAAATTTTTTGTAACGAAATTATAATTACTTTAACAAAAACTGTTTAATTGGACATATTCTAGAAACAACATAAGGTTTTGCTTTAATTGCTAGTTGTAGTGCCTGTATTTCGGGTAACTAAAGTGATCTGCCGCGATCTTCTAGGTAAGGCTACGGTCGATGCGAACAGTCATGGGATGAGTGACCATGGAACAAACCTGTCATTTAAAAGTAGCATTTTCAATCCGGGTCATTAAATTCCAATTGTTGTTCAAAGACTTATAACAAGCAGTTCTTAAGCCAATTCAGAGGCAGCACGAAAACTCTCAACACCAGAGCTTGGCCTCTTAGCTCATACGAAAAAGATGATTTTATTAACCAGTTTGTCTGTATATGTTTTTATGAAAGTCTGATCAATTTAAAGCCTATTCAAACTCACTCTGTCACTGACACTTGTCGTTTACAAAAGGTAACTACTATTTTACTGGAGCTGAGCCAAAAATACAGGCTGTGTTGTTCAATAGTGTTGTCCTAAAACATCGATAGTCATCATCAGACGGTTTCGGCTGATATCGATATTCGATATAGGGTGTCTTAATTTTTCCGAGCGTCAGAAAAAAATGTGTGATTGTGCAAATTAATATTACCATTTATTTCCAAAATGATTATTAGTCCATTTTTTTCAGTGTAATTCATAAGAGCTTAAATGATAACTCCATAGAGAACGCTCCGGATTTTGTTTAAATAAACCAATACTGCTATTTATCTCCAAAACTGCTAGTCAGATTTTAAAACGGTTTACAGCGAGGAGTTGAGATTTGATAGAAGCTGTGTATATACAGGGACAACTTTTTACGGGGCGTTGCAGTAATCATGTGTTATAAATTACAAAATAATGTGTCGTAGGCTTATTTATCTTTACTTTAGTTCATTTTTATATTAGCTGATTTACCAAGTTAGAGTAAGTTAAATCAGCCAATTTAATAGAAAAAAAAAAGAGTTTAACAAGTTATAACTTCATAGTGCGAACTGCGAAGGTATGGAACTCTTTGCCAAGTTCCCTGTTCCCTGAAAGCTACAATCTGGCGGTTTTCAAAGCAAGAGTGAACCGGTTTTTTCTGGGCAAGCGCGCTCCACCTTAGATCATAATGTCGGTTGCCATCAGGTGAATTGTGATAACCGCGCAAGCCCATTTCAATGTAAAAAAAAACTTGTTAAATAAGCTAAGGCGTATCGATAACTTCGATAATACTATTTCACAGCACTACAATTCGGATTACAAATTTCAATAGGACAGGCATTTTGGCAGAGAACAGCGGACAGCAGAAAAAGAACAAAACGGGCAGCTGCATACCTACAGGATGGAGGCTTGATTTTAGACAGCTTAGTGAAATATACACTGAATTGTTTTTAGAAAAAAAGCGAAGAATAACTGTGATCTACACAAGATTCGCACAAATCGTTTTGCTTCGACCTTCATTGTGAGAACTGCGAAGCTTTGGAACTCTCTCCCTAAGCCTCTTTTTCCCGAGAAGTACAATTTGGGGGTCTTCTAATCTAGAGTAAATAGGTTCCTTCTAGGCAAGCGTGATACATCTTAGACCACAGTCAAGCTTAACATCAGGCAAGCTGCGGTCAAACGTAAGCCTATTTATCATAAAAAAAAAAAACAGAAATTAAAACATGACGACCTCGTTAGCGTAAAGGTTACCATGCCGGACTGCTAATCAGAAGGTTCCGGGTTCGATTCCCGGCCCTGTCAACATCTTTGTGCTTAAATAAATTTGTTGGCTGTGGGTCTGGGTGTTAAATATGTATGTATTTATATATAATATGTATGTATGTATATGTAGTATATCAGTTGTGTTAGCAACCATAATACGAACTAGAAATGGTTCAGTGTGGGGCTAACCAGCCGTGTGTGAAATGTGTCCTAATATTTATTTATTTTATATAACAATTGACGACCTCGTTAGCGTAATGGTTACCATGCCGGACTGCCTATAAGTAGGTTCCGGGTTCGATTCCCGGCACGGCCAACATCTTTGTGCTGAACTTAGTTTGTTGGCTGTTGGTCTAGGTGTGAAATATGTATCTATATAAAATATATATGTATGTATATGAGTATATCAGTTGTGTTAGCAACCATAATACGAACTAGAAATGGGGTTAACCAGCTGTTTGTGAAATGTGTCCTAATATGTTTATTTATTTATTGACTATTGAACAACTATTGCTCTACAGCATTTGGAAATTTATGTATATTTTTTTCTGCGCGCCACTGATTATATTTATGGAAAATAGTATTTTTTTCGTAATTTGACGAACCGAATACAGATTTTAATGAAATTTGGTTTGATATAAGTTAGAATCTGGATTAACATATGCATCATTTCATCCCTGATGAATGACAGGAACAGTTTAATATAGAATGTATTAAACACTAGCTGACCGGCAAACGTTGTTTTGGTTTATCACTTAGGGGTATGCAAAATAGATAGTAGCTGATTCTCAGACCTACTGAATACGCACATAAAATTTGGTAAAAATAGAGTTCAGAGGAGTACGGTAACTAGCATGTAGCACGGACATTATACTTATATATTAGAAGATAATTATAAGTATACAAAACAGTTCCAAAAAAATACAATTAATTTATTACAAACTACCACAAAATATGAATAACAACAGAAATTTAAACATACTTTGTTACTTTAAATAAAATTAAACAGTGTATTATTTATCATCATACTTATGCTTAGTTAACCAAAAAAATGAAAAAAGTACCTAAGTTGTTTTATAATAAGGAATGTTTCCTGTAACAGTGTTTATGAAAACCTGGCGGTAAGATAACGTTATCCCAACATGACACTCTGTATTTATCCTTAACTACGAGAAATAGGATGTGCTACCTTTCTGTGGACATGTGATAAGAATGTATGGAATTAAATTGTTTTAAAAAACAAAGAACCGACTTCAAAACACAACTAAAAAGGGAAAATTAATTTTAAGCCTACATCAAATCAAGAATAGTTATATAAGTAGAATCGAAGAGTTTGTTTCATGTACTTATAAAAAACTATTTTAAATTTTTATGAATCCTGTATTCTTGGAGTCGGTGCCAGCAAAGAAAGACAATTGAAAATAGTTTTTTTAACAAACATTAAATTGTTCTTCTTAGATGGCACCGACTTCAAGAAAACAGGATAAATAAAAATTTAAAATAGTTTTTTATAAGTACATGAAACAAACTCTTCGATTCTACTTATATAACTATTCTTGATTTGATGTAGGCTTAAAATTATTTTTCCCTTTTTAGTTGTGTTTTGAAGTCGGTTCTTTGTTTTTTAAAACAATTTTATTTTTACATTTTTAGTGGTTAGTCATGATATTTTTTAAGTTTTAGCTATAGAGAGCCAAATAAACTTCACGATCAAAAAACCTCTGGCGTATACCAGGCAGGCAACCAATTGCGAGCAAATTGAGCTGTATGCTAGCGAAGCGAGCGCGAAAATATTCACCGTATTTGTTCGAACCGTGTGAGCATAAAGAAGTCCAAAGCAGCACAAATTATATAATGTTTGTTGTGTCAAAACGTAATAGAACCAATTGCGAGCGAAGCGAGCCGGATGCGAGCGAAGCGAGCCGGATGCGAGCGAAGCGAGCTATGCGCGAGCGAAGCGAGCGCGAAAATTTTCACCATATTTGTTCGAACCGTTTGAGCATAAAGAAGTCCAAAGCAGCACAAATTACATAATGTTTGTTGTGTTAAAACGTAATAGAACCAATTGCGAGCGAAGCGAGCCGGATGCGAGCGAAGCGAGCGCGAAAATGTTCACTGTATTTGTTCGAACCGTTTGAGCATAAAGAAGTCCAAAGCAGAACAAATTACATAATGTTTGTTGTGTCAAAACGTAATAGAACCAATTGCGAGCGAAGCGAGCTATGCGCGAGCGAAGCGAGCGCGAAAATTTTCTCCGTATTTGTTCGAACCGTTTGAGTATAAAGAAGTCCAAAGCAGCACAAATTACATAATGTTTATTGTGTCAAAACGTACTAGAACCAATTGCGAGCGAAGCGAGCCGGATGCGAGCGAAGCGAGCTATGCGCGAGCGAAGCGAGCGCGAAAATTTTCACCGTATTTGTTCGAACCGTTTGAGCATAAAGAAGTCCAAAGCAGCACAAATTACATAATGTTTGTTGTGTTAAAACGTAATAGAACCAATTGCGAGCGAAGCGAGCCGGATGCGAGCGAAGCGAGCGCGAAAATTTTCACCGTATTTGTTCGAACCGTTTGAGCATAAAGAAGTCCAAAGCAGGCGAGTCGGATGCGAGCGAAGCGAGCTATGCGCGAGCGAAGCGAGCGCGAAAATTTTCACCGTATTTGTTCGAACCGTTTGAGTATAAAGAAGTCCAAAGCAGCACAAATTACATAATGTTTGTTGTGTCAAAACGCACTAGAACCAATTGCGAGCGAAGCGAGCTATGCGCGAGCGAAGCGAGCGCGAAAATTTTCACCGTATTTGTTCGAAACGCTTGAGCTTGAAGAAGTCCAAAGCAGCACAAATTACATAATGTTTGTTGTGTCAAAACTTACTAGAACCAACAGCGAGCGAAGCGAGCCGGATGCGAGCGAAACGAGCCGGATGCGAGTGAAGCGAGCCGGATGCGAGCGATCCGAACTATGCGCAAGCGAAGCGAGCGCGAAAATTTTCACCGTATTTGTTTAAACCGTTTGAGCATAAAGAAGTCCAAAGCAGCACAAATAACATGTTTGTTGTGTCAAAACGTACTAGGACCAAGGGCGAGCGAAGCGAGCTGGATGCGAGCGTATCGAGCAATGCGCGAGCGAAGCGAGCGCGAAAATTTTCACCGTATTTGTTCAAACCATTTGAGCATAAAGAAGTCCAAAGCAGCACAAATTATATAATATTTGGAGTGTCATAAGCCCAAAACATCCTGGGGGAAAGTCGAACGAAGTGGGATAACTCCTAGCGAAGCGAGCCCGTAAATATTTTTTTTATCCGTTCGAGTGTCTAGTCTATTAATATATTATCAAATTTTACATGAGTGAAATCTGTATTGCCGTATGAGCGCGAAGAAGTGAAATAGGTTATCGAGTTATTTGGGTATCCCAAGGGAATAGCAATGACTTTTAAGATAAAAAGTAAACTTCGTGTTATACAAGGTCTAGTCTACCCCCATATCAAATTTAAGCGAAATCAGTGTGTCATGTGTTATTTGGTGCATCCCACGGGAACAGTAATTATTTTCGGGATGAAAAGTAGCCAATGTGTTACACATAGTCTAACCTATCTTCTTCTCAAATTTCATCAACATCAGTACAGCCGTTCGGGCGTGAAGAAGTTATAAAGATTTATGTGTTATTTGGTGCATCCCACGGGAACAGTAATTATATTCGGGATAAAAAGTAGCCTATGTGTTAACACATAGTCTTACCTATTTTCATCTTAAATTTCAAGAATATCAGTACAGCCGAACGAGCGTGAATCTCTCTTCGGGCGTAAACATAACCTAACTTTTTAGGTTTTCCTTCGATTTCCCTAGGAATCCATCATCAGATCCTATTTTGGTGACAATGGGACCAATTCAGAACCATACTCTTTCAATTAAAAAAAGAATTTTGAGAATCGATCCACAAATGGCTGAGAAATCGGTGAACATACATAAAAAAAAAAAAATACATACACATCGAATATATAACCTCCTCCTTTTTGAAGTCGGTTAAAAATAGGATTGTTTTAAAAAATAACGTACTTAGTGTCACCTTTTTAACCTCAATGTTATAAGTTTAACGTGAGTATATAAGTATGTGTGTCTGTGGCATTGTGAAATCAAATTGTTTGTTTGGGCGGTTAATATTCTTAAAATTTGTAGCATAATTATGTTTCTTAAATACTTATAGATTTTTACATATTATTATTTTATTGGTAATTTGTAAAAAGTTTTTCTTTATTACAATGGATAATTAATAATTGTAGATACATAGTTGGTATTAAAATGTAAATTCGTAACGGATCGGCCATTTTAATTCAGTTTTTTTTTTGGTTGGCAAAATAAAACTTTTTTTTGGTTGTTTTTTTTTGGTGATGATTTCGGTCCAAGATGGCTGTCACCTCAAAATGGCGGATGACAAATTTTTTCACGACTGCTTTAATATGGGTATCAAAAGTAACAACCTCGTCTGTAATGGCGTAATAGTTTTTATTCGAATGATAAATAAGAACAGAAAAAGCAATAATTTGAAGCCGAAATGCATTCCCTTAATCTTCAAAGAAACCAAACCCAAATATATTCCGTGCAAGAACTTGTAATACAGTTACAAACTCCCTTATAGAAAGGCAAATGTTGTATCAATCTCAACACTCGGACTAATTCAGTTCCCAACTTCTCTACCACCACCTTTCTGTGGGTCTGTGACTCTGTTACCTTAGGACTGATGACAAGCAATTTTCAACCGTATTGCGAAGTCATAAAGCTTATATTCTCTTGTCAGCTAGATGCTTTAATAATAAATCACAAGAATAATAATAGAATAAGCTGGTAGTAGTATAACTTTTTATTCAGGAATACATATAGGAATACATAGTCTTTGTAAGAAGATCTCCAGAAACGAGGCCAAACCGCTCTTTACGAAAATGTTTAGTGTCTTATTCATTTAATAATAGTAGTTTAAAAAAAAATGGTTGCCTGTAAAGTCGGTTTTACGGGCGAAGATTTTACGTGACAACGTCTGCCGCGTGCTGCGCGCGCGGCAGACCGATCTTAGTTGAGTGGGAGAGAGACGCAAGGCATTCGGCGGGCCTCTCTCTCGTTCGGTGACTCATAATAACGTTACCGGGCGTTACACTTTTTCATAAGTGACTCCCAGTCGCAACCTAATTTAAGACGTTGTCACGTCAAAAAAAACTAAAAAACACGTTTATCTGGCCGTTTTAAGTGGGTCAAATCGCGCCCAAAGAAATCGGTTACAAACAAACATACAAAACAAAAATACAAAAAATGTGATAATTTTATCAAATTAGTGTATAGTCCTCAATAAATCTACAAAGTTTTAACGAAATCTGGCCGTTTAAAGTGGGTTAAAATCGCGCCCAAAGAAGTCGGTTACAAACATACGAACAAACATACAGGTGAAGCTAATATAAAGCGTGTAATAATAAAAAGGTCTACTAACGTAGATATCAAATTGATTAAAAATACTGTTATAGAAATATTTTAAAGATTTTTTTAATGTGGTCTTTGTCATACCGGCAATCTCTTTTAATTGAGCCTAAAAACGCGTTGGGTTTATCTTGGTTATAAATTTCTGTTTTTAGTTATCAAATTATAAAATAAATCAATTGTTTTATCTAACTTGTAAGATTCTATCCGAACATACATACATTGTTACATATTATATTGTTGGAGAGAAACTACCCTCATCTGCCACGTGATGACGTCACAGCGACGAGTATAAAACGCCGAGCAGACTGGACATCGACACACTTTGCTTTCGGCTACCGTAGCGACAACATCGTCTGACTTTCTCACTGTTACTCTGCCCACTTTTCCATTTAATTGTTTTGATTAGTTGATTGTTTGTGTAATTGTGTAAACCTTTGCTGTTGTTCAATAATTTGTTTGTAATTAAATAAAATCAAGTTGTATTCTGTTAGATTTGGTTTTCTTTTTTCTAAATAGATTTTGGCCTTATTGCCAAAATCAGAAGTGGGATTCGAATTCAACGTATAGCCTATCACTGACTTAAATTATTTTCGTGTTCTTTGTCGCATACGGGGTTTTAATGAAATGTCTGACCGCGAACATCGTCACAGCCGTCATGGCAGTCGACATGGTAGCCGTGAGCATCGTTCTAATAGACGCCGAGAGCGTACGCCTGATGGTGCCTTTCGGAGCGCCATGGAGGCGATCTTGTCACGTCTCACAGCATTAGAAGAGCGGTCAGCGCGGCGACCCAGCCGGTCTCCTGAGCATCGAGTGCATCGCAGTCCACGTCGGTCAACTTCGCCATCACGACGTCGTCGCGTGGGCGCTTCTCCGGCTGCGGCGTCGTCGGGCGGGTCACCACCAGTGCTGGTACACGCCGCTGTACCGACATCAACGCCGACTAGTTTAGTCGCGGCGCCACCTACTGAGCTGGCGCGCACCGTGCCAGTGGCAGCCTAAGAAGGCACCGGACACCGTGTTGGAGTTCAGCATGCCGACACAGCGGGCATCGCGTGCTGATGCTGAGCTGGGCGCAGCGACATCGGCGCAGCAGGAGGTCACCGGGGCATCTTCGAGCTCCGCGCTGTCTTCGGGTACCGACCGCATTGTCGAGGCGATCTGGTCCATAGGAAGCGTGGTGAGATCTAACCAATCTATTTCTGTTTTCTTGTACCTTTTGCAAAAAGCCTGGACATACGGTTGAATCTTGCTTAGCCAAAATGAAAATAGTCTCGTAACATTAAAAAACGTCAATTTTTGTTGCAAAAGAGTAACTGCTGATGTTAAGGATGTGGCCGCTGAGGTCCTCGTTTACATTGATGATTTTCTACTCTTAAGTGTACGACATTAGATAGCAGATTTGTTTTACTGAACCAAGTAATGTCAGTATTAACTAAGACAGGCTTTTCCATAAGTGTACATTCTTGGCCACAGAAATTGAATACTTAAGTCGAACTATTTAGTCAAGGTCAGGTACGACCGAGCTCTGGTAAAATTAAAGCGTTGACTGAATTACTGATCCCAAGAATGATAAGTTAATGCGTCAATTGTTGGGCCTGTCGAGTTATTTTCAGTGGTATATTGCCAATTTTGTTTAAAAACTGTCTGTTTTGCGGCGTAGACTGCAGCACTCTGGCTGCGGCTATGCCGACAAATATGTGCAGGTAACGGCGTGCGGAGCATCGTCGGCAGCGGCCTGTCAAGCAGCGTCGGCAGCGGCCTGCCGGGCAGCGTCGGCAGCGGCATGCCGAGCAGCATCGGCAGTGGCCTGCTGAGCAGCATCGGCAACGGCAGCCGAGAACGCGGAAGCGGAGACTGCGGTGGCGTAGACTGCAGCACTTTGGCTGCGGCTATGCCGACAAATATGTGCAGGTGGCGGCCAGCCGAGCACCGTCGGCAGCCGAGCACCGTCGGCAGCCGAGCACCGTCGGCAGCCGAGCACCGTCGGCAGCCGAGCACCGTCGGCAGCCGAGCACCGTCGGCAGCCGAGCACCGTCGGCAGCCGAGCACCGTCGGCAGCCGAGCACCGTCGGCAGCCGAGCACCGTCGGCAGCCGAGCACCGTCGGCAGCCGAGCACCGTCGGCAGCCGAGCACCGTCGGCAGCCGAGCACCGTCGGCAGCCGAGCACCGTCGGCAGCCGAGCACCGTCGGCAGCCGAGCACCGTCGGCAGCCGAGCACCGTCGGCAGCCGAGCACCGTCGGCAGCCGAGCACCGTCGGCAGCCGAGCACCGTCGGCAGCCGAGCACCGTCGGCAGCGGCCTGCCGAGCGGGGCTGGCGGTTGCAGCATTGTTTCGACATCATAGTTCTGCCTTACGGGGAACTATGGTGAGGTTGTATATCGGAAAAGGTTCCGTCAGCATTGTGGGCTGTATATCGGAAAATGTTCCGTCAGCATCGTGTATTTCGACATCATAACACGGTTATGGTGGGGCTGTATAGCGGTTCCCATAAGGATCCGTCAGCATCGTGTATTTCGACATCATAACACGGTTATGGTGGGGCTGTATAGCGGTTCCCATAAGGATCCGTCAGCATCGTGTATTTCGACATCATAACACGGTTATGGTGGGGCTGTATAGCGGTTCCCATAAGGATCCGTCAGCATCGCGTATTTCGACATCATAACACGGTTATGGTGGGGCTGTACAGCGGTTCCCATAAGGATCCGTCAGCATCGCGTTGATTTTCTGTTTAATATGAACATGTTTCGTCATGACTGCGGCATGTCTAAACATGAGCTTATTAATTTGTACCTATCTTGCTTCTAACAATATGACACTGACAAATTGTTAGGAACAAGTTTGTTTCTCTTAAACATGATTTGAGCATTTGTGTTGTACTGTTCTCAGATTCTGATGACAAAGTCGAGGAGTCCACATAGAGATCCGAGGACGGATCTCCGTCAGGAGAGGCCGTGTTGGAGAGAAACTACCCTCATCTGCCACGTGATGACGTCACAGCGACGAGTATAAAACGCCGAGCAGACTGGACATCGACACACTTTGCTTTCGGCTACCGTAGCGACAACATCGTCTGACTTTCTCACTGTTACTCTGCCCACTTTTCCATTTAATTGTTTTGATTAGTTGATTGTTTGTGTAATTGTGTAAACCTTTGCTGTTGTTCAATAATTTGTTTGTAATTAAATAAAATCAAGTTGTATTCTGTTAGATTTGGTTTTCTTTTTTCTAAATAGATTTTGGCCTTATTGCCAAAAATATAAAATAAACATTGCTATTCAGCGTGAAAGCGCAGCCAGTGGTATGGGCACCATTGCACCAGGTAAGGTCAAGGGCGGGTTGTCCTAACATTAAATGTTTTTGACATGTATAATTTTTATTTATATTTATTTATGTGATTTCTTCTTTAGAATATTAAAATCAAATCAAATCATATATTTGTTGCAAATTAGGTGTTATTACATTATTGTGGCCCTCTATTTTGACCGTTTGACATGTAAATAATGGTGTTATTAATAAAATGTTGTATTTGTATTTGTATTTGCAAGATCACGATGCTAGAAAAATTATGTACAAGCAATGTCAGTAAGAAAATTAATTATTTAAACATACATTTTGTCAAATACGTACAGGCAGTAGCATTAATGATACTGTCGTAACAAGATTATAAGTAAAGAGTTATAATAAATGTTCTCAATATTATATCTTCTTAAAATAAAATACACTCTCCACTTCATTTTATTTATTGATGTTCAGAGTAAGTCTTCGGTAAAAGTTACTTTCTTGGGGGCGTTGAGAAGGAAAGTTCAGACTTTTCATAAGTTATTTAGCCAAAAGTTCGGTATCCTTTTGATATATGCACCCAGCGAGGGAAGTTTGGCTTCTTAATCATTTATTTACTCTGCGGTAGACATTTGTTTCATTTATTAATTAATGGTAGAATTTTGTGTGAATATTTATCTGACTCGGAAATTTTGTTTGAGTTCTGTTCTGATAAAATTTTGCACAAACTTTTTGCATTATTACGAGTACAAGCCGCGTTCCTCGGTGTAACATTCATTGATCCAGGATAAAAGTAGCATTAGGGATCATTAAGCCATTTCACTGTAAAGAAGTAAATAATATTCATCCGCCCTCACGATTCGCAAAATATTAGTAGGATAGTAATTTAAAACATAGAAACATAATGAACATACATAATATTATTATTATAAATAATTGATTTCATCATTAACCTGAGTGCAGATCCGGTGTTAGAATTAATATCTGCGAGCAAAACAATACTGTCACCGAAGCCCATTAATTTGCAGAGACAACAGCGCTATTAGCAAATGTCAGCGGTATGACGTCATCATAGCTATCGTTATGACGTACTCCGTTGGAGAGATTGAAGGGTTCACATGTGTTACAGAATACAGAGATTTATTGTTAAATAGAAAAATAATGGGGCATCATGACCCGTGCACCCACTAGTGGGCGGATTGGTGGATGGATGGGTCATGCCCCAAAATAATTACAAGTCAAAATGATAAAAAATAAACCAATTACTAATTATTCAAACACATGGTAGAATTATTTTTATAATATTCTGCTAAACAATAAATACTTATTTCATCTTAATTTAATTTACGATTAACATAATTCTCATTAATAAAACTTAACCTAAAAATACCAGGTGTAGAGGAAAAGGTGCACAAATTGCTGGCAGACTAATTTTTTTTTCTCGTTATCCATGGTTTACAAACTTGCTGTTTTTATATGACGTTGCCATGTAACGCATACCTAGTAGAAAAGGCTACCATAAACAGCAACTACCATAGTTTTTGTATAAAAAAAAATCGGTCATTTCACATTATATTCGGGGCCAGAATTCAGTATACAAGACGATATGTTAATATGTTATTTTTACAATTATATTGACATTCATATTTAATATCCTTTAAGTGTATAACTTATTTTAGTTTTCTCCAATTTGACTCAAAATTAACGCGTTTCTGATAATTAGTTTTCGGAACATGATAGACACTTGGACAAAATAGTTTTGAAAATCAAAATTTATTTATAAGTGAAATGTGTGCACAAATTTGAATTCACAATCAAATAAAATTTGGTCTATAAATGTTCTTGAAATTATGGGTATTAATCTTAATTATTATTATTTTTTAATTTCTTAAGTAGATTTTATTTCTTCTGTCATTTTTCTGTGAATAGAAAGAAAAGCGCAATAGCTTTAAACAAATAGTAGCCCCACAGTTTGCATGGCGGAACAATGTTGTAATTAGGTTGCCCCGGAGTAGTTTACATGCAAATTAAATTGCTCATTTATTTTATTGTTAATTCAGTGAAGTCTTGTTAAATAAATTAACTGAAGTGCAGTTTAGTATAAATTGAACTTTTTTGAAGTTCCATAGGTCCAAACAGTAACCGTCCGTTGTTGATAGGCTATGCTAAAATCTGTTGAAGAAACTTATTTGACCAAAATCAGATAATACCTTTCCAGCTTCGAGTATGTGTACAAAACACTGTACAGGTCTTCTTCTTCTTCGTATGAGCTAAGTGGCCAAGCTCTGGTGTCGAGAGTTTTCAAGCCCGAAGGCCTTTGACTTGGCTTAACGACTGCTTGTATTACGACTCACAGCCAAAACCTACAATTTAACGTATCATCCAACCCATGGTAGCGCCCAGATGAAAATGCCACTTGAAGAACGACAGTGTTCAAAAATTCAAATTCATAATAATTTATTGGCACAAAATATATACGTTTTGTTCATGTATGGTTGTGTATGGTCACCCATCCAAAAACTGTTCGCATCGACCATTGCTTAGCTTCGGATCACCTTAGCTAGCCGTGCTATAGTACTGTACAGGTACATATAATATATTAAGCATTAAGAAAAACTTCATATTACAATTTATTACGGTGGTTTTTACATAATATTGCTGCACCCAACTTGGATTTAAAATGTATCATAATATATGTCCTCTACTAGTCTAGCCCTTTAGATTTATACCAATATTGAAGGAATTGAGATATATAATTAATCAACCATTTCCTGGCGGTAGTCATCTTTACAATAGGTAAATCACGCTGTATACAGAACCCTTTCTTATAAACAGGTCCGGACTATCTCTTGTCCACTTATTTGGAAGAGTAATTACGAGCGGAATTAATGGTAGAGGGATTCATTATTTGTAAATGGGTATTTTATTACTTTTTAATTGTATCTGTAATGGTATTAGTCGACAGCCGAATTGATGCTGTGGTAAGATCTATTCAGATCATTATATAGGGTGAATGGTAAAAAAGGATGTTTTGTATTTGGTGTGTTAAGAAAGTCTCGTTAAATTGAAGGTCCCGGCTGTTAGTATTAACATAGACATTAGTATATTTTGTCTATGGTCTTAGTAAGCAGTCGTTGAGCCAAGTCAGAGGCCCTCGGGCGGCTTGAAAATTCTCGACACCAGAGCTTGGCCACTTAGCTCATATGAAAAAAAAGAAAGTCTAGCCAAAAAAGGCAAGAATGGCTCGGTGAGACTACGTTTGCTTTTCGATATGACGGCCCCTGGTATTATCCCGGCCCTAGACCAATAACTTGTTTTTTATGTTAAGTGTGGATCTATCATAATTCGCATCACGGCGAAGGAAAATCTAAATCTAGGTGTATGATTAAAAATATGATTTGTTACAATCTTATGATAAATTTGAGAATAAAATGTGTTTTCTCACGACTTTTCATCAAAAACCTAGGTTTTGGATGAAAAAGCTAGCACAACAGCCCACTATATAATACGTCCCCACTGCTGGGACTCGTGGCCTTCTTACATGAGAAGAGAGATATAGGCCACCACGCTGGCCAGGTGCGGGCGGATGACACACGTTTTCAGATATTGCAGTCCACAAACATGTCGGTTTCCTTGCGTCCGTACATTTTATTCGATCTATGTTTTACTACACAACACAGCTAGTTTAATATAAGAAATTATAGTGAAACCCATTAGTATTTTGGATCATTTGGACATCATCCATTCTATATAATAGCCTTACTTTCCTAGGTATCTATATAAAACCATCAAAACATGTAAAACTGATTAGCAAGGCAGGTTCATATACTATATGGCTAGTATTAGCAAGTTTAATGTAAGTATGTATATAAATATTACATTGGAGTCAAAACATGTTAGCTACAAACTGATCTTATGTGATTGTGCAAGTAACGAATTTTGTATTGTAATGTTGGGGTAAAGTAAATTTATTATCATTGATTAGCTCCCAAGTGTTAGAGTTCTTGCAATGGCGCACCGACGTTTTCCTTCACCGTAAAGCGAGTGCAAATCCACACAAAACTTGAAAAACAAGTCATTGGTGTAGAACCGGGATCGAACCAGGGGCCTAATTTAATTAAATCCAGCGACACATATATCCTTTGAACCAGTATATTCTCGATAGTAGCAATAAATCTGGCAACTCTTTGACGGCGCTATTTCGATTATATGATGCAGGGTTTCTAGTGCAAGCTATACCAGTTTCATTGACACTTGCCTTTTGATTTCTGTTTTGAAGTACAGAGTTACCATAAGGATATACTACTAACCTTTCAAAGGTGGCTTTAGTCCATAGGTAAAGCGAGTGTGGCTTGGCGGAAAAACGTCTGATTTTTTAACTGACAGCCCTCAGTTCGATTCCAGCCTTACATTTTTCACAAACTTTGTTTATCAAAATCAGTTAGATTGATTTCGTCAAAAGAAGTTTTATTCATTTTTATTTTACACATTTCCCAGATTAAACCATTTCTAGTTTGTAATGTGGTTGCAAACACAACTGATACATATAAACATACATACATATTTTTTGATACATATTTAAAAACCTATTGGTTTATTAGATAGTTACAGCTATTGATCTGGGCGTTAAATATGTATAAATATAAAGTATTTATATATTTTCATGTAGTAGATAAATGTAAAACGAAACGAAACAAAACTTAATAAAATAAAATAAAATAAGATTTTGTAGTTATATGCTATCCCACGGGAACCATAATAGTTTTCCGAATAAAAGTGGCCTATGTGTTAATTTAAAATCTGACTTACTTTCACACCAAATTTCGTCAAAATCGGTTCACCTGTTTGAGCGTGAAGAAGTAACAAACAAACACATACACACGCTTTCGAATTTATTATATTAGTAGGATTTCATATCTCCGCCACGTTTAATATTTGTTGACTTTTGTTAGCTAAAGGGTATATTTCAAACATTATAATATTTATAATCTAAAGCGGCCAATAATCTCCAGGGAGCAGTTAAGAGGGTAGTTACGTTCTTTGATCGGCCGCTTGAAAGCAACCGACTTAAACATATGACGCTTTGAAGACCCGAACATCGTTAGGCCGAAGCCGAATGGGATTCCAAATTCGAATTTGAATATTCTTCGGTAAATTGGTAATATGTTTGGTCGTTTTGTTTCATGTTTTAATAAAAACACATAAGGTTGCAGTAGAAGCCTTTGGGCAGCTTTAAACTATAATTAACTATAATTATGTATAGCAATCAAATATACAAATAAATGCGAAAGTGTGTGTTTATGTTTGTTACTTCTTCACGCTCTAACGTCTTAACCGATTTGGATGAAATTTGATGTGTAGATAGGTTAAACCTTGGATTAACACAAAGACTACTTTTTATCCCGAAAACAATGTTGATTCCCGTGGGATATACAAATAACTTCAAAATCTCTGTCATAGTTTTTTTTAGGCAGATAGGTTAGAACTTTGATTGACATAGGCAACTTTTATCCCGGATTAACTTCTTTTTGTCCTGGTTTAACACGGGTAAGACCTCGGGCCGCAACTAGTAATATTATAAATGCAGAAATTTCTGTGTAAGCGTGCGAGTGTTACTTTTTCACGCCCAAAAGGATTGATTGATTTCGATAAAACTTGGTCTGGAGATAGTTTAGTGCATGGATTAACAAATAGGCTAATATTAAGCTTCGCTAAGCTTAATAGTAGTAGTAGTAATAGTAGTAGTAGTAAACAACAAATAATTAATTTTAACGTAATACTATTTAAATCTCTTTTCTCAAAATTTCGTCTTTTTACTGCGATTGTCTGTGTGATTTGTTGATATTTAGTTTTCGTAAATTGTGTGATAGATTTAATAATGGTATGGATATTTCTGAAAATAAATTAATATAAATAAATAAATAAATATTAGAGCACATTCACACACGGCTGGTTAGTCCCATACTGAACCATTTCTAGCTCGTATTATGGTTGCTAACACAACTGATATACTACATATACATACATATTATATATAAATTCATATTTAACACCCAGACCCACAGCCAACAAATTTAGTTAAGCACAAAGATGTTGACTGGGCCGGGAATCGAGCCCGGAACCTTCTGATTAGCAGACCTGCATGGTAACCTTTACGCCAACGAGGTCATCAAAAATTAATAAAAATTGTTTTAATAAATTATTTAACTGAGCACAGAAAAACGTATGTCTAGGTTTTATTGAGTTCAATAAAAAAATATAAAGAATCACAATTCAGCTTAGCAGTATTTACTCTAACTCTTTAATCAAAACATGAGTGCTTCCTAAAACAGTGAAGTTGTAAGACATTGTTAGAGTTGAGCCATATCGTAAAGTACGGGAATCGATTGAATTATTCACCAAACTGTTTTCGGAATCGGTTTAAGGCCTCTCTGGCCTCTCTCTAACTCGCGAGGGTACTTATCTGAGCTCTGAGAGGAAATTCCTACAGTTTTATTTCTCCTATTTTGGTTGAACGTGATTGGAAAGATTTTTCCTTTTAAGTTTTTCTTCGGCGGAATTGGTAGGTGTTAAATTTTTAGTAAGAAATAAGTCTTCGGGTTGATTTTGAGACTAAAGACGTAGATACGGACAGAATCTTGCATTTAAAGCTTTTTTATAAGCTATAAAAAGCTGTTAAAATTTATTTTAATAACTTTGACTGTTAATAAAATAAATCTAAATAGATTTTTGAAAAAATAACTTCAAGACAAACGAAAGCACAAACCTAAAAATTTGTATATTGGTTTTGTTAACAATGAAACTCATGAGTTCGGAAAATAACTTATTCTAATATTTGATTGTAGGTTTGGAAAATTTTAAATAAGAATACTAAAGTATTGAAAAGAAAATATGTTTTTGTTACAACTTAACAATCTTAAGCACGAGACAAACAAACAACAAACAATCTCTTGACTCATAACTTCTCACTTAAGACTTTTTTTTATATTAAGTATGCCATAAAAAGTAAACCCAACATATGCTCGAAAACTCCTTAAACCTAACGAAACAGATTTTTGTAATTTCCATATTTTCAAATATTTACAAATGTATAACTACTAATATACTACTACTATTTTTTACTTAAAATGTAAGTTTGTTAGCGCGTTGACCTTAACTGGATCTTGGCCTCCGATACCAAGAAAAAACATTCCCTTCGGTCCTAACCCGTCTCCTGCCACTAGGTTCCCTGGAGTTGGAGAAGATCTCTTATACAAATGAATAAGCAGAAAACTTAAGCAATAATATTTTTACAGTTGAGAGACGTCAAAAAATATACAAAAGACTTAAATTAAAAGCCAGTTCCATGAATCTCGCAAAGTAAATTACACAGTAGGACAAAATGTCTCTAAATAGGTCTACCAGAGACCACACACATTTGGCAGAGTGGTCTTGTCAAAATAAAAAAAAAACTTAGTCCCAAATTTTGAAATATATTTTTAGAATTGAATCAAATTACTTTGCTTAGTAATTGATGAAAATAAAAATGAGAATAAACAAGACTCTTCTTAAAAGTCAGATCCATCAATATCGCAAAGTGAAGATTACAAAAAAATACGCAGTGGGACGAAATCACTCAAACTTGGTCCAACCAGATAGAACAAATTTGGTAGAAAGGACCTGTTAAAAAAAATAGACATTGTCATACGTAAAAACAATACACTTTTACACAGTCTAGTCCAATATGTATTGCGGTGGAAATCTATTCAAAACAAGACATGTTATTTTATGTTAAACATCAACGGTTTACGTTTGAAATGTTGAAAGAAAAAGAGCAATTATGAGATAAAAAAACTAACAGAAACATATGAAAGCTCGAATTTTCATTTTCTATTCTAAAAATACGAGGAAAGTAATATGGAAATATTATGTATATTACAAGTAATGTAAATAAGTCTATTCTTTTAATTTACAAGTGAAATACAGATAGGTTTTTTTTAGTTTTACACACGGCTGGCCCCATACTAAACCATTTCTAGTTTGTATTATGGTTGCTAACACAACTGATATACGACATAAAGTTACGTAAATATTTCTATCGATACTTTTTTCGAGATGAAACCAGCAAAAAATATTTTAAAAAGTCGTTTAATAAATCTTTGGTCCAAACTCTCTTTGCCCGTAGACCGGAAACAATTCTCTACTTGGGTAATAATTAATTTTTAATTGCTCTTAGCTCAATACGCTAACTTTTCTTTGTTTCAAGTTTCCGGCCGGCTTGGGAAAATGAGTTTCCATTTTTACCCGTAAAGTTGGCAACTTGACCCACTGTGCACGGATTTTACGACGACATTTTTCTCTGGACTTTTTTCTATGTAATTAAAGATTTTAATTTAAAAACTTCAATTTGATACATCTTTATTTCATTCTTTCAGATTTTGATAATACTTTATTAATTTTTATATACTCGTGTCCAGCAACTTGACCCACTGTGCAGAGGTTTTACGACGACATTTTTCTCTGGACTTTTTTCTATGTAATTAAAGATTTTAATTTAAAAACTTCAATTTGATACATCTTTATTTCATTCTTTCAGATTTTGATAGATAGATAGATAGATAGATATACTCTTTATTGCAACACAAAAAGGGAATACAAACAAAGAGAAAAATAAATAAACAACTTATAAGTAGTGTTACAAGTGGCGGCCTTATCACTTACAGCGATCTCTTCCAGGCAACCAAAGCATGGAGAGGAAATCACAATAAATATGATACGGGGTGTTCAACAAAGAGATTAATAATGATAATGACTAAAAATACCTACAAATAACCAATACATAATAATACCTACATAAAATACTAATACATATACATACATAAATATATAAGTATAATTAACAATATGCTACGATACACTAATACATATAATATATTCTATATAAAAATATATATTTGACAAAGACATACATAATATAATAGTAACTTTATTCTAGAGAAGACAGATACCAGTTTTTGACTTTATTTTTAAATGAATCTAGAGACTTGGCTAGCTTTATGTCCACAGGTAAGGCATTCCATAGTCGGATAGCCTGAATAGTAAAAGAATTACTAAAAAAAGTAGAACTGTGCCTAGGGTACTTGAGCATTAGATTATCCGATGACCGAAGATCACGGGCGTGAGAAGTGTGTACAAAATTTAGACAGCATTTCAAATAGCGTGGTGTTGAGGGATTAAATAATAAACTGTACACAAAAGACAGGATATGAGCATTCCGGCGAAGGCGAATAGGCAGCCACTTGAGCTTCATACGAAACTGAGACACATGGTCATATTTGCGTAATCCAAATATGAACCTAATGCAATAATTTTGAAGCCGCTCAAGCTTATCTAGCTGATCCTCACGGAGATCTAAATAGCAGGCGTCTGCATAATCCAAGATGGGAAGAAGAAGAGACTGAGCAAGCGCAATTTTAGTGGCAGTGGGTAAGAAGTTGCGGAGACGTCTTAATGAAGCCCCTGAGGCAAACATTCTGCTGCTAATCAACTCTAAGTGAGTATCCCAGCTTAGACACCGATCTATCGTCACGCCAAGATTTTTTACCGACTCGCAATACGGTATTATGATCCCATCAAATACAACTGGAGGAATTGAAGCCCAATCGATTCTCGAAATCATACGCGAGCTACCAACAATGATGACCTGTGTCTTTGATGGATTAACTTTTAAGCCAAATGATTTACTCCACTTCAAGATTTGACACAGATCAGCATTGGTAGCAGCTATAGCAGAGCTAAGTTCACTGATATGAGCTTGACAGTAGATTTGAAGGTCATCAGCATACAGGTGGTAGGAAGAAGAGAGACAAAGAGATATGGAATTGATAAAGACAGCAAAAAGAAGAGGAGATAAGACGCTGCCCTGCGGAACACCAGCGTTCGTGTTACACCATGAAGAGAACAAGTCTCCAAGATGAACCCGCTGCCGGCGCCCAAACAGGTAACTATGAAACCACTCTACCACCGATGGAGATATGTTGAGTGAGCTAAGTATTCGCAACATAATATCCAGATTGACGGAATTAAAAGCATTACTAAAATCTAACAGAGTTAGAATAGTAAGCTTGCCGTCATCCATGCCTTGCCGCATATCGTCAGTGATTTTTACAAGAGCAGTAACAGTGCTGTGCCCAGGACGGAAACCAGATTGGAGAGGATTCAAAAGATCATGTCGTGTAAGAAAAAGGTTTAGTTGCTTATGAACAAGGCGCTCTAGAGCTTTAGAAAGGAAAGGTAAAATAGAAATAGGACGGTACTCAGAAAAGGATTTTGGATTAGATTTTTTAGGTAATGGAATAATATGCGCATCCTTCCAAATAGAGGGAAATTCTGCACAGGAGATGGAATTGTTAAAAAGAATACAGATGGTAGGGAGAACGCATTTAAGGATGGGCAACAGCATGTTCTTACTTATAGCGTCACTACCGACTGCATTGGAGGCAATGGATAATATACTTTTCTCAACATCACATTCGGTGAATAGATTGAAAGTAAAAGGAGGAAAGTCTGGGGTTCTTATGGCAGAAAGATTACTAAGAGTTTCGTTTTTATCCTCATCAGACATAGCAGACGAGGAAGAAAAGTGAATGTTTAGAGAATTAATATCAAGATCATTAGAAGCCGTTGACGTACAAGATTTGCCAATTCCCAATGACTTAAGAAACTTCCAGACTTTAGCTGGATTTTCATTATCAACTGAAGCATGAACGTAGCGGCGCAGCGCGTCTCTACACACCATGTTACACCGATTACGAGCCTGAACATACCTAGATTTGTTGATTTCAGTGGGACGCATTTTGTAATACATTTGATAATACTTTATTAATTTTTATATACTCGTGTCCAGCAACTTGACCCACTGTGCAGAGGTTTTACGACGACATTTTTCTCTGGACTTTTTTCTATGCAATTATAGATTTAAGGACGACATTTTTTTTTTGGTCTTTTTTCTATTATAAGATTTTAATTGACGAAAATTAAACGCATCTTAAGTTGATACATATTTATCTGTAATTTTACCTCACCTTTATTTTGTCAAACGTTACTAATATAATGAACAAGAACCATTTTTAGCTCGGGTCTTAAAATTGAGTCTGTAGAGTAGAGTTATAGTCGTCTCGGAAATTCTGACTCATTTTCACTTTCACTGACACTTGAATACATCCAAAATGAAATCTTTTCTTATGACTGTAACAAATAAGATTATTTGATTGATTTTAGTATAATCGAATACGACGTGAAAAACGGAGTGTGGTAAAAACGTCTGCTTTTCAATCAGACGGCCATGGTAGCCATTACGCCTAAGTGGCCTTCAAACTTAAATGTGCCACAATATTCGGCCTTATCGCTTGAAGCGATCTCTTCTTAATTGTAGTATTTGTTATGACATATGTTTTTGTAAATTGTACCAAATTGTAAAACATTTAAATTGTAATATCGTGTCACTTCTAGGATTGAATATACACTATTTGTGTTCTTTGTAATATTATTATTTAAACGAACATTATTTGAAATTGAATTGAACTTAACATCGGGTGAGTTATGGTCAAGCGCAAGCCTAACGTAAATTAAAAAAAAAAACTACCCATGCACCGTATTTTTAACTTCCTCTCTGTGCAATAAATTGCAAAAGTAGAGTACACACTTGGTGCAAGGTATTAATGAAATGGCTACTGGCCAAATAGCTTGCTAGAGAGTTACTACCTAATTAGAAATGGGGGAAAGAGTATTTAATCTTCTTTTAAGGTTCCGTTATTAAACGGGGCCCTAATACTTCTTCTTCGTATAAGCTAAGTGGCCAAGCTCTGGTGTCGAGAGTATTCAAGCCGGTCGAAGGCCTTTGACTTGGCTTAAAGACTGCTTGTACTAAGACTAATAGCCTTGACCCATAATTAATTGTGTCACCCAACCCACAGTAGCACCCAGATGAAAAACTCGCCTTTTCAAAGACAGTATTGTGCATGGTCACCCATCCAAAGGTTATCCCCATAGACCCAAATACTAAGATTTCGTTGGCCGCCCGGATGTCTGTCTGCCTGTTCATTTGTCACCAGGTTGCGAAACATTTTATTTTTTAACCGACTTCAAAAAGGAGGAGGTTATTTTATGACAAAACAACTTTGGCAATGTAATATAAATTCTAATATAAATAAGAAATATATGTCGGAGAGTGAACAACGCCATCTGTCGGCGGCCTTGCGTACTACATCACACGAGAGCCGTGGCGGAAGGAGCTACGAGTCCGATTACTAGTTTAACTTCTAAAGTTATTAGTTTACTAAAAACTAGTTAAATTACTTTCAAATATCTTGATTAGATTTAATTTGATTTGTACTTTCGATTCTGCTAAATTATAAAGCCTTGTTTATTTAGGAGTAGTAAAAGAATTGTACAGCCTGTCGGAACTATCGACCAATCGTAGCGATTGACCGAGGAGAGCCGAGTGTGTTCTCGAGTGGAGTCGGGACGCCATCTTTACTTAAGCAGAGCGAGGGAGTTTTAGAGGGCATTCATGTGAGGTTGCTTGACGGAGTCGGTTTGGTGGAGTGATATAGTTGGATCGTAATTGCAAAGTTGTTGAAAAGTGAGATCGGAGCCCTGAACCCGCTGCTTGGTCTAAGCTACTGATTGTTTGATATCCATCCGAAATTATTGTGAACAGTTTGCGTACAATGTAATAAGACCACAAAATAAATATTGTGAAATTGATTATTGTGTTTTGTGCTCGGACTTAATCCTGACGACGCCCACCAAGCTAGTAACCACTAATGATGATGTCGATGAGAATCTTCCCGACATCAGAAGTGGGATGGAAACTCAAAGGCCCACGTAAAGAAGACACATGACGTAATCTGAGCACCCACTTGAGGAAGATGCAATCCTGACTACCTACATACGTCGAAAAGAAAACGCAGACGAGCGTGAGACGATCACTGTGAGAGCACAAGCTATTTCACTGAGTCCAGACGCAACGCCAGCGAGCAGACAACTGCATACGACGGACGGCGCCGGCGTGTGAGGCGTGAGAACATGAGGCTGCTCGTGGAGGCGCTGACCAACCCGCCAAATACCGCAGCTAAAAACATCGAGCTACCTATATTTGAACCAGAGGGAGGATGCGGACACGGACACCTGGACCAGCTGGACATTTGAACCGGAGGATGCGGACATGGACGGCCTGGCTGGCTACGGCGGACGTGTGCTTGACGGATTATGGACTACAAGGAAGTAAATTGATTCTAATACGTTTAGTAGTTTTCTCAAATATTTTTTCCAAATATGAAGTGGGTAGAACTTAAAGAAAATTTTCTTTCTTGATGAGGTTAAAGCACGTGGTGGCTATATTAACAATGCTTATTAGCAAAGCAGGCGCTACGGGCCTGTAGTTCGGCTAGCTAAGGTGATCCGACGCGATCGTCGAAATTAAGAAACGGTCGATGCGGACAGTGTTTGGTCGGGTGGACATGCACAAAACTGTCGTTTTTTTTCAAGTAACATTTTCATTTGGACGCTAACGTGTATTGGATGACACGTTAAATTGTAGGTCCTGGCCGTTAGTCTTAGTACAAGCAGTCATTAATCCAAATAAGAGTCCTTCAGGGCGGCTTAAGTAGACAAACCAAGCCACGACTTCAACGCGATATTTTTCTGAAGAAAAACTGCCCGTAGTAAAATACAGTGTGAACCGATTACTTTTTCTTATTGTGAACGATATTTCCAGGAGATTTCAAAGAGCGCTGCAAGTATAGTGTATGAATAATAAGCGTTCTCCATTAGGTTATTTTTCTACAAAAAGTTAGTTGCGGAAAACGTGATTACAAATTGTTTGAATGTTTCAGCCGACCGCATAAGATGTAGCAGGTTAATCGAAGCTCACCACACCACAGCAAGGCAGTTGCTGCGCGGGCTCCTGTGACTTGAAGTATGGTGTTGAGGGTCACGTGGCATCGCGGAGCTCCAACACACTGAGATGAGAGTAGCAGTACACAGCCCGTCACCACCGTACCCAGCGTCGTAAAGCGAGTGGACGTATGTGGTATGAAGCCTGTCGCCGGACTAATAATGCAATTTGGTGAGCAGTTTTCGATTTGGTTTGATTGCGGAGCGGATTGTTCCCTAATTAAAGAAAACGTCTCTCGTAAGCTGATGTTACGTTACAGAACCAGCAGCCGGGTGACAGCGGCACCAGCGCATAGTGTGCGCAAGCGGCAAGCAGCCGGGTGACAGCGGCACCAGCGCACAGGGTGCGCAAGCGGCAAGCAGCCGGGTGGTAGCGGCTCCAGCGCACAGTGGGCGCAAGCTGCATCGCATGGCGAGCGATACGTGGATGACTGCGTTATGCAACCCTCATTGGACACGTTGGAATGTTAAGGTGACTGTATTCGTTTTACTCGGTTTTTGGCGCGGAACATTTTTTTATTTGAAGAATGGCGAACTATGTAGTAAAGTTGTGACAATAACGAGTGAGTGCGAGTATTCAGTACAGAATAGATTTAGATTTGTCTTGATCAACGTTAATGGTCACGATAGTTTTTTTTTTAGTTGCCGTATTTTCCGCTAAATTGTGGAGTGACGTCATAATAGATGACGAGATTTTAATTCTGGTTCGATGTGAAGATATAACATGAGCTATGTTTCATAAAGATTTTTGCGTTACTTTAGAGATTACAAAGACGCGCGTAAATTCAAATTTATTCTACGGGTACGCATTTATTTTGTGCTTTGACGTATTCTGCAAGCGTGGTAGTAATTGAGTAGAGATGCCAAATAAAATTCATTTGCTGCTTCTGATTAGTTTAAAATCTTTCATGGTAAAGATCTGTGTGGTTAAAATCTTTCATGGTAAAGATCTGTGTGGTTAAAATCTTTCATAGTAAAGATCTGTGTGGTTAAAATCTTTCATGGTAAAGATCTGTGTGGTTAAAATCTTTCATGGTAAAGATCTGTGTGGTTAAAATCTTTCATGGTAAAGATCTGTGTGGTTAAAATCTTTCATGGTAAAGATCTGTGTGGAAAAATCTTGAAAAAGATCTGTGTGGTTAAAATCTTTCATGATAAAGATCTGTGTGGTACTTGTAAATAATCTTTATGGTGGATAACATCTTTATTTGTGATAAAGATCTGTGTGGTACTTGGTAAGGGTCTATGTGGGTAAAGTCTTTATGATAAAGATCTGTGTTTTGTGATGATCTTTGAGATGACTTTATGCGGAGGCTCTATGGTGGTTTTATTGTTTTGATCTTAAGCGTTGAGACCAGTTTAATTTTTTTATGGCATTGAATTTTGTTCGGTAAACTTTAGCTTCCGTATTTTTATTATAAGGTGGAAACGATAATTTTGTGTGTATTCGCTAGATAGAGGCAATGATTTGTGTGTATCCGCCAGATGGAGGCGATGGTAGTGATCACTCAGATTTTTTTTTGATTTTTGCAAGTTTCCCGAAAAAGAAAGCAAAAAAAAAAATCCTCTGTAGTTGGTTCTTATTTGGATACGTTTGTTGGTAATTAAAAGAAAGGAAATTGAAGTTCTTATTTCAACACTATTGGGTCAGGGTGGCCGAAGCGATATCTTTTTACTGCCAAGACTTCTTTCTTTCCTTCAGATTTCCCACACGAGGACGTGTGGTGCGTCAGAATGGCCGTGTCGGAGAGTGAACAACGCCATCTGTCGGCGGCCTTGCGTACTACATCACACGAGAGCCGTGGCGGAAGGAGCTACGAGTCCGATTACTAGTTTAACTTCTAAAGTTATTAGTTTACTAAAAACTAGTTAAATTACTTTCAAATATCTTGATTAGATTTAATTTGATTTGTACTTTCGATTCTGCTAAATTATAAAGCCTTGTTTATTTAGGAGTAGTAAAAGAATTGTACAGCCTGTCGGAACTATCGACCAATCGTAGCGATTGACCGAGGAGAGCCGAGTGTGTTCTCGAGTGGAGTCGGGACGCCATCTTTACTTAAGCAGAGCGAGGGAGTTTTAGAGGGCATTCATGTGAGGTTGCTTGACGGAGTCGGTTTGGTGGAGTGATATAGTTGGATCGTAATTGCAAAGTTGTTGAAAAGTGAGATCGGAGCCCTGAACCCGCTGCTTGGTCTAAGCTACTGATTGTTTGATATCCATCCGAAATTATTGTGAACAGTTTGCGTACAATGTAATAAGACCACAAAATAAATATTGTGAAATTGATTATTGTGTTTTGTGCTCGGACTTAATCCTGACGACGCCCACCAAGCTAGTAACCACTAATGATGATGTCGATGAGAATCTTCCCGACATATATTTTTATGTTATGTATATATAAAAAACATCAATAAAAAACCACCATCTATAGCAATCGGAATAAACCTGGAGGGACCACCATCTTTTTATGAATGGTCAAGGCGTGAAATAAAATGTATGACGTCATAGCGGCACTCTCCCTTAAATGATGGATAATTCGAGCGGTCCATTTGGAAATCCATTCGGCAGTTCATTCCAACAGGCATTGATTCATTATACGGAGTTAATCTTGTTTATGGTTCTGAACATGAATTTTATAAAATCGGGCGTTATTTTGCGGAAATCTATTGTAGTTAGAAGAAAAAAAAAATATTTAGTGAACTTCCTTATTTTATTTTATTACTTACTTTATTTAGTATATTTTATTTTTTCTTCTGTATGTTTTGAAGCTAACTAAGAAAGGAAAGAGAGAGAGAGAGAGTATTTTCCTATTAAAATAAAAATCGAACAACTAGTTTTGAAGACAAATGTTGAAAACCAACAACATTGATTTGTAAAAACAAACAAACTTCCCAAACGCATATTTTGTTTCCTTATAAGTACCATCGGGATAGAAGTATGAATATGAATGTAAGAAGTAGCGGACGGAGAAGTAGACCAAAGAAGACGTGGATGAATTGTGTGAATGAGGATATGAATGAGAAGGGAGTGTATGTGGAGATGACGGCTGATAGAGTGGCGTGGAAGCAAAAAACAGGATGTGCCGACTCCACCTAGTGGGAAACGGTAAAGATAAAGAAGAAGATAAGTACAATCTGCGGGTTTTCAAATCTAGAGTTAATAGGCAAGTGCCGAAAATACAAGTGTATTTTCAAGGTAAGCGTGTAACATCGTATACCATATATGTATTATGTATTGCTTAACACCAGGCAAGCTGTGGTCAAACGCAAACCTATAAGATGTAAGAAAACGCATAAACAAAAATTTTTATTCAGAATTGTTTAACTATCACATACATAATGACATAAAAAAACTAAAAAGAAAGAAACTATTTGAGTTAGTGTAGTGTTGTGTAAAGTCGTAAGTGATAGCTAAATTCTAGGTGTTCAGTGTTGAAAATACAAAAAAAACATGAACTAAGTGTACTCAATAGTTTGGCCTACTAGAGACATTAAGAAATGTGCTAACACTCTCTTAACCCTTAAATGGACAATGTTGTTTTTAAACAACATAGTAAAAATCACACATAAAATTGACCTTCATATATATATGTATTTTAAATTTTGCGCAATGTAGTTTATAAACAACACTCACATTATTACAAAAAAAAGGATAATAAATTAATGTCAAGATTTTTTTTACTCATTTTTCCTAGACAGTACATACATGTCTATTACACAAATATACTCGTATTTTTTAAAAACGTGAAACAAAAATCGTCCATTGAATGGTTAAAGACTTAACGTAATTAAAAAATTATGTTAAAGTTATCACTCCCCGACATATAATTGTACAAGTATCGTGCATGAGGATTCCTAAATCTGTATATTATGGCAAAAGCAAAAACAATGCTTCTGGCCATTCGCCAGACAAAATGGAGTCAACACGCTCTAGAACATTTATTTCATAGTAACTAGACAGATTTCCGACAGATATACAATACTATACACGTTATGCCAAACTAGGGTTGCCCACAGCAAATGAAAAAAAGCATGGGTTCTTAATAATAATGCCAGGAAACAATTCAGTTTAAAAATAGAACGCAGTAAAAGAGTTGCAATATAATAAGTATGTTGTGATTATTTATAAAAAGACTTGCTGACCCGGCAAACGTTGTTTTGCCTCAGTTAGGGTATGAAAAATAGATAGTGTAGCTTATATGACACGTTCGTAGATTTACCATAGCAGCGCCATCTATTGATTACTTACTCAACCCAGTCGAAAGGTATCGACATCTGTTAGAATCATTTGGAGTTAACAGATAATTGTGACTGTCAAATAATAACAGACAAAAATTAGCAATAAATTAAATTTGCGACTATAATTTGAGATTTAAACTATCTTATCTCTCAAGTTGAATCGAACTGCACATGGTGCGCGAATTTTATTATAATCGGTTAAGTGGTTTAGGAGTCCATTGAGGACAAACATTGTGACACGAGATTTATATATATCAAGATATTCAAGAGACAATTCAAGGATTTGATACGAGTAAACGCCTGTCAATTTCAGATCCAAAGACACCGTTTTACTACTATTCAGGAGAACTCAGGACATAACAAAAATTAGGACATGTCTTGGAAAAACAGGATGGTTGGCAACCCTATGCCACCCTCTCTAGCTAGACGGGCGGTAATGAAAATATATGGGAACATTCTTGGTTAAAAATCGTAGGACTTTTGGACTTTTCGTGTTCTTCAAACACATTATTTAAACAGTTTAAAATTCGGAAAAAAATGCCAATGAGCTGTAGATTTTTTCTGAGAACTATATCTGATATTTTTTTACACTATATCTGATAAGTTTATAATATATACATCCATTGTTCGTATGTATATATTGTAGCCCATATTTTTGTATCTAAGGAAGAGCCTAAACATCACGACCCAAGTCAAGTAATCATTGTTATATTATTTAAAATTATTCGCTATTATTTGATTAACAATATTAACCATTGATTGATAATAATTGAATAGTACTTCAAATATTATAAATAGAACATGACACTATGTATGTTATACATAATCAAATAATATTGCATATTGCCACTCTTTCACTCACTTTACGTTGAAGGAAAACATCGTGAAGAAACCGACATGTTTGAGGAGCACAATATCCGAAGAAGTATGTCATTCACCAACCTGCACTTGGCCAGCGTGGTGGATTGTGGCCTATATCTCTCTCCTCGTGAGAGAAGGTCCTAGTAGTTGGAACATATAGTGGGCCGCTTATGCTTATGCTACATATTACGACAAAAAATGTCTTACGAAAAAAAAATTGGTAAATTTAGTAAATTTAGTACATGAAACATTAGAAATAGACATGTTTATACCCGTGTGTTTACAAAAACTGACATAATATGTCATGTCAGTGACAGCAGGCGGTAGACAGACACTTTTGAATACAGTGTGTTGAGCACCGCGCGAACACAGAATATAAGTAAACAGATAGAAAAGTCCGACTTATTTAAACCAGACTAATCAAAATCAAATCAAATTACCGTTTATTGCAGACTAAGACCATACAGAAAATAATATTGCTGGTATAAAGTGTTGGTCACCCGAAACAAATATTAAATGTCAAAAATAATAATAATAATAGCATTTATTGATAATAATTAAATTTACAAATAAATGAAAAACTAATATCTCCACCAGATTAATATCTTCAGTATAAATTTTTCATTTTCTTCTTCGCATAAGTGCAGTGGTCAAGCTCTATGGAGAGATTTTAAGCCGCTTGGAGGCCTCTGACGTGACTTAATGACTGCTTGTACAAAGACTAACGAGAATTGTAATTTAACGTGTCATCCGACCCACGGTAGTGCCCGGATGAAAATACCACGGTTTTGATAAATGATTTTTTGGTGAAAAGTTGTAGCTATATATATTACTAGAGGTTGCCCGCGGCTCCGCCCGCGTGTAGGTCGCTTTTCGCGTGACCTGTGGAAAAATTCTATTGTATCCCATTCCCGTGCCAATTTTATATAACCATTACATTGCTGCGATATCAAAATGAGTTCGATTATTATTCGATATCTAAATCACCAAAGTATTGGTTTTATTAGTTTGGTGATGATGCGAAAGATTAGATCGTGTTCTCCAAGCCATTTTTTATTTATTTAAATAATTAGAACACGCGAACCATACCTCCAAGTGGATCACATACTTAAATTCCAATTCAGAAGTATTTAATTTGAAAAACACAAAACTTTCCCTTTGAACTTTAAACCCCAATGGCATACCTTAATGCAAATACTTTTACATATTTATTTTAATCATCATATAAACTACAACTTTGACAACTTTCAAGACTTTCACTTGATAAATAAAGAATTTTCCATACAAACTTTCACCCCCCATTACAAACCCTTACTTCACCCCTGGCAAAAAAACTTGATACCATTATTTTTAATTTTACATAATCTATACATACTCCAAATTTTATTGCTGTAAGTTCAAAAACAAAGAAGTTTCATACAAACTGTTTTACCCCCTTTCACCCCCTTAAGGGTAGAATTTCCAAAAATATATTCTTAGTACACGTTTAAGTACTAAAATATATACACACTCCAAATTGTACACCTCTAAGTTCAAAAACACTAAACTTTCATTTTTAACTTCAAATCCCATGGCATCTCCCTTAATGCACCCCTGGCAAAAGTTTTTTGAATTTTAATTTGACTATTTAATAAACTACTACCATAACAACTTCCAATTTTCTATGCAAACTATTTTCTATGCAAACTTTCACCCCCCATTACAAACCCTTAGTTCACCTCTGGCAAAAAATCTTGATACCATTATTTTTAATTTTACATAAACTATACATATTCTAAATTTCATTGCTGAAAGTTCAAAAACAAAGAAGTTTCATACAAACTGTTTTACCCCATTTCACCCCCTTAGGGGTGGAATTTCTAAAAATTCGTTCTTAGTACGCGTCTACATACTACAACAAATACACCCTCCAAATTTCACAACCCTAGGACCAGCCGTTTGGGCTCTGCGTTGTCTATAGATGAATGAATGAGTCAGGACAAAGAGTCTTATAGTATAGATTGTAAACATAATTGAAAAATGCATAGAAAAAGAATCATGCTGCTAACATGTTCCTACAAACGTAAAAAGAAAAAATATTTTGTACAAATAAAAAATACGTTTCTTTTTAACGTACGTTAAATACATAATTACTTTTTATAAGTAATAAATATTGCTATTATTGAATATATCAATTGATGTTATTTATTTTGAAATGTAATATACAATTTAATATTTTTGTAAAATAGTGATAATAAGAGCATATAAGAAAATATTTGTTTCGGTAGGTTAAAATATTGCTGAATAATTTTCTGATTGCCCAATCCAATGAATTTATTCGATCTAATTTTTGTTGAAATTTCAACTTACACATCTGGCGTGTACTAATTTGTGTATAAAAGTTTTACCTCTATAATTGCTCGTATTTAAAGTAGACAAAGGTAGCCTTTGTTACAAAATAGCGCCAAATTAGAAAGCAGAAATTAAATAATCTTAACAATTTTAATGCATTTTGTAGCAAAAGGGTAATTTGAATTTAATTGTAGTAGCTTTGTGTCTATTTCAAATGCTTTGCACAATTTCTGCGACCCTAATCTTGTTGTTTGTGTCACAAAATAAATGTTTCTTTCTTTCTTTCTTATCATAAAATAGAAAAAAGAATGCACTAATAAATGTTACAGCTTCAGTACCCATAACATTAAAAAAACGTATTTTTTAGGTGTGCGAATATGTATTTCGACATTTAGTGGTGTTAGTGGTGACGGCCATGTCACACACACACAAATACACACTCACAATCACACACAAACACATACATTTACACACACACACTGACATTCACACACAAACACATACATTCACACGTACATACAAACACGCACATTCTCACTCACACTCTCACAACAACACACACCAAACACTCTCACACACAGTGAGAGAGATAGATCAATAGAAAGAGATGGAGACACGTCTATCTTATAACACCCCGTCAGATAATACTGGTCTACAGTGGTTTTGTTGCCTTTGATATGATGATGATTTTGGGTCTATTTATACACGCAATTCGTGAAAATATCAATGATTTTGTAAGATCTGCTCGTGTTTTTACAACAAATGACTGAAATTAAAATTTTGTCAATAAATAGTTCAAAATTCAATTTGTAGAAACGAGCAAATTTAGAACCTTTACGAATATATTCGTAATCTGGGCACTTAAAAACGTAAGAATTTGCGATAATATCCAGGGCAACAAAAAAAATTGATTTTTTGTAGAGCTGTGTAATTCAAAGATAAAGGGAAAGATAAAAAGCCTACTCACCACAGATCGCACCAGTAGTTCGATGGTAAACCAAACATTGCACACAAGCTCGATGTAAAAGAACGCTACATGGGGTTTCCGGTTATCCCTCCACGCTTCTAAAAGCTCCATATCTGCGAACTCCTCCATAACGGTGGTGTTATCCAACTCGGGGGGGAGAGTTGGTACCACCACGCGGAGATCCGGGTGGGTCTTGAGGCAGAAGCAGAGAACTGATACGCAGATGAAGAAGACTGACATTGCTGATATCACCTGGGGAAGAGATAAATAAATCAATTCTTTAGATTAGATTTACATTAATTGATTGATTGAGTTAATAAATAATTAAACAATAAAAAAATCAAAGTCACTTACGACTTAATAAGTCGTTTTTAAAAAATCTTTTGATAGATATCTAAAAAAAATATAACTTATTGACTCAGGCGTTACTTTTCGGAAATCCATAGTACGTAGATAGAAGAAAATATTATTATTATAAGAAGAATTATCATTAGAAGTTAAGCATAGAGAAATTAAAGTGTTTTATCCAAAAATATGTATCTATCACACCTGTTTTATTTTAATATTTATTTAGCCATTTGTAGCTCTAGTTTTAGTTTTCTCTCTGTTGTGTATACGAGTAGTCTTTTATTTTAGTCGCAATAAAGATTTAATCTATCTATCTAAATCTAAATAACATTTTCATCGCCATACAATTATGTAAATGGCGCTTCATTACTCATTTTCACTAACGACTAAACAGATAATGTTATGTACATAAATTGTGTTCATGTCACAGCCATTTTCAACGTAATATTCTACAACAGAGAATATTATAGTTATCAAATAACAATTCTTTAAATAAACACTATATTAAAAACAAAAAGAATGTGTGTATGTTTAGTTTTTAGGGTTCCGTACCTAAAAGGTAAAAACAAGACCCTATTACTAAGACTCCGCTGTCTGTCTGTCTCCAGGCTGTATCTCAAAAACCGTAATAGCTAGAAAACTGAAACTTTCACAAGATATGAATTTTCCGTGCCGCTATAACTACAATGAGTAAAAATAAAAAATATTAAGGGGGGTCCCCATACAATAAACATATTAAATGTTTTTTTTTTCGTATTTTTTGCTATATCAATAACGGTAGCTGGTAGACACTTAAAATTTTCACAAAATATTTAAATGTATATTAGCTATCAAATTAAATTAATAAAAAAACATATTTAAGGGGGGCTCGCATACAATAATGGTACGGAACAACCCTTCATGCGCGAGCCCAACCCGCACTTGGCCAATTGTTTCATTATATTGTGTGCGTGTAAACATATATGTTATTGTTAAATATTATTAAGCTACGTTATCCCCGAGTAACAAAGGCTATATTTTGTTTCTCTTTACAACTTGGTTTATTTTTTAGCCCGTGCGAAGTCTGGTCTGGCTGCTAGTATGTCATAAAATAAATATATATTAGGACCTATTTCACACACGGCTGGCTAGCCCCATACTGAACCATTTCTAGCTCGTATTATGGTTGCTGACACAACTGATATACTACATATATATCAAACATACATCTTAATATATATACGAGGGTGAATCAAAAAGTTCTTAGAAGTGCATATATATGAAACTTTTTTGGATCAAGTTCGATATTAAAATTAAAGAGTGTCTATCACACTATATTTATGCAGACTGTCACTTGTTTTTGTCAGTTCGTTCGCATGTAATAATTTTTTTTGTGCAACGAGTTGCTAAAAAGATAAAATTATGGATATAAGTGAGTTACGTGCGGTGATAAAATATATCAGTTTGAAAAAAATGTCTATGAAGGAAATTTTTTTGGACATTCAGCAGACATTAGGGGGTGATGCTGTACCCTATTCTACGGTTGCGTACTGGGTGGCTGAATTTAAAAGAGGTAGATCAAGCTGTAAAGATGACCCGCGTTCTGGGCGGCCTTCAACCTCCGTTACAGAAGAAAATGTCAAAAAGGTTGAGAATCTGGTTTTGGAAGACAGAAGAATGACTATAAAACATATAGCTGAGATCCTAAAGATATCTTTTGGTAGCGTTCAATCCATTTTAATTGATTCACTGGGGTTCAAAAAAGTGTCTGCAAGATGGGTGCCACGAATGTTAACCGACGAAAACAAAAAGCGACGTTTGGAAATTTCCAAGCGTAATCTCGAAATGTTCCAGCGTGATTCGGATAATTTTTGCCGTCGTCTTGTCACCATGGATGAAACGTGGGTCCACCATTTTGATCCTGAAACTAAAAGACAAAGCATGTCTTGGAAACGACCATCCTCTCCATCCATTAAGAAATTTCGAGTTGCTCCTACCGCTGGCAAAGTTATGGCCTCTGTGTTCTGGGATAGTGAAGGAATCCTTTTTATTGATTACATGCCAAAAGGCCAGACGATTACTGGACCCTATTATGCAAATTTAATCCCGAAAGTGCGTGAAGCGATGAAAGAAAAATGTCGTGGAAAACTGTCGTTGGGCGTGTTGTTCCTTCAAGATAACGCTCCTGCTCATCGATCGGCAGTTGCGCTCAAACCAATCCGCTGTGCTGGCTTCAATCTCCTTGACCACCCACCATATTCTCCGGACTTAGCCCCAAGTGATTTTCACTTATTTCCAAAATTAAAAGAGGAAATTCGTGGAACAAAATTTCACGATAATGACGCGGTTATAGCTGCCGTAGAAGACTTTTTCGAGAGTCAAGAAAATATTTTTTTTTCACAAGGAATAAGGAAGTAAGAAACGCGTATCTAAATGCATTGCATTGGAGGGAGATTATGTAGAAAAATAAAATATTATTATTTAAATCTTTGCATTTTTTAATATTGATTCCAAGAATTTTTTGATTCACCCTCGTAAATCTCGTGTCACAATGTTTGTCCTCAATGGACTCCTAACCGATTATAATAAAATTTGCACACCATGTGCAGTTCGATTCAATTTGAGAGATAGGATAGTTTAAATCTCAAATTATAGTCGCAATTTTAATTTATTGCTAATTATTGTCTGTTATTATTTGACAGTCAATATTATCTGTTAACTCCAAATGATTCTAACAGATGTCGATACCTTTCGACTGGGTTGAGTAAGTAATCAATAGATGGCGCTGTACCTCTAAGTGAGGCAAAACAACGTTTGCCGGGTCAACTAGTATTTTATATAGATACATATTTAATAGTTATCAATGATCTGAATAAAATGAACCTCCGCTTTCCCAAGGCAGTAAATCTCCTGTACCCAGCAAGTTCCATACATTCATCACGTAGCTCATAAACAATTCCTTTATTCTGGGAGCGAGAACCCAAAAACCATTTATAAGGGACAAGTTCCTGTTTTTATTTGCGCTGTATTTCTATGATTTATGACGAGGTTGCGGGTAGAATTCGCTAATACATCGCAAAAATATGGTTTCAATCGGAAAAGCGAGTGTAACTCGGAAAAGCGAGTATAACTCGGAAAAGCGAGTATAACTCGGAAAAGCGAGTATAACTCGGAAAAGCGAGTGTGACTCGGAAAAGTGTTACTCAGAAAAGCGAGTGTAACTCAGAAAAGCGAGTGTAACTCGGAAAAGCGAGTGTGACTCGGAAAAGCGAGTGGGACTTGAAAAACATGCCAGTTTCCTCACGATGTTTTCCTTCACCGTAAAGCGAGTGCAAATCCACACATAACTTGAAAAATAAATAAGAAAAATGGGTGTAGGACCGGGATCGAACTAGGGGCTGTCTTATTGATAATCAAACGTTTATACCACTGACCCAGAGGCACTTTTTATTACATACAGTCGGTTACACAAACATTACCCCCCTAAATAATATTTCACGCAAACAAATGTGAAATCTACCATAGTCAAACTGTCATACTAAAACATTTTAATCTCGCCTCGAGTGGATACCACGGGGTGGACAAAAAGCGGTACTATCAATCAAACGTTCTTAATATATCGTTTAAATGGAGTCTTAATACAACGAATTAACAAAGCCCATAAAAAAATGCAAATACAAATACAAATTATTTATTGATAACATCAAAGTTGCAAGTCAGATAATATAATATGATATCACAATAGTATATAAATATGATTCAAATGAAAATTTTTGTTTCTTAATAATCTTCAATCATCATTCATATTTTAAAAAGTTTTATCTAATAGCCAAACCCTGAGTCTAGTCTTAAAGCTGGCGGTGGAAGGTGCATCCCGGACAGTCGCGGGTACGCGGTTGTAGATCGCGGGCCGCAACACGTAAACGGACCTCAGTTAAGTAAGCGTTTTCAGTTGCATCTTCTTCACATTGTTACGTAAATTCCAATGTGAAACGCCGGCAACTTCCTGATGTGGTGGCTATTTTCGATTTGAAATTAATTATAGATAGATATATAATTATGTCACGGATTCAAACGGATTAGAATCTGCGTGGTTATCGTTGTTGTCTGCCAATATGATTTTATTACTTGTCAGTGCGCACAAGTGGCGCGGGCGCTGTCTCGTGAAAGACTGAAGTGAATTCAAATCAAACTTCAAGTGAACTCACTACTGACCAATAAGAAAAAGAAACAACTTTTATTTACTTGAAAATTCGTTTATTTTTATTTAAGACTATCTGTAGCCCGCGGTTCCGCCCACGTGTAAGTTGCTTTTGCTAATCAATTTTACCCTGAATTTTGTTTACTACAAACTTCAAGGAACCCGAGATCTTTCCAACAAATGCTGCATCAAATCAGTTCGTGCGTTCTTGAGTGATAGCGTCAGGAAGGAAAACCTGACTTATTTGTATATTATAGATAAGCAAAGAAAACATCAATATATATTTTTTTCTTTTGATGTTATCTTTGCTCCTCTTAATTTGGTTTCAGATCACAGCGGAAGTACACTAAATTTTAATAATATATATAAATCTCGTGTCACAATGTTTGTCCTCAATGGACTCCTAAACCACTTAACCGAATATAATAAAATTCGCACACCATGTGCAGTTCGATCCAACTTGAGAGATAGGATAGTTTGAATCTCAAATCGCAACTTTTATTTATTGCTAAATTGTCCGTTATTACTCGACAGTCACAATTATCTGTTAACTCCAAATGATTCTAACAGATGTCGATACCTTTCGACTGGGTTGAGTAAGTAATCAATAGATTGCGCTGCTATGGTAAATCTACGAACTTGTCATATAAGCTACACTATCTATTTTTCATACCCCTAAGTGAGGCAAAACAACGTTTGCCGGGTCAGCTAGTATTTTATATTTTCTTATATTGAGTGATATCATCAATCCATCTCAAGTCGGACGTTCCACTCCCGCTTGCCAGTTCTCGACCACTCTGTAATGGCTCCACTCCACCTATCGTCCTTTCTTCAAATGTATAAAACAAAACTTTAGCACGCCAGCTTTCTGTACTCGTTGGACTGGACACGTTGCAAAAATGAGCTAAATCGTTTCACACTCGGCTAATTTTTATGCCCTCGTAAAGTGAACATTCGGGCCGGTTTTAACCGCTATTAACCCGATAGCTTTTCCGCGAACTTTTTATGTAACGGATTTAATGAATGGCTTTTTATTTGTTGGCCAGTAAACAATTAGATACTTCACAATTTTACTACCAGTCGATATCAAATTCAAATCATTGGCCAAGTGCGAATCGGGTTGACGCATGAAAGGTCCCTTAAAAAGAAGAAAGACGTATTTGTTGTTTAGAATAAGTATTAATTTCATTTTTCAGCCTTGAGATACAGCCTTTTATTCGTGAGGAAACGCATTTACGCATCTCCCGCCACAAGGTCTGAGATACAACCTGGTGACTGACAGTCAACTTTAACTGTGACATTAACGTTTTTATGTTTTTACTTTAGAAAACTATTTCCGTAAAACTAGTAAACGCACATCAAAACCGATCACCAACTTTGAACGCCTTTACGATACAGCCTTTTTTATCGTGAGTAAATGCATTTACGCATCTCCCGCCACAAAGTCTGAGATACAGCCTGGTGACTGACAGTCAACTTTAACTGTAACATTTACCAATTAGCAATAAATAATGTTTTTACTTCAAAAAACTATTTCCGCAAACTAGTAAACGCACATCAAAACCGATCACCAACTTCGTACGGCTTAACTAAGACCAACGACGCGTCTAAATTCCCTAAAAACTTTACCACGCCTAACCTAAATCTATCGCAATCATTTTGACCTATCACCCCAATCAAAGTTGTATTCAACTTGTGATCCTAAGGACCCAAAGTTGCGTCAAACACCAATTTGTATCACAAAAGCCATAATACTTGAGATACACTTTTTATGAAAGTTTCAAGTGCCTATCAATTTTGCGGTGGTCAAGGAATTGTAGTTTAATGATTTCTGTTTTGTTGTTGGAAAACTTGCTGTTTAGGGTACTATGAGAGCAAAATATAATATTTTATGAAATCTTATAAAAGCATAAATGGGCTATTGAAGTACAGATAGTGTAACTAAAAAACAACAGTTACATTATCTTTATTTCAATATTAAGGCGCTATAGTAGCAAAATAGCATATTTTGAAAAATCCTGCATAAACTTTTTTTTCAGTTTTATTTCCTTTAATTCGGCGTTAAGAATCGTTAGAGTTTCAAAACATGATTACGTAAAAATCATTAGATATTATTATTATTTTTTTAAGTTAAAAAACCTAGAATAGATATTATATTAAGAACAGAATAAGAAGTTAGAATAGAATAGTTAGAACTTATAATTTCAATATATTAAGATGAATTTGTTTCGTGAAATGTTGCCTGGCAATTGCCTGCAGCCAACTCAAATTTGTATAGCTTGGCTAAACTTCGTACAAAAGCGCCTTAAAAATACAAACTTCGCCTTTATATTTTTTTTTTACGCTTAATAGGCTTGCGCTTGACCACAACTCACCTGATGTTAAGTGATATTGCAGTCTAAGATGAAACGCGCTTGCCTAGAAGAAACCGGTTCACTCTTGCCTTGAAGACAGTTAGGTTATTAGTGGAACAGTACGGAATCCTTCGTGCATGAATCTGACTCACGCTTGTCCGGTTTTTATTTATTTACCTTCGCTGCATGTGAACTAGAAGGCTCATCAAAGAGCGCCCACACTCTTGGCTTGAGTCTCTGCCAGGCGCCGACATGTCCCGCCAGGTAAGCCTCCTCATAGCCGAACAGCCTCGCGATCTCTTCCTCTGAAGGTTTTTCACTATCAATATCCAGCTTGTCCAAAATGGCCAGGGTATTCTGGAAGTCGAAAAAAGATTAGGTTGAAATACAATGAAAGGAAAGTATAAAACCTTATATGATGGGAATTACAGACTCGCCTAATTGCCCTGAATGTAATACCGTACAAGACATACACCATGTATTGATGAAATGCGTGCGAAGTGAGACCTTGCGACTACAATTATTTGCCAATCGGGATTATAGTAATATTGGTATCTGTAACAGTATATTGGCTTCACTCAGTTCGGATGAAGCCAGGATCCTAACAGATATTTATCTGGATGTAATAAGTTAGTAATAAGCTGATTTTTATTTACTATGATGTGAATTACTATGATGAAGTCTCATAGGAGTGGCATAGTCGGTTACCGACAAAACTCCTTTTCAAATTAAGAATAAAAAATAAAAAAAAGAAAGTATAAAACACTAGCATCCCGTCCTGGCTTCGCACGGGATCTAAAATAATCTGATCAGCAAAGAAAAACAAAATATAGCCTATGTGATTCTGAGATAATGTAACTTCTCAAAGGTGAAAGAATTTTACAAATCGGTCCAGTAGTTTTGGAGCCTATTCGCGTCAAACAAACAAACTTTTTCTCTTTATAATATTGGTACAGAAATGTCGTAAGGCATATTATAAACAAGCTGCGCTCCGCGGATTTGCCCGCGTTAATTCGGGACAAAAGTAGTTAATCCGGGATAAAAAGTAGTCTATGTGTTAATCCAAGGTTTAAACTATCTTTATATTAATTCTCATCAAAATCGGTACAGCTGTTGGAACCTGACGGAGTAACATAGATTTTGAAATTATTTGCGTATCCCACGGGAACCTAAATAGTTTTTGGGATAAAAAGTAGCCTATGTGTTAATCCAAGGTCTAACATGTCTACACCTCTAGATCTATCTAGACGGTCTTCAAATCTAGTGTATGTAGGTTCCTTCTAGGCAAGCGTGTTACATCTTAGACCACAGTCAAGCTTAACATCAGGCAAGCTGCGGTCAAGCGTGAGCCTATTCATTATTAAAAAAAAGTTTTTGGAGCAAGTTTCTACATAATTTATAATATTTCCGCGTAGAAAACGGTCACACTTACTTATTATTAAAAGTTGGAATGAGTTCAATGTAATAAGTGAATGTTGGACTCATTCCACCTTTTGAGTCTTTTAAGTGGTCAGTGCTACATTAGTGAACAGCTTTAAAAACCGGCTTGATAGCTGGTTGCAGAAAACAAAAAAAACCTCTTGGTAACCTGTTATCAGTGCACTAGTGAACTTTAAACATTCACATTTAACAGTGGGCATTAGGTGTACTAATAAAAAAAATCAACTCAGTATGATATAGGCACATCAGCATAATGCTGCTCGCCTATAAATCAAATAAATAAATAATAGTAAGTAAGTGTGACCGTTTTCTACGCGGAAATATTAAGATGCCTTACGTGAACAGTTAACAATTATTTATAATGACGAATCTGTAAATTCACGACTTTGTCTTTGCTATTGCTTTAAGTCATAAAATCAGAAACTTAATTCGGTCTAAAACAGGCACAATAAACAGAAACTTTTAAAGCGAAACATAAACGTATAATTCGTCATTATATCGCGAAGACTTCAATCAAACACAGCAGCAAGTTTAATGACAGTACACTAAACTTTTCTTTAACTTGTTTTCAACATTAATGAACAAAAACAAAGTTTTGGGCCGAGAGAAAAATCTTGCGACTCAATTATTTTGGGACAGTTTCTTTTTTAAATTAGACAGGAAAGAGAGAGGTTTGTGGGTGACATTTTATGTATTTTGTTTGAGATTTAAGGAGCGAATTCTTTGTGTGTATTTTTAAGAGAGTTTATGTGTGAATTAAAAGATTTTTAATAAACATATTGGTTTCGCCTGTTACAGTTGAAATGTCTACATTTTTGATCGTTTGTGTGTGTTTTGTATTAAACATGAAAGAATAAATACATTTTCTTTAACACAAAGTACTTAAAAAAGCTTAAAACATTACTTTTATGACTTAAATTATCTGTAAATTATATGTCACTTCGTCAAATTACAATATTGTGTAGTTAAAAAATATTCAAAACTTCGCTGCTAGGTTTTGGAATTCTTCAATTTGAAAGAAAGCACGAGAAAGAAGTTGAGCACAAAAATGAAATGAACAAATACGTTTAATTATGTCAGTGGGTTGAAAACAAATGAAATCAATACGTCAAAATATTATACAATCAAATAACCCGCCCTTGCTCGCCCCTGACGCAAAGGTAGCTTTGCATTAGGGCGAGCAACACGCAACCTGCATTACCGCGCTGAATAGCTATGGTCAACCCTTATAGAGCGAGAGCCCATACGTTTCTGACCTTCGTCATTTAATAAAAGCTGAAAATTGTTCTATGTGTGTCCCTAGTAGAGGTAAGAATAATCCCCAAACATGAAGCTGAGGCAGCAGTGGCTTTGGCAGATAACTGGTAACAAAGGTGTATAAAATTCCATCTCAAATTCGTTATAGTATAAAACCTGATTTTTTCACATTTGATTCATAATAATATCAAAAGTCGCGTTGCTCATTGCCAGACGGTTATTATGGTGGCAACCCTCTGCCAGACACCCTTAAACTATTATAATTTATGAGTATACTTACGTTATATTATAAAACCTAAATTTTATATATAATCTTTTGGGGGCCTATTAATCTATGTTTACATAAAAGCCGGACAGTTTCGATAGTTCTATCATGTTGCCAGACGCATTCAAAGTGAGCAGTTGTTCGGGGAGCAAGGAGCGTATACAGTAACTAGTGCGAGTTAGACAGAGCGCTTGGTCTAATGCAGCCCTTCACTGTGCATCCACTGTAATCAAGTTTTTTTTTATTATTAATTTCTTAATCAAAAAATTTCATTTTTTTTTTTTACAGTTTGAATAACATTTTTTTTTTTTTAATATTAGGACATTTCACACACGGCTGGTTAGCTCCATACTGAACCATTTCTAGCTCGTATTATGGTTGCTAACACAACTGATATACTACATATACATACATACATATTATATATAAATACATATTTAACACCCAGACCCACAGCCAACAAATTTAGTTAAGCACAAAGATGTTGACCGGGCCGGGAATCGAACCCGGAACCTTCTGATTAGCAGACCGGCATGGTAACCTTTACGCCAACGAGGTCGTCAAAATAATATAAATGAAAAATAATATAAATAAAATTATTAGAGTTTCGATATGATTGAAGTTGTATTAGAACAATTTTAATGGGTATTGTTTTAAATATTTGTTATTCAAACTGTCAAAAAAAAAGAATAATGATTTTTTTTGATTAAGAAGTTAATAATAAAAAAAACTTGATTACAGTGGATGCACAGTGAAGGGCTGCATTAGACCAAGCGCTCTGTCTAACTCGCACTAGTTACTGTATACGCTCCTTGCTCCCCGAACAACTGCTCACTTTGAATGCGTCTGGCAACATGATAGAACTATCGAAACTGTCCGGCTTTTATGTAAACATAGATTAATAGGCCCCCAAAAGATTATATATAAAATTTAGGTTTTATAATATAACGTAAGTATACTCATAAATTATAATAGTTTAAGGGTGTCTGGCAGAGGGTTGCCACCATAATAACCGTCTGGCAATGAGCAACGCGACTTTTGATATTATTATGAATCAAATGTGAAAAAATCAGGTTTTATACTATAACGAATTTGAGATGGAATTTTATACACCTTTGTTACCAGTTATCTGCCAAAGCCACTGCTGCCTCAGCTTCATGTTTGGGGATCATTCTTACCTCTACTAGGGACACACATAGAACAATTTTCAGCTTTTATTAAATGACGAAGGTCAGAAACGTATGGGCTCTTGGGCTATTACAAGAATGACCCAGAGCGGGAGTTACCGGTGATATAATTTAGCCTAAATTCTTTTAAAATTATTCTAACTTCTAGTCATTTCGTTTATAAATAAGTAGGCAACAATTGTAATTCTTTTCTAAAGTTTACGTATATCAAAATGTTATTTTTTATATTATTCTATAAAACTATGTAAGTATTACTCTAAAATTATAATTTTGACATAAGTTTTTGTAAGTTGTTCCGAATTGTGAAACATTTAAATTGTAATATCGTGTCACTGCTAGGATTTAATATACACTAGTTGTGTTCCTTGTAATATTATTATGTAAATAAAGATTATTTGAAATTGAATTGAGCCTAAATTCTAGCTCAATTGATAACAAAAATACATATAAATTATTTCCGTGCCACAAATCGGCACCAGTTCTGTACTGATAAAAAGCAGTCAGTGCTGGTCTTCCGTTGAGGCCAAGAGGTGACTTTTTTTTGTTTGAAGGCGAAAATACTTTAATGAGGCTACAAAATGGCGGATTATATATATTTTTACACTCTTTCAATGCTGGTATCAAAGATTGAAAAGGTTTATTTGCAGTTTATGATGACTAAAACATAAACTGCAAACAAATTTCAATTCCAAGATAGCCTCCATATACACACTTTTGAATCTGGAGTTTTCAAAATGTTTAATTTATACTCGCCTTTACTCATACTTAACTTCTTTAACTTAACTTCCTCCGTCTCTTAACCTACAGTTTACTTGTGGGCAAATCGAATAACCTGTTTGAGGGTAAATGAAAATGTCATCAGCTATTTCTTTACCGAGAAATACAAACTTTGATAATATTTGCCGGTAAATATTTTTTCCTATTTCTTTCCGATTTCTTTGCTCGGCGAATTCTCTGAAAAAACAAGATTTAACGGGTGGGCCGTATTTAGACTCCGGAAGAGGGTTATGTTTTATTTTTTCAAGCATATGTGCATGAGGCTTCTCTGGCTAGTTACCAATCAAGGCAAACATATAATGGCCAATAGCTTGAATTTACTGTTTTTTCATTATAAACGGTAAAAAATATTGAAAAATGAGCTTAATGACCGTCTAAAGAACAACTCTAAGAATATTAAAACTTATTTTAGTACAAATCAGATTTATAAATTAGAAAAAAAAACTGGTTAAAAATATGAAGCATGGCATTGTGTGGCATGGCGTGGCATGGCGTGGCATGGAGTGGCATGGAGTGGCATGGCGTGGCATGGCGTGGTATGGCGTGGCATGGCGTGGCATGGCGTGGCATGGCGTGGTATGGCGTGGCATGGAGTGGCATGGCGTAGCATGGCGTGGCATGGCGTAGCATGGCGTGGCATGGCGTGGCATGGCGTGGTATGGCGTGGCATGGCGTGGCATGGCGTGGCATGGCGTGGCATGGCGTGGCATGGCGTGGCATGGAGTGGCATGGAGTGGCATGGCGTAGCATGGCGTGGCATGGCGTAGCATGGCGTGGCATGGCGTGGCATGGCGTGGTATGGCGTGGCATGGCGTGGCATGGCGTGGCATGGCGTGGCATGGCGTGGTATGGAGTGGCATGGAGTGGCATGGCGTTGCATGGCGTGGCATGGCGTGGCATGGCGTAGCATGGCGTGGCATGGAGTGGCATGGCGTGGCATGGCGTGGCATGGCGTGGCATGGAGTTGCATGGAGTGGCATGGCGTGGCATGGCGTGGCATGGAGTGGTATGGCGTGGCGTGACTTTGAGGGAATTGATCTCGAGCTAACGAGGTCTTCAAGTAGTTGTAGTGACGTCGCTATCCAAGTACTCGTAGCTTAGCATAAGAATCGAGTTGTACTTCCCTATTTACTATGAATGTATACTTCCCGGTAGTTTGAGTCGTTAAGCAATATCGGCGAGTTAGTGAAGCATGTTTTGTGATAATTTGCGAAGTTCAAACACTCCCTATAAGCGATGGAATTTTCATAGCAACACCAAGCCTTAAAGTTTTGTCCAAGAATGTGCTCAGTTGCCGCGTGAGGTGTTATTACTGTATTATGGTGTTTCTATGGGCATAGTTTAGTGGAGTACATAGATAATTACTTTGCTAGAGGTTTATTTTTCTTCTTGATATCAGGTCTTTGTGTTTTGGTATTTAATTGAATTTATTTTAAAACATGTACATTAAATCGAAAATTGAAACTTTGATATAAAATATAATATAGGTTATTACTGTGAAAATATATGAAAATTAAATAAAAATGTGGTAATTGTCATAACGGTATCAGGATATTACTTATTTTTTAAAATTCATACTTTAATTAAGTTAACGGGTAAGTTATTTAGATATTAGTATATACCTATGCTTTTCTAAGTATGTACATATGTTTTGTATAAATGATAAATAAATAAATATTAGGACTCATTTCACACACGGCTGGTTAACCTCATACTGAACCATTTTTAGTTCGTGTTATGGTAGCTAACACGACTGATATACTACATATACATACATATATATTTTATATAGATACATATATAACACCCAGACCCACAACCAACAAATTTAGTTAAGCACAAATATGTCGGCCGGGCCGGAAATCGAACCAGGAACCTTATGGTTAGCAGTCCGGCATGGTAACCGTTGCGCCAACGAGGTCGTCAGTATGAATATATAATTATGTGCGTGTAAGTAACATTGGATTTCTTTCATTATTATCAATGTTTTTTACCTAATTATTCTTAACCTAATTTTCTCGTTCTTTATAATTTCTTGCCATCCAAAATTTGCCTGAAAGTGATAGTGATCTTGGCCGTTCCGGAGATCGAAACCAGGACTCTACGATTGGCAGTCCGGTATGGTGACCTTTTACGCCAATAACTTTTACGTCAAACCTTTTCTATTTATAATACTGGTATCGAAAAGCAAATTCTAGAGATACGCAATATGAAAAAAGTCACACATTATTTATGACTCCGACCGTCCCTTCGATTTCGGACGATGAGGAACGGACACCATTCATTCAGATCGGAATAGCGTGATTTATTTTCGTTTTGGACTATAAACCAGCTGGTAGAGATTCGAGAATCGATTCTGAGTAATATGGTGCATGAGAAAACTGATTCATACCCTTGACATTAATTTAAACAAAACTTAAATTGTGTATTCAGACCCCTTTAAAAAACCACATTGACATACATTTTAATTATAATAATAATAAATTTCATTGCGTAGACGCGGCATCCTTCTTTGGTCTAGACATCGATATGCATTTAAATTGGAAATACAATATTAAAGCATTTACATACACATATGTACATTTCATGTTATTTGATAATTTATTATTGTAAAACATTTAAATGATACCATAAATGATTTGATTTGATTCGATACATTGTAGATATTTTATTTACGTAGGAATGACAAAAAGTATCTACTCGTAAGCAAGTTTAATTTAAACATTTAGAAAGTCCACAATAGTTTTTTTTAGCAGCGACCTTTTTGCATCGGAAATTAAGTAATATGTATGTAGTCAACAAGTTAAACCCTTCTATTTGATACCCAAATTAGTGACAAATAGCGCCTGTAGCTCGGCTAACTAAGGTGATCTGACGCGATCATCGAAGTTAAGCAACGGTCGATGCGGACGCTGTTTCAATGGGTGATATTTTTTTTTGTTTTTAGTATTTGTTTTTATAGCGGCACGGTAAATACATATCTTGTGAAAGTTTCAGCTTTCTAACTATTACGGTATCTGAGATACAGCCTGGAGACAGACAGACAATTAATATAAATACAAATACAAATCATTTATTAATAACACCAAAGTTAAAAGTCAAAACAGACAGACAGACGGCGGAGGCTTAGTAATAGGGTCCCATTTTTACCTTTTACGTACGGAACACTAAAAACCCACGCGTCACTCATAAAAAAAATTCTTCATAACTTATTCGTGCGTTAATTCTGGTATCTCTATAGAAATGTTATTACCGCATTTTACGTCTTGACGTATTGTTGTACCAACCATTCAGAGAGGTTAGAGCAGCTCTGTAAATTGTCCATACAACGGTAAGAGGTATTCTAGGCATGCTCGTCATAGTTTTATGAGTTCTTATTTTTCTGAAGATTTATAGAAGTGGTATTTCTCGGGCCTTTAAAAGTTTTATTGTTGAAGCAATAATGGTAGGCGTTCAGTTGATTGTTTTCCAAGGACTCTTTAAAGATGAATAAAGCACAATAGATATATTGACAACACCTTGGCATAATGGTTCTTTTTCTGCATCGTATCTTCTTCTTGATCTAAGTGGCCAAGCTCTGGTGTCCAGAGTTTTCAAGCCGCCCAAAAGCCTCTGACTTAGCTCAACGGCTGCTTGTAATAAGACCTACAATTAAACAGCCTGGACCTACAATTAAACATGTCATCTGACCCACGGTAGCACTCAGATGAAAATGCCACTTGAAAAACGACAGTCTTGTGCATGGTCACCCATCCAAACACCGTCCGCATCAACCGTTGCTCAGCTTCGAAGTTCGTGTCAGATTACTTTATGTATATGTTTTCTTTTATGTTTATTGTGTATTTAGTTTTCTTTGTTGTTAGTGTCACAAAATAAATGTTTTTCTCTTTCTTTCTTTCTTTCTTCCTTAGCTAGCCGAGCTACAGGCGCGGACTGCCAACCAGAGGATCCTGGGTTCGTTTCTCGGCACGGCCAAAATCTTTGTGATGAACTGAATTTGTTGGCTGTCGGTCTGGATGCTAAATATTATGTAGGTATAAGATTAACATAACATATAAAAATTGAGAATCGTGTCACAAATGGCTGAGTAATCGGTAAACATACATAAAAAATACATACAGTCAAACATATAACCTTATAAGGTTAAAATAATAATAATTATTATTATTATAACCTCCTCCTTTTTTGAAGTCCATTAAATATGGATAAACAAAGCAGGATTCTCAATATCACAAATCCTTGTAAACGCAACAGGAAAACATCGGTTTCCAAATACATTTAGTTCCCGGAAAAGTGTATCAAATCATATCTAAAAATACGATCTTTATCTTCCTGAGTAACTAGTGAGATCAGATGTGAAACTAAACAAACATACGCTCAGACAGACGGGCAGACATTTTAATTTTTTTATATCGATCAAACACTTCAAAGTGTGATCCAGAGTTAATAAAATGTGTTAGATCATCACAGAGAATAAAACAGTTATTTTATTGTTAAGTTGTTGTTATATTAATGTTTAACTAATTTTATTGTTAAGTTGTTGTTTTGTTAATGTTTAACAAATTTTATTGTTTTGTTGTTGTTTTGTTAATGTTTAACAAATTTTATTGTTTAGTGGGTGGTTTGTTAATATTTAACAAATTTTATTGTTTAGTGGATGGTTTGTTAATGTTTAACAAATTTTTTGTTTAGTGGATGGTTTGTTAATGTTTAACTAATTTTATCGTTTAGTGGTTGGTTTGTTAATGTTTAACAAATTTTATTGTTTAGTTGTTGTTTTGTTAATGTTTAACAAATTTTATTGTTTAGTGGTTGGTTTGTTAATGTTTTACAAATTTTATTGTTTAGTTGTTGTTTTGTTAATGTTTAACAAATTTTATTGTTTAGTGGTTGGTTTGTTAATGTTTAACCAATTTTATTGTTTAGTTGTTGTTTTGTTAATGTTTAACAAATTTTATTGTTTAGTGGTTGGTTTGTTAATGTTTAACAAATTTTATTGTTTAGTTGTTGTTTTGTTAATGTTTAACAAATTTTATTGTTTAGTGGTTGGTTTGTTAATGTTTAACAAATTTTATTGTTTAGTGGTTGGTTTGTTAATGTTTAACAAATTTCATTGTTTAGTTGTTGTTTTGTTTAACATATTTCGTCTTGTGATACAGTCTATCTTAGACTTAGTTTTTGGGGTTCAGTACCTTAAAGGTAAAACAAGACCCTATTAGTAAGCCTCCGCTGTATGTCTGCGAAACCGTGATAGATAGCAAGTGTACCCCCCCCCCTATATATTTTTTTTTTACGGAAATAAAAAAAATGGAATTTTAAAAGGGAATTAACGTTATAAATGTCATAGTCATAAAATGTCTAATTTGGCTGTGATTTTGGCTGTGAATCGTCTAGTAGCTATAAGGACCACGTCATGTATGTAGAAACTCAAGTTCTTTAAAGGTTCAAGAAAGTACAAACCCTAACCCTAATTATAGATAACGTTTGGATACTAAATACCTATTTATGAAGGATTTCATGGATAGTGATTTATGTTAGACTTTAGCTCACGTATTATCTTTTACTTTCAAGTTAGTGAAACTGAATCATTTATAATATTTTGCAATAGATTATTCCTAGTTAAAGTTCTTAGTATGTTAGTGCCAGGTTCCAGACTATCAAAATATGTATGATAATCTAGAAGATCGGGGCTCCATCCAGATCGCCCCGCTCTATGACCTTCAACCTCTAGCTTTAAGGAAAGCTAGACAATAGGGACCTACAGTCCCTACCCAGCACTAACTGGTGACCTCAGGGATATGTAATTACACACTTTCATGGTACATTCAAGTCTCACCGAAGACAGATCCGCATACATATAAGCAACTACTTACAAATCGCTTCCTCGCTCTCTACTTTCAGTCATCTAAACAAATTAACTCGTGAGTTAATGTAAATTAATCTACAGCAAAAAGACAAGAGGACATCCTATTGTTTGTCAGTAAGTCAGTTGGGATATTTCAACTCCTATTAACTTGCATTCATCTACTATTTTACTTCATACTTCCGCTAGTTAGTAGAACCGGGGTAGAGGTTTTGGCCCTCGAATCCTAACTAACACCATCCATCGCCACAGTTCAGGCGGAGCGTTAAACGGCCTTCGGTGAAAAGCCCTAAAACGCCCCTAATACTTAACCTAGAATAATCTATGCAATTAGAGTATAATATGACTCAATCCATAGTATAATCAGAGAGATGTACTGTAGATTCTTATTAGAATAATCCGTAGATTAAAACGCCGTGATCAGGATTCCAACACTCATTGTATGACTATCTCTGACGGTGATCTTCCGTTTACGAGAAACATCATGAGCCTATTCTAACTCAAACAAATGCGGAACCTTCACACATTATTCCCCATTGGTAGGTAGAATAATTCGTTGTATAGTATGTGATGAGTAGAGAGACTTCTCTCTTACAAAATACTCTGGCTAGAGTCATAAAATTGAAATTAATCAATTACAAATTTTGAGCTTTTGTAGTCTCAAGATAAGATGTGAATTGTTTTACACATAAAAGTCCTGTATTTTCAAGAATTAGAATTGTATTCTGATTAGAGATTAGCTTATTATTTTAAGCTTGCAGCGCTGAGTATTTGTGTTATGTCAACACATTATATTAGTCCGGTGGCATTCAGTGACCAATATTACAATAAGGTAAAATTATTAGGTTCTCGCCCTTAAATCCTTCATAAATGCAGCAAGTACTATTCTAGTATAGAATACTACCGATTTTGATGAAATCTTGTAGTCTTTATGCCGGAGATGGTGTTGCTTAACAGGCAAAGTTAGTTATTTAGACAACGTAGCAATTCTATTCAATGTTCGACCCTTGAGTCATTGTAAATAAAGTCGGTGTTGTTTAACACACTAGCTGGATCAAATAAAATATATAATTGGTTTTGTTATAATACATTATCGTCATATAATTTCAACCTTTTATTTGGTTTTGAGTTTATTTAATATGTAATTGATTCTGGATCGATTGTTCATAATGCGTCGCATTTTATTAAAGACAAAGCACAAATGTTTCTTTGTGAACTTTGACAATTAGAAATGTATTTCAAAAATAGAGATTAACCTCGGGTATAATTTCCTGAATCTATTATAGGAAATCATAGTACAAGTTTGCACTTGTAAAATAATCAAATAAAACTTTGTGATAAAACAACAATTAAAATTATCAATCAAACATAAATATGATTTTAGGCAACAACATTGAGTATTGAATGTAAGTTTATCCTATATAAACCCTAAAATGCCTACCATTAGAATACGTCCTAATGTTCTGCCTATGTCCTACTACGTGATACTTACAAACCATTTGTACAAACCACCTGAAGACCCGCACCCAGCTCGAGCTGAAAGAAAAACCTAGTGCATCCATTCCCTATCTCATGTAAATGAGACCTAACAATGACCTAACTCTATCTACCATAAAATGGCCTAATGCTCCTAACAAAAGCTAAAATACATAACCATCCAAACTAGAGAATCCAATAAATTGGAATCTCACATTTACGTTAAACGTGTGCTGTTTGTTTACGATTTCCTAGCAAAGAACTCGCAAACCCTACGAAGGAAACCCAAACATGACAACTCCTTCGGCGAAGCCATGAATGAGATCCGCTAAGCTGGGCCCTACACCGAAAGAAGCGGGACGGGTTAAATCCCAACTGTAACCCTACAACCCGAGTACCTACGAATACCTGACGGGGTAGTGACTTGTGTTATGTAGCCCGATAACACAAACCACGTATAAATACATATATAGATATACAATTCATGGCTAACTCAACGCTGTAACTTGTAACCCCACACCTGTGGGTTAGTGTCTCACTTCGACGAGCCGGTAACATTACAAGCACAACGCAAATTAAACCATAAAAGGAGGACTGGCACTGCCTGAATAATCAGGAAAACAGTTTGTGGTCGCCCCAAGCCACACCTAACCAACGCAAATCATGTACCACCACTCATTTGACACCGTTAGGTTTCATGATGATACACAACCCCAAATCCATTAAACCGAAGTTCAAGGAATCTGGTATCCATCAAGTACAGATATGAATCCCCACACTATCTATTGTTACATACTCCTTCGAATTGAAGTAAAAAATGACAATAAAATTTAATAAACTGAATTCATAGTTATCCTAGCTTCATTCCGAAGTCTAGAATACTCATAATGTATGTAACCATTGAATGCAAAAACCACCCATTATTAATTCCCATTATTTACCCAGAATAACAAATATTATAGAAATAGATAGAACTGTGAAATGCAAACCACCCAATTAAAACAAAGCCCAAGTAATCCCTTTTCTACAGTTACAAAATCTACTGAAAACACTGAATTTAATCAAACGAACTCCCAATAAGATTCTATTAGATCACAAATACAAGTTTCCCAATTCATATCTGTCCCCAATGGTCCCTACTTCGTACCACTGCTTTTGAAGCCCCCACGTCGTCTCCCGGCGCCTTCCAAAATCCTCTTCTCACGCTGCCCAGGAGTCCCGTGTGTCGCTCTCGAGCCCCCGAATAAGAGTGATCATGACCTAATGTATTTCCCCTGCACGCTGTGAAATTCTCTCAAACTCCCTTTGTTCATCGTCGCTAGCTAATAAATCCCATACTTAATGTCCTACTTCAAAGTTGTCCTATCGAGTTACCATAAGAAATCTTAGCTCGATATTTGTTTAAAATATTTGCTTGAGTATAAAAAAGCACTTCAGTATGACGACTGCTTTGCCCCGCGGCTTTGCCTGTCTTGTTTCTATCTTAGTTTGATATTGTATCGAAAGTCCGTACTGACAAACTGACATACAGTTATTTTATTCCTGTAGTATTTAGTTAACTATTTTGGCGGCTTATAATATATTACTCTGTAATTGATCTCTGTTTAGACTTTGTTTAATGTTTCTTTGACAAAAGACTGTATTGTTGTTCCACTTGCTTAAAATATTTACTGATATTAATGATGTGTGAGATTCGAACTCACGCTGAATTTGACAATATTTCTTACATAAAACCATTATGTATTGATGAAATTATTTCCTATTACTCAGGAATCGGCTTATCACATGTATTCAGACTTTTATAGTCACTTCATAATAATGAACGAGGTTCGAACTCGTTGTCCATTAGTGCTAATAGTAGAAGTAATCGTAAGTTAATTATGATGATGATTTTTGACTAACTGTTATTTATTCTATTTTAACATGTATTGCCACTCGATAAGTGCTAAACGAGAGTCGAACTCGTCTTTTATTTATTTTTAGTAAGTTTAGTAGATTTTTATGAAGTCTCCTTCGTGTTGCGATAATGATGATGATTTTATAAAACTGAGCCTAGTCTGGCCAGTTACAGCCGACCCCTGGTAAATTCTGTAAGACTAACTAAAATAAACTGAAAGAATTTACCAAATACCAAAATCCTCAACCTTATCCGCAACACGCCGATGATCGAAGCTTTTACCTTTGCAAAACCATTACCTTTACAAAACCTTTACCGTTACCTCCCCATAATGCCATAAAAAAAACATGTTACATGAAAATACAAAATATATTTGAATTCCGAAAATCTCTTTTAATCCCTCATGTAAGAATTTAAACATTCGAGTGTAAATGTTCCCTGTCTTTTCGTCGAGTATTTAAACCAATTAGCAAAAAGCCATTATATGTCCAGCGTCGAGCTTAAGACAGCATAGACTAAAAATTCAATATAGCTTCCCATACCACGGAAGAACTTTTGATTGAAACGAAATGGGTTGTGAGGCCATCCAGTCCTAGTGACATATATCAAGCAAAGCGCTACCAAACCTATTCTTTCGCTTGGTCGATAAACCTGATATCCGCTTGACCCAAAAGCAACCAACCTTAACAGTAGGAAAACTATATATCACATTTAGATAAAGTATCTCTCTCAGGACTGAATTCGCATACAACAGCTCGTCACTAATTTTGGAGTAGTGGAGTGTAAATATCATTAACCTTTCGGTTTTTCTGTATAGTGTAAAGTTCCAATGTAATCGATGTATATCGATGACTTCAAATTAATCCTAGCACCAAATTCTCCAACATTAGAACTTTTTATTGTAAACAGGCCACCAAAATAAAAACAAAAATAAACTGGGCGTATGTGTGCAAAATTAATGCCAAATTCGAAAATGAGAGACCGTTCTCTTACCAGAAATTTGCTGAATCATTTGAACCTCCATTCCTCATTGCAAAAGCCTTAAACTAAAATCTTATTAACTAATTATCTTAATAACCTAAATCTTAAAACTAACGCTGTGGCGACGCGCGGCTAAGCTAAGTAACCTTTCACACACTTTCATTCCCTCAACTTTCATGGTTTTTCATTACATCAAACAACCCAGCAAAGTCACATTTGATAAGAAAACTTTCGAGTCGGTTACCCCCTATGACATTATGAGTACAACTTGTTACCGTACCAGAAATACCTTTACCAGACCAATACCGTACCATACTTTTACCTTATTACCCAATTAAAACACTACTCTTTGTTTTTTTTTTCAAATATAATTTAATGAATAATTTTCTAATAAGATTTAACAATTAACATCAACAACTAACAATATCTGGGACATTGAAACCAATAAACTCATTTTCTAATAAGATATAATTTCTCTTTTAATATGTTACAATTATTACCTTTTTAAATAACTAAAAGGGAAAATAAAAGATTTATATGTATGTAACAACAAAATGTTTTTTTTTTTTTTTTTTTTTTTTTTTTTTTTTTTTTTTTTTTTTTTTTTTTTCGCCATGTAGCGTGATATTCTGAAACGCTTTATGGGTATATTTCTGTCAGATCAATCCAGGATGGGCTTCTTTTAATTTGCCTCAATGTTCTTTTCCTTCTATTATTGCATCTATTTTACTGAAAATAATTTAAAATTATAGTAACCAGCAATTTACAAAAAATCAATAATAATTGCCAATACGTGTTTTGAGTTTCAAATAGCTTTATATTATATTGTGAACTAACAGAATACTAAATAATTAGTGTAATGTTGATTCTAAACTGTAATAATTGACTAAACCTAAATATTTCTTTCTCCGATTTAAATGTATTTTTACTAGAAACCAGACCATTCATTCAATGCTGTATTGTCATTAAGTTTTAATGTTACCTTGTTTGGATATAATTGCTCTCAACGATAAAACCTTATTAGACCTATTTAGACACTAGTTTAAAATTCTTATTGATTCTATTTTGTCCAGTTGCAGCTTTGTTAGAAAACCAAGTAATTATTGATGAAGTCAAATAGTCAACTAGAAATAATTATTATTTTAAAGAGAATTTATTTATATGTAGAAGTAATGAAGATACTGATTTCTAAAGGTTTTCTCATATGGAAGCTAAAATTTAAGAACTAATTTATTTTTAACCCATTATTTCAAAACACCTAAAATCGCTGTATCTACATAAACAATGATAGTAAAAATTGAAAACATTTTAGTTATTTGCTCTTCAATCCGATCTACTTAAGCCCGACATGTTATAACATAAATTCTTAGTGAAATAATTGTGCGTCCTAAGTTTCATTTTACTCGCAAAAAAGTCCTGTCTTTTCAACATCTGCTGACCACTTGACAATTTTTACTTTAACACAATTGCAACCCTTAGTCCCAAATTTATAAAAAGTTTCTATTGACCTGTCTCATGGTCAACCGGTTGACTGAAACGTTAATTTATACAATGTTAAAATAATCAACCTACTATGTAATACTTAATTCAAACCTAATATTAATATCTGACCCGTGACTATACTAGTAATTCCTTATAATAAAAGCTTTGCTTCGACCCCCGTTTGTTAACATCTACTTAGACTGTTATAAGTTTTAAAATAAACCTGCTTATACGATCTCAGTATTATTACTAACTTATTCGCAAAATTTAAATTACTGTCCTCCTTTTTTTTGAAAGTTGTAAACACCGTGAATGCCCTTATTCTTTCAAAAATACTAACTACTAAAAGGTGTCACAATAGTATATCCCTACAATGAACAAATAACTTGAAAATGGTAAAAATGATTATTAAATGTTAATTGTAATGAATTTGATAATTTTGTGAATTTTGTTTATAACTATCTAGTACTACTTTTTTTCAAAAAGGTCTGATTGCTAGAAATCCCTACAATGTCTATAATCCTTCATGTAACTCGCATGATGGTAAGCAACAGACTTCATCTATGAATGCTGCAAATTGAGAACTATAAGTTATGTACTGTAAAGAAATAAGGCACCTATCTCTTTTTTAAACACTTTCCTCATAAATGTGCTATCCTCGCTTTATCTCAATTAGATCATCTAACTAAACATTGTATTAACAATAAATACAACCCCAATCTGCACAACTTAACTTCTTAAAACTTCAGTAACCTAACCAACTTCTGTTGTAATTATCTAGCAGCGCTTACTTTATTTATAAGATCATTAAATTCCTATTTGGATACTATCTTTAAAACTGCATTCTGATTAATTCTAGTGTTAATGAAACAAAGTCAAAGATCTCTAAAAATAGCAGTCAATTTCGAGTGAAATAACATCCTTGTACCTAATCAAGGCTTGTTTAAAATCAACACAATGGTACATACAACAAATCTATCTAGCATTGATACTGTTACTGCTCGCATTAGAATTGATAATACAACGCTATTATATATGATAACAATAAAAATATTTATTGAATCATTTATTGAATGTTATGTTATTACAATGGCAAATATCTACACTCGTTTACAAAACTTAAGTCCATCAATTGTCAAAGCTAAGTTAATCGCGACCCCAATCCTTACGACTTTTCTATTCATCATATAGCAGTAACATCAGCAAATATACGCAACCAAGTCAAAGCATGTGTATAAGTTTATGCAAAGTTAACTTTGAACTGAGGATCAATAGAAATAAACATTTATGGACAAAAGAGTATTGTTCTACAATAATTGTATATTTCCTTTCTATCCCACAGTTGGTTTGTGGTGGACAAGTGTTGAACCCCTTTTTTGTCATTTCTCTTTTGGCCATTTATCTCCAGTCAGTAATACATCGATACCACGTGTTGATGAAAAACAAAAGAACCCAATTTTATTGCCATTTAAGTGTCTATGGACAAAAGTGGCCTTATTTGCTAAGTTAGTGAAGTGTCGTATTTTTTTCCTGAAGTGGTTTCGTTTCCGTGTGAAACCATAAGATCTACAGATTTATTGACTCCTTACTTTAGTGGATTCCAAAATTGTGTCAATGGTTTTGCTAGTTTTTACGCACCCCTACTTAATGCCACTCGAACCCTAAGTTAACGCTCTTATGACGCGCCTATATATTATATATCCAGAGAGATAATAGTAACAAATATATATTTTGTTTGAATATAAGAATCTTTGATAATTTCTACGAATCTACTACCTACTACAATTATTGGAAACCTCTAACTTCTACTCAGTGGATATAGCGCTCGAGAGTTTGCTTAACATCAGGGCCTAGACCTAGCGAAGACTTTTTCTTGCCACTTAGTTCTAAAACAGAAGGAGTAGAAACTCTTTTGTGAAACATCAGGCTTACTTAGTTTCCGACACTTTTAAATTTTTCTCGCCCACATTGGTAACTAAATAGGATTTAGAAATTTGAAACTTGCGTAATCGTGACGCTTTACTACCTGTTCAAGAAAGGGTCCATCCTTTCTTTGATTTTTCTTTCTAGCTAAAACAATAAGTGGCCACGGCTTGCAACATCTTGTTATATTGCCAGTCAAAAGGTTTACAATATTTAAAAGTGCATTCTTAAACATTTTTTATTTTACAATCTGGTTTTTGTTTATCCTATCCTGGCAGATTTATTATTTCCGAGTGGATGACAAAAAGAGTTTATATATATGCCTAGTAATATTCACCGGCTTCATGTACTTGCTATATGAGAACCTAATTTATCGACCGGTTGGTTAAAAGTTCGATATTGCAATTATAGATCAAACGGAAGATGAAAAATAGTTTACGTAATACTAATAGTAAATGTTTGCTTAACGACTGTCTAAATGAATACAATGATAAACGATGAATAATTACGGAATTGGGATTATTCCAGCAGGGCGTTTCGACCCCAGACATTACTATACCTATAGGATAAAGTTTAAGGAATAAAATATTAAAACCGCTTATTGCTACCTAATTAAGATACTGACCTAGCTTCTGTACCATCTTAACCTCTCCATTCTCACGGCATCATTTTATGCCAGATTTCTCTAGCATGTTTTACATTTTACGACATGACACATAGCAATAATAAGTCTAAAATTAGTCTATCTATTATTTTGTTTAAATAAACACTAAAATACTGAAATTGAACCTAGATATCCTGGTCACGGCTATTCATTTTATGTACCCCCCCCCCCTATATATTTTTTTTTTACGGAAATAAAAAAAATGGAATTAAAAGGAAATTGTCATATGTCATAAAATGTCTAATTTGGCTGTGATTTTGGCTGTGAATCGTCTAGTAGCTATAAGGACCACGTCATGTATGTAGAAACTCAAGTTCTTTAAAGGTTCAAGAAAGTACAAACCCTAACCCTAATTATAGATAACGTTTGGATACTAAATACCTATTTATGAAGGATTTCATGGATAGTGATTTATGTTAGACTTTAGCTCACGTATTATCTTTTACTTTCAAGTTAGTGAAACTGAATCATTTATAATATTTTGCAATAGATTATTCCTAGTTAAAGTTCTTAGTATGTTAGTGCCAGGTTCCAGACTATCAAAATATGTATGATAATCTAGAAGATCGGGGCTCCATCCAGATCGCCCCGCTCTATGACCTTCAACCTCTAGCTTTAAGGAAAGCTAGACAATAGGGACCTACAGTCCCTACCCAGCACTAACTGGTGACCTCAGGGATATGTAATTACACACTTTCATGGTACATTCAAGTCTCACCGAAGACAGATCCGCATACATATAAGCAACTACTTACAAATCGCTTCCTCGCTCTCTACTTTCAGTCATCTAAACAAATTAACTCGTGAGTTAATGTAAATTAATCTACAGCAAAAAGACAAGAGGACATCCTATTGTTTGTCAGTAAGTCAGTTGGGATATTTCAACTCCTATTAACTTGCATTCATCTACTATTTTACTTCATACTTCCGCTAGTTAGTAGAACCGGGGTAGAGGTTTTGGCCCTCGAATCCTAACTAACACCATCCATCGCCACAGTTCAGGCGGAGCGTTAAACGGCCTTCGGTGAAAAGCCCTAAAACGCCCCTAATACTTAACCTAGAATAATCTATGCAATTAGAGTATAATATGACTCAATCCATAGTATAATCAGAGAGATGTACTGTAGATTCTTATTAGAATAATCCGTAGATTAAAACGCCGTGATCAGGATTCCAACACTCATTGTATGACTATCTCTGACGGTGATCTTCCGTTTACGAGAAACATCATGAGCCTATTCTAACTCAAACAAATGCGGAACCTTCACACATTATTCCCCATTGGTAGGTAGAATAATTCGTTGTATAGTATGTGATGAGTAGAGAGACTTCTCTCTTACAAAATACTCTGGCTAGAGTCATAAAATTGAAATTAATCAATTACAAATTTTGAGCTTTTGTAGTCTCAAGATAAGATGTGAATTGTTTTACACATAAAAGTCCTGTATTTTCAAGAATTAGAATTGTATTCTGATTAGAGATTAGCTTATTATTTTAAGCTTGCAGCGCTGAGTATTTGTGTTATGTCAACACATTATATTAGTCCGGTGGCATTCAGTGACCAATATTACAATAAGGTAAAATTATTAGGTTCTCGCCCTTAAATCCTTCATAAATGCAGCAAGTACTATTCTAGTATAGAATACTACCGATTTTGATGAAATCTTGTAGTCTTTATGCCGGAGATGGTGTTGCTTAACAGGCAAAGTTAGTTATTTAGACAACGTAGCAATTCTATTCAATGTTCGACCCTTGAGTCATTGTAAATAAAGTCGGTGTTGTTTAACACACTAGCTGGATCAAATAAAATATATAATTGGTTTTGTTATAATACATTATCGTCATATAATTTCAACCTTTTATTTGGTTTTGAGTTTATTTAATATGTAATTGATTCTGGATCGATTGTTCATAATGCGTCGCATTTTATTAAAGACAAAGCACAAATGTTTCTTTGTGAACTTTGACAATTAGAAATGTATTTCAAAAATAGAGATTAACCTCGGGTATAATTTCCTGAATCTATTATAGGAAATCATAGTACAAGTTTGCACTTGTAAAATAATCAAATAAAACTTTGTGATAAAACAACAATTAAAATTATCAATCAAACATAAATATGATTTTAGGCAACAACATTGAGTATTGAATGTAAGTTTATCCTATATAAACCCTAAAATGCCTACCATTAGAATACGTCCTAATGTTCTGCCTATGTCCTACTACGTGATACTTACAAACCATTTGTACAAACCACCTGAAGACCCGCACCCAGCTCGAGCTGAAAGAAAAACCTAGTGCATCCATTCCCTATCTCATGTAAATGAGACCTAACAATGACCTAACTCTATCTACCATAAAATGGCCTAATGCTCCTAACAAAAGCTAAAATACATAACCATCCAAACTAGAGAATCCAATAAATTGGAATCTCACATTTACGTTAAACGTGTGCTGTTTGTTTACGATTTCCTAGCAAAGAACTCGCAAACCCTACGAAGGAAACCCAAACATGACAACTCCTTCGGCGAAGCCATGAATGAGATCCGCTAAGCTGGGCCCTACACCGAAAGAAGCGGGACGGGTTAAATCCCAACTGTAACCCTACAACCCGAGTACCTACGAATACCTGACGGGGTAGTGACTTGTGTTATGTAGCCCGATAACACAAACCACGTATAAATACATATATAGATATACAATTCATGGCTAACTCAACGCTGTAACTTGTAACCCCACACCTGTGGGTTAGTGTCTCACTTCGACGAGCCGGTAACATTACAAGCACAACGCAAATTAAACCATAAAAGGAGGACTGGCACTGCCTGAATAATCAGGAAAACAGTTTGTGGTCGCCCCAAGCCACACCTAACCAACGCAAATCATGTACCACCACTCATTTGACACCGTTAGGTTTCATGATGATACACAACCCCAAATCCATTAAACCGAAGTTCAAGGAATCTGGTATCCATCAAGTACAGATATGAATCCCCACACTATCTATTGTTACATACTCCTTCGAATTGAAGTAAAAAATGACAATAAAATTTAATAAACTGAATTCATAGTTATCCTAGCTTCATTCCGAAGTCTAGAATACTCATAATGTATGTAACCATTGAATGCAAAAACCACCCATTATTAATTCCCATTATTTACCCAGAATAACAAATATTATAGAAATAGATAGAACTGTGAAATGCAAACCACCCAATTAAAACAAAGCCCAAGTAATCCCTTTTCTACAGTTACAAAATCTACTGAAAACACTGAATTTAATCAAACGAACTCCCAATAAGATTCTATTAGATCACAAATACAAGTTTCCCAATTCATATCTGTCCCCAATGGTCCCTACTTCGTACCACTGCTTTTGAAGCCCCCACGTCGTCTCCCGGCGCCTTCCAAAATCCTCTTCTCACGCTGCCCAGGAGTCCCGTGTGTCGCTCTCGAGCCCCCGAATAAGAGTGATCATGACCTAATGTATTTCCCCTGCACGCTGTGAAATTCTCTCAAACTCCCTTTGTTCATCGTCGCTAGCTAATAAATCCCATACTTAATGTCCTACTTCAAAGTTGTCCTATCGAGTTACCATAAGAAATCTTAGCTCGATATTTGTTTAAAATATTTGCTTGAGTATAAAAAAGCACTTCAGTATGACGACTGCTTTGCCCCGCGGCTTTGCCTGTCTTGTTTCTATCTTAGTTTGATATTGTATCGAAAGTCCGTACTGACAAACTGACATACAGTTATTTTATTCCTGTAGTATTTAGTTAACTATTTTGGCGGCTTATAATATATTACTCTGTAATTGATCTCTGTTTAGACTTTGTTTAATGTTTCTTTGACAAAAGACTGTATTGTTGTTCCACTTGCTTAAAATATTTACTGATATTAATGATGTGTGAGATTCGAACTCACACTGAATTTGACAATATTTCTTACATAAAACCATTATGTATTGATGAAATTATTTCCTATTACTCAGGAATCGGCTTATCACATGTATTCAGACTTTTATAGTCACTTCATAATAATGAACGAGGTTCGAACTCGTTGTCCATTAGTGCTAATAGTAGAAGTAATCGTAAGTTAATTATGATGATGATTTTTGACTAACTGTTATTTATTCTATTTTAACATGTATTGCCACTCGATAAGTGCTAAACGAGAGTCGAACTCGTCTTTTATTTATTTTTAGTAAGTTTAGTAGATTTTTATGAAGTCTCCTTCGTGTTGCGATAATGATGATGATTTTATAAAACTGAGCCTAGTCTGGCCAGTTACACAAGCTAGATAAAAACCAACGATTAAAAAAATAACAATTCAAACAAATTCACCGAGTACAAATTTGAGAAAACATCGAAAGCGATTCGATTATTATTCTACCGAAGAAATAATATTTCGAAACGAAGAAATCAATCAATGTAATCGAATCAGTCAAAAAGCTATTTCCCCTTCAGTCGATAAGTATCCATAATACCTAGATACATTTTTATGAGGGTAAAGTACACTAGGATTTTTTATCCCTAACTTTAATTTCTTAGCAAAATTATGTTTTGCATAAATAGAGTTGCTGTTAAAATATGAATTTTTATTGTTTTTGTTTTGTAATGTACAGTGAACGACACTGAAGGGACTGTGCATTTTATGACGTTATAGAGAGTGGTTGATAAATGGAGAGAATGTATCATTGTATGGAATACAAGCTAAACCAACTAAAGCTAATTGATTTCGACGCTTTAGAGAGTTTGTCGTTAAATCGAGTGAAGTTACATGGAGTTTACACTGTATATACATAATTTGTGAACTATTTAGCTTTTTAGCTATCTCAATTTCTGAGATAAAACTTGGTGACGGTCAGTGAACCCGTAGTTATAGGATCCCGTTTGTACCCTTTAGATACGGAACCCAAAAATATATTACACAAATGTTTTTTTTTTCATTACAATAATAGTAGCTAAAAAAAACTAAAAAACACGTTTTAAGATCGTCAAAATCGCGCCCAAAGAAGTCGGTTACAAACAAACATACAAATAAAAATACAAAAAAAATTAATAATTTTATTAAATTAGAGTATTGTCATCGGTCCTCAATAAATCTACAAAATTTCAACGAAATCTGGCCGTTTAAAGTGGGTCAAAATCGCGCCCAAATAAGTCGGTTACAAACAAACATACAGGCACAGAATAATAACTTGTACTTCGTACAGAAGCTTCACTTCGCAATGGTTTTCAAAGAAATATGAACTCAATCTGATAAACAATATGATTTAATTTAGCTCGCGGTCCAGTCGAGCTCGTGATGATTTTTGTGCCTACCAATTTCTTTTCAAAGGAATATGGGCCTTAATTCACTATGCTACGGTTCATAATACGTTGTACATGGTTATACGTAGTACTAGTTATTATTCTGTGGTATTGAAAGAGCCACATAGATTGGCCCTTTGCGCAGTGGCCGCCGCCCGTAGGTATGTTTTTAACACCTACACGCGGAGTGACACAGGCCTGATACAGGTGAAGCTACTATAAAGCGTGTAAAAACCAGAATATTTCGGTCAAGTGCAGACAAACCCCTCAGCCAACACCTTTTACGATTTCATATATCTTGAGTGAGGTAATAAAATATCACTCCCAGTTAATGTAATATTTGTGAAGCCTCCATAAAAATAATATAGGGTTTCTTCTAAGGAAAGATACGTGTTTAGTTCGCGTCGTGTAAAAATAACACTGACAGGAATCTGCAAAGAAAGCAGTTAATGATTTTCTTGAAGCCAGGGGCAAAATTTTTATTTTGCTGTTTTTTCGTTAAATAAATATAAATATTAGGACACATTCACACACGGCTGGTTAGCCCCATACTGAACCATTTCTAGCTCGTATTATGGTTGCTAACACAACTGATATACTACATATATACATACATACATATTATATATAAATACATATTTAATACCCAGACCCACAGCCAACAAATTTAGTTAAGCACAAAGATGTTGACCGGGCCGGGAATCGAACCCGGAACGAGGTCGTCTATCATTGTTCGTTCGTTCGTTATAAATCATATATGGTAAAAAATATAGAAAAGTCGCCTAAAAACTTTCTATAGAATCACTCTAAGTAAATAAAGAAGACGGCTGACGCCCTGCAACACAAGCTCTCCCCGAGCCTTCCTGCGGGGCTCAGGGCTAAACAAGCGTACTAAAATGTAAATTGTAAGTACCTTTAGTTTTAGTATGTATTTTCTTCTATTTTAATTTGTACGCATAACTATGTTTTTTGAAATAAATATTCTTTATTCTTAGTCTTGTTCTTGTTTTTATTCTCTATATATATTTATAATTATTTTGGTACTAACCAGAACTATTTGAAATATGAAAATAAATGGTATTGAACCAGTTATTTCATATTTCAAATTAACTTACTTAACTTAATTTTATAAAAAGGTAAAGTGCAATCGCATATGGGTGTAACCGTTTCTCGGATGCCCGAAAATTTAAATAAAGATAAAGATAAATAATTTATTGGCCTTACAACATCTCGTCGCTTTTGGCAAGTCATATGATGTCCTAGTGTTGTATATGCAGTCCTTAGGTTAGGTTAGCGGCCCTTGGGTGACTTGAAATTCTTGACACCAGAGCTAATTCAATTATTTTATCCCGCTCCGGGTCGTTCTTGGTGCAGAGTTGGCCATAGCTATTCAGCGCGGTAATGCAGCGAGCGTGATGGGCACCTTTGCACCGGGGGCGACCAGGGGCGGGTTATTTATTTAGTATTCATTTTAGTTTTTAATATGTGACATTTATATTGGACGTAATTTTATTTAATAATGATTATGAATAAAAATTCAAAAATTATTTCATACAAACAATGAAAAGAAGGTATTAATTTCCATACCTATAGCCTACTTACACCAGCCAAGACACTAATACAATTTGAAACGTTCATGTCAACATGAAACTTCAAATAAACTGAAATCTGAATTTGCCCTTCTCATCCACTCTTCTTATTCTCCTAAGCTATTTAAAATCTGAGCTTTGAAAGCTATAGTAATCAGATTAAAAACAGCAAACAAGAACCCATATTAGGTACAGTAGATATGAACTTGCAGAGAAAAGAAATTGGTGTCAAACGCCGTTTGGTGATACGAGAATTTTTTCATGCTGGCAATTTCTACATTTACACATTTAAACCTTGTCTTATAACAAAAATCATTTAAAAACATTTTTTTTCTTCTCTACAGTAGACCATTGACCAACAGGGCGCGTAGCCACACGATCTACACTGACCTAAGGTGGAGCATGACTAGCCTGGAATAACTGGCTCTCCAAGGAGGCTGCCGAAACTGACGGTAATTTTTTTTTGGACGTATTTCACACACGTATGGTTAACCCCATACTGAACCATTTCTAGTTCGTATTACGGTTGCTAACACAATTGATATACTACATATTTTAAATAGATACATATTTGACACCCAGACCAACAGCCAACAAATTTAGTTCAGCAAAAAGATGTTGGCCGTGCCGGGAATCGAACCCGGAACCTTGAGATTGGCAGCCCGACACGGTAACCATAAAGCCAACGAGGTCGTCAATAGTCAATAGTTTAGCAACAGATTATTTAACTCGTGGGTGGATGCTAGCCATTTTTGTGCCAACCTTCAACGTGAGCTTGAACTTATTGGCGGAGATCAAACTCACAAACTTCGGGTTGTAAGGTGGCCGCTCGCCCGATTGAGCTGTTATCGTATCAGAAAACACACATACAAACAAACAAAATAATTTTATTGCGCAAACAAACATTATTTACAATTATCAAATATACGTTACTAATTATACCATAAGAATTCTAAATCATAATGTATATGTATGATCAGATTAGATTGTAAGGAAACTAAAATGTATGAAGTAAAAGATACGAGTTTGTAATAGCAACACTTGACTTATATTTCAAGTACGTTTTTGCGTTTTTAAAAATCAACACTCGACTTATATTGCAAGTACACGTCTTGCGTGTTACACCACGTTACACCACTAAGAACATCGTGCTCATACTTATTTTCGTACCACGACCTTTCTACACGCAATCACACAGATTTCTATATCTCTGGCGATCCCTATCCAAAAATACCTTTGCATTTTCGTATTTTAGGGCAGACATTTTGCCCAATTTACATACAAATGTGGGGGACGGTAACAATATTACCTAGATAGGTAGTTATTTGGCTCTGCATAACGCAGGTATTATATACAGGGTTATGAAATATAATAAATAAATAAAAATAGCCTTTATTTCCCAAAACTCATAAAATATTAATTAGACACTGTATCTAATTATTATTTTTTTATATAAAATTTGTCACAAAATAAAATGTCTAAAAAACAGCATGTCAAGTTTAAATGAGATTATTATTATCTATATCAATTTGATTATAACATGTCACAATTTTGACTATTTACATGTCAAAATCTAAATTTCTAGCATTTTACTGCGTGTCATCTGGGATCGTCCAACTTTGGACGAAGGCCTCCTCCAACACTTGCCACGTGTTTCTGGATTGGGCGGTTCTTGTCCACAGTTTTCTTGCTATAGACTCTATCACCGTCGTCTCTCCATCTTCTAATAGGTCTCACCGTCAAACGTTGTAATTCCTTGCCGTATTCCCTGTTCCCTAATGACTACAATCTAGCGATTTTCAAGGCGAGGGTGAACCGGTCCCTTCTCGGTAAGCGCGATCCACCGTAGACCTCAATATCACTTACCATCAGGTGAATTGTGGTCAAGCACTGGCCTATTCAGAGTATACAAAAAAAGTCACAAAAAACCCCCGTCACAAGATTGTATAGAGGCAGCCATATTGTAATAAGGAACTGGTTGCAATCATTGTCATATGAAACAACAAAAGAGATGTTAAAAATAGTTAAATAAGTTACTTAGAAATTAGATACATAGTAAATTTAGTATGTGTTGTCTTATTCACAGGATAAGTATCATTTCATTCAAAAATCCGATATTTGGCAAGCTTAAAAATAAGACTCCAAGTCCTATCAGAGGCAGCATATAGTGACCACATAAGGGCTGCTTATGTGGAGACAATATATATTTGGGTTGGTAATGGGTCGTGTTAATATAACAATCATCATCCACAGCCTGTTCTATCCCACTGCTGGGTATAGGTCTCTCTCTTGTTATGCCATCTGTCTCGGTCCTGTGCCAATCTAGTCCAGGTTGGACCCGCGACAGCTGTAATGTCGTCGACCCATCTTGCCGCTGGACGGCCTACGTTCATAATATAACGTCTACGTCGTCCGTCGTCCTACGTTAATATAACAAAGCCGCCCTTAAATAGTTTGACGACCTCGTTGACGGTTACCATGCCGGACTGCTAACCAGAAGGTTCCGGGTTCGATTCTCGGCCCGGCCGACATCTTTGTGCTTAACTAAATTTGTCGGTTGTGGGTCTGGGTGTTAAATATGTATCTATATAATATATATATGTGTGTATATGTAGTGTATCAGTTGTGTTAGCTACCATAACACAAACTTAAAATGGTTCAGTATGGAGTTAACCAGCCGTGTGTGAAATGAGTCCTAATATTATATATTTGTAGTTTAGCGCTCTTTACCAGTAGCCCTGTAAGGTAAAGGTATGCCGGTTTTAGGGTACCGCGCGTTATTGGCGGCAAAAAGGATCGTATTTCATTTTTATATGCGACGGGGTGCGAATGAAAATGGGTATACAAATAGATTGTGAATATATTGCATGGGAGTGAATTATTATGGGTTTTGTTTAAATGCAAGAGTTGGTTTGCAATGAATAAATTAGTAATTTGTGACGTAAGCCCTTATAAATAAATTATTGAAAACTATACTGAAACATTCACAGTAAAAATACTAAAAGAATTCAGCTAAAACGGTTGCAACTATTTACAAGGCTTAATCTAAACTTGGGATTTTTGAACTAGTTTTTTTTTTAATATGATTATGTTCGTTTGGTATTAAAATGAGTACAAATATCCTTAGAAAGATTCTTTAGACGGTCTTAAAGCTATTTATTCGATATTTTTATCCGTTTACGTTTTTATAGCGAAAATACTGTTAAGTCAAGAATTTTGCCTTGTCTTCGCCTAAATAAGACAAACCTCTCGGTCTATATCAAAAATCATAGTAAATATAAGTGTTTTTTTTTTCAATAAAACATATTAAACAAATCTTCAAAAGTATGCCCCCGTCTTAGAATTCACGTTTTACTAATCCAACCACACACTCCCATTGATTTTTACGCATTCCCTACGGAACCCTTACTTTACAACCGATACCTACCCGCTTCCATTTCATTTTCTCCATCTCCTTTCATTACGGTCCCAATAACCATCGCACGTGCTAATTCGAACATCGGAAATCAAGATGAATATCACCAATCATGACCCTTATTTGTGCACATAATAAGGTTCATTTTACCTTGTCAATAACTATTGCCTATAGTTGTACAGTGCTTTCCAAACTGTGGAGTCCCACTGACTTAGAATTTGTTTTTTTTTTTATATTGGATAAACTTTCGGAAAGCGCATACCGCCGATCAATCTGAAATTTGGTTTGTTATAACGTGTTTTGATTTCCTAATTACAAATATCATAACGGAAACGGAAAAATGGCGGAAACGCTATTTGAATAAGAAAAACGCAGGAGAAGGTTTTTTTGTCCGGTTTGCCAAATCGATGTAGACCATTTAAGCTTTCCACAAAGAGAGTATATGTGTGAGTACAGCGGAAATTAGAAACTGTAAAGACCATTTTGAAAATATTATTTATCTAGTAAAAACAGTCTTGTCATAAAGTAGTTTGAGAAACTCTGTTCTCTCGTGACTGACACGGTTGCAACCCATTTTGACCCGTAACACAATTAACATAAGGTTTAATTTCATAATAGGGTAAAGTGCTGTACCTTTGGACTGCTTTACCTTTGGACAGCATCGATTCCGCGCAAATTATAATCGATAATCGAAGTGACTGAACGCATCCGTAACGGTTTTTTGTCAAATGGCAACACCAAGCTATCTGCCATATTAAATGGCAATGTTGTGATCCTTGAGCGACCGATAACGATTTTTTGCATAAAAAGTAAGTTTTTTTACTATGTTATCGAGTGATTTGCTTTTCTTTGAGGAGTATTACAAGTGTTATCGCATCTGTTTTTTTGAGTTCAATATATTTACCTAAATTTTACGTAGTTTTCTCGTGTATAAGTTGAATAGTTTTTGAGATATTGGAGTTCGTATACATTTTTGCCTAATTTGAACCTTTGGACACAGTACTTGGTGTACCTTTGGACTGTCCAAAGGTACATTTATGCGCTGTACCTATGGACACTCAATCTTAAGAAATAATTGAAGTAAGCAAGGAGATACTATTAAAAAGGGCACTATAACAGAGGAATCTCCTCTAATTATAGAACATAATTTTCCTGATCAGTCAGATGCTATTACAGAGGAATCCCCTCCAATTATAGAACATAATCGTCATGATCAGTCTCCAGACTCTCCTATAACTCCTGTGGTTTTAAAAGAACATAATATATCTTCACATGAATATGTAAATGTATTTGGAAATGATTCTACGGGAAATGTTTTAGAGATCTAAGTAGAACTCCATCCAGAACCTAACCAGAAATCACATATTGCTGTTTCAGCAGTTAAAAAACAATTGCACATTCTGATTTGGATGAAATATTGATAAAGGAACCTGAAACTATTAATTTAGAGTCAAAAAAGGGAGTAAAATATGTAAAAAAATACCAAAACAATTTTCTTCAATTCTTTGATACCAGAAAACTCAATTCAAAACTTTAGTTTGGACTTGTCAGTATTGGAATCTATACGGCCTTTCAGAGTTGCAAGTCCAAGAAAGATAACAAAGAAAGGTAGAAAGCCTGGTCGAACTCGAATTTTAACAGACACTCCTGAAAAATAAGCCTTGCAGGAAGAAGCACTGAAAAGAGATGAAAGGAAAAGGAAACCTACTTTACCTAAGACTACAAAACAATCCTGTAAAAAGATAAAAAAAGAATTGAAAGTTGTGAAAAATAAGTTATTACCATTTGTGGCCTGCAAAATGCGTAAAAAATCTGATGAGAAGACAAAAGCTATGAATTTTTGTACACTGTGTAAGTTGTGGTATCATCAAAGATGCATTTCAAAGGCACATAGAGAAAATTTTGAATCTGATGATGAAAATGGGTTGTCAAGAATGTTTTATCTTAGAAGATGATGACAATTCTGATGGTGACAGTGAAGAATTTGCCTCTAAAATGTTTCAGGAATATCTTAATAGTAAAAAACATCAATGATTTTTCAAGAATTTTAGATTATTCTACTATAGTACTAAAATTAAGTAATGTTTCTTATTATTGTAGTATCATGTCCAAAGGTTCATTTCCTGTCCAAAGGTAAAAATAACATGTCCCAAGGTACAAACTTATGTTGAACCTTTGGACAAATTTGTAATTTTTAAAAAATGTTTAATAATTATAAGATTAAGCTTTATTTGAAGAATCTGTTAATTGATTATTGTAGGCTTATGATTCTTTAATGTCTTTGTGCCATAATATTTAAAGAAAATTGTAAACTTTTTTTCTAAATGATTGTTTTATTCGAAATTCTGGAAATCGTCCAATGGTACAGCACTCTACCCTACAAATAAGTAAACTATGTCCAACGCATGTAGCGTACATAATTGTTTGATTATCACTTAAAACGGTGAACCTTATTCTGTATTCATTAAAGGTTAATATTGTAAATCAAGCGCTCTCTATGTAAATTGGCGACGTAATAAGAAACAAATTGCAGTCTTTGTGTACATTTTCTTTACCTTGTGCCTTTGGAATAAGGTCGATTTTTATGAGGCAAAAGCAATGTATTTTTCTTTATTGAAAATGAGCTAAGTGTCTGATCTCTGGTGTTAAGATATTTTGAAGAAATATCTCTGACATAGATAACGACTGTTTAACTGAGAAGTAAAGTAAATAACTAATGTTATCATTCGACCAACATGAGCGTCTACTAGTTAAATTTGAGATTATTGCGATTAACTTATATAAGTAAATTGCAATAATCTCAAATTTAACTATCAAACATACATGAATGTGAGTGTGTGTGTTCTGTATTTGTAACACACAAAACGTCATTTAATCATTTCGTGATAAATGATATTAAAAACATAAATATGGTACCGTCAATCTTAACCAAATGATTGTGGCTCGGTGGGCAAACGTCTGCTTTTCAATCAGACGGCCCCTGGTTCGATACCAGCCCAATGACTTATTTTTCAGTTTATGTTAGATTTAACTCATGTGTGGATTTGCAAAGAAAACATTGTGAGCAAACCGACATGTTTGATGACCACAATATCCGAAGACTTGTGTCATCTGCCAACCCGCACATAGCCAGCATGGTGGATATCTCTCTCCTCGTGAAAGAAGGCTCTGAGTAACAGCAGAAAGTATTGTCTGCTTATGCTTATAAAATCTTAGCAAGCAGACGCTTTCACAGTCATAACTATATCATAACACACATAGACATACACACACCAACACACATGTGTCAAACTTATAACACCCTGTCGTTATTTCGTCGGGGTTAAAAAAAACTATGTCACCTTTTGTAACCCTCTTATCAAAATACTTACTGACCCGTGTTTTTGTTACAAACCCCTCAAATCCCGGTAAACTGTGATTTTTACTGACTGATCCAAGGTAAGCTTCTCTATCCTGGACAAAAAGCTTCTGACTCGGAAAAGTTGCAAAAACTCCACATAACTTTAGGACAAAGTGTGGAAACATAGTCAACTAAATAGAAGTGAAAATACAAAAGTATTTATATAAAAACCTCCGAATCCGAATGTTTTGTTGGCGGCTAATCGGCCATCTTGGTAATGAAATATACTCGTAGGTATTTTGGTGTTTATGTATTTTTATTTATACGTCATGTTGCAAAAAATGAAAATAATAAATTGTAATATTTTTTATGTATAGACTTAGAGTTTTGCGCTTTTCATTTAAATGGCGCACAGATTACTTAAGTCTAATAAGGCAGTAAGATAACATGACTTTTTGCATCAATACTTAAAATATCTAATTAGACAATATCTGTCATCAACCTTAAGTTACCTATTTCCAGAATTAGCAGCGCTGTTGACCCATTCCATTCATATCATTAACCTAATTTCAAATTATAAAAGTAATAAGCTTGCTCCATGATATTTATTATTACTTAGTGTTAAACAAAGCTTAAAATTTAGAGGTTAATGTCACAAATGTCAAACTCCTAGCAGAAAAGGTTATAAGATTTTTTTATACTTATCGTTCCATTTTAATATACTTACGTAACTATTTCTTTTTTTTTTTTGACACATTTCACACACGGCTGGTTATCCCCATACTAAACCATTTCTAGTTTGTATTATCGTTGCTACCACAACTGATATACTACATATTCGTGTACTTATACGGCTTTATAAGCGTGGCGTGGTTCAACTCGAGTCTGATATACACTTGACCAAAACTGTTTCATCAAACACACTTCATAAGCACCCACTTCATATAACGACTGCGATCAAAGTTCGAGGAGAACCAATGTTTATTCACAGCTTGCAGTCATAAAGAAGCAATAATGAGTGCGATAGACAGTACCCTCAGTACAGGAGCAATAACTGCAAGCGAGCGATATGAGCGAAGTTGAGCGAAATTGAGCAAAACGACCGTTTACGATGACAGTTACTAGTTGGAAACGCGAGCGGTCTGAGGGCCAGACAACAGCCGTGTTTAAGGCTTCGATCAAAAATGTACTAGACTTAATGTCTCTAAAAACGGCAAGGAAAATAAGACCACAAGTAAGAGTAGTGTTATTTTTGTAAGTTAGGTTCACTATAGGGGTAGTTCCACAGTCACTGTACTTAAGATAATTATTTATAAGTTTGAAATTTAGATATATTAGATTATATTTCGATGTAGTATTCTATGAACTACTCTGCTTGTGGATTTTTCATAATAAATAAATAAGAGTGTGGTCTTATTTGAGTTGGAGGAATTTAAACGTTATTTGTATAGTGATAAAGTTACATTTTCTAACACTCTCTGCGTACGATCATAAAATTTTATAGCTGTTATCGCGGAGCAAGATAGCTAAAATATGTTTATTACGGCACTAGTCGAAACTCAACCTTAAGATTTAATGGTAAGGTTGACATGAATTGTAACGTATTTTGTATTTCCTTGTATATTGTAATAGAATAGTAAATTTATGTAAATTTTTTTGTGCTGTGTTTGTATGCAACACTGAATCTGGTATATATTTGATCGAAGGTTTAATGCGCAAATTTGAGCTAAGCACCTACTCTGCCTGGCAATGGGTGTTTTAAGAAATAAATTCATATAAAAACAACAATTGACAGTAACAAAATTTATAGCTGTATAGAATCTACTTTCATTACCTCTTAACTACTATTATTACATTCAAAACAACAACACGTTTAAATTTTAAACGACAATTTTTCCAAAAAATAAACCTATTTAACAAATTTCACGGAATTGTGTTTTGGAACTCTAACGTTTCTTAACAAATAATAAAGTTAAAGATAATAAAACTGAAAAAACCATAGCATTATCTAATTATACAATAAGGCCGAAGTTGTATATGCCATAGAATGATTAATTGTATGGTAATTATAGTATGTAGTACGTAAGCCCTGTTATATGTCAATAAATAAGCTATTTTTTATTTTGATTTGATTTTGATCATTTACGCTAGATTTTTAAATTTTTAGGATTGTATTCTAACCGTATCACTGAGACTCGGGGCATTCTCTCACTAAGAGAGAGATACAGGCCACAATCCACCACGCTGGCCAAGTGCGGGTTGACACACGTGTACGGATATTGCCGTCCTGAAACATGTCGGTTTAACCACGATGTTTTTCCTTCACCGGAAAGCGAGAGCAAATCCATACATAACTTGAAAAACAAGTCATCGTAAGGCCGGGATCGAACCCGGAGCCGTCTGATTGAAAAGCAGACGTTATTACCACTGAGCTACACTCGCTAACTCCATAGCCGTACGTTTTACATCGCTAGCACCGATCCAAGCCACAGTTGTGAACATTTCACACCCATCACTTCCAGACGAATAGTTCGTTTCAAATAAATATCTGCTACATTGAAACATTGTGCAAAACGTATGTTACACTGTAATTGCTGCCCTTGAGATGTTTAGGTGTATTTTAGTTAACAAAGTTATGAATATCGTGTACTAGCTACGCACCGCGGTGTTATCCGCATTATTCCGGGACTAAAGAAGTTAAGCTGGGATATAACGTAGCACATGTGTTAATTCTGATCAATTATAAAAAAAATAAAAATGAATAAATACTAGGACACATTTCACACACGGCTGGTTAACCCCATACTGAACCATTTCTAGTTCGTGTTATGGTAGCTAACACAACTGATATACTACATATACATACATATGTTTACTACATATACATACATACATAGATACATATTTAACACCCAGACCCACAGCCAACAAATTTTGTTAAGCACAAAGATGTTGGCCGGGCCGGGATTCGAACCCGGAACCTTCTGGTTGTCAGTCCGGCATGGTAACCTTTACGCCAACGAGGTCGTGAATTATACCCGGTAAACAACGTTTTTCGTTATCAAATGGGATGAAAAATGATTGAATTACTAAAATAGCCATAAATAAAAAAGGGTTTGTAATAGAAAAGTAAAAATTTAGTGTTGTATGTATTTTTTGATGTCACATTATAAACAAATTTAAACAAAAAAATATGTTAAAAACTTTAAAAAAATGTTTTTATTTATTCATTTATTTGATTTATAAGCGAGCAACATTATGCTGATATGCCTATATCACACTGAGTTGATTTTTTTTTTTAACAGTTCACATAATATCCACTGTTCAATGTCAATGTTTAAAGTTCACTAGTACACTGATCACAGGTTAGCAAGATTTTTTTGTTTTAAAGGTGAACAACACTTATCAGTTAGGAGTATGAAAAATAAACAGTAGCCGATTTTCAGTCCTACTGAATACACATATAAAATTTGGTAAAAATCGGTCAAGCTGTTTCGGAGGAGTACGGTAACTAACAGTATGACATGGAAATTTTATATATAAGAATTACACTTTTTTTTTTATTCATAAATCGGCTTACGTTTGACCGGAGCTAGCCTGATGTTTAGCTTGACTGTGGTCTAAGATGTATCACGCTTGCGGGATAGAAGGAACCTATTTACTTTAGATTTGAAGACCCCCAAAAGAGAGTTCCAAAACTTCGCAGTTCTCACAATGAAGGTCGAAGCAAAACGCTTTGTGCGTATCCTCGGAACTTCGACAGTGAATCGATGTCTCTTCGCTGTACCCCTGCTCTTTCTGTAGTGGAATAGAGAAGCGGGAATTTACAAAATTAAAATAACAGTTTAAAAAACTAAAAAACACGCTTATCCGACCGTTTTAAGTGGGTCAAAATCGCGCCCAAAGAAGTCGGTTACAAACAAACATACAGGTGAAGCTAATAAAAAGCGTGTAAAAAAGAAGTACACAAGTATGTTCACTGACCTGTGTGTCTCTGTGTATGCTGTAGGTAGACCAGCAGCAAGGCTCCACCTGGTTGGAGTCCAGCCCCCAGAATTCCAGCTCCTCCTCGAACAGCGGCCCGCATACATTGGTGGGGTAGTGGAGCTTGCCAGTCCTGGAACATGCCAACAAAATGAATTTTAGAGTTATGTAGCTCGGCTAGCTAAGGTGATCTAACGCGATCATCGAAGCTAAGCAACGGTCGATGCGGACGGTGTTTGGATGGGTGACCATGTACAAAACTGACGATTTTCAGGTGGAATTTTCATCTGGTCACTACCTTGGGTCAGATATGATATAGACACGTTAAATTATAAGTCCCAGCTGTTACTTTTAGTACAAGCAGTCGTTAAACCAAGTACATGCCTTTGGTGGCTTAAAAACTCTTGACACCAGAGCTAGGCCACTTAGCTCGTACGAAGAAGAAATTTAAAAATATATAGTAGTGCTTCGCGATTTTAGTAAAGCTCCAAAGCTATAAAAGATCACTGACGTAAGAAACACATTGACTTTGATAACGGAAGCTAGAAATGTTTCTGATTTATACACTCTTTCATACTAAGACTGATGTTTGATACTAAGCGTATCATTCTAACAGTATGGGCAGTTTTGGCAAAAAATAAAAATTAAATAATTAAAATTCCATAATATTACTGTAGCACCATTTTAGAAATTATAATGACAATTGAATTTGATAAATAGGAGTAATATCTAGTAACACTACTATAGAAGCAATAAAAGCGAGTAAGCTTAACGCTTAGAGTTAGCTAAACTAAATTTAAATTTAGAATTTAATTATATTTATTCATAGTAAAACATATTTACACAACGGACACAACTACATTTCAGAGAAAAAAACACTACAAATGAATTAATTTGACTTTGTTCTGTAGACAAATTACATGTACTTAAAATAATCAGAGTCAGAATCATATACTAGTAATTATTTTATTTTAATTTAAAAATACAATTAGCCTTGGGTATCTACAATAGCATCGTTAATTTACATATATACATACTAGCTGACCCGGTAAACGTTGTTTTGGCTCACTTAGGGGCACAGCGCCATCTATTGTTTATTTACTCAACCCAGTCGAAAGGTATCGACATCTGTTAGAATCATTTGGAGTTAACAGCTAATTGTGACTGTCAAATAATAACAGACAATAATTAGCAATAAATTAAAATTGCGACTATTAATTTGAGATTTAAACTATCCTATCTATCAAGTTGGATCAAACTGCACATGGTGTGCGAATTTTATTATAATCATTATGACAGACATTGTGACACGAGATTTATATATATTAAGATGTCAATTAGTTTAAGAATTAATTCTTATCTAACAGTCGGCTTTTTATCAAATATAGCATATACATAATATACTCGTATTTATGTATTTGACAAGAATCTTACTGGAATATCGAAGTTTCATTACTGCTTGTAATATATACGGTGATCTAGCAAAAATACATTTTATAGTCAATGTCAATCAATACAAACTATATTTGAAACCTATGCGAATTTTTATTTCGTGATAAAATCAATCATATTCATACAATGTATGACAAAGTAGGCAGTACAAAAGTAGCACCTGTACGCACGGCCGACTAAGGTGATCTGATGCAATCATCGAAGTTAAACGTAACGGCTGTAGCTCGGCTAGCTAAAGTGATCTGACACGATCATCGAAGCTAAGCGACGATTGATGCGGACAGTGTTTGGATGGGTGTTCATGTACAAGAAAGTCGTATTTGAAGTGTAATTTTTATCTGGGTGCTACCGTGGGTCAGATAAAACTAAAATTGTAGGTTGGATGTGAGTCTTAGTACAAGCAGTATTAGCTTCAGACGTATTCTAACCAAGCCACATTCGCTTTAACTAAATCAAAGCAATAATTATACACATTTGACTACAAATATCTCCTTTTACACAGCAACAAAGATGTCACAATTATTATAATTGTCCTCTCTGACGTGCGCAAATTAAATTAAGCATGCGTAGCGGTGCTACGACCGACGTAGAGATCGTAGCAAGCGTAGCGTGACGTAGCATATTGTAGTATAAAGTACCTTCGGGCACAGAATAATATAACTAGTACAGAAGCTTTACTTCGCAATGGTTTTCAAAGAAATATGACCCTAATCTGATAAACAATATGATTTAATTTAGCTCGCGGTCCAGTCGAGCGCGTGTTAATTTACATACCTACCAATTTCTTTTTTAAAGGAATATGGGCCTTAATTCACTATACTACGGTTCATAATACAGTTATACATGGTTATACGTATTGAAAAAGCCGTGGACTAGGGTTGCTTACTTCTACTACTAGATTGGCCTTTGCGCAATGACCGTCGCCCGTAGGTATGTTTTTAACACCCACACGCGGAGTGACACAGGCCTGCTTCGGGCTACCATGATCTAAAAGCAGCACGTAATTGGTGCTGATTCCATACTTATTACGTTAGACGCTGGTACGTATCTGCGAAATTAATAGCGAAAACAGCTGAGTCAGGCGTGCAAGCGTCTTATGCCGTAACTAATGTATGTAAATGGAAGTATAAACGGAACGAAAAAACCAATGTAAATGAGAATATTCTTACGTCACCTACAATTTTCATATAATTCATTATCCAGAAGTTTTTCTAGTTGTTTCCTGTATGGTCCTGATCGTGCAGTCTCTTTCTGGCCACGAATGATGGAAAGAGACCGGGCTACTTTGAATTAAAATTAACTTATTTTTATTAGTACACATTTTACTCACGGCTGGTTAGCCCCATACTAAATCGTTTCTAGTTTGTATTATGGTTGCTAGCACAACTAATATACTACATACATACATACATAAATACTTTATATCGTTACAATATATGCAACAACCAAACCAAAAAACAACAAATTTAGTTCTCCACAAAGATGTTAGCCATGTCGGGAATCGAACCCGTGACCCTCTGGTTAGGCAGTCCGGCATAGTTACCATTTCGCCAACGAGGTCAAATTGTGTGGGCAGTAGTAAGTTTCCAATATAAAAAATATAACTACAGATATATAGTTAGGATACGCATAAAAAAATTACAAAAGCCGCCAGACCTTTTAAGCTTGATACAAGCTTATCGGCCTAGGGGTGGCATAATAAAATAAATAAGAGAACGACATGATACCCCCGCAGGGGCAGGTCGGGATTTACTTGACAACCCTAACGCTAAGGCTTTGTACAGACTGTTTCATACAAAGCAGTGTCCGGGAAATTGACATGACATGACAGTTCGCGAGAAAACCGTGTATTGTATGTGTATTGTGTTTTATTTTATATCGTTATTCGTTTTATGCTGTTTTTGGTGAAAATTAATTGTGATATAAATAGATTATGCGCATATTTGCATATTACAAAAACAGCAAACAATGAATAGTAAACAAAAAAGCGACAAACGAGAAAAAAATATACGTATATTTGGCCGCCTTTCATTTAAATTTTAATATACACTAAACTACAATATAATCAATAAAATAAAATACATGGTTGCATAGTTTTTCTTAAAAAGATTTTTAAAGAAAAACTATGTAACCATGTACCTACTATTTTACAGATAAACTTACCCATTAGCACCAAACATACGAAACTTACTAAATCGGTTCTTTTGTTAACAAATTAGAATAAAGTGATGTGCAAGTATTACTATAACTATCACTACATACATGCTTCTATTTAACGACAATTCTCTTTTAACGTCAAAAAAATCAGGTAACTTCAATGACGTTCAATAAAAGTAATTACTATTAGAAGTAATCAATTAAGATGTTTTTAAAACAAATAGCTAAAGCTAATGTGTTTAAATTGGTCTGTATACGGCCTAATACAAAGTCCATAAAACCTAAAAAGTCCCTTACATTCCCGAATGAACCAGAACAGAATTATCCTCTTGTTTTGTATAATTAAGATGGAAACTTTCACCAAATCAAGATGCTTTTTTGTGCGTTCGTTCTATCTAATTAATTCAATTCTACAAGGGACATCCCTTGGGAATTATTTAAGAACTAGGCGTTGTTTGAACAATGACGACCACGTTGGCGCAATGGTTACCATGCCGGACTGCCAATCAGAAGGTTCCAGAATCGATTCCCGGCACGGCCTCTTTCATGGTCATAGTGAGTTTTGTGCTAAGCTTAATTTGTTGGCCGACGGTCTGGATGTTGAATATGTATCTATATAAAGTACTAGCTGACCCGGCAAACGTTGTTTTGCCTCACTTAGGGGTATGAAAAATAGATAGTGTAGCTTATATGACACGTTCGTAGATTTACCATAGCAGCGCCATCTATTGATTACAAACTCAACCCAGTCGAAAGGTATCGACATCTGTTAGAATCATTTGGAGTTAACAGATAATTGTGACTGTCAAATAACAGACAATAATTAGCAATAAATTAAAATTGCGACTATAATTTGAGATTTAAACTGTCCTATATCTCAAGTTGGATCGAACTGCACATGGTGTGCGAATTTTATTATAATCGGTTTAGTGGTTTAGGAGTCCATTGAGGACAAATATTGTGACACGTGATTTATATATATGATGTATATTTAGTACATAATACGAACTAGAAATGGTTCAGTATGGGGCTAACCAGCCGTGTGTGAAAATGCCTCCTAATATTTAGTGAACTCGCGAACTAATTTCATTGGTTTTACAACATAGGTTGTAAAAGTGTATCACTTGATATATCAACAATTATTTGGTTGATTTTACTTATATAACAATAAATCTACCAATATTTATAACCTTTTAACTCGGGCGTTACTTTACGGAAATTCATTGTGTATAGAAGAAAATCTGAGCACTTCCGCTGTGATCTGAATCTAAATTGAGATGAGCAAAGAGAACATCATTTTTTTTCATAATTTATGTGACTAAATATTAATACTCTAACTTATTTTCATTGTAAATGTCATCAAAATCGTTCCAGTCGTTGGAGCGTGAAGTAGAAACATAGATTTTGAAGTTATTTGCGTATCCCATGGGAACAACAATTTTTCCAGAATAATAAGAATAATAATAAGAAGCTTATATGTTAATACAAGGTCTAACCTATCTTCACACCAAATTTAATAAAAATCGGTTCAGCCGTTTGAGCGTGAAGAAGTAACAAACAAATGTGTGTGTGTTTGATACTACTTGTACTACCAATGTGAAGTTAACTAACAGTTTTTTATACGACCTCGTTAGCGTAAATGTTACCATGCCGGACTGCTAATCAGAAGGTCCCGGGTTCGATTCTCTGCCAGGTCAACATCTTTGTGCTTAACTAAATTTGTTGGCGGTGGGTCTGGGTGTTAAATATGTATTTATTTATATATAATATGTATGTATATGTAGTATATCAGTTGTGTTAGCAACCATAATACGAACTAGAAATGGTTCAGTGTGGGGCTAACCAGCCGTGTGTGAAATGTGTCAAAAAAAAATGTGTGTGTATATGTCGGTGTGTGTGTTTGTGTGTGAGTGTAATATTAGAGGAAACCTATGCCCAACAGTGGCATAGTATAAATTAAATAAAAACTGCCAAAGGATTCCTTAAAACGTTAACAAAATCCAGTAGACTGAATCCTTTCCGCATAAGTGTATCCATTCCGCATTTAAACTGAACCATTCTGCATAATGAATACTTGATACGGACGAGGCTCCGATTATATCCTGAACTATGAAATATACATGAGCATTGCAACATTTGCAGTGCACTCTCTGATTGAATAAACGGCTTTTTAAATTTTATTTTACATTTATTTACCACTAGCTGCACCCTGCGGTATTCCTTGCGTTTATCCGGGACCAAGAAGGTTAATCCGGGATAAAAAGTAGAATTTATGTTAATCCAAGATTTAACCTATCTTTGTAGTAAATCTCATCAAAATCGGTCAAAATGTTTAAGCGTGAAGGAGTAACATAGATTTTGAAGTTATTTGCGTATATCACGGGAACAACAATTGTTTTCGGGATACAAAGTAGCCTATGTGTTAATCCAATGTCTAACCTATCTTCATAGTAAATCTCATCAAAATCGCTTTAGCCGTTGGAGCGTGAAGGAGTAACATATATTATGAAATAATTCGCGTATTTCACGGAAACCACAATTGCTTTAGGGACTGAAAGTAGCCTGTGCTAATCCAAGATCTAACCTATCTTTCCACCAAATTTCATGAAAATTGGTTAAGCCATTTGAGCGTGACGAAGTAACAAACATACACACGAACTTTCGAATTTATTATACAGGGTTATCAGGAAAGGGTATGGTAAGCCGAAAACACGCTAAAGTACACATCATTCTGAACATCTTTTGTTCAAGCAGTTTCCCGAAAAGCCTCTTAGTTTTTGAAATAAAGCCTTCTAAAGTTTTCACAAAAAAACGTCATTTGCGCCCCTAATGTTCCGGTCAATCACCCGCGCACAGCTAATTGTGACCGTACAGAAATGAAAGCAGTAGCCTAACTTCTTGGCATACGTAACTAAGGTAACAAAACTAAATATGTGGTACGGCTGAAGAGAGTAAGGCACACATACAGTAGTAGTACTTTTCAATTTTTGTTTATTAATGCTTGTATTGTTTTTAATAACATTATTTTCTTCAGTCTTTTGTTTTTCGTTATAACACATGTTTTGTTTCGTTAGTAACGTAATGACAACCAGTTAGGTAGGTACCGATCTCCTATTTTAGTGATTAAATTAATTTCCGTGAATTTATTAAAGTTTCATGTAAGTTGCTGTACTGTATCTACGAACGCCCGCGCTCGCGCATTTATCAATGAACAACGCGGTTAGCGGGGTGCGGGGTGGGTGTGTGGGTGGGATAGCACGCGGTGCTCTGATTGGCGCTCCAATCGTTCCCTGCCTCTCGCACCGATACGACGTCCCGCGCACTCCTGTTGTACTATCACGATCACAAGTGAATTGCTGTTTTCGTTAATTGTTTATTGTGGTCGATTATTATTATTTGTTGAGTTTGTTTGTTTAAGTTTGTCAGTTAAGTTTTTTTTTGGTAATATTTAAAATTGATTTTAAAATGCGTACTAAAAACATTGTTTTAAAAGGAAATAAACATTTTGTATAAAATGTTTAAGAATAATAATTAATTATTATTCTTATAAATAGTTTTTATTTTATTAATAAATAGTTTAAATAGTTTTTTTTATTAATAAATAGTTTTAATAAATGAAGAAGTTTAATCTATTTCGTATTATTTTCTAGCATTAGCACTGTACATGAATTTTGAACCACTCCCACTCAAATATCCAACCTGGTACATAAAAAAGGAAAAGTATTGTGTGCGTGACAGTACCCATGCGCAGTAATCCCCTCCACCCGAAGGTCATAGCCAAACTTCGCGCGATCGCCGCGCGATCTGTATCTACGAACGCCCGCGCTCGCGCATTTATCAATGAACAATAAGTCAACAAACTTTAGAGAGAGAGAGGGACAGACAGAAAAGAAGGAGACAAACATAGGACAATCCTGCCGGACGGTTTTAAGCCGACTACACACTGGAGTCAGATAACTCACGTAACATAATTACGAGTTACAACATTTTGGATAAAATAAATTTACTCAAACGGAAAGCAAGCAAGCATTAGATGTTGATGCTTAAACTAAATAATTAAATAATGACACAGACATGATAATATTTTTTTTACAAGGAATGGGTTTGCACTTGGCCGTAATTCGCCTGATGGTAAGCAATCATTACGGTCTAGGATAGAACGTGCTTAGTAACAGAAATTACAATTTCAAATTAGTACAGCTTATCGTAGTATGACTAAGATAAAGTGTAAGAGGCAAACAACTTACTTGAAATTTAATTTAGAATTTTAACAATCGGTACTCATAAATAAAATTGTTGATTTTCACGGAATAGGCCATCAACTCGTTTGATGAAAATTGTTAACTTAGTTAATGTTAATTCTAACATGTACAAATAAATTGTGTACTCGCCTTTATTTTTTACAACTATCTCGTAAGTTATGAAGTCCTGGTATTTCGCTCGAGCACGTAAAATAAATTATGAGAATTGTCGTCTGCTCGCTTAGCTGAGGAGTATTTTATTACTACTTAAAACTTATGGAACCCTGGTATCGCGGCCAGTTGCCTACAAACTTTCGCGAAACAAACCAAAAAAAATCACTACAAAAAGACCGCGCGCGCGGCGTCTCTTATGTCGGTTCCTTTGTGTCATGGCGGCAATGCTATATCAATAGAATCTGACTGTACAGAAATGAAAGCAGTAGCCTAACTTCTTGTCATACGTAACTAAGGTAACAAAACTAAATATGTTGTACCGTGAGAGAAACGGCTGAAGAAAGTAAAGCACACATACAGTAGTAGGATATGAAAATACCAACCAAATAAATTGTTATAATAAAAAAATAATATTTATTTTGCTAGTTTTAACGAATAATCAGGAATTTATGTGTTGAAAGTAAGATACATAAAACTTTTCAATTTTTGTTTATTAATGCTTGTATTGTTTTTAATAACATTATTTTCTTCAGTCTTTTGTTTTTCGTTATAAAACATGTTTTGTTTCGTTAGTAACATAATGACAACCAGTTAGGTAGGTACCGATCTCCTATTTTAGTGATTTAATTAATTTCCGTGAATTTATTAAAGTTTCATGTAAGTTGCTGTACTGTATCTACGAACGCCCGCGCTCGCGCGGCTTCTCTTTTGTCGGCTCCTTTGCGCCGTGGCGGCAATGCGATATCAAAAGAATCGGTAGCTATCATAGAAAACTTAAAACACAAGACGCAGGGCGCAATGGAGTCGCTAATAATTTATTGTTTGCGGAACTAGGTAAAATGTTAATTTATTATTTAGTACTTTTTTATTCGGATAAAGGCTGATTGTTGTCAAATGGTATATTAATGGTAATATTGACACAATCATCATTAAATAATAAAATATTTTATAGTAGGTAAATCGAAATCGATAAGTTAACAATGTTTTTTTTTTATTTGGTTAAAAATATTATAATATGCCGCCACTTACCGATATAGTATACTAGCTGCGCTCCGCGGTGTTGCCCGCGGTTTTAAAGGATACTAATGCTGCCCTCCCAAACATAAAGTGCAGTAATAGGAAAAACGAATTACTGTTTGTGTTGTTACATTATTTTTGTTTTAAAATACAATAATTATAACCATTAAGTTTTTTTGGTCTCTCTTACTACAAGTAGTAAAAAACAAAAAAAATATAAAAAACTAGTTAAAATGTATTAAATTCTACTATTACTACACTTTTAAAAGTATACCTTTAATTTTACTTACTAAAGTGCAGTATTATTATAAAAAAACTGCTGTTTAATAGATTTTTTAAATAAGATACTGAAGTTCTTTATTTACAGTGAAAGAAAACTACCTTTAAATTTAATATAAAAATTATGCTTCTCCACTAATTAAAACCACTATTAAATTTAAATGCTACTTATAATACTAAAATAGTTTATGGAAACATCTTACATAGAGCAGTATAAAAATTAAACCCTAATACGTTTCAAATCTTTTTTACCTTCATTCTATTTGGTTTTTCACAGGTTCAAAAAAATCTACACAAGTTAAAATGCAGTAATAGCAAATGTACTGAACTAATACTGCACTTTAATTAGGGATACAAATAAAAACTACATTTGCAGTAAAATCAACTTGTATGGAGGCAAATAATACTGCACTTTAATAGGTTTTTTTATTTATTCTCCTAGATAAACTTACCACTTAAATTGTTGCAAAATATGTGAAAATACTGCAATTTCGCCGGAGAAATCAAATAATTCTTATGTACTTAGTATGTTTTTACTGCAATTTAGCTGGGAAACACTGTATATTTTCAGCAGAATTGACATATTTTTGCAATTTCCGTAAAAGAAAACATATAAAAAAAAACTTCTACAGTTGTTTAAAAAAAAAATATTAATTTCATTTATAGGTTTTTAAAATGCGGATTCAGAATATTATTTAGTTTAAAACTAATAAAAAGTAAATACTGCGGTTTAGGCTCGGGTCAATTTCTCGCATACCAAATGTTATCAAAATTAATCATCATTATTACTCCACTGCTTTCTTTATTCGGTTTTATATTTAATACATTTTATTTTTTCAACTTGTTAGTCTGCTATTAGCTATCAGTTCGTGCGGATTACGAATTTTGAAAGCTCCCGGATATTTTTGTTTTGTTTCCGTTAGTTGTATTGTTTTGTTACTTAGTTTATTTGTTGTTACTTGTTATTTAGTTCGTTTTGTGTGTTATTGTTGTGAGTGAGAATGGTGATGTACTCGAATGCAGAGTATTATCACATGATAATGTGCGTAGGTAAATGTGACGGTGTTCTTACGAGTGCGCGAGAACTGTACGCGGAACGGTATCCCGACTTGCCCCTACCGTCATACAATTGTTTTCGTAGTTTGACGAGCCGTCTTTATTCGACGGGGAGCGTGCGTTCATCGCAATCTGAAGGGCGGCCAGTTCCGGCTAGTCGGAGCCGAACTGATTTGGAAGAGCAAGTGCTGGAATACTTCAGAGAGGACCCGAGGCGCAGCACTACCCAAGCCGGTCTAGCTTTTAATTTAAGTCAGAGCGCAGCGTGGGCTATCGTTCACAATGACGACCAGTATCCGTACCACTTCCAGCCTACACAGGAACTTGTGGCGCCAGATTACCCTCAGCGAATTACTTTCTGTGAGTGGTACTTGGCCCAAGTCAGTGAGGACGAACATTTCGGCAGCAAAATATTGTGGTCGGATGAATCCTCCTTTACCAGGGGCGGGATTGGCAACATCCATAACGAACACTACTGGGCGCACGAGAATCCTCATGTATCGAAGGAAGATGCATTCCAGTTCAAGTGGCGGATTAATGTGTGGGCTGGGATGATTGGGTCGCGCCTTATTGGCCCAATATTTCTTCCCAGCAGTATGGGTGCTGCTCAGTATCTGGAGCTGCTGCAGACAGAGCTAGAGGACGCGCTAGACGAGCTGCCGCTGTCTGAGTACAGGAATGTCATATTCCAGCACGACGGCGCGCCAGCTCACTACGCCCGCTCTTGCAGGGCTCACCTTGACGAACGCTTCCCGCTGTGGATTGGCCGAGGTGGACCCGTAGCTTGGCCAGCCCGCTCGCCCGACCTCACGCCCCTTGACTTCTTCTTGTGGGGCTACGTCAAAAATAAAGTTTACGCAGACGATTGCAGTACACAAGAAGACATGCGAGCTCGAATAAGCGCAACATTTGATCAATTGCGAGCGTCGCCGGACATGTTAGCCCGCGCCACAGGTGCCGTTCGACGCCGTGCTGCGCTCTGTATTGAGGTGCAAGGGACCCACTTTGAACCGCTACTATGAAACTTGGGCAGGTATGTTCCTCCTATCATTTATTTATTCATCGCACAGATACAGAAATTAATTTGATTTGTGGTGTGTAAATTATTATTGCCTAAATATTTTGTTTTAAATAAGGTAAAACCAGTTTTGTAATTCAATAATTTAGCCCTGGCACCCGATTGTCTTCTTGCCAAAAGTAAAATAGGTAAAATAAACGTGTCTTGATTTCGGCGCGCGCCAGTCCGAGGCGGCGCGTAGGTACAGAACGAAAAATGTGAATGAATCTACTAGGCGCACAGATGCCACGCGCAGAGTTAACGTGTAGCCGAGAGGCCACATCTTGTTTCTTTGATTGTTTTGAATGAATGGGTGATCGTAGTAATTTAGGGTTGTGCTATTTTTTTTATAAAAAATAATTTTCAACTTTTGTATGGAAACAAAAATTTGCTGGTTTCCCGCTGAAACTTTCAGAACACATTCTTTATAACGAGTACTTTTAGGGATTTTCGGCTTACCATACCCTTTCCTGATAACCCTGTATACTCGTAAGTACAGTTAAAAACATCATACTCGGTTATCAAACGGGATGAAATATGATAAAATTACTAAAATGTCCATAAAAATAGGGGTTGGTTATAAAAGTACAATTTAGGGTTGTATTTATTTTTTATTGCCACATTATAAAAAAAAAAAAAAACAAAAAAAACATCGAATTTATTTTTCAAAAAATTAAAATTGTGTATCTAAGGGTGAACAACCCTTATCACTTAGGGGTATGAAAAATAGATAGTAGCCGATTTTCATACCTACTGAATACGCATGTAAAATTTGGTAAAAAGTTTCGGAGGAGTACGGTAACTAACATTGTGACATGGAAATTTTATATACTAGATTTCCATGTCACAATGTTAGGTTACCGTACTCCTCCCAAACGGAATAAGAGTATATTAGATGTATTAAATTAAAAAAAGATTACAAAATAATTAAAAAAATAACATTTAAGGGAGCTCCCATACAACAATGGTACAGAACCCTTCTATTTTATTTTATACATACATACATATTAGGAAACTTTCACACACGGCTGCTCAGCCCCATACTGAACCATTTCTAGCTCGTATTATGGTTGCTAACACAACTGATATACTACATATACATACATATTATATATGAATACATATTTAACACCCAGACCCACAGCCAACAAATTTAGTTAAGCACAAAGATGTTGACCGGGCCGGGAATCGAACCCAGAACCTTCTGATTAGCAGTCCGGCATGCTAACCTTTACGCCAACGAGGTCGTCAACTTCTGCGCGAGTCCAACTCGTCAATTATTTAACAAGTTCTAGAGACGAACAGAGTTCATAGCAGTAGATCATTTCTTACTGTAGGTATAGTTTAGTCTTGAATAGCGCCTTTTGTGCGGTCTTGCCACTGCCATGTTAGAGGTACTGAATTATTAATCATGCTAGCAGCCTGTGTATGGCAGTTGCTATACATACATAGTTAGATATAGTAGCTATAGCTTGAAATTTTTGGGTTCTTAGAAAAAGCTCTACTTCCTTGCCTTATCCCACTAAGTGGGGTCGGCACAGCAAATTTTTTTCTTCCACTCTCCTCTATCAGCCGTCGTCTCTACACTCTCTCCTTTCTCTCTCATTCTTCTTCTTTACACGCTCTTCATTCACACACTCCATCCATGTCTTCTTCGGACGGCCTCTTGCCTTTCTTCCTTGCTCTACCATTTCCATACATCTCCTAGTGACATGCATCTCCTCTCTACGCATCACATGTCCATACCACGCTAACCTCACACTCTTTAATTTTTCACTCACTTTTTACTTTCACACTTCCTCTAATGTACTCATTTCTTATTTTGTCCATTCGGAAGAAGTATTTTTACAAAAGCATCTACTTTATTTACTAGCAGCTTAATCCGGGACCAAAAGGAAGTTTATCTGAGATATAAAGTGGTCTATGTGTTAATCCAAGATCTAACCTATCTTCATAGTAAATCTCATCAAAATCGGTCCAGCCGTTGGAGCGTAATAGAGTAACTTAGATTTTGAAGTTTTTACTTATCCCTCGAGAACCACCACTATTTTCGGGATAAAATGTAACCTATGTGTTAATCCAAGGTCTAACCTTCACACCAAATTTAATCAAAATCGGTTTAGCCCTTTAAGCGTGAATTAGTAACAAACACACACAAGTTTTTGTTTTTATTATATTAGTAGGATAACTTTAAGTGGTTAGGTTTGGTTAGAACTTACTTAGGTTAGGCTTCATCCAAAAAAGTAGTATTTTTACAAGAGCATTAATGTTATTTATTTATACACTAAGGTAGTCTGACGCGATCATCGAGATTAAGCAACGGTCGTTACGGACACTCTTTGGATGGGAAACCATGCACACGACTGTCCTTCAAAAAGTGGCATTTTAATCTGGCTGCTACCGTAAGTTGTATGACACGTTAAATTGTACGTCGCCCTTAAACCAGGACTTCGACAGTCTTGAAATCTCTCGACACCAGTGCCCGGCCACTTAGCTCGGTTAACAAAGATGCTGAAAAAATACTCTGCACAATTTCAACAGTCTTCGAGCACTGCATTATATTTATTTTGCATCCCCGCCATTTTTGCGCATTTAGCCTAAAATAAATGTAAAATATGGCGCACTTGGGAACCTGATTTTAAACTTATTGAAATGGCTTTTCGCTGCCAAGTCTCTTGAAGGGGATACGAGAGCGTTAGGAAAATATACTCGTACACTTAAACAGTTTTTTATAACCATCTCATTTATTAAAGCTTCCTCTATTTACATCGGTTGCTGGGAAGAAATCACTCTGAATGATAAGGTTGCCATTTGTAACACTGGTTATAAGATTTTGTATCTGTTATTTTTTTAACTTTTTTGTGTTGCAATAAAGAGCGTTTATCATTTTATTACTAACTTTTACATGACCACAATAATTTATTGATTGTTTGATATGATTATGAGTATTAAGATACATTTTAAAATCTGATATTATTCACATTTGTAATAATAATTCACGTTAGCGTAATGGTTGCCATGCTGGACTGCTAATCAGAAGGTCCCGGGTTCGATTACGGCTCGGCCAATATCTTTGTGATAAACAAAATTTTTTAGCTGTCGGCCTGGGTGTTAAATATGTGAAAGTAAGTATTTCTGTATGCATAAGTAGTAAATCGGCTGTGTTAGCAAACATAATACAAACTAGATATGGTTTAGTATGGGACTAGCCAGCTGTGTGTTATTAAATGTGTCTTAGTATTTACCTATTTTATTCATTTATATATCGTTACAACATATATTATCATGACAAATATCATAACCTTAAAGGTATAGTAAATGAACTACAAAAGCAAAAACAACTGTCTAACGGTACAATTTTACCACCCATCCCGCTCAAGTCCCCTTAAAATGTCTGTCCTTATGTTTGTTTTCCAAAGAACGTGTTTGTGCACCAAAAAGCATAAGTTACTGAGTTAAGGGGACTTTAACTCCATCTAATCGGTTGTTTGGAAGATTCTCGAAACTTGAAACTAGAATTCTGAATATTGTGTCTTTTCTTGGTGCATTATAACTATTTCTTTCTATGTATCTTTAGTTGCTTAACATTGCATTATATTATTTTCATTATTGGTAAGAAATTATTTTGGATTGTGTTTATTTGTATCTTCAGCATAAAACATTTAATTATATTATTAATAATAATATAATAAATATTAAAACTCTATATACACACGGCTGGTTAACCCCATACTGAACCATTTCTATTTTGTGTTTTGGTAGCTAACACAACTGATATATTACATATTTATCATAATAATATCTTTATCTGGGTGTTAAATATGTATTTAAATATGTCAGACTCACAGCCAACAAATTAAAACCAGTGTGTTTATTTAGATACAAAAATACTTTTGCTACGATCTAATATGTAGGTATTTATTGATTTAATATAAGGTACTTATATACTTCTTATTTCTTTTGACTATTAATTGATTTTTATCACAGTTCATTTGATAATAATAATTGATATTTTCTTTTAGAATACTCGGAAAAACAGTACATTTTGCAAGGAAATCAAATATGAAAAGAAAGTGTGTACGATAATCATTGTTTTGCCAAATTATGATGCCTATATTATTGAGTTCCTCACGTAAACGCCAAGGTCTGCCTTCTGGGAGGTAACCCGCAGAATATAAAGAGGATTTTCCGCAGACTTAATACATAAACACAGCTTTCTAAGTTTTGTCGCATAATATACCTAGAAAGCAAAAATATTGCAAGCCTTCAAACGCTTTGGCGTTAGTTACATATGTCGGGCTATGGTGATTAGTTAAAATGTATCACCAAAGTATCCAATGTGCATAAGAAATATATAAAAAGCATACAAAATATGGTTTGTTACACACATAGTAGGTTGACACACTTAGTATTTTTTTTATTTAATTAGTTTTTTGTATTGGAGGAAAACTACGAGATTTTTGTTGATACCAACTTTGGTAATAAAAAATTTAATATAATTTATAAAGAATACGAATATAATTATTTATGATAGAAACAAAAAAAAAGAAAATTCTAATTTAAATATCTGTGCAATGTTATAATGGTGAAAGTTTCCATGCGAATTGGTTTTTTTATTTTTTCACGCAAAAATGTTCAACCGACATTTTGTATGGGGATGATAAGGAATCAGAATGAACACATAGTTTACTTTTATCCTGGATTATCGTGGATTACAAATTTAGACGTAGCTTGTTAGGCAATTTAATATTTCTATTTCTAAACAAAAAAAGTTTACGTATTTGCATCATCTAGATTCTTTATTTATCTAAATCTCTTGTTTTGCTCGTGATTTGTAATAGCATAATTTTGTCACGTTTTGTGAAAAATATAGAGGTAATATGTCAATCACATAATAATATTAGGTTATGGTTTGCATTCAATGATGACTCTGAATGTTAGCAGAATAAACGTAAACAAAGATAGAAGATTAACGGATGGGCCGTTTCTAAAGTGATATTTAGCAGAAGTATTTACAGTAGCCTCTTTGAGAGCCAATTATTCCAGACTAGGCATTCTCTATGCTTGGCAACATCTACGCTTGATAAGTCTGATTGGTACCAAAATACGTATAAATATTCTTAGAGTGATTCTTTTGACGGCTATTTTTACGATATTATTTACGATTTCTAGCGAAAAAACTGTAAGGCAGTGGTCCCACCGGCGACGACGAACGAGAAACAAGTAGAACTAGAAACTATAAACGAGTTGGCGATCAGCGGGAAGCGAGTGTAGTTTCGATAGTTTTGTCGCCGGGCTATAAGCGAGTGTGTAAGTGCGACGAGCGAGTACTCGCGCCACTCGCTCAGTCCTGTGCAAACGTGCGTACGAAATGAATAAGATAGAAATGATGAAGCGGGCGAGTATCGCTGAACGAGTATTGCTGAGCGAGTTTATTTTTAAAAGCTCGTCGTTTAAACGATAAAACTAGTAAAGCGAGTCGTCGCCGGCAGTGTGAACAGTCCGCGATCAACTATTTGTATGTGCATCTCTTTTATTTACACGGAATGTTATATCTATTGAACGTTTCTTGAGCGAGAAAATAGTCGATAGTTAATTGTTTATTCGCCGTCGGGACCAATGCCTAAATTCAAGATTTTGCCCATAAGCCTTGAAAATAGTTTTTGAATGAATTTTCAACGAGTGATTCACGACTTAGCTTAGCATAAGCAACCCACCATATGTCCCCACTACTGGGACTCGGGGCCATCTCTCAGGAGGAGACTGATATACCCACCACGCTGGCCAAGTGCGCGTTGACGGACTTTTTTCTCTACCTATAAACCATATTGCAAATTACATGATTAATTTACCGGTGATGGTAATTAATGACATTTATATTTATACTAGCTGATCCGGCAAACGTTGTTTTGCGTTATCACTTAGGGGTATGGAAAATAAATAGTAGCCGATTCTCAGACCTACTGAATACGCATATAAAATTTGGTAAAAATCGGTCAAGCCGTTTCGGAGGAGTACGGTAACTAACATTGTGACATGGAAATTTTATATATAAGACTAGCTGACCCGGCATACATTGTTTTGCCTTATAAATTATTTCTATTAATAAAAAAATAAATAAAAGGGGTATGGTAAATAGATAGCCGATTCTCAGACCCACTGAATACGCATATAAAATTTGGTAAGCATCGGCCAAGCCGTTTCGGAGGAGTACGGTAACTAACATTGTGACATGGAAATTTTATATATTAGAAGATTACCTATTTTAAATTGGTATGTAAAATCTATGAATTACCAATAAAACTCTGTATTCTGTATTCTATATGTCATGTATATCTATATATTTTTCCACACACGGTCTAAGCTATCCTAACCCTGCAAAGCCAGTTTGATTTACGAAGTTAAATAGGCATTACCCAGCATCAGAGTAAAGCCATGAGTACCGAGTATTCAATAATGTGCACATATTATACGGATTTTGGGATAATAGAGTTTAGAGGTAGAATTTAGATGCATTATGACTAATAGCTTTAATGTTTTGGATGTTGTCTAAAAGTTACGTTAGGAAACTAAGTGCTATGCAATCGATTTTTGTGCATTGGGGTACCTATCTATAATATAAAAATAAGTCGGGTTTTCCTTCCTGACGCTATAACTCCAGAACGCACGAACCGATTTTCATGGTTTTAGATTCATTGGAAAGGTCTCGGGCTCCGTTAGGTTTGTAGCATAATAAAATATTAGGAAAACTTCAAACTCGTGGTGAAACGGAATATGCCGCGTTTGCTAGTTATCATACTATAGCCCAACCGTTCTAGAGCTTTCATTTCAGTATAACAAAAGACGCGGGTTGGAGCCCCGCTATTATTGATAATAATCGATCGCTTTTCTCAAATCCACTCGTGTTTATTTCTTTACATGGCATCCTAATCTCTTTCAGAGTGTTAAAAGAAAAGACAGCAACATCCGCTCCGGGCAATAAAACATTGGATTACATTCAAATAGGTCCGAATAATGTAAAAGGCGTCGTTAAACAAAGCATAAAACTGCGGGTAGCGTTAAATTTTACACCTAGTCATAATATTTACAAGTCGCATCGGGCGGAGAAACACATTAAACGGGTGTTATCTTTTATCTATGTGGTTCTTCCACTTATACATTTTAGTTTAAGTTTTTTTATGGCAGCTAAACATTTATAGAAAGTCTGGAATCAGATCTGTCGGTCTTCAAATCTGAATGACCTTAAATAGTGATTTTACGTAAACAGGTACGTCTTTTAATACGATATTTAAAAAAAACATAATTTTTAAGCAAAAATTGTTTTTTATTTAAAGTTAATGTTACCATGAGGATCAAATTAAATGTTATGTTATTTCATGTTAAACATAGCAAAAACAACTTTTTTCCACAAGATATGAATCCAGAATAAGTATATAGAAAATATAATAAAGCCGTGTCTCTTCTTTGCGAACTAGAAATGGTTCAGTATGGGTTAACCAGCCGTGTGTGAAACGTGTCCTTATATTTATATTTTTTATACTACTAAAATTAATGTTTAGCTAACACGTTGGCCAAACATTGCAGTTTCCTGCTTTTAGACACAAACATCATATATAGATATATTTAGAAGAGAAGCGAAGAAAGGGGCGTGGCTTAGCCTCCCCACTCCTGACAACATCCGAGCGAGCGACGGAGGGCAGCTGAAACATCGGGCGACGCGGCGAGCTCACTTTCCCTTCGAATCCCGGCGTAGACGGTCGTTGCTACCATCCAATTGCGTTGATATTTAATTTTTGTGTTAATAAATTGTTTTTGTGTTAAATAATTATTTTTTTTAAATTAAAATTTGTTTCATTTCTAAATTCAGAAGTGGGATTCCTATCCCGCTATCTGCTCTGGCTATTCTAGTGTTTAAAAAAAAATGTGTTTAAATTTGTTTTGACTGTTAAAAAGGTGCTTTAAAAAAAAAAGCTAACATGTCCGATAAAAATAAAGAACATAGAAGTCGTAGACGAGACCGAACGCCTATACCGGGATTGGAGCAGTATTTGCAACCAATTCTCGATCGATTAAATGAATTGGAAAGTTCCAGATCCCGTAGCGTGTTTGCGAGCGGTGTGGTGACGCCGGAGCTGCCAACGGCGCGCGACCTACCCGCAGTTTTGCCACCTGCTCCGCCGGATGCGACGCCTGGCAACAGCGAACCGAGCAGCGCAAGCCTGGCACCGTCCGTGCCGTGTTCGAGCGCGACCCATGCCGGCACCGATTCGGTTATCAGCGAAGTGGCAGATAAGCTTGCGAGTGCTATCAATTCTGCGATTCCGGTGAGATCTAACCATGTTTTTATTTCTAACTTTGATCCGTCTTTACAAGACTTTGATTTGTGGTGCAGTGAGGTCGATCACGCGAAGCTCGCGTATAGATGGGATGATCGTGAGTGTTTGGCACGTGTAGGGAACTGTCTCAAGGGGGACGCAAGGCTTTGGTTAAACGAGTGGGTTAGTTGCGATCGTAGTTGGTCGAATTTTAAACGCGAATTTAGAACGTTGTGCCCGAAGCGTTTGGACGTCGCCAACATTTTATTCGACGTTATGAAAACGGATTCCGATGCCTACCCTACATATGCGGAATATGCTAGGCGGTCACTTCTTAGATTGAGGATTGTTAACGGGTTGAGTGATGAGTTGATTGCAGCGATAGTAATACGTGGTATAACGGACGTGCAAATTCGAGCTGCTGCGACCAACGCGAAATTATTGCCAGAAGACCTAGTTAACTTTTTGTCAATTTATGTCAAACCACAAGTTCCCGCGGTTCGAACGGTGCGTAGCGCTTTACATATAGGGGATTCGCGTAAACGAGATCACGTGGATACGAAAGTTAAGTGTTTTTTGTGTTCCGGGTTAGGTCATAAACAGATGTCGTGTCCCAAGCGCACGCGATTAGATAGGTCGGCTGCTGAGCCTTCTAGTAGTGTTGATAGTTCAAACAGACTTTCCCCAAAATCTGAACCGTGTTCTTTTTGCAAAAAAGTGGGTCACAAAGTTGATGATTGTTTCGCAAAACAACGCGCCGAGTCTCGTGGAAAACCGAATGTCAACTTTTGCCGCGAAATGATTGATTCATAATATAAACGCGATGATATAGCTACAGCGGTGATTCAAGGCGTGCCAGTTTCTCTGTCAATCTAAAAAAAAAAAAAGATGCAAATTCCTTACTACGGAGATAGAATATTTAGGTCGGACGATTAGTAATGGTCAGGTGAGACCGAGCGAACATAAGGTAGAGGCCCTGGTTAATGCGCGAGTACCCAGCAATGTGAAGGAGGTAAGGCAGTTCTTGGGTCTTGCCGGATATTTTCGACGCTACATTCCTGGATACTCGCAGCAGACTGCTTGCATTGCGAACCTTACACGCAAGGGTGTGCCTTTCAAATGAGGAGTTGATCAGGAACAGGTTCGTAAAAAGTATTATTGAGCGTCTAACAAGTGAACCACTCCTAGGAATATTCGACCCCTCTCTCCCCACTGAGGTGCACATGCGTCCGCTCAGGGTTACGGAGTCGTTTTAGTTTTGTTTGAGTCGAAATCGGTTAACATTTGTGAGTTCCGTAAACCTTTAAATTGGGCTCAGATAGTGCAGGCCGCGGACGATGAGACACATAATTTGCTACAGAAGCTCGATAGTGGTGAACTTGACTCGTCCAGGTATGTTAAGCGCAATGACGTCCTTTATTATAAAATGGACGTAGTCGGGGAAGAATCACGTTTGCTGTGTTATGTGCCCAAGGGTCATCGCCTTAGCTTACTGCGAGTATTCCACGACGAGCATCAACATATCGGTACTGAAAAAAAATGGGAGATCTCATTTTAAAACATTTTTGGTTTCCAAAATTGAGACAATTTGTACGGAAATACATACAGCACTGTGTGGTATGTCTTTCTTACAAAAAGGTTCCTCGACAACCTTTGCAACCAATAGTCATGGCGTAAACCTCATGTCCCTTTCGAAACTGTGCATAGCGACGTGCTGGGACCACTCCCTTATTTGAACGGATTTAAATTCGTAGTTATAATAATAGATGCTTTCACAAAGTTCTGTCTTCTGTATCCTATACGTAAGCAAGATGCGACAGAGTTGAAAAGAGTTTTCGAAACGGCGATATCTCTTTTTGGTTCTCCTGTTGTTAGTTTGAGTCGTTAAGTTGTTGTTAAGTTGAGTCGCGGATAAATAAATAAATTATTATTACGTCTAATTTCAGACAACAGAGCTGGTCTAAAATCTTGTGGAGATTACAGCTCACCCTGAACATTACTGTGCAGAGTTCAACCACATATTCATCCTTACTTTTGTTAACCGGCAGCGATGGTGCAACGCCTGTCATACGATCCCTGGTGCGTGATGTGGCCTTGGAAGCGTCAAAGCCCAATCGAGAATCACTGCGTGAGCTTGCCCGACAGCGAGCCTCGGAGTTGCTGGACAAGAATCGCCTTCGGCAGAACGCGCGCGGAAACGAGCGGCGCAAGCCTGCGCGCTCCTTTCTCAAGGGAGATCTGGTCTTTGTGCGTAAGACGAGCCAAGCCACCGGCAAACTATACTCTGGTATGCGTGGCCCGTATAAGGTCAAGGAAGCGCTACCTCAAGGTCGTTACGAATTGAAACTTGTCACTGGTTCTTATGGTAAAATTACACAAGCAGCGGCGGAGTATATGACTCTGTGGCGCGGGGAATGGACTCCCGAAGTTTGTACCGCATTTTTTCAATGTGAGCATTGCATGTTTTGTTTGTCCATGACACGTTCAGCGGCGTTGTAATGTATTCGCGCGTCAGCGAGCAACTCAAGGGTGTGGCTCTACAGACGTTTGCATGGGTTTTTGTGGTGTTGGTTTTTGTCCCGTGATGTAATGTATTTGTGCGACGGCACCTATACAGCGAGTATCCCGAGGGCTCTATCCAGGTTGAAAGTAATGGAGTCGCTCTTACTTTCGGAGCACGTCAGTGTCTCGCTGCCGTACATCTCGAGAGCTCTGTACGAAGGGATATCCCGAGGGCTCTATCCAGGTTGAAAGTAATGGAGTCGCTCTTACTTTCGGAGCACGTCAGTGTCTCGCTGCCGTACATCTCGAGAGCTCTGTACGAAGGGATATCCCGAGGGCTCTATCCAGGTTGAAAGTAATGGAGTCGCTCTTACTTTCGGAGCACGTCAGTGTCTCGCTGCCGTACATCTCGAGAGCTCTGTACGAAGGGATATCCCGAGGGCTCTATCCAGGTCGAAAGTAATGGAGTCGCTCTTACTTTCGAATGACACATTTATGGTCAATGAACTAATGAGCTCAATGTGACTTTCAGGTGATGATGATGACTCTCATAGTGTCTCTTCCAAGACATCGTGCAGTGGCGAACGCGCTTATGGCGAGGCGGCTTCCACTGGTCCAGTCCCTGATGATCAGCAGTCGCGACCACATGCTCACTCGGGGCCACTTGCGGGCGAGGACGCGCCGCCGTCAGGAGAAGCCGATTTAGAAGAGAAGCGAAGAAAGGGGCGTGGCTTAGCCTCCCCACTCCTGACAACATCCGAGCGAGCGACGGAGGGCAGCTGAAACATCGGGCGACGCGGCGAGCTCACTTTCCCTTCGAATCCCGGCGTAGACGGTCGTTGCTACCATCCAATTGCGTTGATATTTAATTTTTGTGTTAATAAATTGTTTTTGTGTTAAATAATAATTTTTTTTAAATTAAAATTTGTTTCATTTCTAAATATATATATTGAAAAGATTAAACGCATAACGTCAAAGTTCGTAAGCAACGGTAAAAAGAAATTACCCCTCCTTCGACGATCGTGTGGATGTTTTCCATCCACCTTAGATAATATGTTTGCATGTTACATCTTACAAAATTGTTAGGCCACGCCCATATTCAGTTAGATGTTAGATGTTATGTGTTAAACATTTCTGACCACGCTCATATTTCGTTAAATGTTAGAAGTTATGCGTTAAAAACTACATAACTCACTAAAGCCTAAAAATAACTAGTTACTAACCCAATACGAGAATTTCCTAAATCATAGACCAATCTTATTCACTCGTCCTCCATTTTTTTTCTAAAGTACAGATCACACCAGCTAGCCAGTTGGTAGATAGCTAGTAAGATATTGTCTTCATCTGACTAGCAAATTTTATAAACGTAAAAACAGAATCACAAAGAAATCTCAACAACAAACAAACTCCAGATATTTTTATGAAAAGATGAAAGTTAACTGTGGGCATTTCTTCACAGTTAGTGAAGTGCAAAGTTGTCAAGGAGCTGACCTACTTTGTAAATGTTAGAACAAATAGAGCTCTGAGATTTATCTACGAATTTACTAAGCATTTTAGGTCACGTTTATTACTGGCATGAAAATATTACGTATGACGAGAATGTAAGTTTATGTCTTGGATATAAGTTTAACTTAAAACCAATCTCAGTAACAAATCGTTTTTTAAGCTTTTGGTTATAATACTATTAGTTTACATTAGAGGAAGATTCAAATTAGCTCCATTGTATGAAAAATTTAAGAGTGGAAGGTTAGTGAGGTATTGGATTGTGATGCGTAGAGAGGAGATGCATGTTAGTAGGAGATCTATGGATATGATTGTGCAATGGTAGTGCCAGGAAGAAGGGCGAGAAGCAGACCGAAGAAGACATGGATGGAGTGTGTGAATGAGGACATGATAGAGAAAGGAGTGTGTTTAGAGATGATGCCTGATAGAGCAATGTGGAAGTTCGCAGTATAAAAATTGCTTTTACATACATTTACTGCGCGTCAACGACCTTTCTGTATGGAACAACTGTCTTTTTACACGCTTTTTATTAGCTTCACCTGTATGTTTGTTTGAAACCGACTTTTTTGGGCGCGATTTTGACCCACTTTATACGGCCAGATTTCGTTCAAACTTTGTAGATTTATTGAGGACCGATGAGAATACACTTATTTGATAAAATTATTCCATTTTTTGTATTTTTGTTTGTATGTTTGTTTGTAACCGACTTCTTTGAGCGCGATTTTGACACACTTAAAACGGCCAGATAAGCGTGTTTTTTTAGTTTTTTAAACTATTATTATTTTCAAAAAATTCCAAAAGTCTGAGAACAAATAATCTTTGTCTAGATGCACAATAGCCGTCCTTTCAAGGTTCAGCGATAGTTTCCAGTAGCCCTGTTTTATACAAAAATCTTGCTAAAATCATACCACAAGTATGACTAAACTCGGATCCCGTCTAATCTGATGATTAATCTGAAATTAAGTCAATAAATGCGCGATGAGCTCCATTCTTCTCCCGAATTATGGTAAGCGTGCTTTACGCAACTAGAATTTTAAACAACCGTTTTACTGAAACTGTTGATGGCAGATAGAGTGAAGGAATAAAAGCTGAAGTCAGATATTGGTAATACAAATTTTCTTAGACAATACAAAGTCGACGATATAGCATTTGTCACAGGTCAAACCTAGACACAATTGGCACAGGACCGAGGTGAATGACATGTTAGAAGAGAGGCTTATTCCCAGCAGTGGCAGATGATGATGATGATGAATATTACTTACAAAAGTGACAATTCAAAAGCCACTTCCAAAACCAAGACTTTTTGAAATTCACTCGAGATTTCAAAAATCAAATTGTCACAAAGTTTTGATCACTACATGTTTGAGAATTTTAAGAAAAGTCTACTGTAACAATCAATATATTATGCTATTATTATTATAATTTTATAAAACGCAATATTCTCTGCGCTTTTTTAAATATATAAATACATAAATAAATATGTATTAGGACACATTTCACACACGGCTGGTTAACGCCATACTGAACCATTTCTAGTTCGTATTATGGTTGCTAACACTATACTGACATACTTTATATACATACATATTTTATATAGATACATATTTAACACCAGACCGACAGTCATCAAATTTAGTTCAGCACAAAGATGTTGGCCGTGCCGGTAATCGAACCCAGAACCTTCTGATTGGCAGTCCGGCATGGTAACCATTATGCTAACGAGGTCGTTGAGGTCGCATTGTGGATAAATACTACGGAAAAAAAAAAAACGTTTATTAACCTTACGGCATCGCACCGTACTGGGCAAGTCAATTAACAATTATTTATTACTAAAATTTAATTTATATACACATTCATGACAAATAATTTATAACTTAAAATATGACATAATATATATATGATATATAATAATAATCACACATATGAAAATAATAATAATAACGCTATTTATATCATCCATTGGACTCGTTCAAAATTATAATAAATAATTAATACGGAATTGATTAAAAGAAGTACTTCACGATACAAAATCCTGCTCCACAGTCTAGTCTGTCTTTTATCAAGTCTGTGTACGCCTGTGGAAAATTTTGAGTGTTTCCCTCGTAAAATCGCGAAGGAAACGTCAAACTGGAGCCTTATCTTGCAGGGAAGTATACAGATGGCAGTAATCTGCTTTACATGTTACACTTGGGGTGAATAATGTAGGGGACCTTCTAATAGATTTACGAAGGTGGGAAATGAAAAAAGGGTGTTTTTGTTATATAACACATATGTATGTGTGAATGAAATTAAGTAAGTAAAAACACCAAACATTCCTAAGAAAGTTTAAAGATAGTTTTAGTGTACTTACGCTTTGACCTGAAACCAAATTAAGATAAACTAAGAAACATAAAAAAATTGTGTGTTTAATGTAATATTTTGATGTTTTCGTTGCTTATCTTAATTTGGTTTCAGATCACAGCGAAAGCAAACTAAATAGTTATATCAGATTTTCTTTCGACTACAATGGATTTCCGCAAAATAACGCCTAAAACAATAGGTTATAAGTTATTAAGAATCTCCTATTTTCCGCTTAATTTAATGCATGGGTAAAAAAAAACTTAACGTTTTTCAAGCCATAAATTTATATAATAAAATTGTTTTAAAAAACAAACAACCGACTTCAAAACCATAACTAAAAAGGGAAAAATAATTTTATGCCTACTTCAAATCAAGAATATATAAGTAGAATCGAGGAGTTTATTTCATGTACTTAGAAAAAACTTTTTCCAATTTTTATTAATCCTGTATTCTTGGAGTCGGTGCCATCTTAGAATAACAAATTATTGTTTGTTAAAAAAATCACTATTCAATTGTCTTTCTATCCTGGCACCGACTCCAAGAATACAGGATTAATAAAAATTGGAAAAAGTTTTTTCTAAGTACATGAAATAAACTCCTCGATTCTACTTATATATTCTTGATTTGAAGTAGGCATAAAATTATTTTTCCCTTTTTAGTTATGGTTTTGAAGTCGGTTGTTTGTTTTTTAAAACAATTTTATTTTAAAATTTTTAGTGGTTACTAATGATATTATTTTAGTTTTAGCTATGGAGAGCCAAATAAACTTCACAAGAAGTTGACATCACATCCCAAATCACATAATATTTGCAGTGTCATAAGCTATGATCCAAAACGTACTAGAACCAATCGCGAGCGAAGCGAGCTATGCGCGAGCGAAGCGAGCGCGAAAATTTTTACCATACTTATTCGAGCCGTTTAAGCATACAGAAGTCCAAAGTAGCACAAATTACATAATGTTTGTTGTGTCATAAGCTATGACCCAAAACGTACTAGAACCAATCGCGAGCGGAGCGAGCCAGATGCGAAGCGAGTTATGCGCGAGCGAAGCGAGCGCGAATTTTTTTTTGCCATATTTATTCGAGCCGTTTGAGCATAAAGAAGTCCAAAGTAGCACACATTACATAATGTTTGTTGTGTCATAAGCTACGACCCAAAACGTAATAGAACCAATCGCGAGCGAAGCGAGCCAGATGCGAGCGAAGCGAGTTATGCCCGAGCGAAGCGAGCGCGTAAATTTTCACCATATTTATTCGAGCCGTTTAAGCATAAAGAAGTCCAAAGCAGCACAAATTGCATAATGTTTGTTGTGTCATAAGTTTTGACCCAAAACGTACTAGAACCAATCGCGAGCGAAGCGAGCTATGCGCGAGCGAAGCGAGCGCGAAAATTTTTACCATACTTATTCGAGCCGTTTAAGCATACAGAAGTCCAAAGTAGCACAAATTACATAATGTTTGTTGTGTCATAAGCTATTACCCAAAACGTACTAGAACCAATCGCGAGCGGAGCGAGCCAGATGCCAAGCGAGTTATGCGCGAGCGAAGCGAGCGCGAAATTTTTTACCATATTTATTCGAGCCGTTTAAGCATACAGAAGTCCAAAGTAGCACAAATTACATAATGTTTGTTGTGTCATAAGCTATGACCCAAAACGTACTAGAACCAATCGCGAGCGGAGCGAGCCAGATGCGAAGCGAGTTATGCGCGAGCGAAGCGAGCGCGAATTTTTTTTTGCCATATTTATTCGAGCCGTTTGAGCATAAAGAAGTCCAAAGTAGCACACATTACATAATGTTTGTTGTGTCATAAGCTACGACCCAAAACGTAATAGAACCAATCGCGAGCGAAGCGAGCCAGATGCGAGCGAAGCGAGTTATGCCCGAGCGAAGCGAGCGCGAAAATTTTTACCATACTTATTCGAGCCGTTTAAGCATACAGAAGTCCAAAGTAGCACAAATTACATAATGTTTGTTGTGTCATAAGCTATTACCCAAAACGTACTAGAACCAATCGCGAGCGGAGCGAGCCAGATGCCAAGCGAGTTATGCGCGAGCGAAGCGAGCGCGAAATTTTTTACCATATTTATTCGAGCCGTTTGAGCATACAGAAGTCCAAAGTAGCACACATTACATAATGTTTGTTGTGTCATAAGCTATGACCCAAAACGTACTAGAACCAATCGCGAGCGAAGCGAGCTATGCGCGAGCGAAGCGAGTGCGAAAATTTTTACCATACTTATTCGAGCCGTTTAAGCATACAGAAGTCCAAAGAAGCACAAATTACATGATGTTTGTTGTGTCATAAGCTATTACCCAAAACGTACTAGAACCAATCGCGAGCGGAACGAGCCAGATGCGAGCGAAGCGAGTTATGCGTGAGCGAAGCGAGTTATGCGTGAGCGAAGCGAGCGCGAAAATTTTTGCCATATTTATTCGAGCCGTTTAAGCATAAAGAAGTCCAAAGTAGCACACATTACATAATATTTGTTTTGTTATAAGCTATGACCCAAAACGTACTAGAACCAATCGCGAGCGGAGCGAGCCAGATGCCAAGCGAGTTATGCGCGAGCGAAGCGAGCGCGAAAATTTTTTACCATATTTATTCGAGCCGTTTGAGCATAAAGAAGTCCAAAGTAGCACACATTACATAATGTTTGTTGTGTCATAAGCTATGACCCAAAACGTACTAGAACCAATCGCGAGCGAAGCGAGCGCGAAAATTTTTACCATACTTATTCGAGCCGTTTAAGCATACAGAAGTCCAAAGTAGCACAAATTACATAATGTTTGTTGTGTCATAAGCTATGACCCAAAACGTACTAGAACCAATCGCGAGCGGAGCGAGCCAGATCCGGAGCGAGTTATGCGCGAGCGAAGCGAGCGCGAAAATTTTTTACCATATTTATTCGAGCCGTTTGAGCATTAAGAAGTCCAAAGTAGCACACATTTCATAATGTTTGTTGTGTCATAAGCTATGACCCAAAACGTACTAGAAGCAATCGCGAGCGGAGCGAGCCAGATGCGAACGAAGCGAGCGATAAAATTTTTACCATATTTATTCGAGCCGTTTGAGCATAAAGAAGTCCAAAGTAGCACACATTACATAATGTTTGTTGTGTCATAAGCTATGACCCAAAACGTACTAGAACCAATCGCGAGCGAAGCGAGCGCGAAAATTTTTACCATACTTATTCGAGCCGTTTAAGCATACAGAAGTCCAAAGTAGCACAAATTACATAATGTTTGTTGTGTCATAAGCTATGACCCAAAACGTACTAGAACCAATCGCGAGCGGAGCGAGCCAGATCCGGAGCGAGTTATGCGCGAGCGAAGCGAGCGCGAAAATTTTTTACCATATTTATTCGAGCCGTTTGAGCATTAAGAAGTCCAAAGTAGCACACATTTCATAATGTTTGTTGTGTCATAAGCTATGACCCAAAACGTACTAGAACCAATCGCGAGCGGAGCGAGCCCGATGCGAGCGAAGCGAGCAATGCGCGAGCGAAGCGAGCTATGCGCGAGCGAAGCGAGCGCGAAAATTTTTACCATACTTATTCGAGCCGTTTAAGCATACAGAAGTCCAAATTAGCACAAATTACATAATGTTTGTTGTGTCATAAGCTATGACCCAAAACGTTCTAGAACCAATCGCGAGCGGAGCGAGCCAGATGTGAGCGAATCGAGCTATGCGCGAGTGAAGCGAGCGCGAAACTTTTCACCATATTTATTCGAGCCGTTTGAGCACAAAGAAGTCCAAAGCAGCACAAAATATATAATATTTGGAGTGTCATAAGCCCAAAACATCCTGGGGGAAATTACGAAAGAAGCGGGATAACTGCTAGCGAAGCGAGCGCGTAAATATTTTCCTTATCCGTTCGAGGGTCTTGTCTTATGATATATCAAATTTCATAGCTCCTTCTTCCACTTAGTATGATCTTAGTGGCCAAGCTCTGGTATCGAGTGTTTTTCAAGGCCCTGATTTAGTTTGACCACTGATTGGTACTAAGAGTAGCATCCAGGACCAACAAATTAACGTGTTATCCGATGCACAGTAACGCCCAGATGAAAATACCACTGTTTACATTTTTTTATGAAAGTCTTGTGCATGGTCCCCCATCCAAAGACTGGCTGCATGGACCGTTGCTTAGCCTTGATGTTCGCGTCAGATTACCTTTGTTTGCCTGACTATTAGGCTGTTAATTTTACAAAGTTAAATCTGTATTGCCATATTATGAGCGCGAAGATGTAGAATAGGGTTTTGAGTTATTTGGGTATCCCACGGGAACAGCAATGACTTTTAAGATAAAAAGTAAACTTCGTGTTATACAAGGTCTAGTCTATCCCCATATCAAATTTAAGCGAAATCAGTGTGTGTCATGTGTTATTTGGTGCATCCCACGGGAACAGTAATTATTTTCGGGATAAAAAGTAGCCAATGTGTTAACACATAGTCTAACCTATCTTCATCTCAAATTTCATCAATATCAGTACAGCCGTTCGGGCGTGAAGAAGTTATAAAGATTTATGTGTTATTTGGTGCATCCCACGGGAACAGTAATTATATTCGGGATAAAAAGTAGCCTATGTGTTAACATATAGTCTTACCTATTTTCACCTCAAATTTCATGAATATCAGTACAGCCGAACGAGCGTAAATCTCTCTTCGGGCGTAAAACTAACCTAACTTTTTAGGTTTTCCTTCGATTTCCCTAGGAATCCATCATCAGATCCTATGTTGGTGACAATGGGACCAATTCAGAACCATACTCTTTCAATTAAAAAAAGAATTGTGAGAATCGATCCACAAATGGCTGAGAAATCGGTGAACATACATAAAAAAAAAAAAAAATACATACACGTCGAATATATAACCTCCTCCTTTTTGAAGTCGGTTAAAAATAAATTGATATATCTCGATAAAAAAAATGCGTTTGAAAATCCCTCTTCTATTACTTCCTTATGCTCCATCCAAGACCGCAACATCACTTAACATCAGGTATGTTGGTTGCCTGAAAGAGATCACTATTAGTGATAAGGCCGCCACATGTAACACATTTATAAGTTTTCTCTGTTTCGTTTTTTTTGTGTTGAAATAAAGAGTATATATCTATCTATGTTACGGGCAAGCGCGAGCCAAAAAAAACTAAGTTTCGTTTCATAAGTGGTCAAAACCCACTCTCCGTCATAGTCTTGTTTGTCATGGACCCACATCACTATGTCAAATGTCAACAATTTAGGATGCCTGTCAATATGATTGGCCTACTTACATTGTAACTAGAGCTTTACAGACGACGTGTTGACATACAGACACGTTATTACATTTTAGATATGTTAGGTTAAATCTAGATCCAGACTGAGTATCTATGCCTAAGTATAATTGTTTAAATAAATAAATAAATAAAATCATTTAATAACCTTGCAACATCTCATCGCATTTGGCAAGTCATTTACATTTAGTTTAAGCAACACAGAATGATATTAACTAAACTAAACTTAAATATTATAACATAGAGCAAATTTATGTCAGAAGAAAATGAAGATTCATCAAGTTGCATATTCAAGAATTCTTTTATAGAATAAAATGGATAAGTTTAAAAAAATGTTTTAGCGTCGTTTTTAATTTGATCACTGGTAATTCAATAATTTTAAGTGGCAGTTTGTTAAACATTATAATTTTGTTAAATATTCCTTGTTTTTGTACTTTGGCTAGTCTAGTAATAGGTATCGTATACTAACTACGCCCCGCCTAGCTAGCTGCGTTTGCTTGGAATAAATAAGACTAATACTAACCATATACTTATATAAAAAGAAAATGTATATGATATTATGCATTTATACAAAATGCTAGTGTGGCTGAATGGAAAAAAATCCAAGTGACAAATATGTCATGATAAATATGCTTTAAGCGACATGAAAAATGTCAACACCAAAACAACCACTTAGTTCACATATATATAAGAAGATTTGGAAATAAGCACTAGGTATCTAAAGGTAGTCATATTAAAAGGGACGAATAATTGTAGAACGGATTACATACTTTTAAAATTAAATAACTTTAAACGCTTCAGGGCTATTTATATTGAACGCCTTTACTAAGTCAAAAGGCGAAACGCATGTAGGTCAGCTAACTTATACAATCTGAAAAGATTACCAAGTTAAGCGACGGTCGATCCGGAGAGTCTTAGGATAGCTGGTAACCATGTACAGACGTAAAGGCTGAAAATATTAAAAGTGCCATTTTCATCGAACAATCTCAGGCATTTATTTTAATTCAAATTAAAAATCATTATTTTAAAGTAACAAAGACTCTTACATGTTAGAAAAAATATACCTACAATGTCAAAACAATACAATTATAAAATGACAAAAAAATAAAATAAAATGAGAATTCAAAATTTCAATTTACAAATTAATAATAATTTAACATAACATAAGATTTAATTTACAAAACAATAACAGTTTTTTTTTTTTTATATAAGTATGGGTATCGCTCAGTGTCTTAGGCTGCCATTTTTTATTTTTGACGACCTCGTTGGCGTAAAAGCTACCATGCCGGACTGCCATTCAGAAGGTTGCGGGTTCGATTCTCGGCACGGCCAATATCTTTGTGCTGAACTAAATTTGTTGGCTGTCGGTCTGGGTGTTAAATGTGTATCTATTTAAAATATGTATGTATATGTAGTATATCAGTTGTGTTAGCAACCATAATACGAACTAGAAATGGTTCAGTATGGGGTTAACAAGCTGTGTGTGAAATGTTTCCTATATTTTTTGACGTGACAACGTCTTAAATTAGGTTGCGGGAGTCACTTATGAAAAGTGTAACGCCCGGTAACGTTACGATGAGTCACCGAACGAGAGAGAGGCCCGCCGAATGCCTTGCGTCTCTCTCCCACTCAACTATGATCGGTCTGCCGCGCGCGCAGCACGCGGCAGACGTTGTCACGTAAAATCTTCGCCCGTAAAACCGACTTTACAGGCAACCATTTTTTTTTATTCGTAGGACGTAAGATTCTTTTTCCAGCTTAGCTCGGGTGTTAGCTATAACCCTGTAAAACTTATAGGTATTAAATATTGAAGTATTTTCACTCTTCCCTAGCTTAGAAATTCTTACTTATCCTTCAAATGAATTAATCGCCCAGTCTATTGAATTTAATCCTTGATAGATCGCAAAAGGTTTTCAAAAGACGAATTCTTACAGAGACAGACTTTCACTTCATAGAGGTTTTATTAAAATACCTTTCCAGTTAAATTAACTTCAGATGTCTAAAACTGACAGTTCGTTAATCTGAATTTGGAAAAGCATAAAAATTTCAACGCAGCTTTAGACGTCGTAGACAGAGATTTCTCTGTCTACGTTAGACGTGCTAGTTTTAGACATATGACATTTATCTTTGAATTTTATTGACATTTATATTTATTATATACATATTTAATATTATTGTGTGACTTGTAACTGTATTGTTATTAACAAATTGATTTGCCTTTAGTATACATTATATATAATAAAATTTAACGAACGAAACGAATTTTGCGACGCAGCCTTAGCTGCCAACTGTGAACCATTTTCATTGTTGACGATCTCGTTGGCGTAATGGTTACCATGTCGAACTGCCAATCAGGAGGTTCCGGTTCGATTCCCGGCAAGGCCCACATCTTTGTGATGAACTAAATTTGTTGACAATAGGTTCTTTCCTTGAGAAGTCTTCTTTAATCGAAAGGTCAAACTCATTGGTTGAAATCGAACCGACGCTCTGCAGGACGTCAAACGACTTCACGCCTGACTGAACTTTCTGAATGGTATGAGCTGTGAACAATATTAATAACTTCCATTCGAAACCAAACTTAGCAAATCGTAAACCCTAAATTTACTACGAAATATTCCGAATTCAATCTGAACATAATCTGAGTTTGACTCAGTTTTAATCTTAATAACCGTTCCAGACCTAGGGGTGTAAATTTGAAAGCTATTGAGAAAACAATAACGCAATGAGATTAATGAAGGTCAAAACCTTGACCTATTTTCTATTGAAAACCGTCCGGGGTGTTAGTATGAGTTAAAAGCACGGATAATAGGAAAAAAGATATATATTTACGTAAATAAATGGACAATCATGGCTGTGCCAAATTGGCACAATTTAAATACAAAAACCATAACGCAGTGGTGCGCCGCGTAATTTTGACTTACACTCAAGATTTAGCCAATGATATCTTCTTAAAGATTTGAGACGCATTTGTTTAACTTCGATGACCGCTAAGATCCCTACAGCCGTGCATTATTATAGACCACATACACTTCTACTCGAATGTTGGTCGTTGTTTAAACCCAATGATAATAACTCACTTGATGGCCGATGCTTGATATGTCTCATATTAGCACTGTTCGCCTCTGCGGTCGTGGGACGGGGTGCTAGCAAAGGACACAGCTATAATGTGTCCGTGCGGTAGAGCAGGACGGACTCAAGAGTATGACAGGGTGTGTCGGTGTTTTAATTTTCACGTGTTTGTCATTATTTCTGGAATTCTTGATTAATTAGATTACGAATTACTGTAAAATGATTCTTACTTTTTTTTTTTTAATGAATAGGCTCACGTTTGACCGCAGCTTCCCTGATGTTAAGCTTTACAGTAGTTTAAGTTGTAACACGCTTGTCTAAAAGGAACCTATTTACTCTTGATTTGAATACCCCATATTGTATTTAGAAATAAATCTGTAGAAATAAATTCTAACTTTCTAACGGATTTTTTTATTTGGATATAGTGTGTAGCACACTGCGCGGAAAGAATAAGTGATAAATCACTTACATCTTTCGGAAGATGTCTAAAGCTATGCGCTGTCCAGTGTGTATATTATCATTGTTGAAACCCGACCAGTAAAACAGCAGTGTCTGAGACTCCAACAGCCATAACTCCCTAGTCACGCCGGGCGATCATGAGTGATCGGGCCAGTTACTGCTGCCCATTTATCCGGGAACCGCCATATGGTGGGCGCCACACTGGTAAGGGCGCAGTTAGACAGAAAGCGTAATATCGATACCCTAATTTGAAAACCTACTAACTCCTATGCGAGTTTTTTACGGGAGAGGCTCGAAACTTCATTGTATTTTTTATTTTACGCAATAAAGAAAAACCAAAATCCCGTGGAAAACTATGCCTAACTTAACTACCCTAACCTAACTAACTAACTTTATTTTTATTATAATAATAAAAATAAAGTTATATTACTTTTTATTTATCTAAATAAAATACAATGACGTTTTGAGCCTCTCCCTTAAAAAATCTGCAGAGGAGTTAGTAGGTTTGCAAATTAGCGTATCGATATTTAATAAGAAAATATACAAGCAGTGTACGAATTAAAGTGCAAATAGCAGTAACCCAATCAGCTTCTTGAACATATGAAAAAAGAAACAATTTTGATTTGTATTTTTTATTCAATTTCAATGTCTGAATTTTAATATAATCCTAGTTTATGTTTGTTAGTAGATTAACTATATTAAGAGGATAAATTTAAGAGGTTTTAAACGTGACTATTTCGAAACAAAAATAAGAATGAAAAGGAGTAGATTGAAAACTAGCACTGATGTACCTTGTCTAATCATAGCGTATGAACCTGCTCGTTTTGTGCACATACATATATTTAGAAAGTACCTTTGAAATTCTTGTACTTTGGGCACAAAAAACGCTTTCCTTTCTTTCTTTATTTATAAAATAAGCATTCACTAGACAACTTTGCGTCACGTCCCATTTTTATTTATTTTTTCATTTGAAATAGGTTTGTGTTTCACCACAGCTTGCCTCATTTTAAGCAGCACTGGGGCCTACGTCGTAGCACGTTAATTTAGAAGGAACCTATTCATTCTCGATTTGAAGATCTTAGAATGGTACTTCTCGGGAAACAGAGCCTTAGGAAGAGAATTCCAAAGCTTCGCAGTCCTCACTATGAATGTTGAGACCAAGCGCTTTGTGAGAATTCAACGCAGCGGTGACGCAACTTCGATTTAACCCGACCTTTACTCAGTAACTACGTCACCGACACCCGACTTACGTTACCCGACATAGTTCCGAACAGATTACAACTATAACTTCTCAACTGTTGTAAACCGATGGACTTCGGAGATTGTTCGAATCTGTTTTGGCTTATCAAGAGGTATTCTGCCTAAAATCATAGCTTAACTATCGACCGTTCATAAATAGTAAGTCTGTTATCTACATAGAAGGTAAACTAGTAAATAAAACTAAGGGCCTAGACAAGTTGCCATCGTCTTATGTATCGCTTCTATTCAATATCGTCATATATACGTGAGAATGAAAATGGGAGTGACGTTAACTGTCGATACAGCTTATCACGTCATTTGACGATAACGAATTGAAGCGCTTCAGTTATGCGTAAGTCACCTGTCTCAAAGTGATATTAAATACAAAACAATTAGTTATTAGTTACCGCAACCAATAATTAATGAATTTATTATTTGTCATTTAATTATTTTCCAACTTTTCCAAGTATACAATACAATGCTGATACAAAATCGCTTATTTATTACCGTGAGTCAGATGACACGTTAAATTATAGGTCCCGTCTTAGTACAAACAGTTGTTAAGACAAGTCAAAGGCCATCGGGTGGATTGAAAACTCTCGACACCAGAGCTTGGCCATTTAGCTCATACGAAGTTGAAGAACTCCAATAGCTTAACCAATTGGGGTGAAATTTGGCTCAGATATAGTTTAGACTCTAGACTAACAGACAGGCTTTGTTTCAAATTTATGATGCGAGTCGCAGCTAGAAAATTTCGCAAGTGAAAATAAATCTTAAAATACATAAGTACGAGTACATAAATCAAAGTGCACAAATTGAATCTATCGTTAGGTAACCCGATTGAACTCGAGGTTTGAGTTAGATTCAAGAAGGCTGTTACGTTCAAGTGGATTCAATTCTTGTGATTGAACCTTCAACATCTTGGGATAAAAGGGCTCCGGACGGTAGAAAGAGATGGGTAAAGTCTCATTTAGATGCTCAAAATCTTTTAATCCTAGACAAAGAAATTGTTCGTTAGTTTGAAATACTCTATTTTCAATTTGTATTTCTTTATAGTGCTTTTTTTATTTAGGTTAAGTAACATTAGTTATGATTTTTGTTTTTTCTCATCTTATATCTTCCCATACAACAATGGCACGGAACCCTTCATGCGTGAGCCCAACTCGCCCTTGGGCAATTTTTTTCCTAATAAAAAGTATAACAATTAAATATGTTTGGTGCTGTGGAAGTCAAATGTTAAAAAAAGAGGCAAGTACCGGTGTACGAATCGATATCGTATCAACTATAATCACTTTCTCACAACTCTATAATTGTCAAACTACGAGAGATCTGTCAAATAGATATAGAAACAAACGGCTGCATCTACTTTAATCCCGTATAATCTGTCTGCGCCCTTTGTAACTTGTATGTACCTAAGTCAACGAACTAGAATAAAAATAGAACAGTAACTTGGCCGATAAAATGGTTCCACCGTCCAGGAGTAAAATACCGCGGTGGGCGGGGCAAAACAGCTACCCGCGCGCACGCGTGGGTTCTCATGCGTGTAGCGGCGACCAATCGCGTGCGAGCTTTGTGTGTGTGTGTGTTTCGTTGGGATAGCAATATAATTGTGTGCGTAGATGGATACAAATTCTAAGCGGTAATTGTATGGAGCTACTCTTCCGTTTATTCCAGCTCGCTTGTTGCGCCATCATATTTCTTCGTATAGTTAAAGTTATCCGGGCTGCTAGTCAATTGACGCATCTAATAGATAGTTAACATAAACTATAGCTTTAACCAGCGAAGTTTGGGCAGTTACTTTTAAGGTTATGGCGTTATCTAACTATTACATAATGGTTAACTCATTTATTGCCCAACCAGTACTTACTTCTTGTTAATGATAATTCACAAGATAAGCTGGGCATTCCAAGCTAAGTATATAAGAGAACTAATGACAATTATTTCTAAAATGATGCTTATGTAATCTTAAGTGTTAAGATTAGAACGAAACAATAACATTCAATTGAAGCAAGCAGAATAACAATATTTATTCAAATTAAATTAACGTTGTTTGCCGCAACACAATAGCAATTATCTACGTTGAAGGCGTTTTTGTTATGTTCCGCATAGTTGTAGGTCTTTATTCATGAATTACTTCCTAATTGTAACAGAATTCGACCCTAAATGGCTCATAACTTTTAATGTGTCATCGATTTCTCTCCATTTATAAATTGGACGACAGTGTCTGAGTGAACTAGGTCAAACCTATTTTAATACAATACGGCAGCAGTTATTGCCAACTTTGCAAATAGCACTCAGTTTTTGCAATAAAAATGCAAACTGAATACATAAATATTGAAAACCGTTAAACGCACCTGATTTTTTTACATTGTGATACGTGAAAAGTAAATAAATATTTTATTTACATGGAAATTGAAGGTGGAACTACAAAATTTAAACCATCGTATAAAAAACTAACATTTGCGATTATGGTGGTCAAAATATATGTAATATACATATACTGTAACACCCCCGGGTGCGATCGAAGTACTGACCCGTAGTAGTTGAGGACCTGAGCGAACACCCCCGGGTGCGGGCGAGGTACTGACCTGTAGTAGTTGAGGACCTGAGCGAACACCCCCGGGTGCGGGGGAGGTACTGACCTGTAGTAGTTGAGGACCTGAGCGAACACCCCCGGGTGCGGGGGAGGTACTGACCTGTAGTAGTTGAGGACCTGAGCGAACACCCCCGGGTGCGGGCGAGGTACTGACCTGTAGTAGTTGAGGACCTGAGCGAACACCCCCGGGTGCGGGGGAGGTACTGACCTGTAGTAGTTGAGGACCTGAGCGAACACCCCCGGGTGCGGGGGAGGTACTGACCTATAGTAGTTGAGGACCTGAGCGAACACCCCCGGGTGCGGGCGAGGTACTGACCTGTAGTAGTTGAGGACCTGAGCGAACACCCCCGGGTGCGGGGGAGGTACTGACCTGTAGTAGTTGAGGACCTGAGCGAACACCCCCGGGTGCGGGCGAGGTACTGACCTGTAGTAGTTGAGGACCTGAGCGAACACCCCCGGGTGGCGGTCGAAGAAGTACTCGTTGAGCACGGGGTCGTAGTTAGCGAGCGCTTCCGTGAGCCGCGAGAGCCGCGTCGCCGGGATCTTCTTCAGCGTCGCCTTGTACGTCTCGTATCTGAAAAGAACAAAAAGAAGTATTTCAAAAAAGAACGTCATTTTACTTTAGGTTTGGGTACAGGAAAGATCACAAAAAAATACATGAGATGAGATGGGAATCCATCTTTTCTCATTTAAAAAGCCTTCTCCATATAAAATTTCATCAAAACTTTCCCACATCATTAGCTAATACACCGAACCTGTATATTTTCATAAATACAAATAAATGTACATAATTTCTTTACTCCATAGACATATCATCCATCAACCTGCCACTTGCAGACCACAAAGTGATGACGAGCAGAATTGGACGCTAAAAACATTGGATGTTTCTGGCAAGAAGTGACATGCAAAGGTAATGTATTTATTTAGATAATTTTAGTATGGAAGAATTTATTCATATCGGCTGTATAAAAAAAGTTAAGTGCATTAAATCAAATTTATCTTTGCTCTAATCAGACAGATATAGGGTTAGTTGTAAAATCAACTTTAAACTAGTTTTAGTAACAGTTCATTGTGAAAATAATTAGAAACAACCATATAGTAAAGACAACTGGCCAGATAGCTAGAAACACTGCAGAGATTTTTTGGACAAACCAATATTGCCACTGGCAAAATTACACATCTGATTTAAAGTCTTTTACTTATTATTTGTTTTAATTCGTGTTTGGTACGTGCATTTACATAAACAGGACTTGCGGTAACCATTCACCAGGGGGCACTACAGTTCACATAACAAGTACTTATTTTTTTAAAGATTTGTCTCGGGTTTCCTTTAATTTTTAATTTAGTACGAGTAAGGTGAGGTTTATTTTCGGATACGGATAGTCTTACCATAATAAATATTTTGTTTCAAAGTAACTTTTTGATTTGATTTTTGATCTTGTATTGTACTAGCATCACAATATCTTCAAAAACCCGAGGCAGGTCTCTTGCTAATAACCAAATAATATTTACAAAATTAATGTTGTTTTTGTTCTGATATTATCTTATTTATAATTTATTTTGAATTGTAATATAAATTTTGTTTTTTGTAAAACAGTGATAATCAAAATTAGCATATTATAGAAATTCTTTGCTACAGTAGACTTTTCACGAAATAAAAGAAAAAAGATATATCTTAATAATACAGTGTAAACTCCATGTAACCTCATTCGATTTAACGATAAACTCTAAAGCGTCGAAATCAGTTGGCTTTAGTTGGTTTAGCTTGCATTCCATACAATAATACATTCTCTCTATATACCAACCACTCTCTATAATGCCATAAAATGCAAAGTTCCTTCAGTGTCGTTATATAGAGTTTACACTGTATTTTAGGCGAAAATCTTACAAAGGCTGATTTACTTCGTTTTGTATAAGAAAAATTAAATTATGTATGTCTTTGTCAACAGGTTTTTAAAATAAATCAGATTTTCTGAAAAATCTCACTTCCAGTAATGTAATTCCGTTACATCAAAAAGTTATCAGAAGGGTATTCGGTGAATTGACAACTTTTTCCGAAAGCTTTTAAGAAGTTACTGCCTTGTTGGGAATTCCAATATTTTTCTATCATTTTCTGTACCTGGAAATATGAAATAAGTAAGTGGTTGTCTTGATTTATTTCCTAAGATCAAAGCTGTAATCAAAATTCAAAAAACGCCCACGTTTGCTTTTGGATTTGACGGTTAATATTTTTCTACTATGATACTTTATTCCTTGAAGTCTCTTAAATTATTCTATTTTCTAAATTATAAAAGCGAAAATGTTTGTGTCTCTGTTTGTGTATGTTTGCTACTTCTTCAACCAAAACCGGCTGAACCGTTTGTGTATAAGTTTAAATATCTGTATGTTTTTTTTACTTCTTAACGCTCAAACAGCTGAACCGATTTTGATAAATTTGATATGGAAATAGGTTAGACCTTGAATTAGCACATAGGCTACTTTTTATTCCGAAAACATCACTGGTTTCTATGGGATGCGCAAATAACTTCAAAATCTATTTTACTTCTTCACGCTTCTAGTCTAGGAAGAAAGAAAGAGAGAAATAATCATTTATTTTGTGACACGAAAGGTGGGATTGACCTATTAGTTTAGGTCTAATCTAGGTATCAAAATCGCGCTAGGGGTTAGACCGACTAAAAAAAATTAATGGGATGATAAGGTAAACATTGAAATAATACATAGACTACTTTTAATCCGTAAACAATAATGATTCTCGTGGGATACGCAAATAATTACTGTCAAAAATTAGCGCTAGTTCAAAATCTGTTCTCAATAACTTTATATAGCTGTTATATTTAGAAAACAAGTTTGTTTCACAGTCTAGGTTGATAATAAATATATTTTTTTCCTGTTTTAGGGTTCCGTTCCTATAAGGTAAAAACGGACCCTATTACTCAGACTCCACTGTCTGTCTGTCTGTCTCCAGGCTATATCTCAGATACCGTATTAGCTAGAAAGCTGAAACTTTTTCAAAATATGTGTTTCTCGTACCGCTATAACAGCAAATACTAAAAATAAAAAATGAGAATATTAAGGGGGCCCTCCATACAGTTAACGTGTTTTTTTTGGTATTTTTTATGGTATATATCAATATCAGTAGCATGTAGACACCTAAAATGTTTACGAAATGTATAAATGTACAATACCTTTCAAATTAAATTACAAAATTTAAGTAAAACAAATATTTGCGGGCTCCCATACAACAATGGTACGGAACCCTTCACGCGCGAGCCCAACTCGCACTTGGCTATTTTTTATCTGAATTATTATTTAATCTTCATTTTATTTTAACATTAATCAATTATTAATCTAAAGATATACTCTCTAAAAGCTCAAATACATTTAGTTAATCTTCAATTTCTTCACCCCACATCTTTAACAATACCTCAATGTTGTACATTAAACAGATTCTCCCCCTAATAGAACCACACAAGTATTTGAAGTCCGAAGGGTAGTTCGTACAACCTTTTACCCATTATTTGGAATTGTAAAGACATCCCTCTTAACCCTTTCCTAGTGCCCGGGGTCCGGTACAATAAACTGTACCAGAGAATAGGGATGTAAGAATAGTTCGATTATATACCCACGCAATGCCCTTGGCTTTTCTAAAGTTAAATTTATTTCTCAGAATAAGGTAGGAGTTGTGTAGGACAAAATATATAGTTTGCGGGAAGATCAAGGAAAAGCGAGTGTGGCTCAGTGAAAAAACCTCGGCTTTTCAATCAGGCGGCCCCTGGTTCGATAGACCCGCCCTTCAGCAATGATTTTTTCAAGTTATGTTTCACTCGTATTTTCGCGTAGAAAACAGTCACACTTACTTATTTAAGTAAGTGTGACCGTTTTCTACGCGAAAATATTAAGATGCCTTACGTGAACAGTTTACAATGTTTATGTTTCACTCGCTTTACGGTAAAGGAAAACATCGCGAGGAAACCGACATGTTTGAGGACTACAATATCCGAAGGCATGTGTCATCCGCCATCCCGCACTTGGCCAGCGTGATGGCAAGTATCTCTCTCCTCATGAGACAAGGCTCAGAGTCCCGGCAGTGGGAACGTATAGTGGGCTCCTGAAGCTCATATCAAGGTCAATTTAAGCAACATGAACTCACACTCGTGTTTTAAAACCCTTTATTATGACGACCTCGTTAGTGTAAAGGTTACCATGCCGGACTGCTAATCAGTAGGTTCCGGGTCGATTCCCGGCACGGCCAACGTCTTTGTGCTTAACTAAATTTGTTGGCTGTGGGTCTGGGTGTTAAATATGTATCTATGTAAAATATGTATGTATGTATAATATGTAGTATATCAGTTGTGTTGGCAACCATAATACGAATTTGAAATGGTTCAGTATGGGATTGACCAGCCGTGTGTAAAATGTGTCCTATTATTATTATTATGGCTCACTTATTTGTAAGCCCTGTCCTTTTCTTATTTTTTTATTTGAATGAATGTGTCCAATAAAGAATTGTCTATCTATCTATTATGTCAATAAAATTCTTGTGGCTGTGTCTGACGACGTCCAGAGTCAAATGTATAACCGCTGGATCTCTGCTCACAGAGACCAGAACAAAAAGTGACCTGGCACCATATTCGTGCCGTTGTATTTTATTTTATACATTTAAAACTTGACTGGCACCCCTTTACAGTGTCAACAATTTAATATTAACTTTATGTAATCATATGGGTACAACTAGCCTGAAATAAAGACTTTTTATTTTATTTATTTATTTATTGACGTGACAACGTCTTAAATTAGGTTGCGGCTGGGAGTCACTTATGAAAAGTGTAACGCCCGGTAACGTTACGATGAGTCACCGAACGAGAGAGAGGCCCGCCGAATGCCTTGCGTCTCTCTCCCACTCAACTATGATCGGTCTGCCGCGCGCGCAGCACGCGGCAGACGTTGTCACGTAAAATCTTCGCCCGTAAAACCGACTTTACAGGCAACCATTTTTTTATTATTATTAAATATAGTCAACAATCCAATTATACCTATAGCTACGAGTATTTCATCTAGAGCTTTCTGGAAACAAATGAAGCGAGCTACCAACCAATCCAATAAATTAGCCGACCGGTCGGAATCACTCAACTTATTTGCTGTTGCCTCCAGTCTCTATGGGGAGCAGATTTGATAGAAATTGCCAGTGGCAGGAGAAAAACTGCCGAGAAATTCACTTCATATTTCTGAATCGGGTAAATAAAATGTGTTTTTATTTTATATCTATAGTACTCGTATTTTATGAAATATTAGCAAAAATTAATAAGATATTGTATTACTCTAATTAATTTTAGATTAGTTTTACTTTAATTGATTTTAGAATAGATAATAAAATTATTATATAAAATTATATATAAAATTTCCATGTCACAATGTTAGCCATTGTGACATGGAATAATGACATTATGTTGACCGTACTCCTCCGAAACGGCTTGACCGATTTTTAGCAAATTTTATATGCGTATTTAATAGGTCTTAAAATCGGCTTCTATCTTTTTTTCATGCCCCTAAGTATATTATTATTTGGTATATTTATTTTATAGAAGTAAGAAATAAGTGATAAAGGTTGTTCACCCTTAATTATTTTTTAATTGTTTGGCGAATTTTTTTGTTTTTATTTTTTTATGATGTGGCATTAAAAATACATACAATCCTAAATTTACACTTTTTATCACCAACTCCTATTTTTAATGGCTATTTTTCATCCTGCTCGATTACTTAATAATATTAAAATTCTTAACAGTGTCACAGACAAATGAATAAAGTAAATATTTTGCAGTACAGATTTTATTAGACAGATAAGATTTGTACAAGCTAAATCAGCTAAAGAAAATTGATTTCGACGTTTTAGAAAGTTTGTCGTTAAGTCGAGTGACGTTACATGGAGATTACACTGTACTTAGAAAACTAAATTCAAATAAGTTCTGTTCGGGACTTTGCCACCAGCAACTTATAGCACTACGACGCTTTTGCGTAGAGTTATTTTTTTCTTTTAACTTAACCATGTGAGACACGTTTAAGATTTAGGTAACAGATATACAGTCGCCTATAAAGGTTAGACCTATAAATATTAGACGCAACCTTTATCAGCCGAGAGCGAAATAAAGGAGCATTTTCAATTATCATAAGGAATTCGTAGACAGCCTAGCTTACCCCTTAAATCCCGGCACCTATCAGGCCTGGAGTTCCAAACCTACCTTTGGCCGATAAAACGCTGATTTCCCCGGGGAACCGCTTGGATTTATTGTGCATTGTGTTTTTTTCACAATTTTCTAATGGCAACACTGTACGAGTCAGGGCGGGAAGTGGCTGCGGTTTATACAAACTTTGTGAAAAGCTAAGTGATTTTGAGTGAGTGGAAATTAAATTTGTTTCTGCTTTTTAGGGTTTCGTGCCCAAAGAGTACCAACGGGACCTTAATATTAATACTCTCTCCGTCTGACTGTACTATCACCAGTCTGTATCTCGTGAAACATGATAACTGCAGAGTTGAAATTTAATTGTTGATTTAAACAAGCAATTGTAAACGAAAAGCTGTTTTGGTAAGTTTAACATTAAAAATAACTAGGTCAGCAGTTATTACTAAGCAAAGTAAACATAAATTAGTAATAAAAAATATGAAATTGAACAGGAAAATAATTAATTGGGCAATAAAAGTTACTGAATGAGTGGTTACGTGTGGGCAGTAAAAGCATTTGACAAAGAATCATCCTGACCTAACCTTGAACCTTGATGGACTGCGCTGCTATTTTTACAATTGACTTTGAGGACCGGCCGCCCTGCAGCTTTACGGAGATCTTGCCAAGCGGCTGGTGGAGGTTTCGGGTGTCCAGAATGCTGGCTTTTGTTTCGGTCGGAAACTAAGCATTGCCATCCAACGTGGCAATGCTGCCAGCATTTTGGGCACCTTTTCCTCTACCCCTGGACTTTTTTAGGTTATGTTTATTATGTTGATTATAAATAAAAGCTCGCGTCCAATTATAAGCAAAAAAAAATATATAAGAAAACATATGCAAAATTAGAAACTTTATTGACAATGTATAATAAAATAACCGATTGTTATTTTCTATTTTTTTTTAACATCGCTATAATAATGCTCAATATGTTTTTCAACTCATCATAATACGAGTAACATTTGAATATTTAAATAACAGCACAAAATTTAGTTCCCTTATATTTCTAATGCCCCTTTAACAACAAATAAGGGAACACGCCTTCAATATTTTATTTTACAATTATTATCCTGCTTTTAGTATTAGTTTTGGTGTCAGCAGAAATACATCTTCTGTGTAAATGTCAACTGTCTAGCCATTGAGCTATATATACTAGAGTAGCAATGACAACAAACGATTTTCAGAAATGCGTAGCCACTTGATAGTTCATAAAATTGTTTTAAAAAACAAACAACCGACTTCAAAACCATAACTAAAAAGGGAAAAATAATTTTATGCCTACTTCAAATCAAGAATATATAAGTAGAATCGAGGAGTTTATTTCATGTACTTAGAAAAAACTTTTTCCAATTTTTATTAATCCTGTATTCTTGGAGTCGGTGCCATCTTAGAATAACAAATTATTGTTTGTTAAAAAAATCACTATTCAATTGTCTTTCTATCCTGGCACCGACTCCAAGAATACAGGATTAATAAAAATTGGAAAAAGTTTTTTCTAAGTACATGAAATAAACTCCTCGATTCTACTTATATATTCTTGATTTGAAGTAGGCATAAAATTATTTTTCCCTTTTTAGTTATGGTTTTGAAGTCGGTTGTTTGTTTTTTAAAACAATTTTATTTTAAAATTTTTAGTGGTTACTAATGATATTATTTTAGTTTTAGCTATGGAGAGCCAAATAAACTTCACAAGAAGTTGACATCACATCCCAAATCACATAATATTTGCAGTGTCATAAGCTATGATCCAAAACGTACTAGAACCAATCGCGAGCGAAGCGAGCTATGCGCGAGCGAAGCGAGCGCGAAAATTTTTACCATACTTATTCGAGCCGTTTAAGCATACAGAAGTCCAAAGTAGCACAAATTACATAATGTTTGTTGTGTCATAAGCTATGACCCAAAACGTACTAGAACCAATCGCGAGCGGAGCGAGCCAGATGCGAAGCGAGTTATGCGCGAGCGAAGCGAGCGCGAATTTTTTTTTGCCATATTTATTCGAGCCGTTTGAGCATAAAGAAGTCCAAAGTAGCACACATTACATAATGTTTGTTGTGTCATAAGCTACGACCCAAAACGTAATAGAACCAATCGCGAGCGAAGCGAGCCAGATGCGAGCGAAGCGAGTTATGCCCGAGCGAAGCGAGCGCGTAAATTTTCACCATATTTATTCGAGCCGTTTAAGCATAAAGAAGTCCAAAGCAGCACAAATTGCATAATGTTTGTTGTGTCATAAGTTTTGACCCAAAACGTACTAGAACCAATCGCGAGCGAAGCGAGCTATGCGCGAGCGAAGCGAGCGCGAAAATTTTTACCATACTTATTCGAGCCGTTTAAGCATACAGAAGTCCAAAGTAGCACAAATTACATAATGTTTGTTGTGTCATAAGCTATTACCCAAAACGTACTAGAACCAATCGCGAGCGGAGCGAGCCAGATGCCAAGCGAGTTATGCGCGAGCGAAGCGAGCGCGAAATTTTTTACCATATTTATTCGAGCCGTTTAAGCATACAGAAGTCCAAAGTAGCACAAATTACATAATGTTTGTTGTGTCATAAGCTATGACCCAAAACGTACTAGAACCAATCGCGAGCGGAGCGAGCCAGATGCGAAGCGAGTTATGCGCGAGCGAAGCGAGCGCGAATTTTTTTTTGCCATATTTATTCGAGCCGTTTGAGCATAAAGAAGTCCAAAGTAGCACACATTACATAATGTTTGTTGTGTCATAAGCTACGACCCAAAACGTAATAGAACCAATCGCGAGCGAAGCGAGCCAGATGCGAGCGAAGCGAGTTATGCCCGAGCGAAGCGAGCGCGAAAATTTTTACCATACTTATTCGAGCCGTTTAAGCATACAGAAGTCCAAAGTAGCACAAATTACATAATGTTTGTTGTGTCATAAGCTATTACCCAAAACGTACTAGAACCAATCGCGAGCGGAGCGAGCCAGATGCCAAGCGAGTTATGCGCGAGCGAAGCGAGCGCGAAATTTTTTACCATATTTATTCGAGCCGTTTGAGCATACAGAAGTCCAAAGTAGCACACATTACATAATGTTTGTTGTGTCATAAGCTATGACCCAAAACGTACTAGAACCAATCGCGAGCGAAGCGAGCTATGCGCGAGCGAAGCGAGTGCGAAAATTTTTACCATACTTATTCGAGCCGTTTAAGCATACAGAAGTCCAAAGAAGCACAAATTACATGATGTTTGTTGTGTCATAAGCTATTACCCAAAACGTACTAGAACCAATCGCGAGCGGAACGAGCCAGATGCGAGCGAAGCGAGTTATGCGTGAGCGAAGCGAGTTATGCGTGAGCGAAGCGAGCGCGAAAATTTTTGCCATATTTATTCGAGCCGTTTAAGCATAAAGAAGTCCAAAGTAGCACACATTACATAATATTTGTTTTGTTATAAGCTATGACCCAAAACGTACTAGAACCAATCGCGAGCGGAGCGAGCCAGATGCCAAGCGAGTTATGCGCGAGCGAAGCGAGCGCGAAAATTTTTTACCATATTTATTCGAGCCGTTTGAGCATAAAGAAGTCCAAAGTAGCACACATTACATAATGTTTGTTGTGTCATAAGCTATGACCCAAAACGTACTAGAACCAATCGCGAGCGAAGCGAGCGCGAAAATTTTTACCATACTTATTCGAGCCGTTTAAGCATACAGAAGTCCAAAGTAGCACAAATTACATAATGTTTGTTGTGTCATAAGCTATGACCCAAAACGTACTAGAACCAATCGCGAGCGGAGCGAGCCAGATCCGGAGCGAGTTATGCGCGAGCGAAGCGAGCGCGAAAATTTTTTACCATATTTATTCGAGCCGTTTGAGCATTAAGAAGTCCAAAGTAGCACACATTTCATAATGTTTGTTGTGTCATAAGCTATGACCCAAAACGTACTAGAAGCAATCGCGAGCGGAGCGAGCCAGATGCGAACGAAGCGAGCGATAAAATTTTTACCATATTTATTCGAGCCGTTTGAGCATAAAGAAGTCCAAAGTAGCACACATTACATAATGTTTGTTGTGTCATAAGCTATGACCCAAAACGTACTAGAACCAATCGCGAGCGAAGCGAGCGCGAAAATTTTTACCATACTTATTCGAGCCGTTTAAGCATACAGAAGTCCAAAGTAGCACAAATTACATAATGTTTGTTGTGTCATAAGCTATGACCCAAAACGTACTAGAACCAATCGCGAGCGGAGCGAGCCAGATCCGGAGCGAGTTATGCGCGAGCGAAGCGAGCGCGAAAATTTTTTACCATATTTATTCGAGCCGTTTGAGCATTAAGAAGTCCAAAGTAGCACACATTTCATAATGTTTGTTGTGTCATAAGCTATGACCCAAAACGTACTAGAACCAATCGCGAGCGGAGCGAGCCCGATGCGAGCGAAGCGAGCAATGCGCGAGCGAAGCGAGCTATGCGCGAGCGAAGCGAGCGCGAAAATTTTTACCATACTTATTCGAGCCGTTTAAGCATACAGAAGTCCAAATTAGCACAAATTACATAATGTTTGTTGTGTCATAAGCTATGACCCAAAACGTTCTAGAACCAATCGCGAGCGGAGCGAGCCAGATGTGAGCGAATCGAGCTATGCGCGAGTGAAGCGAGCGCGAAACTTTTCACCATATTTATTCGAGCCGTTTGAGCACAAAGAAGTCCAAAGCAGCACAAAATATATAATATTTGGAGTGTCATAAGCCCAAAACATCCTGGGGGAAATTACGAAAGAAGCGGGATAACTGCTAGCGAAGCGAGCGCGTAAATATTTTCCTTATCCGTTCGAGGGTCTTGTCTTATGATATATCAAATTTCATAGCTCCTTCTTCCACTTAGTATGATCTTAGTGGCCAAGCTCTGGTATCGAGTGTTTTTCAAGGCCCTGATTTAGTTTGACCACTGATTGGTACTAAGAGTAGCATCCAGGACCAACAAATTAACGTGTTATCCGATGCACAGTAACGCCCAGATGAAAATACCACTGTTTACATTTTTTTATGAAAGTCTTGTGCATGGTCCCCCATCCAAAGACTGGCTGCATGGACCGTTGCTTAGCCTTGATGTTCGCGTCAGATTACCTTTGTTTGCCTGACTATTAGGCTGTTAATTTTACAAAGTTAAATCTGTATTGCCATATTATGAGCGCGAAGATGTAGAATAGGGTTTTGAGTTATTTGGGTATCCCACGGGAACAGCAATGACTTTTAAGATAAAAAGTAAACTTCGTGTTATACAAGGTCTAGTCTATCCCCATATCAAATTTAAGCGAAATCAGTGTGTGTCATGTGTTATTTGGTGCATCCCACGGGAACAGTAATTATTTTCGGGATAAAAAGTAGCCAATGTGTTAACACATAGTCTAACCTATCTTCATCTCAAATTTCATCAATATCAGTACAGCCGTTCGGGCGTGAAGAAGTTATAAAGATTTATGTGTTATTTGGTGCATCCCACGGGAACAGTAATTATATTCGGGATAAAAAGTAGCCTATGTGTTAACATATAGTCTTACCTATTTTCACCTCAAATTTCATGAATATCAGTACAGCCGAACGAGCGTAAATCTCTCTTCGGGCGTAAAACTAACCTAACTTTTTAGGTTTTCCTTCGATTTCCCTAGGAATCCATCATCAGATCCTATGTTGGTGACAATGGGACCAATTCAGAACCATACTCTTTCAATTAAAAAAAGAATTGTGAGAATCGATCCACAAATGGCTGAGAAATCGGTGAACATACATAAAAAAAAAAAAAAATACATACACGTCGAATATATAACCTCCTCCTTTTTGAAGTCGGTTAAAAAGACGTAGCTTTGAAACCGATACATTATGCCAAAGTAAACTATATTTGTCTCTTTTCTTCCAGTCATTATCTAATTACCGTAGAAGTGAGACAAGACATTGCTGGCATGAAAACGGACAGAGCTGCCAGTGGCGCGAAATAATTTCCCCAAAATAAATGAACGAATAAATGTTTTTAATTGCTTTGTTATATTCTGAACAGAATTTAATAAAACTTTCAATTTATACTATTACAAAACTGTAACGGAAGCGTGTGTGTACCTACATTGAAAATATTTTGAAAAGGCTGTAGTGAATAGATTTTGATATGAATAAAAGGCAGATTTTTATTTAAAAAGGTAGTAAATATTTTCGCGTAGAAAACGGTCACACTTACTTATTATTAAAAGTTGGAATGAGTCCAACAGTTTCGGTGCTTTCCGAGCACCATCTTCAGGGGCGAGTGTTACACGGACCGCCGCCGGCGAGATCTACGCGTGCACTTTTAATAATAAGTAAGTGTGACCGTTTTCTACGCGAAAATATTAAGATGCCTTACGTGAACAGTTTACAAGGTAGTAAATAATAAAAATCTAAGATAGTAACACGTTCTGTAGATAGAAATAAAAATAAAAAGTGTGCTATTGTATATAAAACTGCAGGGTGTTATTGTGATTAAACACCGCTGTGTAACATAAGTTTGTTGTAGAAGGTTTAGGTACATACTCTACTAAAACAAATAAAATATCATTCTAAGAGAATTTAATACAATTTTAAGATGATTACACATTACGATGATGAAATAACATTACTTAGTTTAATAAAATACTTCTCGTAATGATTGAGTATATTACAGACGTTGCCGAAATTTTATTCACAGATATTACAGACACACACTTCCGTCATTCATTATTTAATTAACTAAACTCCCAAATAAATGGGAAAAATCAAAATCGCTTTACTGGCAACATCGATGTCAAAAATAATGGACGATATATTTATTTTATTTTCTGATTTAATTTTAGACAATATGATCAAAATTATTCAAACTAACTCATGAAAAGTAACGCCACTTGCTTTATCATCCTTTTCAGACCGCGATACACAATTTTTAACAGCAAATTTCACCATTATGAATTATTTTAAAGGGCGCGTCACGCTTACTACATGTCAAGCAGGCAACTGACGTCAGATTAGGCCACAGGCGTCTTCGAAGTGGTAACGCGTCGCTGCCGTAAACTGCCAATCTAGTACATATAACATCATTGTGTCTAGCTATCACAATTTATGAGATAAATCCTGGCGACAGAGGGTACCCTTTGATATACAATTTAATGGGTTTTAATATGTCTTCAAATAGGTGATTAAATATTTAATAGGTATTTAAGCCTTTAGTACATCTACGCATTGCCATGCGGCAGCGAAATGACGAAAAAACTGTAAGTTGTATGGCAACTTTTCGCATGTGTTATGTCTCGCTTTACTATATAGCTAGATGAAATAGTTGCGTCCTTGTCGGCATTGTTTCGCAAGTAACTGCGAAATGGCCGTTACACAGACGCAGCCGTTTCGCTAGTGGAGTTTCGCATCGCAAGGCGTTCTGTCGGTGAGGACAGAATTTCGCACAATGGAAGTCAATAATATTGAAATATTACTGAATTTGATTTGAAATTATCCCGAGATATATTTATTTGAGCAAGTTGATTAAAATAATTCATACAAAAAGGGGGGCCTTGGGGATAATTAAAGAAAAAACGGAGAAAGATGGACATTTCATTTCCTTGCGAAAGAACTGCAGTGTACTAACGTTCCGCAGATGTTTCGCTACCGCAATTATTTCGCAAAGACTCGCAGCCGCATGCGAATGCGTGTACTAGCTAACTAGAATCTAGCGGTTTTCAAGGCAAGAGTGAACCGGTTTCTTCTGGGCAAGCGCGCTCCACCTTAGATTGCAATATCGCTTACCATCAGGTGAATTGCGGTCAAGCGCAATCCCATTAATAGTAAAAAAAAACTAATAGAGTTACGTTGTTCATACGGACTGTAAAAAACACGATTAGGTCCTATTTCTCAAAACTTCAAGGAAATATTCACGTGGCAGTATCTCTGCTTGCAAACTGTTATAAAAAGTATGATTTATTGCATACCTAGTACCGACATTCAGGAATTTATACCCCGTATTGTAGAATATATTGAATATTGCACGAGAAATATTTTCCTATTTTTAAAAGCGCCTCCGATGCTGTTGTTGGAAATATATTCCCAAGCAACTCGTAGAAACGGAGCTTCGTAATTGCGAATGAAATTTCCTCCGAGCTATCAACTCGGCTTTATTTTAGTTGGTTTTATAATATAACTAGCTGACCCGGCAAATGTTGTTTTGCCTTAATAATTATTTCTAAATATACAGTAGCCGATTCTCAAACCTACGCATATAAAATTTGGAAAAAATCGGTCAAGCCGTTTCGGAGGAGTACGGTAACTAACATTGTGACACGGAAATTTTATATATAAGATAATAATATAATAGTAATTTTATTATATCAGTCAGCCTGACGTAATAAAATAAACTAAAATAACAATAGTTAATTAATTCTTAATTTATTTTTATCGTTTGGTTTTAAGTTGTAAATCTTATATATAAAATTTCCATGTCACAATGTTAGTTACCGTACTCCTCCGAAACGGCTTGACCGATTTTTACCTAATTTTATATGCGTATTCTGTAGGGCTGTGAATCGGCTACTATCTATTTACCATACCTTTTTTTTAATTAGTTGAGTTAATTTATAAGGCAAAACAACGTTTGCAGGGTGAGCTAGTTTGTATAGAAATCTAATAAACTTGCTATATATTCTTAAGTTACATACGAATTCTATATATACATATAATATATTCTTAGTAATAAAATCTCCAAAGTAATTTGCCTACATCGTATGTATTGAATATAATAATAGTGGTTTTAAAATTTAAAACTACGTCAGTAAATTACATATATAAAAGCACAATAACCGATACCACGTAATAAGAAAAAAAATACGGCGATATAAATAGGCGGCTAAATTTTGTCTATAAAATAAAATATTTTATGTACTTTTTTAGCATTAAAAATATATCAAATTAAAATAGACACAACAAATGCAATTGCTCTTCCAAAAAATTACAAATAAAAAGTATAACTACTTAACTACTACATAAAATACTACTAATCCTAATTTCATTCATTTACATTATTTTAAACTAACTTCTAATCGAAAACATTCCTTTCCATTCCATTCATTTAGAAAGATTGAATAATATTTTATAAACTGAAAGAACTAAAATGAAGAATTTACTCGTACCTGTGTTTGTTGTTTTCGATCATAATAAACTGTTTTCTATTCTGTTCTACATTTGACTATATCCACTGTACCATTTTATAATAAGCAAATAAAATTATACGAAAAAATATTTAATTTTAAACTTCTCTTAACGTAATTTATCGTGTCGCGTCCACCCCGCGCTCCAAATTAAAAATACTCTAAATCCCTCACTCGGGTGCTAACGTGTCCAAATAATTATCAAGCTACGTGAGCTTTTTTCGCAGAGAATTAACTTCAGAGATTACCTCATTCTAGATACTACAAAAAGAGAAGACTACTATTCTAATTCTAATTTGAAGTGGGGGTGATGAGACCTGCACTGACATCAAGCTAGGGGCGTATTGTGCATTCCCCTCTTACCAGCCTACCCAAGCCAACAGAGCTCCTTGAAGTAACGGAGCACAGCCCTGGGTCGCTGGCATACCTGTTCCACCCCTGTTGCGTCAGATGGTCTGTTTGTCTGAAGATTAGCAATGGAAGGCAAACTCTCATCTTGAGCGTCTATCATCAGGCCGTAACTCCTTCTGGTTTGTTTAGTAGCCTCACAGTGCAGTAGCACGTGTTCACTAATTAAGAAGAGATCGCTTCAAGCGATAAGGCCGCATATTGTGGCCCATTTAAGTTTGAAGTCCACTTAGGCGTAATGGCTACCATGGCCATCTGATTGAAAAGTAGACGTTTTCACCACACTTTTTCATGTCGTATCTAAATACGCTGCTTACGCTTATGCTAACATAAGCATAAGCAGCCCACTGCTGGGCCTCGGGGCCTTCCCTCACGAGGAGAGAGATATAGGCCATAATCCACCACGCTAGCCCAGTGTGGGTTGGCGGATGACACACGTCTTCGGATATTGTGGTCCTCAAACATGCCGGTTTCCTAACGATGTTTTCCTTCACCGTAAAGCGAGTGCAAATCTTAGTAACTTGAAAAACAAGTCATTGGTGAATGGATGGGATCGAACCAGGGGCCGTCGGATTGAAAAGCAGATATTTTTACCACCGAGAAACACTCGTTTTTTCACGTCGTATTCGATTATATAAAATAATCTTATTTGTTACAGTCGTAAGAAACGATTTTATTTTACGTGTATTCAAGTGTCAGTGAAAGTGTTAATTTTGACTGCTTTAAAATGAGTCAGAATTTCCGAGACGACTATTACTCTACAGACTCAATTTTAAGACCCGAGCTAAAAATGGTCCCTGTTCATTATATCAATAACGTTTGACAAAATAACGGAGAGGTAAAATGATTATTTAACGTAGAAAAAGTAATATTAATGTTCTTTTATGCATGATAGGCTTGCGCTTGACCACAACTCAGCTGATGTTAAGTGATATTGCGATCTAGAATGGGGCGCGCTTGCCTAGAAGCTTCGATCAAATATATAACAGATCCAGTGTTGCATACAAACACATCACAAAAAATGGCATGGGTTAACTATACTATTGTATCAATAATTGACTCATTGAATGAATTGAATTTAATGATTCATTTTGACTAACTTCTTATTTTTAAAATATCTTTATTATTTTATATTATAAGTGTGTTCTATTGAAGTATTCTGTATGTATAAATAATTAGCTTTACATAAAGGTAAGATCTGCCTCCGACTAGTATTTTTGGAGAAATTAACAAAAACATGTTTTTTAGCTCTCTTGAAAAGTTGTGTTTTTGCAGTTATCATTTTATTCTCCGGGGACGGCGAATTATTATATTATATTACAATATACACAGAAATAATAAACATGACCACGTTAAGCGCGCTTCACCGTAGACCTGAATGTCACTTACTATCAATGTGGTCAAGAAAAAAATGAAAAAGAAAAAAATTACAAAATACTAGAAATCCTTTTCTTTTTTCTTTATATTATCAAACGTTATTACCTTTTTTTAATATTCTTCAATCTTACAGATAACAATAAAACAAGACACTTAACTAAAGCTGAGTCAGTTTAATGAGCAATTCCCCTTAACAGTAAGGTGGGAGAGTAAAATTCTCATTTAATTAATAATTGAGTGCTTAATTTTAGCTTTCAGCATTATAACGATGTTTTGAAAGGGTTCAGGCTGTGTAATATTATTTTTGAGCACTTTGCTTAGTTATGTCGGATTTTAAAGATATATGTTGTTAGCTTAGGCTTTCAAGTAATTTATCTAATGGTGTGCTGAGAGGGATTTAAGTAGGATTTTGCAATTAACTTAGAGCAAGTTATTTATTCTGTACTTAATTAATGATAATGTTAGTAATTATTATGATAGGGAACATTCAAGACATTCTTACGACACAAAAAGAAATTAATCTGGGATAAAACGTGGGATCAAACATTTGAGCGTGAAGAAGTAACATAGATTTCGAAGTTATTTGCGTGCCCCAAGGAAACCACAATTGTTTTCGGGATAAAAAGAAGCCTATGTTTTAATCCAAGATCTAACCTATCTTCACACCAAATCTCATCAAAATCGGTTCAGCCGTCACCGGTACACACACACACACACACACACACACACACACACCCTCTTTACCTCTTACTGGAACTCTCCCTTAGTCACAGAGCAGAGGCCTTTGTGTCAGTAGTACCATTGATTAGTACAATTGATGGTACAAGTGACAAAACTTTGCATCATTATGATCATTAATGGTTCTAATGACAAATATTAAGGATCAGTAGTACCATTATTGTTGTGGCAGTATTAGTTCATTTTTATTGTACGTCCCGTGAGTACGGGTAGTAAAAATATTTTTGTATCGCTAGTACTATGAATGGTACAACTAAACATATTTGCAGTACCGTTGAGTGGTTATAGTTTGTGCATGGTCACCCATCCAAAACACCGTCCGCATCGACCGTTGCTTAGCTTCGATGATTGCGTCAGATCTTAGCTAGCCGAGCTACAGGCGCTTCACTGCTTCGCTACTGTTCTATGCGTGCCAACTAAGAATAGGACTGTCAAACCGCCATCTTGCTCAATAATACGCACTAACGTCATTACCAAAGTGTATGGCGTGCCAAATGTAAACAAATTATATTCAGTTTATATGTTTAACACGTTCCATGCGAAACCAGGTCGAAAACTCCTGATTCATATCTCGCTTGTGGTGCGGCTACGAAAAGTATAGACTTCTCTGTCGTGCGAAGAGCGTAACTTCAGATTGGTTCGGTGTAGGAAAGAGATAAATACATATCTGAGATGGGCTATTAAAATAGAATCCAGTGGTGTGCCTATCTTAATACCGGATATTTTATACCTGGTACCGCACTGAACAAATAAAATTTCATCACAGTGCGGGTGCGGGTTGAATACACCTGGTACCCTCGCTCACCTGGTACCGCACCCCGCGCTAGCTTCGCACGGTTAGTGTTGTGATCGTAATTGATTGAGCGCATGCGTCGACAATGACTTCAACACCAGCGAAACGGTGTCGTAAAAGAATAAAACTTCACCACATTGAAGACAGTGATGATAATATTGAAGACAATGATGATAGTAATAAATCAAAGTATAGATTACTATACGAGTACTATTTACAGTACTAGATAATTACGAGTACACTTTCTTTAGATAATAATATGTACTATAATAATTATTAAATTTGTGTTATTACATAATTTACGGTCTTTAAGTACTGTAAATAGTACTCGTATGTCAAGCTTTTTAGGTAACAGAGTCGATTTTTGGCCTACAAGCAAATGTAGAAGAGAAACTGTGTTGGATGCTACGAAAAGCTTCGAACAATTTTAACAAGTCGTAAAGCTTACAAAAAAATTTAAAAGAAAACAGAATGTAACGCATGCAAAAGAAACTTCTGTTTGGATTGTTTCAATGAAAAACATTAATGAATATTATTTTTTCTTTTATTTCTTCAATAAAACTTAAGCCCATCGATATCTGTTTTTCCCATCCCTAAAATATGCATAAACATCCTCTTGTTCAGTGCGGCACAGGGTACATAAAACCCTGTATTTTATTTAAGCTATAGATTCTAAACCAAAGAAGCTGTCCACGTACGCCGTCAGGATCTCTTAAATCAATTCATTAATACTAATACTCAAAGCAAAAAAATATGTTTTTTCTTTTCATGAAGCCAAAAAAAGGATTAAAGTTTTTTTTACGTTACAGGCTATTATAAGCCTTGTACCGCCGCAATGGTAGTTTTAGGTCCAGGTGTAATACGCCCGGTACCGCAGGAATAGAAAGAATAGAAAATTTTGTGCCGCTTGGAACGTGTTAATGTACGCTGTTTTGCTATTTCTTATACATTTTACGGCAAATTAATTATAAATGAGTAGGATTTGAAAGCAAAAGCATATATAAAAAAAATATTTTTTTCATTATTGGCACTTCTTTTTGTACCAAATAAAAAGAGTTTATTATACTGCTTACAGCACTTAAGACGAAACTATCCAAAACCAATGTCTCGTCACGTGATTTTTAGGTGTTGTTAATTTGCCTTGGGTACTTCTTACTTATAGAATTACCCAATCCAAAATTATCCAGATCAAGAATAATTATACAATAACTAGCTGACCCGGCAAACGTTGTTTTGCCTTAATAATTATTTCTAAATATACAGTAGCCGATTCTCAGACCTACCGAATACGCATATATAAAATTTGGAAAAATCGGTCAAGCCGTTTCGGAGGAGTACGGTAACAAACACTGTGATACGGAAATTTTATATATATGATTAAATTTATATCTATGAACTAAAAAAAATGTTAAATTTCTTTTTTACGCTTTCTTTGCTGGCAGTACTTTTTTGACAGTTATCGTGTGAAGTTGAAGTTGAAGCAAGCGCGATCCTATTCTTAGTTGGCACGCATAGTACATTCGCAACTATTCGAGTACTACTATTAATGTATTAGATATTCTGCACATTTGCCGGCATCTAAACTAAACCCGAACTTGAGCAAATCCTGCATCACTCGTCTGGCCACAATCTGAACATCTGTTTTGAATTTAACAAAGTTGCATGAAGTTTCAGGACCGAGTTCTCATGAATTGAACAAATTATAAATGGGAAAGTTTCTCTCTGTATGTTTGTTACTGTTTTTAGTTAAAACTAGAGAATATGTAGATAGATAGTTAAATATAAATGAAAAATATGGATAAAATAAATAAATAATAATATATATAACAGTGTAGGCTTTGGACTTTAAACAAAATAAATTAAAATATAATTCATATTCAGAACGCGTTAAAATAAAATCTAGAGGTACATACTCGTATATCGATACTAATATTGCTTGAAAATAATCGTTTTTTAATGCTTCTAAAGTATTTTCTTTCGACAGAGACTGATCCGAGTGAAAACATAGAGTAGAGAAATTACCAAAATAAATGCATAAAAAGGTTGGTAGGTACAAAAAAGAGGTCTAATACAAAAACTGCATTCCTATAGCTAGAATTCTAAATAAATAATCCATGTTTCGATGCTAAAATAGCAAAGTAAACAATTATTTATTTCTTAGTTTGTGTGGATATTTATTCAATAAAAGTCAATTAAAATAACAATATGTCACATATCAAAAATTAAACAAGTAACCCGTCGTGCTCACCCCCGGTGAGGTGCCCATCACACTCGCTGCATTACAAACTAATACATTTTGTGTATATAACTTAACAATTTTGACGATCTATTCAGAAACATTAACAAGTATGTACTCGTAGTATGGCGCGGGTGACATGGTATAAAAATCGCCTTAACGCGGTATGCAGCTAGTATATAAACATGGCATTGATATTCCACAGTTTAGGCAGTAATTATTATAATATTCTGAGATCATAAAATAGCTTTCAGAAAAAGCTTTTGAATTTCTAAGAAGCGTCCGTTTTGAAGTATAAGCTCGTAGCCAACACGAGATCCAGGCTAAACCTAAATCTAAAGCTAATAAATCATTCATAATAAAATATTATTTAGCTGAAAATCCCCAGATTTTAATGTACTCTGTTCCAAGTCATTTTACCTTTACTACTTGAAAATAGCATATTCGAATTATCAATGAGACTCAACCAAACAGATAAATAGATAAACAAATTTATTGATAAAATGTACAATCACAAGTCAGTTATTACATGTTATTACATTATAATTATAAAAATTGTATATAAACTTATATTAATATAGGTAATTACATTTATGTAAATATTACTCTTGTATGAAACGAAAACTTTTCATTCAAAAAATCCATAAGAGGAGTTACCATCGATTTACATAGAGAAAAATAGCAACGCACGTTTCTATCATCTTATTCATGCAGTAGCGCCTGTAGCTCGGCTAACTTAGGCGATCTGACGCGATCATCGAAGCTAAGCAATGATCAATGCAGATGGGGTTAGAACGGGTGACCATGAACAAGACTGTAATTTTTCAAGTGGCATTTTCATCTGGACGCTACCGTGGATCGGATGACACGTTAAATTGTAGGTCCTGGCTGTTGGTCTTAGACAAGCAGACGTTGAGCCAAGTCAGAGGTCTTTGGGTGGCTCGAAAACTCTTGACACCAGACCACCAGATTTTGGGCACTTAGCTCATAAGAAGAAGATAAATTAATGCAGTGGCAAAGTTCCATTTAGTAAGAGTAGTGCAAACGCCAAGTTTCGGAAAAATTTATTTAAAACTTACGGCGTCTACTCAAGAAATCATACTTTTTTTTTAATAAATAACAATTAGGACACATCTCACACACGGCTGGTTAGCCCCATACTGAACCATTTCTAGTTCGTATTATGGTTGCTAACACAACTGACATACTACATATACATACATACTTATTTTATATAGATACATACTAGCTGACCCGGCAAACGTTGTTTTGCCTCATAAATTATTTCTATTAATTAAAAAAGGGGTATATTAAATATGTAGATAGTAGCCGATTCTCAGAACTACTGAATACGCATATTAAATTTGGTAAAAATTGGTCAAGCCGTTTCCGAGGAGTACGGTAACTATCATTGTGACATGGAAATTGTATATATTAGATTTAACATCCATATAGATACATACACATACTCGTACATGCAGACACATAAAAGCAAAATTTGCTTGTTAGTGCAGACACTTCGCTTGTTTCATTCTTTTGTCAATTAATTGTTAATTCGTTATATGAGACTGTAGAAGAAATAAATTTGGAAACGGACTATAACCTAGACATCTATGACGGGCGTGACGCGCCGATTGCGTTCCATGAAAACACATCTATCAAGCGATTCAAACTTCTCGACAGTTTCAAAACTATTTACTTTTCTAACTCTGAGACGTGTAAACAGCGGGTTATTTTGACGGCGCGACGGAAATCTGAGAATTTTGATTGTAATAACCTGGTTGGACTGAAAATAATAGTAGTTTAAAAAAACTAAAAAACACGCTTATCTGGCCGTTTAAAGTGGGTCAAAATCGCGCCCAAAGAAGTCGGTTACAAACAAACATACAGGTGAAGCTAATATAAAGCGTGTAAAAAAGCTAGTCAGTCTCGTCAGATGAATGTTGCAGTTCGCAGAACTCCGGATCAAATCCAGCCCTATACCAGTGGCGTAATGAGCTAAAAAAAAATTTTTTTTGCAAAATTCCTTTGGAAATAATTGAGCTACGGTTTCTTCTGACTTATAAGCTTGAACTCAGAGTTAAGAACCGTTAGTTTCAAAACACAATCACGTTGAATTCGTTCCATAGTATTATTTTTCTTACTTTATAATTCAAATATTGTACCTCTGAAAGTTATATGGTACCTATTTAAATAAATCTTACTTTTTTTAGCAGGTAATTTGCTATATTCTGTTTTTAGAATCATTAAAGCTTATAATCTTAATATTGTTTTATATTATTTTTTATAATTTAATTTCAATTATTTCGTTATGTTAATTAACTACTATGATTTCTATTTTTGGCAATATTATATGGACAAATGTATATGATAGTCTGAAATAAATGATTTTATTTAATGATTTGATTTATTAATATATTTTGTAATCAATTTAGTTTTGTGAGTAAAAAGTAAGTCTAAGTTTCTTACTTCTCAAACTCAAAACCTCACCATTCTCCTCTCTTATCCCTATCTTTTATATACACAGAATAAGTAGACGCACAGATGTCAACCTATCATAGAAAATGGCGTCACATGATCGACACGACCCTCGCCATCAGCGGCAAAGTGGCACATCCCGAACCTTCAATTTGTAGGGATCCTTCTATGAGCTATGTTATGTACTTAGGCTTACGCAGAATAAGGAAGAACAGATACATAAGTTGTTTAGTAAAAGCTAGTGGGACTCGGTAGACATTATGTCAGTTATTTAATCTGACGCCGCTTGTTTTTCAAGTTATGTGTGATATACACTTGCTTTGCCACGAAGGAAAAAATTGTGAGGAAATCGATGTTTTCCGTTTTCGGTGCTTGTATATGAGATATAGGTATGTATTAGTCTCGCTTGAAAGTTTGTCCATAAAATATTGTGATTAGTTTCAACTCATGATTAATTAATTGATAAATTTTAAAACTCCCAAATTAATAAATTCTGCAGAGGAGTTACAACCGTCAGTAATGAAGAATACTAAAGAGAGAGATCCTAGAAATTGTTTAGTTTAGTTCCCAAACTATATTTACCTATGATCAGTCAACTTTTGAAAATTTATTATTTACCCTATAAACGTAGGAGACTGAAAAAAGTAAACCCTGCACTTGAGTACAAAAAAAACAAAAGCGTGATTAGGGCCATTAAAAATAATAAATATAATCTTCATGGCTTGCAATAAGTCATAATGAGGCACTGTCAACCCTCCATTAATCATTTTGCAACCCTTTGCCCTTCCGGGTCTTTCCAAGTTACCCTCGGATTAAAGTTATTTATCTAGATGAGCTACACATTTAGTCAAAATATCAGGAGTAGCTCGGCAGACTAAGGTAAACTGACGCAATCGCCGAAGTTAAGCAACGTGTGGACAGTCTTATAATAACACGATACAAAAAATCACATAACAAAATATGTTTTTACACCTGGTCTTCCGGGTACCAATGCCATTCTACGCATTGTAGGCTCTGTTCTTTATTTTGAGAGAAAACTTTCGAGCTGTTTAGTAACTCTCGACATTAGATATAAGTCACTTAGCTTGTATGAAAAAAAAAGGGAAATCAAAATATGTATTTGTGAAAAACAGAGTATTCTATATAAGTATTGTTAAAACTTATATAATAATTGACGACCTCGTTGGCGTAAAGGTTACCATGCTGGACTGCTAATCAGAAGGTTCCGGGTTCGATTCCCGGCCCGGTCAACATCATTGTGCTTAACTAAATTTGTTGGCTGTGGGTCTGGGTGTTAAATATGTTTTATATAATATAATATGTATGTATGTATGTATATGTAGTATATCAGTGGTGTTAGCAACCATAATACGAGCTAGAAATAGTTCAGTATGGGGCTAACCAACCGTGTGTGAATGTGTCCTAATATTTATTTATTATTTATTTTACTAACCGCATTTAAAGTAAGACCGCATTAAAAGTAATTTATCTATTTTAAAAAATTAGCACGTTGATTCAGATTTGATGTTACGGAACTGTTTTTTATTACCTTTAAGGGTTTCTTACCTAATGAGTACCAACGACGCCCTGTTAATAAGACTCCGCTATATGCCCTTCTGTCTCTCATCAAGCCTTAACAAACACTAACATTCCTAGTCTGGATTTACTATCTTTTAAGGAGACTTCCGAAATACACCGTTAAGTCCTAAGCGAAAGATTTTCAACTTGAATACAGCTGGCACCAAACTCAGCAAGACAGTTCTAGTTATCTCTCTGTCCCTATATCTTCCCACGTATACATTCCAGCCCTTTAGCCGCGTGTGAAAAATGTTGTTTATGCATGTAGGTCTCTGGGTCCGGGGTTACAGTTGTATTGTTTTATGAGCTCGCATTACGGAGGTCCATCTGTAAAGGGTGTTGAAAAAAATGAAAAGATCCTGCCAAGGCCTGTTTGTGTCCGTCATTTGTTCCATACACCGCTTATGTAAATTGTTTGTTTTCTCGTATTTTCGTAGTGCGTTTTATGCCTTATTTTTTTAAACTCTTGTCTATTAAATTGTTTTAACAAGTATTTTTTAACTTTATTTTATTTTTGTTGTATGTTTTTCTCTCTCTGACCTGGTGGGAAGAGATTTTTTTTTTGTCACCAAACCACACCGGCTTTTTATAGATCATTTTCTTCGATCAAATACCAGAATCGAATCTATCGAATACCAGATTCAGTGTTGCATACAAACACAGCACAAAAAAATGGCATGAGTTTACTATACTATTTTATCTATTACGATATACCTACACAGAAGTACAAAATATGTTTCAATTCAAGTCGACTGTATCTGAAGGTTGAGTTTCGACTAGTGCCGTAATAAACATAAGCTAGCTTGCTCCGCGATAACAGCTATAAATTTTATGAGCGTACGCAGTGAACGTTAGAAAATTCAACTGTATTACTATACTAATAACGCTTAAGTTCTTATAACTCAAATAAGATCACACTTTTACTTGTGTTTGTATTTTTCTTGCCGTTTTTAGAGACATCATTTTAAAACTAGTATAATTTTGATGAAAGCTTGATTTAGAATAAGAAATACCAAAGCACAGTTTGCAGTGGTACTTAACAGCCGCATCAACTCAATTAGGTTGCAAAAGGCTAGGTTGAAAATAGCGGCTAGACAGGCCAGTGGCCGGGTCAGGTCAGCTTTTAAATAGCAGCTAATGCCAGATTTCAGCTCTCATGAATATTGCGAGACCTAGAAATGCCATTCACTTTAACTTTAAATACATTATTATTTTAAATAATTAATCTTATGAATTATTGAAACTTGATATATAAATTAGTGGCAATTTTGCGATGTAGTATTTATATTTATTTAATTTTAATTCTCGCGTTGTGTCCCTCTTTTTATTGTTTGTAAATTGTTGTTCAGTAGGTAGGGAGATGTAAATAGTTTTTTTTTATTTATTCTAAATACATAAATATTCTACAAAAAATAATATAGTTAAAGTTTTATCTAACAGTTTCTACCTAAGAAAAGTTAGTGTGTATGTTTGTTACGTCTTCACGCTCAAACGGCTGAACTGATTTTGATAAAATTTGGTGCAAAGATTGTTCAAATCAAAGGTTAGACTTTGGATAGCACACGTATGCTACTTTTTATCCTGGAAAGAATAGTGGTTATTAAGAAAAAAAATGTGGTTAATAGCGTCAAATCTATGTTAATATAATATCACGCTTCAACAGTTGGACCGATTTTGAAGAGATTTACTATGAAGATAAGCCTTGGATTAACAAATTGGATACTTTTTATCCCGGATTAACGCGGGTGATACCGCGGAGCGCAGCTAGTGACTCGATAAATTACAATACCTATCCCTAAATCTACAGTTTTAGATTCCCAGATTTCAGCATTTCTGTGAAAACTCTTCGCTGTAGGGACTATAAAATGTTGAAGTATTCTCTTCATTTCAGAATCCTCTGAAGTGTACCTTTGTTTTGCTATGGACCTTTTCGGTCGAGCTCTGGAATGGGGATGTAAATGCGTGTTTTCAGGGGATGGGACGTGATTTTTCACCCTAGTTTTGTATTTTAAAGTCAGTCAAAGCACTATTTTTATTTTTTATTTTATAGGTAAACTCACAGCTTTCAACTTACTTATACATTACAATATGACTTTATTGCACACCAAATACAATTTGGGAGTCTTCAAATCTAGAGTAAATAGGTTCCTTCTAGGTAAGCGTGTTACATCTTAGACCACAGTCAAGCTTAACATCAGGTTAGCTGCGGTCAAACGTAAGCCTATTCATAAAAAAAAACAATTACATAATAAGAAAAAATAACAGAGGTAAGTACATTAGGCGGCCTTATCGCCTAAGGCGATTTCTGCCAGGCAACCTTTGGATGGATTTAAGTTGCTGTACGAACTTAAAAAATATGAAAATAACTTCCAGTTCCTTTACTATTATAAATAAGTAATAATAATGGAAACACTGATAAGCATTTTTAAAACTCTTAATTTAACTTTCGCCATGGTTATAATTTGAAAATACATTTTTTACACACTTTGGCTTGGACCGGGAAGATGCGTTAGCAACTATAAGGTAAAACATCTAAGGTGAAGCAAGTATACTCGTATGTAGTCTGGAATATCTAAGCCTCTGACTTGACTGAACGACCGCTTATACTAAGACTAACAGCCGGAACCTCCAATTTAACTAGTCATCCGACCCACGGTAGTGCCCAGATAAAATGCCACTTTTCAAAAGACCATGCAAAAGACTGTCGTTTTTCAATTGGCATTTTAATCTGGGCGCTACCGTGGGTCGGATGACACGTTAAATTGTAGGTCCCGGTCTTAGTACAGCAGGTTAAAAACCAAGTCAGAGGCCTTCGGGCGGCTTGAAAACTCTCGACACCAGAGCTTGGCCAATTAGCTCAAGAAGATCTTAGTTAACCGAGCTACAGGCGCTACAATTAGACCTTTACTTTGAAGTGATAACAATTTCACGAAACTAAGTAATTTGTGAGTTGCAGACAATAGCTAATTCGAGACAATCAGTTAGACCGTCTCTCTGTTATATTCTAACCTAATTGCTAACTTTAGTATTTATTCAGCGCGTGACATTTATATCGTGCTATGTTTCACTAGCGTTATTAAACTTCGTTAAGAAGGTAAAATATAATAGAATGGCGTTATATTAGCAAAATGACAATACATTTTAAAACATTTCTTATACAATCCTGCTTAAGGCATTTTATAGTCTTTTCGCTATTTATCGTGGAAAAAATCTAAAATATAGCTTAATGCCGTCTAAAGAACCACTCTCAGATTTTTTTTATGTATACATTGTTGTCTTTGTACCAATCAGACTTATCAATGTGAAAAAAAACTGGTTCAGAAATTTAATTTTACATTTTTTTTTTTAATAAACTAGTTTTATTTCTAATTCATAAGTCTGATTTGTGCCGTATTTTTATACGGCTGTTAAACTATTTTTTCCATTTACGGTTTCTGTCGAAAAACTATAAAATCAAGACTTTTCCCTTTATGTTTGCCTTAAATTTTTCAGTTTCATTATCTTTGACTGAGTGTTGAGAATCGTTATAATTTCGAAACACAATTACGTAAAATTCTCTCATTGGCTCTATTTACAGAAAATCGTCGCTATTCAACTTTATTTGAAATAATAAATCAAGGAATAATCATTATAAAAAGAGATTATTTATTTACTTAAAAAATACTACACAATAATTAAAAATTAATAAAAACTTTAGTGAAATAAACCTAAGTAACTTATAATAATTATAGTTATTGATTCAATTCAACATTAAAACAGTCAAAGTCAACCAATAAAATAAAACGTACTCAAAATGTCTCGAAGTGCTCACGAAACAATATTGTTGGGAATGGCGGAGTGAAATTGATTTATTAATTTGGCTTAATAACTTAATTTAATACATCAATCAACTGGCCCGGGAGGAAATGAACGGTTAATGGAGTGTTAAAACCGTAATTAAAGACCATGAAATACTTCAAACAGGCGTAACTTAAAGTGCTTTGTGCTTACATGATGGACATAATACATTTAATAGATCTATTAACAACTGTATTTTTTTCTCTCGACTTGTCGTTCGAAGAGTCAGCATCTCCTGATGATGCCTTGTGGTTAAGCGAAACACGTGTAGAGTTAAGAATTTCCGAATTTTGATAGGTTACGTTATAAAATAATAAATAAAATAAAAAGCCTTTATTTGCCATATTAAAACATTATATCTTAACAATTTAATGATACATAATGACTGTTGTCAGGCCACCCATATGCGGGTGAAGGCCTGCTCCTCGCGTTTCTTCCATGTTAGCCGGTGCTGTGCCGCTCGAGTCCAGGTCGCGCCGGCAGCCTGCACGATGTCGTCGCACCACCTGGTGCGGGGCCGGCCCCTGCCGCGGGCTGCGTCTCGGGGGTGCCAGTGTAGGTAACGTTAATCTTAATTAATTAATCTTAGTTAATTTTTCCCTTACTTGTTTTAATTTGGATTTCGGATCACAGCGGAAGTACACTAAATATTTAATTTTGTCTTCTGTATTTTTTTATACTTAAAAAAACGTATGCTATTTACATTTTAGGTGAAAATTTGGCCCTATTACTAAGCCTCCGATGTCAGTTTGTCTGTCTGTCACCAGGAAATATCTCAGAAACCATGATATCCACAAATTACGATTATGTATTGTCAGTGCGGCTTAACATTTTGTAGTGGCGGCCATGTTTTTTTCATTTTTTTTATTAGCACTTCTAACAGGCTAATTCCAAACGCCTTATTATTATTTTTCAAATTACATAATTGAAATAATATTAATGTAGAAAGAAAGAAAGAAATTAACATTTATTTTGTGACACGAACAGCAAAGAAAAATAATAAACAAGAAACATAAAAGAAAACATTTACGTGGCATAAAACCAAAAACAATTAATCAAACACATTACTGTGTTCAATCCCCAAAATACGCATAAAATTTCTGTTATAAAAATAATTTTAATTTCCTGGCAATTTATAAAATCTCCAACCTTTGAAATATCCATTCGCAACCAATGGAAATTTGGAAAGCTATTTTTTTTTAAAGAAAAATTGGTAAAATAAAGAATTCTCAAGGTTTAATTTGATTATAAAACTCTAAAATGTTACATTTTATGGAGCGATACAGAAATTGCTTGCATGTTTATTTTTACCTAACTGCGAAAGTATATTATGTTTATCAATGATTGTGTGAAGTTATTTATTAAGATGCTTTATTCAATACTAGTTGCGCCCCACGGTGTGACCCACGTTAATCCGTCATAAAAAGTAGCGTATGTGTTGATCCAAGGTCTAATCTTCATAGTAAATCTCATCAAAATCGATCCAGCCGTTGGAGCGTAAAGAAATAACATATATTTTGTTGTTATTTGCGTATCCCACGGAAACTAAAAAATATTAAAAATATATTAATTAATCCAACGTTCACATAACCTATGTTCACACCAAATTCCATCAAAATCGGTTCAACCGTTTGAGCGTGAAGAAGTAACAAACATACACTATACACAAACTTTCGCATATATAAGTAGGGTTTATATTTGTTAGTATTGATTTTGTAAATAGTTTTCAAGTGTAAGCCTATTCTAATAATAAGAGATAGGAATACAAAGTTTACATTACATCAATAAAATACTGTACAAGTGAGTCAGCCTCGAACTAAATATAAAGTGTGAAAATAAACATCTTTCGTTCGATTTATATTTATTTCCCGTGGGAATTTCAAGAGTATTGGTATATTTATAGTATGAGATTTTAAATGCATGTAGAAAACAAGACTATTTATGTAAGTACATATTTCAAATGTATTTTTATTTTTCATAAATATAGGACATGTGTCTTTTTAGTAATCAAACCATTTAAGTGTAAATAAATAAATAAAAAAACGGCCGCCATCTTCGATTTGAAATTTGTCAAATGGACGGTTTCGACTAGTGCCCTTTCTTTTGATAGCCATATTCACAGAGTTAGGAAAAAAATTATAGCTGCCATTTTGTGCTGGCAGCCATATTGCATTTAATAAAAAATAGCGTAGCCTACTGAAGTTCGGCTAACTACTCGTAAAATGATCTGACGCGGTCGTCGAGGTTAAGCACCGGTTGATGCGGACTGTCGTTGGATGGGTGACCACGCACATGTCTTTTTAAAAGTGACATTTTCATCTGGGTGATTTGGATGATGTAAAATTGTAGGTCCCTGCTGTTAGTCTCTACAAATAGTCTTTAAGCCAAGACAGAGACTTTCAGCCGGCTTGGAAACTTTTGACACCAGAGCTCGACCGCTTAGCTCATACTAAAAAAGAAAAGAGCAAAAATAGCTAAAAACATCTTTGAAACAAAAACAAACTAAATCAAAATCAGTTTATCCGTTCGTTAGCTTCAATGCCACAAACAGACATACATACACCATCGTTATTGCGTGGGAGATTAAAAAATCATTAAATAATTTATTAAGTACAGTAAAATACGTAAATACATACTACTAGGTCTAGGTTACGTCTAGTTTAGTAATAAAATATACATAATTTGGTGGTGATTCTGACACACACACGACTAAACCAAATTTAAAGTAGCCCTGTCTTTTTTCGTCCACAGTGATTAGAAAAAGACGGCACGATCTGAGCGTTTCACAAAACAGCTAAAGTCACGTCTAATATAGAAAATGTGGTCTTTTTAGAACGCACCCAAATACGTCACCTCTAAAACCTCCATTTTCCACATTTGACGTGTCTTTAACTACTTGTTTTGTCTATGGTTGAGATCGTGCTGTTTCTTTGTAATTACTAATGATGGACAGAGACAGGGCTCCTTTAAATTTAGTTTAGTCGAGTGTACGCCAGAATCGCCACCATTTGAATTCAAAATAGAATGTTAAAACATCGAATAGGAAAACTTCTGTTTTCGTTTCGAAATCACTTTAAAACCTCAGTCCAAATACTTAAAAGACGTATCACGAAATCTACAAACTCATAAACAAGCGGTACATTTACATAGTTCCAAGTTTTAGTTTCCTAATTCACGAATCCCAGTGTTTCACTCCATAAAGCCCAAACCGTGAAGTTTGTCCCCGAATCGTACAGAACTACCGCTGTTACATTCAGTGGGGGGGAGTGGTAAATTGTCCTGAATTTACATAGAGGTGTCGCTACACTGAAGAAGGTGACATTAGATTTCTAATCACATAAACACTAGTTAGTCCATTGAAAAGTTACATTTGGGATTGCGTTTTTTAGAGGACGCAATTTTATTTTTTTGATATGTAGGGGGGGTCAGTGTAAAGCTAAAATCAAGGTTGTGGGGTCGCCATCCTTGTCCTACGGCCACCATCTTGAAAATAGGGGTTGAAACGGTTTTTACGATATATCTTTTAATCTATTTATCTGACAAAAAAAATTGTCGACGTTTTTTGTTGCAAATTAAATTCTCTATAACTTTGACCTTGTAACTTTTTGTCTTAAGACTATAAATAAAAAGTTATAAGTGAAAATGTTCAGAAATTCGAGAAAAAAAAATATTTTTCGATATAACAAAGGCTTAAAAAATATAACATTTCAATGGACTAAGTATGTTTCATCACAGTCCGCTGAATAACTTCCTGTAGCACCATTATGTACATAAACATTTTTAAAGACGAATAAAGGAAAATCTTAATTTTACAGTACAGATTTCTTGACCCTTCTTCTTCTCCTTTACCGTTTCCCACTAGGTGGGTCGGCACAGCCTGTTTTTCGCTTCCACACTACTCTATCGGCCGTTATCTCCACATTCACTTTCTTCTCATTCATATCCTCCTTCACACAATTGATCCACGTCTTCTTTGGTCGACCTATACTTCCGCTACTTCTTACAATCATATCCATACTTCTCCTAGTCACATGTATCTCCTCTCTACGCATTACATGTCCGTACCATGTAACATGACATGTAATGCGTAGAGAGGAGATGCATGTGACTAGGAGAAGTATGGATATGATTCACATGCAACTGTGACAGACACAGATTTCTTGACCCAGTTTTATTTTAATTCAATAGTCTGATTGGCTCCAAAATAAGTATAAAATTCTTAGAGTGGTTCTTTAGACGGCCTTTGAGCTATTTTTACGAGCATATATTTATATACTTACATATTTTTATTTATTTATTTTAATTTAAAGAATTTTTCACAATAACTGTTTAGAGTGAAAAGAGTTTGTTGAACAATGTCTCCGACGTAAAAAAAAACCATGTTAGTGGTGCATGTAATGCAGGGAGACACGACAAGTACATTAAATAATGGATCAACATACTTGTAAAAAATTAATAAGCACATTACATAATTTCTTATTTGTGTATATATTAGTTGTAGTTCTTCTTCTTCGTCGTTTGAGCTAAGTGGCCAAGCTCTGGTGTCGAGAGTTTTCAAGCCACCCGAAGGCCTCTTGGAATGACTTGGCTTTACGACTGCTTGTACTAAGACTAACAGCCGGGACCTACAAGTTGACGGGTATGCGATCCGCGGTTGCGCCCAGATGAAAATGCCATCTAAAAACAACAGTGTTGTGCATGGTCACTCATCCAAACACCGTCCGCATCGATCGTTGCTCAACTTCGATGATCGCGGTAGATCATCTTAGCTAGCCAAGCTACAGGCGCTACACAATGTTGTAGTTAGAACTTAAGTTTTCATATAACTGTTATTTTTTAATTATCCTCTATAATAAGTATTTTCCAAATATCGTAAATGGAAATATCATAGAAGGAAAGATAGAAGCCAGGAGAGGAAGAGGAAGACCTAGAAGATCATATTTAGACCAAATTAAGAAGAAGGCGAAAGTCATGCCGTATAGGGAGGTCAAGGATTTGGCCGAAGACAGAACTACCTGGAAAGACTACTCCACAGACAAGAACCCAGCTCTTAAATATTGAATGAATTAATAATAAGTATTTTCATACACAACAGCAGCGATTTAGGCCAGGTTTATCTCTGTTTGTTTAAAGAGGGTTTATTATATCTCTCAGATTTCTCTCCCCGGGGAATACTTGCCGGTTATGTGGCATTTCGTTTCAGTTTTCAGAGGAAGTGACGTAGAAACTTTGTTGGCACAATGGAGTGGAAGAGGGATAAATTATGGCTTTAAATTTTGTTTGGAATACCTACGAGCTTAGTGCCTTTTGGGGACGATATCGTATAGTAAAGATTTGGCTTAGGATTTAAAAAGTAATTTAAATTTATTTACTGATTATTATTTTAGAATTAAGTATTACTATTCAGTGTTATGTATTTAAACGAGAAAAATATATTAAAATTTAAATAATAAATGTCAAAAACATTAAATATTAGGGCAACCCGCCCATGATCGTACCAGGTACAAAGGTGTCTATAATACCGGCTGCGTTCCCACGCTGAATCACGATGGCTATCCTCTGTACCAAGTCCATTATCCACCAAGGATTTAAAATACATATAATAATAATAATATCTCTTTTTTTCAGACACTGATGATCCATAATTACACATACCAATATTATAAAAATAAAATAGTAAAAAAAACACATTCAATAAATGTTTATAGAAAAACGAGATCTAAATACTTAGGTTTCAGGAAAATAATAACATACAAGTAATTGTAAAATTGTACATATTTTTTTGTACATATTTTGGTTGCAAAACGTCACAGCCAGCCTCAACGGAAGACCAGCGTTGGTTTCTCCAGCAACCAGCATTATGCTGAGTTGAGACTGTGTTGTGACTAATTTAAGTTTATTCACTATATTTATATGTATTTTAATAATGACGATAATTGCCAAGTTGTTTCAGCAGAGGTCTAGTTATTTTTTCCTTCTTTGGTTTAGATATAGTTTTACATTAAATATGTAAAATAATAAGTTATATTTTTAATTAATTTTAATGCTAAAAATTTAATTGAATTAAATAACGATGGTTTGAAATAATTGTTTTTAGTTACATTTTTATGTGTGTTGCTTTATTGGCACAATAAATAATTATCTTTATTTCTTTCTTTCAAATCGGGAAACAAAGAACTACGACATTTTGTCACACTACATACATAAGTTTAGGCTTTGCGCTTTAATTTTTTATGTTATTATAACTATTTTTGGAAGACCCTCTAAACGTTCACAGAATATTTTATTATGTACCTATTTAACTTTACAAATAAATTAAAAGAATGAAATAAAATTAATATTTAAGGAGGGTTCCACATAACAGGCGTGTTTTTTTTTTGCCATTTTTTAAGATAATAGTTTGGAACTCTTCATGTGCGATTCGCACTTGGCCAATAATTTTTCATAACCATCTTAAAGTCTAGCCAGATTAAAAATATAATGTTTTTTTATTATCACGGTTGGTGTTCGACCTATATCGTATTTTCTAAACAAACATAAAATAATATTAACAGTCCCTGCTTTTTAGTATTAAACTAGGACAAAACGCTATCATGCTCCGGTAAGTAAGAGCATAAATCATCATTAACTCCGTACAAAAGCTTCCAATATCCCGAGCACAATCTGTCTACGATAATAGCTGATATTTCAGCTCCAACTTCGCATCGGATCGGTCTTTCATTAAACTCCTAACAAAGGCGTTCTGAATTACTCTTTTTACAAAGAACATGGAAAACCCTACAGCATAGTTTTACGTACCTTATGCCTCCAACATTCAAAATTATCCTATTCTCCCCATCCATTCCTGCACTAAAAATCACTTAACCGACATTTGAACAAAACAAAACACAACACTGCACCAATCACAGCCTCGATTTTTCAAATAAACGCCGTTAATATTTCACGTTTGAATTTGGAACGAACACTCGATGCAATCGGAACTGGTTGTCAACACTTTTTTTGAAATTCGAATGCGGATTTGTTTTTTGCGCGGGCGTTCGCGAACGCGGGGCGAGACGTACGATCTCGGCGGCAGTCGGGATGATACTGAGGCGAGATGAGATGAGAGGGTGGCTCCACCCCACCTGTAGGCTGCACGCACTGCAGTCGACCCCTTTGCGCCTTTCAAGTTATGATGGAGCGGCCGCTTTGAAGCGGTTTCTCATTCATTTCTCATTACGTATGTTCTTGTGAGATTGCATATTTTGGTGCTCGGTCGCTCGATATTAGTATTGCCTTTTATCTAGTAGTAATCTAACATTTCTAAACTTATTTTTATTTAACAAATACTTACCAATTTTTTCAAAAATAGGGGTGTATTAAGGCTTTATGAATGTAACGAAATTAAAATATTTTGCTTGTACGATAATGCTACGTGACATAGAAATCATTTCAAGGCGTCCGAAGGACTCTGACTTGGCTCAAAGATTTATACTAAGACTAACAGCCGGAACCTACAATGTAACGTGTCATCCAACCCACAGCAGCGCCCTGATGCAAATGCCACTTTTAAAACGACAGACTAGCTGTGCCCCGCGGTATTACCCGTGTTAATCCGGGATAAAAATAATGTGATCCGGTATAAACAGTAGCCTATGTGCTAATCCAAGGTCTAACCTATCTTCATAATAAATCTCACCAAAATCGGTCCAGCCTCTAGAGCGTGAAGGAGTAATATAGATTTTGAAGTGTTTTTGGTATCCCACGGGAAAACAATTGTTTTCAGGATAAAAAGTAGCTGTGTTAATCCGAGGTCTAACCTATCTTCATAGTAAATTTCATCAAAATAAGTTCAGCCGTTTGAGCGTTAAGATGTAACAAGCATATGCGCTTACACACAAACTTTCGCATTTATGATATTTTAAGAAAGTATGAATTTAATTATATTATTTTAAGCAAGCAACGGTTTTTGTCTCTCAAATAAATATCTTTGCGGCTTAAGAGAATAAATTCAAAGGTTCGTACCAGCCTAAAGAAAGTCAAGTTAAGTAACCAAATAAACAACTGCTTAATTCCAATTTAAGCAGATTTTAATAAGCAATGTTTTGGGGTGTAATCTTGAATGTACTTGAAGATAGAAAAAAAATTAAGACAGAACACACAGTGCACAGTGAAGTTGAAAATAGGTCTATTTTGAATGTCAAGGTTACATTTTTTAGAGCCCCGACCATAATTTTGTGATGGCGGTCACATTGCATTTAAGATTTATCTAGGCGTAAGTTTTCTACTATTCCAACCTTTTCATTTGAAACCCTTATAGAGGCAATTGTGAAAATGTTCGTTATCAGCCATTTCGACCGCAGCCATTTTGGATAAATCACACTTAATACCATAACTTATAAGACCTCGTCTTTTATGCGTGGGGTGTTAAAAAGATGCTTCACTGAAAAAAAATTTGAAAGAAATCCCGTTGGCTAAGCGATCATAGCTCAGTTTTAATGTAATAGAATATAATAACTCCTATGTATGTTTCTAATTTTCGTAGACAATAAATAATTAATTCTATACAAATGGGTACAACATAATATACGCCCATCTAGTTAATTGAATTGAATAAATTAAAACATTCTAAATAACTTATACTAATGTATCTTTCACGTATAACAGAAGAAAAGGATACGGTACGTCAGCCATAACCATGAACTGTAGCTGTGCCAAACTGGCAGAACCGAAATACAACAGCCAAAACACTGTGTTTAATGACAATTTTAGCTCTTATATCTCAGGAAAAAAGTTAATTTGTATGTCTTTTTTCACGACATCTAGTTTTAAACATAAGAACTAGCTGAAATAAATTAATGATTTTCAAATTTTAACTTTAACATTTAGTAATTAAAGACTTTTCCTAGTGCAAGTCATACGTATGTGTTTCGTTGGGATAGCAGTAAAATTATGTGCGTAGATGGATCCAAATTCTAAACGGCAATTGTATGTTACTTTTCCGTTTATTCTAGTTCGCTGGTCTCTAGTTAAGCTCAGGCCACAAACAATTACGAATAATACAAGCAGTATAGTGTAATCCCACCTCCTCCTTCTATTTGCTCTGTGGCCGGCTTATTGTTACGCGGGTACACTGAAGTAGGAACATTGTTACACCTAATTAAGGACCTCCAAATAATCTTAAGGCGGTACACGAGCAAATTAGCATATTTTTAAAAATAAACTTATTAAATGTTGGCAAGCTTGATGGGCACGTTTGGGCTTAATTTTCTCTTGCTATTTTTGTTGTGTTATTTTTTTTAAGTTTACAAGAGTTTCTATTTAATATTATTATTTTTAACTTACAAATAATATTTAGTACATATTTTTGTAATTATTTACCTCGCTGGTGGCATTACTTCGCTGGATGGTCCAACTGAACCGTAATTTATTATTTATTGTAATATTTGTGTTCGATACAAAGTTAATGGACTGTATGAAAGTGTTGACTGATACAAGGAAATATTAACTTATAACTTATTACTAAATTATAACTTAAATTAAGGCTACGGTCTAGGCTAGGTCCGGCCGTTGTAGCGTAAAGGAGTAGTAACATCGATTTTGAACTTACTCGTAATTGCGTATCCCATGGGCACCCCAATTGTTTTCGGGATAAAAAGTAGCTTATGTCTTAATCCAAGATCTAACCTATTACCATATTAAACTACATCGAAATCGGTTTAACCGTTTAAACGTGAAGAAGTAACAACACACACACAACAATCACACGAACTTTCGTATTTTTACTACTAGCTGACCCGGCAAACGTTGTTTTGCCTCGTACGTATGAAAAATAGATAGTGTAGCTTAAATGACACGTTCGTATATTTACCATAGCAGCGCCATCTATTGATTACTTACTCAACCCAGTCGAAAGGAATCGACATCTGGACTTAACAGATAATTGTGACTGTCAAATAATAACAGACAATAATTAGCAATAAATTAAAATTGCGACTATAATTTGAGATTTAAACTATCCTATCTCTGAAGTTGGATCGAACTGCACATGGTATGCGAATTCTATTATAATCGATTAAGTGGTTTAGGAGTCCATTGAGGACAAACATTGTGACACGAGATTTATATATGTTAAGATTAGTAGGGTGAGGATCGAACAACTTGTAATTTGCAATAGTTGTAATTTTCGATTTTATACATATTTATTTCGTGAATCATCTATCGCGTTTCAGGCGATTTCTTCAAAATATATTATGTTAGAAGCGGCTAAACTCGATGTAATATCGCCTTAACTAGAGGGTTCGAGAGATATCTTGTAACGTTGTATTTATCTTGTCTTTCCACTCACGATATTTCTGTAAATATTGGGACGAACGCTTTGAAATTCTGATATCTATTATTTGTGCCGCATATGTTTGTTTGTGAGTATTCTTTTGAAAAAAACTTGATGTGAAAGAGGGAGAACTAAATGGAGATATGATGGTCGAGTGAAATGGAAGCGGGAAATGTGCTTCACATAACAATTAAGAGGAAAGTTGCTTGATAGTTAGATAGACACTGTTTTGTCACGAGCTACGCCTCCCGGTGTTACCCGCTTTAGTCCGGGATAAAAAGTAATCTACGTCTTAATCCAGAATCTTATCTATCTCCATACCAAATTTCATCGAAATCGGTTCTGTCTGAAAGTGTTTTAACGTGAAAAGAAACAAACATATACATTAACACACACGCACGAAAACTTTTGCATTTATAATATTGGTTAGGAAGTAGCATATGTAATAAACACTACATATCCTCTTCCACATCACTCTATCTATGCAGAAATGTATACGTTTCAAAGTAACTAGCACCCCATCTCGGCTTTGCACGGGTTCTAAAATAATCTGAATAGCAAAGAAAAACAAAATATAACCTATGTTACTCGAAGATAATGTAGCTTCCCAACGGTGAAAGATTCTTTCAAATCAGTCCAGTAATTTCGGAGCCTATTCGCGTCAAACAAACAATGAAACTTTTCCTCTTCATAACATTGGTATAGAAAAAACCAAAAACATATTATAGATACATGTCAAATTCTGTTATCAGTGGTGTAAAATCCTACTAATATTATACATGTGTAAATAAATTTGTATGTTTGTTAGTTCTTCTCGCTCAAACGGCTGAACCGATTGCGATTAAACATGGTATAGATATAGTTTAGACCTTGGATTATCATATAGGTTACTTTTTATCCTGGACTAACGTGGGTTGGACCGCGGGGTTCAGCTAGTTAATAAAATCCACCCAAAATAATATGTTCGATATATGAACATTCAGAAAATGGGAGCTTAGTGGACTGTGTAAAAAAATGACAATGCAGTGGTGATGCACCGATCCAAACCAGAACACAGATAAGAGGAGGCTAATATATATACCACTTACCTTTAATGCCTCTAATGCCGTTCCAAGACAGGGCTGGTCGGGTGAGAGTTCTCCTGGGTAAAGTGGGATCTTATCGGATGTCGACACACACACACGCACTGGTTTGTAAATAGTGCACGGCAGCTATTTGCAGAGCTCACGGAGCTAAAGGAACGTCCTTTTTGTGATTTTGAAGAAGATGCGACTTACGGAGGCGCTTGTCGTCGATCCACTCGCTGGCACTTATGTGTCAGTTGTCTTTTTCCGCTCTCATCCAGAGTCAAGGGTAGAACAAAAAAAGACATCTCGGGCAGTGGCAAATAGTGTTCCACCACCAAATATAATGCAATGTAAGGATTGCAAAAATATTATAGGTAAGGAAGATACACAGTCCAGCATCAATTTGTAGAACCTGTGTCTACGGACGCTTTTAATTACATCCAGAGATTAATAGAACCTTAATACTAGAATAATTAAATGGAACGAAGATCCGTTTGACCACTTGACGAGGGTGCAAACTAGCAAAGGGCAGATATCTGATCCGGGACTGACCAGATGATAAATGCTAGATAACGCAAGTTTTGGCCAACTTAAAGATTACACTACCTACATTGCTTTTTTAGAGAAGGAATTGTAAATAACGCTCCACTTTCCCAGAGTTTTTGAAAATATATAATATAGCATGTTTATCGTAAGGATTTTTGGGAGTCAAACCTTTTTATTTTATCAGTGTTAGAATTTCTAAGTGCCTACTGGAATGAACGCCTTAGAACGAGTTACGGCAATCTTACGTCAAAATTACAATCTTACTTTGACGTAAGATTGTCTTTATCGACTACTACTGTAAAGTAGTGAGTATTACCCGGTAGTACCATATCAATGTCCTGAGTATTATGTATAGAATATAGTTTAATAATAATTATATTTTAATTAAATTTGCCTCTATGTGTTGACTTCGGCTAAAAGTACACCTTTCAAAGGTCCGGGTATCTTTACCTTCATAATACATGGACAGATAAACAAAATAATAATATGTTATAATATATTTTAACCATATCTTGTTATTTTAAAAATAACCTTTAGTGTCTAAATTCAAAACGTCATATCATAAAAAAGTTACATAAACAAACACAAAAAAAAAAAAACAAATTATTAGACTAACATTATTTTTAATTTTTGAAATGTTGTGTGCTTTTACTTCTAAATTTTATTGCCGTATCTATCATTGGTTAGTAAATCGAAATCTATGGTTTCTACTAATTCGGGGCGACTTTTCACCCCGTTTTACACAAAGGGCAGACAACTTGTAAGTTGAGTTAGTTGATTTAAAAGTATGCTGGTAGCTTGATAGGTTTCAGAGTTTTGCTTTTTTGAAGTTTAATTAGATACCTAAGTTATTAAGTAAATAATATATTTCCTTGTAAAAATAGGATCTTTATGATTGAACATATTTATTTTAACCTTTACTGAACATACAATAAATAACTGAAATATGTTAATAGAATAAACATAATGAATAAAATTTTCTTCTAATATATAAAATTTCCATGTCACAATGTTAGTTACCGTACTCCTCCGAAACGGCTTGACCGATATTTACTATATTTTATATACGTATTCAATAGGTCTGAAAATCGGCTACTGTCTTTTTTTCATACCCGTAAGTGATAAGGGTTGTTCCCCCTTAATTTCATATTTTTATAATGCGGAATTGAAAAGTACATACAACCCTCTAATTATTTTTTTTATCTTTAACACCTATTTTTTATGGCCATTTATAAAAGGCACGTTGCCGAGTCAGCTAGTATATATATACATATTATATTTACAAATCTTTCTTTTTAAACGACTCAAAAAGGAAGAAGAGTAATTTGATGTTCTTCTTCTGTTTCTTCGTGTGAGCTAAGAGGCCAAGCTCTGGTGCCAAGAGTTTTTAAGTCTTACTGCTGACTTTGGGCGACTGCTTGTCGGGATCTAAAATTTAACATGTCATCCGACCCACGGCAGCGCCTAGATGAAAATAACACTTTTTTCAAAGACGATGGATCGTTGCTTAACGTCTTTGATCGCTTCAGATTACCTTAATTAATCGAGGAACCGTGGCTTGTCGAGAATGCATTCTACAATGTATCGGAATATATTCATATTCCAGTATAAACTTGACAAATGATACATTTTTATTTTATTTTTACCATTGTTCTGACTTATTTATATACATATTATAAGAATATTATTTTATGATTATTTATTGAGTCATTTTGATTATTTAATAATTGATTGAAAATGTTATTATAACGTTCAACTCTTGATCAGTAAATAACTATGAACTACGAGATACAGTTGCCACTTTATGTTCCACTGTACTTAATATTTTTTAACAGAACAATCGCAAAGATCAATATCACCATGATCGAAGATAATCAATAAAAAAATTGCGAAAGATATTTCCTCTGATAAGCACAATACAATGCTGCATCCGAAAATCCTTATCTTTCCCGAAGTAGGAGAAAAATATCGACATCTGCAAGATAAGTGAAGATAAAATACCACCGAGATGATAGAAGCAGTATTTGCCTACCTTTTGTTATAACTGTGGTTTTATAAGTGTTTTTATTGTTTAAAAATGGTTCAATTTACTTGGTTATGTTTTTTGTTAACCATAGTTGGTTTGGTGGTAGGATACCCTCATTTATTTGAAACGAGCCAATTCAAAGTCGGAATTGAATATGAAAGTAAGTCTAATTTTTGTATTTGAGTTTAACTTTCCTTTAAAACGGTGATTTGTCCTCTTGTAATGTGTTTTTCTTTTTTATTTATTTAAGTAACTTTAATAGAGAAAAAGTAAAAGTGGATGTCATAAACTACTTTTTTGCCAAACTAAATTGTGCTAATATTTGGTATACTTTTCCATACAAACGCTGTCAATTTTACAAGAAAAGAAAGCCAAAAACATGGCATGCATTTATAGTAAAAAGTTACTTTATAGAATATATGTTACTTAGGATATAAACACTTAATATTATATTATAAATATTAACAACTAAACAAAATAACAATAAACAATAATAAACAAACTCAAGCTACCTGATCACTTTTCACGCTTCTTCTTCTTCTAATAGTTTAAGCTAAGTGGCCAAGCTCTGGTGTCGAGAGTTTTCAAGCCGCCCGAAGTCCTCTGACTTGGCCTTACGGCTGCTTGTATTAAGACAAACAGCCTAAAAAGGGTTAAAATTTTAACCTCGCGAAAATTCGCATCTAAAGTTTCCCATAAGTGGAAATTTGTGAAGCCCTAAGCATATGTCACTGTTACTATGAATGTCAACGTCAGATGTTATGGAGAACATGCTCTGTGACAAGCGGTTACCGGTAAGCCAACAAATCTCGTCACCTAAGTTTTTACTCGTGAAAATTTTTCTCTCCAGTTGAAGTTGTTTGTGACAGCAGCGTCTGGCCTAAAGTGCAGCATGTGTTATCTGGAATAACTTGGTATTAAAGAATCTGCCGGAATACACTGTTAGGTGTTTGGTGACAGATTTTTCAATTTGAGGGTAGTTGCTAGCCAGGCGAGCACTTGAAATGCATGTAGTACGTATGCTATGGTATCCTCATTCTCATTCTTTATTGTACATTACGTCCTTGTTCAGTTGGTTATAAACTCCTCTCCATCCAAAGGTTGCCTGGAAGATATCGCTTTAAGCGATAAGGCCGCTGTGGCACACTAATTTGTAAGCTCTTTCTTTTTCTTTTTTTTAAATGTAATGAATGTGTCCAATAAAGAATTTTCTATCTATCTATCATTCCCTTTACCAGAATCTCAAGCTCATTAACAGGGATCGAACCCGTGTCTAAAAGTTTCACTCTAACCTCGAAAGTTCCATTGATTGATTAGATTGTTGCATTAAATATTTGAAAATGGGATTCAGTACACAGTTAAGTGATATTGCAAAGTAAGGGTGGATTGACAGCCTGATGCCGGAAATTTCCTATTCAAAACAGGTTTTAGGTTTTGTATTTAATCTACTTATTATTGAAACGTTCTTATGACTTTTAGAAAATGTTTATTTATTTGATTTATAGGCGAGCAGCAATATGCTGATATCACACTGAATTGAAATTAATTTTTAACAGTTCATAAAATCTCCATTGTTCAATCTTCATCTTCTCCTTTACCATTTCCCACTAGGTGGGGTCGGCACAGCCTGTTTTTCGCTTCCACTTTACTCTATCAGCCGTCATCTCCACATTCACTCCCTTCTCATTCATATCCTCCTTCCCACAATTCATCCACGTCTTCTTTGGTCTACATCTCCTTCCGCTACTTCAATTTCAATGTTTAAAGTCCACTGGTGCACTGATCACAGGTTAGCAAGAGGTTTTTTTGTTTTCTGCAGCCAGCTATCAAGCCGGTTTTTAAAGCTGTAAATGTGTAGGTAGTTATTATTAGTGTAATTACGATTAACGCATTTCATAAAAATGTCATCTTTTGCAAATCTAACTGCGAGAACAAAATACTAGGACACATTTCACACACGGCTGGTTAGCCCCACACTGAACCATTTCTAGTTCGTATTATGGTTGCTAACACAACTGATATACCTACTACATATACATACATACACATTATATATAAATACATACATATTTAACTCCCAGACCCACAGCCAACAAATTTAGTTAAGCACAAAGATGTTGACCGGGCCGGGAATCGAACCCGGAACCTTCTGATTAGCAGTCCGGCATGGTAACCTTTACGAAGTCGTCAATTTCCACGTGTAGGTACGCTCAGACAAATCACGGCCCAAGTCCTATATCACGTCATAAATATAACGAAATCTATTTGTGAGCGGTTTATTTATCCAGTTGGTGATTTATTGGCGATTTATTTCAGATTCACTGCCAATGTATGGCGGCTCAGATCGGTTCAGACATCGGAATAACTACGACCCCTTCTTTGTCACTGTCTCTGCCACTGCCAAGGTAAATATTCTGAGTACTGCACTTGAGAACACTTCAAATACTATGCTACCTGGGCTGTATCTTACTCGTATATATAAAATTTCCGTGTCACAGTGTTAGTTACCGTACTCCTCCGAAACGGCTTGACCGATTTTTTCCAAATTTTATATGCGTATTCAGTAGGTTTGAGAATCGGCTACTGTATATTTAGAAATAATTATTAAGGCAAAACAACGTTTGCCGGGTCAGCTAGTCTTCTTATAAAATAACAGTAGTTTAAAAAAACTAAAAAACACGCTTATCTGGCCGTATTGAGTGGGGGCAAAATCGCGCCCAAAGAAGTCGGTTACAAACTAACATACAAAAAAAATGTAATAATTTTATCAAATTAGTGTATTGTCATCGGTCCTCAATAAATCTACAAAGTGGGTCAAAATCGCGCCCAAAGAAGTCGGTTACAAACAAACATACAGGTGAAGCTAATATAAAGCGTGTAATAATAAAATAACACCGGAATGGTAAAATAATTCTTATGTCCTATTTATCTACATTAACCAATAGCATCCTGTATGAACGCAAGTAAATATGCGTATGCGACGTTGCCATTTTGTTGTTATGCTAACTTCGCGTCGTTGGCGGGCGTTGGTTGCAATCTCTTTAGGGTCCACGTGATGTACCGTGTTAGGCAGGTGGCATATCAGGCTCTCCCTCTAACTCGCACTGCTGATCGTGTGTTAGAAGGGGACTTCCGTCCAGGGTTAATGGTTTCCTTTGCTATACATATATTGTGTTATATCTAGCATGTAAGCCATATACAAAAAAAATAACATACATAAGACTATATTGTATTTTGTGTCATTTTTGTACTAGTTGTTGCGCCCTGCGGTGTTACCCGCGTTACTCCAGGACAAAAGAAGTAAATCTGGGATAAAAAGTAGCATACATGTTAATCAAGGGTCTAACCTATCTTCATAGTAAATCTCAACAAAATCAGTCCAGCTGTTAAAGAGCGTGAAAGAGTAACATAGATTTTGAAGTTATTTGCGTATCCCACGGAAACCATTATTGTTTTCGGGGGTTTAAAAAGCATCTTCACACTAAAATTCATCAAAATCGGTTCAGCCATTTGAGCGTGAAAAAGTAACAAACATACACAATTACACACAAACTTTCGCATTTATAATATTAGTAGGATAAGCTACGTAAAAATATAGTACGGTAGTTCATAACTCTAACTACTAATATGGTGCAACCGAGCCTGGTGTTCTGAAACCAAGTTAATGGCCAAATAAACCTAAAAAAACATTTAAAAAATAATAAAACCAAGAGATAAGCAAATAAAACTCCAATATCTTTGTAAAAATAAATTGGTGGGTTCTTCCGACCGACCATCACACCTCCACTCGACACACACCGTTATGACTAATCAAACTTCCTACACACTTTGTAAAAATTGCTCTGAATTTTTCAGAGCGGTTTTGTCATCTCCTACCTTGAAGTGACAGCCACAGTAGACGCCTCAGGAGAAGTGGACTTCCACCTGGTGCGAGGCCAGAGCGGCTCCAAGACCATGACCTTCCAGCTGGTCTCCAACCACTCCGACTTCCTCTCGTACAACTACCTGGCTTACGGCATCAGGGAAGAGGAGTATAGAAAGGTGACGGACGCTTCTCAACCTAATTATGGATAGGTTAGTCTTAGGTTTTAGACCAAGTTTTATAGCAGACTAGCTAATCCGGCAAACTCCGTTTCGCCACAAAGTTGAAATTTTTCCTGAGTTATGTTTGCTACAAACCTCACGGAGCCCGAGACCTTTCCAACGAATGCTGTACCGTGGAAATCGGTTCGTGCGTTCTGGAGTTATAGCGTCAGGATGAAAAACTCAACTTATATTTATATTATAGAAGATATATGACAGTGTATTTATTTTTAGTCTGGAAGAAAAATGCATTTCACTAGGTTTTTTTACACCTTACACCAGCTAGGCATTTTACCAGAAGCATTACTGACATTATAGCCTAATGTGGAGCATGCCTAGCTTAAGATTTCTGGCTCACAAGGAGGCTAACACACAATAAAATGCTTGGAGACAGATTTTTCAACTGTTGGTATATATACAGGCGAGCACTAGAATATGTTCTACCGCCATGAAAAAAAGGTAGAGAATAGAGATCGACCATTGCAAAACTGACGGCATCTCCAATAACTTTAAAATTTAAATGCAATGAGAGTTATAATAAATTAGGAGACTATATTAAACACGAAGAAATCACTTTTTGGTGGATGTTCCTTCATTTTTAGGATAATCGCTCCCTGCTTCACTTCGCGTTTTAAAAGACTTCATTCAAAATACTGTGAAAGCGCCATCTTTTGAAATCGAGTGGAACTAAGATGCGGTCTACTTAACTAACAAACCGCCTGCTGTAATTCTTAGCGACATAACAAAAGTCGCACACTAGCTGTTGAAGTAGTTGCATAACTTGCCGTTAGATGTCGCTCCCAGTAGTTATGATGTAAACTTTGTAATATTTTTAAATATAAGAATTTAACTTTATGTACGTTATTCTAAAATAAAATACGATAAGTAGCTTATAACTATTTTATTCTGTTTCAGATATCGAATATAATTACATTGCCGCTGACAAACGACGGAACTCGGTTGCAATTTTACAACAGTTTTTACACGAGTATTTTACTAATTGCCTCCTACTTATTTTTTAGTTTTTAATGTACATATATAAGCTAATAAAGTATGCTATAACTACGTAACTATATTACATTTAGCATAACTTACATAGTAAAATAAATTTAAGCTGTACATAAGGTCAAGAAAATGTATTATTTATTTAAAGTTTGCCTTATTAGTATTATCTCTGTCTCTGTATCGTATGATAAACGTCACAAAAAGAATAAATTAGAAATAATTAAAACCTCCGACAGTACTCTTGTAAGATTAGCAATTTATCGTTATGTATTTGTTTTACTTATAAAACTCATTTATTTGATGATGAGGTTTGTGAAAATATGTGTAATCCGCCATTTTGTTGCGGCGGTCATAATACATACCTATTTTTGGACCTATTTTATCTAACATAGCTAAAAACAATCTCGAGTGACATTAACAAAGAAATTACAATATACTTATTATTATTACTATTGACAATCTCTTTGCCATAATGGTTATCATGCCGGACTGCCAACCAGAGGGTCCTGTGTTCGATTCCGGCACGGCCAACATCTTTGTGATGAAGTAAATTTGTTGGCTCTTGGTCTGGGTGTTAAATTTGTATCGATTTAAAGTATGCATGTAAGTATATAGTATATCAGTTGTGTTAGCAACCATAATACAAACTAGAAATGGTCCTAATATATATTATTTTTTTTGTAAATTTTGTTTGCGTATCCTAATTGTGTTTCAAATCACAGCGGAAGTACTCTAAATATGCTAGATTTTCTTCTATCTACAATGGATTTCCGCAGAGTAACGCCTGAGTCAATATATTTTTCTTTGCACAAAACAAACTGTCCCATTTCCTTAAAAAATTTTTGGATATTCGTCAAACGTTTTTTTTTAAATAAGTGTGACCGTTTGTCCTGTGCAAATATGTAATATGCCTTACGATAACAGGTTACAAAAATTTTTCTTTCTTTCTAAACGTGCAGTATCTTATTGATAGCATCCAAGTATTTCGAGAGCACCGTAGCGCTCGTCCCATTCTTGGGACACTTGTCGACGCTCACGCAGGAGCCGGCGTCATCCCGGAGAAGTCCAGCGGAGCAGATACACCCACCCACACACATCTGATGGGAGACAAGAAGAAAATTTTACTTAAAAATACATTCTTTGCAAGGCAAAGTTCCAGAGCCTGGAGCGCCGCCGCATTGTTGCCATCTGTAGGTATTCTATCCGTTGCATTTCGGTGAGTGTGTAACTGAATTAAATGATGTGATCCCCCCCGCCCCTTTTCACTATCGGACGAGCTGGGAAATGCCAAGGCGGCATCGGTTTACAGTTGAGGTGCCTGAGACACGCACTAGGCGTTTTGCCTCCACCTTTGTTGTCTGAGCCGCAAAACTTTGGAATTCCTTGCCGAATTTCCTGATATATTGACTAAAATCTAGCGATCATTAAGGCAAAGGTGAACCGGTTCCTGCTAGGTAAGCGCGCTCCACCGTAGACCTCAATGTCACTTATCATCTGGTGAACTGTGGTCATGCGCTGACCTATTCAGAGTAAAAAAAAAACCTTGTGTGGTTACGCACCCTTCTAGTCAAATGCCTAGCCATAGCTACATACATATATATGTACGTGTATACCTCTCAGGGAGGCTTCCGGAACTCACCAATAAATGCTTGGTCACAGATTTCTCAAACATGTCGGTTTCCTCACGAAGTTATCTTTCACCGTAAAACGAGTGCAAAACCAAACATAACTCAAAAAACCAGTGTAGGGCCGGGTTCGAACCAGGGGCCGTCAGATTGAAAACTAACCTTTTTCCCACCGAGCCACCTTGCTTATTGCTCGTGTCACTACTCAAATAGAAACAGAGTAAAATAACGAAATGAGCAATTCTTGGAATCTCGGAATCGGCTCCAACGATTTTCATGAAATTTAGTATATAGGGGGTTTCGGGGGCGATAAATCGATCTAGCTAGGAATCATTTTTAGAAAATATCATATTAAAAAATCGAGCAAAGGTCAACCAGGTACTAAATAATAATATCACGTACCTTATTACAGATAGGTTCAGGATCAGTGCAGGACGGCTCACAGCCTCCCCTGCATTGGTCGTACACTTCATTCTCGTTCAGGCAAGGCTCTGGAAAAAAACAGGACTCGTTTTTAAAAACATTAATGTAAATAGCCTATTGATATACGAATAGATAGAAGAAAAAATATACAAAAAACAAAACATATCATATTTCAAACGTCTTCTATAAACAGCGAAACAATTGTACCTATTTTTTTTCAAAAACCCCCGTACTACATTTAGTGTATACATATTTATTTGATACCCATATTGAGAAAGATTTGTGAAAATATGTCATACACCATTTTGACTAGATTTTCATTAAAAAAAAAACAATTCATTATTCACAAACACACACACGCGTGGGTAGGAAAAGATATTCATAAAATATTTTTTATTCATAATGTATAAATTAATTTATATATTTTTTCTAATCTACATCTACAACAATCTAATGGACAGGGATCAAACTGAAGTTATTAGCAATTTTTTCCTTGTGTTTTTGATTTTCTGGGTTCCTCAGTACGTTGATTTCAATATACGCGTTTGGCGTGCCTTTCGATGGTCTATATAATAGTTTACTACGGTTATAATGATAAGAATAACGTTTAATTTAAACCAGTAAAAAATTCGAAATTTAGTCATTTATGGACATTTAGTTATTTATATACATACGAGTACATAGGTAAATGCTATGCGATTCTACAAATACAATACAACATAATTTATTGGACCAACTTACATTCTAAACAAAACAAACATTAAGTATAGGTACCTTAACTAATTAATACTAATTCTAGAAACTAAGTCTTAATGTAAGTATAGTGCCTAGCTCCTGCAGTAGGATACCCTGTGTTTGCAGGAGCTAGCTCTCTTCAGAGGTGCTAAAAATGAAGTTGGGATACAGAAATGTCAATAATAACTTTAATACCTATCTACTTATATATTTAATGCCTATCTTTGCTTATTAGTTGTGTAATGTTTATTTATATATTAACTCTGTTGTTATCTGTTTATTTTATTTGTTTTGTTATTGTATATATTAAAATTTTAATATGTAACCTGTTCTTCCTGTAATTTCGTATGTGACGTCACCGGTCGGCTCTAGCGGAAGACCAGCGCTGATTGCTTTGCAGTCAGCACACGCTGAGCTGGGGCCGGTTTTGTGCCACTTAAATGTTTTTTTTATTGTTTCGGTTTTTTTATTGTTTTTGTGTCACAAAATAAATATTTCTTTCTTTCTTCTTTCAAATAAAAAATCGTTAGGTGTATATTGATCTCAGTTTAACCTTAAGTTTTTGTAAAACATTTTTTTTTTTATTTTTTTTTGACACATTCACACACAGCTGGTTAGCCCCATACTGAACCATTTCTAGCTAATTAACTAAGTAGTTTTATTGAACTAGAGTTTTCTAATAACAGTGAAAAACAAAAGACTTACCAACAGGACATTCCTCGATTTTGATACATTTTCCATTAGCCACGTCCCTGACAAACCCAGTGTCGCAGTAGCAGCCGAACTTGCAGTCCACGCAGGCGTCAGGCAGAGGATCAGCGCAGGTGGCTGGACATCCGGAACAGCTGTATACCTCATTTGATGGACAGCTCGGCAGAGGAGTGCCTGGGGAAGTGGGGAATGGGAAATTTAGTATCGTGCTGAAGTTTTAGAAGAACTACTTTCGGTCTGCTGAAGTTTTTTTTTATGATAAATAGGCTTACGTTTGACCGCAGCTTGCCTGATGTTAAGCTTGACTGAGGTCTAAGATGTATCACGCTTGCCTAGAAGGAACCTATTTACTCTAGATTTGAAGACCCCTAAATTGTACTTCTCGGGAAACAGAGACTCAGGAAGAGAGTTCCAAACTTCGCACAATGAAGTTCGCACTTCGTTGTCACAATGAAGGTTTTTTTTTTTTTTATTATTTTACACCTACCGATATGTAGATATTTCGTCACAATGAAGGTCGAAGCAAAACGCTTTGTGCAAATCCTCGGAACTTCGTCAGTAAATCGGTGTCTCGATCTTCTTGTCATTTTAGTATTTGGCTCAGCTATAATGTCGAGAGCATTCCGTACTATGCTTTCATTATACTATAGGGACCCGTTTAGAATAACCTTCATCGAGCTGGTTAAAGGAATCAAACATATTTTTATGTTATTTAATCAAAATATAACATATGGCATATTGGTCGCTCTATGGCATATCTTAGGCGCTGATAGGACTTCAAATTTTAATTTTTGTCTTTAACTGTCGTAATTATTTTTTCCTGTGTTGTAACTAATCAAGAAACTGTATTTAAAATTAGAATAAAAAATACATAAAATAAAATAATTGATTGTCCTTGCAACGTCTCGTCGCATTTGGCAAGTCATTTACATAGAATGATAATAAGCCTCTTTTTGAATTTGATAAATGGTAACGGTATATGTAGAGAGCCTTTAACCTGGCATAATAAATATAATATCTTTAAAAGGGTACCAAAGTATTTATTTTTGAGCGGGTCAGGTTTGCTGAATATCAGATGACTGCTGGGCAAAATCTATAAAATATAGGTAACAAATGCGATATGAGCTCAGACAATTAAAGAAAATGGGTGCGGTTCACAGAATACGCGGCGGATTTGAATTTTACAGCATTACCTACTCGATCCGCCTTATAAAAAGTATCTTACCACACTTATCAGGCGTGACACAAGTCCCGTTAGCATCTCTGACGAGTCCAGCGATACAAAAGCACCCATTGCTGCAGTGATCGGCGTAAACTATCAGGCATTGTGTGGTCGGTGGAGTTCAAAGGATTGTACGACGAATTTGTTTACGGGAAATCCGGATCACCCTGATAAATATTCCTTAAAAAGGTATCTCACCACACTTATCAGGCGTGACACAAGTCCCGTTAGCATCTCTGACGAGTCCAGCGTTACAGAAGCAACCTTCGCTGCAGTCATCAGTGCACGCGTCAGGCGCTGTCAGATCGGTGCAGTTGACAGGACATGCTGGACCGCAGAGCAGGTACTCCTCGTTCGGAGGACATTCACCTGGAAGAATGTTATGATAGTGTTACCATATATGGACTGGACTACTTAGATTCAGGCCTTGCCTAGTTAAGTAGTCACAAGATAATATGTAATCTAGTAATAAGTTAGTAAATAAATATTTTTCATTTTCATTTGTTTGCATATTTTAGATAATATAAATTTAAAATGCAATATTATTATCATACTCAGTGTACCAGTGGACTTCAAACATTGACATTGAAGAATGGACATTTTATGAACTGTTAAAAATTAAATTTCAACTCAGTGTGATATAGGCACATCAGCATAATGCTGCTCGCCTATAAATCAAATAAATAAATAGTATACCAGCTGCACCCTGCGAAATTACCCGTGTTAATCCGGAATAAAAAATATCTATGCGTCAATCCAAAGTGTAATTTATCTTCACAGTGAAACTCATCAAAATCGATCCAGCCGTTGATGCGTGAAGGAATCACATAGATTTTAAAATTATTTGAGTATTCCACAGGAACCACAATTGTTTTCGGGACCTATGATTTAATCCAAAGTCTAACCAGTCTCCATATTAAATTTCATCAAAATCGGTTAAGCCTAAATTAGTGGTAAGTTTAGTACTAAGTTTAATTGTGTACCATTGACACGACGAAGAAGAAAAAAACCGTAAAGAAGAATGAAAAGCATGGGGCATGCGTAGTCTAGATATACTGGCTCTCAAGGAGCCCGGAACATATCGTCAGTAGTTAGTTACACCTCAGAGACTCCGAAATTCCCATGCAAATTAGAGCTCCCATACGACACGGGACATTGTCAAAGAAACCTTTTTACATAGTTCACAATGTTGCTCAAAGCATTCTTCGTACATAATGAAAAATACTTCCTCCAAGTAGAACGTGAAGCGTTTTATTTCCTTTTCCTTTGTTTTTTCTTGTGATTGAAGCGTTTCATTAATTTCGCGCATGATTAATTGGCGCGCTTACTTTGACTAGAGTCATATTGAGTCAGTCTCAGCTGGCTCTTTCAATCTTTATTGAATATGCTAGCTGTGCTCCGCGGTGTTACTCACGTTAATCCAGGATAATGTTAACACACACGAAGTATACAATGTGTCGCCAATACAATGATATTCTTATCCACCATCACTACGCCCTTGATATATTGAATAGTAGCTTAGTCAAATTTAAGAAAAATATTTTAGAATTATTGAAATGATTTGCTAAGCATATCAAACATTGTGATCTGATAAAATGTTAATTAATATTATAAATGTTATTAAAATTTGATTAAAACTAAACTTATACTAAACTAAATAAATAATTGTCACCAACTCGTATTGAATAGTTTGTTTCTAATACTTTTATTTGTGTACACGTAGAAAATAATCTAGTTTTGATCCTGATAAATTAATTAATTTTATTGATAGTTTTAATTATTTTCTGTTCTGTGAACCATAATAAATAAATAAAAACACACATTGTCGCATTTATAATATTAGTAGGAAGTAGCTAAATGTTTATTCTTCTCAAGTAAGCCAGTCTTTCACAAGTTAAATTCCTTTCAACGCGTATAACTTTACCTTGAAGTTTTCAGTGAAGTTGCATTCAATAACCTTCCGGTTCGACTGGTTCGCATAAAATCGAAATAAAAAAGTTATTCGCCATCTGCATTGAGTCGAGTAATGAGTAAATATTTATTCGAATTGAAATGAGAATTGTACGGAAGTGATTTTTTTAATTTATGAATAAGTCATGCATGGTCTGTTTCGCTTTGTTATTTGTGGATGTTTGATTGCAATAGTAGCTGCAATTATGCTTAGTGAGTATAATTGAATTGCATCATCATTATCATCTATTGCGTCACCTCAGCGTCCACTGCTGGATATAGGCCTCTCCCAAGGCACGCCACGCGACCCTATCCTGAGCTAACGTCTCCATCCACTGCCCGCTATTTTTGCGTATTTCGTATATGGCTCCTACCTAATTGCAGGATGTCCTACTTTTGCTGGTACGCGGTCTCCACTCATAAAAAACGCCTACATCAGAGATTATCGGTTATAATTTAGGCGATGAAAAGGGAATCTTGAATTTACAGCTTTTTCGCTATAAATGATAAACGAAAAAAAATATCGATACAAAATTTGCTTAAAGACCGTCTTAAGAACCACTTTAAGAATATTTATATTTATCTTGGTACTAATCAGACTTGTCATAATGAAAAAAACGGTTACCTAAAAGCTTTATTAAAAAAAAATAATAACAGTTTTGTATTTAATTCTTAAGTCTGATTGGTACGTAAATAAGTATGAATAGTCTTAGAGTTGTTCTTTAGACGGTCTTTTTTTTCAATAATATTTATCCTGTATGATTTATTACGAAAAAACTTTAAATTCAAGATTTTGCTAAATATACGTAACAGAACTACCAAGATAATGGTGCAAGTACATTTTTGTCCTGAATAATTAGTTAATATAAGTGCGAATCCATGTTGCATTTGGATGTTTATCCGTATTGTTAACGAAGGTAAACACGATAGATGTCGTGATTATCGCAATTATAGTGATAGGAAACAACATAGGACAGAGAACGGATAGATCATTACGGAAACTCATATTCAAGGTATCTAATAATAACGACTAGAAACCCTGAAGACAGATAATTGTTAGCTTTTGGAATGAAGTTCCTTATCGCGCGTTGTGAAAAGGGGCTAGACGGAAAAAATCTGTTACGATAAGTTGTCACGACACTTTTTGCGCACGGTATGGCAACGTCGCATCTTCAAAATTTGTTCGGAAGTCAAATACGGCTATCAATGAAAGTATTCACTAATTGACAACAGCGCCATTCGTTTTAGGTGGAGTTGCGATTGAGCCTACTGATTAAGTTTATATTATATTTGTTAATAATAAAAAATAATATTATTATAAGAATCTAACTTAAAAAAATATTACAATTCTTTTAGTACTTTTAGTAAGTGTGACCGTTTTCTACACCCAAATATTAAGATGCCTTACGTGAACATTTTACGATGTTTAACACATCTTTTCAGAAAAGCTGTGTCCGCCGGATGAGAGCCACAAGTCATGTTCGTACTATGACGAGTACGTGTGTTGGGTCAAAGGTAACCGCCTGGAGCGGGTTATGACGTCACCGAAACGCCTCACGCATTGCAAGTCTGGCTGCTTTTGCAAGTAGGTATACCGCTGCAGAAGCCAGTGTAGCTCGGTAAAAAAACAAAAACAAATCAATCTTTGCAAGGCAAAGTTGCAGAACCTGGATTACCGCCGCATTGTTGCCAGTGTGTCGATATTCTATCGGTTGCATTCCGGCGAGTGTGCGAATGAATTATATGAAGTAATTTCCTCCGACCCCTTTAACTATCTGATGAGCAGAGAAGCACCAAGGCGGTATCGGTTTACAGTTGAAGTGCCTAAGGCGCACTAAGCGTTTTTGCCTCCACCTTTGTTGTTCGAACCGCCAAACTTTGGAATTCCTTGACGAATACCCTGTTCCCCAATGACGATAATCTAGCCATTTTTAAGGGCGAGAGTGACCCGTTTCTTTCTAGGTAAGCGCGCTTCACCGTAGACCTTAAAGTCATTACCAACAACTGAATTGTGGTTAAGCACTGACCATTTTTTTTGTTCTGTGATGGGTTTGCGCTTGATCCCAATTCACCTGATGCTAAGCGACATTGTGATCTAAGGTTGAACGCGCTTACCCAAAAGAAACCTGTTCACTCGTGCCTTAAAAACCGCAAGATTATAGTTTTCGGGGAACAGGGCATTTGGCAAGGAGTTTCACACCTTGGCGGTTCGCATAATGAAGGTGGCCGCAAATCGCAATGCAATATTGAAGAACGGGTTTTTCTGGGCAAGCGCGCTCCACTTTAGATCGCAATATCGCTTACAATCAGGTGAATTGCGATCAAGCGCAAGCCCATTAAAAGTAAAAAAAAAAGTTAGCCGAGCTATACTCCCACATAGCTATATATATAGCCTGGCTGCACCTGGGCTAAATAGGTTACTCTATAGATATTTTTGTATATTTATCAGGAGAGGCTACGTCCGTGACTTCCCTGGCGGAGGCTGCATCCTGGCTGCCGGCTGCCAGGATCACAGGCTCAGGGACATGATATCCAAGCTGCCAGACCACAGACCAACCATTGCCTTTGGGAACGAGTGGTGATATTGGCAACACATACAATGTTACTGATTCTTTTATCTCTTTCTTTTCTTATACATTTCAAACACGGCTGTTTAGCTCCATACTAAACCATTTCTAGTTTGTATTCAAATAATATAAATATAATTAAATATTCTTCTAAGTAATACATAATTAAATATACTTTACTTCTAAGATAAAATGTTACATGTCGTAATAACGCTGTGTGAACATACCATGTAAATTTATTGTTTATGTTAATAAAGAATTCTTAAAATCAAAACCAAATCAGTTTGTATTATGATTGCTAACAGAACAGATATACTTAATTTACATAAATAAATACTCTATAAAGATACATATTTAACACCCAGACCGACATCCAACAAATTAAGTTCTGGACAGCTGTGCGTGAAATATATCCTAATATTTAGTTTATTTATTTATTTAATCTGTAACTTAATTTTTGATTGGTTATTGCATTTTTGAAAAAAAAAAGTACAGAAAAACTACTTCTTTTATTCTTAGACTTAGCCAGTCCCAGCTTCGCACGGGCTTTAAAATAATCCAAGTTTTAAAGAGAAAGAAAATAAAGCCTATGTTACTCGTACATGGGTATAATGTAGCTTCTCAACGGTGATAGAATTTTTCAAATCGGTTCGGTAGTTTCGGAGCCTATTTGCGTCAAACAAACAAACAATCAAACTATTCCTCTTCATAATATTGGTATAGACATAGATTATGTTTTGTTAAGCCCGGTATATTATTCGAAAAATATTAAATTGTTTATATACGTTAACTTACCGGTAGCCACATAGATGGCGCGACAAACAGCTAAAACTCCCAACAATATCAAAAAATATTTTTCACCGAACATTTTTTTACAAGTTATTTCTTCACTCGATAAAATCTATAATAGCCAACAACTATCACAGTCGATTCGTAATCTGATTCTGATTTTATTATTTACTCAACAACAGGGCTTCTAGCTGACCTTTGGTGCCGATTGGATAACCATTGTACTTTTTACGGTAGATAAAAAATTAGTGTCATCCTTGAATGCAACAGTTCTTCAATAGAAAATGGGTAATTGATAAAAAACAGCGTTTCTGGAAATAATTGAACGTGATGCAATCTGTGTTGTGGTACTAGTGAGGTAAAAAATTACCGCAACGATAATATAATTATGTACTTATCTAAATCTTATATCTTTAAATGAGCAATTCTTGTATATATATAACTAGCTGACCCGGCAAACGTTGTTTTGCCTCACTTAGGGGTATGAAAAATAGATAGTGTAGCTTATATGACACGTTCGTAGATTTGCCATAGCAGCGCCATCTATTGATTACTTACTCAACCCAGTCGAAAGGTATCGACATCTGTTAGAATCATTTGGAGTTAACAGATAATTGTGACTTTCAAATAATAACAGACAATAATTAGCAATAAATTAAAATTGCGACTATAATTTGAGATTTAAACTATCCTATCTCTCAAGTTGGATCGAACTGCACACGGTGTGCGAATTGTATTATAATCGGTTTAGTAACTACTAAACCGACTACTAGGAGTCCATTGAGGACAAACATTGTGACACGAGATTTATATATATATTAAGATTGGAATCTCGGAATCGGCTCCAACGATTTTCATGAAATTTAGTATATAGGGGGGTTTCGGGGGCGATAAATCGATCTAGCTAGGAATCAGTTTTAGAAAATGTCATATTAAAAAAAAAACAACCAGGTACTTTTATTTAATTGTTATGCAAAAAAGGGTATCTTAGTTACATGCTATAATAAGCTAAAATACAAACAACGACGCACTTTTGTCAAAAGAAATATAGCTTGGGCATTTCCAAGGCGAGATTGGACAGATTTCTTATAGATCAGCGTGCAACATCTTCTCATCAAGTGAGTGGCCAAGCGTACATATATCTAATTCTAAAAAAATAAAATAAGTACAAGAACACATTTTACACAGCACTAGTTAGCCCCATACTAAACCATTTCTAGTTTGTATTATGGTTGCTAACACAACTGATTTACTACACATACTCGTACATACATAAATACTTTAAATCGATACATATTTAACACCCAGACCGACAGCCAACTAATTTAGTTCATCACAAAGATGTTGGCCATGCCGGCAGTCGAACCCATGATCCTCTGGCTGGCAGTCCGGCATAGTAACCGTTACGCAAACGAGGTCGTCTCGAGATTAAGCCTATGTATTATTATATATTATCCACAGTTTAACCACCCGTCCTCAAATCCAACGAATCAAAACGAATAAAAACCTATTACAGAAACTTTTCAATTATTTCTTTCAATTCAAATTCCAAGTTATTTTAAGCAAATACGAGTAAAATTTAAATTAAATTTTGTTTTCTTAACGTTAATGTTTCTATAAAATTTTCCACAAAGATTAATAGACACGTTAACCCTAAGAAAACAATTAGAGAAATGCTTGAACCTAATTGTTCTCGAGTTCGAGTGAATAAATCAGTTTTAGCCGAATTTATAGTTTCCCTCTTTACAAATACTGGTAATTTCTACACGATTTTGACTTCTAACTGTTATTAAATAAGGTTTATTTTAGTTTGACTTCAGTAACGGTTGGGGTAAAGCGATCATTTCTCATTTAAAACAAAGCGATGTCAACAAAACAGTGGATTTCGTTGAAATGTGTGCTCTTTATGGAAATTATATAAGGGCGAAAAAAGGTCAGTTTTTACACAAAAAGGTCGTGGTTTTGAAGAGAGGTATATCTACGTACGGATAATAGAAAAAAAAAGAACATCAGAAAAACCATAATCTATGGCTGTGTCATATTGTCACAATTGAAATAGATAAAGCCATAATGCCGTTTCACGGCTTTGAAGAAACATGGGTAATAATAAGATCGTAAACAATTTGAGTGCGCCACATTCTATGCCTTTCGGCATGCAATTATAAGAAACAGTTTTATTTTTAGTATTTGTTGTTAGTGCAACACGAGCAATAAATGTGTATCTTGTAAAAATTTTGCTTTTTAGCTATTACGGTTTCTGATATACAGATACCTGGTGACAGACAGACAGATAGACAGACATCGGAGGCTTAGTATTAGGGTCCAGTTTTTACTTACGAAACCCTAAAAATGACTTAGTTACGTAATTTGAATGTATAACCAAAAACTGACTCACTTTAAGAAGTTTTCTATTAAGTACTTTAATACAAAGCTACGTCACTTGTCCCCCGTCTCCCCTCGTCCCAATTACCGTCCCGCCTTTGCCGTGTCTCCCCGGACAGAGCATAAAGCTTCTTGTCTGGAAATGTTCTTTAGTCCTCAGATAATGAAGCGAGTAAACGGCTTCGGGGTACGACTTGAAATAATTCAACTAATTACGTGTTAGCTTTAGTCAATAACTAGCTTCGCTCAGCGGCGTTGCCCGCGTTAATCCGGGATTAGGAGTAGCCTATGTGTTAGTCTAGAGTCTGAGCTATCGTTACATTGAATGTAATCCTAATTGGTTAAGGAGTTTGAGCGTGAAGAAGTCATACATACACGCATTATGTTTATCGTTATAATCACGGAAGAGAATAAACTGTTTTTTTGTCTTCCGTGGTTATAATAGACTAGCAGATCGTCCCGGCTTCGTACAGGCTATAAAATAATTTAAGTTGCAAAGATAAACAAGCCTCAGTAAGCCTACAAGAGAAATCAGAGGCTATTTGCGTCAGACCAACAAACAAACAAAAAACATTTTTTTTCTCTGTGGCCGCCTTATGTCCCTTAGGTCGTGAGTGAAACTAAAAACTCTACGCGAAACACGTGTAGAGTTAAGAATTTACGAATTGTGATAGGTAACGTTAATCTTAGTTAATTAATCTTGGTTAATTAATCTTGGTTAATTTTTCCTTTACTTGTCTTAATTTGGATTTCGGATCACAGCGGAAGTACACTAAATATTCAATTTTGTCATCTATTTAAACTCAAATATTTTTTCTAATTATTTTTATGCCTATATAGCAAGCAGGCTTGAAAACCTAACGCGTTCCAATATACGAAAATCAATCGAACAGATTCTAACGCGACCGAAACTGCAGCCCAAATTAAATTCTTAACATTGCTGTGTCATAATAAACCCTATGCCCTTGACAATAGGGTTTAATATTAGTTGAAGAATGTTTAGGTTCTTTACTAGGGGTAAGTAGAGTGGAAGCAATGCGGATTGCATCCTCTATCTATCTCAGTCAGTAAAGAGGTCGTCGAAATGCATTTTGGCAAGCTTTTTTTATCACGCACGATTTGAAATCTAGACCTTTTTAAGGAAAATATAGTGAAATATATGAAAATACGAGAATTGCGAAAATCTTTTTGTGGTTAATATTGAGACTCGATTATGTATTTTGACAACTTCGTTGGCGTAATGTTTACTATTAGACTGACGATCTGAAGAATCCGGGCTCGATTCCCGGCACGGCCAACATCTTTGTGCTAAACTAAATTTTGTTGGGTGTTGATCCGGGTGTTATATATGTACTCATATCTATATAAAGTATGTATGTTTGTATGTTTTTTTTTATACTAAGATGGGTTTGCGCTTGATCAGAATTCACCTGATGGTAAGCGATATTGTGATCTAAGGTGGAACGCGCTTACCCAGAAGAAACCGGTTCACTCGTGCTTTGAAAACCGCAAGATTATAGTTTTCGGGGAACAGGGCATTTGCCAAAGAGTTCCACACCTTGGCAGTACGTACAATGAAGGTGGAGGCAAAACGCTTAGTGCGCATTTTAGGTATCTCCACAGTGAAACGATGCCGCCTTGGTGTTTCCCTGCTCGTCCGATTGTGAAAGGGGGCGGGGGGAATTAAATTTTGCAATTCGGTCGCGCACTCTCCGAAATGTAACCTATAAAAAACCGAAAGACTGGCTACTTTGTGACGGTGCTCAAGGCTCTGCAACTTTGCCTTGCACAGAGCATCGCTACCAATGAGCCTCTTTGCTCGCCGCTCAATCGTCTTCAACGCCTCAAGCTGGTATTATACTCGTATGTATATATACTCGTATGTTGTATATCTGTTGTGTTAGCACCATAATACAAACTAGAAATGGCTTAGTATGGGGCTAACCAGACGTGTGTAAAATGTGTCTAAAAAGGTCCTATTTCTATATCTTAATAGGCATCATCACAGTCGTGGACCTAAACCTTTATTTTTAAGAGAAAAAAAACTACAAGTCTGTGAGATGTCTCTGAGATATCATAATATGTAAAGATCTCTTTTTGCCAACTTTCACAAGATTGACCTTAATATTGATAATAAAATCTACCCTTATATAAACTCAAGACCAACTGTATGCTAACCAAAAACGTTACCGGTGAACTAAGAAAGCACTTACCCCACTAATGGTGTATCAGTAAACTTTACAACTCTACAGACAGTTCAACATTACAAATTACACCCACTGCCCACACCCACTGTTTATGGTGCCCCCGCACTGCTCTACCGTGAAGATACACATTTGGATAGAGTGGCCATAATATGTAAGAGCCGAAAAAAGGCAGGATATAAATAGATAAACACTTTATTGCAATACAGAAAAAAGACAACACAATAACAGAACAATATCGGTTTACAGTTAAGGTGCCTAAGGCACGCACTAAGCGTTATGCCTCCACCTTTGTTGTCCGAACCGCCAAACTATGGAACTTCTTGCCGAATTCCCTGATCCCCAATGACTATAATCTAGCGATTTTCAAGGCGAGAGTGAACCGGTTCCTTCTAAGTAAGTGTGTTTCATCGTAGATCTCAATGTCACTTACCATCAGGTGAATTGTGGTCAAGCGCTGACTTATTTAGAGAAAAAAAAGAACTAAATAAAACAGTGCTACAATTAATAGAGACCGTAAGCATAAGCAGCCCATTATACGTAAGCCGGGGTCCCACAGCTGGGACTCGGGCCCTTTCTCACGAGGTGAGAGATAATAAAATAAATAATTTATTCAGAAAATGTTTCTATTAACTGCTATTTTGTACATTAGTTTAGACATTTGAGATTTCTAAATAGAAGACAAAAGTAACGCCTGAGTCAATAGGGTATTTGAGATTTGCTTACTGCATCTAAAGTAGCAAGTAGAATATTTGATAAATTATTATCACTATAATTGATCAGTATTGACAGTGTTTATAGGTTAATTTATTTATTTGTACCACGAATCGTAATGTTTTTTTTTAATTATAAAAAAATATCACTCTTTCACGTCTCTACGGTTGAACTGATTCAGATCATATTTGATATAAAGTATGTTTAGTCTCCGACTCATCACCTGCTTTTATCACCGAAAATTAACAGACACCGAAAGTTGGCTAATTAATTGTTTTTATTTTTTTATTAGGTACCGCGCGTATAACACTCAAGTTAAATTTTAAAACCGTTGGTCATTAACCGTTCTATCTTCAAATCAATATCTATGACCACCATGACAATCGTAAATCGTAAAACTATGATAATTTTAGGGGTTATAAAACAAGTAATTTATTCGGATTCATAACTGCTTTTGTGTTAACATGAATAGTGCATTAGGACTTAAACAGTCCACGTTGTGCATGTCACGGTGTAAGATATATTTAGTGGTTGACATTAGGTTACGCTAAACTTGTTTTATTATCTTATCATAATATATATAAATCTCGTGTGACAATGTTTGTCCTCAATGGACTCCTAAACCACTTAACCGATTATAATAAAATTCGCACACCATGTGCAGTTCGATCCAACTTGAGAGATAGAATAGTTTAAATCTCAAATTATAGTCGCAATTTTAACTTATTGCTAATTATTGTCTGTTATTATTTGACAGTCACAATAATCTGTTAACTCCAAATGATTCTAACAGATGTCGATACCTTTCGACTGGGTTGAGTAAGTAATCAATAGATGGAGTTGTACCCCTAAGTGAGGCAAAACAACGTTTGCCGGGTCAGCTAGTTTATAATATGTATTTATAATTATACAAGCTGCGCACCGCGGTGTTACCCGCGGATTATGAGATAATCAACTAAGGCTGTGAAACATATTCGTAAAATATAAAAGCTATATGAAGTTATTGAGAAAAGATTTGAATTCAGCGCTAATGTTTAACAGAGTAATATCTCTACCTCAGCAACGACTAGTAGCCGATGCACGAGCGAAGCGAGCGCGATAATTCTGTATATATCAACTGAGACTGAGTTATACACAAACATAACAGTTATATGAAGTTATTCAGTTACGAATTTCGCATAGCGTGGCATGGTGTGGCGTGACGTAAAAGCGCAAAGGTGCCCATAACGCTGGCCGTGTTTCCACGTTGAATATCAATAGCTATCCTCAGCACTAAGTAAGATCGAGAACAGGAGGCCTACGTCTGATCAAAAGAAACAAAAAGATTAACGGAACACTTAAAACAAACAAATTAGTCCGGTCAAATTAGACCAAAAAATTAGGGTGAAATTACATAAATTCGCAACAACCTGAATTTTGGTATAATTGTTCATAACACGATTATAAACAATAGATGAAAGTTACCCATCATTCCCGTGAGTGGAAAAATTTTTATTCAAGGAAGTAAAATGTGCAACTTTTTGAATCGTTATATCTCAAAAACGGTGGCTCGTAGAAAAAAAAGTATAATATTACTTTTTGTAGATAACATTATGATCTACAATTTTTGTTGGAAATATTTTTTGATAAAACTTACCGATTTGCTGAAAATCGCGAAATACAAATTTTTTTGACCTTTGACCTTGAATAAAAAAAAAATCCTTACAGGGGAATGATGGGGAACTTCTAGGCATTGTTTATAATCGTGTTTTGAACAATTGTACCGAAATTCAGCTTGTTGCGAATTTATGTAGCACCGAATGTCTAATTTGACCGGACTAAATCATAATTTTAAATTTCAAATCCGTCGTTTTATAAATTTAAAAATATAAGGCGTAAAGTCAGCAGACTGAGTCTCTCTTTTCTTAATTTTTCGCCGTACGCTCACAAGCGACTAGATGGAAAATAATTCTTCTCGTACGAAACAAAGTTATCGCGCTCCTAAATCGCGTTACGTCTTCATATTCGAGGTACAAGACACAAGAGTTTGATATAAAATGTTAAAACCTACAACCAAAAAAAGGAAATGATGCGTTAAATTTTACAATATGTTTTTGATAGTTATCAATTCCGTTGCTCTTAAATAAATTTTCAAATTATATGACATGTAAATTTAAATTGTATGAATAAGATCGCAACATCACTTAATATCAGGTGAGTTTCGATAAAGCGCTTGCATATCCATCATAAAAAAAAGAACTTTGTTTTTGAGGGATCCCTGTTCTCGATCGTACTTGGTCCAGTGCTCTGATAATAAAAAACAGGTGCAGTGGATAGCCATCACTATTCAGCGTGGAAACGCAGCCAGTATCATGTGCACCTTTGCGCCAAGAAGGGTCACGGGCGGGTCATCCTAATATTTAATGTTCTTAACATTTATAAATGAAATTACATACTTTTTACAAAATAAATAATGACTGCTACATCTTCACGAAAAACTTTAAGATTAGACGGTACAGTTCAATCTGCAACGATAAATCTACATGCGTATAAAACTAAATTATACAAGTTGTCCGTTTGTGGGCACTAAAACTATGCAGAGTCCAATCAATACTTTATTTTTCGTATGTAACAGAAATTATTTGAAAACCTTTATTCTGCCGCCAAGCAAATATACAAATATATAAATAGTTTTTTTTACTTACTTTTATAATTGACTTGTATTTATAATTATTTAACTTTATAATTAACTTATCAATAAAAGCAGTATTCTTAAATTTTATATACAGTGTATTCCGGCAATCTCTTTGAAAACCAGTTATACCAAACTAGGCATAATCCACCTCATGCCAGAATATCGCTAACTCATGTGATTTCGCACCGTGCTGATCAATATATAATAAAACCAAAAAACTAATGGTCCAGTTTTATTCACAAGGGGAAATAGCTAACGGTTCCGCCATCGCTTATGTCTTAAACCTGTCCATATTTATGCCGGAGCGGACCAGATGTAGTCTGCAATACTGCGTTATTACATCCCTGGCAAACACACGCTGAGCGAGCAGCCAACGTCGGCCAGAGCATAGAGCTTACAATGTACGTCCACACTCTACCTGTAATGATAGTAGGTACTCGTACTACGCCGTGTGTGTGTCCGGTCTTTAGTACCTACCAAAGTTCGTTCGTTCTTTGGTACCTACAAATGTTCGTTTCTTTCTTTGGTACCTACCAAAGTTCGTTCGTCCTTTGGTACCTACAAATGTTCGTTTCTTTCTTTGGTACCTACCAAAGTTCATTCGTCCTTTGGTACCTTTTGTAGGTACCAAAGGACGAACGTTCTGTTATGAGCCTCAGGGTAAATTGGTTTTTAAAAAAAAAGACTTGAATTAATTTATGAGACAACCGTCTTGGATTGTGGATGGAATGAGACTGGTGAAAGGCTGGATGGGCTATCGGTATGAGGGGACTAACTGCTGACTAGCAGAAAGAGGAATGTTAGGTAAGCACTATAGCATACATGTTGCATATATAACATCTCCCGGGGGTAGACTAAACATCGGGGTGAAACTACGATGTTTAGGAAGAGGGGTGAGTCAGACATTGGTTCTGATGCTCGGAGACGGAACATCAATAGGCTCAGACTGCCTCTTAATGGACTTCAGAGGGAGAGCTGGTAAGGGTTCAGAGGGTTGTTCTGGGAGCGAGTTTCCAGGGTCTGGTCGAGAGAGTGTAGGGAGTTGAAAGGTAAGACGGTTGTGCGATTTAATACACAAAATACATTTTACAATACAAATAGCAAGAGTAATACAAAATATCATTAGCATTAAAATTGAGTAATGAGTTTCATATTTTATAATATGGTGTTCATTTAGAATTTTATCAGTTTGATCAGATAAAGATTTTAAGTTTGACTTTGTTTCTGTGGTAAAAATATCTAAATCAATATTTCGCAATGTCAGAGGAGGCTCATTACTCATTGTATACTTAAACTTATCTAAATTACAACAAGAGTCATTTATTATATTAAAATTGGAGTGAGAAACAGTTACATTAATGTTTAAAGTGTTTGACCTTGTTATCAGCTTAGTACTTTTACAATAGGCAATACAGGTGTTCGGTAAGGTCAAAATACCTGTTCCAATAATGCTAGTTTCACATATGTTCTGATTTGGACATTCGACGTAAAGTTTGTTACTTTCGGATTGTACATAAATCCAGGCGTTATTTTGAAGAGGCTTCCATAGGTCTATATGTCCGTGGAGGAAGTCTGTATGACACTGCACTGGTAATTCACTGATCACATTCGACAATAACTCACTTTCACAATTTGGGTTTGCGCTGGTTGGGAACACCGTCATGACGTCACAGATGTACTCGCGTTTGCTAATTGTCGTGCATGCCTGTAGTGAGTCTATATTGCAGTACTCCGAATTGTCCTTGGTCATTGCTATATATCTATGGCTAGGTTTAATATAACTAAACGAATTAGGTTTTACATTGTTATGCGGGGTTGGTAATGCAATCGTATGATATACATAGTATTCTTTAGGTGTAACTAACGGTATTCTTAAAACAAAAATGATCTTGTTGTCTAAACTATAACATGCTACTCTAGATACATTCATTAAGCTATGAATATTACTTAACGCTAAATTAACAGGTAACTTAAGATCTACAGGTAGGTATCTATAGTTATCGACAATCTCTTTATAAAGCTGCTCGGGAGCTAGCACGGCCGGGTGCAGGATGTTTTGACTACATAACATTATCGCGTTGGTTATGTCTTCCAACTGAAACGATAAAATCAGTATGGACGCTTCCAGACTGTTCAGTATGGAGTTAATATTAGCGGTTATAGTTAACTTGTTTGAAGTATCTTGTAATAACTTTTGTTTCGAAGTGAGGTTGTCGATAGCTATGTTAAGGCTGGCTTCGTTAATTTGTATGTTATGCAAGGTTTCATTAAATTTTGATAAAATATTAGATGTTATTAGAATGTTTTCTTTCAGTAGCGAACTCAGCCTTTTTTCACTATCTTGAAATTCCTTTATGGCATTATCATATCTAATGGCATCGTTTTCATCTAGTGTACCGAATACAATTTTGGACAGAGAGCCAATACCACCAATCCATGCTCGTTTAAATCTTTTTTCTACTAAATGGGAGATAGCGGAATACCCGGAAACGATATCCTGATATCTTACGGAAAGGGGTTGCAATATATTGTAGCATTCTAAGCTATCGGAGTTATTTAACAATTCAATTTCTATTTGTTTACATATAAAACGAGTTGTGCCTAAAATTGAATTAATATTTTTTAGATGAGGTTCGATGTAAGACATGTCGTATGGTATAACTACATCTAAGTCGCTTGCTCGAATTTTGAGTTCGCCAATTGGGTCGAAGTATATGCCGGAGCTTGTGTTGATTTGTTGGACAAACTCTGCGTGACTTTGGGCCAGTATGCTGTAAGGTGAAGAGAGATTTGAGATGTTGATTCTATACGTGATACCTACTTAACCTAAAATTATAGTTAGCGTATTTTCTAAGACTTAATATTAATTCTAATTTCTACGTGTCAGATGGCGTCTGTTGTATTTTACGTACTTCGTCGTAGTGGTGTTTTACGTGACGCCTGTTGATTAGTAAGGTCAACGTGTGGTTACCGTGTACTTTGATAACTTTATATGGACCTTTCCAGGCTGGTGACAATGCTTTTCGGAGTCTAAGGTGATTTTTCAGTAAAACGTAGTCACCGGCTTTATACTCGATTGGGTGAGTACGTGAATCGTAGTATGTCTTGGAATTGATTTTAGATTTCTCTATATATTCTAGTGCTTTTTCACGAGTATGTTTCATTCTATGTTGTAACATTTTAACATATTCGGGGTAAGTTGTATTAGATGCATCTGCATATATCGAGTCGGGTATATTAGGTTTGTGACCGAAGAGTAATTCGTACGGCGAGAAATGTGTCGTAGTGTGTACATTGGTATTATAAGCTAGCATAGCGGTGTATACGTATTTAGGCCAGTTATCTTGATTTTCATCTATGTAGTGTCTCAAATACTCCTTCAACGTGGAGTGTGATCTTTCTAAGGCACCTTGCGTCTGTGGATGATATGGAGTGGACCATAATTGTTTTATTTTCAGGAACTGGCAAGTCTTTTTGAATAGATCTGCAGTGAAGTTAGTGCCTTGGTCGGTTAATATACATTTAGGAATTCCGAAAAGTGATATGAAATGCAGTAAACACTCGCTTGACTCTTCTGCGGTTATACTACGTATGGGATATGCTAAGGAATACTTAGTGAGGTCATCTTGGATAGTTAGGATATATTTCAACTTAGCTGTCCCGGATTCTGGTAAGGGGCCTACTATGTCGAGGGCTATCCTCTCGAATGGCGATGTTGACGTGGAGGTTATTACCATAGGGGCTCTGTTGACTTTACGGTATGCTTTATTAGTTTGACAAGAGGAGCAGTTTTTTACGTAGTTTTCAATGTCACTGCGCATGTTTTTCCAATAAAATCTTTCTTTAATCCGGTTAAACATTCTATTTGAGCCTAAGTGTCCTGCAATAGGGATATCGTGGTTTTCTTTTAGTATTTTTTGGATTTCACTCAGTGAAGGATATATTATGTTATTATGGTATATATGTATTCTGATATTAGTTCCGTCAAAGAGGTAGTTCAACATGTTATAAATTTTCACAAAAGAGTGTTTGTCGAATGGATTTTTAAAATCGGATGTACTGATTTCGTTTATTGTAGGATAAGACATCATAATTTCGTCACGTGCATATTTGAGTGATTTAAATATGTCTGGGTATGAGTAATCGTCAAAGTGGTGAACTTTCGTGAATAGGAAAAGGTAAGTTTTATTTTCCACAGTTAATGGTAAGAAGGTATGTAACGATCTCTCTAATTTCATGAATTCGCTGCGTGTCGGCTCTGGACAATTGTTGATAATTTCTTGGACGTATGGCATGGACTCATCCAAGTCAATAGAAGTAGGTATGATTTTTAATTCCTGTGTTCCTTTAAGTAGGTTTTCATTGTGTTCAATTATAGAAGTATCATGTGATTTAGTAGGTGATTTTAAGAACTTGCTGTAAGATTCGTCAGACACTTGTAAGTTTTTTGAACGCGGTAACGGATCTGGTTGGGGATTCGCAACGGGTGAGTCTTCAGGATGTGGTGACAATTCTGGTTGAGATTGCACCGTAGGTAAGTTTTCATTGTGAGATTCGTTGTTATTCAAGAATTCTAGAACTTCATTTTCAATTTCAGGATCTATCATGGCTACATCTAAATCAGATGGTGGGGATACAAGAAGGCTTTGCAAATCGTCGTTAAGTTCATTGATTTGATTTGGAGATGGTGATGCTTCTAACGTCTCTTGGTTGGCATTAAGATTTGCTTTGTTTTCTGGTAGTATAGGATTTACAGGATATCTAGAAAGAGCGTCTGCAGCAGAGTTTAATTTCCCTTTGCGATATACTATTTCGTATTCGTATTCTTCTAATTTCAGCCTCCAACGTTGGAGCTTGCTGCTGGGATCCTTGTGATTGAATAGCCATTTTAGTGGCCTGTGGTCCGTGACGATGAGGAATTTGTGTCCGTAAAGATAAGGACGGAAGGTCTTGCACCCGAATAGAATAGCTAATAACTCTTTTTCGGTTGTACTATAGTTTGATTCACTTTTGTTAAGGGTTCGAGAAGCAAAAGCTACTGGTTGGTCTTTACCGATGGGCCCTTGAGAAAGGACAGCTCCGATAGCATGATTTGATGCGTCGCAAGTAAGGATGAAAGGCTGTGTAAAATCAGGATATATCAGAAGCGGAGCTGTTGTTAGTTTCTGTTTGAGTGTATCAAAAGCGAGCTGCTGTTGATTTTCCCATTTGAATGGGACGTCCTTTTTAAGGAGGTTAGTAAGGGCTTTTGCGGTTTTTGAGAAATCAGGGATAAATCGTCGATAATATGAGACGAGACCAAGGAATGATTTTATATCCTTAGGTGATTTAGGGGTTGGAAATTCGGTAACAGATTTGACTTTCTCTGGATTAGGCTTGACGCCTTGTTCTGTGATTACATGTCCAAGGTAACAGACTTCTCGTCTGAGAAACTCACACTTATCAGGCTGTAGCTTTAGGTTAAAATCGCGTAATCTTTGGAATATAGCCGTAAGGTTATCAATACTAGAATTTAGGTCATGGCCATAACAGACTACATCATCGAGGTATACAAAGCACCTGGTGCCTTGAAGGCCCGAAAGAACAGAGTTCATTAATCTTTGGAAAGTGGATGGGGCGTTTTTAAGCCCGAAAGGCATTCTCGTGAATTGGAAGTGTCCTTCAGGAACAGTGAAGGCGGTTTTAGGTTTATCTTCTTCTTTTAGTTCAATTTGGTGAAATCCTGACGCCAGATCTAGCGTGGAAAAATATTTACTATTACCGAGTTGATCTAGGATTTCGGTTATTTGAGGAATAGGATAGGTGTCTCCGATAGTGACGTCGTTGAGTTTCCTGTAGTCAATCACCACTCTCCACTTCCGTTTATTAGAAGCGTCAAGTTTTTTGGGAACTACCCAAATTGGTGACGACCATGGTGAATCAGATGGTTCAATAATGTTTTGGTCTAGCATTTTGTCCATTTGGTTTTTTACTTCTTGTTTATGGACTTCTGGGAACCTGTATGTTTTAGTATGGATTGGAACGTCTGTCGTGGTTTTGATTTCGTGTTTCACGGCATTAGTATGCGAAAGATTTTCTTCTGAGAGATGAAAAATGTCGGAATAGTTAGAGCATGCTTGAAGGAGGGCATCCTTTTCCTCGGCGTTGAGGTGTGAGATTCGCAGCTGATCTAAAACTTTCTCTGTTCGTTCTACGGTATTACTGGACGTATTTACGTTGTTGATAAGGGCCTTGGATTTGTTTTTGAATTCAGAATAGTCGATAGGGTCTAGTTTTAAATTTAGATTGGAGTTCAGAGTGACGGACTCTTCAGATGTGTTTGCAACTGTTATGTTGACGCGATTGTTATCTTTTACGCGGACCACGCAATTAGCAATCAATAGGGAATCTGAGAAGTGTTGGTCGAGAACTAACCCTTCCTTTACCTCTGGATTTTTGACTGAGCATTCGATTATTATCTCGGATCTAGGAGGAATGAGGTAAGTAGGGTCGTGGAAGTATAGTTTAAGGTGTGATTTTCCAATATGGAGACGGTTTTTTTCATAATTGATATTGCATCCGAGAGCATTAAGCAGGTCTGAACCGATGATGCCATCGTATGGCAAACTTATTGCATCTACCACATGAAATTTGTGAGCGATATTGGATTTAGAAAGGCGCATTTTTAATTGGAAGTGACCTCTCGTAGAGATAAGTCGGTCGTCTTCGGGATCGATGCCTTTTAGTTGGATTGGTTCTTTTATTAATTTTGGGTGCTTATCTAAGCACGAATGTTTTAATAAGCATACCGCGGATCCAGAGTCAACCAGTAAGGTTAGCGGTAAGTCGGACACAGATGATTGAACCACCACATGGGGTAATAAGGTTTTCGAGGGGTCACACGTGATTTCGTAAACATTGGATATAGTAGGATTCGACTCATGTAGCGAGTGAGGATTACGAGTGGGCTGGCTCCCATGTAGCGGGGCTGCCACGGATATAGAAGATTTGGACTTGATGTCGGTTCTTGAATTGGAAGGATTACGAGTGGGCTGGCTCCCATGTAGCGGGGCTGCCACGGATATAGAAGTTTTGGACTTGGTGTCGGTTTTTGATTTGGGAGGTCCCGCACGACACCGGGACGAGACGTTTATTCGTTTTTTGGCTCATGGTCAACGGTATCATAGCCCTCTTGAGGCTGGTTTGTCGATTCGTCGAAGTCGATGTCATTTTCAGGGATATCATCGGAAACGAAGTTGACCCGGTAGGGTGTCCTTGGCTGGGCTTGGTGAGTCTCGAAGTTTTTGAAGTGGTTGTTATTGTATTCTCGTTTCCTGCATTGTTCTAGGGTGTGACCTTGAGTTTTGCAATATCTGCAGAAGGGATTTGACGAGTTATAGAAGTTGGGTCTATTTTGTGTGCTAAACCTTGGATTGTTCGAGTTTGGGGACATATTGGTTTGGTTTTGGTTACGTTGAATCGGTTTTTGAGTATTTGGTTTAAATTGACGCGGTTGTTGTTGGGTTGTTGAATTTTGCCTGAACAAGGATTGTTGAATCTTTTCTTCGGAAATTGCTATGTTTATGGCTTCATTAAGAGTTTTAGGTGATTTGCAACGGACAACGTTTGATAAACGCGTTGGAAGACCCATTTGGAAGTGATGGAGGGCTAGTTCCTCCATCCCTGCTGTCCTGCCTAGCATTTCCCTGGGCTTATGCCCGTGGGAAATGGATATCTCAGTTAGAAGTTGAGATAAACAGGTCTCTATCCTCAGAGCATACTGGCTTACGTTTTCGTTGAGGAGTTGTTTACACTCTTGTAAATCGGTCAGAAGGTGTGCATAGTGTTTACGCTCACTGAATTGTACTTTCAAAAAGTCTTTAAGTTGTGGCCAATTGTTAAATTCTTTAATTGAACATGCTATTTCTGCTTTCCCTTGAAGTTGACAAAGTATATATTTGAAAAGGATATCTTTCTGGGATTCCGAAGCTAGCTCATAGGCGTTATTACAGTTTACTAGGAATGAATTTAATTTTTCTCTGCTGCCGTCATAAGGTTTTATAAATTTCAATAGTGTGGATAAGTCTATGTCTATGTTTGTTTTGGGGGATGCAGCGGCACCCTTTCTAGTTCTTGTGGATTTGGGGATTGTTCCCTGAGGGGGAGGACACAGGCTTTGACTCTCTTCCTCTGTGTCGGTAACTATAAAATCAGGATTTTCTGGTTTTGGACTTTGGGATCTAGCGGCCATTATTTAATGATAATATCAAAAAGTGGATTTATATACACAAAGTTATAATTGTTTACAGTTTTTACAAAGATGCAGAAAAACACAGATTATGAATTACTTAAAATAACACAGAATGCACTAACAGAATACAGTAAGTCGGATAAAATGTTCACACAAGAGCAATGACCAAAGGATAACGTGAGAGTTCACTTACTGCAATAGCACGATATAGGCGAGCATGTTTCTGGGAATTCTCGCGGTCTCAGCGAGACTGATAAGCCACGGGTCGTCGAATTGCAGGTTGCGGTGAAGCCGGCTACGCATACACAATGCGCAGCAGTGGGCTTTACTTGAATTTCGGCGACCTTGAGGGCCAGGCCAAAATTTGATGCACTTCACTTGAACTTGGCACTTTTCACTTTTACACGCTTTACACTCGCGTTTTATTGAGATTTGACTCGTTGAAGGATTTCGGGGAATGAGGCGAACCGAGAATCTTTATGATCCCTTTACGCTGCCACCATAAATGTTATGAGCCTCAGGGTAAATTGGTTTTTAAAAAAAAAGACTTGAATTAATTTATGAGACAACCGTCTTGGATTGTGGATGGAATGAGACTGGTGAAAGGCTGGATGGGCTATCGGTATGAGGGGACTAACTGCTGACTAGCAGAAAGAGGAATGTTAGGTAAGCACTATAGCATACATGTTGCATATATAACAGTTCGTTCGTTCGTTCTTTGGGTGAGAGGGAAAGGGGCTCTTATTCACCCTGCTTACGCTTCTACTAACGCTTACGCTTATGCTTGCGCTGTGCTTACGCTTACGATTACGCTAACGCTTACGTTTACGCTTACTTTTAAGTTTTTAGGCATCCATATAGACTCTAATCTATCGTGGAATACACAGATTGACCTTGTCCGCTCTAAATTGTTTCACTATTCATATTCATTATATGTACATGCTACGAAAGCTTGTTAATGAAAACGACTCTACTTACTCTATGCTTATCACGCGTTTTCCGTTAAAAACCCTCATTCTGGTGTCATTTTTGACATTGAAAACGACAAAATTCATTTTGGGTGTCGTTCGAAAGGTTTTCGGGAGGGAGGAACCCGATTTCGGTGTCAAATTTCACAATAGTGTCAAATATCATGATAGATGTTGTTTGATAGATTTTCAGTGGTGAGAAATTCAGCGCCCGTAGCAGCAGTAGTTATCTAAGTAGCTGTTATAATTCATAAGTCTGTGGTTCTCCTTGCAGGCTTGTACAGAACTAGGATTGGAAGGTAAGAGGATGGATGGAAATGCAATATGACAGTCCCGAGAGACGCTTCATTTAATCAAACAGGTACCGACTACTGGCTACTATCTATTTACGTCTACGAATGTATTTGAAGTGTAGTCTAGTCTATGAATAAGCGATTATGGCTCGATGGGAAAATGTCTGCTTTTCAATGTGTCGATCCTTGGTTCGATCCAGGCTCTTGTTATCGACCAATGACTGGTTTTTCAAGTTATGTGCGGGATCAAAAACTTAACATTGTGTTACGGCAGCCTCCTTAAGAGCCGATAATTCCAGACTAGGCATGCTCAACCTTAGGCCAGAGTGTCACTAACCCGTTTATATAAAGCTCTGCTGGTAAAATGTCTAGATGTTATGAGTAAAAATAAATTAAGTATCAAACTTTCTGTAGCGGCTTTAGTTTGGCTTTAGCTTAAGGTCAACTGAAAAAAACTACCATACGTCCGTGAACTTCTGACACCTCTTATCTTACATTTGAGAATTTGAAAACTTAAAACTCCTAACTTCCGTCCAATAAAGAAAAGCTCAAAATAATAGCTATTTTGCAACATTAGTAGTAAAAGCATTTAAAAAATGACCAAGTGTTTTATTTTTATTTTTTCAATAGTCTTCACGGTGGCTAAATAAATCAGTTTATTGTTCCTCTTGTAAAATGTGCGTAAAATCAGATGGGAGATCTCAGAAGTTCACGGACACATAGTTAAGTTACGGTCGAAGCGAACAGTCTTTGGATGGGTGACCATGCAAAAGTCTGCCCCTTTGACATTTAAAAAGTAGCATTTACATCTAGCTGTGAGGCGGATGACACGTTACATTATAGGTCCCAGTGCGGTTATTAGTTTAGTATAACAAAACAGTTGCAAATTCAAGTCAGATGCCCCGGGGCGGCTTGAAAACTCTCGACACTAAAGCTTGACCACTTAAATTGTACGGAATTATTATTAATATCATCTTTCTTCTCCAAATTAACAGAGAAGCTCGTAATAAATACTTTCTAACAAATCATGTCACCTATTGACATTTGTTACTTTGAGTGCATTCCACTCTTTTCAAAACAATATTTTACCAAACAAGACCCTCTGCATCACTGTAACTGTCACCGCACATCTTTATGAAGGCTGTAACTCTTCTGACCCACATACAGACAGACATTATCATACAGGGTTACCGGTAATTAGCGCTTACCTTTTAAAAAAGGCTCATACATTGTATATTTACACGACAGCGCTGTAAAATTCACCTGATGGTGACGACCTCGTTGGCGTAACGGTACTATGCTGGACTGCCAATCAGAAGGCTCCGGGTTCGATTACCGGCACGACCAACATCTTTGTGCTGAAAATTGATTTATTGGCTGTGGGTCTCGGTGTTATATATCTATGTAAAATATGTAAGTATGTATATGTAGTATATCAGTTGTATTAGGAAACATACAAACTAAATGGTACTGTATGGGGTTAGCCAGCCGTGTGTGAAATGTGTCCTAATATTTATATTTTTTTACTTATTGTGATATACGATGCATCGCGCTTACCTAGAAGAAACTTGCCAAATTATAATTATCGGGGAGCAGGAAATCTGGAATGGTATCACAAAACTTGGCGATCCGGACAATAAAAGTAGTGGCAAAATGCCTAGTGCGTGCCTTAGGTACTCTATAATAAAACCTATGCCATCTTAGCGTTTAGATCAACAACATTTGTGACTAGAAAAGGACGTCTAGCTAAACAGCTTGTTTGAAATTATATCGATATCTCAGTGGCATCGACACGATTGATTGGCTGCCGCAAACACCCACGTGACTTCGACAGCCAATCGCATTAAGCATTTCATGGATTCTCGCATTATGGCGCCGCTGATTTGTCAATACAATCTGTTTGAGGAGCACTGCACTTGGCACTCATGTAAAGCCAAGTCAGAACCCTTCGGGCGGCTTGAAAACTCTCGTCTCTCGAGCTTGGCCACTTAGTTCATACGAAGAAGAAGAAGACTCAGGTGAATTGTGATCAAGCGCTAGACTATATTGTAAAAATCCTAAGTAGCCCTGTAAACATCGAGTGATGGATTAGTTGGATGTATCATTGGACAGAGTATTTTATATCGGCTCGCTGTCAAATAATGAAAAGATTGCCGTGTGTGGATTGATTTGTATTGACCACGTTATTTATTTTTATAGCTCTTGTGTGTGTGTGTGTGTTTGTTGTAAATTCCCTGTACATATGTCGTGGATAAAGAAATGCTATGATGCCATTATGGCAAGATGTGTAATTTTTTGTTGGACTTTATCTTGTGGTTATTATATATTTCTCGCCAAAATTTTAAATATTAGCACCTTATCTAGGACAATAAAAGAAGAGGTGTTAAAATTTTGTTTTCTTCCTTTCAAAGGTGTGTAAGTCGGACTTATTCTTAGCTATGAATGTATAATATATACTTTAATGAAAATCAAAGCAAGATGGCCATCAAAAATTATCTACCGCGGGTTTTCTAATTTTTTAATACATATAAACTTGTCGTTCTTGCTTTATTGTCCATCATGCCTTCTGCTGTATCTTTTTGCTAATTTTTTTCGCTCTTTATCTATAGAACAATAGGCCTTATTCTTTATTTTACAACTGATTGGTTTGCATCTAACCGCGGCTTGCCTGGTGTTAAGCAACACTATATCTACGATGTTACAAGCTTACCTAGAAAGAATATATAAACTCTAGATTTGAAGACCCCCAGATGGCACTTCTCAAGGAACAGAGACTCGGGAAGAGAATTCCAAATTTTCACCATTTCGTCTCTTTTAACCGCTAAGACCATATCGTCTGGATTTTAGAATGTACGAGTAAATAAAGATAACTTACCACAAACTCCTCGTGGTTAGAGTTAAAATTTAAACTATTTTTAATCAAGCTGAGAACAATAGATCTCACACCTATTACACAATAGAGTCACTAAGCTCAAGAATTCAAGAAAGCGGCGCATAGCAGACGCATGAGCAGGGATGTAATCAAGGTATGGTTTTTCATATCGTATACAGCTGGGCATTTGACAAGCAGGATTCAAGATTCCACACGAGTTAGTGCCACTCTGACCTAAAGTATACAGAAATACAGAACTTTATTAACCATAAACAACATTCGTTTAAGGCAAGTCACACTACAATAATTACTTCATACTTAAAAATTCTAGTTAGATTGAATTAACTTAACTTACAAATTTAATTAAATAAATATTCACCTCCATTAAATACAACACATAATAGCACTTGTTTCTCATTTCTATTAAATTTAAAATAATACTTTTAAGACATGAATAACGATTCTGCAAGCTCCATATTCATATAGCTTAAATTATAAAAGGAATTACTTTCTCATTAACTTTTTGTTTTCTGGTTAAACATACTACTATTAAGATTTGGTTTTTTCTCTGGCAACTTGTTATATATTAATATTTTTGTATAACATCCAACATATGGTACATTTTATTTTCATGAATTTCTAGTAGGTAACATGTCTAATTTGGAATAACTGGATCTTAAGGCAGCTTCCGGAATACATTATTAGTGAAACATTTGTCGCCAAGCGCCTAACAGTGTTTTCCGGCAGCCTCCTTAAGAGCCAGTTGTTCCAGACTACGCATGCTCCACCTTAGGCTAGTGTGTCGCTGACTTGTGTGGTTACGAGACTGCTAGTCAAATGCCATAGCTTTAAGAATTAAAAAAAAAGATGGAGAAACAAAGAGTCAGATTCACAGGTCAAATTTCTAACGCCGTTTTTTCACGAGGGGGAAATCTTCAGTAAGATACCCAGCTACAATGGGGTGCAGCTGGGTTATGTGGGATTTTTACCCACTAAAACCCCCTCGGTACCCAGTCTCGATGCTTGATGGAGGGCTTCAGGTTCTTCGGTGGAAACACACTGAGGCCCTTTTACTTGCAGCAACATCCACATAGGCAAAGACTGCCAACCCTCCCAGGCCCAATTTAAATGGAGTGTCGGAACCCCAGTTCCAACAGTCCTTTTTAACGCCTAGTCATTGTTGCGAAAAAAAAACACAAATAAGCTTCTCTATGGAGTCGAAAGCTGCCCCCGTTAGTTGGTCCTGATTACGCCCCTGTGTTCAAGATGCGGTTAGTGAGGTATTTCCATTAGAAATGTGGAATTAAAGATGTCTTTAGTGAAGCGCAAATACTTTAAATGATTGGTGGATTGGAGCAATATGCGAGCTTATGTAGCTTACAAAAAATATATTCATATGCATACCTTAAAGGTAAGCCTCTTTTTTTTTAATTATTCATGTTTGTGTTCAATAGAGAATTTTCTACCTTTCTATCATATACCTTAGAATAGCAGTATAGATATAGCAGTATAATAATTAATAGCAAATGGGACTTAATCTCTAACACGCTACATTATTAAACATTACCACATTTGCAAGAAATCGGGCCATTTTTACTAAATTTAATTGATAAATAAAAGAAATGGTCTCGTCTCGTCTCGTCTCGTCTCATCTCGTCTCATTTTATCTCATCTTATATTATCTTATCTTATCAGTCTCATCCTGTTCTGTCCTGGCCTGGCCTGTCCTGTTCTGCCCTGTTCTGCCCTGCCCTGTCCTGTCCTGTCCTGTCCCTTAGACCCTTGCTCCAAATTTAATTGCCAAGAAATTTAATCACATATTAACGAGCAGGACACACCTTATAATAATACAATTATTTAAAAAACCAGAAAACAACAGAATAACTATCTTCAAATAACGTAGCAGTAATATCCTGGAATCCTCCAGTTAGTTTATCTCAGTAAGTGTAAGTTAGTATTAACTTAGTTCTGGCGATCAATCTGCGGTCTAACTTCAAGTTACAGCTAACTTAGACGGAACTTGAACTGAGAGTTTGTGGTTAAATTGAAATTGGACGTGCTGGGTTTAATTTAGTTTTTTATTGCTCAGTTTGTCTTTTGGTATTTTCTTTATGACTAAATTGGTTAAATTATATTTATATTATGTATAGTTAAAGTTTTTTTTTTAAAGTTCCAGACAGCATTCCATGAGAAATTTTTAGGGTTCCGTGTCTAAAAGGTAGAAATGGGACCCTAATACTAGGCCTCCCCTGTCCCCGCTGTTGTCTGACTGGTGACAGACACTCAGAAACCGTGAGAGCTAAAATTTACCCAAGTTATGTATTTTCTGAGCCGCTACATCAAGAAATACAAAAAAAAATAAAAGGGTTCTTCATACTTTTTTTTTACCAGTAAACAATAACGGTAAATGTAGAATTAATAGGTATCTTCTAGGTAAGCGTGCCACACCGTACACTGCAGCGCAGCTTAACATCAGACTAGCTGTAGTCAAACGCTAACCTATCAAGGATAAAAAAAAAACGCTTAACACTTTCACAGAATATAATATATGAAAAAGATAAGGAGTGAGTAAAAAGACGAGGATTGGAAATGCGTAAGTGCTTTACCTCCATGTAAAAAAAAAGGCAAGCGTGATACAACTTGGACCACAGTAAAGCTTAACATCAGTCAAGCTGCGGTCAAGCGTGACCCTATTTATTCATTATTACAATAAAAAATACATTTTCAATGCCCCCAAACAACCAGAAAAGTATGTGTCAACCAAATCCGTTCACGGAAATTGAAACATTTAGTCCGGCGGACCGGCAGAACCGATCTAATGCATTTCAATTAGTTGAACAATGGCGTCACTAGACTGATGCCGTGACGGCCTGTCGGTCACAGGTGGTTACTCTCGCTAAGTAACCGATTACAATAACTGTTTTACCACATCCAGTTTAAAAAAGCAAAGTTGCAGAGCCTAGAGCACCGCCGCATTGTTGCCAGTCTGTCGGTATTCTATCGGTTGCATTTCGGCGAGTGTGCAACAGAATTACATGATATAATTCCCCCCGCCCCCTTCCACTATCGGACGAGCAGGGAAACGCCAAGGCGGCATCGGTTTACGGTTGAGGTGCCTAAGGCACGCACAAAGCGTTTTGCCTCCACCTTTGTTGTCCGAACCGCCAAACTTTGGAATTCCTTTCCGAATTCCCTGTTCCCCAATGACTACAATCTACCGATTTTCAAGGCGAGAGTGGACCGGTTCCTTCTAGGTAAGCGCCATTCACCGTAGACCTCAATACCACTTAACATCAGGTGAATTGTGGTCAAGCGCTGACCTATACAGAGTAAAAAAAAATGTTATTCTTTAATTTAACTTTGACTTAATTTAATTTCTTTCTGTGTCCATTTTATTATCTTTAATGTAATGTATTTTCATAAGGGCGCCATGCCTGAAATAAATGAATTTATTATTATTATTAAACAGTTTAGTTAATGTAGCCATTAATTTTTTTTGACACATTTCTCACACGGCGGGATAACCCCACACTGTACCATTTCTAGTTCGTATCATGGTTGCTAACACAACTTATATACTACATATACATACATATTTTATATAGATACACCATGCATCCTTTTTTTTGACCGTGACTTTTGGCGCTACTGTGTCTCGGATGACACGTTAAATTGTAGGTCTCAGCTGTTAGTCTTAGTACAAGTAACCGTCAGAGGCCTTCAGGCGACTTGAAAACTCTCGACCACTTAGCTTCGACACGAAGTTTTGCCACTTGTCTTTGGTATAGGGCTTGGCTTAACGACTAATTTTATGAACTAAGACTTATAACCGGGACCTACAATTTAATGTGTCATCCAACCCGAAACGCCACTTTTTAAAAGACAACCTTGTGCATGGTCACCCCTCCAAAGACTGTTCCCTTCGACCGTTGAATTAACTTCGATGATCGCGTCAGATCACCTTAGTTAGCCGAGCTACGGGCGCTTTGGTAATCTTTACCGTAATATCTTGGTAGATGTACCTATAGTACGTACATATACATGGGTATATATAGGTATTCTGTTGTAGTTTTACTCGTAAATGTCAATCGTAACAAATTGAAAGCTAATCGTAGAAAGTTATGCCTGAGGCTAGAACGTGATCTGATGTTTAGTACCTAGAACTAAGGGCCTTCGCACACGGTAAGTAAAAACATAATACATATTTTAAAACGTTTGTAAATTTTTTTAAGATGGCGGGACGAACTAGACTCCTTCTGGAAAAACTGGACTCAAAAAGCTCAAAACCGGGATGAGTGGAAAGAGGAAAGAGAGGCCTTTGCCCAGCAGTGGGACGGAACCGGCTTAAAATAAAATAATGATTGTAAGTTTCCAAATTGCACCAACGTACGTCACGGCCTAGGTCGCATAGCTTTTCAAACAGATTGTATCGATATAGCATTCTCATCTGAACGCTACCATGGGGCGAATGACACGGTAGCGTTAAATTGTAGTTCCCGGCTGTGAGTCTTATTACAAGCAGTCGTTAAGTCAAGTCAGAGGCCTTCGTGCGGTTTGAAAACTTTCGAAACTAGAGTTTGGCTACTTAGCTCATACGAAGAAGAAGACGTAAGCATTACGATATGCTGATGTTACAGCGCCGTGTGCGAAGACTCTAAGCATTAATCTTACTGTACCTACAAGCTACGATTATGCTGCACCTCTATACCTTTTATAAATTCCCTTTATTAAATGATAATATATGTTTATCTCGTTTCCATCATATCAGTTTCACAATTTACATTTATAAGAAAATAAATTTGTACTTCTGCCTTCTGAGATAAATTTATTCTGTACTTGCTGCGTTATCCACGTTAATCCGGGACAAAAGAAGTTAATCCGGGATAAAAGCAGCCTATGTGTTAATTCAAGGTATAACCTATCTTCATAGTAAATCTCATCAAAATCGGTCTAGCCGTTGGAGGGTGAAGATGTAACATAGATTTTGAAGTTATTTGCTAGAATAAAACTAACAGCTAATAGCCAACTAGCTAACAGTCGGAACCTTCAATTATATGTGTCCCCCGACAAATAATGCCACTTTTTAAGGTACAATCTTGTGCATAGTCACCCATCCAAAGAATATCCGCATCGACCAATGCTTTACTTTGATGATTGTGTCAGATTACCTTATTTAGCCGAGTTACAGGCGCTATCTAGAATTTCTCGGATTCAAAACTAAACCTAACAGCTAACATCACAAGTCATCGCTTTTAAATGCCGGTAGATAGATAGATAAACACTTTATTAAAATACTCACAATAAAATAAAATTACAGAGAACACATAAAGAACTTAAAAGCTAGTGCCTTAACTGGCGCCCTTATCGCTAAGAGATCTGATCCCTCAGAGTCAGGCAACCAATTGTAAGAATATAGACAAGGAAAAACTTAAACTTATATTATTACTTATGTAATATCTTATATATAAAATTTCCGTGTCACAGTGTTCCTTCGAAACGGCTTGACCGATTTTTTCCAAATTTTATATGCGTATTCAGTAGGTCTGAGAATCGGCTACTGTATATTTAGACATAATGATTAAGACAAAACAACGTTTGCCGGGTCAGCTAGTATCTTATGATATTACATAAGTAATAATATAAATGTATATGTGAATTCGAATAAATAAATATAATATTATGACAATCCGATAGCTATCAATTATATCTACGATCTTATGTATTTGAGCTAGTTCGTCTTTGCTATGAGTCAGTTTTAATATAAACAAACGGTAGCTAAGCTTAGAAACAAAATAACAAATGATAACGACAGGCGGAGCTCCCGAGACAAGACATCCAAACTCAATCAATCATCGAGTCTAATGTAGCATCTGATTAAATGTTACCGTGGCGCCGATTCTAGCGTACACTCGACTAAATCAAATTTAAAAGCTCTGTTTCTTTTAGTCATTAGTGATTAGAAAGAAACGCTACGATCAAAGAACGCTATATGAACCATAGATAAAACAACTTAAATCACGTCATATATGAAAAATGAAGGTAGTTGAAGAGCTCATATAAATGGTTGCGTTCTAAAATCGCCTACTTTTTCCATATTTGACGTGATCTTAAAGGTTTCTATTATGGTACAGATAGTACAAAACAACTAAAATCACGTTAAAAATGGAAAATTAAGGTAGTTGAAGAGCTCATATAAATTGCGGTTGCGTTCTAAAATCGCCTAATTTTGCTACATTTGAGGTGATTTTAAAGATTTCGCCTATGATACAGATAGTGCAAAACAACTGAAATCACGTCAAATATGGAAAATAAAGGTAGTAGAAGAGCTGATATAAATGATTGCTATCTTAAATTGCCTACATTTTCCATATTTGAGGTGATTTGGATGATTTGTCTATGGTTCAGATAGTACCGTCTCTTTCTTAGTCACTAATGATGAATAACGATACAACTACTTTAAATTTTGTTTGGTTGTGTAAACTAAACTTTATTTAGAATAGTCCTATCTCTTTTTACTATGAGTATCTAGAAAGGAACGGCTGCATCTAACCCATAGACAAAACAACCAAAATTACAAATACGGAAAATTTGGACAATTTTAAAACGCACCCATTTACATCAGTTCTAAAACTACCTAAATTTTCCATATTTGGCGTGATTTTAATTGTTTTGTCAATGGTGCAAATATTACCGTCTCTTTCTAGTCACTAATGATGAAAAGAGATAGAGCTACTATTTAGTTTAGTCATGAATGTACGCCAGAATCGCCACCAGTAGTGGTTCTCCCTCTAAAAATAAACTAAACTGGGGTGATGAGAAATTGATTATCATAACATGTGTGTGGCTTGATGATCATTTTGAATAGGATTCAGGAGCAACTGGCATGGCTGAGGTACTTTTGACTACCGACATGAAAAAAAAAACCTGATTAGGAACACCTAGAAGTAGATACTTAGATCAAGTTATAGAGAAGTCATGCTTTAGGTTTCTAAAATTTGGAAATAGATCGAAGGAAATGGAAATGGATGGAGTAAAGCACGGCTTAGTGGACTTTCCCGCTGTCAATCGTGATTTTTTGACAGTTCGGTTACATGTTCAACAACTGTTATGAGTATCATCATCATCATCATCAGCCTGTGTCTTCCCACTGCTGGGTATAGGCCTCCTCTCCAACACGCCATACAGTACGGTCTTCAGCCAGTTTCCACCAGCTCTTTCCAGCGTGCCTAACGATGTCATCTGACCATCGTGCTGGTGGTCTGCCTCTCTGTCGTTTTCCGTTCCTCGGATACCACTCGGTGACTGCCCTGGTCCACCTAGAGACTTCCCTACGCACCAAGTGTCCTGCCCATCTCCACTTCAACTTGGCAATCCGTATCCCTACGTCTTCGACTTTTGTACGCCGTCGAATTTCAACGTTGGGAATACGGTCTACCAAGCGTATTCCTAGCATGGCCCGTTCCATGAGTATACTTATTAGTAAAAAAGAATACGAAGAAGAGAACTAGTCTACATAACATAACATAAAACAACTTCATTTACCAAAAAGTTGTACATTTTTGTATATCGACACAAACTATGACTAAATAAGTACTAGGCTTAAGAGTATAAAATATGTGTTTATGTACACTTAGTTGATCCCTGAATCCCACACGAGGCAAATCCTGTGTTGTGGGATTCAGTGCCTTCCCTTGTTCTACTATAAGAACTAACCTCAGAGCTCAGGCGCTATCTGAAAACATCAAAACATCCTATCCCAATCGGTTATATATCAAGAAAAGGAAAAACCATTATTCCCATTATTTAATGCTAGCAAAGAATAAAAAAGTTATATCAATAAAGCTGTATCACATAATTTCTAAAGATACTCGTATGTAGTTATAATGTAACTTCGTCTAGAAAGCTTACTTTACCTATGTACATACATATATGGACATAAATAATTGTCAATAAACTGTCTTTTATTTCTCAGACATTTATATCATAGACTTTATAAAAGTATTCATCAGGTTAACTCCACCCGGACCAATGTACTTAATGAAATCCATGAAACCATAATTTTTCAAATACTATTTGATACCCAAAGACCTTGGCAAGATTGTCTAGATAAAATCGATAAGGACTGTGCCATTAGAACTGTAGAACGAACTAACTGGAAGGAGATAAGGGAGACCAATGTCCAGCAGTAGGATATATATAATAGGCTTACTTGATTACTTGATGGTTCGATTTCGTTTATTGTGAGGACTGCGAAGCTTTGGAACTCACTACCTGAGTCTCTGTTTCCTGAGAGGTATCATCCGGGGGCCTTCAAAAGCAGGGTTAATAGGTATCTTCTAGGTAAGCGTGCCACACCGTAGACTGCAGTGCAGCTTAACATCAGGCTAGCTGTAGTCAAACGCTAATCTATCAAGGATAAAAAAAAAGTTTCCATGATGTCGATTTGTCCGATGTCCAGCCGCGTGAGATGAATCTACTTCAGAAGGGCTAGCGCGGGTAGTGGATAATTTTTCCACCGTCAGAGAAAATATCTGTTCATATTTAATGCGTTTGAAGTTATATTTATGTAAATTTCTACAAAATCTTTTAAATAATACTATAATAAAAAAATTTAAACTCGAAATGATTACTTACAGTTATTTTTTCCTCAACACCAATTCAGATAGTTTGTCCCCTGCCAAATGTCAATTGAAGAGTATTTATCATCGTTTTAAATGAATAGCGGCATAAAAAGCCCACGATTAAAATCAAGTTAAAATATATTGTAAAGGAAATAATTCGTTCTGACTATGTTATTAAAATGATTTTCCATTGAGAGGTGGAAATAATGGTGGAAAGACCGTAAGTCCTCGTCCAGTGCTAGAACCCCGCTAGAACGGTGTCCTCCAGGAAAAGCAGAAGCTCATACAAGTTGTCTGTCGTGAAGCCAAGTCCGAGCTCTTAAGGTGGTTTGAAATTTCTTGACACCAGAGCTTGGCCACTTAGCTCATACCGAAAAAGAAGAAGATATTATTTATATTCATTTGATTTTCAGGTGAGCAGCATTATGTTGATTTGCCTATATCACACTGATTTGATTTTTTTTTCTATAAATAACTACAGTGTAAACTCCGTGTAACGTCACTCGATTTAACGACAAACTCTCTAAAGCGTTCAAATCAATCGGTTTTAGTTGATTTCCATATTGTATTGCTTGTATTCCATACAATGATACATTCCCTCCATTTAACGACTCGCTATAACGCCATAAAATGCATAGTCTCTTCAGTGTCGTTATATAGAGTTTACAATGCAATTATAATGTTGATCAGGTTAATATTATTGTGCGGTATTATCTAACTTATTATACTGTACTAAGTAAAATAAGTTAGATAATACTGTCAACTAAGTTTAATTTAATTACTACATCTATGGCTATGATACAAACTAGAATCCAACATAGGTAATTCATCACTTGATAATTAACCGGCTGTCACATCTCAGTACATTCTTATTCCTTTTCTGGAGCGTCTTTCTTTTTCTAATTATATTTATCTCACTCCTTCATGGGTACGTCTGTCTGTCTGTCATTAGTTTGTGTGATTGACATCTTCCGGTAGCACTGCGCTGTACAGTTAAGATTATAATTTATAAGTGGATTAATATGTATAAATTTAATTATAGGAATTCTACTAAGAAGGGTGTTATGGACTCTTAGAATGGGTTGAAACTTCGAAATGTTTCATAAGCAGCCCACTATACGTTCCCACTGCTGAGACTCGGAGCTTTCTCTCACTAGTATTGAGTTAAAGATCATAACCCATCACTGGCCAAGTGCGGGTTGGCGGATGACACACGTCTTCGGATATTGCTGTCCTCAAACGTGTCGGTTTCCTCACGATGTTTTCCTTCACCGTTAAGCGAGTGCACACATAACTTGAAAAACAAGTCAAGGTGTAGCCGCGATCGAACCAGGGGCCGTATGATTGAAAAGCAGACGTCTTTACCACCAAGACACACTCGCTTGCTTTTTTTTGTGGATTATTATATATTAATTTAATTATAGGAATTCTACTAAGATGTTGAAGAACAGTCAGTGTCCAGCAGGGCTAAAGTGGCCAGCAGGGCGATCACAAAAGTCAGCGACTCTGGGTTCAAGCGTAGCAAGCCAGGGCCTTGATTCTGTAAGGCCATTTCTCTATCTTACCACGGCAAGACACGTTAAAGGCGTGTAACGCGCTCTTACGGTATTCGCTATGCCACTAACCGATTCCGTAACCACAGTGACGTAAGGAATTGAGCTGTCAACTTATCGTGCCCTGCGAGGGCACGTAACGCGCCAAGACACGCTATTTCCCATAGTAACTTCTTAATATTCTATGTCTATGACTTGTAAACAAAAAGTTTCGCATTTCATTACACACGCTCACGCATTTCATCACATTTTTCCATTTTTATTCTTATAAAATAGTATCCTAAAGTACCTAATAATACTATCCTACTTCAATTGTAAGTTTAGAAAGACATATTCAACAAAATATGTCAGTTTTTAATCTATGTGTTATAAGAAAGTGTGTATAAATTATTAATCAAGGCACTGAAGGAAATAAAACAGCATGTTATTGTTGCTTAAATACATTTTTATTATACACTCATCGCTAACCAACAAACAAATCTCATGAGAGATTCAATAGCATGCCTATTTTACCAATTATATAATTCCATATATTAATGTATGTTTTTGTTTCAGGTTGGTGCATGTTATGCAAGATATTAGTAATAAGTTGGACAAACTAATAGAAAAATAAATCTTTTAAAAAGTTCATAAGTATCTATTATTTTAAACATATGTACCTTACAACAATTAATTACACCAGTAGTTCCTGAGATTAGCATGTACAAACAAACATATCATACATATCTATACTAATATTATAAAGCTGAAGAGTTAGCTTTATAATATTAGAATAGATATATACATAATTGTTTATATTCTAGGCCGATTTTGCCACAAAATATTAATAAGTTGTTGTCTTACTAAATTGCCAGCAAGAGAATCAGATTGAATTAATATATTATTTTCCCTTAAACTTGCAACTGTAGTATCAATTTCAACTGCATCATTTAGGCATACATTATGCAGCACTGCACAGGCATTTACAATTTTTGCACATTTGTTAACAATTGTTACCACTAGGATTATAACTATACTGGTGTTAATGTCAATTAAGTACTTTAATGCAAAATAAAAAATTTTCAAACTGAACTGAACTGAATCCAAATCCTAACCTCATGGTAAATCATCAAAATCGGTCCTGCCGTTGGTACTTGAAGGAGTACTATAGATTTTGAAGTTATTTGCGTATCCCACGGGAATTACAATAGTTTTCGAGAGAATACTACTTATGTGTTAATCTAAGGTCTATCCTATCAGCACACCAAATTAAATCAAAATCGGTTTAGCCGTTTGAGCGTGAAAAATTTATATACAAACTCACCTACACACAAACTTTCGCATTTATAATATTAGTACGATTACACGACAAAAACAAGTCAGAGGCCTTCGGGCGGCTTGAAAAACTCACGACACCAGAGCATGGCCACTTAGCTCAAACGAAGAAGAAAAAAAAGAAGACATAATAAAAAAAATAAAAAAAAAACATATTTGGACACCTTTCACACACGGCTGGTAAACCCCATACTGAACCATTTCTAGTTCGTGTTATGGTAGCTAAAACAGCTGATATACTACATATACATACATACATATTTTTTATATAATATATCATATTTAACACCTAGACCCACAGCCAACAAATTTAGTTATGCACAAATATGTTGGCTGGGCCGGGAATCTATCCCGGAACCTACTGATTGACAGACCGGCATGGTAACCTTCACGCCAACGAGGTCGTCGTAAAAAACAATAACTAAAATAAATTAAGGTATTAACCACCAAAATTCAATGTACTTGTATTTTCTACGAAAACGAACAAAACCTCTAAAACACAATGTAACCCATCAAACGACAAACACTGCCTGCCTATTTGCGTATTACTATTTACTCTAAACTATTACGTATGTTAGTATAACTACTACAGTCTAATCTGTATGTTCTGCCCTCATTCCCTGCATATATTATACGGAACCATTGTGTTTGCGCCGCTTTGTTTGTGCGGCGCGGTACCCTGATTTTACATGTTTGTGTGTTTTGTACGGTTTGTCTTTGTATAACGAAACTAGGTTCTGTTCCCGGGTTTACGTCAGTCCACTTTCTACACTATGTTTCATAGTTTTTCTGCTGGATGAGCTTTTTTGTACAATACAGCTAGGTATTAAACCAGAGTTATGTAACCAAACTGAAACTGATTGATTTTGGTAGTAACATGACGCTTACAAAATGAAATTGAAACAGTGACTCGAGCGTTTTATTCATATGACGAATTTATACCTAGTTTTAAATAATTTATTGACATTCAATTGAATATCTTGCGAATTGACATCTTTATTTTTATAATTTTTCATTATATTATTTATTATTTAATAATAATTATTATTAAAATAAGATGCCAGATGTAGTACTTGTATGTACTAATTGTATTATATAATTTCAGACCTGTAATATTTTTACTATGAACTATGAACACATTGCTATTTTATGATATGGGGACTTCATCCCGACCTATATTTAATCTTTTACCTCTATTTTTTTAATTTTATTATTCAAATTCAAATCAATTTATTGCGAATATTAGTGGTATAGTTACAGACAGGTATTGGGTCAGAGAAAAAAAGTGCACCATATTCTGCCTAGCGGCGTGCAATAATAGTCTATGATAAAACTTAAAGCTAATTAAATATACTTGTACATTATTTATTATTTAGATTAGTATGTCATTTATTTATAGTCTAGTATTAATTACCAAAGAGAGATCCGATAAAAATTCGTCAATAGTATAATATGATTTGCTTACAAGAAAGTCATTGAGTTCTGTTTTAAAATTATTTAAGTTACAATTGGACCTAATTTTTGCCGGAATCTTATTATAAATGAGTGGAGCAATACCAAACACACTTTTACTTAATGTAACGGTCCTTCTCTGCTGAATATATTTTGATCACCTTGTATATACATTGTTTCCTATGGACTCTGTGTCTGAAAATAAAGATTTTTATTATAATAAAACAAATAGCATTAAAAACGCATTAATAAATAATCCATCCATCATTTTCCCACCGTAATGTCTCAACACCGCTAGCCCATTACGCAAATATTTTAAACTTCTATTTTTATAAAATCAATCACTCTGCATTTGATAAGAGGTCTGAGTAAGGGCGTGTCAAGCGTCGCGGGTCAGAAATATTATGATGGATGGTGACTCGGGGGAATGCAAATATTGGACTTGACAATCCACAGTTAAATGATCTATATATACTAGCTGACCCGGCAAACGTTGTTTTGCCTCACTTAGGGGTATGAAAAATACATAGTGTAGCTTATATGACACGTTCGTAGACTTACCATAGCAGCGCATTACTCAACCCAGTCGAAAGGTATCGACATCTGTTAGAATCATTTGGAGTTAACAGATAACTGTCAAATATAACAGACAATAATTAGCAATAAATTGAAATTGCGACTATAATTTGAGATTTAAACTATCCTATCTCTCAAGTTGGATCGAACTGCACATAGTGTGCGAATTTTATTATAATCGGTTAAGTGGTTTAGGAGTCCATTGAGGACAAACATTGTGACACGAGATTTATATATATGTATTAAGATAACCTTAGGTTGCCGATGAAAATTCTCTTCGGGCTTTCGTGCTTAAAAGGTAATAACGGGACCCTATTACTAAAAGCCTCCGATGTCTGTCTGTCTGTCACCAGGCCGAATCTCAGAAACCGTAGCTAAAGGTAAATTTTCACAAGTTATGTAGTGTGGCGTGGTGGTACAAACGTCTGGTTTGCTTTTCAATCAGACGGCCCCTGGTTCGATCCCGGCCCTACACCAATGACTTGTTTTTCAAGTTATGTGTGGATTTGCACTCACTTTACGGCGAAGGAAAACACCGTGAGGAAACCGACACGTTTGAGGACCACAATATCCGAAGACGTGTGTCATCCGCCAACCCGCATTTGGCCAGTGTGGTGGATTATGGCCTATACCTCTCTCCTCGTGAGAGAAGGCCCCGAGTCCCAGCTGTGGGAACGTATAGTGGGCTGCTTATGCTTATGCATTTGACCACATGAGCTAGCGACACTCTGCCCTAAGGTGGATCATGTCTAGTCTGGAATAACTGGATCTCTAAAAGAAGCCTGCCGAAACCCTCCGTGTAGTGTAAGGCGACAGATTTTATAACTTGAGAGTGGTAGCTACCAGACAAGTACTAGAAAATAAAAAATGGGTTGAATATTTTTATTCACTATTTAGTATAAGATGAAAAAAGTCACTGGCCGGAAAAAGTTCAATTACGTAAAAGTCGCAATAAATTCGAATTTAGAACGTCTCGCCGTGTGTGGTCGTCTACACCGCGCGTTTAACCAGCAGGCGGTTGGTTAATCCACAATTATTTAGGGTTGACACTTCTTTTGATGAAAATAGGTTAGAAATTTGACATTAACTTTAGTGCTAGGAATCAGTGTAGAGATACGCAAACACCATTAATGGTATTTTTGTCAACTTTTTTAAAATATAAAAATAAACAATGTTCTACTTACATTGTTTATTTGTTATTTGCCGTTTAATTGCTTCGAAACATGTATTAATTTGTAGCTGCCTGAAATCGTAGAATTTCTGAGAACCTGGGTTTTATTGGAATTTAGTATTTAAAACTGTAGCTTATATAACGAATCGAAAACAATAATCCTACTAATATTATAAATGCAAAAGTTTGTGTGTGTTTGTTACTTCTTCACGCTCAAACAGTAGAACCGATTTTGATAAAATTTGGTCTGAAATAGACCTTGAATTTATGAATAAACTACTTTTTAACGCTGGATTAACTTCTTATTGTTCCAAGTTAACACAACTGGTACTAAATAAATGTATACGCTATTTATTTTGGTAAATGATAAATAATGTCAAGTACTTCCAAACTTAATTATCTTAAATCAGTCAAAACTATAACCTATATTCATCAGTTGCCACCCCTAGCTCGCAGATAAGCTCGACTCCCTATTGTTCCAACAGAATAGATAATTCGTATGACGCCGTGAAGCGCAAGATTACGTAGTTGCGTAAACATAACCCGCGGTTATACGTCGGAATATAAAACGGAGATTAGGAATATTGATATATCGGTCCTTGACACTTAGAAAGAATTAAACAGTATAAAGAAAATAGATAAAATAAATATTAGGACAGATTTCCCACACGGCTGGTTAACCCCATACTAAACCATTTCTAGTTAGTGTTATGGTTGCTAACACAACTGATATGCTACATATACATACTCGTACATACATATTTTATATAATAATATCTAGATACACATTTAACACCTAGACCCAAAGCCAACAAATTTAGGTAATCACAAATATGTTGGCTGTGCCGGGAATCGAACCCGGAACTTTCTGATTGGCAGTCCGGCATGGTAACCATTACGCCAACGAGGTCGTCACTTTCTTTGAAACGTACTATTCCTAATTTGCATTACTTTTACAAGGTTTGTGCTTGACCGCAACTGCCCCGCGTCCGTAGCTCGGCTAGCTAAGGTGTTCTGACGCGATCATCGAAGCTAAGCAACGGTCGATGCGGACGGTGTTTGGATGGATGACCATGCACAAAACTGTCGTTTTTAAAGTGTCATTTTCATCTGGGTGCTAGTCTTAGTAGTTAGTCATAGTAAATTCCGTCTTAGTAAAGAGGTCTTTGGCCTTTGGCCATATAAATAATTAATAATTGATTTTGTTAGGATAAGTAAATTAAATCATGTCACAAATATTTGAAATTGTAGTCCTATTACATGATGTACGGCATTCTAATTTAAGTCATATGTACAACATTTAATGAATTAAAAAAAAACATTAGGTACTATTCCCATTTTGCAATACTTTTACTTATAAGCTTTGTAATCATAGCTTTGGCTGTGTAATGACACTCGTATTAACGATAAAAAAAAATACTTCTTTATTATTATGGCAATTACAGAAATAGTGTAAAATCTGTATAACGACACTGAAGGGACTGTAAATTTTATGACGTTATACCTAGATAGTGGTCGTTTAATGGAGACACTGTATCACTGTATGGAATACAAGCTAAATCAATTAAAGCCAATTGATTTCGACGCTTTAGAGAGTTTATTGTAAAATCGAGTGACGTTACATGGAGTACATCATATGTAAATAATAATAGTTTAAAAAAACTATAAAACACGCTTATCTGGCCGTTAAGTTGGTCAAAATCGCGCCCAAAGAAGTCAGTTACAAACAAACATACAAACAAAATACCAAAAAAAAAAAAAAGTCAAATTAGTGTAGGTATTGTCATCGGTCCTCAATAAATCTACAAAGTTTCTACGAAATCTGGCCGTTTAAAGTGGGTCAAAATCGCGCCCAAAGAAGTTGGTTACAAACATGCAGGTGAAGCTAATATAAAGCGTGTAAAAATATAACTCTCTAGCTATTAGGGTATTATTATTCATAAGGTACAGGCTGGTGCCTACGGACGGACAGCAAAGAAATAGGTTACCGTTGGTCTTCATCTCTCACATTAAGCACATCACCCACCCGCTCTAGACTCTTACTATTTATAATCACACGTATTATATAATCACACTGCATAATCATCTAAGGAAAATATTTTATAAAGAATGGCAACCTCGTAAGTATAAGGCCAATAAAAAAAACACACACACACAGCAAGACCATTAACTACTCTATGTTTAGTTTTGTTTGCTCTTTCTTGTCTTCTGTAAAGTAAAACTAGAATGTTTAAATTTATCTTTATCTTTATCTTTATCTTTATCTTTATCTTTATCTTTATCTTTATCTTTATCTTTATCTTTATCTTTATCTTTATCTTTATCTTTATCTTTATCTTTATCTTTATCTTTATCTTTATCTTTATCTTTATCTTTATCTTTATCTTTATCTTTATCTTTATCTTTATCTTTATCTTTATCTTTATCTTTATCTTTATCTTTATCTTTATCTTTATCTTTATCTTTATCTTTATCTTTATCTTTATCTTTATCTTTATCTTTATCTTTATCTTTATCTTTATCTTTATCTTTATCTTTATCTTTATCTTTATCTTTATCTTTATCTTTATCTTTATCTTTATCTTTATCTTTATCTTTATCTTTATCTTTATCTTTATCTTTATCTTTATCTTTATCTTTATCTTTATCTTTATCTTTATCTTTATCTTTATCTTTATCTTTATCTTTATCTTTATCTTTATCTTTATCTTTATCTTTATCTTTATCTTTATCTTTATCTTTATCTTTATCTTTATCTTTATCTTTATCTTTATCTTTATCTTTATCTTTATCTTTATCTTTATCTTTATCTTTATCTTTATCTTTATCTTTATCTTTATCTTTATCTTTATCTTTATCTTTATCTTTATCTTTATCTTTATCTTTATCTTTATCTTTATCTTTATCTTTATCTTTATCTTTATCTTTATCTTTATCTTTATCTTTATCTTTATCTTTATCTTTATCTTTATCTTTATCTTTATCTTTATCTTTATCTTTATCTTTATCTTTATCTTTATCTTTATCTTTATCTTTATCTTTATCTTTATCTTTATCTTTATCTTTATCTTTATCTTTATCTTTATCTTTATCTTTATCTTTATCTTTATCTTTATCTTTATCTTTATCTTTATCTTTATCTTTATCTTTATCTTTATCTTTATCTTTATCTTTATCTTTATCTTTATCTTTATCTTTATCTTTATCTTTATCTTTATCTTTATCTTTATCTTTATCTTTATCTTTATCTTTATCTTTATCTTTATCTTTATCTTTATCTTTATCTTTATCTTTATCTTTATCTTTATCTTTATCTTTATCTTTATCTTTATCTTTATCTTTATCTTTATCTTTATCTTTATCTTTATCTTTATCTTTATCTTTATCTTTATCTTTATCTTTATCTTTATCTTTATCTTTATCTTTATCTTTATCTTTATCTTTATCTTTATCTTTATCTTTATCTTTATCTTTATCTTTATCTTTATCTTTATCTTTATCTTTATCTTTATCTTTATCTTTATCTTTATCTTTATCTTTATCTTTATCTTTATCTTTATCTTTATCTTTATCTTTATCTTTATCTTTATCTTTATCTTTATCTTTATCTTTATCTTTATCTTTATCTTTATCTTTATCTTTATCTTTATCTTTATCTTTATCTTTATCTTTATCTTTATCTTTATCTTTATCTTTATCTTTATCTTTATCTTTATCTTTATCTTTATCTTTATCTTTATCTTTATCTTTATCTTTATCTTTATCTTTATCTTTATCTTTATCTTTATCTTTATCTTTATCTTTATCTTTATCTTTATCTTTATCTTTATCTTTATCTTTATCTTTATCTTTATCTTTATCTTTATCTTTATCTTTATCTTTATCTTTATCTTTATCTTTATCTTTATCTTTATCTTTATCTTTATCTTTATCTTTATCTTTATCTTTATCTTTATCTTTATCTTTATCTTTATCTTCTTCGTATGAGCTAAGTGGCCAAGCTCTAGTGTAGTGTAGTTTTCGTACGGTTCATATAGGTCTCAGACTTGGGGTAACGACTGCTTGTACTACGACTAACGGTTTGGAAATTTTTCTTCCAGCCAAAGACTATCTGCATCTACCGTTGCTTAACCTCGATGATCGCGTTAGATCACCTTAGTTTACCGAGCTAATAGGCGCATCCCTTCAGTATCCTTCGGGTACGGAACCCTGAAAACTGACTGTTATTTTTATATATTCAACAAAAAGTTCTACAAATGGTTCTAATATGTAATGAAAAAATTTGGTTAGTGCGAGAAGAGCTCGAGCATGAATGGTTCCGTACCATATAATAAAATTGTTTTAAAAAACAAAGAACCGACTTCAAAACACAACTAAAAAGGGAAAAATATTTTTAAGCCTACATCAAATCAAGAATAGTTATATAAGTAGAATCGAAGAGATTATTTCATGTACTTATAAAAAACTATTTTAAATTTTTATGAATCCTGTATTCTTGGAGTCGGTGCCAGCAAAGAAAGACAATTGAAAATAGTTTTTTTAACAAACATTAAATTGTTCTTCTTAGATGGCACCGACTTCAAGAAAACAGGATAAATAAAAATTTAAAATAGTTTTTTATAAGTACATGAAATAATCTCTTCGATTCTACTTATATAACTATTCTTGATTTGATGTAGGCTTAAAATTATTTTTCCCTTTTTAGTTGTGTTTTGAAGTCGGTTCTTTGTTTTTTAAAACAATTTTATTTTTAAATTTTTAGTGGTTAGTCATGATATTTTTTAAGTTTTAGCTATAGAGAGCCAAATAAACTTCACGATCAAAAAACCTCTGGCGTATACCAGGCAGGCAACCAATTGCGAGCAAATTGAGCTGTATGATAGCGAAGCGAGCGCGAAAATATGCACCGTATTTGTTCGAACCGTTTGAGCATAAAGAAGTCCAAAGCAGCACAAATTACATAATGTTTGTTGTGTCAAAACGTAATAGAACCAATTGCGAGCGAAGCGAGCTATGCGCGAGCGAAGCGAGCGCGAAAATTTTCACCGTATTTGTTCGAACCGTTTGAGCATAAAGAAGTCCAAAGCAGCACAAATTACATAATGTTTGTTGTGTTAAAACGTAATAGAACCAATTGCGAGCGAAGCGAGCCGGATGCGAGCGAAGCGAGCGCGAAAATTATCACCGTATTTGTTCGAACCGTTTGAGCATAAAAAAGTCCAAAGCAGCACAAATTACATAATGTTTGTTATGTCAAAACGTAATAGAACCAATTGCGAGCGAAACGAGCCGGACGCGAGCGAAGCGAGCCGGATGCGAGCGAAGCGAGCTATGCGCGAGCGAAGCTAGCGCGAAAATTTTCACCGTATTTGTTCGAACCGTTTGAATATAAAGAAGTCCAAAGCAGCACAAATTACATAATGTTTGTTGTGTCAAAACGTACTAGAACCAATTGCGAGCGAAGCGAGCCGGATGCGAGCGAAGCGAGCTATGCGCGAGCGAAGCGAGCGCGAAAATTTTCACCGTATTTGTTCGAACCGTTTGAGCATAAAGAAGTCCAAAGCAGCACAAATTACATAATGTTTGTTGTGTTAAAACGTAATAGAACCAATTGCGAGCGAAGCGAGCCGGATGCGAGCGAAGCGAGCTATGCGCGAGCGAAGCGAGCGCGAAAATTTTCACCGTATTTGTTCGAACCGTTTGAGCATAAAGAAGTCCAAAGCAGCACAAATTACATAATGTTTGTTGTGTTAAAACGTAATAGAACCAATTGCGAGCGAAGCGAGCCGGATGCGAGCGAAGCGAGCGCGAAAATTTTCACCGTATTTGTTCGAACCGTTTGAGCATAAAGAAGTCCAAAGCAGCACAAATTACATAATGTTTGTTGTGTCAAAACGTAATAGAACCAATTGCGAGCGAAGCGAGCCGGATGCGAGCGAAGCGAGCTATGCGCGAGCGAAGCGAGCGCGAAAATTTTCACCGTATTTGTTCGAACCGTTTGAGCATAAAGAAGTCCAAAGCAGCACAAATTACATAATGTTTGTTGTGTCAAAACGTAATAGAACCAATTGCGAGCGAAGCGAGCCGGATGCGAGCGAAGCGAGCTATGCGCGAGCGAAGCGAGCGCGAAAATTTTCACCGTATTTGTTCGAACCGTTTGAGTATAAAGAAGTCCAAAGCAGCACAAATTACATAATGTTTGTTGTGTCAAAACGTACTAGAACCAATTGCGAGCGAAGCGAGCCGGATGCGAGCGAAGCGAACTATGCGCGAGCGAAGCGAGCGCGAAAATTTTCACCGTTGTGTTCAAACGTAATAGAACCAATTGCGAGCGAAGCGAGCGCGAAAATTTTCACCGTATTTGTTCGAACCGTTTGAGCATAAAGAAGTCCAAAGCAGCACAAATTACATAATGTTTGTTGTGTCAAAACGTAATAGAACCAATTGCGAGCGAAGCGAGCCGGATGCGAGCGAAGCGAGCCGGATGCGAGTGAAGCGAGCCGGATGCGAGTGATCCGAACTATGCGCGAGCGAAGCGAGCGCGAAAATTTTCACCGTATTTGTTTAAACCGTTTGAGCATAAAGAAGTCCAAAGCCGCACAAATTATATAATATTTGGAGTGTCATAAGCCCAAAACATCCTGGGGGAAAGTCGAACGAAGTGGGATAACTCCTAGCGAAGCGAGCCCGTAAAAATTTTTTTTATCCGTTCGAGTGTCTAGTCTATTAATATATTATCAAATTTTACATGAGTGAAATCTGTATTGCCGTATGAGCGCGAAGAAGGGAAATAGGTTATCGAGTTATTTGGGTATCCCAAGGGAATAGCAATGACTTTTAAGATAAAAAGTAACCTTCGTGTTATACAAGGTCTAGTCTACCCCCATATCAAAAATAAGCGAAATCAGTGTGTCATGTGTTATTTGGTGCATCCCACGAGAACAGTAATTATTTTCGGGATAAAAAGTAGCCAATGTGTTAACACATAGTCTAACCTATCTTCATCTCAAATTTCATCAACATCAGTACAGCCGTTCGGGCGTGAAGAAGTTATAAAGATTAATGTGTTATTTGGTGCATCCCACGGGAACAGTAATTATATTCGGGATAAAAAGTAGCCTATGTGTTAACACATAGTCTTACCTATTTTCATCTTAAATTTCAAGAATATCAGTACAGCCGAACGAGCGTGAATCTCTCTTCGGGCGTAAACATAACCTTACTTTTTAGGTTTTCCTTCGATTTCCCTAGGAATCCATCATCAGATCCTATTTTGGTGACAATGGGACCAATTCAGAACCATACTCTTTCAATTAAAAAAAGAATTTTGAGAATCGATCCACAAATGGCTGAGAAATCGGTGAACATACATAAAAAAAAAAAAAAATACATACACGTCGAATATATAACCTCCTCCTTTTTGAAGTCGGTTAAAAACTGCGTAAACTACGTTTAATGTATGGGAGACTCCCTTAAATATTTAATTTTTGAGTTTATAGATATTTATTTGTTGTTTTAGTTCATACATAACTAAATATTTTTGAATGTTAAGTGGGTCTACCAAATGTCGTTATAAGGATCTAATAAAACTTTGATTATGATTTTCGCTTGATGTATGGGACCCCCCTTAGTTAAAAAAAAAAAATTATAATTTACTTTGAAAGATAACAAACAATTAAATATTCTGTGAATGTCTTAAGTATTTGTGTATTACTGTTATTTATATAGAGCAAGAAAACAAAAAAATTAAAACAGTTTAGTTTACAACGTTTAGTTTACGCGCCGCCCCCGATTATTTATATTTTTATTTTTAGTATTTGTTATTATAGCGGCACCACCAACCCGCACTTGGCCAGCGTGGTGGATTACGGCCTTTATCTCTCTCCTAGTGAGAGAAGGCCCCAAGTTCCAGCAGTTGAATGTATAGTGGACTGCTTACGAATATGTATTATAGCGGCAACGAAAATACATAATTTGTAAAAATTTTAGCTTTGTAGCTGTAAAGGTTATGAAATACAGCCTGGTGACAGACAGACAAATACAAAATACAAATACAAATACAAAATCTTTATTTGACATGGTAAGTAAATAAAAATCAACAAAATTTTATGGAATCCAAAGGCTTCCAAACTAGTTGTAAAAACTGTATATTGGAAGCCAATGTTTTCTCCCAAAAAAAAAAAATCTATCCATATACATATGTTGTATTTAAAAACTAAAATATAATTAATAAATTTACAAATTGTTTGGACAGCGGATGCTTAGTAATAGGGTCCCGTTTTTACCTTTTAGGTATGGAACCCTAAACTAGCGCCCTTGGCGCCCGACTGGCGTGGCCAAGGGTCGTTTAGATATAACTGCTGAATTAACTCATTGAGTTATTGATGATGGAAGAATGGTCGTTTTACTATTAGTGATTGAATCGATCTACTGTTTGGTGAGGAATTGATGCAGGAAGTTCATGACCATTTTCTTTTTCAGGTTTGGTTTAATTGCGTTGAGTGATGGAAATATTGGATATCTTATTTTCTCTTCTAATATTTATATTTTTGCTTCCACGTTTATAGTACGGACGGCCAAACTGTGGAACTCCTTGCCGGAATCCCTGTTCCCACTGAACTACAACCTTACTGTCTTCAAGGCGAGAGTGAACCGGTTTCTTCTAGGCAAGCGCGCTTCATCTTAGACTGCAATATCACTTAACATCAGGTGAGTTGTGTTCAAGCGCAAGCCTATTAAGCGTAAAAAAGAAAAAAAAATATATAAAATTCATGTCGCAATGTTAGTTACCGTACTCCTCCGAAACGGCTTGACCGATTTTCAACAAATTTTACATGGGTATTCAGTAGATCTGAGAATCGGCTATTATTTTCATATCCCTGAGTGATAAGGGTTATTCACTTTTGTATTATTTTTTTTAATTCTTGACGATTTTTTTTGGTGTGGCATTAAAAATACATACAATCCTGAATTTTTACTTCTTTATCATTAACCAATTAAATTTTATGGCCATTATGGTATATTAATCATGTTCCATTCTGCTCGATAACTGATCAATTAAAGTGTTTTTGACTGTATTTAAGACTAAACAACGTTTGCCGAGTCAGCTAGTAACAATATGGTTCTTACCATTCCGGGATATAAAGTAGCAGAAGATAAGAAGATACATATGTAGATAAAAAAATCTTTATTGGACAGTACATGAATAATTCTACTGATATTATAAATGCGCAAGTTTGCGTGTAAATATGTGTGTATGTATCTTATACCTTTAAACGAGCAATTCTTGTATATATATATAAATACTAGCTGACCCGGCAAACGTTATTTTGCCTTAATAAATAAAATTAAAAAAAAAAAACTAAATATACAGTAGCCGATTCTCAGACCTACTGAATACGCATATAAAATTCGGAAAAAATCAGTCAAGCCGTTTCGGAGGAGTACGGTAACAAACACTGTGACACGGAAATTTTATATATAAGATAAGATAAATATATAATTGGAATCTCGGAATCGGCTCCAACGATTTTCATGAAATTTAGTATATAGGGAGTTTCGGGCGCGATAAATCGATCTAGCTAGGAATATTTTTTAGAAAACGTCATATTGAAAAAATAATAATAATATAATAGCAAAGCTCGATCGACCAGGTACTGTTACTTAATGACGTTCAAACGGCTGAACCGTATTGATGAAATGTGTTGTGACGATAGGTAAGACCTTGGATTAACACATAGGTAGAAATGGCTACAAGCGATAAGGCCGCCTATTGAGCTAGACACTTGAAGAAGCATTTTTCTTGTGCCTTAAACATAGATTCCAAAATCAGCATTACAAGCTATGCTTGCTTACTCCATCGAACAAATGAAATCCGAAAATAACAAAACGCATACCATAATTATAGCTTCTAAGGTTCCCTTTTAACTATCCCAAACGCGATCCACCCTCGACTTTCTAAGGGCATTTTTTACCCGCCGTGGGGTAAAAAATACCCCCGGTAAAAAACAACCGGATAAAAACCCCATGTCTTAGACAAATGACGTTTCAAATGACGTTGTTTAACGACTACTGTTCAATCTCAGTTTCAGAAGAATGGGCCGATAATAAAGAGGAATTTTAGGGGTTTCGGAGGTTTCTTGCGTGTGTAGGAACGTATGTTTGGCCAGGCTGTTAACTTTCCTTTTAAATTCCATATTCTTCGTAGGTACTAAACTGTTGAAAGGATTCAATTTATTACTACCAATATAATACATGCGAAAGTAAGTGTGTGTAAGTATGTTAGTAACTTCTTCACGCTCAAACGGCTAATTCAATTTGGATGAAATTTGGTACAGAGATAGCTGACACTCAGTATTAACACATACGCTATTTTGTTTCAGATTAAAAAGCGTAGAACCGTGAAACGCAGCTTGTTATGTTTTTCTGTTAAAATATCAGTAAAAAACTAAAATATTTATGAAAAAAATGCATCAAACCACTAATTAATGTGATTGTTTTAAAGCATATATATGGTCGTACCATTAATTTTGATTTGACAACCTCGTTGGCGTAAAGGTTACCATGCCGGTATGCTAATCAGAAGGTTCCGGGTTCGATTCCCGGCCCAGTCGACATCTTTGTGCTCAACTAAATTTGTTGGCTGTGGGTCTGGGTGTTAAATATGGATTTATATATAATATGTATGTATGTATATGTAGTATATCAGTTGTGTTAGCAACCATAATACGAGCTAGAAATGGTTCAGTATGGGGCTAACCAGCCGTGTGTGAAAGTGTCCTAATATTTATGTCTTATATATAAAATTTCCGTGTCACAGTGTTTGTTACCGTACTCCTCCGAAACGGCTTGACCGATTTTTTCTAAATTTTATATGCGTATTCAGTAGGTCTGAGAATTGGCTACTGTATATTTAGAAATCATTATTAAGACAAAACAACGTTTGCCGGATCAGCTAGTATTATATAAAAAAAAATGTAAGGTACATATTTTTATGCATATTTTTGAAAAATATTTTCTCTTGGTTACCAAGCCACCATTTTTTAACATGACTTGAAGTTATTTAAGCACACAAACGTCTCACTCATCAGTTTATCTCTTAACTTATTTAACTTAAGTTCATCTTATCCCTTTCAAAATAGTGTATCTTTCTATATCCCTCGACACCCTATGTTTGTCGAGACACTCACTTAACACTTTCCATTTTAAAAACCTCTTAAAAGCCGAGTAAAAAAGCTATTATGTGTGAAAAGATAACGGGCTTCGGCAGAGCTTTTTGATGTGGTTAATATTATAAGCTCTTTAAACAAATTTGACTTTGGTTCTTACAAACTTAGGTGTTTTCGCACTTTGTTAAAAAATAGGCAAAAGTAGTTTAGGAATATATACAAACTTGTATTTCTTATGAATGATAAGTTATTAATAAACTTTCAACAAACATTTTTTTTTAATTTTTTAATTATTTAGATAATGGTACGGAACCCTACATGTGCGAGCCTGACTCGAACTTGGCCAATTATTTTATCTGTAAAATACAAGTTTCATATGGAACTAACAAACCGCAGAAACTCAAAACTCAAAATTATAAATTTACACATCTTCTGCAAAAGTTCATAAAAATCGATTAGTGTCAACTTTTCTTATGAAGACTGCATTGCTTTGGAACTCTTCCCGAGTCTCTGTTTCTTGAGAAGTAGGTACCATCTTGGGGTCTTCTAATCTAGATTAAGGTTATCCTAGGCACAACCACGATAAAGTTTACCATCAGATAAGATTGACACAAAAAGTGATTAATTAAAATTGGATCATATAATCTACACCAAACATGTATTAAATGTAAGAATATAATTAACACATGAGTATTTTGTAATAATATCATGTAGATGCCACTATTCTATTTATCCTAACAAATAAATCTTATTTTGTTTGTTAGGATAAATTATGGTCAATCGCAGAAACGCGAACGCTTATATTAATAATGAATAACTGATTATATAATTACCAATTAATATCTATACCTATATTATAAAGAGGTAAAGTTTGATTGTTTGTTTCACGCGAATAGGCTCCGAAACTAAGGGACCAATTTGAAAAATTATTTAACTGTTGGGAAGCTATATTATACCAAAGTAATTAGTAATATTGTATAGTTCGTTTCTCTTTGCAACTTAGATTATTTTAGAGACCTTGCAAAGCCGTAAGGGGATGCTAGTAATATAATAAATACGAATAAAAATAGCCGTAAAGACTTAACATAAAATTCGAGAAAAAGGTAACGTCTCCTTTGTAAATATAGCATTCAGCAGTTCCTATTTTCCTTCAAATAAACGTGTCTGAAAATTCACCTCACTTACCCTGATAGCTACTAGCACATAATCTATGATGCCACTAGGAGGGCCCAAGCCTGCCGCAGTAAATTCCCTACTTTACTCTCCTAATATTGACACAGGCATAATTTATAGCGCTGGTTTTGCGTGTTACCAACTTTTTCGCAAGAAATGCCCCTTTATTACAAACGCAACGTTTGTTTGCACACGCAGAAATGAACGGAATGGCAAAGGGTTCCCAAATAAAGGGAAATGTTGGGAAATTGTGGTGAGAGATGGCGAAAATGTAGTTCTTCGTAGGTTTGGTTAGGTTAAATATTTATATACTAGTATCCCGTCCCGGCTTCGCACGGGCTTTAAAATAATCTGAGTAGCAAAGTGAAAGAATGAAACAAAATATGTATAGCCTCTGTTAATCGGAGATAATGTAGCTTACCATCGGTGAAAGATTTTGGTTTCGGAGCCTATTCGCGTCAAACAAACAAACAAACTTTTCTTCTTTATAATATTGGTATAGATAGAAAACAAAAAAGTTTATCAAAATAACTAGCTTCGCCCCGCGGTGTTACCCGCGTTAATCCGGAATAAAGGAAGATAATCCGGGATAAAAAGTGGACACTACTTTCGCATTTATAATATTAGTAGATTACATGTGTATATTTTCGCGTAGAAAACGGTCACACTTACTTATTATTAAAATTTGCAATGAGTCCAACAGTTTTCTACGCGAAAATATTAAGATGCCTTACGTGAACAGTTTACATTTTTTATATGTGTATATTTTATATTTCAGGTTTTTGTAGGTTTCGTTTATATACTCGTATTCATGGTGAATCTTTGCACGTTCTAAAACTTTCTTTTTGTTTCAATAGCTTATAGGTATGCGTATGACCACATTTTGCCTGGAGTTAAACAATACTATGGTCTACGATGTTACACGCTTACCTAAAAAATACATGTATTAACTCACAGATTTGAAGACCCCCTTGATTTGAAGAAGGTAGTACTTCTCAGGAAACAGAGACTCAGGAAGAGAATTCCAAAGTTTAGTAGTCCTCACAAGAAAGGTCGAAGCGAATCGGCGTGTGTGATAATTAGGGATTTCGACTGCATACGTATCCAAAATGTATCCGATAAAATACCGACAGACTGGCAATCTTGCGTCTATGTTCAAGGCCTTGTACCCCTACTTTAGATACGCAAGGCTGACCGATAAGCTTCTTGGCTTGCCTCTCAATCGACTCTAACGCCTCCAGCTGGTATTTAGCAGATCCATCTCATTAAAGTTCATTTTCTTTCTTTCTTTCTTTCAATATGTCTTTTACCACCTACTAGTGCATGTTATTCCGTATTTCATTCCTGATATCTTCTTTGAGAGCTATAAAAATATCGTTCATAAAAATGCATCGCTCCAACGCTAGAGGGCACCATTGAAACGAGGAGTCTACTGCATTCGATAGTACTTGAATCTCAAAAAGCTATCAAGAAAAGGAACTCTATAATAACACGAATAAAGCTCAATTTATGCGCGTTTTAAAGTATATAACCTCAACTTTTCCGTGTAGAAAATTGCCCTTTATGTCGTTGAAGTAGAGTATCTACAAAATTTTCCGCTTGGTTTTGGTTCAGTTTGTTTTTTTTGAGATTCTTGTAACTTTTCTATCTGAAGAGGTGGTTTGTTGATATTTGATCTGAAATATTAGATTCTAGCAGCCTTGCACGGGCTATAAAATAATCCAAGTTGTAAAGAGAAAGCGAGCGAGTATGGTTCGGTGGTAAAAACGTCTGTTTTTCAATCAGACGGCCCCTGGTTCGATTCCAGCCCTACACCAATGGCTTGTTTTTCAAGTAAAGTGTGGATTTGCACTCGCTTTACGGTGTAGGAAAACATCGTGAGGAAACCGACACGTTTGAGGACCACAATATCCGAAAACATGTGTCATCCACCAACTTGGCCAGCGTGGTGAATTATGGCCTATATCTCTCTCTCCTTATGAGAGAAGGCCCCGAGTCCCAGCAGTGGGAACGTATAGTGGGGTGCTTATGTGTTATGTGTAAAGATAAACAAAATATGGCCTATGTTACTCAGGGATAAATGTAGCTTCCCAACGGTGAAAAATTTTTTCATATCGATCCAAACAAACAAAAATTCAAACTTTTCCTCTTTATAATATTGTTAGGTAAACAAAGACAAGGTACGAACGAACAAATAATAGTCAAACATAGTTCTTAGTCCTTGTCTCACCGCCCCCCTAACATGACATAAAACTATCAAACAGTCATAAGCGGAGTTCCCTCGTGATGGTGCTATCATGACCCATAGATTTATGATGGAGATTGGTATCTTAAAGTCGATACGTTGCTTACCTACTGTAAGGTTTCGCTTTTTCATATTCAATTTAATTTAGTCGATTTAATCTTTTAATCGATTATTATTTTTGAGCGCGGCAATACTGTTTTTATTTTAATGGCCAACCCTTTTCTCCGATTGGTGGATTTCTGACGAATCGGGAAAAATGGTTGAGTGACGCGTTTTGCGAGGCGACGTTGAGAGAAAGGCTGGTGTGAAACGGCAGTCTTGGTCGGATATTTGTACTGGAATGACAAGAAGTGGAAATATAAGGAGTACTGACTAGAATTCAAGGGTTTTCGTTGAAGTCCCCAGTAAGTAGGCACCTACCCGTTAGGCAGTCTACACTACTTTGGGGACTGAATAAGAAGCGATTTGTAAGGAATTCGTTAAATTACAAAATCTTTATATCTTTAAACGAGTCAACGATTTTCATGAAATTTAGTATATTTGGGGTTTCGGGGGCGATAAATCGATCTAGCTAGGAATCATTTTTAGAAAATGTCATATTAAAAAAAAAACGAGCAAAGCTCTGCCAACCAGGTACTTTAAGTTAAATACAGACAAGAATTGTAAGGAAGAGTTTTATACCATTTTCGTATGGAAGCTCCTCTTAAAAAGTAATTTTAAAATTTAGTTCGAAAGTCAATACATAATTAATACTGTGAATGTACCAAATGTAGTTGAAAAGATGGAGTAAAAAAATGCTTAAAATTAACGTGTATTGTATGGGAACCTAAACATTACGTTTGTTGTACGATGCCCGATGTACGATGATTTATTTAAAAAAAAATATAATATCAATTGAAAGTAATATACATTTAGGTAATCTGTGTAATATGTGTAAATGTCTACCAGCTACAGTTATAAATATATAGCAAAAAAACGAAAAAAGCACGATTATTGTATGAGGCACGGCCGCGGATTAGAAAAAAACAAGATGAAACAATTGCATGACAAGATTCTTATTCTTATTCTTATTCTATGATGGGGGCGATCAGACCTGCACTGACAACCTGCAAGAGGCATATTGTGCATTTCCCCCTACCAGCCTACCCAAGCCATCCAAGCTCCTTAAAATAGCGGAGCACGGTCTTGGGTCGCTGGCATACCTGTTCCACTGTCATTGCGTCAGATGTTGTGGTACTTCTATTAATACAGGAGGCGTCCGAGTATAGCGTCGTGTTTTGTTGAGATTCCCTTGCTAGTCCGGTTTTCTCTCTTGTTTGGCTTGTAGATTCACAGTGTAACAGCACATGTTCCACAGTCTCGTCTGTCTTCATGCATCCCCGACACAGGGGGCTATCTGTATTACCAATTTTGTGCTGGTGATAATTTAGGTCGCAGTGGCCGGTAATGATAGCGACCATCAAGCGTAGGTCTGCCCCCTTACTTCGACCATCCACGGTTAAATCGCTGATAAGTCGCTGATAATTCGCTGGGATTAGAGATGTGAAATACCAATAAATATTATTTGTGTCACTTATTTTTTTTTTATTTGAATAACCTCTTTTTCCGCTTTTTTGTTTTCAGGCTATCTAGACCAAATAAAACTCAGTAATAACAAGCGCTAAATTATTTATAAAGTTTAAACTTTTTCCCATGATTAATTTTATTGTTTATTGTGCTTTTATTGTACACTGTTCGACAACTTCTGTGAAAAACAAACCAACCTCTTTCATTTATGCTACAAATGTAATTTACTAAAACACCAAACTGGAAGTGGAACATAATTACAAAGTCTGCAGCTGCTGTCAAAATTTCAAACACATGTCAACTGTGTTTATTATTAATAAATTAGTTACTTTACATACGTAGTTTCTAAAAAATAATAAAATTACTTCAATACCTAAGTATTGAATAATATGAAGGACACAAGCAGACAATCAAAGTAAAACAGAAAAGGATACAGCGAAAAAAATCAATGATTTTGTTATTGTGATTTCATGTATGTACGAAGCCATCTTCGACTGCCATAGCATGTGACTGGAATAATTTGTAAATAAATATAATTGTATTACATACATACTTAAGTCGAATTGAAATTATATAAATTGACGAAAATTGAGTTCAGTTATTTCGCTCCTAATTGAAACCTTTTTATTTCGCCATACAACCTATTAGACAAAGCGTTTTATTGTTTCAAAAAGTAAGTAAAAGTAACTAAGTGCGCGGCACTAGTAATACTTTATTGGACACAAACTTAAAACTAAAGATAAAATAATAACTAAGAACAAAAAAATAGTTTGCCCCAATTGGGGTACTCAGTATGTAACATAAAAGATGATTATTCATATTCAGTATTCTATTGTGACGCCGCTGCCACGTAACCACCTTTTACTAGTAATTACAATGCTCATTTCACGAAGTTTTCAACGCACTTGCGATCGCTCCAAGATATGCACTCAGACTAAAGGAAAAAAGGCTTTATTCCTGTAGTCTGAGGATATGCATTGTCCATCCTCGGGCACATTTGTCCCTTGCTAAGTAGAGGCAGACCTGTTCGCTCCGTAATGGTACACCAGTCCGATATGTACCAACTAGATCTTCACCTCGTAGGTGGCCCTCCACTTGATCTGGTGTCTTCTATCTTTCTAGACTGCAGGAAATAGTAAATGAAATACAAAAATAGAAAATGTTTTTATTTATCACTTCCAATATATCCAATACATATTGCCAAAGACAAATTAATATTACTAACAATGGTTTTAAGCTAAGATTACAAACCTAACAGGTATATTATGATGTAACAAGCTACTAGTAGAATATATCTATATTATTTAAATGACACATTTTTTTATAAATTATTTAATACTCAACAATATTAAGTAGGTATATGTTGTAATCCAATAAATAAATTGATATTGGTGCAATTAGAAAGAAAGAAAGAGAGAAAGAAAAATTGTTTATTGTGCACAGACTTCTGAGTTTGACATACAAAATGACTTGTGTATTGTGTATGTGCACTAAAGGAGCAGGTTCAGCATGTGCTGAAAGTACACTTGGTACTCCAGCGCTGGTTTCCAACCTGCTCCTTTACACACATTAATTAGTCACATGAATATAGTAGTACACTATTTTATAAGCACATGGTAATAACTTCAAAACTAAGAAAAATCAGTAGAGACCATCTTAAAAGTTCTGAATAAAGATAAATAAAATAATTCAACATCATATTATTGTAATGTAAAATAAGGCATGAGATGTAACAAAAGATTTACACATTTAAACTAGTTTTATTTATAATATACATATTTTCTTTAGTTCTATTATATTAGTACAGAAACCACATGGTTAATCAATACAGCAGTAGAAATAACTAATCAACAGTTTTAATAATAAAATGATAGCAATTTTATTATTATAGCAAATAACGGCACGGATAACATACATTTGTCATTGCTAGCCTGCAGTGAGTGCAAGTGCACAGCTTACACCCGCTATTCAATCCTTAATAATTATAAATTATTCTATATTAAATGTCAGGTATCTATAGACAAACATAAATTAAAAATATGTTAAATAGCTACGTTAATCGGTTGGTAATAAGTATAAAATAAAAACTAGGCTTCATTTCTTGTGTTGGCATCTAGGTCCTAAACATTATAAAAAGTGTTAATTTATAAGCACAATGAGTTAGTATGTATGTCTAAAAATTTATATTAATTAAAAACATGAAGAATATCATTGTCCTGTCTTACACGAAAACTTTTCCACCTTATTTTTTTCTTAATAATATTTTGCCATGTTGTGTCCATGTATATTTCCAATTTAGTCTTATCTTTTCCTATTTGGCCTTATAAAAAAGTTGTTTGTTGTATTTGGTCAGCCTTTTTAAAATAGACCCGTTGCTTAGCCACCGTCTCGGGCGGGAGGCCCAGGTCGCCGGCGCCGAGCGGCTGCCAACAGCCTCACATTTCAATTGATTGAGACTCGCCAGGACAGCATCACTACACATATGTCTTACAGATTCTTCAATATCGCTCAATCTTTTTTCTAATTCATTGGCTTGATCGTCTAAGAAATTTACATTGTAGACACAAGTTTCAAGCTCTGGTTGCATTGAATTTTGATTAGATCGAAGTTTATCAAATTCCATACGGAATTCAGCTATCTCTGCACTAAATTTTTGCATACAGGTTCGAAATGATCTCATCACATTGATAAGTTGGTGTACCGTTGAATCTGACAAAACCGAGGTGGCAGATGGTAACTAAAGTGAAGACCCACAGGAAGTGCCAGGCATTGGTTCGGGATCAATGTATGTCGGAGATTTATCATTTGTTTCAATATTTTTCGCTACGCACTTCTCGCATCTCCACAGGCTTGTTATTGTGTTCTTGACCTTGAGGCAATGTTTATGATAAACACATTCACAATCGTTGCACTTTACGAGTCCCGTTGAAGATACAAACTTGGCACAAGCACTACATTTCGCTATAGTTACTTTTTAAAATAACACTGCCGATGTAATTATATATGTATAATTATGACGTATTTGTTGTAACTTGAGCTTCAAGCGTTGAAAACCACAACAAGGCCAACTTTATTGTCGAAAAAAAAACTTCCATGTAAGAATTATTGCGTTTTATACAAGTTAAGAGCAATTTCTTGGTATGAATTGCGGATTTACTAAAGATATCGAATTCAAATACGGAACAAAACAAACAATTATATGCACGATTGACATTCCATGAGTTTGGTACAGGGTTGCCAGATCACAATAATTTTTACTGTTACCAAGGTTGCTAAAATATCTTGTAATTTCAACGGATAATCTCGTAAATGCATACATTTCAAGAAACTCTAATAAAATCAATGCTATTTATTTACTGTACTAAGTAACTTGTGTAGTCATATTCTTTGCTTGGGGTTGTTCAATTGAAAGAAAACAATTAAAATTCATATTATATATAATTTTTATTAATTATATTCGATATCAGGGATGTTAGTAAAATAATCTTTATTTTTAGAGTATATCATTTCAGCTGTTATTCTGACGTACATTTCTATTGATGTTTCGAAATGTACGCAATTGCCTAAGCGATTTGGGCCTATAGCGCTTTCGGAAGCTAATAATGTACCATTTACTGTATCTGTGATAAAGGTATGCGAAAGAAGTCGTCATTGTTAAAATCTCATAAAAAAAGTGTAAAGATTTTTGTTAATCTTGAATCTCGTACTGACTACTAATTTCAATTTAATTTTAACTAATTTTGTAATTTCTCGTACTTCTGGCAACTCTGATTTGACACAATATTATTTTTTAGAGTTGAGAAAATTTTAATAAATTATTTATTATAGCAAAAAGGTTGCACACACTGAATGCTCAATAACTTATAAAATTTATTATAAATCTGGAACGTACGACTCACTCGCCTCCAATTCAACCACCAACTCGCTCCAATTTAGCTACCAAGTCGCTCCAATACGCCAACACCAAATCCCTTTGTTGTCACCATAGAATGTTGGCGCATATTGGAGCGACTTGGTGGGCGTGTTAGTTCGCTTGTAAGGTCGAAGTAAGGGGGCTGTTCTCGTAAGTTTGAGTAGGTTGTTAGTTACTTTATTTTTAATTACCGGGAAGAATGCTTTACCATGTTTACAATCTGTCCTATTGTCCCATAATTTTTGGTGTTCCTTAGAAGTGTGGGCCCGTAGAAGATTCCGGGTCTCCATCGCTGTCGGTTTACACAATTCGGCTACATCAGCTCGTACTTGATTATTTTTGATTCCCTCCTTAGCCAGAGAGTCCGCTTTGTTGTGTCCCTGACATGAGCCGTGGCTTTTAGTCCACGCCACGGTGACGGTACATTTCTCCGAAAGATCCTGTAGTATCATGTGACATTCAACTGTCACTTTGGACTTTGTTGTAGGTCTCCTGAGTGCATAGATTATGGCCGCACTGTCAGTAGTGAATTTTATATGTGATGAATTTATATTATCTGATTGACTGTTGATTGATTCCATCACAGTTTTTGCCGCCAGTAGGAGGCCCATGGCTTCAGCCTGGAAAACTGTTGTGGTTTTCGGTAAAGACCTGGATTCCGCGATTTTTAGCTCTGGTGAGAAGAAACCGCATCCTACGCCGTTCGTATTTTTTGCGCCATCGCAGTAGATATTGAATTCCTTTACTGGGTTCGCTGCGCTTGTCGCTTTTTCCTCTGTCAGTAGAGTATATTTCTTGCCGTCCAAGTATCTGGTGCAAATTTTGTCAGTACCACGAAGAGCATCAGGGACGATTCTCGTGGCCTTGTCTAGAATTTTGCTGTGGTTTGTGTTAGATCCTACGCCTTTCCATTGGTTTAACGATTTAATTCTTAGAGCAGACGCCATAGCTTCCTGCTGTATGTGCAGGTGCAGCGGTGCTAGTCCTAGGATTGTTTCCAAAGCGGCAGATGGTGTCGATCTGTTACATCCTGAGATCAAGGAACACGCCAGTCTTTGAAGCTTTTGCAGTTTTGTAGTAGTGGTTACTAGATTAGTTCTAGGCCACCAGACTACACATCCATAAGTGAGCACTGGCCTTACCATCACAGTGTATAGCCAATGACATAGTTTGGGTTTTAGTCCCCAGTCTTTTCCCACGGCCCTTGTGCACTGCCATAGAATATTTGTTGCTTTGGTTGTGATGTGATCAAGGTGTCTGCCCCACAGAAGCTTACTATCCAACCATATACCTAGGTACTTGACTTCCTTACTAAGGGTAAGCTCGGTGCCAAATAGTTCTGGAAGTTTCAAGGTTTTTGGTATTTTTGTCTTTCTCGTGAAAAGCACCATTTCTGTCTTTTGCGGATTCACTGATAGTCTATGTCGTTCGCACCATTTTTTCAACGATTCGCAGTGCGTTTTGCATGTTTTCACAGAGGGTTGTTTCAAACAGTCCAGATGTCATAATTGCTAGATCATCAGCATAACCTACGGTTGTGATACCATTTTTATTGAGCAGCTCGAGAAGTTCATTTGCCACTACTACCCAGAGTAGCGGGGATAGCACTCCTCCTTGTGGGCAACCCTTTGTTACAATACAGCGCGAATTTGTCGAAGATTCGATACTGGCTGCTCTATTTGACAACATGGTTGTAATCCAGTTGTTCATTCTTTCATCGACGTTATGTTTCCTCAGTCCATTTTCTATGCTGGGAAACGTCGTTTTATCGAAAGCGCCTTCAATATCTATAAACGTGACCAAGCATGACTGTTTATGCTCTATGGCTGATTCGATTTTGTGTACCACTTGATGAAGAGCGGTTTCTGTTGATTTGCCCGATTGATAGGCATGTTGATTTTTGTGAACCGGGTTTTCCGTTAGCGGTCCGTTGCGTATATATTTGTCACAGAGCCTCTCTAGAGTCTTCAGTAAGAAGGAACTTAAACTGATTGGCCTAAATGACTTTGGATCTGTATAGTCCGATTTTCCTGGTTTGGGTAGGAATATTACTTTCACTTCGCGCCAAGACTCTGGTATGTACTTCCAGGCTAAAAGTACATACCAGAGTCTTGGCGCGATCTAAAGATAGTAACAATGTGTCTTTTTATCTTATTTGCGCTCCAGTGAAGGAGTGCTGGAAAAATTCTATCCGTACCAGCCGCTTTATAGGGGTCGAATGTGCTTATTGCCCATGTGAAGGCTTCTTCACTTACTATGCAGGAGGCGAAATTCCAATCATCTCTGCATGGTTCGTGTTTTTCTTGAGTTGCCCAACCTCCCTCGTTCTGGTCTCTGCACCCCGGGAAGTGGGTTTTCAACAGTACGTCAAACTGTTCTTCTACCGAAGTGGTGTAGGAACCATCGGGTTTTTTTAGGGTTCCAAGCTTGGCGCTGTTGTTGTTAGATACCAGTTTTCTGAGTCTAGCCGTTTCACTTTGAGATTGGATGGAAGAACTATATTTCTTCCATGCGTTCTTTCGGCTATTTTTGATTTCCACCTTCATTCGGTGTCTTGCAATTCTGTAGTCACGCCAGTCTTCGGCCAGTTTGGTGTTCATGGCTCTATTGAAGTGGTGTCTTGCTTTCTTTCTCAGTTTGCTGAGTTCGAAATTCCACCATCTATCTTTTTTTTAGTACATTTGTTTGTCTTTCTGTGAGGAGGGGACAAGCTTTATTGTAACTATCTATGAGGCCGTTTACGACTGATTTGAGCAAATTCTCTATTTCATTTGGGTTTAGTTCTTCTGTTGTTTCCACTTTAGAGACACTGAGTAGAGCATTTTCTAGGTAGTCCGAGAAAATTGTTTTATCGGTCTTCTTCGGGTTTCTATATGTCCGTGGTTTATGTTCTCCAATCCTTAGGCTGAACCTTATCCATCGGTGGTCTGAGCCGGAGTATTCATCTATTGCCACACGCCAGTCGTCTATGGTGACGGCGATATTCTCGGTGGCTAGAGTCACATCTATGATGGTTTGGGCCCACGACGTCACAAAAGTGGGTTCTGCGCCCTGATTTAGAATGTTAAGATTATGTCTAAGTGCAAAGTCTAGAATATCTTTACCTCTATCGTCTGTGCTTGGGCAGCCCCAGACTGTGCAATGTGCATTTGCGTCTCCGCCTACGATACACTCAAATTTATTAGATGTACAGTACTGGAGTAGAGCTTCCAACTCTGGCGGCGGCGCCTCGGTCGTGCCGTCCATGTACACCGATGCTAATATTACTGAGTTTAGTTTACCAGATAGACCCGTTTCTAATCTAACTACTGTGAGATCGTCAGTGCAAAGATGAGTAACCATAGTAGCTTTGAAAATATTGGGCACATAAATAAAAGTGCGAATTTTATGTTGCTTTGGTGGGACAAACACATTACCTTTCATGTTGTTGAAACCACCCACCTTGCCACGATATAGGTACGGTTCCTGGACCAGTGCTATTGTGTTGGCCTGGGTATCCAGGCACCTACGCAGGTTGGACGTTCCCGTCGAACTGTGTTGGATGTTGGCTTGAACTATGTTTAAGATAGTATTATTAATGGTTCCTAGCCTATTACTATTATTAGCCACATGGGAATTATTTGAATCGTTTTTAGAGAACTTATTATTGTGTTTATCCATTTTTAAAAATTGTTTAAACTATCGGAGATTTATGTCATAGGTTTTGAAGAAACCGTGACTCTACTGGTCCTGGGAGTGACCGGGTTGATCGTCGATCTTCTCCATCTCCATGAACGATAAGGGCGAGAGTATGGTCAAGCTCATAATATCGCTCGAGATGTCCCCCTCGCCCTCACCGCCCACTTCGAGGAGTCGATCGACTTCCTCCCTCGTCCACTCCTTGTCTTCCACAGGTACGGCGTTTGCTCCAGCTTCAGCGAGCACAGACGCGCCCACACTGCTGGCTGCAGTGACGGCGCGCCCCGCCGCCTCTGCCTTCGCCTCCGCCGTACCTGCGGTTTTAGTGCCCTTAATCTTCACGTAGACTGATCCTGTCGTATAACTCAGACGGTAATCAACGCGTTTTAAATTTTCGATTTCATGGGGTGGTACTCCCATGACTAGGATGTGATTGTAAATCTCACCTCTCTGTAGCACTAAGTGCTGAAAGATTGCATGACAAGAAATTTAATATTGAAAAAAAAATTAAAGTAATGAAAAATCTGCGGTAGTGTTTTTATACTGATTGAAATTAAGAATTATGTGCTAGTATTTAAAAATTGTGGCTTTCATATTTCAATAGCACTTGGAAACAAAAACCCCGAAAATACTGATATTTTGGAGCAGGCCCCTTAACGTAGGCAACACTGCGGTACGCAGCTAGTATTATAAAAAAACTAACAAGCATAACTAGATTACATCTGTGTTTTTCTCAAAAGAGCCACGTGCCAGTGAAACCCAAAAACTTACCCCAACCTTAAATTAAAACACCTATATAATGATTATTAACTTCAACCATATGGTAAACTATGCGCACGCGCCTAGAACACTCGAGTTGAGGGCGCGGAACCCTCCACCCATCTAATTAGGGTTCCGCATCGGTAGAAGCCATTTATAATATTTATTAGCCTTTGGAAATGAACACCTGGTTTTGATAAATTGCAATATGTTATTAGGCATGATTAGAATAGGTACAATAGTTAGGGCTCGGTTTTCCTTGGGGAGGTAAAAGCGCATCAAAAGGTTAGAGGTGTAAATTAACTTGGAAGCTAAATAAATTATATTGACGCCAACTTTATCATAAATGCAAAAGTATATGAAATATGAAAACTATCGAAAATATTTAATGAGTATGTTCAAATGTTTGTAACTTCTGCGCGCTTTAACGGCTGAAAGGGTTGGGATGAAATTCGTTATGAAAGTTAAAGAACTTAGCCTAGCACAACTTTTCCTAATACCGGACTTGCAGTAACAAATTTAACAAACCTAAGTACAAAGATATATACACTCGATATACGAGTGTATATTTTATATATAGATACTCCTATTAAGCAATTTAAATTGTGTCAAATATATTATTACTTCTACATTACTATTCTTCTACCAATGCGCAAGATGTTCAGAAGCTATCAATTAGATGGCGCTAAAATCAATAGCGTACTTATGAATGTCAAACTCTCAAGGTCGTCGGCAAATATTAAACTCTTAATAAAAACATATCAGCTCGATACCAAATCTGTCATTTTATCACAATTTATTTTCCATTATTATTATTATTATATTATTTTCCAGCATAAGCATGCTGGAAAATAATAACTTAAAAAAGAATAAGTTCAAAATTGGAACCAAAGTAAATCCACCCTCGCAGCAAACAGCGGATATGCGTTCGCGTAGACAATTACATTCGAAAATAGAACACAATTGTGACTCCCGCGCACCGCACATTATCGATTTGGAAATAGAACCCGAAATGGTTCGAAAATAAAACTATTTATGGTTTCCAACCGTTAATGGATGAACACAAGTTCAGTTTTAAAAGTAACCTAATTTGTCTGGTTTGTTTTTGGTTCATTTAAATCGGGTGCTCTTGAGTTTTTGATACATTATTTTCATCCCTTTTTGTATTAGTTTTCTAATCCCAACGCAAAAAAAATGGTGTGTTATAAGTTTGACGTATCTGAGAAAGGATAAACTGTTTTTTCTTTTGTTTGTGTAGGGTTTGTTTTAGCTATGTTTGGTGAAAATAAATCTAAGATTGTTGTCTTAATTTTTAATATATATTTGTATTTATTAGCTTTTGCCGAGAGATGTTTACGACGACCTCGCTGGCATAATGGTTACCATGCCAGACTGCCAATCACAAGGTTCCGGGTTCGATTCCCGGCACGGCCAACATCTTTGTGCTCAACTAAATTTGTTGGCTGTGTCGGTCTGGGTGTTAAATATGTATCTATATAAAATATGTATGTATGTATATGTAGTATATCAGTTGTGTAAGCAACTATAATACTAACTGCTCCGGCACGAAAACCCCAAGGTGGGTGTTGGCCTCCGACAACAGACGGCGCCACTCGTCACGGTGTTGCGCCATTCCTCTCTAGTCAGCCACTTGAAGCTCGCCAAGGTCCCTTCCGACGGCGTCACTCCAGCGGTACCGAGGGCGGCCAACTGGCCGGCGTCCTTCCGGCTTCCCTAGGTAGGCTCTCTTAGCGGCCCGATCCTCCCCCATCCTTACCAGGTGTCCAAGCCATCGGAATCTTTGAGCCTTGAACTCTCCCACGATGTTTGGTTCGCCAAACAACTCTTGTAGCTCCCTGTTTTTACGGACGCGCCAGCTACCATCGTCTCTCCGGACAGGACCAAACATTTTCCGCAACACCTTTCTCTCCGTGACAAGGAGTTTGGTCTCTTCTTTCTGCGTCAAAGTCCAGGCCTCGCACCCATACAGTAAGATCGGCCTGACTACTGTCTTGTATATTCGTATTTTGGTGCGACGGCTCAGCAGCTTAGAAGAGAGCACTGAATGAAGGCTAGGAAGCCTAATTAGGCTTAGATGTGCTTAACGACTACTGTACCACTACTTACTACATACACAATATACATATTTATATATAGCATAGCGTCATATGATACTCTCATTTTATTATATTACGATAGTATTCATAATTACTATTTCAATCGCCAAACAAATAACACGAAACTGAACTTACCATACCTTTCAAATGCCAATCAGTAACGCAATATTAGTAAATGCTAAAGAAAAGCGGTCCCAGGCGGCCTCCCTGCGGCACCCCCGTAACGGTCCAACGCCCTCGCTAGAAGGGGCGCAATAATTACTATCGCACGCGTCGACAATATCCAAATATCCTGTTTGTTTGTTCGTCTGTCAGTTTGATATGTGGAGAGCTTGACATTCACCCCTATACTATGTTATTGCTTTCGATCGATTTGTTTTTGTTTATGTCGACAGGAGTTGAATAGATATTGAGTTTTACAGCTTTATTACTCAGGGAGATTAGTATTTTATTATGAACTAGCAGTCGCCCGCGACTCCCCCGTGTTTAGGTCGCCTTTCGCGTCTGCTCCACCACCATACAGAACCATATTGGTTTGTAGTACATGCTATTTATCAGATATAGCGCAGTATGTGAAAAATGTTTTTCACTGTTTTCCTCCTTTTCTGTTCTAATTTTCCCTGAATTTTGTTGTGCTATAAACTTCACGGAGCCCGAGACCTTTCCAACGAATGGAAATAGGTTCGTACGTTCTGGAATTATAGCGTCAGGAAGAAAAACCTGACTTTTTTATACATAAAAAGAAGAAAGAAGAAGATTAAAGATTAGGCATAGGGAAGGCTTACGTTTGACTGCAGCTTGCCTGATGTTAAGCTTTACTGTGGTCTAAGATGTAACACGCTAGAAGGAACCTAATATATACACCAATATATGTATAAAGAGGAAAAGTTTGTTTTTTTGTTCGTTTGTTTGACACAAATAGACTCCGAAACTACTGGACCAATTTGAAAAATTATTTCACCGTTAGGAAGCTACATTATTCCTGAGTAACATAGGCTATATTTTGTTTCTCTTTGCAACCTAGATTATAATATAGCCCGTGCGTAGCCGGGACGATCTGCTAGTATATATATGCACCAATTAGTAATTCTTGATTTTGCGGCTAATCTTACTGTAAGGACGCGGGTCCACCCTGGACTAAACACAGGACCGAGAGAGATGATAGAGAGAGGCCTATACCCAGCAGTGGGATAGAATAAGTACTGCTTGGTGATGATGATTAAGGGAGTGAATATGTTATTCCCGATAACCAAAAATTCAAATTCATGAATTTGAATTATTCATTACTCATAAATTCATTTTTTTTTCTCGTCATTACTTTATTAAAAATAATAGTTGCGGCTCGCGGCGTTACTTGGGTTAATACGGGATAAACATTAGCCTATGTGTTTACGCAAGGTCTAACCTATCTTCATAGTAAATCTCATGAAAATATGACCAGTCGTTGCAGCGTGAAGGAGTAACCTACATTTTGTAGTTATTTGCGTATCCCACGGGAACCACAATTGTTTTCGGGATAAAAGTAGCCTATGTGTTAAGCCAAGGTCTAATCTATCTTCACATCAAGTTACGTCGAAATCGATTCAGCCGTTTCAGCGTGAAGAAGTAACAAACATACACACACATATACACAAACTAGGTACAAACATTATTAGGATGTTGGTCACTCAAGTATCACTCTTCAGGTTTCTTATGTATCTCAGACTCATATTTCTTCGTCATATCTGGAGTATTTAGGGTAGAAAAAGCCTTATAAAACATGTAAGGAGAGATAGCTTGTAAAAGCTGAGAGCAGGTACATCACTAGGGATTAGTGACGTGACACAAGGCAAAAGAACAATGTCTAACTGCTGTCAAAGGAGCGGAGCCTGGCTACAAAGCCTTAACCTCTTGCGATGCTAAATAGATGGTAGGGTCATAAGCGGAGCGATAAGCGTAAGCGTGGAACTAGTTATTTTTTACCTTTGGTATTGCTCCTGTTTAAAGGAGGCCTTTACCTAGCAGTGGGTCAAAATAGGCTGATGATGATGGTGATGATTGCTGTTACTGCACAACTACTACAGTCTTAATTTAGTTGCCGAGTAGCTGTGCCCCTCGATGTTATCCACGTTAATCCGGGACAAAAGAATTTAATCTGGGATAAAAAGTAGGCTATGTGTTAATCCAAGGTCTACCTCACCAAGTATAATTAAAATTGGTTCAGCCGTTTGAGCGTGAAGAAGTAACAAACATATACACACACAAACTGTGTGTGTATTTTAGTAAAAAAATATGATGTTATTATTATTTTATCCATTTTGAATAGATAAAATATTAATGACGTCATATTTTTTTACGCAAACGCACGAATTGGCGACACAAAATAGCTTCAAGGGCTTTCAAGGAGGTTCCCTGAACACACAGTTCGGTGATTGCTGACCGTTTATTTTTTTATATGCTAAATGGGTTTGCGCTTGATTCACCTGATGGTAAGCGTCAAAGTGATCTAAGGTGGAACGCGCTTAAAATTTACTAACTTTAGGGTAGTAGCTAGCCAGGTCTAGGTCAGAAAATGCCATACCACCATGCTTTGGTTTCCTCACGATGTTTTCTTTTATTGAAAGCTTGAGGTAATTGGCGGGGAAGGTCGAAGGTTCGAACCTTCGACCTTCGGGACGAAAGGCGCAGGACGCGCGACTGAGCTGTCATTGCTTTAAAATTTAATTCTCAAATTGCTTTTTGTATATCGCTCGCTCACCCACCGTGGCCGCTACCTTACAGTCGAGGCAGCTTTTCGCTTCGCTTTAAAGCGCGTCCTACTCGACTGTAGTGCAGGGTAAAGCACTGCTCCCGCTATTAGTACTGTACCTAGGCTTTTACACGCCTCTGCTGTCACTAACTATGTATACTAGCTAACTAAAGCTACAGTAAGCTCGGCTAACTAAGGTGATCTGACTCGATCACCAAAGTTAAGTGACGGTCGATGAGGGCAGTGTTTGGATGGGTGACCATGTTAAAACACTGTATAAAGGTTGGCATTTATGTTTTGAGCGCTAGCGTGGATTGGATGACGTTTTAAAGGTCGATGCGGGCAGTCTTTGGATGGGTGACCATGAAAATAGACTGTATAAAGGTTGGCATTTTTATTTTGAACTCTTTTATCGGATGACATTTTGTAGGTCCCGGCCGTTAGTTTTTTTACTTTACAATCATTGCATTAGTCAAGAGATGTCATAGAAAATAATCTTGGGCGGCTAAACAAAAATCTTTACACTAGAGTTTGGCCTCTTAGCTCATACAAAGAAGAAGAAGAAGAAGTTCAATTTCTGAGATTTGGATAAAAAATCCTTTAGTATGTACATATGTATGTAGTCTCACGCCTGATCATAAGTTCTGAGCAAACGCAGCCTCCGTGTTTTCCTGAGGCAAATGACTAATATCTAGAAGTATAACAATAACCCCGAAAACTATAATCTAGCAGAATAGAGAACCGGTTTCTTCTGGGCAAGCGCGCTCCATTTTAAACCATGTAATCGCTTACCATCAGGTGAATGTCATCTAGCTTAAGCCCATTCGATGTAAAACAAGTGGGTAATAGGTCAATTTCTTAGAATAAATTGTATTATAGGTACTACCTATTCGATTAATTTTACGACCTTAAATCTTATTACCTATTTAATAGTTTAAATCTAAGAGTTCAGAAATCCGGGCTTTAGTTTGAGTCATTTTGCTTATTTGACTCAAACAAAAAGGTTAATTTCTCAGAATAAGTAATTTACTATCTAAGTATAGGTACGATTTACGAGTAGGTATTCTACGGCCTAAAAACATACTAGGTACCTAATTAATAGATTTGCGTTAAGAGGTTAGAAATGGCCATGAAATCTAAAGGTCTAGAAATCCGGGTTTTCATTTGAGTCAATCTCACCTACCTAGGTATATGACTCAAACAAAAACCCGGATTCCTTTACAACCAAAACAAAATAAATCACGAAAAGCGTCCCTCAAAAGAAGACGCACTTGTTCAAACACACAAAAACAAGGATCTATCCTACTTATCGAACAAAAAACAAGCCAATCAACTTGTTTATTTTTAAAAACCATATTTGGGACACGTGGCCCGTCGAACAAAAACGCGGTAACACTTCAATTTGTGCAATAATGAAATTGTAGCGATATGCGTGCCATGTGGTCATTGCCGGTCAACATGAGCAAACTTCATTCGTCACCCGTCTCTTTCCCTCGCGTACTTCGAATTGCAAATAGAGAATTTAACCTCTCTTTCTCGCGCGCCCGTCAGTTCGCGACGAATCTCCGTAGGAGGTAGATGTGTCGCCGCGCTCGGTAAATTCGTGATAACTTTCGTAAAAAAAACAATTACTTTTAATGTCGTTTTTTTTATGCGGTTTCGCGGGCGATTGTGCTAACGGTATTTGATATTCTGTGTTGTGTGAAATAAAGAAGATTTTTGTGGCTGAGATAGTGTATTTTGGAATGTGGTACTAAGCGTGCGTTAAGCGAAGGGATTTTGCTAAGTTATCTCTGCTAAACTTAACTTTACCGTAAGTTTCTTTATATTATTATAATGTCTATTGTTTTGTCTTTCTAGCATTTGAATTTAAGTAGGTGTGTCCTGGAAACTGGAGTTATTTGTCCACTACCTAGGTATTATTATTGAAGTTTTGTGGTAACTAGGTAGGTTTTTATTGTATGTTTTAGGTACCTACCTATATCACGTTATGATAATGGGATAAAGCGTGTTTATCTTTTTACCTATTTGTGGAAATAATTGATCAGTTGCATTACGATATGTTCTTCACAAAGATTTTTATTATTATTACGTGTAGGTTATAAGAACGAGTAAAGGATATCTACCTACCGCTAAGTACCTACCTAGATTTCTTTCAAAATCCGAACGAAAGAAGGATATCATTCTACCTAATTCTTTTCGTGAGTTGAGAGTCTCATCCCTGGTGTTGCGATTTTTCAAGTTTTATCTTCGTAGGTAATTAGGTATGTAGTTGGTAGGTCTAGTTCCGGTGTTAAGCCGGCTGTACACATGGGGCCAAGGTGTTGGGCCAATGTGTTGGGCAAAAATGATGGAAACCAAGATTCCTGTTCACACATTGGCTTACTGCTCATTCTGTATTGGCGGAGCGCGCCAAGATCCTTTGATGTGTGCACTAAAAACCGACACTATTCGGATGGCCTGCCAATGTTAGCGCCAACTAGACCAACTAAGCCAACATACCGCCAAGTAGCTCTCTACACGTTGGCCCAACACATTGGCCCAACACCTTGGCCCGTGTACAGCCGGCATAAGAGTTTTCAAGCCGTCCAATTAGCCTCTCATATGGCTTGACGACTGTTGGTAGGTAGGTACCTACTAAGATTAGCCTACAATCCGTTTTAAATGCTATGCGACCTGTATGTACTGTGAAGTCAATTTTTACATTTTGTATGCAAACATATAGGGTAGGTACCTACGATTAAATAAACTCATAACAATGTTTATGCTACAAATTATTCCTTATAATAATTATGATTAGTACTGTCATTACATTTACAATAGGTAGGTAGGTATTTCAGCGTACCCAAGTCGCATAGCATTTGAACAGCGTGGTACCAGATTTCATCCCTATCGATACAGCCGTTAGAGCGTGAAAGAGTCTAGGTACCTACATAGGTACCTACCTAAACACAAACTTTCACGTTTATAATATTAGTAGGTACCTAGTTAGATTCGTTTTATTTTTATTTGAGTCACACAAACATAGGTAATCAGCTTAAATATTTTGTTAAGACGATAAAATATCCAATCGTTTTGATTCAAGACATTTCTTTCACTTATCGGTCAGTACATAGGTACACAATTAATATTTATAGGTTTTTACCAAATCAGTGTCAGTCAGTACCTACCTATCTACATTATTACATACACAATTATTATTTATATTTACCTATTCAGTTAAGCAACGGTCCATGCGGACAGTCTTTGGATGGGTGACCATGAATTAGACTATTATTTTAAGTGTCATTTTCATCACGATGCTACCGTGGGTCGGATCATATGTTAAATTGTAGGTCCCGGCTGTTAGTCTGCTTGCCGCCCGATGGCCTCTGACTTGGCTTAACGACTGCCTGTACTAAGAGTAACCGTTACCTAGTTTGACAGTCGGGACCTATAGTTTAAAGTGTCATCCGACCCACGGTAGCGCCCAGATGAAAATGCCACTTCTAAAACGACAGTCTTGTGCATGGTCACCCATCCAAACACTGTCCGCATCGACCGTTGCTTAACTTCGATGATCGCGTCAGATCACCTTAGTCAGCCGAGCTTCAGGCGCTAAGTAAATACCTATACATATAATATGTATATTGGCCACTTAGCTCATACGAAGAAAAAGAAGAATTATATTATACTAGCTGACCCGGCAAACGTTGTTTTGCCTTAATAATTATTTCTAAATATACAGTAGCCGATTCTCAGACTTACTGCATACGCATATAAAATTTGGAAAAAATCGGTCAAGCCGTTTTGGAGGAGTACGGTAACAAACACTGTGACACGGAAATTTTATATATAAGATTAACAAAAACAATAGCCTCTATTTTCCATAGTCAAGACAAAAAGTCGTAAACTGTTTGATTTACATCCAGTTTTCCATATCTGGAGTTATAAATGGGAGACGCCAGTTTGTTCTCACTCGCCATAAAATGATCGTCATTTCCGGTGATGAGCTCTCTAAACGCTGATATCACGAGCTTCCGGTTCACTCATTAGTTTATTTTAGAGGAAGTAGGTACCTTTTCTTTGCCAGTAATCATAGAAATCATAGAACTTTATTAACCTTATAACATTGCGTTATACTAGGCACGTCAAATTTACATATCTTAATATCTTATATCTTATCTTAATATATATAAATCTCGTGTCACAATGATTGTCCTCAATGGACTCCTAAACCACTTAACCGATTATAATAAAATTAGCACACCATGTGCAGTTCGATCCAACTAGAGAGATAGGATAGTTTAAAAGTTTAAATCTCAAATTATAGTCGCAATTTTAATTTATTGCTAATTATTGTCTGTTATTATTTGACAAGTGAGGCAAAACAACGTTTGCTGGGTCAGCTAGTTACATATATTCATCAAAAATAAATTAATTAATTAGTCAATCGTACAATGTCATTATAATAAAATAGAAAATAACAACACATTTACACATAATTCATGTCACTTTACAGTCCGTCATACTTAAATAGAGATTCTGAAAGAGGCAACCTCATATATTCATTTAAAGCATAAAAAGGGTTTTCCACAAATAAGTTTTTCAATTTTCTTTTAAACGTGTGAAAAGGTAGGTTTGTCATACTTTGAGGCAGTTTGTTAAACATGCATATTTTGTTGTAAATCCCTTGCTTTTGCACTTTAAGTAACCTATTGGTTGGTTTTCTTGTAACACTTTACTATGGCACTTTTGCCAGTTATTCCAGACTAAGCATGGCACACAATCTGTCGCTTAGCTCTTAACAGTGTACTTTGGCTGTCAATGGTGGCGATTCAGCGGCACACACGACTAAACTAAATTAAAAGAAGCCCCGTCTCTTTTCATCTTAGGTAGCCAGAAAGAGACGGCACGTTCTGAACCACAGACAAAACAACTAAAATCACGTCAAATATGGAATGTGCAGGCAGTTTTAGAGGTGATACAAGTGAGTGCGGTCTAAAGTCGCCTATATTTTCTACATTTGACGTGATTTTAGTTGTTTTGACTATGGTGCAGAACGTGCCGTCTCTTTCTGGCCACCTTAGATGAAAAGAGACGGGGCTTCTTTAAATTTTTAGTTTAGTTGTGTGTGCCGCTGAATCGCCACCATTTACTATGACTCTTACGTTATTCCAGACTAGTCATGGCACACTATCTGTCGCTTAGCTCTTAACAGTGTATTTCGGCTGTCAGTATATAGTCTGTAATTCAAGACTGGGCACATCGACCGCCACTTGACTTTGGTGATGGCGTCAGATCACCTTAGACGTACTTTCAAGGATAAAATCTTCTCATAAAAATTGTTTCCAACATTTACAAGTAATACGTGACGTCATCAGCAATCCGACCACAATACCTTTGCGGTTCTAGAAACTTAATAACCTGCGGGCAAGTTTCTTATTTAACACTTCTTCGTATGAGCTAAGTTCTGCCAAGCTCTGGTGTCGAGAGTTTTCACGCCGCCCGAAGGCATCTGACTTGGTTTAACGACTGCTTGTACTAAGACTGATAGCAGGGGCCTACAATTTAACGTATCATCCGACCCGCGGTAGCGCCCAGATGAAAATGGCACTTTAAAAACGACAGTCTTGTGCATGGTCACCCATCCAAACACTGTCCGCATCGAGCGTTGCTTAGCTTCAATGATCGCGTCAGATCGCCTTAGCTAGCCGATCTTTAGGCGCTATTTTTACTAATAATACGATTATTACTGTTACAGACTCTACGTACAATATACAAGCGTATGTGTACCATAGCGTCATATGCCTTTAGCCCAGATGAAAATGAAACTTTTTAAAAGACTGCATGGTCACCCATCCAAACACAGTCCGCATCGATCGTTGCTTAACCTTAATGATCGCGGCGGATCACCTTAGCCGAGCTACAGTTTATTTTGCCTTGTTTTATTGAAAATTATTGTCGCCAAAGTTGCTATTTGGTTACTCTAAATAACCCTTTATCAACAATGTTGGATAAAGTAGTTAGACACAAGTTTATATTGTATTGCAAAGAAATTGTTAAAAGAGTAGGGATAAGGAATGGAAGCAAAAATATGGGAGCACTTCCCGTCATACCAAGTCAAGTGCCCAAAAGTATGAAATAAAGATATTTGCATCAATTTAGAAATAAATAAACAAACCATAGATAGCATAGGAATAGATTAAATAAATATGAATGGAGATGGATACAAGAAAGATAAGGAATGAAGAATGAAAGTACGAGAAGTAGCTAAAGCGAGAACTGGTATGAAAGGATGTTACAGTAAAGAATAGGCTCCGAATAAAACAAACATCGGAGGTAGGTGTATTAAAAAAAAACCCTTTATCAACAATAATATCAAATATAAAATCTCATAGAATGATTATCATGCTGGCAGCATTCTCACGTTGGATGGCAATCAATATTTCTCAGAGGAAAGTAATAAATCAAGTTAGATGTAGTTCCCTTCAACATACAAAGACCGCAGTGTATTAAGTCGTCTCAGCATTTAATACCTAGGTCTAACTTTGTTATCGTTTCTTAGTAATTACTATTGGATTGGAACAAAGGCCTTTCTTAGAACTCTTCTTAAGTTAGTACCTAATAGCTAAGCTAGGTTATATTTGTTAGGCATTCTTAGAATAATATAGATAATTCTATAAGTAACTAGCTGACCCGGCAAACGTTGTTTTGCCTCACTTAGGGGTACAGCGCCATCTATTGATTACTTACTCAACCCAGTCGAAAGGTATCGACATCTGTTAGAATCATTTGGAGTTAACAGATAATTGTGACTATCAAATAATAACACACAATAATTAGCAATAAATTAAAATTGCGACTATAATTAGAGATTTAAACTATCCTATCTCTCAAGTTGGATCGAACTGCACATGGTGTGCGAATTTTATTATAATCGGTTAAGTGGTTGAGGAGTCCATTGAGGACAAACATTGTGACACAAGATTTATATATATTAAGATTGCTTTTATATGTATACCTATATGTTTAAGTATCTGGGCCCCGCTTAGTTATCCGCGTTTATCCGGAATAAAAAGTAGCCTATGTGTTAATCCAAGGTTTAGCCTATCTTCATGTTAAATCTCATTAAAATCGGTCCAGCCGCTGGAGCGTGAGAAAGTTACAACGATTTTGAAGTTATTGGCGTATCCCACGGAACCCACAATTGTTTTCAGGATTAAAAGTCACCTTTGTGTTAATAAGGTCTATCTTCACACAACATTTCATCAGAATCGGTTCAACCGTCTTTAGTAGGCACCTAACTGTTTTCTGTAGTAAATATGCTTAGACTTAGATTTTGACAATTCATTTTCAAAAAAAAATTTTAGTATGTACCTAGCTGTATTCTTGTAGTACGTCAAGTTTGGCTAGTAGAGTTTCACGAGATTTAGGGGAACAGAGGGTAATGGGAGCCAGAGGGTAATAAGAGCGGTGCGACTAGAGACAAAACTACAACTCGTATTCACTCGGTTGCCACTCGGGCGCCTTCGGCAAGCTGCGACCGTGTTTCCCTGCGGCGCTAGACTCGCCAGTGCCACGTGTTGTGTGACCACGGACGTTTGTCGATTTTTTGGTCCGCGCTTATAATAACTACGAAATTTCATCGGCCAGGTATGTGTGAAGTTACAAGTTTATTACAATCAAACCTGTTTTATTTTATAGCTAATGTTATAAAATTTTAATATCTCTGCGTTTAATTTCGTTACAAGCTAGATTCAGTGTATCATTTTATTGAATTTCAAAATGGTGGTAGTCGGGTAATCAGAGCTTATTAGGCTCTGATTACCCTTTGTAGCTCCAATTACCCCATATGCTTTTTAATATAACGTGAATGCTGTGTTTTTCATCTCTTTTGTTATGAATGCTATGCACGTCTGTAATTGACGTAAACACTAATCCATGTCTCTATTCTCTGTTATTTGTAAATGTTTGTGTAGTTGATGTGCCTTAATAATAAATAAATATATATGTGTTTTTTTTCAGATGCCAAAATGCCAAGAAAAAGGGAACGCACCACTACGAAAGCGTCTTGGACCGTTGAAACCTTAGAAAATGCTGTCAAAAAACTTCGGCGTGGCGGTACATCAGTTTATAAAGTATCAAAAGAAACTGGAATACCCTACAGTACCTTGAAAAAGAGATTCAGATTAGCTAAATCCAATGATACAAGCTACAAATGTCCTCCAAAACTAGGAAGGCCGTCTGTGTTCACTGAGGAACAAGAAGCCATTCTGGCTGATCATCTACATAAAATGTCAAATAAATTTTACGGACTGACGAGGGCTCAGTTTTGTAAGTTATGTTACGCCATGGCTGAAAAATTTGGTGTCGCAGATCGATTTAATGAAGCCAAGAAGTCTGCGGGCAGAGACTTTCTAACTGGCTTTTTCCGACGACATCCTGATCTAAGTATTAGAAAACCAGAAGCGACAAGCATCAATAGGATACTTGGATTCAATAAAGCCGAAGTGGATCGATTCTTTGAAAATCTCGAAAATGTCATGACAAAATACCACTTTCCGCCGTCTCATATTTACAATATGGATGAGACTGGCGTAACGACGGTCCAGGAAACAGAAAAAATTATAGCGCCTAGGGGACAAAAACGTATAGGAACAGTCACATCATGGGAAAGAGGTAAAAACGTCACGGCAATCTGTGCTATGAGTGCTTCAGGGTCCTTCATTCCGCCTCTTTTTATTTTCCCTCGACAGCGTCACTCACCGCAGCTAGAAAAAGATGGTCCACCAGGAGCTGTTTACACATGTTCTCATAATGGTTGGACAAATGAAAGCATATATATTAAATGGCTGCGACATTTCATTGAGTACTCAAAACCCACTGCTGAACAACCTGTTCTACTGATTATGGACAACCACAACAGCCATTGTACTTTGGAAGCTTGGGAAGTGGCTAAAGCTAACCATGTTGTAATACTTTCAATTCCACCACATTCATCACATCGGTTACAGCCTCTGGATGTGACTTTTTTTGGGCCGTTCAAGAGAGCCTATAACAAGGAATGCGACATGTATATGAAATCCAAGAATATGGTAAAAATTACACCCTACGATATTGCAGGATTGTTCAATAAAGCTTATGCCAGAGTAGCAAGCTTAGACAAAGGGATCTCGGGCTTCAAAGCCACGGGAATTTTTCCCATGAATCCTGCTGTATTTTCAGAAGATGATTTTGTTGCTGTGGATGAAGTTCAGAGCCAATTTAATGAGCAAGCAAGTTCAGCTGCTGTTGCTCAGTCTCAGAGACCCGTTTCTCAACGGCTAGCTACTGGCAACTCTGACCCACTTCCGTCTACATCTCGCGATATTGGCAACTTTAAACCACTTCCGTCTACATCTCGTGGTATTCAACAGGAGCTGGAAATGGATAGCTCTGTCCTGATCCAATACACGCCAAATGTTGAACAAGAGCAGTTAACTGATATTGACCATGCTGTAAGTCCATCTATATTAAGTGAGTTACAAGAGGAGGCATCTACAGCAAATAGTACACCAAACTTGTCGCCAAACACAATCCCTTTTATGTTGAATGATAAAACAGTTCCGGAGCCAGCTACTGCCAATCCTTCCACGACTTCTTCCACAACAAACGACGTTCAAGAACAGTCACTCTGTAAAGACCCAACCACATCAAATGATTTTGCGAAAGTTCTAGCAGTTGTGAGTCCACTACCTAACATATCTAACAAAAATAAGACTTCGCGACAAAAACAACATTCAGTAATTATATCTAGCACGCCAATGAAAGCAGTATTTGAAGAGAAGGAGAAGAAACGTTTAGAGAAAAAATGTAAAAGTAAAACCGCAGGAAAAGGAAAAAAACGAAAGAAGGCAACCAACAAAAAAGAAAAAGTAAAAAGAGTAAAGAAAAAACTTTTTGAGGATGAAACTGACACATCTGAAGAAGAAGACGTTGAGAATCTTTGCGACGATGAATCAGAATATTCAGAAGAAGAGACATTGTGTGCTATTTGCTGTGACACAGGAAAAAATTACGAAATGTGGTACCGTTGCAGAGGTTGCGGTAAATGGGCACATAAAGAATGTTCTGGTTCTGACAGCCCGGTTGATTATATTTGCGTTTTTTGCTTGGATCCTTAAAGTTAATTGTTATACGATTACGTTTATATTAAAATTTATATGATTAAGTGAGATTTCAGACTGACATAGAAATTTTTGAGGCTGATTTAATAATAAAGTAGCTCCCATTACACATATGGGAATTTATAGGCTCTTATTGCCCGCCAAGTCGGGTAATGAGAGCGATTCTGTTTTTTTCTTTAAAGTTTATCTGTGGCCAAATGCCTAATAATGTAACGTTAACGCTGTGATTAAATGATAGTCACATTAATAAGAATTTAGTTTCTAATAAAAAGTTCCTAAAGTATCCGTAAATTTGCCTTTTATTGAACTTTTTCCTTAGTAGGCTCCAATTCCCCCCTTCTCCCCTATCAGTGTTCACCAAAAAAATTAACTTTCTTCATTTCCTCCACGCTTTACAAACACGAGCCGTTTATTATTACTTCACAATTGCGTGAAAATTGAGCCAAAGATTACTTCAGTTCAAACACTAGCCGTTGAAGGCCATAGCTCCATTGTGTTAAGTTGTAACAAAGGTAAACTCAGCCCTTTGAGTTATATAGCCTTACTGTAACATGAGTAATTTTGACGCGCGCTTGAGCGCCTTGTTCTGAGAATTGTGATTTTGGAGTTATAGCTCAGTTTAGATGTTATGTCAACTTCAGGGTTATTTGTAACGAACGGAGCTTGTTTAAGACGCTGTGTTTAAAAGCGACAATTAACAATGTTGAATTAGTAAACTGTAACGAATCTTTATAAATAAACAATTTTGTTAACTGTATTTTTTTTCAAATATGCTTATTGCTGCCACACCGCTGTAAAAGACTGCTTTAGTTAGTGTCTGGATAAAATAGCTTATGTGTTATGGCGTTTGGAAATTTCAAAAGTGATTGAAAAAACATACAAAAAAAACACATACAGCCGAAATTTAGCTATGTTGGTCATGTACTCGTAGTTTCGACAATAGCTTTAGGTCAGAAAACAAGACATTGGTGCAAAGTCGGCATCGAATGTGGTAGATTAAGAAGCAGACGTTTTCCCACTGAGCCACACTCGCTTTTTTAACCTTGTATAATTTAAGCATATATAGGTACAAGTTGCAACTGTATTAAAAGTATATGTATATAGTGGTGGCGATTCTGCCGTACACACGACTAAACTAAATTTAAAGAAGTCCCGTCTCTTTTCATCTTAGGTGGCCAGAAAGAGACGGCACGTTCTGAACCACAGACAAAACAACTAAAATCACGTCAAATATGGAATGTGCAGGCAGTTTTAGAGGTGATACAAGTGAATGCGTTCTAAAGTCGCCTATCTTTTCTACATTTGACGTCATTTTAGTTGTTTTGACTATGATGCAGAACGTGCCGTCTCTTTCTGTCTACTGATGAAGAAAAGAGAGAAAAGAGACAGGACAACTTTGCCACCAGTATATCTACTTATAGACATATCGAATCTACGATGTCGCACAATCTTGAAAAACCCAAACACTTGAGTCTGAGCAAAATTGAGTTTCCCATGTGATACTCGGATAGGGAGTGCGGATTACGTATTTTATGGATGTGGCATTCAATAATACAATAATAGATATAAATATAGGTACGATTGAAGCATTCTTTGCTCGACTTCTAATTCTATTTCATATGTGCTTAGTGGCCTGTTTCTGGTGTCGGAGGTTTTGCACTCACGGGCCTCTTGACTTAGCGACTAACTGATAGGTTCTACATTTAACAGTCGTCATCTGACCCACTGTAGCGCTCAGATGTAAATGCTACTAAAATGTTCGTCTTTTATACATATTTAAGCGACACCCCGGATGCGCGGCAGTTCAAATTTCAGTTGAAAAGTTCCATTGAATTCAAATAAATTTATTCGACTGAATTTGGTTAAATTTATATTTTTATTTCGTGAAATACTTTCAAGAAATAATGTATGTATTTTAATTCAACAGTTAACAATATTGAAACTATTAGCTCTAACGAGTTTAGATTATCATGGACCTACCTAACGAACCTGAAAAAATAAAAGCTTTGGGAAGGCAAACGTTGTTTTAAAATTTAAATTATTTAAAAGTATAGACGATACTTCTAAAAATAATATCATTGCCCGAATTTAACGTACTTCGTGTATTTGTGGAACCTTTCATTGGCGCACAATTTTATAATTATTTTATTATTTATTTATTTAATATACATTGTTTCAAAAAAAATATTTTTAACATATAAATTCACCTTAGAAATTAAAATAAATTTAAATAAGGCGAATGATTCTCGCAGGTTTGTAACTTAAATAGATTTGTAACATAAAAATATTTTTTAAAGTGTGCTCTTAAGCTTCCACACCTTAGCATATCCAGAAAATTATACATCCATTATTTGAGAGCATTTTCTATACAGAACCTTGGAATACAGAATTCCAGACTTGGTATGTGTTCAGATCATCAAATATGCAAAACTCGTGCGAGATTTGGCAAAAAGTTTTTCCTTGTTTGCCTCTTTCAACTAGAGATAAGGATTGCAAATTGAGCTTTGCCGTTTCTAAACTACAGTGACCAATTTTGGAGTAAGTATGTATGGTGGTCGACTTGAATACTAATTGTTAGGTATGCTAAGGAGTGTTTTATAATGGAAGCTATAAGGTATGCTTGACTTTGAGTTTAGTGCCGTGATAAAAAATTTACATGTAAGTGAACCGGGTTTTTAAATAATAATACGAAAAAATCACGTTTATTGTATGGACATAGTGTAAACTCCACGTCACTCGATTTAACGACAAACTCTCTAATGCGTCGAAATCAATTGGCTTTAGTTGGTTTAGCTTGTATTCCAAACAATGATACATCATCTTCATTTAACGACCACTCTCTATTACGCCATAAAATGCACAGTCTCTTCAGTGTCGTTATATAGAGTTTACACTGAAAGGAAGTAGACACAGACTTTCAAATCGCATTTTTTTATATACGAGTAAATGAAATATGCTTACTTGAGATTGTGAATTTGTAGTTTTTATTTAATAACACTTTTTAGTCCCAAAATTAGCATATTTTTATAAGGTTCGTCTATAACGTTCTAGGAACTATTTTTCATATACAAACTGATTAAAAAAATTACTTAAGTAAATCAAAATTAAACTTAAACCTTAAAATTAATTTTTTAAGGTTTAAGTTTAATTTTGATTTACTTTAAGTTTTATTTTGATGTTGGGTGACTTTTTAAACCTAATAACAAATACTGGGGAATAAATATAAAAAAACCTTAGTAAGATGTTTATTTAAATTCAGTAAGAACGTCTCAAAATACTGAATGGCATCATTACGACAATTCCGAGTCCCGACTCAAGATTTCACGTGACCTTTGACCTCTGTGAATAGCGGCAGTTAAGCCTTTTAAGGACAGAGGCTTCTGAATTACAATCTCTAAGGCCTATAGTAGCGCCTGTAGCTCGGCTAGCTAAGGTGATCTGATGCGATCATCGAAGCTTAGCAAAGGTCTTCTTCGTTTGAGCTAAGTGGCCAATCTCTGGTGTCGAGAGTTTTCAAGACGCCAGAAGGCCTCCGACTTGGCTTAACGACTGCTTGTACTAAGACTAACAGTCGGGACCTACAATTTAACGTGTCATCCGATCCACGGTGAAAATGACACTTGAAAAACGACAGTGTTGTGTATGGTCACCCATCCAAACACCGTCCGCATCGACCGTTGCTTAGCTTCGATGATCGCTTCAGATCACTTTAGCCAGCCGAGCTACAGACGCTATCAAACTATTTATTAAATGTAATATTTGGCAAAGATAGTTTACGTCATCATAGTACGAGTAATTAATAAAGCCATTAAAGCTAGTTTTCCTCAAGTGTACGTCAGCAAATCACCTGTTTTACTCACGAAATGACCGTCGACTCACCGGCGCGGAAAGGATTCTCGCAGTCACACGGGGCGGTGGCAAAAAAAGGTTCATTCAATGGATACAGATTGTCTTTGTAAAGAATCGACGTAAGCGTTTTGATGTTCTGGATATGTAACTTAACTTCAAATTATTTTCAGGATCAAGTCCCATATTTAAATATTAGGTACATACAATTATTAAGTATATAAGTCAATTAACTACACGTTTAAACTTACACTTTAATAATAAAATATATTTGTCAATTCCTTAAATATATTTAATTTTAATCAAAATAAAAGTAAATTAAATTGAATTTAAAATATGTAATTGAATTTAATATATGAAAATGAAAATGACGTAAAATCATGTACGAAACGATCGATTTGTTTAATAGAGAATAATGCAGGAGCAAAATATAAAAAAAACTATACAATTCTTTCGTAGATGAAACGACTACGATTTTTTTTTATGTTTGATTCGATTTAAAGGCAACATAGCATTTTTTTTAAATACTTTAAATTTCTGCGTCAATGATAAGACTACGATTTGTTCAGTTTTATTATCTTTAAAGAAAAAACCTTTAATTCTATATTAAACATTTTTCTCCTTTTTTTCGCTAGTTAGTTTAAATAAAAAAAATAGTAGTTTGAAATTAAAAGGCTGTGGTTCTGAGTTTTAATTTCTTCTCTCAAAGACATCAAAACAAATCTTACTTTTTTGTAGGTAAAACAATATCTAGAATACTTAGAGACTAAAATTTCACTACTGTTAATTTTATATAAATTTATTTCATGAAACACCTACTGCCGCAGTTCTGGCGCTTCGCTCAGAAATGTATGAGGCGGTTGGACTCGGTTCCAACGTTGTCTTAATCCTTAAATGGACGATTTTTGTTTCACGTTTTAAAAAATATATGTGTGTTATAAGTATGTGCATATGTATTACTGTCTAGGAAAAATTTGTAAAAAAATCTAGACATTCATTTACAATACTTTTTGCAATGTGATTGTTGTTTATTAACTACATTGCACAAAATTAAAAAAAAATCAATGAAGGTCAATTTTATGTGTCATTTTTAGTATGTTGTTCAAAAACAACATTGTCCATTTAATGGTTAATTTTTTCCATGTGACTTCGGCTTCATTAACCACGCGCCGGTAAGAATCTGAGACACGGTGAAGAACTGGTTTTAGCGGAAGAAGCAAAAACAACAGACTGTGTGGTCGAGACTAGGCTGCTGAACAAAAATTAGACGATGCTCTGTTGAATTCATTATCATCATCATGTATAATAACAGTGTTTTTTTTATTTAAATGGATCTACGCTTGGCCACCAACTCGCAAGATGGTAAGCGAAGCTGTGGCCAAAGATGTAGCATGTTGTTTTTTTTATCTTTGATAGTTTTGAGCTTGACTACAGCTAGCCTGATGTTAAGCTGCGCTGCAGTCTACAGTGTGGCACGCTTACCTAGAAGATACCTATTAACTCTATTTTTGAAGACCCCCGGATGATACCTCTCAGGAAACAGAGACTCAGGTAGAGAGTTCCAAAGCTTCGCAGTCCTCACAATAAAGGTAGACGCAATGTGTTTTGTACGAAAATTTGGAACTTCAAACTCTGTATCGTTGTCTCTTCACTGACTCTCTGCTCGTTCTGTAGTAGAACGGAGATGGTGGAATCAAATTATGAAGTTCCAGAGCACACTCCCCGAAATGTATCCGAATGTATGTTGATCTAGAAGTAATCTGTTCATTCTCGTCTTGAATAAGACTAGTGTCCAAAAGAATCTTATTTGCTTGAGAACTCTCGACGCTAGATCTTAGTCACTTGGTTCATAGGAAACAAACATTTAAAAATCCTACTATCATATTAAACGGGAAAAAGTGCGGAGGTGACTGTTTGTTAGTTCCATGCTCAAATGGCTACACCGATTTGGATAAAATTTGCTATGGAGTTAGTTTATGCCTTGCATAAGCATAAGCAGTCCACTATACGTTCCCACTTTCGCGACTCGAGGCCTTCTCTCACGAGGAGAGAGATACAGGCCATAATCCACCACGCTGGCCAAGTGCGGGTTGGCGTATGACATACGTTTTCGGATAACTAGTTTATGCCTTGGATTAACACATATTATTATCCCGGATTAAAACGAGTTACTAGTAGATAATAGTAGTAGTAGGCGCAGTTAATAGTAGATAGAAAAGTTTCTAAGATCCAGTACAATTCCTGTCAATGGGCTGCATTCAAGTTTAGTAATGTCGCTGCATAAGAAAGACCAGAAGGCAAAACGCCAAAAAATTGGTAAATTAAAAAAAAAATGTAAGATAACTTGTGTCATAGTAATCGTTTTTCTTTGTATCTTTTTATGTTTCTATAGTGAATAAAGACCATTTATGACATTGTTATCTATTTCAAAATGCCCTGTAGTTACTATGATAACGTTCTCTCAAACGTTTGAACCAATTAAAGCATTGACTTGTCTTTAGTTTTAACAATGCTCTTGAAAAAATCAATACAAGTCCTACTGTTTACAGTTATTCTTCACTTGGAGAAAAATAATAATCTACCACGCTGGCCAAGTGCTGGTTGACGGATGTCACACCTCTTCGGATATTGCAGTCCTCAAATGTGTCGGTTTCCTCACGATGTTTTCCTTCACCGTAAAGCGAGTGTGAATCCACACATAACTTGAAAAACAAGTCATTGGTGTAGGGCCGGGATCGAATAACGAGCCGTCTGATTGAAAAGCAGACGTTTTTACTACTGTGCCACACTCGCTTTTTTCTTCGCATACTTCTCAAAAATTCTACGTTACTAGTGTACTGTCTTTTTCTGACAGAAGTATCTGCACTGTACCATAATCTGTAAGCTCTTGAGTTCTGAACGGCCCGCTTTCCCACCGCTCCCATAATGAGCATTGCCTTTTATTGCTCGTTTAACATACTGCTAATTCAAATGTGAGCAACAGATATAAGGTTCTATTGGATTCTAACATCTTGAGAAGAGAGAGGGGATCGGATGGGTAGAGTTTAAATATGTAGTGTGTAAAAAATTAAGGTTAGTCAGTTTTTGTTTAAAGTTAAAATCTTCTTAAATATAAAATTTCCATGTCACAATGTTAGTTACCGTACTCCTCCGAAACAGCTTGACCGATTTTTACCAATTTTTATATGCGTATTCAGTAGGTCTGAGAATCGGCTACTATCTATTTTCCATGCCCCTAAGTGATAAGGCAAAACAACGTATGCCAGGTCAGCTAGTTATTATCTAAAATTATCTGCTCTTTGTCATAAATAAAATAGTTAAAAAAAAATGGTTGCAAGTCGGTTTTACGGGCGAAGATTTTACGTGACAACGTCTGCCGCGTGCTGCGCGCGCGGCAGACCGATCATAGTTGAGTGGGAGAGAGACGCAAGGCATTCGGCGGGCCTCTCTCTCGTTCGGTGACTCATCGTAACGTTACCGGGCGTTACACTTTTTCATAAGTGACTCCCAGCCGCAACCTAATTTAAGACGTTGTCACGTCAAAAAACTAAAAAACACGCTTATCTGACCGTTTAAAGTGGGTCAAAATCGCGCCCAAAGAAGTCGGTTACAAACAAACATACAAACAAAAATACAAAAAAATGGAATAATTTTATTAAATTAGTATATTGTCATCGGTCCTCAATAAATCTACAAAGTTTGAACGAAATCTGGCCGTTTAAAGTGGGTCAAAATCGCGCCCAAAGAAGTCGGTTACAAACAAACATACAAACAAAAATACAAAAAAATGGAATAATTTTATTAAATTAGTATATTGTCATCGGTCCTCAATAAATCTACAAAGTTTGAACGAAATCTGGCCGTTTAAAGTGGGTCAAAATCGCGCCCAAAGAAGCCGGTTACAAACAAACATACAGGTGAAGCTAATAAAAAGCGTGTAAAAATATGAAACCTAGCAGCTGCCCGCGGCTCCGCCCGTAGGTCGCTTTTCGCGTAACCTGGCGAAACTACATTTATCCAGACCTGTATTACATATACATTTATATAGACATTACATTGCCAAGAATCAAACTGAGTCGCATCCGTCATTCCACATTCGATTCCTGATATCTAGTTAACCTCGGATTTTAAACTTTTCCTCTTTATAATATTGTATTTCTACATAGGTATTTTGACCACTGCACTGATAGGTCGAAGAATACAAAACGACCAATATCCTACCTGCTTCGATTCTCGGAAAAGTAAACTTAACAGGCGATCCTTCTTGTTATTTATACATTGGATTCTCAGTAATATGAGAAATAGAAATTACTCGGTAACGAAAGCACAATGTAGCAAAGACTGAACAAAGTTGGTATAGTTAGTTGGATTTTTATTAATTTTCTGACAATATTATCTACTTTCAAGGCAAGATTGAACCGGAATCGCGATCAAGCGCTAACCCATTCACACACAATTTTTAATTTATAATATATTATAAATACCCCGAGAGAAGGGAGGCTTTTGCCCAGCCGTGGAACACAACAGGTCTCATAATACAGGTCTAATAAAAAATGAATTGTGTGTGAATGGGTGTATGACTCATACATATCTCTTTCCTTCAAACATACTCGTACATATACAAAAAACAGGTAAAAGAATTTTTGTTAGTATATAAATTCAGAGACGCTTCGCTCTCTTGGTCAATTAAACTTGTATTATACCATTTTCTTCTGATGCCCTCCTATATCGCGTGAGAAAAATTCTGAAGTATTCCTGGGCTCATCTGGGCGTATCAGCATTCAACGTGATAATTTTAGCAAGCATATTGGACACGCTGCCCTCTAGTGGGCTAAAAGTTTCATACTAGATTTTCTAGATCCTCTTTAATAAAATAAGATTTATTATTATTATTATTATTTTCAGCCTGTTATGTCCCACTGCTGGGCAAAGGCCTCTCTTCCCTCTTTCCAGACAGCACGGTCTTCAGATTTGGTGGCCCAGTTTGTGTCATATTCGTCCAGATCATGACGCCACCTCTGTCTGGGTCGACCTCGAGGTGGTTTCGCGTTCGGCACCCAAGTAGAACAGATCTTCGCCCAGCGGTCACCTGACATTCGGCAGACATGTCCCGCCCAATCCCATTTCAGCTGTTCAGATTTTTGGATTAAAATATGATGGCAAACCTAAAAGGAAAACCAGTTGATATAAGCTAACTAATCTGTCAATATCGGAGGCAATATATTATCTCAGTACCACATCAATTCATTGTAACGCACTGATCAATCATTCAAATCGGTGTTCTTACGAAACACCTGCTCTCGTTCGCTATTCATACTGATTTACGATTACTTTCTAGGGTTCCGTGCCCGAATATTACCAACGGAACCTTACTATCCGATTTAAATAGCATTTGTTTCGGATTTTATAATACAGTGTAAACTCCATGTAGTTAATGTCACTCGATTTAAAGACATACTCTGTGAAGCGTCGAAATCAATAGACTTTAGTTGGTTTAGCTTGTATTCCATACAATGATACATTCTCTCCATTTAACGACTACTCTCTATAACGCCATAAAATGCACAGTCCCTTCAGTGTCGTCACATAGAGTTTACAGTGTACTAAGTTGTTGTATTTCAGTTATGATATAGACACCATAACTATTGACCATGTTTTTCCTAACCTACCATACCTTAGCGTCGAATCTGTATTCATTTGTTTTTATCCTAATGATAGGTAGAGAAGTCAAATAAAATGTCATGTGAAGAGACGAAAAAAAACTCCATTGATAAGAGCCCAATTTTTTTTATTGATTGCGCAGTGACGTTTGGCCCAGTTTAAAAATTATATATAAAAAAAAATATATAGACATTACTTTGCTGCGATATCAAACTGAGTCGCATTTGTCTTTCCGCATTCGATTCCTGAGATCTAGTTTACCTCTGTTTTAGCTACTTTGGAATGATGCGACAGATTAGATTGTTTTCTCCAAGCCATTATTTTAATTTTAATTGTCTGGTTTTTTTTTTATTATTTTACATTATAAAAAAACATACTTCTACCACTGAGTGAGCCACATACTTAAATTCCAATTCTGAAGTATTCAGTTTCAAAATCACAACTTTCTAGGCACCAGAGCACAGCCACTCAGCTTATACCGAAAGAAACAGACAAACAGTAAGCCAGTATTTGCGTTCACAATACATAATATAATATGTATTTACAATTACTTACATAATACTAGACTATGCTTTACATCCGGAAGCACTCAAAATACACAGATGCAATTATAAGATTGGCCGCTATCTCTATTGTAGCTATAGTTACAAAGCTACGTGCTTTTGACATGTAATTTTCTATGCAACTTCCTTATTAGTTTAGATGTTTGAATAGATCTAGGCTAGGTTTATTAAGTGAAGCCCTGGAAATTGCTTCGTCTATCTAGATTGTTGTCTGTACTTGAGAAAGACGAATGGTTACTATTTGGCTTCATTGGGGTTAGTGGACGTAACTACTCTGGCTGGCCTTATTACCTCTAGATGAAAAAAAAAACATTTTCTGCCTAAAAACGCTTTAGAATTTGTTTTTTTTTTGTGTTTGGAGTATATATTACATTTTTGACATGTAACAATGTCTTAAGTTTTGCCTTGATTACAATGTACTTAAAAACACAACGGAATTTTGCAAATTTTACTGAATATTATTGAATAAAATTTTGAATGAATGAATAAATTTTTACTGAATATGAATGAATAAAATTTTACTGAATAGTATTTGCAAGCAGCCCACAAAACGATCCCACTGATGGATGGGACATGGGACACCTTCTCTCACTAGTATAGAGATATCTGATATAAGATCTAATTTTGTCAGATTAAAATTTCTATACCATTACTTTTTAAGAAGCCTTAGTTTTTCGTCATAAGAAATAATAAAATTGAGTTTATGTCGAGTTCTAAATAGAAATTAAAACAAAGTGAAAGCCGACTTTGCAGCAAATTTGTTTACTTAAAACAAAATTAATTACGTTATTTAATTACCTGTTAAGCCTCGGTGATCGCGAAGGCTTGTTAAAAGTAATTATTGCCTTTCACAAAGCTATAATTCTTATTATTCTTATTAGCGGCATTAGCTGCTAGACTACCGGACAGGGCTAGGAGTAAGATTATATCAAGAAATTAAATAAAAAATTGGCCAAGTGTGTGTTGGACTCGCGCGCTTGTAGGGTTCCGTAACGTCTAAAAATGGCAAGTTTTTTTATTCATGGGCTGGCGCTTGATCGCAATTCACCTGATGGTAAGCGCTATTGTGATCTACGGTGGAGCACGCTTGCCCAGAAGAAACTGGTTCACTCTTGCCTTGAAGAAATGTAGCTGTATGGGAAAATTATGGGGGCTCTTAATATTCCTTTTTTTACCTATTTTTAGTATTTGTTGTTATAGTGGTAAGGGAAATAAACATTTTGTGAACATTTCAGCTTTCTAGCTACCACGGTTTATGTGATTTAGCCTGGTGACAGACAGACATAGGAAGATTCCCGTTTTTAACATTTACGGTACGGTATGAAACCCTATAAAGTGTTCTTGAAACTAATAGGGATGGGTAAAGTTAGATATTTTATATTTGTAAGAGATTAGAAATGGTCTGATAACAATACATTTTAAGTCACTCCCAAAATATTATTGAGATTTCACGCCAGAGAGGTAATTTTTCAACCAATTTAACATGAACTGATAAATAAGTAACATTAATAGGTATACAGTCGAAATCCCTAAATATGACAGAAGCCGATTTGTTTTGACCTTTCTAGTAAGGAGTGCAAAACTTTGTCGTCTGTGTCGTTATATAGAGTTTACACTGTATACAGCTTATATTTATTATTTATTATATACAGCTTATATTTATTATTTAAGTTGACTGAATAGATTTTATATAGTTATATTTAATTTAATTTTAATAAAATAATAATGTATATGTAAGTAATAATGTATGTGTAAGTAATAATGTATATAATGTAATTGTCTATTTTAAATCCAATGTAAATCAAAATGTAATGAATGACTTGCCAAATGCGACGAGACGTTGTAAGGCCAATAAATTATTTATCTTTATCTTTTTTTTTTTTAAAGTCATAAACGTTTATTAAGCTGTTAAACCGCAGTCTCATTATAAATGCATACTTTATGAAGTGTATCTGATTTCCTAGAGTTCTGCATCGATTAATAAATAACTGGAATGGCGATTATTTCAACGAAGGATAACCAGTCGGTCGAACACAAGTCAAATGACATTTAGTCTTTGTTTCCTATTTTTGTGAAATATGTACTGTGTAGGAATATTTATAGAAATAATCGAATATATCTTCTTATATAACATCTCCATGTCACAATGTTATTTACCGTACTCCTCCGAAACGGCTTGACCGATTTTTACTAAATTTTATATGCGTATTCAGTAGGTCTGAGAATCGGCTACTATCTATTTTCCATACCCCTAAAATAATGTATAAGTCAAAACAACGTTTGCCGGGTCAACTAGTAATAATATAAACTATTAAAAGTCTATTTTAAATTAAATCATTTATTCAGCGAATAAAGCATTAAAAAGATGTTACATGTACAGTATAAACTCTATATAACGACACTGAAGTGACTGTGCATTTTATGGCGTTATAGAGAGTGGTCGTTAAATGGAGAGATTGTATGGAATACAAGCTAAACCAACTAAACCCAATTGATTTCGACGCTTTAGAAAGTTTGTCGTCAAATCTAGTGACGTTACACGGAGTTTACACTGAATTATTAATAAAAAATGTGAGCCTTCTCATATGAGCTAAGTGACCAAGCTCTGGTGTCGAGAGTTTTCAAGTCGCCCGAAGAACTTGGCTTTATGGCTGCTTGTACTAAGACTCTATAAGACAGAAAGAGAGAGAGGGAGAGAGAGAGAGAGAGAGAGAGAGAGAGATGCGCACGCCGCACAGCTTACCATAGCTTACTATAGCAAAAAGTGTCGTGACAACTTTTCGTAAGATTTTTTTCCGTCTAGTCCCCTTTCAAAGCGCGCGAAAAGGAACTTCCAAAAAAACTTTTATATCGAGAAGTATACAAATCTTTATTTATTACAATCTGTTTCTTATATCTTACAATTATGAACGCTATCGAAAATTGAGTTCATCGACCTTTAAAACAACCTAAAGCGGATAACTCAACAGAAAATGTTCTTAAACTGACTGTAATTAGTCAGATAGTAAAAAATGGTAATTCAATACTAAAATAGCTCCCTCACGCCACGTCTTAATGGGTCTTAGCAAAAACTATTGGTAATTAGTTCTAGGAATTGTAGACCTTAACTCTATAATAATAAAGGTGAATATACAGTGTACTTTGGCAGTTTTTGGGAAATAATAACCTAAAAGTGTCACACAAATGTTTTCATGAGTTTTGTTTCTTAGAAATATGTGTATTGATGAATTTGAAAGTAATTAACGATTTGTTAGGTATCTTTGAAAGAAGTCATTATGTCAGTAAATAAAAGGTTTGTTTTCCCTGAAAAAAAAAAAAAACAATACGAAAAACGACTAGCTGTTATAATTTTGACGTGTGTTGTGTTGTCTGTCTTTGGAATCGTTGCTTCTGAACGATGAACCTACAGTGTAAACTCCATGTAACGCCACTCGATTTAACGACAAACACTCTAAAGCGTCGAAATCAATTGGCTTTAGTTGCTTTAGCTTGTATTCCATACATTCTATCCATTTAACGACCACTCTATATAACGCCATAAAATGCACAGTCCCTTCAGTGTCGTTATATAGAGTTTTCACTGTATTTTGATTTAGTTTTGTTGTTTGAATGGTGTGTCAGTTGAGAGTTTTTAGATAGATATTAACTCATTATCGGGCTGATAATAGGCACAAATCAATATAAAAAAATAACACTTAATAATTTTCGTGCCACAAACGGCGGCGGTTGCGGATTATGGCCTATATCTCTCTCCTCGTGATAGAAGGCCCCGAATCCCAGCAGTGGGAACGTATAGTGGGCTGCTTATGCTTATGGTTACCGTCCCTATAACTAACACTTATTAACCCATAAGTGTACAGAAACAAAACTCGAGTCGCGCGTCCTAAGTCAACATAACCTTGGAGCCAAGCTTGGCCAACATGTGGTCAAACATGCTGGGCAAACAGGTGCAGACGCCACAAATCACGAGGGTTGGTCTATACAGGACTTCTTCTTCGTATGAGCTAAGTGGCCAAGCTCTGGTGTCGAGAGTTTTCAAGCTGCCCGAAGGCCTCTGACTTGGCTTAACGACTGCTTGTACTAAGACTAACAGCCGGGACCTACAATTTAACGTGTCATTCGACCTACGGTAGCTCCCAGATGAAAATGCCACTTGAAAAATGACAGTCTTGTGCATGGTCACCCATCAAAACTCCGTCCGCTAGGACTACAAATTAATAAAGACACAAAGAAAATACATTTATTGTGCACAAAAAATACATAAATTGTACAAAACGTAATTGATTACGTGACTGTAAAATATAGTGTAGTGATATAGAATGTATACATATATTCTAAATAGTACCTATACCTAAGTTAGTAAATTGTGTTTTTATAATTAATATTTTACGAGAACAATTAAATTACCTTCATACATAAAAAATATATACCTGCATAGGCTATTTTTACCAAAAACCATCTCATATTTTGATATTACACAATTAAAATAAAACAGCTTGTCCTGACATTCATTTATCTTATATAATAAGGTGAATTCGATTGATTAATGATTGTTTTAAGTCGCATGACATTTAAACAGTGTCGTACAACAATCTGTATCATAATCTTTTAAAAACCTTACATTTCTTTCTTATCATTAAATCCAATCATATGCGTGCAAACTGTTATTAACCTAATTAATTTCTTTTGCGTCGCAATCTATCAATTTATCATACAATTTAACGTAAAACAGCTGTGTTATATTGTCCATTTTGTATAATTATCGTATTACATATCGATATTGCTGAAAAAGGGCTGTACCATGAACTCTTTAAGCCACGTTGTTATGCTATCCCACTAATAATAGTAATATCTATCTTTTAATATATAAAATTTCCATACCACAATGTTAGTTACCGTACTCCTTCGGCTTGACCGATTTTTACCAAATTTTATATGCGTATTCAATAGGTCTGAGAATCGGCAACTATCCTATTCCATACCCCTAACTGTACTTAAGGCGAAACAACGTTTGCCGGGTCAGCTAGTATTTTATACAAAGACGAAAGTATTTGACGGGAAGGACATTTGGTATTTCTTCGACCGTTTATCCCGAATTAACGCGGTTATCCCCGCTGGATAATATTTTTATGTCAAAAGTAATTCATTTGATACGCACATTGACAGAATCGTTAAAAATATGCCAACTGTCTGTCAAGAAGCATATGTATAAGCAAATGTGGCTCGGTGGTAATAACGTCGGCTTTTCCATCAGACGGCCCCTGGTTCGATCCCGGCCTACATCAATGACTTGTTTTTCAAGTTACGGTGAAGGAAAACATCGTGAAGAAACCGGCATGTTTGAGGACCACGATATCCGAAGACATGTGTCATCCGCCAACCCTCACTTGGCCAGCGTGGTGGATTATGGCCTATCTCTCTTCTCGTGGGGGAAGGCCTCGAGTCCCAACAGTGGGAACGTATAGTGGGCTGCTTATGCTGTCAAGAAGAAGATTTTACATGTATCTAGAAACTGATATTTTCTAGGGTGTCTAGAATCACAATAAGAGGTTATGGTACCATCTAGCAGAGACCTGATAATTGTCCAGTAATCGTTCAGCAGTCGGTGACCGACTCGCTTTCACATACTCACACGTAACGCGTACGATGACTGTAATTGCCGAAAAGTTGTTCAGCAATTCGAAAGTTAGCAATTACAATCGCGAATTGCCTAGGTTGCATTCTCTGGATTCTCTAGTTGTCTATTATTTTACTAACATTATCTAAGTCTACTCTAATTTTCTTAATATAGTAAACTCATATAATTTGAATTGAATTTATTATTAAATTTGATAGCAGTGCCACAAATACCTGTAACATTTGAACGCATTTTTTTTACTTTAAATGTGCTTGCGCTTGATCACAATTCACCTGATGGCAAGCGACATTATGATCTAAGGTGGAACGCGCTTACCCAGAAAAAAACGGTTCATATTTGCTTTGAAAACCGCCAGATTGTAGCTCTCAGGGAACAGGGAACTAGGCAAAGAATTCCACACCTTCGCGGTTCGCACTATGAAGGTGGAGGCAAACCGCTTAGTACGCGCTTTTGGAATCTACGGTATAACGATGCCGCTTTGGTATTTCCTTGCTCGTCCGATAGTGGAATGGGGCGGGGAGAAATAAATCGTGCTATTCCGTCGCACACTCACCGAAATGTAACCTATGAAAAACTGAAAGGCTGGCCACCAGGCGGCGATACTCAAGACTGCAATTTTGCCTTGCCAAGAGCATCGCTACCAATGAGCCTCTTTGCTCGGCGCTCAATCGTCTCCAACGTCTCTAGCTGGTATTAAGCCGATCTGTCCCAGAGATGCGAACAGTATTGTCGCACCTTCGAGAAGATACCCAGCTTCTTGGTTGCTAATTGAGACTTAGTGAGCATGAAGTGAGGTAAAAACAGACTTCTTAGAACTACTAGTCTAATAATGTTCTATCTAGCGGATCATAGCACGTAGCATGAATAAACCAAATCAGCAATTATGCACGTATATTGCCAACACTGTGTCTTATGACGACATTGTAACCTAATGCTAGTCTTGCTTCCTTGATACTCGATTACTGTATTTATTTAGTAGCGCCTATAGCTCGGCTAAGGTGATCTGACGCGATCAACGAGGTTAAGGAACGGTCAAAGCGGACAGTCATAATACTGTATTTTATAAAGTGGAATTTTCATTTGGGTCCTACCGTGGCTCGGATGATACGGTAAATTGTAGGTCCCGGTTGTTAATCTCAGTACAAGCAGTCGTTAAGCCAAGTCAGATGCCTTCAGTCGGATAGAATACTTGACCCTCGATAAAGAAGAATCTCAGAAACGATTTTTCCTGATGATTATAACTAAAGCTATCAAAACAGAGGATAAACTTAAAATCTGAGTTTAGAGAGTTAAATTAACTTTAATTCAATTAAAGCTTGTCCGATGTTAAAAAGCAATCAAAGTTGTAATTGGATCAATCGAATGAAATGTTTAAGTTGATCTTTTTAATTGGTTTCCTGTTCTTTGTTATTATTTTACATGCTATTCTGTGTTAGGTTACTTAAGACGGTATAGAAGCAAAATATCATATTTTGAGATACATCCTGGTGACAGAAAGACATTGGAGGCTTAGTAATAGGATTCTTTTTTAGGGTTCCGTACCTAAAAGGTAAAAACGGGACTCTATTACTATATACCCTATAGATGTATCTCAGAAACCGTAATAGCTAGAAAGCTGAAAAAATATATACTCGTATATTAAGATAGGTCCCCATACAATAAAAGTGTTTTTTTTTTCGTTATATTTTTTGCTATATATCAATAATGGTAGGAGCTAGACACTTAAAATTTCCACAAAATATAAAATAGTATATTGGCTATAGAATTAGATGATAAAATTGAAATAAAATAAATATTTAAAGGGGCTCCCATACAACAATGGTACGGAAACCTTGATGCGCGAGCCCAACTCGCACTGGCCAATTATTTATTTTTTTGGGTGGGTAAAAACCGTAATATTTCATATAATTACTGAAAGGTTGTATAAAAACTTTGCAATACAAAATGTAAACACGATTGAATGAAAGTTATAAAAAGAGAATAATTGCAGAACCGGTTCTGCAATTCTTTTTGTTCGCCAATCGCGATCGCGTCCGTGATATTGCGAGAAAAATATGGTTATATACTTATATGGAACATTAGATTAGAGAAATGCAGTAATTCTTCTTCTTCTTCTTTGTTTTTACTCTAAATAGGTCAGCGCTTTACCACAATTCACCTGATGGTAAGTGGTATTGTGGTCTACGGAGAAGCGCGCTTACCTAGTAGGAACGGGTTCACTCTCGCCTTGAAAATCGCTATATTATAGTCATTGGGGAACAGGAAATTTACTTCTTATGAGCTAAGTGGCCAAGCTTTGTCGAGAGTTTTCAAGCCACCCGAAGGCCTCTGACTTGGCTTGACAACTGCTTGTACTAAGACACTACAATTTAACATGTCTTCCGACCCGCGGTAGCGCCCAGATGAAAATGCCACTTGAAAACGACAGTCTTGTGCACGGTCACCCATCCAAACACCGTCCGCATCGACCGTTGCTTAGCTTCAATAAATAAATCTATTTCTTGCAGTCAAAGTATCATCTTAGGAACAATACCTTAAGCGATACTTTGACTGGAAGAAATTAAAACATATTGAACGTTTTTTTTCTGACGACCTCGTTGGCGTAAAGGTTACCATGCCGGACTGCTAATCAGAAGGTTCCGGGTTCGATTCCCGGCCCGGTCAACATCTTTGTGCTTAACTAAATTTGTTGGCTGCGGGTCTGGGTGTTAAATATGTATGTATTTATATAATATGTATGTATGTATATGTAGTATATCAGTTGTGTTAGCAACCTTAATACGAGCTAGAAATGGCTCAGTATGGGGCTAACCAACCGTGTGTGAATGTATCCTAATATTTATTTATTTAGTTTTGGTCAACTCCAATTCAAAAAGCCTCACGTCCGAAGGTCGTAAGTTCGATCCCCGCCAATGAGCTCAAGCTTCTGGGAATGCGTAGTTTATTCCCACAATGAACCTGTCCAATGAAAACGCACGGCACAAGTGCGTACTTTCACACACATGTTGGGCAAATAAAATGGAGTCATTGCGTGATTGGACGTCAATCGTGACGTATTGACGCCGGCGGCAAAAACTGGATGAGAGATGACCAGTCGGGCTGGTTGGTAGGGCTTTATGTTGAATGAAAGTTGACGAGTGGATATTCTAGGTTAGTTGCGGAATGGTAGGTTAAATTGCGATTCATTGATATTTTTACATTACGCGCCTGTACAGACCCAACAAATTTAGTTAAGCACAAAGATGTTGGCCGTGCCGGGAATCGAACCCGGAACCTTTTGATTGGCAGTCCGGCATGGTAACGATTTTTAACCATTGTTAACAATTTTTCTGTTCTCACGTCAGTAAATGCACTGCTATAACTAAAGCGTGCTAAAGTTGATGTAGTTGACGAGTTAATTACTCACATTTAAATACCTACTAATGAATTTTAATACCAACATCTACAAATTAAATACTTTTTAAAGGGGTTAACTTATTACTATACTAATAAGTACCCTAAGTTACCCTTTAATCACTTAAAGTGTATCACCCGAATGTCACTGTTTAATTTGCTAGGTTAATAGTTTATGTACACTAGCATAATTATATTAAATGTAACCAATATGAATAATAAAGAAATTTGGAATCAGAAACTGATGGTAACCATTACGCCAAGGAGGTCGTCACTAGCTCGTACCCAATGTAAAATAAATGTTAATAAAGACATTTTAAACTGGCAAATCTAAACTATGAAAATGAAAATGATTTTTATTGTACAGGAAATTTAGGTTTACAGCTACTTGTACATTTGTATAAGACTTGTAAGGTTTGCTTGATGCATGTAGAGTAGCCAATAGTGCGCTGCGCCTTACACACTAGGTCAGTCAAGCTGCCTGAACTGTGGGGCGGCAGAGGCTCCCGCAGGACTGCTCACCATTACTTGTAGGTACATAGAGGCCTGATGTCTAAAAGAAGATATACGGATATGTACCTTATTATTACAATGTTTTTAAAAAACAAAATAAATATTATGCAACAGCAATGTATTTATATCTATTATTATTTTGTATCTATTTCTTACAAAGACTAAGTTTAGCTGTTCAACGGGGTAATGCTGCCAGCATCTTGGGAACTCTGCCCCGCAGCGACAGCCTGGATGGTGAGCTTACTCTAATTTAAATTGTATTGTTTAAGTTTGTATATAATATTTTAATTGATAATTTCTGTAATAGTTATTTGTATACTAAAAATAAAATAAATTTCTTTTAAAAAAAAATAACAGCAATGTCAAATCCCTCATCAATCTTACAAGAACCGGTCGCTCGAACTTGATACTTCACACTTGTCCGCAAAATGAATAGTTGTCGGTAAAAACAAGAAGAACTAGATTACAAACTGTGCTCAGACACGATAACCTATCATTGTAATAGTTATGGCTGACCATTAAACTATTTTGCACGGAGATTATGTACTTATCTTGGTTTTATGGTTGGGAACATGGATAACAAAAAAAAAATGGTACGTCAAGAAAAACATGGGCTATGGCCGTGCCAAATTAGCACAACTGAAATACAAAACCATAACACTGTTAAACACCACTTTTTACTTTTATAACTTATCTGAGATCGATCTTTCCCGCCTATGGGTTCCAAGATTTAAGTTATTTTCATACCAAAGTTCATGAAATTCAGTCCAACCATTTGAGCGTGAAGAAGTAACAAACAAACACACACAAACTTTCGCATATATTATACTAGCTGACCAGACAAACGTTGTTTTGCCTCACTTAGGGGTATGAAAAATAGATAGTGTAGCTTATATGACACGTTCGTAGATTTACCATAGCAGCGCCATCTATTGATTACTTACTCAACCCAGTCGAAAGGTAACATCTGTTAGAATCATTTGGAGTTAACAGATAATTGTGACTGTCAAATAATAACAGACAATAATTAGCAATAAATTAAAATTGCCACCATAATTTGAGATTTAAACTATCCTATCTCTCAAGTTGGATCGAACTGCACATGGTGTGCTAATTTTATTATAATCGGTTAAATGGTTTAGAAGTCCATTGAGGACAAACATTGTGACGCGAGATTTATAAATATATTAAGATTAAGATAGTAGGATTTATTACTATAAAATGATATATAATTACAATAGTAATAAAATTGCTTATTATGGTTTTTATAATGAAAAAAAACTCGAAAGAGGTTTTACCTCTATTGAAGAGTTCTCAATAAAAGATTATAAAACAACAAGTACCTGTTTGTTTATATTTCTGTGATTCAATTGCACAGGTATAACATATACCTACTACCTGGTATTTTACAAAAAAAAAGCGGACCCATAATCTTGCGATAAAGCCTTAAAAGAGCCTTCATGAAGAGTTATAAAATACTGACGTGTTTTTACTAGAAGAGTGATGCAATAAATCGCAAGGCCGACTAACCTTGCGTTTAACCTAACTGTATTGTGACCAAAACTCGGGGAAAACCGATAAATGTGAACTTTGTTTAGCGCTCCATACCCACATTATATGATTAGTGGTGATTCATTGTGATATGGTTTATAACTAAGTTGAACTCCTACCTAACTTTTATTAAAATTAAAATTAGTTAATGACGACCTCGTTGGCGCAACGGTTACCATGCCGGACTGCTAACCAGAAGGTTCCGGGTTCGATTCCCGGCCCGGCCGACATCTTTGTGCTTAACTAAATTGGTCGGTTGTGGGTCTGGATGTTAAATATGTATCTATATAAATTATATATGTAAGTATATGTAGTATATCAGTTGTGTTAGCTACCATAACACGAACTTCAAATGGTTCAGTATGGAGTTAACCAGCCGTGTGTGAAATGAGTCCTAATATTAATTATAATAATTAATACATAATATATAACTGATAAAGTATTTTTCCAAATAATAATTGTATAATTAAATCAAGGTTATTAGTTGTGCTGGCCCCACCTAAATGGGATAAGGTGAAGAAGAAGAAGATTAAATGTAGATTTCTTTGCTCATCTCACAGCCTGCGGTTAAAGACGGTTTTGAACCCATGTAGTCGCTTTACGGTGAAGAAAAACATCGTGAGGAAACCGACGTGTTTGAGGACTACAATATCCAAAGTCGTGTGTCCTACGCCAACCCACACATGGCCAGCGTAACGCTATTGTAACTTAGTTTTGACTTAACTACACTTAGGTATGTTCCGACACTTGATTCCGGTCATTGACTTGCGGGAGCTGCCAAATAGCTGGCAGACTGGGGCCGTAATAATAACCAGCCTACAGACAGACACACTTTACATTTTATACATATAGATAGTGGTAATATAGTAACCTATAGGATAGTGGTTATTTCTTTTTCTTCGTATCGCGCCCGAAGGCCTCTGACTTAGCTCAACGATTGCTTGTACTAAGACAAACAGCCGGGACCTTCAATTTAACGTGTCATGCGACCCACGGAGTGGTGGTTACTTATTTGTTCCTTTTGGGGTAGAAACACTGGGGCCGTGGGGTCAGGGAGCTAAATCTTTGTAAAAATATTTTAAGACGCGCTTGGTCGACGCCACGAAATGCCAGCCTCTACTTTGCACAGCGTATTAGTTGCTATACAAATAGGCAACTCTGTTGGCATTTTGGGTACGTCGTATTTCGGTACATTTTACTAAACAAAATATAATCCCTTACTTAAAAAATTGCAAAGCGGTATTTTTTGCTGAATTTTCGATTTTCCTTGGCTTAACTTTTTTGAAGCAGCTTTATTTTTGTTAACTTAAGTTTTTATTTTAGGTTAGTAAACTAAACCACAATTTCATAAACAAATTATTACATACCCATATGATTACATTGAATGATTACATACGCTTTCATAACATACTTACCACAACCGGGATAAAATTAAATGATGATAGCCAAAATAAAATGATGATGAGGGAAGCCAATGGTTCATTTGCGTTACGTAATACGTCCATTATGGAGTATCGTACTCTAATTTCCCCCCGGGTTGGCTCGCTTGCCAAATCTAGCCGGCTTGGTGTGTGGGACAAGGCAGTAACTTAATTCATTTCAGTAGGTATTGTAACAAATAAAATTTTATTTCTATAAATAGTTTTGTAGATGGTAGGTCAGCTTATACGATATGACAATTTCATCCATAGAAGGAAAGATAGAAGCTTACAGAGGAAAAGGAAGACCAAGAAGGTAATTTTAGACCAAATTAAGGAGGAAGCGAAAGTCATGTCGTATACGGAGGTCAAGGATTTGGCCGAAGATAGAACTACCTGGAAAAAATCCAAGCTCTTAAACATTGATTGAATGATATACTCGTATTTAACCGACTTCAAAAAAGGAGGAGGTTATATATTCGACTGTATGTTTTTTTTACGTACAAATTCTAATTAATTAAATTAACATGAAAATAATACAAACAATTGTTGTTAATTCGATGTCATCGCCAGTAACAAAACGAAGACCGTCTAGAGAATAATACTTAAAATGTGTAGTTAGAATTTAGAAAAAAAAAATGCGGCGTGTACGGTCGTTGGTGGGATATCCTGACTTTTCATGTTTTGGAAATTTTATACTAAACATATCAGTTATATCGGAAACTTGAAAGTTCATAATAATTTTCATGTCTACCAGTCGTGAAATTACAAATTTATACACACATTCATTTATTTATCTCTACTTGCCCGCATGCGATGATTTTTACAATTATTACGAGTACGTTCCGTCTCTTCCGCGTTTGCCACAGACCAAATAAAATAAACATAGAGGCTGTTTTTGCAATGTCTGCCTGTAATGAGGTGTAACACGGTATTGCTGTAACGCAGCTCTGGTGCTGTGCACGCTCCGTGTTGTTTGTCAACGGTTACTGGTCTGTACGGAATCTGGAGTCATTAATTAACTATGCTAAACTTAGCAGAATGCAATCGCCAGTTAAAAAAAAATTTTTGAGAAATGTTCACCACCCTTCCGTCTTTGATGAGATTTCGTGAGATTTTCCGCAACAATAGAATGCAAGATTCTTCATAATTTATGTTTACAATCACAATACAATATAATTATACTTGTGACTCACATAAATATTATTATATAATAATAGTAGTTTAAAAAAAAACTAAAAAACACTCTTATCTGGCCGTTTTAAGTGGGTCAGAATCGCGCCCAAAGAAGTCGCCCAAAAAAACATACAAACAACAATACAAAAAAATTTAATAATTTTATCAAATTAGTGTACTGTCATCGGTCCTCAATAAATCTACAAAGTTTCAACGAAATCTGGCCGTTTAAAGTGGGTCAAAATCGCGCCCAAAGAAGTCGGTTACAAACAAACATACAAACATACAGGTGAAGCTAATATAAAGCGTGTAAAAATATTCGTGTTTTAATTCGACACACGACACAGGTTCAACCTTCTGTGGAGTTCAGTGCACCCGTGTCTTAAATACCTAGTTCTTACTAATAGCCTAAATTTAATTTATACATAATTTAAGACTCTGTATGTATAGGATAAGTGGTATTGTGTACGAAATAAATAAACTGAAACTGAAAATTATCTGAATTCTTCTTCTTCGTATAAGCTAAGTGGCCAAGCTCTGGTGTCGAGAGTTTTCAAGCCGCCCGAAGGCCTCTGACTTGGCTTAACGACTGCTTGTACTAAGTCATACAGCCGGGACCAACAATTTAACTACTGTAGCTTAGATGAAAATGCCAATTTAAAAACGACAGTTTTGTACATGGTCACCCATCCAAACACCGTCCGCACCGACCGTTGCTTAGCTTCGATGATCGCGTCAGATCCCCTTAGCTAGCCGAGCTACAGACGGTACGTATGGTTTCTGTATCTAATACAGTGTCCTCCGATATTCGGGGACGCCTGGTCGGTTGAAACCGCAGGCGTTTAATCGACGCCGGTCTGCAGCGGAATAACCATGAGTTTCGGTTAAACCCGCCCTCGCAGCGGTCAGTCCGTTGTTTAATACTCTACGGAGGGTTAAAAATTTTAAATGAACTTCAGGGTTAACTTACGGTTACGGGGTTAAAGTTAAATATGAATTAAAAGCGGTTACACGGTCCCTGTAATTTAGAAATGCGTTAGATGTTGTGAATGGCGGTATGACCTTTTAGTTAGTATTTTTCTTTGGTTGTTTATATTTTGAATGAATGAATACTCATATCGATGTCGGGGTAATGAGACAGGCTTGGAGGAGTAGGCACGGGTTTGATTCCGGCGGCGTGACAGATTTTTAAATAGTTTTTAGTTACTTGAGTGTGCTTGTGCTTGCATGTGTTGTATGTATGTATATATATGTCTATAACTATTCCGGAACCGAAGTAAAAAGGCCAAGTGGAATAAGCAGCTCACTCACTATACGATCACACTTCTAGTACTCTGGATTTTTTCTCACAGGCAATATTATATATATATAATCCACCACGCTGGCCAAGTACGGGTTGGTAGATGACACTAATCTTCAGAGCATTTGGGTAACTTCTTGTCCTTTCACAGTTTTATGCATATTTTAAGTTACTTACAAATATGAAATAATAATGGATACACATAAAAGTTTTCACATATGGGGCTACGGACATACGCTTTCAAAGTTAAATATCGTTTGATGTAAAACCAGGTCCTAAAATAACTAAACATTTCAAAGATCTGAACCACTTAATTAATACAAAAGAAGTCTGAAATGTTCACCGAAACCCAGTAACTGTATGTTTCACAGATCCCATACAAATTCTCCGCGGAATTCACACGAATGGAACCGTGGCCAATTCATTCAAAAATAAACCGTATTATATGTGGAAAATAAATTGAATTTACGTTAAAAGTTAGCGGAGCGTGAATAATACGATCCGAAAGGCGCAACATATGGCCAACACGACGGTTTTTGTACGAGTTTTGGTTTAAAATTCAATACCTGTGTGAAGTAGAGTAACCTTAGAGGATCTGGAGTGAGAGAGACGGCATTACAGCTGTCGCGGGTCGAACCTGGACTAGCCCAGGACCGAGACAGATGGCATGACAGAAGAGATGCCTCTATTCTCCCTGCAGTGGGATAGAATCGGGTGTCGATGATGAAGATGATGGAAGTTTCTGATTGGATTAATTAATGGTTTTCCTTAACTTTGTAAAGAAAAAATACCTAGGGCACGCACTAAGCGTTTTGCCTCACCTTTTTTGTCCGAACCGCCAAACTTTAGTATTCCTTGCCGAATTCCCTGTTCCCCAATGACAATAATCTAGCGATTTTCAAGGCGAGAGTGAACCGGTTTCTTCTAGGTAAGCGCGATCCACCGTAGACCTCAATATGACTTACCATCAGGTGAATTGTAGTCAAGCGCTGACCTATTTAGATCACATCAAAAACCTAGGACATCTACGTTCGGAGATGGGGCTCCGACACCCGCTTCATCGAGTCTGGGGTGGACGATGACGGCTTGTGACCGTCGCCGTCGTTGGCGTATCGGTCTGTTATCAAAAGATAAGGGCCACACACAGCGCAGTGCAAGGAAGTTTTCGGGTTGTTTCCCGTAAGAACCCGGAGTCCTCCGTTAAGCAAATAAACAAGTCACCTGGGGGGTTTTAGTGGGTACAAATCCCACATAACCTGGCTGTGCCTCATTGTGGCCAGGTATCTGGTGGAAGATTTCCCCCTCGTCAACAAACAAAAGGACACCTACTAGTTGCCTACGTAAATAGAAAGCCCTATTCTCAAATTTATATCATACTAGCTGACCCGGCAAACGTTGTTTTGACTTAATAATTATTTCTAAATATACAGTAGCCTATTCTCAGACCTACTGAATACGCATATAAAATTTGGAAAAAATCGGTCAAGCCGTTTCAGAGGAGTACGGTAACAAACACTGTGACACGGGAATTTTATATATAAGATACAAGGTGTAAATGTGTTGAAACAGAAGACAGAGTTGGAAATGTACATATTTAAAATCCCTAAGGAACGGTTTCTTCCCGAACGTCCCGATGCTAATGGATGGTTATTTTTAGATAACACAGAGGTAAATTATATGTATGTTTCAAACAAAGAAATGTATTTTTGTTTCTGTGTAAGGAATCTTTCTCAATTATTTATTTTGTTAAGGCAACCACTTTATTTGAACTAGAAATTATACTGGTTCAAGAAATATAAAATTAAACTTTTTGATTCAGTTTTTTTTTCATAATGATAAGTCTGATTGGTACCAAAATAAGTATAAATATTCTTAGACGGTCTTTAAGCAATTTTTACGATATTTTTTGCCATTTACGATTTATAGCGAATAAACCGTAAAATCAAGATTTTGATTTGTCTTCGCTTTAAAATAGTATTACTCAATTCTATAAAGGACACATTAGAAAGTTCCCTTTCTCTCTTTCACACTCATTAGGGTTATACAAGTGTGAGGATGTTCGATACTCATAAAGGAATTGATGCGAAATGAAGGTAGTGCTACAAAAACCGACCGACCGACGAGTCTGCGCGTCACGGACCGAGGTCAGTCGCTCTGGAATCGTATGGGAGTTACGATCCGTCGCGTACGATCACCGCGCCGTAGTACAGAGTTACTCGCGAATGTCTCCAAATTAGTGTCGCGCGTCACTTCACGTTTGGATTTTTACTCTGCCGTGTATAGTGAATACTGTTCTGATTTTAATACAAGTAGCTTAGACTACGATTATTACCCACCAAGCTGCCGCCAGACGCGAGGAGTTGTCCCAGGGAGTGGCGTCGTGGATAAAAGGAACGTGGCCCTAATCTAAGTATCGCATTTTCTTAGTCAGAACCTCATACAGGCCACTCATCTTTGTATCAAAAAGAAGATATTATGCTCTTTCTAATGTTTTTTTTTTTCTGAATCGATCTTTTAAAACAACATTATTATGACTTATGTAAGAAAATCCCTAGTGGACAAAAGTTATTATAAATTTAACGATGCAGTAAACGATAAGGCTCTCTTGAAATGTGAAATGTAATTTAAAATTATATGTGTTATTCTTTTATTAATTATGACAATGCTTCAATCCAATTATGACAATTGCAGATAACTTAAACATGTTTTGTTTATATAGATATGAAAAAAATAAACTGGTTTTGTGACGTCTCTAAGTGCATATATGAATATGTCAAAAGAGAAATATTATATAATCTATCTATCTATCTATCAAAACTTTTCTACGTTTTTTTTTTTACCCAGGCATTTGACCAACTGGGCGCGTAACCACACAAGTAGTGACGCTTGCCTGAAATGCAGCATGCCTAGTCTAAAATAATTGCTGAAAAAATCCGGATTTTCTATCATAAGCTTTGGCCAAACCTAACAGTCGTCAAAACAATACATTATAAAACAATATTCTGTTTCTATGTTATAAATTTTATCACAAGCTAAGTTTTTAGGCTTTCTTATTACATTTCGTCTAGATAGCTTTAAACTTAGCCACGCTAAAGCGACTAAGCTGAGCTAAGTTGTTTCTAAGCTTAATAGCTTTATTAACGGAGTCTAGACGGTCAATATCGCCTAGTGCTTAATCAGGGATATCGGGATTAAGTAAACTGGAACTAATTGAGAATTGAATGTACTTTTGATTAATGGATTATGTTCAAATTATGATTTCTAACTTATGAGTTTGATTATTGTAATAATATTTCGAAATCCGTAAACAAAAGACAACTAAATAAGAAACAGACTTGCTAACAGAAGACAAGAACAAGACTTGCTAACAGTTTCTTAGTGTAACTGTGGTGTTATCTGACGACCTCGTTGGCGTAAACGTTACCATGCCGGTCTGCTAATCATAAGGTTCCGGGTTCGATTCCCGGCCCGGTCAACATCTTTGTGCTTAACTAAATTTGTTGGCTGTGGGTCTGGGTGTTAAATATGTATTTATATATAATATGTATGTATGTATATGTAGTATATCAGTTGTGTTAGCAACCATAATACGAGCTAGAAATGGTTCAGTATGGGGCTAACCAACCGTGTGTGAATATGTCAAAAAAATAATAATAATTTAGATTTTATAATATTTGGTTATAATATAATGGCATAATTATTTGGTTACAAATAAAAGCATTTATGTAATAATTTTGAAAATGCATTAAGTAACTAAAAGTGTTTAAGGAAAAAATAACAGGTTGTATTAATTTCCGCGTGTGCCTACCTAGCTTAAAATTCAGTCAGTCCAAACATTGTACAAAACGACTTTCAAAATATTAGAATCCATTATAATTTAAGTCAATAGTAAAATATAAAATAAACACACTATTAATAATGTGTGTTGACTGACTACAGGAATGTATAATCTCTAACTTAAAACTAAAGTAAAAACTCAAACAAGATTTAAAAGATTCCAAACAAGACATTTGAAGAGATTAGAAGCCACGCGACCGCTCGGCAGGTGTGATCTGTGTCCGGAGATACGACAATACACAGCCAATACCTTTGTGTGTCTGATACAGATTTCTGAGGGCTGTCAGGGGATGGAAACGCTCAAAAGAAAGCAATGTAGCTGACGTAATACGAATTTTGCGGGCTATTGATATGTCCCTTGATAAATTGGACTCACAATAGACAAAATATATTTTTGTGTAAAAAAAATCCTTGGAATAGCTAAATGTTTTGTTTTAGAATGTTACATGCATAGCATAAACATAAGCGTCCCACTATACGTTCCCACTGCTGGGACTCGGGGCCTTCTCTCACTAGGAGAGAATTATAGGCCATAATCCACCACGCTGGCCAAGTGCGGGTTAGCGGATGACATACGTTTTCGGCGGTTTCCTCGCGATGTTTTTCTTTACCGTAAAGCGAGTGCAAATCCACACATAACTTGAAAAACAACTCTTTGGTGTAGGGCTGGGGTCGAACCAGGGGTCGTCTGATTGAAAAGCAGACGTTATTACCACAAAATTCACACTCGCTTTTTAGCCACACTCGCTTTTTGACCACACTCGCTTTTTGTTTCATACATAAATAAAATTAACAATATTGACATGACCGCCAACACAATCGGCGGCAGACCTCGATCAAAGGGAAATCTAATTAAACTTAATTTGAAACTACGCTGACATAATTAGGCCATCCTCCCTCATTTTAATTAACCTTAAATTGAGCCCTCCAAATTGCAAACGCCCAGAATCTAATAACGTAACATTAATTAAATCCTATACGCTCTAGTAAGTGCGTTATTTATAGCTGTTATCGCTAATGGCGCAATATCGTGTGCGATGAAAATGTGTTTTTTTTTCTGAAGCGCGACAGCCCTGAGCCATCTGCCACGAATCGTGAATGACGTCACAGTGGTTGTGTGAGTGCAGATGCAAGCTACGCGACGTTTGCAGAGAATGCCTTATCTGTTACATTTCATATCTCTGTTTTTATAAGTGGGTGCGAATCTGCTAACCTTTTTTTTTGCCGTAACGAGGCAGAAGGCAGCTGTTTCTTGAACAATGTAGCCTTTTTGTTGTCTTCAAGTACAGTTACTTTATCTTTTACAACAGGCTATTAGTAACCTCGAAGGAAGTTGAAACTTTTGAAGTAAACTCTGGCGGTTGATTGTGTAGTTTTTGCTAGAAACAAAGATGTTGTGGGATCTTTTGTTCAGTCGCGCTGTTGGTGAAGGGAAGTAGGAACGGTCTGAAGTCTTGACCGAATTGCTTCTTTGTTGCAAGGTTTTAAGGCAAAACATTTTTTTTTCCAATTAAGTTTGAACAAAAGTGTCTTGACTTGAATAGATTGGGACTATTACACGTATTTTGAGACACCGATGGCAATTTCTAAAAAAGCTAATAAATAAGTCCAAAGATTGGGAATTATTTGGGTGCTTTAAATGCCACATGAGTTGTAGTTAAGGGCTATATAAGAAAAAAAAGCTTAAAAGTGACCTTTGGTTATGTATAAGTATCATCAGTTAACCCATGAGCTAAATAGTTAAGTCGATGTCAAAAATATGGTTGCTGATGATTAATGCATTTCTCGTATATTTTTTAAATTAATTTTAGCTAATATGCCATGGTGTAAACAGCTGCAGTGAACGAAGCGAATTGGGGGAGTTAATGTCGCAATTAATAATAATAATAATCTTTATTGCAGGCAACATAACCCATATGTACATTTAAAAAATTAAAAAATAATAATATAAAATATAAAACCTTAAAATTAAAATTACGAATACACATAAAAAAATTAAAAATATCATTTTCTGTTTTCTGTCTGGTGAGCGAGCATCCAGCTTCGGTAGATGGGACTATTCAAATCATTGGACAGGCACTGCAGTATACAATTATTCGATCTCCGTATTCTATCCCAGAAGGAAGCAATACGGGATCGAATAACCGCAAAGAAGTCAGGAACCCGTGCATCAGCAAACATACCCGACGCGCTGCAATATCTAGGTTTCTTCATAAGGGTGCGAAATGCGTCATTATATTGCACCCTTATGACGTGATGAGCCCTTCTGGTATACTCTGTCCAAAGCTGACATGTGTAAAGACACATACAGTAAGCCTTGAACAGAGTAACCTTAACCTCATCCGTACATTTTGCGAAACGGCGCGCGAGCATGTTGCATCTGATGGACAGGTTCCTTCTCTCCCGTTCTATGTCCAAGTCGTCCCTCATGTCATCAGTCATAATGTGACCAAGGTATCTAAACTGCGTCACAACCTTCACCGGCGAACCCATCAAAAACACATTAGGTACATTCTCCGGACCTCTGCCAGCGCGAAATACCAACATTTCTGTTTTGGTCACATTGTATTTGAGGCCATGTCTTGCGGCATAATCTTCGCAGATAGCAAGTAGCTTTCTAAGCCCGTTGATTGAGGGACTAAGAAGCACCATATCATCTGCATAACTAATGTTATTTACACATACGTTTCCAATGTGGCATCCGACTTTGGTGCTTTTTAGCTCCTCAATCAAGTCATTTATATAAAAATTAAATAAGTCCGGAGATGTAAGTCCCCCCTGACGAACCCCGCATTCCAGCCTAAAAGCGCTGGAGGTCGTGTCGCCCCATTTTACTTCATTTGTTTGGTTACCATACCAGTATTTAAATACTTTAAGGACTTCTGCCGGGACCCGAGTCGCACCAAATTTGTCCCAGAGAATTTTATAATTCACCAAATCAAATGCGCGACTCAAGTCCAGGAAGCAGGCATAGACAGAAGTGTCTCGCGTCTGGTAATACTTAATTGTGTGCTTAAGGCTGAAAATGGCCAGGTCTGTAGATAATGCTGGACGGAAACCAAACTGAGCGTCGTCGATACGAAAGTTGTTCACCAATGAAGGCTGCAAAAGCCGCTCAAACACCTTGCCGATCACAGTGCCCAAAGAGATGGGTCTGTAATTGGCTGAACTAGATATATTACCGGTCTTGTTCTTTACAATAGGTACTACAACAGTCTTCATGAGATTGGCAGGTAGGTAAGAATATTTTAGACACAAGTTATAAAAATCACACAGTTTTACATATAATATATCGCCCGCACTGTAGATATGCTCGAGACTCAAGCCATCATGACCAGGCGATTTACCTTTTTTCATATTTTGGACAGCTTTTACCACATCTCTAATGCCAATTAAGTCACTATTGACACTACAGATGCGGGCATTACCTGGAATCTCGGTCACATCTACAGGTAGTTCAGATTTTATTCTAAATCTATTTACAAATAGTTCAGCAATATCTTTCGGGTTATTCTCGCCGTCGACATTCACTGGCAAAGCTTTCTTCTGATTTAAATTCTTTGTAGAGTTCCAAAATTTTATAAAGTTTTTGTTTCGCCTATGAGTAGCGAGAATGTCCATCTTTATCTTATCTTCGTTAGACTGACACCATTTAAGCTTGTTTTTAAATTCACTTCGCGATTTGGACATGTTATTATACAGCTCTCCAGTAGAAGGTCTCCCGGCGAGCACCCAATATTTGAAATGCATTCTGGCCAATTCGTGACTGTTTTTGACATGATAATTCCATCCAGTGATTACTTTATGCTGCCGTCGCTCACCAGAACGAACAGAGGCACATTTCTTTGCTGCATTTTGCAGAGTGTGCACTATATCATTATAAATAGTATCTATAAAATTTAGATGGTCATTAAAATTTAAACACACATTACCATTATCACAGTCGTCACATTCAATAAAAGTCTTAATACCACTTAAATACTTATGACATTCTTGGGAATACATTTTTATTTGACTAGTGTCTCGGGTACCCCATAAAATACCTTGCAAATATTTCACTTCTGCGCACATATTTATCTTACTACTTACTTCGTCTATATCACAGTTAATAACTAATGGGAAATGATCCGACCATAAAACATCGTGCATGACATTGACAGAACGGATAGAGTCAAACGCAGCCCGAGTGGAAACACAATGGTCCAACCATCGGGAACAGCCATGAGCCTCACTCACGTAGGTATAAGTACCACCACTCGGACCAAGTTTCACTCGATCAGCCCATACCCATGTAGCTTCGTTGCAGAAATTTTGCAATTCGTCACCAAAAACAGAGACAGGATGTGCATTGAAATCCCCTAGTATATAAGCTACTTCTAACTGACTTTCCTCTATCATTGTACATATATTTGCAAGTATATCTGTAAATTCGGGAATATTTTCCACGTCATCTTGTGGCATATAAACTGAAAAAACTAAAAAAGATTTCATACCGACGGTACACTTAATTGCTGCTAACCTATTATTCAGACTTTCTACCACAGTCACATGGCTGAATTTAGGCCGATTCCACAGCACCGTCAGACCACCGTAAGGCCGCCCACGCAGCACCCCTGCAGTGGTATCAACGGATGACTTCGCAAAACAGTCAAATCTGCTATCGATCCCGTTAAACATATCAAGCTCGTGGGGCATGGCCCAAGTTTCTTGTAAACATATTATGTCATGCTTATTGCATAGTGTTTTGATATGTTGCATACTTCTTTTAAAAGATTTACAATTGAAAGACACTATCGAGAGAATTTTATTAGTGTTACTATCCATATTAATTTTGTAAGTCGCGTCTGTCTTGCTGTCGCGAATACTCGCGGTACTTTCTGTACTTAACGCCGGCAGGCCACGAATCATTACTAAGAAACACGTCGAGCTTATTTCTAGATATCGTAATTTTAAAAGAATTAAAATCAGTTTCTTTAAGTTGATTCAAAAGTTGCACATCACTACACTCCTGACCCAAGTCTTTAATATGTTCCTTAATATTGTCAACTGTGGTGGATTTCGATAGTCGCGATATATAAACAGAGCATGTTTGTTCCGCTACTTTTAGCTTACAAGGCCCCGTCGCAGTTCCGCACATATTCAGTCGCGAGTTACGCTTTCTATGCGTCACTAGCGTAAAACCATCATCAACTTTATTGCTATCCGTAACACGGTTCACTATCGCTCGCGACTGAATGGAAAAATTACTGGAAAAATATCGTATTTGGGCATTATAAATTTATGGTAATATTTTGTAATGTATAGGGTGTTGTAAATTTAAGAAGATTTTACTTAGCTGCTTTTTCTTCATATCTTGCTAAAGTTTAGCTCGTTTGAAAATAGGAGTGGTATATACACCACTAGCTTTTCTTAAAATATGCCTGTCTTAGACTTCATTATCAAACAAGCTGGAAGAAACAGTTTGTAACTACTCGTAGATTAGAACCATATTGTATAACCAGATTTAAATGCTGAATTGACAAGGCTTTCGGCTGACTTCAACAGATCTAATTCTTGAACCAATGACATTTCAAAAGTTTAATAAAAATATATTAGTTTTTTGCATATACCTCTAGTTAGGTGCGTCCATTTTTTTTTTTGTAATTATGAATAGGCTCAAGTTTGACCGCAGCTTACCTAATTTTAAGCATTACTGTGATCTGAGACGGTACACGCTTCCTGTACCTGTGCACTCTAGATTTGAAAACCCCTAAATTGAAATAACCCCTTAATTAATTCGAATAAGTAGGTGATAGGTCGCATGGCATTTGAATGGTGATACGAGTATATAACGTGTTTGATAAGAGGTCTTTAAAAAATAGTAGTAGCAAGCTTCTGACGATGATAATAAAGAAAAAATTAATAAGTTCTGTCCGTATCTGTCCACCAATCTTACTGAGTAGAAATCGACTGCAAAATATCGGTTATTTTAGTTTTCTATACTAATCAGATAAGTTCTACTATTTTAAAGTAATAGACGGGCTAGTTTAAAAGCATCATTGCGTGTAACACGCCATCTTACGTTTTAGGTAATATTTCCTTGAGAAAAAATTAAATACGTGCATTTTTCCAATAGCTGGTATGCTAATCAATAATTTATTCACATTGTTTCCGATAGATAACTAATTGGAAACCAACTTTTACCGAGCGAGCGAAGCTAGCGTAGTCTCTGAATTAACTGGTAATTTTCCTCTATATACAGTATAAACTCTATATAACGATACTAAAGGGCATTTTATGGCGTTATAGAGAGTGGTCGTTAAATGGAGAGAATGTATCATTGTATGGAATACAAGCTAAACCAACTAACGCCAACTGATTTCGACGCTTTAGAGAATTTGTCGTTAAATCGAGTAACGTTACATGGAGTTTACACTGTATTTAGTTCGACTGTTCGACGTATACGTTACGTATTCTAATTATTTGTAATTAAAATAATGGCTTGGAGGAAAATATCTAATCTGTCGCATCATTCCAAAGTAGCTAAACACAGGGGTTAACTAGATCTCAGGAATCGAATCCGGAAAGACTCAGTTTGATATCGTACACAGGTTACGCGAAAAGCGACCTACACGCGGGCGGAGCCGCGGGCAATTAATTGTGTAATAAAAAGGTAAAGTCGCAAAGTGACGTCATACAGTTTTGGTAATTAAAAAAAAATCTAAGAAATATTGTTCGCGAGGTCTACAACTGAGAAATCTACCGATGTATGTAACAATGCAATACAAAGTTTATGAAAAAAAAAACGTCGGTAAAGCATTTGTCTGACGGAAAACCGTTTTTAATTGCTCTTGAATTTTTAATTAACACTTTCCTGCTATTGGCAGGGGAAATAACATTTTAACGCGCGTGTGGAGAAGTTAGTGTTTTAGGGTTTTGTTTTAATTACATTTACCGTAGTGTTAGCGTAGTGCAGTGCTAGTTCAATTACATTCTAACTCTTCTTCTTCTTCGTCACCTTATCCCATTTAGGTGGGGTCGGCACAGCAAATCTTCTTCTTCCACTCTCCTCTATCAGACGTCATCTCCACACTCAATCCTCTCTCTCTCATGTCTTCATTCACACACTCCATCCATGACTTTTTCGGGCGACCTCTTCACACTTTCTCTAATGTACTAATTCCTTATTTTGTCCATTTTTGTCACTCCACACATCCATCTCAACATTCGCATCTCTGCCGCATGCACTCCTCTTTCATATCCTACCTTGGTTGCCCAACACTCTGATCCATACAGTACGACAGGTCTAATGATCATCTTGTAGATTTTCCCCTTAAGCTTAAGGGGCATTTTTCGATCGCATGTTGTTCCTGAGACCTGTCGCCATTTCATCCATTCAATTACATTCTAACTATTTTATTCAAATTTCAGCATTAACTTTTACCTTTAATTTTGTGGACATTAGTGATTACGAGATATTACTAATGGGGAATATGTAAACTTCCATACTTTGTTTGGAGATGCAGGCTCATTTACGTATAAATCTATATTTATAAATACATTTGCTACAAATTGTAATAATTATGTAATACCGTCCAAATAAAGAGAATTGATTGATTTGATATGATTGATTTAACTAGTTGCATTGTATCAAATAACTAGCACGTAAACTCGTATTGGTAAGTTATTGAACGCACGAATACTACAAAGGCGTACGTTTGTGTGTGTGTGTGTGTGTGTGTGTGTGTGTGTGTGTGTGTATTTATATGTGTGGAAGTTTGTCTTTTATGACGTTCATTGTCGTTTATGCTCGGGTCGAAATATACAAGAAGGTCTCGTTTTTTGTAAGAAAGTCTCGATTTTTTGGTAAAATAGAAAATATTTAGTTGAAAAGTATTTAGTACATATTGGTGGGGGATAAAAAGAAACGAATGTGTTGATCCGGGATAAAAAATCACTCACACTTACCTACCAAACTTCATTGAAAGCGGTACAATATAAGCGGGAGTTTAAAGTCTTAAATTATTTAGCACACCCTTTATTCAAAATCGATATCGGAGCCAAACGGAGCGATATTTACAAAAAGGTATTAATCACGCAAACTCCGTAGGATCAGTGTGCAATCCTCTTTATTGACCTCGGGGGGGCTATTCTCTGTATTTATTGAATTCTACGCACTTGTGTACCACATGGGGTCCTTAATACGTTCCCTTATTCCGATTTTAGGGGCTGCGGCCGTATTTGGAGCAGTTAAGCCGATTTTTTCTGTGACATGTTTTTGTATTTCATATTCTGAAACTACCCACATATTTAACAAATGAGTAATCAATATCAGCTACAGTACACTCTTATACTAATTCTTTCGTAGTTAAATTGGAAAACCGACATCTTTCTTAGTGCACTTTTTTTAGAATTGATTGTCTGAAAGATATCGGCAGTAGTGATAAAGTCAACAGTTAAGGCACTAGCTTCTTTATCTGTAATTTGTAGGTATGTTATTAAATATAATAAAGTGTATAACTATCAGTTTTTCAATTGAAAATATATTCTGACAATTTAAATATTTTTTATATGAGATCATCAGAAAAGTGCACATAATTCCACAGATTATTTACAATAAAAATATTTTCAAAATATTTCTTTAAATTACAGAGTTATAAGAAACTAAACAAAACAATACCTTAAAAAGAAATGAAAATCACATGCTTTCTTTTCATTTGTCTTTAAAAACAGTACAACAAAATTTCAGAACCTTTTGAGGTTACCCAAAAAGGTTCCGCGTGTTTTTAGAAAACCCCCAAAAACCTTTAATTTGCCCGATAGCCCTAAACTTTTTTAATTTGAGATCTGCCGACCAATCTGTGTAATGCAAATAAGTCTATAACTTGGTTTGTTTAGGATCGAAACTGAATACTTCAATGGGAAAACTTGGCCTCCAAAGGGCCTCCAATGTTTCCAACGTTTAAATTCATTTGATTCTGTTGAATGTTTAATTCTTTTATTAGTAACACTGGTTCACAGTGATTTTGTTGCCATGGATATGATAAAGATGTTGGCGCCATAGTGTGTTAGTCTTAACCCTTAAATGGACGATTTTTGTTTCACGTTTTAAAAAAATATATTTGTGTAATAGACATACATGTACTATACGTCATGTGTCTAAGAAAAATTAGTAAAAAAATCTAGACATTAATTTACTATACTTTTTTTTTCAATAATGTGAGTGTTGTTTATAAACTACATTGCGCAAAATAAAAAAAAAAATTAAGTGAAAGTCAATTTTGTGTGTGATTTTTAGTATATTGTTTAAAAACAAAATTGCCCATTTAAGGGTTAAATATGTAGCCTTTGTGTTAATTCTATGTCTTTGCTATTTTTAAACCAAAAGTTAAAACGTCTTAATAACTCTCGACACTCTAGAACTTGGCGAAATATACGAAGAAAAAAACTGTACAATTTTAACGAGTACATACAGGGTTATCAGGAAAGGGTATGGTAAGCCGAAAATCCCGTAAAGTATCCGTTATAAAGATTGTGTTCTGAAAGTTTCAGCGGGAAACCAGCAATTTTTTGTTTCCATACAAAAGTTGAAAATTGTTTTTTATAAAAAAAAATAGTACTTACTACGATGACCCTTAACTTACTACGATTATCCACACATTCAAAACAATCAAAGAAACAAGATGGCCTCTCGGATAGGTTAACTCTGCGCGTGGCTTCTGTGCGCCTAGTAGGTTCATTACCATTTTTCGTTCAAATCGCGACCCTCCGACTAGCGCGCGCCGAAATCAAGCCATCATCTATCTATCTACGCATTTACCTATTTTACGTTTGGCAAGAAGACATTTTTACGCTAGAAGACAATCGGGTACCAGGGCTAAATATCTCGTTATATAATGAGACGATATTTCTATGTTTCTTAACTACTGAAATCTACATAATACATACTTTTTATTGAAAATCTTACTTTAATTATATTGTTTGCTATAAAAAAATAAATTAATATTTTTGTTAATATATATATTTCTTTGTTTCAGGTCAAAACAGAAGTCAGTGGTACAGTGAGTGCGAGTGTTACTCGAGATGTGTGTGTAATGTGTTAGTGCGCGATGTCGCCGCAGTGGCGCTGCGGTCGGGTCACGTGACGTCACACATCCAAGATGGCGGACAATAGTCCCGCCACTTCCATCATAGAGGGCACTGTCAAATTCCGCGATGGGAAAAAGGTAATTGGCACTCCTTTTAGATTTATTTACCTGTATTTGTTCCCTTTTGTGACAGGTAATAGATTCTTTTTACTTAATGTAATTAAAATTAAGAAATTTTATCAAACTTATTGAAACATATTTGTACGAAAAAACAGTCATACTCACTTAAAGTTTTTATTTTTTTTGTATAAGTACTCGTATCAGGACACATTAATTAAAAATGTCTTTGAATAAAAATGGCTGGTTAGCCCCATACTAAACCATTTATACTCGTAGTTTATTTTTCTTTGTTTATGATGGATAGGCAAGCGCTTGATCGCAACTCACCTGATGTTAAGTGATGTTGCGATCTAGGGTGGAGCGCGCTTGCCTAGAAGAAACCGATTGACTCTCGCCTTGAAGACAGTAAGGTTATAGTTCAGAGGGAACAGGGATTACGGCAAATTATGGTGCTAACACAACTGATATATTACTTTAGTTTATCACAAAAATGATGGCCATGCCGGGGATCGAACCCGTTACCCTCTGGTTGGCAGTCCGGCATAGTGACCATTACGCCAACGAGGTCGTCAATCAGTTTTAAGTAAGCGTGACTCTTTTTTCGTACATGCAAACATGATTTAGTTGAATCGTATTTATTTCAAGTTTTTCAACTCTGTCTCAAATCCTAACACATATACAAAAATCAAACTATCAAAAATATTCCCTGTACCGAACTACCGTTTCCGCAGGCGAGTTATCGATTTATCGACACACTTACCGATATCGATGTCGATAACGTTATCTTTGTGATACGCAAACAACTCTATCTAGAATACGGCCACTTAAAGTTCCTATATGTGGATAAAATATCATATTATATGTACTATAAATCCTACTAATATAATAAATGCAAAAGTTCTTCACGCTCAAACGTTTATTTTTAACCAATTTTGAAGAAATTTGGAGTGGAAGTAGGTTAGACCTGGATTAAGGCTACTTTTTATCCTGGATTAACGCGCTGCTAGTAAAAAAATAAATATGTAGTCTTGTGTACCAAATAGAAAGAGATAGATAGATACGTTCTTTATTGTCACAAACTTATTTAAGTATGCTATTTACAAAACATACTTTAAACTAGTAACAAAAACTACGGCATTATCGCTAAAAGCCATCTCTTCCTAGCAACCGTAGGAAGGACAGTGATAATAAAACATATAGGGTTTACAACAAGGAATAATATTAATACATATACAAAATTATATACTTCTTCTTCGTATGAGCTAAGTGGCCAAGCTTTGTTGTCGAGAGTTTTCAAGCCGCACGAACGCTCTGCCTTGGCTTAACGACTGCTTGTACTAAGACTCACAGCTGGGACCTACAATTTAACATGCCACCCGACCTACGGTAGCGCCCAGATGGAAATGCCACTTTAAAAACGTCTGTATTGTACATGGTCACCCATCCAAACACCGTCCGCATCGACCGATGCTTAGCTTCCATGATCGTGTCAGCGGTGTGTTTCACAATGACACGGAAACAAGATCCGAATCGACTCAGGCCGAATATTCGATTCGAAAAGTCTTTACGCGATTCACAATGCCCGCCACGGAAACTTTAGACATTCTTATTCGGATTGACAGCTGATTTTCGATCGGTAGGTTTCCGCGAGCCAAAAGCAGCCGGATTCGTTTCCGAAATAATAGTTTGTGTGTTACACACAGTTAATTTAGTCAAAAAACATTTCAAATTCATACAATAGGTTTAGGGCACCTATCTGTGGTTATTATTTCCTTTTTTTTTTGATATTTCTGTTGTGAAATTTATTTTGAGGTTATTGACCCTATTTGTGTTTACCAATTTCAGTGTTGTAAAATTTCTTATGAAATTAACTTCGCGCCGCAATAGACTCAGTGAACTACAGCGACAGCAAACGTTACGTCTCCACAACGCCATACGAGACGTAACTGATCCATTCAACGAACCGCACTTCAAGCTCACCTATCGGTTAACTCCCGAGGTGGCAAAGTGCTTGATTGAGGAATGGCAGCCGTACTATCCGCACTCGCTATCTCCATACCAAAATGCAAGTGTTCGACCGTGAAAAAAGAACAAACATCCTCATGCATATACACGTACACAGAAATATGGTTTTGTAATATTAGTGGATCATTATACTTTGTTTCTGAAAGTGATGCTGTAGATTTGCTGTGCCATTTAACTTGTAAATTAAACACTATATATTATAAGTAAAATATTGCATTGATTCTTAGTACCCTTATTCAGTCTCCGTTGAAATAATAATCAGTTCTTAAAGTACTTCTCCATCTTACAAACAATACACATATATAATAATCAATAATAACAATGTTGAGAGTAGCTGATATATTCTAAAGAGTAAAACCAGCTCTTAGACTACTTGGCTTTAACATCTTAGGAACAATTCACAAGAAATGATCTTGTATCTTGTACAACATGTAAACTTAATCATAAAGAAACAATTAACAGACTAGAATAAAAAGATTTCTAATTTCAAACACAAATTGAAACTAGTTCCAAACTAGCATTTCTTCCTAATAATTTGAATCAGTATTCAAATTCATTTATTTTTTAATATAGCATAACAGAGACATAGTCTCTTGAGCGCTACATTCTTAAAAAATAATGCATAAACATTAAAGTTTTGTATAATACTTTAACAAAAAACTGTCCAAAGGTTTAGTTTTGTTAATTTAATGATTTATTGTAAATTGTATGTTGTGTTTGTTTTATAGATTAAATTAAAACTAATATATAAACATTCCATGTTACAATGTTAGTTCCCATACTCCTCTGAAACGGCTCGACCGATATTTACCAAATATTATATGCATATTCAGTAGGTCTGAGAATAGCCTACTGGCTATTCACCATACCCCAAGTGATAAGGGTTGTTCACCATTAATTTTTTTATGAATAGTAATAATCTCTAAGGCAAAACAATGTTTGCCGGGTCAGGCAGTAAAAAATAAAAAACAATACATAACTTGTTAACAAACAAATTTTATATCAATATACAAACACAATTACTACACATAGAAATAGACTTAAATATACATATAAAAGGACTGAAAATTAACAAAATAAAACAAATTAATATTACTAAAAGATATTAAATTATTGTTCACTCAATAAAATAAAAAACCTTTTATTCTACAGTTACAAATAAGTTCATATATACTAGTTATTTATCACCGTTTTACATGCTTTTCTATACTTATTTTGTAAACATAAGTTGCCTGAAAGGCATAGGCCTCCCCTTTAAGATATTCATTGCAGTGTAAAATAAATCTTTATTCTACATGTAGGTTTTCTTTGTTTCAACTATTGGTTATATATGTATTGTACAGTTAATAATTATAGGTTTATTCAACATAGTGTACGACTGTTATTCTAAATTCTTTCCTTTGTTTCTTATGATATGTTAACTTATACATATTACAATATATATTTAGAGCCATTATTTTCATATATTTTATTTATTTCTCAATGGTATCTTCATGGGGTTTCGGTCTGACATCTCCTCGGTGACCGGCCGGCTTGGAGATGGAGGAGGATATTGTTCACTTATACTACTCTTAATAATATCCTGTTTTTCACAGTACGTTAGAGTACTTTCTGGCGCCAACTGTCCGCGAATATGTCTAGGTGGTTGTGAGCAAGCTAGTGTGTTAAGGTGGTGATGCGCTCTCAGCAGCGGTGGCTGAGCACGCGCTACCTTGCGCGGCGGCTCCGGGGAGAACAGCCGCACCCGCCTGCTCCGGTATCTCGCTCGATGCTCTGGTACCAACGGCCGAGTCACTTCAGAGAGAAGGACATTGATGCCGTTTAAAATCTTGTGGTCTGTAGTAAATCTTGTAAGCGACTGGTTTCGAGTTAAAACCTGACGCACCTAGAACATAGTTCGACGAGTATAGGAAAGGTTTATATCCATATACCCTTTCATGTATGATTCAAACTCAGAGTAAATATCTAAATCAATGTGATTCGTCTTCGTCTGAGGATTAAAACTTCGACTTTTACAGGATTTTCAACCTTATTTTTACTAATTTGACATTGACTTTGATAAATAAATTGACACAAATGTAATTTTTAACTTTCTACCAAGGTATTTAATTTCTACCATCACCAAACGCGCCCATTCTTTTTTAATCTGTGATCCGCAGTCGGAAAGGCTAATCTATGGTTGATGTTTAGTTCCGACGGAATTTGTGAATCGCGTTTTATCAATCGATCGGAAATATCTTCATCTTTCCGTGAATCGGATGTGAACCGAACGGATCATAACCGACTGATTGTGAAACACACCGCAGATCACCTTAGCTATCCGAGCTACAGGCGCTACTATTTATGTCATACACACTATCATACTTATATTATTTACTACATTCTGAACTATATGGTGTGTTGGTGAGGAGGCCTATACCCAGCAATGGGAAAATACAAGCTGATGATGAAATATTGAGTTATATAGCTTTGTTCAGTACAAAATATTTAAGTAATCAAATCAGTAGTTATCGCGTCTTCAAGGTGACCTAAAAAGTATTTTATTATCAATGCCCATGAAGCAAAAAATACTTTACCGAACACGTTCTTTCGTGAGCACTTTAACGCGATGATATACTGAACTGAATTTTATTAGTAAACGCAAAAATCAAGTAATTAATAACTAATTTCTTTTTCGTCTTAACCAAGTTCTTGGAATGAGCATGCGGTTTTCTTTATTCCGTATAGCTTATCATAATTTGACCATTAGGAGGTCATATTAAAAAAAAATGCTATTCCATTGCGAATGGCGTTTTTTTGAGACAGCCAGCCAATGGTGACCAACCAGATGGTAACCAATGGGTTCTGCCAAACATATGGGCTCAAAAACTAATCTAAATTGCAAAGAGAAACAAAATATAGCCTATGTTACTCGGAGATAATGTAGCTTCCGCACGGTGAAGAAAATTTTCAAATCGGTCCAGTAGTTTCGCGTCAAACAAACAATCAAACTTTTCGTCTTTATAATATTGGTATAGATGAAATAATTTGTTTATAAAATGTAAACGAAACCAAAACTATGTACTTACGTACTAATGGAATTGTGCTTTGGTAAAATCTTATACCTACTAGAGACTTCAAACATTCCATGTAAGTATTAAATTGACCCGTTCCAGAAAGTAGTCCCAGCAATGACTTATTCATAGATCGTATACTCGACAACAGTTATCGATACCTATTAATTATTCTATGAACTAGGTGTGTTTAGACGTTTTGATAGTAGTATGATCCGAGTGCATAGCTTGTTAGTCATCGTGTTGTTTGATAGTTTATCTATTACTGGAAATAGGATGTCCTAGGAATCCGGATGTTGAAACACGTTGTATGGAATCCGTTTTTGATAAAATGTGATAATTAGTATTGTAGGTACTTTACATTATGTTTTTTTTCATAAATTTTAGCGGATTTTTTATAAGTTTTCAGTATGTAGCTAGGCATTTGATCAGCGGGGTGCGTAACCACGACTGAGACTCAGACCTAAGGTGCAGCTAATCTAGTCTGGAATTACCTCTCAAAAAGGCTGCTGAATACATCGAGTCATCATATAATCATTAAGCGCTTAAAGACTTTTTTTTATACGACTTTGTTACATCGATTTGGTTAGATTTGTTCCCACGTTTGCTGCAGCTCCATTTATTGGTCCAATACGAAAGTTGATTCTAAAAAGTAATTTCAAAAATAAATAAAAGCTAATTCTACAAATCTCTAAGAATTTTCCCCTGTCAAAATCATTAGGTATTTTTAAGTCTCTAATGTTTCGAAAACTGTCCTAAAAAGTAGATGTCGTAGTGATTTTAAAAACTCAAGAGGACTTTTTAAATAAACATGAATAATATTTTCATTGTGAGTGTCTGTGACACTATTTCTATGAGTATTTACGTAGGCAAGGGACCTTTGATCAGTTGTGCAAACAAAGTGAATCATACACTCATCCTGATTCCTTTGTTCTCTTCTTGGAGGGGAGGTATTATAGGGTCAAATATGTATATCATTTAAAGCCAAGTCAGAGGCCTTAAGGCGGCTTCAAAACTCTCGACACTGAAGCTTAGCAACTTAGCTCATACGATGAAGACTTTAAAATTTTAGTTATATTGTAATTAAAGATGATGAAGATGGGTGTATATTATTCTTTTGCGCCATAAGAAACTGGTCCGATTGGGTTGAAAACTCGTATAAAGATAGCTTAGACCCAGGGAGCAGGAGCTATACATTTAAAGTCCTAATAGTCTACATAGCTGTAACTAATAAAGTTTAAAGAAATAAATGTGTTTTGCTTCTTCAATTTATTTTCCTGGGAATAAAAATTACACCCAATTTAAAGATAAATAAAAAATCTTAATTACAGGCAGAAATAATAAAAGCACGTCGAAAGTTTTATTTTGAAAATGGATGTTAAAATCGTACAATTTTATATCTTCCTAAGTATTCAACGAACACTACTTACTACTAGGCAACAAGGGGTTGATGCTTATATCTTCCAGCTTAAATTAAAAATCATATCCCCTTCAGGTTTTAATTAAAAATTGCAGTTTCTTTTTGCAAATTCTTCACCAAAGGCCACGTTGGCTTGGATAAATCAAATACCAATATTATCTTTCCCGCAAAAAGATGAGATTGAATATTTGTACAGCTTTGAGTCGAGAAATTAAATTCAAAGTCGATATTTTCTTCGTTATATTAGTATTAAGAATATATCATACCTTCATAACTAATTCGAAACAAAAATTAAGTAAAACTATAGTGAGTAAGTAACAATATGTTTAATATAAACAATTATTTGATTACACCATAATATGCAACAAATATATAGATAAAATGAGTTACAATAAATCAGTAGCGCAAGTTAGTTAAACTTAAGTTCACAATAATTTATTAAATTCAAATATGTACAATAGAAATAAAACTATTAAACTACGTAGATCTGAAGATACTAAATTCAAAATAAACGACATTAATAAAAAATAAATAGCGTAGACTTTATAATTACCTATTCAAACAAGTAATTAAATCTGTAATAACATGGCGAAATCTTGAATACTTCGCATAGTTAATTAACAAAGGTAGAATCTGTGCTATTTCTAATTAGTTCATTAATTAGTAGAACTTGAAGTCCCACAATCCGGTCTAAAACTAATATCCTTCAACACTTTCAAAATCTCTATCCTCGCTTCGAACTTCTGTTTATCATTGAACTTTCTAAACGTGGGTATTAGTGACATTAAGAACTGTTTGTCGTCATCTTGCTCGTCCTTTTTCATGTCTTTGAGAAAATCTGTCATCTTTCCTTCGCTTTCGTTGTCGCAAATCTGCTGGAACATGTCAGGTTCTAGAATGATCGCTTCGTGTTTCGACGCTCCCGTGTATTGAGTGAATTCGGCTTTTATAGAACTTTCTAGAGGGTCGTCTTCTTCTTCTTCGTCAATGTTGTCATCATCCTGATCGTCACCGTCATCAATATTATCTTCCACTTTTTCTGGAACGTTGACAGTTTCATTGAAATATGGTAGAAGAAATCTCATCATTTTATAATAACCGTATCTCTTCCGCCGCTTGACTGTGATATTTTTCTTTCGATTTTCTTCCTCTTTTATTTGTAAACCAACTTCCCTTCGAAAGCAAGTCCTAAGACTTTTCCAGCGTCTTTGTACCTCGTGACCTGAGAACAAAATAAAACTTCTTTGAGATCATTGCACTTGTATTTAAAAATTTCGTGGAAAATGGGTTTCAAAGTTCAAAGTCCATAAAATTTCAAAACTTTGTTATTTGTAAAAACTACACGATAATTATATTTTGTGTATTTAGAAGTAGTGATGTGGATGCAGAATTGGTGTATTAAGAAGTAGCAGTTATTTGCTTCTATTGAAAATCGAGAGAATGGGGTCAAATTAAGTTTTTACGATTATTAACTTTTTACTGTAACTAATTAATTGGTGACGCGTAGTAATCAGTCGTTTGTGAGATTGATGGGCCATTGAAAACATTTATAGTCAATAAATCTACTTGCTTATAAGTTAAATGTATTGTAAACTACGTTGTCTTCAAAATAACAGACCTAAGACCGAATTTCAATCAAAAACAAAAAAAAATATCGGATGTTTGGGAACAAGAAAAGCACAGACTGACACACCTTTTTGCGTAGGAGATGAAAAAGGAAACAAAGCTATTCCTAAAATGCCACAATCATTAGTTACAAGCTCCGCAAAGTTATCTGTCAAACTGACTACTGACGAGGGTGTTTGTTTCACTGTTGTTTAAAACTGGCCTAACTATTTATTTGTGCGGTTTGTTAAATTTTAAATTAACGAAATATACACCAATTCTAAAGGAATATTGCTCTTGGTGCCGCGTTTAGTGGGAAAATTTTGAATATGTTATTGTAACATTACCCTTTTTTAGTCTATAGTTTAACTTTGAAGTTAGATTCTTTATACATATTTGGATTTAATTCGAAGGTACAATAAAAGGCTAAAGAAAGTTGGGGAAGAAACGGAATGTCTTTGCGCTCGATACAGCGTACCCGAAAGTTCTTATTCGTTGCTAATTGGTCATCGGAACCGGCGTTCAAACTTAAATTATTTTGATTGGAATATAATTAAAGAAAATAAAGAAATCGACCTCGAAAAGAGGTGGTTCTCAATTGTCTGTATGTCTTTCTGATTGTTAACATTGTCATTAAGGAACAGTTCTTTTATCAGATATTTACTTCTCGATAGATCCCGCATACATATTAACTATGAAATTGAGTTCTTTTAAAACTTTTAACTAAATTGTAAACTTGACTTTACAGTTTTAAATTTTGTTCACTTGTAAACTTTTTTCTTTGACGCGTAGTACCTAGGTACTTATACAAAGTGATTCTTACAGCATTCAACTTTCTCATGCGGTTTTAGCCCCTCCCAGTTGGGCACGATCTCCATGCAAACTTCTTGCCAACATTTAATCTTCTGTCTCTTGTTGTGGTAGTAATTAGGATCTTCTTTGTCGTACAGCATTTTCCTCTTTTTTATGGCTTTGATCAGTTTTGGCGGGTACAATTGGATTGTCTTTATTCGAGTCTCTTGGTCGTCAGACATGTTGTGATTTGTCTTATTTTAAATTACTCAAAAATAGGTTTATGATGTTCTTAATTTTTTATTTTAATGGGCTTTAGTTTACTCACAATTCGCCGAAAATAATTATTAAGCTGTCTGACATAAGATTAAGACTGTCTAAAAACATCAACTAAGCTCTTTACGGTTGTATGGAATAATTAACCTTAAGGTCTTTAAACAGCTTGATACTTTAAAAAAAGTATGAAGTTCGTTGTCTTTTGTTTGTTTTCTAAATGTGGCTTAACTTGATCGCAATTCTCCGGAAATTAAAAGTTGTTGGATCTGAGGTTTAGAGTGTGTTTTTAGTCAGCTTGAATAGGTAGGTACTCTCGACATTAGAGCTTTACCACTTAGTCATAGGTACGAAGAAGATTAGGTTTAGTGAATTTACGGTGCAGGTTTTTTTGTTGCAAATACAAAATCCTCCTCAAGATAAAAAAGTTAAATAAGTCTAAACTTGTAACGTATCAAAGTAACACGTTCTTGTATACGCTTGAAGCGCGTTTCTTCAAGGCCAACAAACACTACTGGAACAATAGCCGTATAAATTGCTATTTTTGCAATAAATAAACCGATTATAACCACTCAGATTAACAATTAAAGTCATAGAACTCGTTAACTTCTTATGAAGAATGATAATCACTAGTTTTTTGCAATAAAAACGCGGGATTCGCAAAAAACGGCGACTAAAAAGTTGCGTGCGCTCGCCCGTGATCGCACCGGGCAACTAAAGATGGCGCAGTCGCGGCGCCACTGTCGCGCCACTATGCTTGCGCTCTTTATTGCCTATTGTGGCCATGAGGCGATATTTCCTCGGACATGTTACTAAAAGACTATTTTGAAACTATGGCAGTTCAGTATGATTTGTGGCCGTTGACATCTCGTGACGTAGAAGACGGTCGTGGAGTCGATCCTTACCAAAGAGGTGAAGGAAAACAACGTGAGGAAGAGAACCATATCATGGTTGTAGGCGTGCTCGCACCGGGCAACTAAAGATGATGGTGTAGTCGCAGCGCCACTGTTGCGCCACTACCTATGCTCTGTATTGTCTATTGCAGCCATGAGGCGATGCTGTTTCAGACATGTTGCTAAAATACTAATTTGTTGGCTGTCGGTCTGGGTGTTGAGTACCTATATGTATAAAATATGTATGTACTCGTATGTATATGTAGCATATCAGTTGTGTTAGCAACCATAATACGAACTAAAAAGGAAAATTCAGTATGAGGTTAACCAGCCGAGTGTGAAATGTGTCCTAATATATAATTACTACTTAATATGATTGAGACGAATCTTAAAATTATAAATATTTAATCAGCGGACGTGGTCACCCTACATATCAGCCTCTCAGTACTCGGTATTCTGCGGCGTGTAAGCGAGACACGAGCTGGCAACGTCGCGCACAGTCTGGCAACGTGCGGGCAACTCTGTAGCCCAACTTTATTGCGCTGCAAAACGATGTTCAAATGCTATTCGACTTGATCGTGACGTCACTAGTTGGTACTATTTTCATTATCATACGGTGATGCATGTTTGGTATTAAATTGTAATTATAATAATGTAATGATTAATTTGATCCTACTTCCTACTAACTAATATTATAAATGCGAAAGTTTGTGTGTAAGTGTGTATGTTTGTTTCATCTTCACGCTCGAACGGCTGAATCGATGTTGATCAAATTTAGTATGAAGATAGTTTAGACTTTAGATTAACACACATCGCCGTCCCCGGAGAATAAAATGATAACTGCAAAAACTCAACTTTTCAGGAGAGCCAAAAAACATGTTTTTGTTAATTTCTTAAAAAGTACTAGTCGGAGGCAGATGGTTCTTACCTTTATGTAAAGCTAATTTTTGTACAAACATAATACTTCAATAGAACACAGATATAATATAACATAATAAAGATATTTAAAAAATAAGAAGTTAGTCAAAATTAATCATAAGTTGAGTTGTATAATGTCACTTATCATTTTATTCTCGGTACTTTCTAGTCAAAGTTTGATATTGTATCACTGTCTTGTCATTTTATTCGGTAGTTTATTAGGGTACAATTGAAGATGATAATGCATTAATATCGTCTTATTCTCCTTATCATTGTCTAACTCTATGTTGTTTAAAAGCTATTACAATAAAACTTTGTGTGGTAAATATTCACTAATCCTAATGTTATATTAAATTTCGGTCATCATGCCTCAGAATCTGGTCATGCTTTGACATAAAACATTAAAAAGGACACAGTTTTTACAAAACCAAAACGAAACGGTAATTTCTATTGAGTATTATAAGTTAACACTAATCAGCTATTTTCTATAATAGTGAATAAAAATCAGACTTGAAATCACAAATCACTTTGTAAGTGTCTGGATAAATTAATTTGTTATATGCCCTACTTTATAAGCCTAATGAGATCATCATGCAAAGCCTTGCTAAGAAGAAGCTCAGTGCATAACACTTGCAATTCGAGCACATGGCTTGGGATAGGGCTTGATATATTGACTCATACGTTTCTTTGTGGAAATCCATTGTAAATGGAAGAAAATCTGAAATATATGGTGTACTTCTGCTGTGATCTGAAAACAAATTTACACCGGCAGATTTAGATCAGACAAGCAGCCATCAATGACCACCCGTATAGACCGTTCTCTCAAAAAGTCGGAAATCCACACACGGAAACCAGAGGGCAAACCGTAGGAGGAGCTGTCAATAAAGCCTTAGAAATGTCGAGAGAAACCGCTAGAAATTCTCCGAATTTCTTGATGGCTTTACTCCAGATGTGAGTGGCATACACTAGAAGATCCCCGGTAGATCGGTTCCGGCAAAAGCCATATTGTCGATCACTGAGGAGGTCATTCGCTTCTAGGTAGCCTGCGATTCAGAACACGTTCCATACTCTTACAGAGTACGGACGTTACTGATATGAACCTGTAGTTAGCAGGGTCGGCAGCGAGGGACGGCAGAAGTTAGGTTCGATCGCTTTAGCTAGGGGCCAGAACGCTTTACTACCCGCCGGGTACGAAGCCAGTTTGGTCCCTATTCGGCCAATATGGTCAAAACGGGCCTTCTGTATAACCTTCTTGCAGGACTTGGCAGCCTTATTAAAAGCTCTCTTTATATCACGAACATCAGATGCCTTACGATGCCGAGTTTCAGCCCAGACTTGGTACGCCAGATGTTTTTGTGCCTCAGCACGTCCACATTCAGGCCCAAACCATGCGCGAGCCTTAGATGAAAATGGTGCGTCAGAAAAAGGAATAAAATATTCCATGCCCTTACGCAACACATCAGTCACGGCATCAGAGCAGGCACTAGGGTCGCTAGAAGAGAAGCATATAGGCCGCCAAGGGAAGAATGCAAAGAAAGATCGCATCTCATCCAAGTCTGCTGACTTCGTCGCGCCACAGCCGCCTAGAGCCTTTTGGGCTAGGATCTGGCAGGGAGTAGACAAATACAGATTTCACCAAACAGTGGTCGGATCGACCCAGTGGCGATGAAATCGCCACTGAGTACCGGCCTAGATCAGTTGTCAGCAGAAGGCCTTAGCAATAAGGTGTATGAGAGTCAACGCCGGGTACCCGTGTGGCTCCTTGAAACAGCTGGGTGAGATCTAACGTAATAGAAAGTTTCCTAGTCTCTCGTCCAGCATGGTTGGTGTCTAGGTATGACTACTGCCATTCCTGGTGATGGCCATTAAAGTCCCCTAATAACACAAACTGAGCCGACGGGCACTCCTGTTGAGCTTCATCCGCCCTCTCGCTGAGGTAGTCAATGAGCCTAGTTGTCTCCAAATCTTCGCTGTGCGACCAGTAGACTTGGCATAGAGAATTGTCTCCACGCCTGTGTCCACCAGTACCCATAGCACCGTGAAGCTGGGATCTTCAAATTTACGGAGACGCAGAAAACAGATGTCGTCAAGGGCGTATAAGCATACGCCCGCGCGTGGTTTGAAGTTGTGCTCCAGGGTGTACCCTGGGTAGGAAAGGTACGACACGTCGGACGGACATCTCATTTGGGTCTCCGCAAGAAACATTAGGTGAGGTCTGTATGTCTCAAGATGGGGGTGGACAGAAGCGAGATTTGAGTGCAACCCGTATATTACAGAAGTGCACTTTTAATGAGAGGGTGCGAAACCGCTGTGTAACCTTTTAATAATATTGTTTCTTATCATGATTCAAGAGGAAATAATAGGTGAAAGGCAGCAGTTGAACGAGGCATTCCATGTACTGACTGCTCATGAGTTATCTTTTCACGCTTTTAAGGTTTTATGCTTGTTTCCTCTAAAAATTCTGACACTACACGAACCCCTTTCGGGTTGGTCTTTTATTCCTACTGGACTGTGATATTCATTGTTTTCTTCTCCTAGTCTTAGATCCTGATGATTAGGTTTCTTGCTCATAATATTATCAGTGACCGTTTGTTTCGACAATATACTATCGAAAGTATTATTTGATGTTACATCTAAACCAATGACTTCATTAGATGGTGTTGTTTATTTTTATCAACATCAACATCGTATATAAATAGTACTATAATATGAGAATGACGACTGATTGCCATTATAGAATATTTAATTTTTATTTATTTTTGAGAACAACTCTGTTTTATTGTCCTTGATTGCATGTATTTGAATAAAGGTATGTGTAAATAAACAATAACACTTCGGGAGAATCCCTGCCAATTTTGTAGCTGCCATTTCAAACTATTACCGTAACTTCTAAGTGAAAGCAGAGCGTGACAATATGTTTTGCACCACGAATAGTTTTACTAACAGAACATTACACGAAGCGCACAGATTGTTTTGTACGAGAATAAAATGATAACTGCTATTATCATTATCCAACCGAACATTTTTTACGAGAATATAACTTCATGACTGTTTGTCATACTTATAAGTTTAAAAATATTTTGATAATATAACAATACCATTATATTCTTGTAACTTTAGGCATCGGTCTAATACTCGAATAACATTGTAATATTTTATATTTCCGTAAATAACAGTATTAGAGTCACGAAAAAAATTCAGCAGATGTATCAGCACCCACACATATCAAAAATGGAATAACACTAAAATGAAGATAATGGCAGTTATCATTTTATTCTCCGGGGACGGCGACATTATTATCTCGAAAACAATTGTAGTTTCCGCGGGATACGCAAATAACTTCGAAATCTACCTATGTTAGTTACTCCTTTACGTTCCAACGGCTGGACCTATTTTGATGAGATTTACTATGAAGATAGGTTAGACCTTGGATTAAGGCGTAGGCTACTTTTTATCCCGGATTAACTCCTTTTGTCACGGATTTACGCGGGGCACACCGCGCGGCTCAGTAAGTTAAAAATAAAATAAAAAAAATGCTTAGGTATTTGTTTACAAATTGTACCCCTTGTCTAGTGACTTTATGGCCCAAGTCGCATAGCATTTGAAATGGATTGTAGCCTGTAGCCTTAGGGCCACAGACTAACCGCAAAGTGTAAGGAAATGTGAACCACTAGTTGAACTTTGAACTGTAATGAACTACACGTTCTAGACCTAAACTTTTGTTTACATACTGCAGTTTCTAGTCTGTGATGTGACCTAGGCAACTTTACTATGTAAGTGGTACGTGCTCATAATGCGCTCATAATATCTTAATCTTAGAAACATTTAGATACTTCAGACATATCGACCTCGTTGGCGTAATGGTTACCATGCAGGACTGCAAATCAGAAGGTTCCGGGTTCGATTCCCGGCATGGCTAACATCTTTGTGCTGAACTAAGTTTATTGGCTGTGGGTCTGGGTGTTAAATATGCATCTATATAAAATATGTATGTATGTATGTATGTATATGTAGTATATCAGTTGTGTTAGCAACCATAATACAAACTAGAAATGATTCAGTATAATATTTTAAGGCGAAAAGTCGTTTAAATCCGATCGTAGCAGGGTTAATTATTAATTTATAACAAAAATGAATATGACATTTGTCTGTTTGACTGTCAGTCAGTTAATCTAAAGTTAAACCTGTCTTGTCACCAAATTCTATCGAAATTGGTGAAGAAGTAACACACACAAACTCTCGCATTTATTAAATATTTTAGATTAATAAAAAGTCTTATAATTATAAATAAGGCTACTTAAATAAGGTTACTTCGTTAAAATCGGGGGTTAAAAGGTATATTTTACATATGTACATATATGTATACTTAAAATATTCTTTCTGTTTCAGTGGAAATCCCGGTGGTGCGTCATGCGGAAGCTATCACCAGTCGCAGGTACTTTATTTGCCAATAATTTTAACGTTTAAATAGTTAACATAAACAAAAATAAAGTCATGATTTTACAGTATAAACTGTTAAAATTTTTTGAATAAAATAATTTATGGACCGTCTAAACAACAACCTTAAATAATAATTTATTCAAATAAAAAAATGTAGACACCAAAATTGGCATAAATTATAATTATTACCAAAAAACATGTTTTGAGACCCGCGATTTTAAAAAACATATATCTTCAGAAAAAAAAATACGAGTATATCTCAATACTTAATTTGCATCCAAATCTTTTTAGCCACTTAAGCGTGAAAGAGTAGCAAATATTCTCATACATTCACATTTTCTCATTAATAGAATAATAAGAAAAAAAGATTAGAAATTCGTTATAGAAGGAATTGGGATAAAATAAAATTAAAGGATAAAAATCTAAAACGAACAAACTATCTAAAAAGCATTTCTGCGTCGACTTTCCCAAGAAAATTGCCAAAACAAGTTTCGTATCTCGAGACACTCACTTGCCAATCTCATTCACAACTTAACACTTAGACCTATAACTATAAAGTTGTCAAGTTTGTCCGTTTTTTTCCCGCGTTACTTAACCAGAACTTATCTATACTTAACCCTCGCTAAGTTAGAGATAGGCGGCCCTGAAGAGGGCGCGTCTCTACAAGTTACGACATAACCTCTGGGGATGTGACCTGAAGATACTTAGGAGCAACTAAGAAGTAACTTACGAGTTTGACTTTTCAGTTACAATGTTTGCTGACCTGCCCTTTGTGGGTTGTCATTGATTCTATTGTTAATGTTATTATCTAGCTGCTCTCCGCTGTATTGCTTGCGTCAATCCGGGATAAAAGTAGGTTATGTGTTAATCCAGGATCTAAGCTATCTCCATTCCAAGTTTAATCGGAATCAATCCAGCCGTTTGAGCGTGAAGAAGTAATAAACATACACACTTACACACATAATTTTGGTATTATATACATATATATTTCATAATAGTAATAAGATACGTCATCATCCTATTGTGTGATCAATAAAACAATTAGTGAATCCCATACAGCAACCGTAATTTTTAAGTATTTTTTACCATTTAATATCTTTATAACATTTAAAGATTCACAAAATATTTACTTCAAAAATAAATAATAAAATATAACTTATTTTTTGCCCTTTAATTAAGATATTGGTACAGAACCCTTCATAGAAATCATAGAACTTTATTAACCTTATAAAATTGCGTTATACTAGGCACGTCAAATTTACATATTACATATATTAATCAACAATCAATTAATGAATTAGTCAATATCTTAATATTATGAGCGATGAGCGAGCCTGACTCGCACTTGACAGTTTTTTTACCTTTCACGTGTACCATCAGGCTAGCGGCTGCCGATCTTTTCTCTCCATAATATAAAAAAACACGACTAAGTCATTGAGCCGTTATGCAAACTAAGTGTTACATACAAGCCGACAACTATTTACTACACTGATTAGCATACATTACGAGTGATTATGTTCCTGACGCCACACTGACTGAGACAACCTCGACAGTGGTAGCAATACTGGCGAACACACGACTAAACTAAATTTAAAGTAGTCCTGTCACTTTTCACCTTTAGTGAACAGAAAGAGACAGCACGATTCGAACCTTATACCGATTCGAACCTTATTTATTTATTTTATTTATTTATTTATTGCCTAACTTCGGTGATACCGGGTCGAAGTGTTAATAACGTTAAGGACACTTTAATTAAAGTTCTACAATCTAGCGATTTTCAAGGCGGGAGTGAACCGGTTCCTTCTAGGTAAGCGCGATCCTCCGTAGACCTCAATATCACTTACCATCAGGTGAATTGTGGTCAAGCGCTGACCTATTCAGAGTAAAAAAAAAAGTAATAAATCCTTTTGTTATACAAACTATGTGTAGGTAAATAATTCACAATGTAAAAACAAATATGTATGAGCTTATGTATTTTGGTAAATAAGCAAATTTCTTTCTTTCTTTGTGTGTGTGTGTGTGTGAGAGAGAGAGAGAGAAAGAGTATGTGGCATCGTCGCTTCCGAACTGATGCACCAATTTAGATTTTTTCGTTGCTCCATTGTGTTCAGGGTTATGTTTGTAGAAAAAACTAAAACAATGGTATAATTTTTCCCAATTGCCTCAAAATGGGGCTTGTTTAGTAGAATAAACACTTTGATGTTTTAACAAAATTGTGTTAAAATGTATTTTAAATCCAAGGTCGACAACGTATGTCAAATAGGTTTTTTTTTTATTTTACATTATTTAATAAATATTATTATTCTCCTAGCTTAGAATGAATGTGACACATGTTTGCACGTGCGGTCTATCTCGTCTATGATGTCACTGACAGTTAAGTTTCCCAGAAAGCTGTCAAGGCGAACTACTGAACTTAAAGCTAACTTTGTAAAGATTTTCAAGTTAGACCTAAGTTAAAGGTTATTTTACGAGTATATTATTGGTATACATAACCGTTACGCGGTTGTTTTATTATTATTTTTTTCGACTAAGTAATTCTATCTTCTTCTTCTTCGTATTAGCTAAGTGGCCAAGCTCTGGTGTCGAGAGTTTTCAAGCCGCCCGAAAAGCCCTGACTCTGCTTAATAAGTAACTTAAGTAATTATTAAATTTACTATAAGTAATATGTTTTAATAATAAATTATTGTATAGATTGAATTACATTGTAAATACACAATTATTTATAAGATTCCTGACTGAAATCTTTTCTAAAACTAACTGAACAATACGAAAAAACAAAATCTGTTATTGATAAACTCTAAAGAAAATAGAAATAAGAAAATTACACATGCAGAACCCAATAATGCCTTAACCTAATATCTCCTTAATCCACCGAGAGGTACAGGCCATAATCCACCACGCTGGCCAAGTGCGGGTTGGTGAATGACACACGTCTTCGGATATTGCAGTCCTCCCAACGTGTCGGTTTCCTCACGATGTTTTCCTTCACCGTAAAGCGAGTGCAAATCCACACATAACTTGAAAAATAAGTCATTGGTGTAGGGCCGGTATGCGAACCAGGGGCCGTCTGATTGAAAAGCAGACGTTTATACCACCGAGACACACTCGCTTGTTTTAGAATTTATTTATTACATTAAATTTTGAAATAGATACGGAACAAAAGTTGTTTGTTTAACTCTTTAAAGCCAAAAGTTATAAAGTTATAAGTATACTATAAAGCAGCCCTTTGAAAAAAATGAACAGAATCCCTGTACATCTAGACCTGTATCTAGGTTTATAGTATAGTAACTAATAAACATTCTATGATTAAACGTACAAAGATTAAAAACATGCGCAGACGTGACAATCTAATATTAGCAAAACACTTTACCTTGAACGAGTTTAAATAAAGAAGAGACAGACAAATAAATTAACAATGTTTAAAATAGAATGAAAGTATAATATTATTGATACGAAATTGTGGTTTTTAGTACGTAATATTATGGTTGCTACATATACATACATACATATTTTATATAGATACATATTTAACACCCTGACCGACACCCGAGAATTTTCTCTTATCGCTTTGATTGCCTTAATTAAAGATAATATTTTGTTAATTAAGTAAAATAAATGTACACAAATAAAATTTATATGTTTTGACATTATTTTAAGTGCTGGTGTGATTTTTATCTTTATTTGCATTCGTTCTCGTTCAAAGGAATCAAGTAATTAATGTTTAAAGAACCTTTTTCAACCTGTCACACACTAAAATGGAGTATTTATTTATCGTTATCTTTATTTAGACTAACAGCGGAGGATATATACATACTTTAAGTGTTTTTACCGATTCGCTGTCGAGGTTCCGAAGATTCGCACAAAGCGTTTTGCTTCGACCTTCATTGTGAGAACTGTGAACTTTCTTCCTGAGTCTCTTTTTAGAAGAAGTACAATTTGGGGATCTTCAAATCTAGAGTAAATAGGTTCCTTCTAGGCAAGCGTGATAGTCTTAGACCACAGTAAAGCTTAACATTCATCAACATTCAAGCCTATTCATAATTAAAAAAGAGAAAGAAAAAGTGTGTTTTGTAATTTATTTTCTTTTTTGTGAGTGTTTTGATAATGTGTTCTATGTACCCTCTGCCTACACGTTATTCTGTGCCAACATTCAGAATAGCCCTGAAGAGTACTAGGAACGGTGATGTTGACATCATCTTCAGGGAATCCGAACCAAGGTGTGATTGATGAATGTTCAGTGTGATCAGTGTGCTCTTAATCTGTACCTTGATGTCATAGTTATTTTAGTTAGGTTTGCTTTTGTCACGAAATAAGCTTAGAACTGAAATTTGCGATACATATTCTTAATATATATAAATCTCGTGTCACAATGTTTGTCCTCAATGAACTCCTAAACCACCAAACCGATTATAATAAAATTCGCGCACCATGTGCAGTTCGATCCAACTTTAGAGATAGAATAGTTTCAATCTCAAATTATAGTCGCAATTTTAATTTATTGCTAATTATTGTCTGTTATTATTTGACAGTCACAATTATCTGTTAACTCCAAATGATTCTAACAGATGTCGATACCTTTCGACTGGGTCGAGTAAGTAATCAATAGATGGCGCTGTACCCCTAAGTGAGGCAAAACAACGTTTGCCGGGTCAGCTAGTTATGTATATAGATGACTTGTTGACGCGGCAATCATTGTTTTACCATTTAAAAAGTTAAAAAAAATAATTGAAATTATATTCATCATCATCATCATCAGCCTGTGTCTTCTCACTGCTGGGTATAGGCCTCCTCTCCAACACGCCATATAGTACGGTCTTCAGCCATTTTCCACCAGCTCTTTCCAGCAATTAAATTACATTGTGTTAAAACCATTTTATTTACAAAAAGTATCCATGTATATAGTCTGTTCGCGGACTCGAGTAAGTACCGAGATCAATTTCTTTCACCCGATTCGTTAGTGATGACGCACACAGGCAGCCTTCACCAATAGCAGCCATCAACGCTGCCTATACGTGTCACATCTGACCAATCATACGCAAGGGTTTTGTCTCAGTACTAACTTGACTAGGCCTCGGCTTTCAAGGTATCCTTTAGTAAAATATTAGCCCGATATGATAAATCGTATAACCGTAATGCAGTAACAAACAGACATACAGATACACAAACAAAGTTATAAACATATTATAGTATTTGTATACATGATGTAACTATTAGGCTTATGAGCTTTTTATTTATGAATTTTAAAAACATATTTGATTATGGGACATTACTACGGGGTACTTATTTTATGTTTTGTTTTACAATTTCTATGGGTGACTTTTTTCGATTATTCACGATCATAATATGATAAAGTTTTAGTACCAGGATGATTTTCAAACGTCACTAGTTATAAATAAAACAAAAGCTACCAATTACCTACTCCCACACAGTTTGCCATAAAGTATCTGCAAGTTCCCATATAAGACGAAGAAAGTCGCTATAAAATGTTTTAGAAAGTTACAGAATGTAAAATAGCGAACATGGCAATATTTATCATTAGCCAATACCAAATATTGGCAAGTGAATAGAGAATCAAATTTTCTATTTATTTTGTTTTGAGCTAAGTGACTAAGTATTTGAGAAATCGATTCTAGAATGTCTAAGGAACTTGTGAAAAGGCACCAAGTTTGGTAACAATTGATTAAATTCGTTAATTGAGAAAAATAGTGTAATAAGAAAAAAATTGAAATCTTTTTTTTTAATGGGATTTTCCTTGAATTCGCTTTTAAAACACTGACTGCTTCTATCATAACGTGTTTTACATAGTTTTAGGACCATCTGGGGTAAAAAATATATCCATGAAGTATGGATTTGAGTGGAAAGAGAAAAATATCCATGGATCATGCTTAGTTTGGAATGATTGCATTTTTGCACCAGGCGAGCACTATAGAATGCTCCATAGGTTACCATGCATGAATGGAGTACAAAAGGAGAGGCCTATGCTCAGCAGTGCGCAATTATTAGCTGACTTCACCTTCGCATGAGCTAAGTGGCCTAGTTCTAGTGTCGAGAGTTTTCAAGCCGCCCGAAGGCCTCTGTCTTGGCTTAATAACTGTTTGTAATATGACTTACCGGGACCTACATTTAACGTGTCACCCGACCCATGGCAACGCCCAGATGAAAACCACTTTTAAAAGACATCACTTGTTTTGTGCATGGTCGGTCACCCATCCAAAAACTACGCATCGAGCGTTGCTTAACTTCGGTGATCGCTTCAGATCACCTTAGTTAGACGAGCTACTAGCGCTATTTCGGGCTGCTGATGATAATGATATCCGTGTGTAAGCTGTTTACGTATTACAGTAGTGGGTTTATAATTAGAGCTGAGAACTGAAGCTCACTGCACAAGCTGTTCATTGCATTTGTTGAGGGTGCAGTGTCGGACAAACTTTATGGCTGATTGGACTGTTTTTTTTTTACTCCTAATTCAAATTCAAAATCATTTATTTCAGGATCAAGTCCCATATCCAAATGTTACATAAAATTATTATTAATAAAATAAACTGTATCAAAAAAATGAAAAATATATGTCACAGAAAAAAATTATAAAAAGAAAGTAAAATTTAGTGCATTTTCATCATTTGTTTCATTACAAATAACCTTGTTTTAACTGTATTTAGGTTTTTATTTAAAATTAGTTATACTGAAATAAGTATGAAATAGTTACTACAATTCCATTTCAGTACATCTTCTTCTTCTTCGTAAAAGCTAAGTTAAGTTAACTTTGGCGTCGAAAGTTTTCAAGTTGCCCTAAGGCCTCTTGACTTATATTTATACTGCACAGTGATGATTTGTTAATTCCGAATTGGCCCAATAGTTTATCGTATTGATGTGTATGTAGCTTCATACAGGTTCTCACAAAAACTCTGTTTTATGTACACCACTCGAACTTAAGCTAGTTTTTATATAAAAAAAGTCTCCATACGCATAAAAAAATTACTTTACAAAGTTAAGAGAGTGTAAACTGTTTATTCGTCTTTACAAACTTATAATAGCGAAAACGATTTGTAGTAATTTTTAGTTATTTCCATACCGGCATTTAACCTTGTCTTGCACTATACCACTGCTACCTAACTATCAATATTGCTGTTCTAGATCAGTGACCGAGAGTGAATGCACGCGTTGTCTATACACTACAAGCCACGTCCCGTTGATTCACTTCAGTTTCCTTACTGAAACTTGAAACTGACTCCAAACATACAAGCATACATTATAATGTATATACATAGTAACTTCCTTGACTTGAAATTTCCTCAGTGGATACTTAACTTGTTAAAGAAAGAGTTGAGCCTTTACTCGACACTTTTATACTATATCTATACATACATTCTTTATATTTATCCTTACAGTTGTGCGGCAAATTTTCGGATGGGTAACCGAAAGTAAAACTATCACTTTTTATTTTAAACATGGGCACAAGTAATTTTTACACAACACCATGGACACATTCATATAAATCATTTTTAATTAGTAAAAAACTATATTTACTATTCTATAAGAAGTAAGCAGCTTGGATTAGTTTTAGATGTAAAACTACATCTGGACCATAAGCAATAGAAACAATATTGAATAAGCAGTTTAGTAGTTCAATATTAAAATTTAATTTATATATTCATGCAGATTATAGAATAGATAGAAAATTACAATGTCAATAGGACAAGTCAAATTATAAATTACTATGTCAATCTATTAACTATCTTCTAGATTCTGACATCAATATTATGTAGTATTCTAGCAAGGTATTTTATTAATAAGGTAATCGCTTCTATGCCATTACTACATAATATACGAAATTTAAGAGTAAAACCTACGGACTTGAAGATTTTTTTACTCTAAATAGGTCAGCGATTGACCACAATTCACCTGATAGTAAGAGGATATTGAGGTCTACCGAGGGCGCTTACCTAAAAGGAACCATTTCACTCTCGCTTTGAAAATCGCTAGATTTTAGTCATTGGGGAACAGGGAACTCGGTAAGGAATTCCTAAGTTCGGACAAAAAAGGTGGAGGCAAAACGCTTGGTGCGTGCCTTAGATCTAGAAACAGTCATATAACTTCTGAAATTATAAGTCTCGTTTCTTGAGGCTCAAAATTTACCAAGAAACCAAGTTAGAAATTTTAGAGTCTAAAAACAAATCCTTGCCTCACCAGCAAAATATCTCGCGAAGGTAAATGTTAACAATGAAAATAAAACCAAAATCCCCGACCTCAAATTAAGTTTATCTCTCTTATTATCAAATTATGCGAAGCTCGCAACACGATTCCTTGAAAATATTGTACGTGCTTTAAATTTAACGTTCATAAAATAAACCCTATTTTTAAAGTAATAAGGGTTATTTTTAATTCAAATCTAACAAGACTGGTTAAGGATTTGAAGAAACTTAATAAAAATTACTTTGACGATGCGATATTAAGGTGTTATTTCGGAAATAATGTAACAACTGTTTTTTGTAAACAGAAAAGGTTTAATATTATTTTTAAAATGAGGTTTGCGTATTTATATGTATGTTCCATAAAAACCACGAAATCAGAGCATTTGCTTTTAAAAGTGTGATTCCAAATGTGATTTTTAATAATTGGAATTATTTGATCTGACTACCTATTTATTACCTCTTAGCTATAAATTCCGCTAATAATACAATATATATGCATTAAACATGGAACCTTAAAAAGTCTATATATGTAGGTCTTATTATTAGTAAAAGGAATTTAAGATTTTCCTTAAGATAGCAGCTATTATTGCAGGCCGGAAGTTAGAATATGAGTCACTTTAATAATTGACCGAAAACATGTCTTTGTACTCTCCTATGTTTCAAATAAATAGATTTGAATTGGAATTTCTGTTAGAAAGGCACTACATTTTCTATCTCCTAGCGCCACAAAATCGGATAGAATAAACCATTCAACCCAGGAAACCCAGGCTTAGTAAAGGCTGGATTCAACATTGAAAACATCATAAATCAGTAAAGATCAGGGTGATACTCCGATGATCCCACATCAGGAAGGAAGCAGGCTCAACTAAGGGTTGTTTAGATAACATCGGGGGCTACCAAAACCGCACCGCGCTCCAAATTTCTTGTTTGTTTAGCGTAGTGGGGAAATGTTGTAAATTCTTGCCCAGTTTTTTGTCGCATGTTTGTGCGGAAACCCGTAAAAGGTAACTATTCTTTTGTTGGAGAGATGGGACACGTTTTGCTCGCTTTTATCGATATATGTAAGTTTCTGAGATAGTCTACATATTAAAATTTAGGCGAAAATCTCGACACAACTAGACTGTGGAACTCCTTGCCGGAATCTCTCTCCTAATAGAACTTTAACCTCACAGTCTTCAAGGTGAGAATGAATCGCATTTTTTTTTATCTAGGTAAGCGCGCTCCATCGTAAACTATAACATAACTTAATATGAAGGTGCATTACTAGTCTAGTTAAGTTCATCAGCATAATTTCGTTTCATTTCCTTAACTTAAATGTTTGGGTATGACATAAATATTTTATGGTCAAATTTACATAAACAAAGAGTACTTAAAGTCAAAGTAAGTTTTATATAAGTTAAATCCCAGTAACTTTGATACGTGCTTAGCAATAAAAATTATTAAATAAAAAAATACATTTATTTAATACTTTTTAATGCTTGGTTTTAGTAAATAAATAAATACATTTATTTATTTAATAAATACAATTATTTATTCATTTATTTATTAAAACCATGTTTTTTTAACTAGAAGTTTTCTAAGACATTTTTAATATTTTTTTTGTACGATAATATCGATATTACGAGTACAGCTCTTACCTCATCACTATGAACGAGGTTGTTTCCCAGAGTCACGACAGGTGGACGGACGCAGGTTTTTATCTTGTTTGCATCCAGACAGATTAACAACATTGTTTTTATGTTAATACTGCACAAAACTTTCGAATTAGGTCTCCTTTTTTAGTTTAAATCGATGAAATGGTCGAATTCTCTCGAATTTACAGTTTTATCGATTAAAATTATAAACGGTTACAATTATAGTGTAAACTCTTTATAACGACACTGAAGGGACTGTGCATTTTAAGGCGTTATAGAGAGTGGTCGTTAAATGGAGAGAATGTATCATTGTATGGAATTCAAGCTAAACCAACAAAAGCCAGATGATTTCGACATAGATTGATTTCAAGTGCTTACATAATAATAATATGTATTTGTTTCGAAAATTTTGATTTACTTTTTATTAATTTATAATATTTTTATAGTTATTAATTAATAATATTTTAATGATTATTAATTTATAATAAGATTTATTTATGATTGTGTCCTCACTAATGGTCGGTTTCATTATCCGCTCTACATGTTCTAGAGGATTGTAAAAGTAGTTTATCGACCTTGGACTTATTAAGGTATTTAGTATTTATATTTCTTAGTGCATGTTTAAACGTACCTATATCTAATAAAACCTTTGTTCATGGGCAACTAGTTTCTACAATATAAATTACGTTGACATTTTGTATGTTTAGTTATAAAATTGGCAGTAACAAGAAATTTTGCTCAAACTTTCGTTCTAAAGAAGTACATCATGAGGAAACCATAGCATGGTGGTAGGGCATTTTTTAGTGCTCGCCTGGCTAGCAACCTCCAACCACTCACCATTAGCAAAATCCCTTCGACCTTAATTATGAGAACTGCGATGCTTTGGAACTCTCTTCCTTAGTCTCTTTTGCCTGAGAAGTTCTTTAGAAGATTTAGAGGTCTTCAAATCTGGAGTAAATAGGTACCTTCTAGGCAAGCGTGTTACATCTTAGACCACAGTAAAGCTTTACATCAGACAAGCTGCGGTCAACGTGTGCCTCTTCATCAGTAAAAAAAAAACATTGCCAAGTATCTAATTGTGTGTTTAGTAGTCTCCTTGAGAGCCAGTCAATCCAAACTAGGCGTACTCCACTTTTAGCCAAACTGTTGCTGTCTCGTGTAGCTACGCGCTCAACTAGTCAAATGGGTATCACATTTAAATAAAAACAAACAACAATGTAATAAAATACGACACAAACCTATTAACTGAACAAAGAAGGTACCTGCTTACCTTTAGTTGCGAACCTCGAAATCGGTTCGTAAAACTTTTTTGTCCTCACTCGCAAATACTATCAAAACAACATTAACGAAGCTACTTCTTTGGAATAACTTTAAATACAACTTGAATCTACCTGGACAAAAACGTCTTTCATAACATAGTACCACAAAAACACCTTTTTAAACACTCCCAACCATAAGTCATACTTGAACCACAAACTTGTTAATTTGAACCTTATTCTAATGAGTTAAAGCAGTCATTAAGTTCTCAAGTTACAGTTAAGTTTGCTAAGTGCTAAGCCAGTTGACGCGTCGGGAAGTTATCTTTTACCTTTTGTGATACGGTTCGATTGTCAGAGATTATGTTACAAAATAAGTACCTACCGGAGATAGCTTTATTTTGTGGGAAATCCGAATAGAATTGAGTCAAAGTATGTACAAGTCTTTAGGCCTTGACTGGCGTAGAAATTCGATATCAATTAGTGCCATAAAGAAGCTAAGCTACCTTTATGTGTATGAGTGCAACCGGATGTAGGACTCCAGGTTCTTCGGTGGAAACACATTGTAGCCCTCCTAGCGTGTCATAAATACAAAACTAATCATCATCATCATCAGCCTGTGTCTTCTCACTGCTGGGTATAGGCCTCCACTCCAACACGCCACATAGTACGGTCTTCAGCCAGTTTCCACCAGCTCTTTCCAGCGTGCCTAACGATGTCATCTGATGACAAAACTAATAAAATCAGATGACAAAACTAATACACATACAATAATGTTAATTTCACAAAAATATGCTAAAAATACATACGCGGAAACTGCCTGCTGATTTAGCGGCAGCTGTGTTTTAGGCGCAAGGTTACCAGTCTGTCTGTATTATTCGGATACATTTTGGAGAGTGTGCAATGGAGCTGCACAATTTAATTCCCGCTTCCCCATTCCACTACAGAACGAGCAGGGGCACAGCGAAGAGACACTGATTTACTGTCGAAGTTCCGAGGATTCGCACAAAGCGTTTTGCTTCGACCTTCATTGTAAGAACTGCGAAGCTTTGGAACTCTCTTCCAGAGTCTCTTTTTCCTGAGAAGTACAATGTTGGGCTCGTCAAATCTAGAGTAAATAGGTTCCTTCTAGGCTAGCGTGATACATCTTAGACCACAGTTAAGCTTAACATCAGGCAAACTGCGGTCAAACGTAAGCATCATTTAAGAAAAAAAAATGTGTTGTAGCATTCAGTCTTCCCCAAACAAATAATAAAATATATACCTATGAGAACTTTGTTTGAATTTTCATCATCGATCATAATAAAACTTTGGCAACGATTTATCTAACTATCACGACAACACAATAAGAAGGTGCACGAAAAAGACCTTTCTAGAACGCCCATCGATCATTTTCACCTCTCTAGTTGACAAGCCTTGATAACGTTAGTTCCAAATTGCATCGTTATCAGTCCAGCACTTGCATCTCTTGTTCGAGTCGAGTGCTGTGACGTGATGGGTAGCCTTGAATCGAATCGGAACGAATCAATAAAAGTGTTTCGATAAAATAAAATTCCGTTGCGACTTCCGTTAAGTCTGACAAAAATGTTAGATTTATGGTTGCTAAAATAGCATAACATTAGCAAAAGCAGTGCACTATATGTTCCGACTGCTGGGACTCGGGGCCTTCTCTCACGTGGAGAGTGATAAAAGCCATAATCCACCACAATCTTCTGGTCAAGTGTCTTCAGATATTGTAGTCCTCAAACAAGTCTGTTTCATCTCAATGTTTTCCTTCACCGTAAAGCGAGTGCAAATCCACACATAACATGAAAAAAACAAGTCATTGGTGTAGGGTTGAGATCGAACGCGGGGGTCGTCTGATTGAAAAACAGACGTTTTATCCCACAAAGCTACACTTGCTTAATCACATCAGTCTTAGTTAAATTTTATCTAAATCTGTTCACCATAATAATAAACCAAAGTCGATAACAATTTTTTCTCTGTTCACCTTATTGATCAAAGGTGTCTTTACCAAACATCAAATCGTTAAACCTGCTAAAGTGGAGTATTACTTCCTTCCACCTATTAGTTCTCTGCAATAGATGTTCATACTTTAAACATTTTCCATATTAAACGTGAAATTGTAATCTCTGTAACCTCATCAAAATGTAATCTCGACAGTCGTGAAAACATGTTATGTCTGCCAAAACAACTAGTTCCAGCTTTCTAGACCACGCAACCTGTTGTCACGTCCTCGTAATAATACGCGAGATACATGAAAATATGCTACATGGCGGGTTTTATCAGTTATATCTGTGCTACCAGATTATTATGATATGTGCTAGGAAAAAGTTTTAACCTAGAAGATTGGAAGCGAGTGTGGCTCGGTGGTAATAACGTCAGCTTTTCAATCAGACGGCCCACTGGTTCGATCCCGGCCCTACACCAATGACTTGTTTTTCAAGTTATGTGTGGATTTGCACTCGCTTTACGGTGAAGGAAAACATCGTGAGGAAACCGACATGTTTGAGGACCACAATATCTGAAGACGTGTGTCATCCGCCAACCTGCACTTGGCGAGCGTGGTGGATTATGGCCTATACCTCTCTCCTCGTGAAGGAAGGCCCCGAGTCTCAGCTGTGGGAACGTGTAGTGAGCTGCCTGTGGTTAATGCAATTAGTTATATCTATATATGTATGTACTCGCTACATATTCAAGCAAACTAAACTTGTTTACTGTATCATGAATTTCAGGTCATTTAGGATTTCTCTTTCTCGTCTTTGTTTATTCAAATAAAGTTTCGCTCAGTTTTATGAAATGAATTATGTAGATGGCTTACTAAGTCAGAATTTTTGCTTTGTTTTTTTGGTTTGAGAATAAAATGTGTGTTAAGTTTTAAGATATTAAGATGTTTTAGTTTTTATTCTACTCGTCTTAAGTTTCATATTTTTTTGTTTCGTAGAATTTTATTTTTTCCATTATTGTTTTTCTAATGATCAAGAATAATTACTAGAACCGGTTTCTCAGTAATTTTGTTGTTGACGATATATTCCGACTTATCTGTTAATTTAAAATTGCTCCTGAGGTATCCAAGGAACTACGAGTACGACCAGTTAATTAGATTACAAACACAGACCTAATTTAATATAAAAAAGAACCAAAGTGTATTAATATCTAAATAGTTTACCTAACATTATCTTATGAGTAAAGTAAAAGTAAAAAAGCCTTTATTCATCTGCATTACATTATGATTACTTACTTCTTTAACATACACATTATCTTATTATATTTAATATTATGTTAATGTCAAATTAAGATTATTTATAGAGTAGTTTGTCAATTATAATGATGTCAAAAGTATAATTATAATTAAGAGTCATAAATAAATAAAAAGTATAAAATAAAAAAATCAAAATTAAAATAAGTGTGAATTATGAAAGAGTAGGTAATGTCAGTCAATGAATTAATTTATTAACTGACTCCATTAATTGACTCTTTCACACGTTCAAACGAGGGAATCGATTTGGATGGAATGTCGTATGACAGCCCTTGGATTAACACGTAAGCTACTTTTTATCCCAGAATTAAGGGAAACGCCGCGTGGCGTATCTAGTATGTTTTTAAATCTTAAACAAATTTTTATACTTTCACATTTAGGATTATTTGAAGTAAACGGTCGTTGGAACGTAAAAAAGTCAAGACATTTTGACAACCTCGTTGGCGTAATGGTTACCTTGCCGGACTGCAACCCAGAGGGTCCCGGGTTCGATACCCGACACGGTCAACATCTTTGTGATGAACTAAATTTGTTGGCTGTTGGTCTGGGTGTTATACATATATGTATCGAAAATATTTATGTATGTATATGTAGTATGTCAGTTGTTTTAGCAACCAAAATACGAACTAGAAATGGTTCAGTATGGGGTTAACCAGCCGTGTGTGAAATGTGTCCTAAAAAAAAAGAAAGAATAAGGCCACCAGCCTCGCAGGCTGTATAGGATGGAACCTGACCACCTGGCGGTACATCTGTCGCCGTACTAATGAGGACATTGTAAGGTGAAGAAAACAAAAAAGAAAAAGTAAAAATTTACGGAATAAACATAAAACAAAGAATAAATTAAACTTACTTTCATAGAATATGTTTTGTTTGTTTGTTTTTTCTTTTTATATCACTCAGCTGGTTAACCCCATACTGAACCAATTCTTGTTCATATTATGGTTGCTAACACAACTGATATACTACATATAAATACAAACATATTTTATATAGAAACATATTTAACACCCAGACCGACAGCCACCAAATTTAGTTCAGCACAAAGATGTTGGCTGTGCCCGGAATCGAACCCGGAAACCTCCGATTGGCTGTCCGGCATGGTAACCATGACGCCAACGAGGTCGTCAAATCAAGAATTATAGCCACAAAATCACTACAATGTATACATACATAATTATAAACACGTAAGTATAGTAGTAGTTGACAAAATACTATTTTGTCTTTTAGTATATACTAGCTGACCCAGCAAACGTTGTTTTGCCTCACTTAGGGGTATGTAAAATTGATAGTGTACTTATATGACACGTTCGTAGCCGTATTGTAGCAGTATTTACCATAGCAGCACCATCTATTGATTACTACTCAATCATTTGGAGTTAACAGATAATTGTGACTATCAAATAATAACAGACAATAATTAGCAATAAATTAAAATTGCAACTATAATTTGAGATGTAAACTATTCTATCTCTCAAGTTGGATCGAACTGCACATGGTGTGCGAATTTTATTATAATCGGTTAAGTGGTTTAGGAGTCCATTGAGGACAAACATTGTAACACGAGATTTTTATATATTAAGATTTATCACACATCAAAAATCAAACTGCCAGTATTGCAGAAAAACTAATATTGTTCTCGAATGTTTAACCAATGTTTTATGCTTTAATTAATCACTTTATCTGCAGTCTGCATTTAACGATGACTTCATTGAGACACTCACAATAATAACCGTAATCTTTACAGACAATTAAGATAGTATGAACGTTTGTTTGTTTACTTGTAAGTATATTAAGCATATTGTGTTCCGTGACCGCAATGACCTGGTTCAAGCAAGGAATGAAGTACAAACTCATAACTTACTTTAAATTTAATTGTGTTTCAAAGGTTCATTTTTATATTACACTAGCTGACTCGGCAAACGTTGTTTTGCCTCACTTTGGGGTATGAAAAATAGATATATGACACGTTCGTAGATTTACCATAGCAGTGCCATCTATTGTCTCAACCCAGTCGAAAGGTATCGACATCTGTTAGAATCATTTGGAGTTAACAGATAATTGTGACTGTCAAATAATAACATACAATAATTAGCAATAAATTAAAATTGCGACTATAATTTGAGATTTCAACTATCCTATCTCTCAAGTTGGATCGAACTGCACATGGTGTGTGAATTTTATAATAATCGGTTAAGTGGTTTAGGAGTCCATTGAGGACAAACATTGTCACGAGATTTATATATATTAAGATTACAAAACCCAAGAGCTGGCGCTTATCTCGGCCAACGTTTAAGTTTGGCGATCCAGCAAGTTAATGCCGCCAGCATTGAGGCACTTACCGACGGACACAGACTTAGGTATAATTTATTATTTTATAATAAGGTTTTAAATATTTGTGTATAAATATATGTTTTATTTATCTTGTTACGTATTTATTAAAAGATAAAAAAAAAAAACAATTTAATAAAAGATAAATTAATTTATTTGCTCAGACATAAATAATGTTTAATAATCAGTAACTCTCTTATTCATAAAATCTTAAAACACTTTTAAAACGTTTTTAATGTAGGAATTCTCTTTTTTTTTATCCATTTGGAATTCCTTGCCGAATTCTCTGTTCCCCAATGACTACAATCTAGCGATTTTGAAGGCGAGAGTGAACCGGTTCCTTCTAGGTAAGCGCGATCCACCGTAGACCTCAATATAACTTACCATCAGGTGAATTGTGGTCAAGCGCTGACCTATTGAGTGTAAAAAAAAAAAAAACGTTTATTAGCGCTAAAACGCGATTTAAATTTCATTCCTCTTAAACAACTGCCCTCTTTAAACTAATTCTGACAAGTCCCTAACTCTAAATCTTACAACAATTAATTTAAGCTTACAACTTGCGAATGGAAGTTTAAACGGACAATACTGTCCTCCAGCACTTCACTTCCTACTAACTTTCGACGAATTCAGGGACAAGTTTCCAACGAGTTATAAGTTGTTACGTCTCAAAGGAGATGTACGGGACTAGTGTATGCTTGGATGAATGAATGAGGAGATACGCTCCAAAACATCGTTTAAGCATTAACATAAAAGTTTTAAAAATATATAGATTTGGACATCCACTTGAACCACTCAAATCGTCAACTAATTCACACATCTTCGGAAGTCTACTGTACTCTATCGATTTCATAAGCCAAAATGTTTTTTTTTTACTTTGGGTAAGTGATATTGAGGTCTATGGTGAACCGCGCTTACCTAGAAGGAACCGGTTCACTCTCGCCTTGAAAATTGCTAGATTGTAGTCATTGGGAAACCGGGAAGGAAAAGGCAAGGAATTCCAAAGTTTGGCGGTTTGGACAACAAAGGTGGAGGCAAAACGCTTTGTGCGTGCCTTGGGCACCTCAACCGTAAACCGATGCCGCCTTGGCGTTTCCCTGCTCGTCCGATAGTGAAAGGGGGAAGGGGGAATTACTTCTTCAGTCGCACACACGCCGAAGTGCAACTGATAAAATACCGCCAGACTGGCAACAATGCGGCCGTTCACAAGCCAGCCGTGGTGTCTGTGGAGCGCCTGCAGTCGCAGCAGGCAGTTTTGGATGTTGTGACCCTCAAACGTGTCTGTTTCACCGTAAAGCGAGTGCAAATCCACACTTAACATGAAAAACAAGTCATTGGTGTAGGGCTGGGATCGAACCAGGGGCCGTCTGATTGATAAGCAGACGTTTTTACCCGGTGGTAAAAACCTATCCATAAGGGAAATTGTCTATTTTATTAGCTCTGAGCTATTTCAAGCTCAAACAGCTAAAACAGATTCAATATTTTGTATGGAGCTGAAAGAATTAATTTTAATTTTTAATTATTGTGTAGTTAATTATTTTATTTAATTGGGTCTATTAAATCAAATATTAATTAATTAAAATAAATTACATAAAGTCAGCTTTTTTCATTTCAACACGGGTAACACGGGCTAAGCTAATTTTACTTCTGCGTACAGAATAAACTAGTGCCGTGTAGTTTATTTGTCCAAGCCGGTAATGGTAACCATCTCCGCCCCGAGGCCCGTGTTAGGTACTGACACAAGGCTGAAGTAATCCTTACTACGTGACAATTTATGGTAAACATTTTGCATTGCGTTTCCTGTTGTCTATAGGTTTAGGGTTGACTGTTTTTAAACCCCGACGTAAAAAGGACGAGGTGTTATATGTTTGAACTGTCTCTCTGTGTCTGTGTGTGTGTGTGTGTGTGTGTGTTTGTGTGTTTGTGTGTCTGTGAAATCGTAACTCACGAACGGATAAAACTATTTTGATTTGTTAGATGCATTAAGCGGAAATGTTCTAAGCTATGCTTGAAAAAAAAAATTGTCCAAGATAGTAGAAGCCCCAAAATGGCGGATAGCAATATTTTTCGCAACTACCTCCAAAAAGGATTGACAGGTACACTACGAATAATTCTAAATCCCAGATGGCCGCAAGTTGTTTTTAATTTATTCTTGTACAAACTTTTAAGGTGATCAATGCGATTGATGAAGTTAAGTAACGGTCGATGCGATCACTGTTTGGGTAGGTTGGCTACAAATATATCAGTTATTTTATTTCTGCTACTGCAGTTCAGGTCTTTTACTTAAATACTATGTGGAGCGAAGCAGAACTCAGTCAACATCATCAAAGCTGCTGACAAACTTTGGTGGACATACGGATTTCTGGTTATCAGAAATAAAAGTACCTACATACATATTACTTCTCCTTAAGCTACTTACAAATCTATAGATTTCTTGTTATCAATAAATAAATAAATGTACCTACATATTACTACTCCTCCTACACCTGTCAACTACACCATAATGCTCGCTAGCTTGTTCTATTAACGTTACAGAGTATCTGTGTTTTGTATGGCGCAGATTTACTTATAGAGAACAATAATAAAATAAATAAACTTTGTATTTTTTTAGTTATTAATTGCTAGTTCCTTTCGGCGCCATGTTGTTTCTCCTTAAGATTTCTTATGTGTTGTCTATTAAAAGTTCTTATTTTGTTTCAGGTACTTTATTTTAAATTAAACCACAATCGACTAGCCACCACATCACCACACCACAGAGCCTCTTGCAGCTGTGGAAACATACATATATCGGTTTGCTTATACTTATTTTATATTCGTACTACTAAAACCTAATCAGAACTAGACAGAGAAAGAGCCTATAGAGCCTAGCCTATAGAGCGAGAGGGAAGTATATTGCATTATAACTATTGAGAATTCCTTTTTCAAAATTAAATCCCACTATACAACACTTAAAATAACCGTCGATAAATACCTAATTTATTGTACAAAAGCACGCAAGTTTTATTATCGAGCCGGTCAATAAAGTGAACATCCCACCAGCCTTGCGCTCGTTCGTCGTGTTAATACACGCTCTATTCTCTCCACACTTTATTATATTACAGCTTGAGGCCAGAGATTTTAAAGTTTATAGAATAGTTGTGGAGAAATCAGTGGTAGTTTGAAAACTGAGTTTATAGTTTGCGCAAGGTGCATGTTTCCATGCTGGTAGAAAGAAGATTTTGCTACCAGGTTAAAATAAACCGCCTAACCGCCTCCTTGAGAGCGAGTTATTCTAGGCTAGGCATGCTACACCTTCGGTAAGAGTATCGCTGACTCGTGTCGTTACGTGATCTGCTGGTCAAATGCCTAGTTGTACTGTGTAAAAATGGTAGAAACAAATAAGAAGAAGGAGCATGCAAACGGTTTGATTTAGTTTTACTGGTTAAAAATTCCAAAGATTTTATTTCCGTGATTCAAATACTGTAACTTACTCGTAAATAACTTGTCAAAAAATAAATTTTATGTTTCTGTTATTCGTGAAAGAGATGATGACATGTTTGGAGAGGCCTATGTCCAGCAGTAGACGCAGACGGGTTGCTGATAAATTCATGAAAGAATATTAAAAGCTTAAACTAAACAATGCGCCGCTCATAATACTGTCCGTCAGAGATAATAAATCAATTTGTTTTATGGTAAAAAGACATAATGAAATCATACAAACCTTAGTTGCAAGGGATATTATTCTACGAAACGAAGCGGCGAGTTTCATGCTCTGTGATCTAAACAAAAAGTTATTTATTACTATGGAAGATATAAATTAAACTGTTGATACAAACATTAATTAAAGTAAGAGATACGTGGCCCTCCTACCTTGTAAAAGCATTTTAATTTAAAATAAATATAAAAAAGATAACCCTGGCCGCTTACAAATAATCAATGCAAATTCAAGAGCCCGCTTTTATGAAAAAAGTTAAATTAGCCAAAGTTATTTCATTAAAGAATCATTAAAAACTTCAGCGCTTCCTGTCCCTACACTTTTGTAATTAAATGTCCTCGTTAGGGCATCCTTTACAAAGAATGACAAAATTTTCAAACTAACATGCCAGTCAATTAAAATCCGTACCCGACCCAACAAATACTCCGTTTCGATACATCAATCAACAGCTGCCCAATTTGTCCAAAAACAACACATTTGTACCCTTACACTCACAGTAATAAAGTTCATTATTACTGCCGAAATTTAACAGACTTTACAGCCTAATTAATACTGCTTGTTTGGTGCTGCAAAAATAGCAGATGTTTAACACAGCCGGGTGTAGATTTTGCACCTGTGGCGCCAAAACTGGTCCCTACCCGTTCCAACCTGTTGGCGATTCTCTGAATTAATTTGATACCCGTAATCGTATGCAAAGGATAGATTAAGACGTAGTTCGTATGCAAGAATGCAGAACAAGCCACGAAGGGCTTGAAATAGCCTGTTGCGTCGACTTAATGTTCTCTTTCTGCTGTTATATGAGATCAGCTTCCACTTTGCGCAAGTTCGTATCAATTAACTGCAGTTTCTATTTGCGATTCTTAGGAGGCATTTGATTGTATTGACCTTAGTTATATTCTTCGTACTGAGGTAATATTTATGCAGAGTCATTATTATTTTCGTCTAGATTTAAATAAAAACTTTTTGTACGTCGATTAGACGTAATTGGCAATGCAATGATGATGTTGTAGTTTTCCTAATGCTTTTTACAAAAACGGCCATACCGCAAGGATCGCTCTTGGCATTTATTTTAAATATGATTAATGTGTTTCAAACCATTTATTATCGATTCACTACACTCAATAACTGATTAGAACGCAGACGTAAATGACGATATTATTATCCATCAATTATCTAGAACAATTTGGTTTGCCACATAAATTATCATACATTTACCAATATTCGAATTCTACCGATGCCTTTGATAAAGTCTTTCTCGCCAACCTTGCAATCTCTATTATCATAACCAGATTCTCAAGGTCGCACATTATGTAAATCCAATAACTTTATTTAAATAACATTACTTTGTTTACCACAAACATTATTGAGGTTAGTTGCCTTTACAATTGCTTGAATATGAAGGGACTGTGTCGAATTGAGAATACGTAACGTCTTTATGTTGTTTAAGACATACTTGATGTACATTTGTTGTGATACGAGTATAATGCATTCAACGTCAAAGTGTGAAATCATATTGAGAAATAATTTAGAAATTGACGACAGAGTACCTCAAGGGCCTCGTATATGACCATTACGTTTGCATATATATTTATCGCATGTTATCCATTCGTAAAGGTTAAAATATTATGTTTGGATAAATACGTTACTGGTTATGAAATTCTGTTTGTTAGTATAAAATGGCCTTGTAAAGTACTGGTTATCAAACGCTATAAAAGATTAAAAACCAATTTATTTGCTTGATAGTTTTTATCAATAAGTTTTTCGTTAGAAAAGAACAAAAAAATCTGTATTTCTGCTCGTTAATTTGAAACAAGATAATTCAAGATCATCTTTAGTAAAATTAAATGTTATTTTTTGTAATAGCCCGAGTTAACAAATACATTATCTATCTTCTTTACTATCAATATTATCAATCAGTCCATTTAAAATGATAACATCATTTACTACCGTATTTTTAATTAAATTATCATCCAAAGTATCAAGATCGTGTCTAGTTATACTAAGCCAGTACAAAACAACCGAAACGTGATGTACGTGAGGTAATTACATCGAGATAAATGCTTATTAATGGATTTTAGTGGACCCGATGAAGGTTGCATTAATTTTATGAGGGCCCCGGGCTTTGTATTCGTGATTCGGATTTGTAATCTATCTGAGTTTAATGAAATTACTATATTTAATCAGTAATGAAGAAACTGCGATGTTATTTTTGTGTTCGCCTTTTGCTCTAATTGAGCTGGCAATATATGAGTTCGAATACATTTTCTCAAATTATGTTCTTGACTGCGTGTTGTGTTTTGTCCATTTTATTATCATCATCTGTATCTTCTCGTCTTGAAGATGGTTTCACTCTATAAACGGTACGGTTACAATCTCCCAGTCGACTTTGTGGTTAAAATCGTAAACAAATGTTTACATTAAATTAAGTAACAGTCCATAATTAGTCATCCAGACATTTTCCATCTTCGAAGTCTAAACAGATGTCCCGTTAAGATTAAGGGCGTCCTTTTTTAACACCTCCATGTGTGATGGGGATAAACACTTCATCAAAGGCAAACACCGGCCGTCGTCGGGTGTTTATTTTTTATCCACTTTGTAGTACTTTTTGGCTATTTTTGGTGGGCTCTTAGGAAGTGGTCACGGATCTTCATAGTGGAACGGATGGAAGTTTAACTTGATATTGTAAATTTTTTTTTGGCTGTGAAATGAAAAGTCGATGAGCTCGGCTAGCTAAGGTGATCTAAATCGATCATCAAAGTTAAGCTAGGGTCGATACAGATAATCTTATGATGGGTAACCTTGCAAAAGTCATGACATTAAAAAAAATGGCAATTATATTTGAGCGCTACCGTGAATCAGATAAAACTGTAGATTATAGCTTAGTCTAATACTAACCGGCGTGTTGAGCCAAGTCAGAGGCCCTTGAAAACTCGATACCAGACCTTTGCTCACGCAGTAGAATATTTAAAGTTATAAGTTCTCCGAGAATAACTAGATTACTGTTGATCAAATGGTTTAGACAATTTCGTAATAAGTACTTAGTATACTTGCCAGTAATGTTTAGACACACTAAGGAATTTATTTGGCATTTTCTTTCGTCTAAAAGCAAACTTGTGAACTGGTCACCCCATGGTATGCAGCCAAAGTTTACCGCCGGAACTATTTAGCCAAAGTGTTGGACCAAGTCTAATCCAACATGTCCCTTTGATACTCTATCCTGCACTATTAATGTGGGAAGTGGTTCCAAATCGCTTCACAGGTTTCCGACAGTATACGAGACCAGTACAAAGGGAACTTTGCCGCGGTCTTTTGAGTTTAGTGCTTCGGTATTCCTGGACTTGAGGGCGCTTTGATTTGGTTTCTAACTTCGAGAAGAGAGATTGTAAATATAGATATTTTAAGTAGGTAACTCTTTGGCGTAATAGTTACCATGCCGGCCTGCCAACCAGGTCGGCACGGCCAACATCGTGATGTACTAAATTTTTTAGCTGGTCTGGGTGTTAAAAATGCATTGATAAAGTATTTATGTATGTATATGTTGAACATATATTGGTATGTGTTTATTTACACTTATTAATACACCTTGTTTGTCTCGTGTTCCTTTATGTTCTGTCGTTTAATTAGTTGCCTTGAAGACATATATAGTTATTTTATGATAGAGATTAGTATGTAGGTACATAAAGAACTCTTTGGCGTAATGTTTGCTATGCGGCACTGCCAACCAGAAAGTCCCGGCACGGCCAACATATTTGTGATGAACTAAATTTGTTGGCTCTTGGTTTGCTTTCAGCGAAAAGGTTGCCAGTTAAAGCTCTAGCTTAAGTTCTTTTGTATGTCTCTTATACTTTTGTCTTTGTGAGTATTTCAATTATGTGTTTATCTATCACAGCTTAATATGAAAATGTTGATTATTCATCACATAAAATGAAAAAATCTTGAGACAGAATCAGTAAATATCAAGTTCAATTCAGCAGAGACAGCTTGTTTTATTACAATATATTCCAGAAAGGGCAAATAATCTTCAGGGCTCATGTTGTTTTGCAGACAAGAGGTTTGCATACATTCCAATTCTCAAGAGAGGGGTTAAATATGAAAGGTACAGAAGCAATACAAATGCTTATTCCAACAAGTACACAGTTGAAGTTAGAAAATCGAGCTCAATTGAAAAAATACTAAAACAATTTCGAATAAACTTGTATCGTAGGTTAAAAACAATTATTGTTTTCGCTAACCAATATAATAACAAAATTATTTGTTCAGCACTAGAGCCTTCGAGTAAACATTCTAGTCTGGAGCATGTTATTCTTTGCTCAGTAGGTATCATAAAATTCTTGTTTTCATCTCGATATTGTTTCTAGAAAATTGCCTTTTCTGCGTTAGATTTTCTGTAGCAATTTCTTTTGGACTTATTTTGACTGAATTTCTTAGAACCTACATTTGGATCGTGAATACATTATTATCTTATTACAGGGTTTATGCCAATCACATTACGGAGTCTTTTATCCCATTCTTTTGTTTTGGCACTCCTGCAGATAGATTGAATTATAGATTTTTTTTCTTGTTCCTATTATATTTTTTGTCTGCGTTTACTAGCTCACTTTTTCAGGGCTTTAAAAAACAGTCCGGTCTTGTTATGACTGATAAGTTTTCTTTTGACATAGATGGAATATGTGAATGAGGACATGACATAGAAAGGATTGAGTGTGGAGATGACGGCTGATAGAAAAGAGTGGAAGAAGAAGGTTTGCTGTGCCGACCCCACCTAGTGGGATAAGGCAAGGAAGAAAAATACTAATACTACCCTAGCAAATTTATCAATATTTTTGCTAGGAATGATTCAAGTATTTGTCACTGTCAGTGTTAACAGCTAACCCTGTGGAGGCATTAGTATGTAAATGTGAACATGTAGGGCACTCCAGCGTTATTGTCTTAGTTCTCTCTTTTGACAGGCCTGTAGAAATGTCGAGACATATACTTATATATATTGCAGTTGGTGACACAAATCTGAAGTGACTCGAACTGCTTTTCAGTCTAGCAGAGGCAAGTAGGGCTGAGATGTGTTTTCTTATTATGTTTATTATTTTAGTAAGTTAAGGTGAAATTTAAAACGTTTTGAGGGACCGTACGTTAATGGTAAAAACAGGTTCCTATTACTAAGCCTCCGCTGCCTGTCTGGCACCAAGCTGTATTTTGAAAACCGTGATAGCTAGAAAGCTGTTTTTTATATTCCTCTAGCTTTGGGATACGAATTGGAGAGAAAGTACTGGATAGAACTGCAGGAGGTGGTTTAACATATCATAGTATAAGCAGCCCACTATAACATCCCACTGCTGACTCAAGTCTTCTGTCACGAAGAGAGATATATAAGGTTCATATTCACCACGCTGGCCAAGCGTGTATTGGTGGATAGTGTGGATTGGCAGATCCACACCCCCAAAAAATGGAAATCAGATTAAGGTCCAATAGTTGTACCTTACTCGATTCAATAAAAATAATAATTTGAAAGTGTCTTCTCTTTTGCTCGCACTCATTTAGATAGTTGTTCAAGTGAGAGGCCATGAGCTTTTAAATGTTTTCTTTACTGACACGAGATATACTAACTACCCCATGCCTGCCAAACCCCACAACTTCTAAAATATCATATTTGCGTAGTTCTCTCATCATTTTTTAGGATATAAGTAGTGACTAGTTAGATTTTATAAAAATTACGAAACTACTGTCCGTCCCTTTTCTCACACGCCAGAAATATAATTGAATTATTTCTACCAAGAAAGAGGAACCCTTAAGTTTCAATGTTAATGTATTGTGGTCACAAATCTGTAATATCATCTTGACATGGATCTTCTCATTTTGGTGTGAAAGTTCCACTTGACAGTTTTTATGAAATGTCACATGCCACTGTCATCAGCGTGGGATGTGTAACGTTAGCTTTTGTTTTTGTGACATTTCACTTGTTTCTTTTAGAGTGTGCCTTTAATGATATAAGATGAGATTTCTTAAACTTAACGCTTTCAAATAAGTTTACTTGGGTATGGTACAAAGATTTTTTCAATTAATTGTAAAATTATAATTGTACTAACAAATTGTTAGTTTGATTTTGAATACAATATGCTTTATAAAAAGATACATTATATTGTATCATGTTGCACGCTTACAAGAAGAAACCTATGAATTCAACATTTAGAGATATCTGGGTGAAATTCCTAAGTAATCAAACTCTCCTAAACAGAGTTCCAAAGCTACGTTGCCTTCACTATGAAAGTTTCTTGCAAAACTCTGGAACTTTGATTCTGTCTTCAATTTTTCTCTCCGCTTGAGGTATACGCGATTTCGTGTGACTCTGTTTCTACATCATCTATGGTGTTATAATTATCAGAAACAAATGTTGCTTGTTTATTGTTCATATTTAACTTTCTTTAGCCTTATCCTATTTTGTTAAAAACCCAAGGAGATTCAGTGAAGAAAAGGCCCTTATCTATGGTTTCTTCGAAACAAAATGTTCCATAGTTTACAACAATTTCGTGGTAGTTGTAGTGTCATTTAACACAACAAACTAGGGTAAATTATTCCAAACCCTGGAACGCCCTTTTTATTATACGTTTCAGATCTGTAACATTATAAAATGTATAAAAAATCTTAGCTAAATGTTATTTCAATGCTTCTGTCATACTAAAAAAATATTCGGACAAGGATCCTCAATCAAAAGGCCATTTGAGCCAGCGAAGGCTAAATCCACCAAATCCTATTCAATCTCTTTATCAGTCTTTGATGAACCTCAACAATAAAATCAATTATACAGTCCAATAAAAAGGTGATTACGCAGTAATTCTCTGGCGAAGCCTTTTGGATTTATAGGAAAAAATCGTTTCTTTTCTGTCCCCTTTCAGCAAACTAACCATCTACTCCTTGACGCGATTCAATTGGTCCTTAAAACCGATTGCGCTGCAACCGTGAACCTTATGCCTTGGTAATAAGTGCCATATTCGCAACGAATATCTATTATAGGTACTTTATCCTCAAAGTAAGGATTACGCCAAGTCCGCTAAGAAGATTATGGTACAAGCCCTGGCCCCGATCTTGGCCTTTTTCAAGCGACTTCATTGTTTTAGGCCTCAATGGCTTCGGGAAAAACATTCTTGGATTGAAAAGAGTCATTTGGGAATTCGGACAAAGGAACCGAATTGTAGCCGATCATGGTAGGGTTGGAATAGAACGGGCTTTGTTGTGGCCGGATGTGGATTTGTGCCGGACGGGAAGTGGGCACTTCTGTCAGTTGGTGTGTGGGGATTTAACGAGGTGGTGTTCTTTAGCTCTTTATTAGAAGTTGTTTAGTATTAGTGAAGATCCGACCAGAAGTTTCGAAGATTTGAATATAGATCTCAATATTAAACTTGCAATACTATACATATCTTTTAACATTTTTCTTACTGACATTTATTAAATTAATTACTGACATTTTAATCTTGTTGGCCTCATGTTAAAAATAGAGGGCAAACTTAATGTATGCAATTGTATCTATTTTGCTAGAAATATATGATTTCATTTGATTTAAATACATGTAATGTTAGTGTGTAGTATTCTATTGCGTAAATAAATTAAAATAGGTATATAAGAATGTTTCTATCATCATTTAAGCTTTAATAGTTGGTTAATTATAAACCGTGACATTTATAAGAAAAATACTCTTTCTTCTTTCTCAAGATCACAATTTACCTAACCATTAGGTAAATTGTGATCAAGTAAAAAACAAGTATATAAAAAGACTTTATTCGTATCTAAGTGCATCTCTAGTCCATTCAAACTAGTCGTGCGACTGGATAATGTGCATCCGATCGGAAAAAGATTACTTTCGACTTCGCTCATTGCGGATTCGGAGCTAAATTATCGAGCTATTCGTTTGCCGCGCCAGAAAACTTGTTCTTGTAGCAATTGTGGCTTGTTTTTCGGCGAGAACTAGAAAATAGAACGAGTTTCTTTACAAATGTCGTTAAATACTTGGCAGAGGAAAAAAGTCAAAGTTTTCGGGTGGTTGAAAACTCGACACTTTTTATTTTAAGAGATTTATTTTAGAGCTTATCCACTTAGCTCATATGAAGAAGAGGGTGGAAAAGACAAAACAATGTAAAAGCCTCTTTTTAGTTAAAACGTTTTACTTTTTATCGAAGTTTCTTTATTCCCAATCCTCCTACTCAAACTAAATCATAAATTCCAGGCGTCAGCAAAAGATAAACATGACAGGTTATGAATAAAATCAACACAGTACCGGCGCCTGTCACAGGCAAAAAAAAATATATAAAAAAAAGTATTCGCAATTCGGCCAGTCACTTCGTTTGTCATGTGGGAACGTGATTCGAATTCTCATTCGATTCATTCCCAATCGATAATGTGCTTATGTTCGAGAATAGGCGCCATAAGGTCTCACTCGATTTGAAATACCTTTTTCATAAAAATATCTGAAGCTTTTGACTACATATTGTAGATAAAAATGTGCTAGCTCTGCGAAACTTTTATTTCAAACTTTTTCATCATCAAAAAAAACTGTCCATCCTTATTCCATGTACATGTATTCGACTTTTATCTTAAAATGGACAAACACTCAATTACAATTCTTTTATAAAACATTTTGCTTTGTTACAAAAACAAAATGAAGGCTAAATGTAAAAATCGCGCGAACCTCAAACTAAAAAAGCAATAATTTGACAGTTATCAACCGCTGTCATCTCGTAGCGCCATCTAGCGCCGTCCAAGCGGAAGCACGAGTAGTTTATGGCCACATAAAATTCTGCTCATTCATTTCAGCGAGATTTTATTCAGGCTTACCTGTAATTTAAGCTTTCAGATTTCCTGTATTCCTGGTCTAAAAATATTTTCATTTTTTTACTAATGCTATTTTCACTAGCTGCTAAAGAAGACCAAGTGTTGATTTAGGGTGTAAACTACAGTGTAAACTCCATGTAACGTCACTCGTTTGTATCATTGTATGGAATACAAGCTAAACCAATAAAAGCCAACTGATTTCGACGCATTAGAGAATTTGTCGTTAAATCGAGTGACGTTACATGGAGTTTACTCAGTATATCAAGAGTTTATCAGTTTACCCTGTATAAAGTTACTATTCGTTGCAAAACCGGTGACCGCAGTCGTGTAAATAGTAATAAAAGTCGTTTTTACTATGTTTTTGTTTACATTTCGTCAGGTTGGGATTTCCCAACATCCTATATGAATAAAATAAATTAAAAGTTACAGATGCCTATTACTAGATTTAGAGATGCATATTGGTGAATTGATGTGGAGATGAGACACTGTATCCTTTGGTTTCTTTTTGCAAAAATAATAAAATATTTGCTAGTAATTATATACATTATTTTATAGGTTTTTTTTTTGTTGAGTACCGCGACAAAAGCCAAACAAACTTGCCCAGATTTGTCGATAAAAGAAGTGGGTGGGATACGAACCTGCGCCCTCAAATGAATAGTGGTTTATAGGGTAGTCGGATATATAACCTCCTCCTTTTTTGAAGTCGGTTAAAAATATATATATCTTATATCTTTAAATGAGCAATTCTTATTATATATAATTGGAATCTCGGAATCGTCTCCAACGATTTTCTTGAAATTTAGTGTATAGAGGGTGTCGGGGGCTATAAATCGATCTAGCTAGGAATCATGTTTAGAAAATGTCATATTAAAAAAAAAATACCGACCAAAGATTGGTCAACCAGGTACTATGTAATTCAATTAATAATAATGATGTCATATCTTCAAATTTATGATTGATGGTTTTATACAGGTATTAATTGATTGATAAAACACAAAACTATGAAAAAATCATTTCGGTTTTAATTGTCCTTCGTAAATAAGATTTACTAGTGAAAGCGAGACAACAATAGTTTTCTATACCATGTGAGAAGGAGGTCAATAGTCCTCTCATAACTCGTGTAAAACAAACCACACTCGACTTGGAGTGTTAGTACCATTGACTGCTTATAGTTTTGTTATTGGAAGGAAAAACAATGCCTTATTAATGAAAGACGCATTGTGTTCAAAACTTACGAGTAGGTACTCTAAACTTGTTCGAAGTTAACAAATTTGTTTACAATTAATGTCACATACGCTGTATTTTATTTAGGGTTGAGTTAGTTAGATCAATAAACAAAAATTGTCCAAGTGCGAGTTGGACTCGCGCATGAAGGGTTCCATAATATTGTTGTATGGGTGCCCCCCTAAAATTTTTTTTAAAAATTAATTTATAATTTATTTTGATAGATAATATATTTTGTGAAAATTTTAAGTGTTTAGCAGCTACTGTTATTGATATATAGCAAAACATACGAAAAAGACATGTTTATTCTATGGGGAACCCCCTTAATATTTTTATTATTAGTATTTGTCGGCACGGGAAATCATATCTTGTGAAAGTTTCAGCTTTCTAGCCATTACGGTTTCTGAGACACAGCCTGGAGACAGACAGACAGACAGCGGAGGCTTAATTAATAAATAAATAATTTTGTCATTATAGCGTGCCTTGAACAGTGATAACGTAGCCTGGTAAATCTCTCTGAAGCTTCATTAGGTTTCTCATGCCATTAATTACTTAATGTTTTGTAAACCATTGATAATGGCGTCGAGACGGTCAACCTTATCATGGTGGGAACTAAAGAATCATTGTCTTCAAATTAGGGTATTATTTCTTGAAATTAAATTGTTAAAGACACTTATTGACTGTCTAGGAAAAAGTAGTAAAAAATCTAGTCATTAATATACTATACTTTTTTGCAATAATGTGAGTGTTGTTTATAAACTACATTGCGCAAAATAAAAATAATATTAAGGTTAATTTTATGTGTGATTTTTAGTATGTTGTTTAAAAACAACATTTAATTGTCCATTTAAGAGTTAAGGTTGCTGTCAACAAAGGTTGAATGATTTTTTTGTTTTCTACTACTTACTGAAGATCTATATAAATAAATGTTTAAACAGACAGATATACACTAAATTTTACTAGAAGGTTGGTCGATATGTTTGCGTTAGTTTATTAGCTATACGTCTAAAAATTACGTCTTGAAAAAAAGTGGCATCTGGGCGCTACCGTGGGTTGGATGACATGTTAAATTGTTGGTACCGGCTGTTAGTCCAAGTACTATCAATCGTTTGAGCAAGTCAGAGGCTTTGGAGCGGCTCGAAAACTCGACACCAAGAGCTTGGCCACTTTGCTCATACGAAGAAGAAGAAAAAGACCAAAGCACCAATTCAATGGCAAACTACATATTTATTTCTATTACAGAGATTACTGACGAAAAAAAAATATATATGTTACAATATCAAATATATTATATATGTCAATTTACAATATGTCAAAATTAATTTAAATTTATTACAAATAACTTAAATCTAAATAAATAACCCGCCCCTAATAGTTCCCGGTGCAAAGGTGTCCATCAGACTTGCAGCGTTCCCGCGCTGAATGGCAATCGCTATCCTTTGCACCAGGAAAGATCCGGAGCGGGAGTCACCGGTCGTTTTGTTAAGCCTTTGCCCAATTTCTTTGAGCAATATGTTACATCGTATGTATTTCATTATGAAAAAAGCTACACGCTTTAAAAATGGACATAAATTGTAATTAAACTGTTGACATGAAGTTTTTACTGCGCGATAATCTTCTAATAAACGATTTACTCAACAAATGCCATTATTTATTCGAAGTTAAAGAAGTAACGATCTAAACACGATTCCAAACATCACAACAGACTATAAAAGTTGAGCTTTATTTATTTAGACACGCAATAACACGTTTAGTTTTGGTTCAGAGTTGTTCTGACGTTTTGTAGGGTACAGTCAGGCAAAACTTTGTTAAAAAGTTTACTGCGGTCATTTGGAAAGAAGAGTTAGAAAAGTTATGTTTTGTAGGCAATAAGAATAGCAGAATTAGCTTAGCATAGTATGTATGCAAAAAAAAAGAATTTGACTAAAGCAATATTCAATAAAAATAATTGCATACGATATAACTTTCGCCATCTCCTTAATCTTTCTTCTTTAATAAATTATAAAAATAAGTCAGGTTTACCTTCCTGACGCTATAACTCCAGAACTCACAAACCGATTTCCACAGTACAGCATTCGTTGGAAAGGTAGGTCTATCTCTTTCTTTCCTGGCTTCTTTCGTTCTATGATATTTTTAACTAAATTGTCATTTCGTTTAAGTTGGCTTACCATCTTTCCTCTTCTGTCATATAATTAAGTAACGATACGGAATTAAATCCAGTCTTACGTTTTCTCTGCTCTTCAAATACCGTCGCAAATCGTTCACGCCGATTTGTATGACCCGAGACGACCAACATCCTCGCATCATCAGAGCTATTACAGTCGGAGCGAATATATTCTTAGAATGAAGTCGCAGATGTAGGTATCTAAATTCAAATTCATTTATTTTTGTGACAGGAAAAACATATAGGTACACAAATAACAATATACCTACGTGAAACATATCCTGTCACAAGCCGGCCTCAACTCAGCATTTGCTGGCTGCAGGCAACCAGCGCTGGTCTTCCGTTGAGACCGACGGGTGACGACACGAACGTCGAAAAAACAGGCAAAGAACTATAAAATAGGAAATAAAAAATGGGTTGAAAACGGGTAATCAGTAACTTGTATCAACAAGAACAGCACTGAAAACATTACACAAGATAATTAATTAAAAAAATATAAAAAAACTATCTACTTTGAAGTAATATTACTTAGTCGTGTTCTGTAACTACAACTCGTATTAAAATAAATGAAGCTATGACAGCTCAATCGGTCGTTCGACCTAACGTCATAAAGATCATCGGTTTGATCCCGCCAAGGGGCATTTCTAATGCTCCCCTGGCTAGTAACCACCCTCAAATTGAATAATCTGTCATCAAGCACCTGACGTATCTGAGACGTTTGGTAATCATAATCTTTTTCGAATCCTTCATCTTCTTCTTTTTCGTTCTTTTTCGTATGAGCTTAGGTGCCAAGCTCTGGTGTCGAGAGTTTTTAAGCCGCCCGAAGGCCTCTGACTTGGCTTAACGACTGCTTGTACTAAGACTAACAGCCGGACACCTACAAATTAACGTGTCATCAGACCTTCGGTAGCGCTCACATGAAAACCCCTGTTTGAAGGATAATCTTGTACATGATCACCCATTCAAAGATTGTCCGCAGCGATCGTAGCTTAACCGCTTTAATAGCTACGCTACCTTTTCGTATTAAATTATGATATTTGTGATACAATTAATAATTTATATAATATTTTAATAAACAATATTAATATTTCAGCATATTTTATTGCATATCGAACCAAACTCAACACGTGACGTCACGGCCTACTATATATATTTTTTTTTTATGATAAAAATTACCGTTTTGCGGAAAATCGCGGAAAACTTATTTTTTACCTTTGACTTTGAATATTAGTTTTTCCTTACACTTGGGGAACTTTGAAATTTTTAATGATATTTTAAACAATCTTACCGATTTTCAGCTTGGTGAGAATTTAGGTAACTTCGAATGGTCTAAATTGACCGGCAAAACGTCGTTTGGCATTGGATTATTTACTTATCTGCAGTCTAGAACATCTGCTAGTCTTTTTCTTTTCAGTTCTGCGTTCTGCTTGTAACATCTCCAAGCGCGTTCATCCACCGACCTCCTATTTCCGTTCACAAAGAAAACTGCAAGCACTCTGCGTCGGTCTGTACTCCAACATGGCTAATAAATCTAAATCTGGACTTACTGCATTCGGCGGTCACTTAGCTCTCGGTAAATACGAGAGAGAGAGAGAGAGAGCTATACTGTTACAAAGACTAATCGTTGCAGTATAAAATCAATAATCTAACACAATTTAAATAACGTAGTAATAGTTGAAGCAATGACAGCTCAGTCGAGCGTGCATTCCGGTCGTGGGTTCGATTCCCGCCAATGAGCTCGAGCTTGAGGTGAAAGAAAATATCGTGAGGTAACCATATCATAGTGGTAGGACATTTTCTATTGCTAGCTAGCAATCACACTCAAATTTAAAAATGTCTCGCCAAGTACCTAACAGTGTGGTCCCAACAGATTCCTTAAGAGCCAGTATATCCGGGCTAGGCATGCTCTTCTTTAGGTCACATTTCGCTAACCCCTGAAGGTACGCGCCCTTCTTGTAAAATGCCTAGCTTTAATGTGTAATAAAACTTATATAGATAGCTAATAGACGTTCTCTTCTTTTTCAAAAGCCTAGACATAAACCTAAAAACCTAGACTCCAAGTTAACCTAAACCTTGCGACAGCAAAGGATAGGACAAAAATAAATCTTGCAAAAAAAAAACTTAAATTTATTTTCATGTTATTTGAGCAATAATACGTAGCAATTATTGTTTAGAAAAAATATTTTTGACTATTCGTTTTTGATTAGACCTTATTAAGTAAGCATCACGTGAAAAAACGTTTCCTAAATAAAGTATCAATTTCAACACAAATCAGAGAAGATCATCCATTAATTTTCGTCTCATTTTAAGCTTTGTAAATTGACGAAAGTTCATTATTAATCCATTTGGCAAATCTTCTCCATCCTTATTTAGCAAACTGTCGAATAATTTACCAGTTCGAGTGTACCTTGTACCATATTGTATTTGAACATAGATATGCAGATTACTCCTTCCTAGATACTGCATTAGGTATTCGTGGCAAGACGATTTATATTAAAGCGGGCGTCGTTAACATAATGTTGTTTCAAAATTGTATAACATGGTATATGAACATTTGTATGCATTTAAAAAAAAAAAAAGTAGTTAGTAGCAGATTTTAATATTTATATTATTTCAGATAAATTGTGTATTTAGTATAATATTGTCCCATATGTGTACAAAACACATAAAAAAAATAATATAATTTCTATCGTTGTTCCTAACGTAAACAACCTTGGAAATACGAGTAGTAATCATTGAAATTGTGATTTTTTCCAAATATTTTTTCCTTCACCATTATCGAAACTTGTTTCTTTTCTACTGCTGGAGTTAAGATCACCATAATCAAATTCACTTATGTACTGTACTAAACTGGCCCAGGTAATGTTAAGTCCAATTCATGTTAGGTTCAGTCAAGTCACGCGCGTAATTCACACTAATATTGTAAAGGCAAAAGTTTTCATGCGTAAGTGTCTGGTGTTTTCGCGTCCAAACTGTTGAACCGATTTGCATGAAGTTTGGTATGCAGTTAGCTTAAACTCTGGATTAACGTGTAGGCTACGTTTATTATTTATTTAAATTTATGAAAAGCCTGTCTAGTCACATTGTTGGGCAAAGGCCTCCCTACCCTATTTCCATTTTTCCCTATCTAGCGCTATTGTGGACCAATCCTTCAGGTGTTTGTCAAGCTCGTCCCTCCAGGCTACGTGTAATCCAGTATATTATTTTTAATATAATTTATTCGGTATCTACATCTTGTAATCTTTGTAAAGCCAGCAAATGCGTTTGTCTTGTATCCGAATTAAAACCGGATCTCGCCAAACTTCCTAGACAAGGCGGAAGAGGGAGGATTGTATGTCCTTTAGAAGGGAATTAGTGTGGGGAGGAAGGTCTGAAACTTACAGGATTAAAGGATTTCAGAATTAACTAAAGGCTGATTTGAGATTAGGAAGCCAGGGGAAGGAAGTAAGGGAGTCAGGGAAGTGTGATGTCCAAACTGGGATTAACTGGGACGAAAGTAGCCGTTTGGGATTAAAATAGAGTGTTCTGGCTTCATAGTTACGTCTTAGCCTTACGAGCCTATAGCAACATTCAGTCTCACAGAAATTCGTACTTATACATACTGAAACCAATATACATTTTCCATTTGGAACTATCACTCTAGGTAATCAGTAAAAACTCTGCCAATATCTGTTATAGAATCGATTTAAATAAAAATTGACAAAAGTGACTTTGTATTATTATCAATGCAGTCTTTGTGAGCATTTCTTTACCACTACGATGAAACAGCGGGATGCGACCATTTCTCTTTATTTTTTTTAATCTGTCGACAAGCACCTAGCAGTGTGTTCCGGAAGCCACCATCTTTTTGTCTTCTTCGTATGAGCTAAGTGGCCAAGCTCTGGAATTGAGAGTTTTCAAGCCGTCCGTAGGCCTCTGACTTAGCTTAACGACTGCTTGTACGCACACTAAACTAAGCCGGGACCTACAATCCAACGTGTGTTTCGACCCACAGTAGCGTCCTGATGAAAATACCATTTGAGAGCCTTTATTCTTTATTTATTCCAGACTAAGAATGCTCCCCTTGAGTGTTGCTAACTCATGTGGTTACGCACTCTGCTAGTTAAATGTCAAAAGATAACATTATTGAATAGGCCATTCTTTTTAATTTTACATTTCTGTGAAAAACCTTAGTCTTGCATAATTACCGTTTGGTATGATTAAAAATCCTCACTGTCTGCGCTTTGTTCGTGAATTTTGAGTTTAAACTTTTTAATAAACCTCGTTTTAAGTTAAACTTTATGGTCTGGAAAGTTTAGGTGTTATGTTAAGTAGGAGAAATGAGCGGTAGCAGATAGTTTTAAAAACATTTTAATTATGTTATATTGTACTCTTAAAATACTTAATTCATAATTCATTTATTTAATAAAATTGTTACACATTGACTTTCACCTTTGCCTTTGTTGTGACTCGTAGCTAAAACCACGGTATTCCTTAATCAATGAATCTATTACTAACGAATTTCCTTTTGTGAGAATTTTGGAATCTTTGTATTAATTTTGAGACAATCTAGCTGTTGACTATCGATTTATTGACAAAACTAGAAATAATGATAAAAATAAATTTAAACATAACTTAAGAATAATAATTACAAAGGAAGAAAATCTAGTATTTTTATAGCTAAGTGGCCAAGCCCAGCTACTTTTTAAATAAAAGGCTTATGCATGGTCACCCATCTTAAGACTTTCCGCGTCGACCGCAGCCGAACCTCGATGATCACATTAGATCAACTTAGTTCGCCGGGCGCTCCATCACTGATTAAAATAACCCGTTATCTATTTCGTTCAACTTGTTTCGGTAAACAAGTAATTTAAATTACTTTGTTGCCACATATGGCGCTTATCATCAATATTTTCGATTGGCAATTCAATGACCTTCCATGTATCTGGCCACATTCGCTGATAACAACGCCAGGCACCGTATTAATTACATAATGTACGATAAGGTACATACTTATCAATAAATAATGACTATAGATTCACACATCAATTAAATTGTAGCTTAACCTATTTGTCACCAACTAGTTTTGTAGTTTTGTTTTGATTCTTTGTTCTTACTAATACTTATATTTGTTCATGATGTGTACACATAGTTAGGAAAATAATCTAGTTTTGATCCTACTTAATTAATCTTTTTGACGTGACAACGTCTTAAATTAGGTTGCGGCTGGGAGTCACTTATGAAAAAGTGTAACGCCCGGTAACGTTACGATGAGTCACCGAACGAGAGAGAGGCCCGCCGAATGCCTTGCGTCTCTCTCCCACTCAACTATGATCGGTCTGCCGCGCGCGCAGCACGCGGCAGACGTTGTCACGTAAAATCTTCGCCCGTAAAACCGACTTTACAGGCAACCATTTTTTTAGTTATAGTTTTGATTATATACTGTTTTGTGAACCATAATAAATAAATAAAATAAAATTAACATCTTACACCAGATACATTAAGTTAAATATAACTAAAATTTACTTAAAAAATATGTATATAAAAACTTTTCTTTGAATGCACAAAAGGATATATTATTGCTTTATCAAATGTAGAAGCGAAGAATGAAAGAAAAAAAATACGTCTTTTCATGACAGGCAGTACAATAATGATGGTGTAGGGAACCTTATATATTTTCCTTTTTACATTATATATTCACCTACACAACAAATTACATATTTATTACATATTTTTACATAATATTTATTTATTCGTATTTATCGATTACCGGCTCGTCGATATGGACAGTACCGGCATCACTGGTGCTGTCCCAACCCTAGCGGATTAGCGGCTATTGTTTGCCGTCGCGTCGATGCGCGAGCGCAAGCGAGACGGCATGACTAGCCGTCTGCTCTGGCCTTGAATCAGTCGAAACACAGCTCTGAACCGAAGCGCCGGTCGCTTTCCTATCCTGAATCTACACGCGATTTAACCGACGAAATTCTATTGTACTTAGCTTACCTCTGTGCCTAACTGTTTGTGCGTCTTATAGTGTCTCGAAGAGAAGGAACTGATAACATAAATATATATGTTCAACGTGAGTACTCCTGAGTTTAATTTTGGCCACACTCAATAACAAAACTCACGAATATGATGTATGGGCGAGAATCCATCACACACCATCATATAATTGGCAATCCCTATATAACTGGTGACACTCACCCCATATAAGTGGTGACCCCTACATATATAACTGTGGTCCACCGTATAATTGGTGACCCGCATTTAAAATGAGCACTGAAAAAGAATTGCAACCAGAGACACGTAGCACAAGGCCAAGGTCAAAGTCACCCGGCGCTAGAGATGGGACACAGTCGACAAGTGGCCACGATGTTTTCAAAGTTGGAGTACGAGTACCACCATTTTGGCCGGAAGAGCCGGAAATTTGGTTCGCCCAAGTCGAGGGACAATTTGCCATATCCGGAATCACCAGCGATGCTACCAAATTTAACTACGTCATCGGACACCTGGACAATCAACATTCCAAGGAGGTGAAGGATTTAATTATCAGTCCCCCAAGCACGAACAAATATGAAAAACTGAAAAGCGAATTAATAAGAAGGCTCGGCGCATCCAAAGAAAAAAACATTAAGCAGCTGTTGATGCACGAGGAATTGGGAGATCGCAAACCGTCTCAGTTTTTACGGCACCTGAAGGGACTCGCCGGTACCGACGTGCCAGATGATTTTATGAAGACTATTTGGACCAGTCGTCTTCCGAATGGTATTCAAGCAGTACTCGCGGGCCAACCAGCTACAGCTTCGCTCGAGGACCTGGCTGACCTGGCAGATAGGATCAACGACCTCGCCATATCAACGCCGTCGGTAGCTTCTGTAAGTGGAGCCGTGCCAAGCTCGGTACTCAGCGACCTGACTCGAGAAGTGGCGGAGCTACGCAGGCAAGTGCAGCAGCTGGCAACAAACCGGAGCAGCAGATCACACACCCGCGCTTCAGGAAACCGCAACTCTTCAAGGCAGCGTTCTCAATCCAGCTACACGAAGTTCCCGGTTTGCTGGTATCATAGTAAGTTTGGAGACAAGGCTGAAAAATGCGTCCGTCCTTGCGATTACAAGTCGGAAAACTCAATGGGCGGTCGATAATGGCGGCGAACGATTGCCCTTCTTCAACTACTGGTCGCCTCTTCGTCACGGATCAATCGTCAAAAACGCAGTACCTCATCGACACAGGCAGTGACGTCTGCGCGTTTCCCCGATCCTATCTTTGTGAACGTCGAACTCGGACTGAATATACCTTGTGTGCTGCAAACGGATCTAGTATAGCTACTTATGGTTACATTAACTTAGTTCTGAATTTTGGTTTACGTAGAAATTTTTCATGGCGTTTTATAGTTGCTGATGTTACAAAACCAATCATAGGCGTAGATTTCTTAAAACTTTATAACCTTTTGGTAGATTGTCGTAACCAACGCCTTGTAGATAACCTTACCTCAGTGACTGTTGTAGCTAGTGTAGCCAATTGTATAGATATATTTTCTGTTAAGGTTGCGACCGGCGATACGCGTTACCACCGAATTCTAAGTGAGTATCCTGAAATAACTCGACCAGCCGGTACACATCACACTACACAACATAACACTGTCCATTTTATACGCACCACCCCAGGGCCTCCAGTATCTTCTCCTCCCCGTCGTTTAGCTCCGGACAAGCTGAAAATTGCGAAGAAAGAGTTTCAGGCTATGTTAGCCTGCGGCACAGCCAGACCTTCGGACAGCCCGTGGTCGTCGCCTCTGCATTTAGCGCCAAAGAAAAACGACGGTTGGCGTCCATGCGGCGATTACCGTAAGTTGAATGCTCGCACGATTCCCGACAGATATCCGATAAAACACATCCAGGATTTTGCGCATAGCATTTCGGGGTGTAAAATATTCAGCACTTTAGACCTCGAAAAAGCCTATAATCAAATTCCTATTAACCCGGAGGATATTCCGAAGACAAGCATCACCACGCCGTTTGGAATGTTTGAATTTCCGTATATGACCTTCGGTCTAAGAAATGCGGGTCAAACATTCCAACGTTTTGTGGACGAGATGACTAGGGGATTAGACTTCGTATATGCCTACTTAGATGATTTCTTAATTTTTTCACAGTCTGAGGAGGAACATCAACAGCACCTTCGTGAAATCTTTGAACGGCTGAAGCAGTACGGCATGTTACTGAACACATCTAAGTGCGTATTTGGAGCCAGCGAGGTAACTTTCCTCGGTTACTCCATTTCAGAACACGGTACGAAGCCTCTCGAGTTAAAAGTACAAGCTGTGCGTGATTTTCCTGTTCCAACCACCGTACGCCAACTTAGAGGTTTTCTTGGCATGCTTAACTTCTACAGGAGATTCCTCCCGCGAGCAGCCGAGATCCAAGCCCCTCTGCATGCGCTGTTGACAAGTTCTGTTAAAGGTTCGCAACCAGTCAGTCTCAACGACGAAGCTTTGGCTGCATTTAAAGCTTGTAAGGACAGCCTAGCTGATGCTGCTTTATTGGCTCACCCTGACTGCTCTGCTAAACTGGCTGTAGTAAGTGACGCATCAGACAAGTCAATTGGTGCAGTACTACAGCAGTACAAGGATGACGCATGGGAACCATTAGCTTTCTTCTCTCGTAAGCTGAGCCCTTCTCAAACTAAATACTCACCCTACGATAGAGAGTTATTGGCCATTTATGAAGCAGTTAAGCATTTTCGATATATATTGGAAGCAAGACATTTTATCATCTACACCGATCATAAACCGATCAGTTTCGCATTCCATGAAAGGAAAACAAACTGTTCGCCAAGACAATACAGGCACTTAGATTTTATAGCACAGTTCACCACCGACATCCGACATATATCTGGCAAAGACAATGTCGTAGCTGATACTTTGTCTCGTATGGAGGAACTCGAAGCACCGGTAACTGTCGAGATGATAGCTGATAATCAAGCCTCCGATCCCGACCTTCAGCGCCTATTAAAAGAAGGATCTTCGCTACAGCTCCAGAAACTCAATGTACCAGGAAGTTCAGTGCCCATATATTGCGATAGCAGCACCACCAATCCAAGACCTTTTGTACCTAAATGCCTCCGAAAGCAAGTGTTTGACAGCCTGCATTGCTTAAGCCATCCAGGCGCTAACGCTTCAGCCAAGCTAGTCGCTGAGCGCTTCGTTTGGCCAGGTATGCGCAAGGAGTGCAGGGAGTGGTCACGCGCGTGTATTCCGTGTCAACGGTCGAAAGTCAATCGTCACGTGACTGCACCGCTCGGCACTTATAAATTACCACGCTGCCGTTTCAAGGAAATACACATCGACTTAATCGGTCCGCTTCCTACCTCACAAGGCTATCGCTATTGCCTAACAGCTATTGACCGCTACACTCGTTGGCCCGAAGCTACGCCAATAGAAGACATAACAGCGGAAACCGTGGCAAAAGCGTTGTTATCCACCTGGATAGCACGCTTTGGTTGCCCATCAGACATCACAACCGACCGCGGTCGTCAATTCGAATCAGCTTTATTCAAACGCCTGTCGGAAATAGCTGGTTTTGTGCACAAAAGGACGACTGCTTACCATCCAGCCTGTAATGGCCTAGTGGAAAGATTCCATCGTCAGCTTAAGGCGGCGATAATGTGTCACGCCAACGACAAATGGACAGAATCCTTACCTTGGGTCTTGCTGGGCATAAGAGCTGCGTTCAAGGAAGATTTACAAGCCTCCTCCGCAGAATTGGTATATGGCGAGTCGCTAAGGTTACCCAGTGAGTTTTTCATACCCGTCACTTCCGGAACTACTGACGTAACGGAATTTTCAACCAGGCTTCGAAATATTATCGAAAATCTGCGACCCGTACCTACATCCCGTCATTGCAAACCCAAAGTTTTTGTATATAAAGAACTTGAAACTTGCGAGCAAGTCTTCCTTCGTGAAGACGCCACGCGTGGTTCTCTTCAACCTGCATATTCCGGGCCTCACAAAGTACTAACAAGAGGCGAAAAGATTTTCAAAATTCTCTTCAAGAATAAAGAAATGACAGTTTCGATTGACCGACTAAAAGCGGCCTTCGAACTGTCCATCCCAAATGAAGAACCCACTCCAGTTATAAAACAATATGTCACTCGTTCTGGCCGTCAGGTTAGATTTCCTAATTTTTATCACCCTTGACGGGCTCTGGAGGGGGGTGGTGTAGGGAACCTTATATATTTTCCTTTTTACATTATATATTCACCTACACAACAAATTACATATTTATTACATATTTTTACATAATATTTATTTATTCGTATTTATCGATTACCGGCTCGTCGATATGGACAGTACCGGCATCACTGGTGCTGTCCCAACCCTAGCGGATTAGCGGCTATTGTTTGCCGTCGCGTCGATGCGCGAGCGCAAGCGAGACGGCATGACTAGCCGTCTGCTCTGGCCTTGAATCAGTCGAAACACAGCTCTGAACCGAAGCGCCGGTCGCTTTCCTATCCTGAATCTACACGCGATTTAACCGACGAAATTCTATTGTACTTAGCTTACCTCTGTGCCTAACTGTTTGTGCGTCTTATAGTGTCTCGAAGAGAAGGAACTGATAACATAAATATATATGTTCAACGTGAGTACTCCTGAGTTTAATTTTGGCCACACTCAATAACAAAACTCACGAATATGATATATGGGCGAGAATCCATCACACACCATCATATAATTGGCAATCCCTATATAACTGGTGACACTCACCCCATAATGGCTTAGTGGTAGTTAAAACAAAAAAAAGTGCCGGTTAAACCACCAGAAACCAGCACTCAGCATAGACTAAATACTTTGAAATTCAAAAATAAATAACGACTCGGTTCGCATAATACTTTTTCTATGTCTTTTGGTAACAAGATAATATAAAGTAGTCAGCTTACTAAAAAACTAATAGTAGTCAGTTTATTAAAAAACGAATCTACAGTGATCTTTACATACACTTAATTACCTAATCATAAGACTAAATGAAACACTCGTGCGCATCTTAAAATGTAACTGTCATAAAGCAGTAACTGTCACTGTCATTTAAACCGGACAGGTGACAGCTCTAAAGCAAATCCTGGCGTGTACTGTAACTAATAAATTGGACTCGACATGAAACTTGAAAGACTATTTTAGGAAGATGTAAAATTCTATATCCGGAGAATAGCTTATTCTCTTGGGGAATACTTAGTTACGATGTTCCGATAGTTCTGTGCTTTAGTACCTTGTCAAATGCAACTTCTTTAGACATTATGAACGTATTCCCAAAGGACTCTTAATTTTACATGGCGAAGATAATGGCACAATCTTGATTTTACAGTTTTTTCACCATGAATCGTAAATTGGTACAAAATATCGAAAAAATATTTTAAAGGCCTTCGAAAGAATCACTCTAAGGATATTTAAACTATGGCCGTACCAATTTTCATTGAAATCGGTCCAGCCGTTTGGGCGTGAAGAAGTAACAGACAAATACACTGACACAAACTTTAACATCGCAAGCAGTGCTTGAAAAAAAATTTTAACTGACTAGAACTTCTTGTTGCCTTAACCAATTTTGACAAAACAACGATTTGACAGCGCTCCAGATTAGTACCTACGTTATCCACCTGTGAAAACCGCGCTCCAAAATTGAGTAGTTATAACGTACCAGACAAAAATATTTTTTACTCTTCTGTACCGTACCTTAATCACTCCTATCAGTTTTTTGGAAAAATATTTAATGTACATTCACTTTTTTTTACATTTTGTTATTTTTTGTCATTTACTGTCTTATAATATGTATTAATTTTTTATTACGATTCTACTATTTAATATAGTCTGTGACAGAGTAGTAAACCTTACAGAGTATCGTATACATACGTTTCATGGTGTTTTACAGCTAAACGCTTATTCCCTCGTGTGCAATGAGTACCTCATGGCCTCCTGACGTGAGGAACGATGATGTATTGGCTTCTTTATGGGATTTCGGAGAAGGTTAAGTGATGGCGCGTGACAGCGGGGGAAAAGAAAGCTTTTTGAAGTAACGCTTTGGAGAAATTTAATTTGACAGTTGTAATTTAGGAGATGCTAGCTTTCAGACGGAGTTTTTGGGAAAAGCTATTTTTATGGAGGGTTGGTCTATGATTCTGGATAGCTGTAGTGAAATTGTGAAACCTCTTTTAAGTATAAACTCTTTTTAGTATATACCTACTAGCTGACCCGGTGAACTCTGTTCCACCATAGAGGCAATAAATGAGCAGATATTGGGTTTCATTCTTTAAAAAAAAAACTTGTTAAAAGTATCCTTTGTTCCTCTCCTGGTTCTAAGCTACGTCTCCGCCAATTTTCAACTAAATCCGTTCAGTGGTTCTTGAGTTATAAGTGGTGTAACTAACACCGCTTTCTTATATATACAGATTTTAAGACATACTAGTTTTTTCGAGTTCAAGCCTATATTTTCTAATATTTCTCCGAACAGTGAACCTCTAATCGCGCTGCAATACTACCATTTATGTATTTAGTTTAACACCTAAAGGCGGTTACTTAGTTGACTAGCGCCTGATAAATTGGCTAGTTAGATCGCTAGTCACAAATAACCGCGGAATGAATCTAGCGGCATGCTGTAACCTCAGCCGCGGCATTGCAACACTCATGCTGGACGGATTACGACTGGTGGTCCAAGTGGCAGACTTCTTTACTATTCAACAACAACAACAATCATTATGCATTTTATTTAAACTTATAGGTATATGTATAGACGGCGAGTGTGGCTCGGTGGGAAAAACGAACGGTTGGTTCGAACCCGGCCCTTACGCCAATGACTTGTTTTTCAAGTTATGTGTGGATTTGCACTCGCTTTACTGTGAAGGTAACGTCGTAAGGAAAGACATATTTGAGGACCACAAAACCAGAAGACATGTGTCATCTGCCAACCCGCACTTGGCCAGCGTGCAGGGTTATGGTTATTAAATTTCAGTTTTTTTTTTGTTAAATTTTAAATCAAGCTTAAGATCCCATCAGACTCTTAGCATTTCCCCGCTGAAACTGGAACGCTAGATATTTTTTAAGAAAACATTCTAAATACAAAATAAATCTAGATATATGTAGACATCTACTTTCTAGATACAGATCTAGATGTAGACCAAGTATATATTTTGTCAAGACAGTTACTCCAAAAGCATACATTTTGCACCAAAAAGTAACTTAATCCATACATAATTTAAACTGGAGCGTTACGTTGCGCGTACGCAGCGCCGCAATTCGCCCGTGGCGGCCTTTGATCTCGCCGCCGACGAATTAGCGCACACGATTCAAATACCGAACTATCGCATTTCCGTTTACTACGGTGTTTGATTGGTAGGTATTTGTTCGCGTGATGGCGTAATTTAATTTCTGAGATTTGTAAAAGCTAATCTATTTTTCTGGGAAATTGACAGTTAGAAATCAACGATTATGTTTTCTTGGAATCTGTTTAGTAATTTATATGTCTGTCGTACGATTGAGAAACTTTGTGGTATTATTAAAAAAAAATATTATTATAAAAAAAACTAGGTAGTTGATATAAAACTCTTTATTGGAAACACAGAAATTTACTAAAAATAAGTGTTTTAGTAATTTGTTACAGTTTTGCTTAAAACACTGGCAATCAATACACACTAAGATTACATACATTTAGTCAAGTGCTGTGTGTTCAATAAAGAGTTTTGTATCTACTACATGTTTTTTTATAAAAATAACTTCCCACGAAGATTCTCAATCGTTTACATACCATACGTATGTACTCGTAATTTTAGAGTACACAATAATTGTAAAGTCAATTAATAAACAACAGAAATTGATACTGACAGCGTCAGAGTGTCAAAAAAATTATATGTCACTGTCATATAGTCCACCAAAGCACCTTTTCTTTCTTATTCTTTAAATTATAGAGGATCTGTATATTATTTACATAGAGGATGTGATATAATTACATAATGAATACCTTTCAATGAGCTATTATACCATGCAATCTCACTACTGTTTGATATCTCTTTAATCAGATAACAGCTTTCACTTTCCGCCGCGCCGGAAGCGAGCTGTCAATGTCACTGTCAGTTGATTCAAGCCATGGCGCCCTGTGCTTTTAAACTGCAAATAAATTTAAAAGAAAACATCGGATACATTCATTACATGCGGTCACGCCCTGGTTAAGTGCGATGGAAAATTTATCGAAGAGCAAATAAAGTAGCGTTGGTGTGATTTAGAGTCAAGAAAGAAAAAGAGGAAAAGTTTAAGTCACAAGAAATATGGATTGGCATAAGTTTGTGTAATTTCTAGACAGTTTGTGTTTGATAACTTGTATATTGTTTTTATTTTATTAAAAATATGTCTGATTGTTATTTAGTCATTAATAAACAATACTAGGTATTTATGTTGATGTATGTAGGCTTTTAGCGATAAGGCCGCTGTTTGTGGCACGATGTAAAAAAATTAAGTGTTATTTGTTTTATATTGACTTGTGTACCTATTATCTGCCCAATAAAGAGTTAATCTATCTATCTATCTATCTATGTTACAACTGCTATAATAATCTGGCCTGGCCTGTAAATCAGGTTTGATTTGTATTTATACGCATGCTTCATAACAACTTCAGATACTGTGAACGAAACAGTACCCTTAAATCGAATAATCATCGAATCCGAATGGAAACTCCATTCGCATTTTCCGCTCTATTTTAAAAAGTTCCTTCCGCTGGTGTCAGTGAGAAATGGCGGGAGAGCCTTGATTGACGCGCCGTTCCAAATCCAAACGAAACGCGCGGGAACGCGCGAGAAAAATGGCGCGTCACTTTGCGGTAAACACCTTTACGTCAAATGCAAACGGGGCTTCGCGGATACAAAAGAGCAATCAATTTCTCCTGTTTACTTGAATTGATAGGGGAAATCTATCTGACAGTGCACTAAAATAGGGTAAAGTTTTATTTTTAATAATTTAATATGTTTATTAAACTTCTTGCAATTATTATTGGTCACGTATGAGTAGCACAAAGATCAGCCATGTACCTTTTATTAAAAAAAAAGTGATTATTTACACTACGATAAAGTATATAATTTTAATTTCCCTAAAAATAAACCGCAAAACTAACTCGCCCAAACATTGGCTAAGCCATGGCTAAACTTTGTAATTTCTCGCGTTTCTCGTAACTTTTGACAGGTGACAGTGACAGGCGCGAGCCTAGCTCTTGACGTTTCGTTTCGCGCGTTTTGTTTACATAAACGTTGTGTTTACGCCACTCACGCGTATTTATGCGCATAATTTCCGCATATCATGCCAGAGTGAACCCGGAGGATGTGTGAATAAAAAAATAACGTAATATATGGATATCCCTTTCAAATAGGCTTCTGAATGTATTTGCTAATGTTTGTTTTTCTATTGTTTCAGGTAAACTTTCTTACTGGCCAGTGATCCACACTAAAATACTTCGTAAAATTCACATTGAAAGAAGGTCATTATATTTAAGACAAATATTCGACCTTCTTTGTCATGGTAGAGACAGCACTTTGGAAATCTCTGAGTCACTGTTTACCGGTACCGTCTGGGAGTTTGATTATTTAGAGTTAATAAGTACCTACTAGGTAAGCGAACCACGTCAACCACAATATAGTTTAATACCAGATAAGTTTTGGTCAAACGCAGTTGCATTTAATCAAGGTGACAGTTAAGCAGCATATACCTCTACCGTACCGCTTCAGGTGTCACTAAGCACCAAAATACCACTCTTGTAGCGCTTTAAGTCTGCTAGCGCTACTGTATCTCCACTGTTGCTCTACTATACCGCTTAAATTCATACTGTAACTCCACTATATCGCCAGTAGAACCTAAGGCTTTAAGAATTTGTGCCCAATCCGGGGGTATATCAGAGTTAGAGCGTGCTATACTCCTACGTTGTAGAACTTCTTAATAGCCTTAGGTTCTGTTTAGATCTCTTATAGATCTGTTATAACTCTTATTCTTAGCGCCTAAGAATAGTTGGGAATAGTTGAGGTAAACCTCTAATATGCCTAAAGTATTTCATAAACTACATATTAACATTTCGTAACTTTGTTCTCTACTCCGTCCCATTAAAACACGTTTGTACCATGAATTTAAACATGAAAATTAGCCTGTAAGCAATAATAGCAGTTTAAGACCACTCACCTGTCGCGTACTAATGAATATTGGGGCAATTCATCCCCAAAATTAATATCTAATCTCAGACCCTTGCGAAACAGGGGTCGCCGAGGTGGCCCCAACAAAACAGAGGGTTGCTAAACGTGATTAAGCGCAATCTGATGACGAATTTGATTTAATATTTCAATCGTTTACTCGCAAGTAATCTGGGACATTAAACTGTGGGATAAAACACCTGTCTCTCGAAAGGGGGCAATATCATATATTTTGCCTTTGCAAAATCCTCCTGCCCTAAAACTTTTAGGGCAGGAGAGAGTGTGGCTCGGTGGGAAAACGTCTGCTTTTCAATCAGAATGTCCCAAGTTCGATTCCACCCCTACACTAATAATTTGTTCTTTCAAGTTATGTGTGTACAATTGTACATGCACTCGCTTTACGATGAAAAAAACATAGAGAGAAAATCGATATGTTTGAGCATTACAATATCTGAAGGCGGATGACACCATCCGCCATCCCGCACTTGGCCAACGTGGTGGATTATAGCCTATTCCCTCTCCTCGTGACAGAAGGCACCGAGTCCCAGTCTAGGTACCACCCTCTAGTTAAAAAATCTGTCGCCAACCGTGATTTTGGACAGTCTTTTTGAAAGAGAGTCATTCCGAACTAGGCATGCTTCACCTTAGGCCAGTGTAGCTGATACTCTGGTTATGATGCTGGTGAAATGCTTGGCTTGTGTACTGTGTAAAAAAAAATTACAAATTACAAGCTTTTTTTACATACATGACATAGTACCAGGGATCAGAATACTAGAGAGGATTGCTGTTCCCGTACAAAAAAGCGTGGCGCGGAAGCTTGCCATCATTACCGATTAAACCTAACCGACAACGCGCTGCAGTCGCATAGTGATATGACGATGTTAGATTACGTGTCCCGAGTGAAGTCGTTTCAAGAAAATGCAAATATCGAATCGTTCACATAGTACGATTTTGAACAAAAGGTTGTGCGTCTAATATATTTATTAGTCTATGATACTCGTAGTATGTAGGTACAAACACCATATGGCACAAGTCTCGCTTTTGAGTTTGTTAACTCTCACAAAGAAGTTTCAGATGCGGGTTTAGTAGAGCCTTCTGTCTCGGTACTTGTTCTTAACTACGATACACCTAACCTAGCGTGTTCAGAATTCATTAAGGGGCTCAGCACTTTATGAACAAAACTGAGCTTGGCCTATTATAAATTTTAATAAGGGAAGTTCTTGTAAAAATGCTTAAAAATATTCTTAATTTTACGCGTCTTAAACACTCGCTTTACGATGGAGCAAAATATTGTGAGAAAACTAACATGTCTTTGTGTGCACGTGTACTCGCTTTACGGTAAAGGAAAACCAACAGCCGGAACCTACACTCTATTGTGTTATCCGACCCGCGGTAGCTCCCAGATGAAAATGCCACTTGAGAAACGTCAGTCTTGTGCATGGTCACCCATCCAAACAACGTCTGCGTCGACCGTTGCTTAGCTTCGTTGATCGCGTCAGATCACCTTAGCTAGCCGAGCTACAGGCTACATGTATAAACAATTGCCTGTATCAGTATAAGCGACTGAGAATCTCGTCCCCAAACGCAGGTGGGGCTGAAATTCATGTTTAATGCCCCGTGCATTGCGTTTAGAACTCGATATACCTTGTGCGGCGGGACAAGACGCAAGAGCGCAGCGAGTAAATGGATATTCTAAATATTTTTTAGCCTCTGTATTAAATTACTTACCACTTTTAGTGACTAGGCTTTTAGTATAACATTTTATTGGTATAATTATAAATACAGAATCATAGAAGTATTAGCTGCGCCGTGCGGTGTTACCACGTTATACAATAGATTTGACCAGGAGGGCGCGTAACCACACTAGTCGGCAACACTCTGGTGAAGCTTAGTATGGTATAGCATAGCACACAAGTCTAGTCTGAAATAACCAGCTCCTAAAAAGGAAGCTTATTTTTGTGAATTTTATGTGTTATATCCGGAATGAAACACAGCGTATATTATTTCAATTAGCTTATCCGTCAGAGAACATATACACTTTACTTTTGCCATTATAATATGTATTAGTGGAATGAGATAATCAGATGTGTCATATAAATCTTTGAACGTAATTCAATTCCCGCTATCGCTTAGTTAGTTCGACCACGCCCCACTCAGGGGTGAGGGCCGATCCCTCAAAACTCCCTCGAAAATATGGTTGTAACTGTAAAACGAGTGTCCAAATGGCTTGTCACTCAGGTGATACCATCTAAGGGGCTTTCACCTATCTTTTGTTGTAAAAAATATTTCCATTGTTCACGAGACACCATATTTCTTGAAAGTGCTGCGTGGAACGGAACGCTTCTGTTGAAAGTTTGAAAGCACTCATTTTTCGTTGTATTGTGCTTCGGAACTTCTGAAAGAGACTGTTACGATTTTCTTGGATTTTTCGTTTTGAAAGACTAAAATAGTAAGGAAAATAAAGTCAATAAAATGAAATGAAAAATGAAATTATTGTTGACCACAGATCCATATTGTAAAAGATAGTACTTCCAGTTTAAGTATTTTTTAGGACTATCTAGAATGTTATCGGTTTACTTGTATTGTATTTATTATATAGTTTTGCCTTTGTATTGGTTTGTATTGTATGGCTAGTTTATAAGTATATAAGTATTTTGTATGTAAAATTGAGAAATCACTGGCTTCTGTAACCCAGTTCATACTAGCACAGAAGCCAGGACTACCATTTAAATGTTACTTGTACATATTTACTTTAACAAATATTTATATATGATTGATTAAAAAAAGTTCAACAAAGGCTGATTTTTCGTAAAAATATTAGATTTGCCCGTCACAAAAAATTGGTCCGAAACTTAATCAAACGTACCCAGAAAGTCATTTCCGAGGTTTCCCACAAAACGTCACAAGCAGTTAACCCTCGAGCACTGTGGCGGGTCTGCCAGACCGATGGGACGATGGGAAAGGCCCTATTTACATATTTACCCGACGCGCATAGTACCCGCTATCGTATTGGAAAAACGTTTGCGCAAACCTTTACGGGCCGAGTGTGATAATACGCGATAGAACACGCGCCCGATTGTTGGAATAATTAATTAATACTATAATAATTAATAAATAAAACGAGCGGTTCGTTTCATAAAATTTATATTGTAACATAACTTTCTCCCACTGGTACTGAGTTTTTAGATTAGATATACTTTTAATTTAATTAATTTTAGATTAGATTTACATTAAGTAATATTGAATTTGTTATATTTGAGTTTGTTTTAAGTTTTGCAGAATTATTGTTCAAATCCTTTGTTATATTAAAGATCTTTCTCTCCATAAGGTAATTGCTTTTCTAAGCTTAATCAAACACTTTTAGTTATTCAACATCATCATCATCCATAGTTCTTTTTATTTCGCTGCAAGATATAGGCCTCCCTCTGCATGTACCACCTCTTCCAGAATGTTAACCCACTCCCAGCCTAAATAATTGAAAGTTCGTTATATAGAATTCCGGTAATGGTTCCTTCTAGGTATTCGCGCTTCACCGTAGACCTAAAAATCACTTACTATCAGGTGAATTGTGGCCCAGCTCTTAAATTTGTAACCTTTCCTGTAATTTCGTATGTGTCGTCACCGGTCGGCTCCAGCGGAAGACCAGCGCTGATTGCTTGCAGTCAGCACACGCTGGGCCGGGGCCGGTTTTGTGCCACATAAATGTTTTTATTGTTTTTTATGTATTGATTTTCTTTGTGTCACAAAATAAATGTTTCTTTCTTTCTTTCTAACTATTTAGAGTAAAAAAGAGTCTCGGCACCTAATTTTAGTTCCCAGTTTTTTAATTAAACTCGTCTATTTATGTACTTACAACGTTTACTAGTTTAATACCGTAATAATTTATGATAACAGCACTCTTTGCATGATAAAGATAACAAATTTTCAAACAGGTCTGATAAAATGTTTAACGGTAATTAACTTTCTTTGTGCTCGGGATTGATAAGGTAATGTAATTAGCGATAGTAATGTAAAGGTGTATCTTTTATATGGTACGTATTAGAGCGTTTAATTTGGACGATAATGTTGATAGATGTCGTTGTTTTCGTGGGTTTGTATTATGCGTGCCAAATAAGAATAGGACCGCGCTTGCTGTCCACAATTAACTGCGTTAAATTATAAAATAAATATAAATATATAATTAATTGACGACCTCGTTGGCGCAACGGTTACCATGGCGGACTGCTATCCAGAAGGTTCCGGGTTCGATACCCGGCCCGGCTGACATCTTTGTGTTTAACTAAATTTGTCGGTTGTGGGTCTGGGTGTTAAATATGTATCTATATAAAATATATATGTATGTATATGTAGTATATCAGTTGTGTAAGCAACCATAATACGAGCTAGAAATGGTTCAGTATGGGGCTAACCAGCCGTGTGTGTATGTGTCCTAATAAAAAAAAAAATACGAACACATTTCACACACGGCTGGTTAGTCCCATACTGAACCATTTCTAGTTTGTATTATGGTCAGACAGCCAACAAATTTAGTTGATGTTAGCCGTGCCGGGAATCGAACCCGGAACCTTCTGTTTGGCATTCTGGGATGGTAACCATTACGCCAACGAGGTCGCCAAAAACCATCGTCTTGCGTCGAAGGCTAAAAAACAAGCTTCTCTATTTTATTACATAGTTTCTTATTTACCTCTCCCTCTCCCTCTATTCAACCGAGCCTGTATTTCAGTAGAAATATTATCCTATTTCCACATCAAATGTAAAGAAGAATGATAAAGTAACCTAAAATATTCAGTGACGCGTGAATATCTTCCTCCCCTGCCTTAAACTTTGCATTCAGTTAGTTTGGAAAGTTTTACGACTTTACTTTTATGTTTTTACTAGCTTTTTCCCTTGGACCCATTTGTGGGACGCTATCAAACTTGGCTTGACGGTTATAGGGTTAATGTTTCCAGATTATATTATCATTGAAGTGAAGTTTGTATTTATTATGATTATTCTTTTTTTTTAACACAGTAAAGCTAGGTGTTTGACCTGCAAAGCGCATTAACAAATGAGTTAACGACACTGGAGGGGAGCATCCTATGGAATACCGGGGTCTCGAGGAGGTTGTTAGAACAAACGTAGGTGTTTAGCGACAGGATTTTCAATTGAATGATGGTGGTTGCTAGCCAAGCAAGTACCAGAAAATGCTTTACATCCATGTAAGAAAATACTAACTGCATTTTGCGATAACAAGTTAGCCTATTTGGTAATTTTTAGACCAAATTTCATCCTAGTTGGTTTAGATGTTAGGGCGTAAAAGAGTTACAGACACACATGCAAATACAGTGTAAACTCTATATAACTATACTGAAGAGACGGTGCACGGCAACCAATGTAGCAAGAGTTACAATTACAATGTAAACTCTATATAACGACGCTGAAGGGACGGTGCATTTTATAGCGTTATAGAGAGTGGTAGTTAAATGGAGATAATATATCATTGTATGTAATACAAGCTACACCAATTAAAGCCAATTGATTTCGACGCTTTAGAGAGTTTGTCGTTAAATCGAGTGACGTTACATGGAGTTTAAACTCTATGTATCCATCCTCACAAAATTAAGCATATTTGTGTGAAGTGGCAGAGAAAGATAATTACAAAATAAGCAATTAACTTTATTATTCGAAAAATTGTGGCCCTGACTTTTATCATTTCAAAATATACAAATATAGTTTATATACTGTCACGTTCTACGGTAACTTTCCGATAATATGTATGTTTTTTTACATAAATTGAACAATAGCTGGTGTGGATTGCACAATCAAATTCCTTCCTGAGTTTCTCAACAAGCACGTTATCGGTTTTAAGTTTCACAATTATGTTTTAAAACAAGGTTATGTAGTTTAGAACTAGCTTTTAGTGTAAGAGCTGTACTGCAGATATGTTCTAATGAGTACTCTTTTTTATTCAATGGGTCGTTATTTCGTTTAATGATTGGCTTGCGCTTAACCGTAACTCACCTGATGTTAAGTGATATTGCGGTCTAGGATGGAGAGCGCTTGCCTAGAAGAAACCGGTTCACTCTCGCCTTTAAGACAGCCACAGTTTAGTTGTTGGGAAAATGTAAAGGAGACCAAGAGAGCAAGAGATTTAAATGTTTGTTTTAAATAAAATAATACTAGCAAATCTTCATGTTTTTTCCTTGACCTCCTTTTGTAAAATTCAGTTTCAGTACAGTTTGATTTTTTTTTATTTTGTAGTAGTAAATTCAAATTCAAATCAATTTCAGTACTGTAGTACATAATTATTACAACACCAGTATAGTTACAATCCTAGTGGTGACAATTGAAAGTATGACTGTTTTTGCATCTAGGCATACATAACTTTTGGTCACGTTTATAGGAAGAAACACAGTAGATATAAGTTAGAATTTAAACATCTAATTTTTTTTCTAAAGCTTATGTAAAGCTTTAGAAATAACATATATATTTTATGGGAGACATTTAGGAAGAAATAATATAAAACAGGAATAATATTTAATAGAGGGTATGTAAAATTGGTAAGAGTGTATGCAAACTTAATTTGAACTAGAGTAAGTCAGCAAAATCTGACTAATTGAACGCACCTCACTAATATTCGTATGTAGCTCTTCACATTGGACTAACGAACACTCGAACAGTCAATATTTAATAATGCAATGACCTCTCCACGTGGCGGGTTATTTGTACACCGAAATGGAATATCTTCGGTAATTTGGGTTAAGTTTTAGTTTGACCTTTCTTCACTTTAATACGAAAATATATCTATCTACAAAATATTTTTGAGAACGCTTAGACCTACGCTTTGTTTCTGACTATATGGGTTAAATCTATGTATTGTAATTGTAAAGATCATTGACCTAATAATTGGCCAAGTGCCTTGGACTCACTACAAAGTCGTATAAACGGTAGTCTTCTTTACATTTCCTTTACCCTAATTGAAAATTCCGCTCTGTATCAACAGAAGCTCTTAATCGACTTAAGATAAGGGCGAGAAGCGAACGCACACCCATGGTGGCAAGACACCATAAGGCCGTAAATCACCATAACAGTAAATTGGCGTTAACATGTCCATCCGGACTCTGAACAGACTCTCAATTCTCAACGGAGTCTGGCCGTAACTTATCAGTTAGATGGGTGTATCGATTGGATAACGGAGGTTTGAGGACATACTATAGACGATCCGTTGACTGTTTACTGCCACTGGGCTTGAATCCCACAGGGTTTGTTTCAAAAGAGAATTTCAAATGGCCGCGTTACAGTATCAGTATATAATACAATATCATATCAACAAGAAATATTCGTAGAAGGCTGTTCAAAGCAATTGTTCAACCCAAACAATATCCTTGACTAAGTGTTAAGGAAAACCTGGCAGAACTTTCTTCTTCTTATTCTTTTTCCTTGCCTTATCCCACTAGGTGGGGTCGGCACAGCAAATTTTTCTCTTCCACTCTCCTCTATCAGCCGTCGTCTCTACACTCACTCCTTTCTCTCTCATGTCCTCATTTACACACTCCATCCACGTCTATTTCGGGCGGCCTCTTGCCCTTCTTCCTTGCACTACAATTTCTATATATCTCCTACTTACATGCATCTCCTCTCGACGCATCACATACCTGAGGAACAAAAAAAAACGCCTGTTCAAATACTATGCGACTTGGGCCGTGGGCGCCGGTAAGTTTTCGATACAATGAGAAGCTTCGCAATCGGTACTCGGAACACTACTTACACTATCCGGCATTAAATATTGCACATCGACCGTTGAAAAGAGACAGTCGTTAATATCGGCTTCGTAGAACGTCATCTCTGTCACACTCTACCTATGAGACCTACCTTAACCTACCTAATAGATACCAGATTGTTTGTATTTCGTGAGACAGAGATAATGTTCAACCGCCGAAATTAGCCGATTGCTTCTTTTCAAAGGTCGATGTGCAATATTTATCACCGCGTACTGTACCAATATGTATCCAGTAGAATTGTTTAAAATCCTATTATGTTCCCACCGCGTACTCTGGCGCAGTGCCAACTTACATTTCCATCCCATTCGTTAACCAAATTAGTTATTTAATAATTCAGAGAGCTTTTTAACTTGTTTTTTTTTGTACAGGCACACGCGTTGTTAATTATAGACAGATTTTAAGACTAATTGGGAGATTTTGTGGTAGTTTTATTTAACTAAGTAAAGTTAAATATAGCTATGTAAAGTTAAATAAATATATTTAGCTGTAACGTAAAATTTTCTTTATAATTTTAAACCAATGACTTATCAGAAATAGCGAACGCTGTTATGGTCAATAGTGTCTGAATCTAACTAAATCTACTATACACACGTACTTAAGATATACTCCTTATTTTTTATATACTTAAGATTATTAATATTATATTTAGTTTAACACTTACACTAAACTTCAGAGAACACTGCAATGGAGGTTAAACCTCTTCGAGGCTTTATTCATTGCGCATAAATAATAAATAAAATAAATAAATATTTATTACTAAATACGAATTTTGGTCAAGCGCAAGCCTATCATGCATAATAAAACTCCTTGAATACGTTATCGGTTTCGTAGTGCAAGCGTGGTTTAGACCCTTTTTTTATGAATAGAGGACACTTATTATTCATAACTTTGCATTTATAATCCTTTTTAATTGGGAGCGTATATAAACCACGCCATTTTCTTTTTACTTTTTTTTTGCTAACTAGGGATGTGCTACCGCCGATAAATTGACCAAAGATAATTAGAGATGGGAAATAACTCGACTACAATTATTCCAACATCTATTGTCTCGTGTCAATTATTTTCATGCAGACTACTTAGACTTACATCCGAAATCTACAATTTAACGTATATGCACGACCCGCGGTAGCGGGTCGTGCATATTGCAATGGCCACTTATTTAATGTTAATCTTTTGCATCCAAACAAATTCCATACCAACCGTTGCTTAACTATAGCGATAGCGTCAGAATACCTTAGCCAAGCTGCATCGCTACATCATTTCTACTCATTACAGTATTATCGCCGTAGCCGTCACTTTCCCGACCGCAGTCTTATAATGTTTGCCTTTCCCGACATTCCCGACAAGCAGTGAGCTATGGCCCAATAAAAAGACGTGTCCCATAAAAATATGGCCTTTATTAATAGCCTGCGATAGAAATATTACAGGCACGGGTTAATATATCGCTTTATGATATATGTTGAGATAATTGTTCCTTTGAGCTCTTATTATATCTCGAGTGGGGTATTTTCGACCCTATGTTGAGTGATTTAGGGTTGAGAATTGAAATTTATGTCTGTTATAAAAATTAGGGAGTACAATGATAAATGTTTTGTAGCTTGTTTGTTGCCATACAATGAAGTTAGGGCTTTAATTGGGTGTATAAATATATCGTGAGATGTGTTATTGGATTTTAGAAATAGGGTTTGTTGTGATATTTATAAGTTTAGATTGGAAAGTTCGGTGAGTTTAATCTTTAGTATGGCTTCGGGTAAACGTGGTTTTATTATACGAAATACTCGTATCTTATGCGTTTATTTAACAATGTTAACTGTGTTAATCTTAGATTAAAAATATGTTAATCCAGAGTCTAATCTCCACTTTCAAATACATGTATTATACACACTATACCAACACGTCAATCCGGGATAAAAAATAGCCTATTTTAATCCAGGGTCTTATCTATCCCCATAACAAATTTCATCGAAATCGGTTCAGCAGTTTGAACGCGAAGAAGTAACAAACATACACACACACAAACCTTTGCATTTATAATGTTAGTAGGAAGGACCCAGTGTCAACGATATAAAGGGAGAGATATACCCTATCTATCCCTTTATATCGTTGACACTGGGTCCACACAATATAAAGCACCGTATACAGACTAGGTAGACAGTAACCAGCGTCTCCATTAAACGCAATTGGCTGAGAGTGGACACTGGATGGCTTTATGCGGAGATAACCTATTCAGTTTATACAAGGTTTTTTTTTTCCTATTTCCTAGACAAGCAAGAGAGTGTTCATGTTGTATAGATGCTATAATCTTATGTAATAATCAAAAAACTTCATTTTTAACTCTTGACACGAATGCGTTGAAAACTTTCAAATACAATATGTAATGGCGGCCATCGTATACTCGAAGCTTAATATTTATATTCTACTGGTCAAGTTCTTTTTATTTGATACTCACATTGAGGGAGCTGTTAAAATATATGTATCCGCCATTTTGTAGCGGCGGCCATTTTTACTAGATTTTCAACGAACATAGCTAAAAACGCTCTTGATTAACACACTTTTAGACAAAAAATTAAATCGATTCATCCATTTGCGAGCTACCATGCCACAGACAGACACGTCAAGTTTGTTGCACCCCGTCATTTTTGTGTAGGGGTTACAAGCTACGCAATTTTTGACGTGACAACGTCTTAAATTAGGTTGCGGCTGGGAGTCACTTATGAAAAAGTGTAACGCCCGGTAACGTTACGATGAGTCACCGAACGAGAGAGAGGCCCGCCGAATGCCTTGCGTCTCTCTCCCACTCAACTATGATCGGTCTGCCGCGCGCGCAGCACGCGGCAGACGTTGTCACGTAAAATCTTCGCCCGTAAAACCGACTTTACAGGCAACCATTTTTTTTCGAAAACACTACCTTTTTATTTGATTTGGGGTTTTTTGTCAGTATTTCGACAGCCTTATCATCTCTTGATCCTACACTACTGCTTTGCAAGTTGATGTCACAGATTTTAAAATATCATCATCATCATCAGCCCATTTGCGACCGAAATTAAGGTTTTTTACCAATTTTACAAGCCCGACTTGTATTTTTTTCATATTTTTTTACTAAAGTGTTACAAAACCACAAACGTATTAACTCATTAATGAATAATATAAAGCAAAATCATACTTATAAAAGCTTATATAGATAAATAGCATAACCAGCCCACTATACGTTCCCACTGCTGGGACTCGGGGCCACAAGGAGAGGCCGTAATCCACCACGCTGGCAAAGTGCCGTTTGGCGAAAGACACACTTAATACTAACTTATATTGACTTTAATTACCTCACATCAGAATCCCCTTATCGTCCCGTTTTCAACTAAATATTCCGTACCGTAACTAATATACTACCGCAGTTAAATATTCTAAACCCCGACCACAAGAGTTTGCCTGTTCACATGTGGCACAAGCCCGTCCCGTCGCAAGATCAAAGTGGCGTACAAACGGTAGTCCCACGAGAATCGAGCCGGACAGACACTGCGTAATAATTAATTTATGTACTGATTTTATGGAGTCTGATTAGACAGACAGATAGTATGATTTGAGTGCTGTTTATTAGTGTAGACATTACATTATTGTTCTATATGACTGAGCGAGTGAATCGAGCGAAGAGTCTCTGGACCGGCTGATAATATTTCTCTTCTTAGGTTTTAAGGGCTTTTTTTAAATCTTACTTCAAACATTCAAACTATGCTAGTGTAAATTTACCTATTATGTAAAAGAGAGTGTGGCTCGGTGGAAATACGTCTGCTTTCTTTCTTTCTTTCAATCAGACGGTTTCTGGTTCGATCCCAGCCCTACAACAATAATAAGTATTAAATAATAAACAAGTTATGTGTGGATTTGCACTCGGTTTAAAGTGAAGGAAAACATCGTGAGGAAACCGACATGTTTGTGGATCGCAATATCGGAAGACGTGTGCCATCCGCCAACCCGCACTTGGCCAGCGTGGTGGATTATGGCTTATGTCTCTCTTCTCGTGATAGAAAGTACTGAGTTCCAGCAGTGGGAACTTTTAGTGGGCTGCTTATGCTTTTGTAAAATTAATAATATACCTAGTAGCTTTTAACTGTAATTTTATCTCCTTTCACAATATTATCTTAGTCACATTTACTTTAACGTTACGATTTTGTTTCGCGTAGAGGACGCATTTTAAAAACCTACACGAAACTTCGAGCACGGGTTCAACTATTCAATTAAATATTTAGCTGTCGGTTTTATTATTGGGGGTGAGGTTCCTTCAAAAAGTCATATACTGCAGAGATAGTTAGGTACTGATCAAACATTGTAAACTGTTCACGTAAGGCATCTTAATATTTTCGCGTAGAAAACGGTCACACTTACTTATTATTAAAAAAAAAAATATTAAAAAAAAACGTTACTGATCAATATTAAAAATTTGGACATAGCGATTAAATGTCATGTTTTAAAAAGATTTGTCGAATATTAATTAAGGTATAGTCGAGAAATGTGGTCGTAAAGTTTTCTTTACAAATAATATTAATTACGATCGCTAGGGTTTACTATTCGTAGAACTTCTACTTCTATTTATTTAAGACATGTTCTGTTTTGCCAATGAGTGAGCGGTCGTGTTCAGTTGTTATTGTTTTAATTAGGTCGAACAAGAGAGCCATTTAGCTCATACGAATAAGAAGAAGAACTTTAGTTGATAAACCCAACTATAGATAATTACTAGCTGACCCGGCAAACGTTGTTTTGCCTCACTTAGGGGTACAGCGCCATCTATTGATTACTTACTCAACCCAGTCGAAAGGTATCGACATCTGTTAGAATCATCTGACTGTCAAATAATAACAGACTATAATTAGCAATAAATTAAAATTGTGACTATAATTTTGAGATTTAAACTATCCTATCTCTCTAGTTGGATCGAACTGCACATGGTGTGCGAATTTTAACTTTTGACTTGTAACTTTGGTGTTATCAATAAATGATTTGTATTTGTATTTATTATAATCGGTTAAGTGGTTTAGGAGTCCATTGAGGACAAACATTGTGACACGAGATTTATATATATTAAGATGTAGATTAAACCTCTTTGAGGTTTTTTCATTGCACATATCATTATAAGTATTTTTTATTGTAAAACAAGTAATAATAAATAAACAAATGTGACAATGACGGAAATCTCTTTTCAACTTTTAATTTGTAACCATTTCCCGTGGTCACCATAAAATATAAATCTCCGAAAAACTATAAAAGGCTTGCGCTGTAATAGTCGTTAAGCCCTGAAATAGTGGTCAATACACGACAAAACCACTATACGGCTGCGAATGGTAAAATATTTCAACGAATGTATGCATGGCGGACTGCGGCTGTCACGAAAAAAATAAACTTGTGGTGGGATCTAGCCACAGTAGATTTGAATAGATACAGTAACTACAGATAGTTTTAACTACAGTTAGGTCACATACAGCCTCAATGCGGGAAAAGGCTTCTTCTTTTACTCGTAATGGAAACATGCCCGCTTGTCTGGAATCTTCCTCTTCGTATGAGCTAAGTGGCCAAGCTCTGGTGTCGAGAATTTTCAAGCTGCCTGAAGGCCACTGGCTTGACTTAACGACTGCTTGTACTAAGACTAACAGCCGGGACCTACAATTTAACGTATCAGCCGACTCAAAGTGGCGCCCATATAAAAAGCTACTTTAAAAACAGTCAGTCTAAATACCGTCCGCATCGCATTTCCCGCATTAAGCAGGTGTTTTACCTTTAAATATTATATCTATTTAAACTTTACTATTAATATTCGTAATTGCTTAGGACTACGTTTTGTAACAGTTTTTCTATAATATTTCATTCTACTAATTTATTTTATAACTGGTTTTCGACGGGAAATAAAAATGTAAACTTTATAAAATTAGTTCTGCTATTAAAAACTTATTACATCCACCTAACAATCTTTTTATAGAAGTACTAACAACAAAAACTAATGGATAAAAAATAATGGATACCCAATAAGAAAAACTCAAATAGAAAATAAAACTTAAAATAGAAAATAAGTCCATTAAAAATAATATATCAATCTACAAGATGCCTTTGAAAAACAGCGACTTCGTTTAAAACTGATATATTGTTTTTCCCAACAACCCAAAATTTTAGCCTTGTAAAAATTCAGGCTAATCTAGAAAAAAAAGGAAAAAGGGTTATTGCCTGTGTTCCATCCATGAAGTTGTAGGTAAAGATGGAGGCCGCACTTGGAATACCTATCTGAGTCAAATACCTAAATATTGCTATCTCACTCTCAGTGGTCCGAAGTCTCTTTCTAATAGGGTGACCCAACATTTTTGCTTATAAGCAGGACGCATCATATTAATCGTAATGACAATGAAACCTAACCTGTATTATTTTTCTCTACATCTTCCCTGAATTTATCTGCTATATGATAAAATACGGAATACCTTTCCACAGATTGGATTCCAATATGCCAATTTCCTTTACGGATTGCAATATGCGTCTGCTGTCAAATAAAAGACTCACGGTTTAGCAAAACAACAAAAAACAATAGCAAACAGCCCGAAGAAAGGGGAGACCAAGGCAAAGAAAAATGTTATTTTAGATAGATCGATCTAGGTAGTATGATTAGCTTTGATAACTGTTCCGGGGACCGATAGATAACGTTATTGGGAAATACTATTTCAAGGTTTATGTACTATTTAAAATACTAAATTGAAGCTCAATGGTTGATCTAATGTTTGGTTTCTAACCAGTTTTCTTGAAATTGGGTAGCTAACTCTCAAAATATTTAAGGAAAATACTATACTAAATCAAAAACAATGTAGTATTTCAATATATTTACATAATTTATTGTAGAAATGTTTGACTCCTTTCATATCCTTCGAGGATGAATGTGATGTAGTAACACTGGTCATTATTTCTGCATCTTGAGCAGCTCTCGATCCAACAGAATACAATGTACTAGGCAACGTTATGATACCAGATGGTATTTCACTCAATGTAGTTGTAGTTCTCCTGTCTGAAATCCAAATATTATATTTTACCAAAATTTCTTGCCAAATTGAGACTCCGGACTTAAATTTGCTTAGTAAATTAACATTTTTTGACAAAAATAGGCCAGCGCTTAGTCACAACTCACACGATGGGTCAGTTAATAATGTAATATGGAATATATTATGTGCTTACCTAGGCGAGTACATAATACTTAATATATTATGTATATTTCATATAAAACAATCAGCTATCGACTAAATCTATAACTAGTCCATAACCGTATTTGATAGATTATTAGGTAAGTATATGTTTTACTTTATTTAGGTTTTGAACATATTAAGGATGTTACTACAAATTTTTGGTCTTGGTCTAGAACTACACTATAGATACCGAGTTGGTACAATGAAAGGATGTGATAATTCTTGGTTCAAGCTAATTTTGAGCATTTGATAAAATTATTTTTTGTTATGTAAGCTTTTAATCAATATTTACCTGGCTAATTGATGACACACCAAATTGGTCAGCCTCATTTTCTTTGAAAAATGGTACAGCCATTGGCTTCAATCGTTTTCTTGATAAATCATAGTCTGATGCCTTAAAGTGTAGGCTACAAATCCTGGCACTTTCGTAAAATTGGGATTTCAACGGTACAGTTAATCATGAAGTTATCTGAGATTTGCCTTTAGGAAATCTGAAAACAGAACACAAATTTACTCTAGTAATAATTTCACATGATATGACATTAAAAACCAATTTTGACAAGTATCAGTGCTCACTGATAGATACACACACACACACACACACACACACATTGGCTGTACGACAGTCTAATATTTAGTTGAGCTTGGCATACACAATTTGTGAAATATCTTCTAAAAAAAAAAACTATATGGTCACCCTACCAGATTTTTACGATTGAATCAAAACATTGATATAGTATTCAAAATATGTGTAAAAACAATTTGTACTCATTATATATGCTAATTAAGGATAGTAAAAGGCCTCATCACCGTACTATTCATAATGTTTTCGAGATATTTTAGTGAAATTGTTCGATAGACTTTAGTGTTTATAAAAATCAAATTTAAGGACTTACGTGTGATAAATTATGTGATTTCCTGGATACCACACACTTCCACAGCCACGCACAACACATCGTTGCACCATTTTTCATAATTTTGCTAACTTTTAAGTTTATTTTTACCTTTCAAAAGCGCGAGTCGACAATTTGTTATTGTTATTCGGCCATGACAGTTCAGATGACAGATATCATTTCGATGGAGTGTTGCCGCATGAGGGAACCCCCAATATGTATGTTTATCTTTTAATTCCTTCCAGTTGCAAAATTATTCTAGTGTTACATCTTAACTGTTTTCGTTACGATTTTCAACCATTTTTATCATAAAGATCTGTTGCTGGTACAGATTGTCTTCCTTATTTTGTAATCCATGTATATATTCTGCTTTCTTATTATAATTTAGTTATACAACTCAGACTATTTCTCTTTTCAAACCGCAAACACTATAACTTCTTAGAAATCATAGTTTGGTGTTGGATAGAGGCGATAAACTCAAAACTTAATAGGTAAATTTACCCATTTTTGGGAGTTTCAAGTGTTTATATATAAATACCGTAGACCACACTAGAAAGAGACTTCGGACCACTGAGAGTGAGATAGCAATATTTAGGTATTTGACTCAGATAGGTATTCCAAGTGCGGCCTCCATCTTTACCTTCAACTTCATGGTTCCATCCATCCACAGCAATACAGAATAGGAATTCGTTTCAATATCGGCTAAACCCCGTCAGGATGTAACTAAGCGCGTGCAGAAAAAGAAATACAGCCATGGCGCAGAAAAAACAGCTTCAAATTGACGGAAAAGCTATAGAACGCCGCGTTTCTGTTGCCTTTATTTTTCCTATTTTACTATTTCTGTTTCATTGGACGAGGACACGAACGAATAGTCCTGTAGTAACCTATTTTGGGACTCTATTTCAGACTTAAAAAATTGTTAGGTACTAATAGAAATCATAGAATTTTATTAACCTTATAACATTGCGTTATACTAGGCACGTCAAATTTACATATACATATATTCATCAACAAATATTAATTAATTAGTCAATCGTACAATGTCATAATAATATAATTAGTAATACAATGTCATAGGTAATAATATAATTAGTTGTAATTTTCAGAAACTGACCTTTCTAATTTGACAAGATCGACTGCAATCGATTTCATTACGAAGAAAAGTTTTGACGAATGTTGGTAGGGTATTTTCTAGTGCTTGCCTGGCTTGAAACCAGTCTCATGTTGAAAAATCAGTCCCCAAGCTCTGTGTTTCGGCAGCTTCCTTGAAAGCTAATTATTCCAGACTAGGCATGATCTGCAGTGCTTTGGTTTGAAAGGTGTGTAGTGTATTAGCTTTGTTTTATGAAAATAGATTTAAGATGGTTGGTAAGAAAACATCAACCAAAAACTGACACGCCAATAGATATGCCACAGACTATCGTCATAGACTATTATTTATACCTAGGCCACAGACTATAGATACATACTGTACAATACATTTACATTAAAGATCCAAAGGTCGGTTTTCAACTTAAATTTATACTTATAATAACTTTATTAAGTTATTATGTATTACTTTTATACTTTGACACGTAACTTTCCGCATGAGTGATGGAATTTACTGGATTACAAAAACATTTCTAGCAATTGGCAGAATTGCTTAATGCTTTTTAGTGTATCTGAACTATCAGAAACAAAACGTGACGATCAAAAATATTGCCAGTCATGTAATCTGCAGTTGTTTCAACAAACATTAGCTAAGCAAAAGTAGACTTTATTTTCTACCGTTAAGGTCTATTTATAGAAAAGCTAAAGCGCTACTTAGGAGTGTAGCTATAACTATTTATTTGTACATCTCATCGCTACATAATTATCTGTTCCACCGGCTTAGAAAAAAGTGATGTTATAAAATTAGCTTTTCTAATGCGCATTGTTTCATAAAAAATGGAGAATTTTTGTGCCATATAAAAGGCAAGTTAATTAGTGCCTTGATATACATAAAAATATTGATTTAATTAGTAACGCCTGTATCTCAGCTAGCTAAGATGATTTTACGCGATCATCCAAGCTAAGCAACGGTCGAGGACAATGCACAAATGGCTGTCGTTTTAAAAGTGGCATTTTCAACTAGGCGCTACCGTGGGTTGGATGACACGTTAAATTTTAGATCCCGGCTGTTAGTAATACAAGCAGTCATTAACCCAAGTTAGAGGCCTTCAGGCGGCTTGAAAATTCGACACCAGAGCTTGGCCACTTAGCTCATACGAAGAAGTAGAAGAATATTTTCGATATTATTTAAATCTCAAATATGTAGACGTAAGTATCTATATAGTCTATTCTTCCTTGCTTTATTCCACTAGGTGGGGTCGCACAGCAAAATTTTCCTCTTCCACTCTCCTCTATCAGCCGTCGTCTCTACACTCACTCCTTTCTTTCTCATGTCTTTCATTCAATATCTATGTAATAATACATATATCAATATAATAATACAGTACCTGCATCAATCTATGATAGATATCTTGTCTTTGTTATCAAATTTGTATGCGATTTTTTCCCAAGTCACGCTACTAGCGGCACTCCTATTGAGATTCATAGACAATTCGATGAATTACATTTGGAGTGCTGTAAAATAACAATAAACTAACCAGATAAGTTCATTCAACTGTATTTCTGTGGTTTTATTGCGCGGTTGAAATGAGAACCCGCCCTGAATTTTGATGGCTGAAGCAGAATAAAAAGCGCTGCTAAATGGTCTGGTATTATTTTATTAAAATAATGTATACTGTGAATTTTTAAGATAACATTATAATTTAATACTACATATTTACAGTTTATTAAATAGTTATCTTCAGCGAACGGTTACTCGCCCTGCTGGTCAAAAACCTAGCTGTTCAGTGTTAAAAAAACTCTGTACTTTATTACGAGTAATTAGGAGACACCGCAATACAGTAGAAATCCCGAAGATTCGCACAAAGCACCTCACCTCAACATTCATAGTGAGGACTGCGAAGTTCTAGAATTCTCTGCCTGAGGCTCTGTTTCCTGAGAAGTACCATCCTGAGATCTTCTAATCGAGAGTGAATAGTTTCCTTCTAGATGAGCGTGCTACAACGTAGGCCGCAGCGCTGCTTAACATCGGGCAAGATGTAGACAAACGCAAAAAAATTATTAAAAAAAAGTGTACGAAAAAAAAACTTGAGAGGTGTCAAGAGACACCCGGATGGAACGAAGTTCCTTCACTGTCAGGATTCTTTATTATTATTATTCACAAAAAAACCTGTATAACCTCAACAAAAATAATCGTCGCGACACCACACTGTTCAATGCGAAATAGAAATTAAAATATCTGGCTTGCTTTTTTATAAGAGAGAGAGACAGACAGAGACAGAGAAATATACGCACGCCGCACAGTAGCAAAAAGTGTCGTGACAACTTTTCGTAAGAAGTTTTTCCGTCTAGCTCCCTTTCACAACGCGCGATAAGGAACTTCGTTCCAAAAAGTATCGAAATCTTTCTTTTCCACCTCGGTGGGAATCTGCGACTTTGTACCCCATTTTACGAGGGGTGTGGACCCGCTCTTTACTTGCGTTAAGATCCTCCACGTTTTACGACCCAGTCGAAGTATTGTAGGTAAATAAAAGCCGCGAATCCAACGTATTGGATTGTTTTGTTGCATTTGCCCTTTTTACTTAGTTTTAACTCTAGTGTAACGAGGATTATAAATTTGACGTGTGTATAACGCATACCCGCATTAATTACCATGCCGGACTGCCAATTAGAAGGTTCCGGGTTTCATTCCCGGCACGGCCAACGTCTTTGTGCTGAACTAAATTTGTTGGCTGTGGATCTGGGTGTTAAATATGTATCTATATAAAATATATATGTTTGTATATATCAGTTGTGTTAGCAACCATAATACGAACTAGAAATGTTTTAGTATGGGGTTAGCCACCCGTGTGTGAAATGAGTCCTGATATTTATTATTATTATTATAATCCGGGATTAAAAGTAACCTATGTGTTAAATGTGACAAAATTGGTTCAGCAGTTTAATCGTGTTGAAGTTACTAACATTCATACTTGCGTACACGCTTATTTTGGACACTATAATATTAGTGTAAAAGAATGCATTTATAATTTTGCGTTAGATTTGTTTAAAAGAAATCCTCATTAATTGAATCACACAAAAATAAATCTAAGATATTTAGTGGCACAAAAAAATTAATATATTTAGTACCTTAATTTTGGCCCTAGCAGCAAAAAAAGCAATTAAACAAAAAAACTATCGAGAGAATTTTATTAATCGTAATCGTTTTTCAACTCACAATTCATACCACTAAATTTAAGATAAAACAACTAGGGGTTGTTTTATATCATATAATTATCATTTTCGCGGAATATAATGTGATTTTTCTATATAATAATATGCTTTTTAACGCCTTGAATCATAAAATCACGTATGTTTTATGTCAATTAATCAACAAGAGAAATGAGTCATTAATTGAACTAAGTAATTAGACCACCCTTATCGAAGCGTGGGTGGTCAACGCAACAACTATAATATAATTTATTACTCATAATTATTCCTATCAATTAATTTGTCAAATTAGCATCCGTATCCATAATGAATCATTATTGCAATCAGTCAGTTCCTCTCTGCATATCGAGCGCAGCGGTCGTGCGAAAAAAACGATTTTGAAGGTAATTTCATTAATTTATTACGGTTATTAGAGCGAGGGCTTTTAATTGCATGATGATTTGAGTGATTGGGGGTGCATATATTTATTTATTTTTTTACACATGTCACACACGGCTGGTTCCCATATTAAACCATTTCTAGTTTATATTTTGGTTGCCAACACAACTGATATCTATACCAATATTAAATAGGAAAAGTTTGATTTTTTTGTTTGTTTGACGCAAATAGCTCCGAAACTACAGGACCGATTTAAAAAATTCTTTCACCTTTGGGAAGCTAAGTTATCCCTGAATAAAATAGGCTTTCTAAATAATATTTTGCTTCTTTTTGCAACTTATAATTATTTAATAGAATAATGTGATATGATTCGTATCATCGAGGTTATATATAATAAATAGGCTTACGTTTGACCGCAGCTTGCCTGATGTTAAGCTTTACTGCGATCTAAAATGTATCTTGCTTGTATAGAAGGAACCTATTTACTCTAGATTTGAAGACCCCCAATTTGTACTTATCGGGAAAAAGAGACTCAGGAAAAGAATTCTAAAACTTCGCAGTTCTCACAATAACGGTGCCAGACCGTTAGAAGCCACACGTATTGCTCAAACGAAGATGAAGAAAATTATATATTAATAATTACACCTATTAGAAAAAATAACCCCAATAACCTGCTCCATAACTGTCAACGTCACCACAACAACGCCAGACAAACAGCAATGACTCACTCGTGTTATGCAAAACAGTCACATGACACGTGCGAGGTCATCGACCTCCCATATATGGTCACCATTGATCGCTACCGACTTCTGGGAATACTACACTTGTTATATAACGATGTACTTAACCATTGTTGAGTTTACTTGATGTATGGGGAATGTCGATTCGTTATGTTGTTTACTTTTGGGATGTTTGTTTACTCTTTTTTACATATAATGGGCTTGCGCTTGATCGCTATTCACTATGCAACACACTATTCACCTAAACGCTAAACGGTATTGTGATGTAAGGGGAAGCGGGCTTACCCAGAAGAAACTGTCCACACTTGCCTTGAAAACCGCTAGATTATAAATTCAGTTTATTTATTTTGTGCAAAAGAATACTTATCGTAGTACACCGAGTCATATTTTTTTTGTTGTAAATTAAATGTAGGCTATTATAATGAACTGATCTCCACAGAAGGTTACACTTGTGTCGTGGTATTCAGGCTCTTCCATTTAGCATGTATGTATGTATGTATACATAATTATCGCTTCATTTGTATTCGGAAAAGTCTTTAATTACAACACATTATTTTTTTTTATTTGTAAAGCATTAACTTTTTTAACTACCTAGTTCTAATGTTCAAAACTAGATGTCGCGTGAGAGGACATGCACATTGACACATCATTATATCTAAGACATATACGTAGAAAAAGGCGTAATACAGCGTTATGGTTGTTATACTTATGTTTTATGCACAACCTCCCAACAATAACTGGAATGTGCACGAGTTAGACCACTCGTATATGCAAGGTGCTGCCAACCTAGCAATAATAACGGGTGACGCAGCAGTATTGCCAACATTACCGGCAGTTCTGCCAGGATCGAGCGCTCATTTGCCAGTCGCCAGCCTGGGGGGAACTTATCGCTTGTTGACAGGGATGGACTCGCCAGGGGCATCTGGTGTCAGAACCCTACTTCTTAACTCATTGATTGAAGAGTTACTTGGCCAATCTTTGAATTAATAATTCAATGTGAACGCAATAAATGTAATATCGCTTACCGTCAGGTGAATTGCGATCAAGCACAAGCCCATTAAGAGTAAAAAAACGAATAATAACCGAACTAAACAGAAGTTACTCTGAGATAAACTAGGCCACCAAAACTAAAAAAACCGGGATGTCTGGAAGGACTCCTTCCATACAGACAGACAGTCTTCAGTTTTTCTTCCAAAGGAGGATAAAAATATAAGTAAGTTCTATTTTGAGTTAGAAAGGTTTACCTCGTCTTCTTGCTTTGCATAGGAATGGAATGTTTATTTAGCATTCTCCGTCTTGAGTGATGGCCTCTGTTGTTGGTCGCCTATTAGTTCCGGTTACAACAGAAGTTCGAAAAGAAACTCTAAATAAAAAAATACCGGTTACACCATAGCCTTTTTGTCAATTGAAAAATATACCTTGTTCGTAGTCAAACCATAATTATAATGGTAAGCACCATCTTCATAATTTTCAGTCCGCTATCGTGCACTACTAAACTACAAGTCCTCTCTTTTACACCTTTGAGGAATTGTGGCGTTATTGGCGGCAATTCAGCGGCACACACGACTAAACTAAATTTAAAGAAGCCCCGTCTCTTTCATCTTAGGTCGCCAGAAAGAGACGGCACGTCTGAACCACAGACAAAACAACTAAAATCACGTCAAATATGGAATGTACAGACAGTTTTAGAGGTGATATAAGTGAGTGCGGACTAAAGTCGCCTATATTTTCTACATTTGACGTGATTTTAGTTGTTTTGACTATGGTGCAGAACGTGCCGTCTCTTTCTGGCCAACTAAGATGAAAAGAGACGGGGCTTCTTTAAATTTAGCTTAGTCTTGTGTGCCGCTAAATCGCCACCAATGTTAATATTTAATTATTATTTTACCTCCCTCTCACCAGGCCCTTAGTTCTACCCCCCCATGCCATGTCATTGAGTCCTCATTTGGCGCAAGATTGGGGGAAACGAATCACTCAACGTAAGCTGCTTTCAGTAATTACCAGTTTTTGTTTCGCGTGTATCTGTTTCACTGGTCATCGTCCTAACTCGATGGACTGGGTACTAGTTAAGTTGATTTATTATGAATAAAGAGATTAACTAGCTAATGTTCTGTTTCTTTTTCTACTAGTGTCCATTTATGTTTGTCAATATTGGTTTTGTACATATCACATATTTAAAAACTAATACTAATCAAATAACCCGTCCCTGCTCGCCCCCGGTGCAAAGGTGCCCATCACCCTCGCTGCATTACCGCGCTGAATAGCTATGGCTTGTTTTATCGAGTACTATAGGAGGGCACAGAAAGAAATACTATCTGTTAGATAGTAAAACGAACTTTCTAACTAACTAATCTAGTAATATGCTTTCGGCACAATTAGTTTTGACGAAGGAAATACAACCAGGGAGAAATCCCACATAACCTGACTGCGCCCTATTGTAGCCGGGTATCTTGTAGAAGAATTACCCCCAAAGAGCGATTACTTAAAAGACCTGGGAAAAAAAATATAAAAAGACAATGTGGAGTCTGATCTCTAAGAGAAGTAAGATTCGGGCCACCCACTGGCAAGAGACGGTACATACCCCGGCTACACCCCAACGTAGTCGGGGATCTATGAAGATTTCCTCCTCGTAAAAAAAAAATAAAAAATACAGGACCGGGAACAATCGTTTCACAGAACTAAAAACAGCAGTTGTTAATTCCTTTGTATGGTCAGGATTCATTTTAGTTCGACAGGACAAACCGAAAAGTGAAAAATCTCTTAAATAATGAAATGAAATGGTACTAGAAGTGGAATAGACAAAACTGAGGAAGATGATAAATATCATAATCAGCAGCATTTTTTTTTGTAGATTTACAAATTGCTTCCATTAGTTCTAGTACCATTTTTAGGATAGCCTTTCGTGCCATGTATCTGCTTCGTTCATACAAGTTCTGCATCTTCTCAGTCTTCTTAGCTAAACCACCAAACAGCTCTTATGAAAACATAACACAAAAATGCAACCCAAACGTTCTGTAAAAGTTTCCCAGACGCGCGCTAAGTTGGACCATTAGCATTGCAAAATGGGAAATCTGTCTGAACCAAGTCTGAACATTCGGCGTGAAGACTTGACGACTCAGGCAGGCTACCATGGTCTTTGAGACATGCGTAATTAGTACTTATTCTATCCGTAAAACGTAAACAAGTCTTGTTTCTAGACAAGTTCAAGTAAATTCAGAATGTCTGAAATAGGAAATAAACTATGTTTCGTACACAAAAATCATCATCATCCGCTAAAACTTACTGCTTACAATTATATCACCCATTTTTGACAATTGAATGAAGTTTATTATTGTTTGTAATTCGACTGCCACTACGGAATAGCCTTTACACTACTACTATGAGAAAGATTGTGAAACACATCGTATTGATAACTTAGAGGCGTCGTAACGCGATGATTGGCTGCCGCAAGCACCACGTGATTTCGACAGCCAATCGCATCTAGCGTTTCAAGGATTCTCGCATTACAACGCCGCTGAGTTGTCGGTACAATGTGTTTTGGGGCTGTTTATGTAAACCCAATGTCGTCCATTTAAACTGTTTCAAAACTCTCAACACCTGAAGTTAAGCCGCTTAACTCATCTGTTAAAGGAAGATAAGCCGGGGGACCTCAGTTCTCGATCTTACTTGGTGCAAAGAATAGCCATCGCCATTCAGCGTGGAAACGCAGCCAATATTATGAACACCTTTGCACTGGGTACGGTCATGGGCGGGCAGTCCTAACATTTAATGTTTTTGACATTTATTATTTTAATTTATTATTTTATGTACTGAACAATGGAACTACAAATTTAACGATGGAAATACAAATAAACACGCACAAAAACCTAACAAATAGTAAATTAAATATACAATACTTAACTTCAAGCTATTGCAATTTTACATCGTGGCTATATAGAAAGAAAAAGATAGAATAGCATTACGTTATAAGGCTGGAATAAGTGCGTATTAGGTGAAGCAATAGTTTGAGGGTAACTCAGAGATTTTCATTTGTCAGAACTCAGGTGAGTGTAGTGCGGGGAAGTTTTGGCCGCTCTGAGTTTAGTTATTAGTTTACTTCAAGTTGGTATTGTGATAGCAAGTAGTACGTTCTTGGTAGTTTCATATACCACAAAATATATAGATATGAAATTGTTATGTTTAGGGTGAATAATCAATTCCAAAGCTAAAAGACGAGATATATTATATAATCCAGATGAGTGAATATATTTAAGCTTAGACATGTACCTAGTCTAATATATCTATCTAACGATTTCAAACAGTATCATTAGCAAAAAAAAGTTAGATTTGTTTTAATTCCTTTATTACTCGCACAGCCATAGCATCTTCAAACTTTAAAACGTCTGACTATTTTACAAATAATAAAACTATCCAGATTATTTTACGTAATATTTTTTTTAGACTTAACACTGATAAAAATACTTGAAAAATCGTTGCTCTATCATTGATGTAGGATTTAATAATATTTTTTCAAAATATGCTTTTTTGGTGCTCAAACGTAACTCCACACGGATGTTTTTAAGACCTCATATGAGGAATCCAACATATTTACTTCTTAATTTGAATTACAAACAATTGCGATCGTCTTTTTTCTGATAAGCTTCTACACAATTTTCATTCTGATTAGATCCTTAAGACTACCTTCTCTTTTCATTTGTTTTAGAAAACGCCCGAACCGCCGCAAATTCAATTCTAACAGTTAGTAATGACGACCTCGATGGCGTAATGGTTACCATGCCGGACTGCCAATCAGAAGGTTCCGGGTTCGATTCCCGGCATGGCCAACATCTTTGTGCTGAACTAAATTTGTAGGCTGTCGGTCTGGGTGTTAAATATGTACCTATATAAAATATGTATGTATGTATATGTAGTATATCAGTTGTGTTAGCAACCATAATACGAACTAGAAATGACTCAGTATGGGGTTAACCAGCCGTGTGTGAGTAGTCAGTCATAAATATAGCCAAGCACTGTTCAAAGATTATGAATTCAGTGTGAGTGTGAATATTGACATTGGCCGGGCCTTGTTGTAACCGCTGCGCCGGATGCAAACCATTGTATTGATATTGCATAAATCTTCCACGTTTACGAGTATGTCTTGAAACAAGGTTTAGCATAGGCAGCCCACTATACTTTCCCACTGCTGGGACTCGGGGCCTTCTCTCAATAGGAGAGAGATATAGGCCATAATCCACCACGCTGGCCAAGTCCGGGTTGGCGGATGACACATGTCTTCGGATAAGTCATTGGTGTAGGGCCGGGATCGAACCAGGGGCCGCCTGATTAAAAAGCAGAGGTTTATACCACCGAGCCATACTCGCCTTTGAAACAAGGTTTGAAACTTTCATTATATGTATGTTGTACATACTTACAACTGCGTCAAGTTTCAACCGGAAAAAAGCAGCCTCTGTGTGCTGCCCGAAGTCCTCTTACTTACCTTAACGACAGCTTGTACTGAGACTAACAGCCGGGACCTACAATCAAAAGTGTCATCCGACCCACGATAGCGCTCAGATGAAAATGCTACTTTCAAAACGCAGCATGGTCACCCATTCAAACACCGTCCGCATCGACCGTTGCTTAACTTCGATCTCGTCATATCACCTCAGCTAGCCGAGCTACAGGCGATACAAGGAGTTATAACTTAAACACTTAAAAACTTTCGCTTGTATAATATCAGTGTGATTTAAACTTAGTTACAATTCAATTCTCATTATAATCATTATACCATTTTACCGTCAAATTGAAATCAGAATAAAGCCATTTATTTCAAGTCAAGTGAAACACCAATAAATTCTCAACATAATTACGTAAATAAAACATTTAAGTCAACAACTCTGGTTCTCATAAACGTTAAGTTATATTTCCGTCTCCTTTTAGAGTTGGAAACAAAAATCAAACGAGGACCGGAGCCATTTCAAAAGTCCCTTATAAAGGAAACAAACTTGATTCAAGGATCAGCTAAATAGGATTACAGACTTACTTATACTAAAAGTTTATTATTATGGTAAACAGCTACTTTAACGAAGTCCTATTTACAACCAACGACACGATTTTCCGGCCTTTTTTTTAACGTGAGGAAATGCATTTACGCATGCCCACCACACCCGGGGAGGTGGGTGGGGTATGTCGGGCTCGATGCCAGAAGGGCATCACTGCCGACTAAAACCTCACGATGGCCTCCTCACCGGAAAGGGCGGGGTGAGGTTCCGCTTCTCGCATTTACCCACCACCCCGCCCACCTCGGCTAGCCTGAGAGAGACTCCTCCTCAGGGGATGACTCCCCTTGCAGTGCACGTAGTGCACCGCAACCACCTCGGGGACCGTGAGTGCAATGGACGCCGGACAACCCCGGTCCGACGTCCTAGGTCCCCCGTGACGGGTCAGGTCTGTGGCCCCGTCACATGCCACTACGGCCGCAGAGAATAGGGAAAGTGGTAGTTGATTAGTGGTACGATTTTCCGGCCTACTTGAAATTTATTTAAACTCTTGAATTTACTTCATGTACCTAAAGATGTTAACTTCAAATAATTGGTCAAGTGCTAACCGGGCTCGCGCATGAAGAAAATTAATATTTAAATTGGGCTCCCATAACAGACGTTATAACGAACCTGAAAAAAGAAGACTACGCCTGTCAATAGATGGCGCTAGGCGTAAAATACAACTAGCTTGTAATGGGTATTACAAGCTATTTCAGTAAATTACATTAAATGCAAAATATACATGTTCTAAAATTAAGATTTTATAGGCTAAACTTGAATATTTGCCGTCACAAGTAAATCAAATTAAAATCTGAAGAAATAATTTAATGTAGAATCAACATTAATATGTACCTACTTAATTTAAAACTTAACTTATGTAATATGCTAAACCTAAATCTATATCCGTGTGTAGGGTGCATAATATGCTGGCGGTATTACCTCGCTGGATTTCCAAACTTAACTTCTATTTTATAGATAATGCTACAGATTTCTTGGTGCGAGTGCTGGTCTTGCACTGAGCCAATTATTTATCGTATCGTGGTCGTCCCTTGTAAATTTGTATCGGAGTGTTTGCATGGGCGACGGTCGTAATATCCGGAACCTTGGCCTCTAAAATTTGCATACAATGCCGGCGACAAGAAGTCAACTTGGCTATTCAAGTTAAGGGCTTTACTTTCGTTAGTTCTTTCGTTAGGTAGCCTTTTGTTGACACTTGCTTGACACATATAAGTACTTGACACCTATGTGAACCATCCCTACCAATATAATTAGTTAGTTTGTTTGTCACTCATTTACGTTTAAACGGCTTAACCGATTTGGATTAAAATTTGGGTTGTTAGAGTTGAGGAATCTTGGTAAATTTTTTGAGGACTTTGAAATATCTTGCCATCTACCTTGCTAGTAAATGAATCCTGTTAGTAGATAAACCTTTATTTTTTTAAATCTAGATTCTAATTGTGTGTAGACTTTAATATTTTTAGTCCTTTATTAGTTAGTTACTTTAGTAGGTACTTGTTATTTCATTTTTTGAAATTGTTTGCCTATTAAGGAGAAGGAGACACTGTGCTTCACAACACAGGACTTGTCCTACAGTGAAGCACAGGGTACATCTTGTTGTTGTACAATAGTATGTAAGATACTTTTGTAAAAATATTCTTTTTCATTATTGTGCACCACTATATTTGGACAAATAAACGTTTTATTTATTTATTATTATTATTACTAATTTGTGAAAATTTGAATAAGTAACTTTAAACTAAAATATATTGTAACGTATAATTTACAATGACCGGTAAGAAATTTTATACATTAGCCCCCGTATAAACGCGTCCATCAAACTTGTCTCTTTGATTGATTTTTTTATTTATTCGTTGATTTGTTTAATAGCCGCTTTAATACAGGATAAAAGTAACTTATGTGTCCAGGGCTTAAACTATCTCCATAGCAAATTTAATCGAAATCGTTTGAGCATGATGAAGAACCAAACATACATACACACGTCAAACTTTTGTCTTTAGTATTTTTTAAAGATGATTTTTGAAGATTTATTATTCCTAATCATAAAATACTTTAATCAGCTGGGCTTTTTTTATCCTTAGTTTAACCGCTAGCCCATATATAAACGTGTCACATTATACAAATTACATATTTATTATATTTAAATCCTCTTTAAATCTTTTTCATCGAATTTATAACACAGCTTTTGTAAAACTTGTGTCACAGTTAACAAGCTTACCCTAAACTCGAGCAACTCATGTAAATTTATGCATGTCTTTTACACTGAATATTCTATCAAAGGGAATCAATTTTCGTTTCTCGGTGTTACCATCACGAGGGGTTACCATAATGTCTTTATCTAACCATCATGGTTTTAAGAATGACACTATATGCAGTACTTACTTGTTCTTAAAACGCATACCCGTGGATTTAGCTATAATATAAAATACTAATTTTAGCGCTTGTAGCTCGGCTAACTTAGGTGATCTAGCACAATCATCAAGGTCAAGCAACGATCGATACGGACTGTCTTTGGATAGGTGACTATGCAAAAGACTGTCATTTAAAAAGTGTCATTTTCATCTGGGCTGGCTTCTTTGTTTTAGATAACTGACCTAGCTTTGTTGTCGAGAGTTTTAAAGCCGCCCGAAGGCCTCTGACTTGGCTTTACGACTCTTTGTTCTAAGACCTCCAGCAGGACCTATAATTTAACGCATCGGATCCACAGTAGCACCAAGTTGAAAATGCTACTTTTAAAATGTCAGTCTTGTGTAAGGTTGGTCACCCATCCAAAGACAGTCTATATCGACCGTCGCTTAACGTCAATGAACGTGGCATCACCTTAGTTAGCTTATTTTAAAACAACCTTGTCTTTCGCACATATAGTAGCCCCCAAAACCCATATTTAACTGGGGCTCTGCCCGTGAATCTTAATTAATATTGCTAAAGTCTCTAATTTATACTCCGGCCGAGAATTATCTCAATTTGTATCGAATATTGGGAGAGATACTATACAAAGATATAGAATTCAGGGAGCCGAGGCAAGGTAAACTTGGGGTGCATTGACAAGCAAAATTAAGCTTTATTTCTCAAGCAATAAGGTGTAGCTAGCGAGGTAATTAAATTAAAAGTCTATAGGCAAAAATTAGGAGGACTTTGAATAGTTGATTGTGACTGTTTAATTCAATATCATACTTGTATTTTTTCTGTATTTTAAAGTCTGTTAAGCTTACAAACTCAAATACCTAAGTTTCACGCGAGCTTTGTGGTTTACGTATCAGAATTTCAAGCCGCTATTTTTATGAGGGTAGCCGCTTATTATGGAGTACACTCGAATATTCTAAATTTAAGGTAGCCTTCTCTTTTTTTCATTTGTGACTTGAGAGACTATTCGATCTGAAAAAATATAGACATAGACAAAACGACGTAAAATACGGCGAATGTAGACGATTTTAGAACAAGCCCATTTATATCAGCTCTAAAAGTACCAACATTTTCCTTATTTGACGTGACTTAGTTATTTTGCCTATGGTTCAGATCGTGCCGTCTCTTTCTAGTCAGTAATGATGAAAAGAGACAGGCCCACCTTAAATTTAGTTTAATCATGTGTTGGTACACCATAATCGCCACCAGTTCAGTTTTTGTTTTTCAATCTAACCCTTATATACGAGTAAATGTGAGAATCACTTCGATTACCAGCTTTGGTAATCTGAATTTATCTGGGTTTGGTATTAGATATTAGATTTGGTTTCAGATCACAGTGGAGGTCCATTAATTATATCATTTTATTCTTCTATCACTCCCTTATCTCGTCAATCAAAACAAATTCTGCCGAAATCCACAACAAATGACGCGTAACGCCCCGTTTCGACTGGCTCCCGAAGCGATAGAAACTGCCCAAAACTGGCTGTAACCGGCTGAAACTGCCTCCGACGAGAAGTTAATCTGCAAACTTTCAGATTTATGAACTGCTTCAGCGCATTTATAGACATGGCTTCCGCTCCCGTCTTCGCTTGAGATTACTTGGCACTCGCGTTTCTGCTTGTTAATGGTTTTGTCCATGATTTATGGGGTTTGTGTAAGTTTGCTGTTTATCTAGATTAGAAATGGCTGTAGATGAATCAGTTGTCATAAGTACGACTAAATTATTTTTATAGGGTTTCAACGTGGATCGAATGACACCTTTAATTGTATGTCCCGTCTTAGCACAAGCAGCCGTTAAACCAAGTCAGAGGCCCAGGGGTGGTTTGAAAATTCTTGACACTAGAGCTTAGCTACTTAGTTATTACATAGCCGCAAGGCATTTTACCAACAGGGTGGGTTTTCCACTCGAGTTTGCGACAATCTGGCCTTATGCGGAGCATGCCTAGTATGGAAGTACTGGCTCTCAGGAAGGCTGCCGGTACACCGTTAGGTGGTGGACGATAGATTTTTAAACTTGAGAGTGGTAGTTGAATTCTGATAAAATTTTATTAATAGGATTTTACCGTAACGAAAATTCTTTTTTGTTTGGTAAATATCATATTTTTCGCGTAATACATATGGTTACATTTTAAATGAGGTTCAAAACGATTAAAGGAACTATCTTCTATATTCAGATACGTGTTTACTAAAGTTAAGATTGACAAAACAGTCATGAATATCCAATAAGTAAACGATACGATGAAAATTGAACTAGAATAATAATAAATAAATATTAGGACACTTTCACACACAACTGATATACTACATATACATACATACATATTATCTATAAATACACATTTAACACCCAGACCCACAGCCAACAAATTTAGTTAAGCACAAAGATGTTGACCGGGCCGGGAATCGAACCCGGAACCTTCTGATTTGCAGACCGGCATGGTAACCTTTACGCCAACGAGGTTGTCAAATCTTTACTAATTAAACATGGCATGTTAAATTTTACTCTATGTAGACTTTTTGTAGCATTCATCACACGCAGACCTTTTGCCCTCTTCAGCACAGACGGACGCTCAAGTTGGCATATTTATAGCTTGATACCTCGTTCGCCGTAGCATACGTTATGTGAAGTAGAATGAACTTACGGTTTGGAAGAGTCTAAAAGTCGAGACTAGTTATTATTCTGAAAATGAAACTTGTATGCCTTGAAACCTCTCGACACCATAGCTTGGCCACTTAGCTCTTACGAAAAAGAAAAGTGGAACTTTGTTATGTTTTGTTTACTAACTTTACTCCGCGATGGTGCTTCCATTGATGCGGGATGAAAAATAGCCTTTGTGTTAATCCGAGGTTTATAATAAATACATGTTTTTAAATAAAATCTGATGTGTGAGTGGGTAGGAGTAACAAATAAACACTCAGACAAAGTTTAGCCTATAGAATATCGACGGTATACATAAAAAAATATGTGTTTGATAGGTTTTTTTTAAATCGCAATAATAAAGGAATTGGTTAATAGCTTTAAGTTTTGTCATAGACTATTAATTATTGCACGCTGGTAGGTAGAATATGGTGCACTTTTTCTCTGACCGAATACCTATCTGTATACTATTATATTCGCAATAAATTGATTTCAATTTGAATTCGACACCCATTAATACTAAGATGGCCTCTTTATACATTATTTATCACAAAATTAATTAGAAACGAGTTCACTAAAAAGTTTTTTATTTTTTTTTCGTTTTGCTTATTAATAAATGTAAATTAAAATATTTTCTTGCACCCTTTTCTTATACATTAAAAAAGACAAAGGTTTCCGAAAGAAGAAAAAAACGTGCAAAAATATGGCGACTGTAACGACATAGCGTTATCGTTATCATTAATCGCGACGTCGTTACGTTCGTTATAACGACGAGAGTTGACGTAACGAGACTTAACGGGTCGTTAGTCGATGTTATCTATAATGCAACGATGTTTACAGTTATTGATTTAGTATAAATATTAATATTAATTGTTATTGCTGAATGTATGTTACCAATACCATATAGAGGAAAAGTTAGATTTTTTGTTTGTTTGTTTGACGTAAAAAGGCCCCGAAACTACTAGACCGATTTGAAAAATTCTTTCACCGTTGAGTAGCTACATTATCTCCGAGTAATATAGGTTATAATTTGTTTCCAAAAATATAAGAGATCCTTAGTAGAATGTGTAACAAAAGCCCTTATATTACTCGTTTAAAGCCGGGGCTATCTGCTAGTTAGTTATAATATTAGTATTAATACAAAGTATCCATTAAGAGATGTAAAATAATTAAATAGTATTTATTATTGTATTATTTTCGACGACTTCGTTGGCGTAAGGGTTACCATGCCGGATTGCCAACCAGATGGATCCGGGTTCGATTCCCGGCACTGCCAACATTTATGTGTTGAACTAAATTTGTTTACTGGTCTTGGTGTTAAATATGTATAGATATAAAGTATGTAGGTACATATATGCATGTGTATGTAGTTTATCAGTTGTGTTAGCAACCATAATACAAACATACAAACAAACATATATTTATTGAAGCAAACAAATTTACAGTAACATTTTAAAAGGTATCCCTGGCTTCTGTGCTAGTATGCACTGTGTTACAGCAGCCAATGCCTTCTCAATTTTACAAACATATTGATTATACTTATAAACTAGCCATACAAAATAGAATAAACAAATACTAACTCAATACTATACAATACCAATACAAAACTATACAATCAATTCAAAATACAAGCCAAAAATAAGTTTTAAACATATGTATGATACGAAACATTTAACAAACTATAAACTATGCATACAAACTAGAAATGGTTCAGTATGGGGCTGACCAGCCGTGTGTGAAATGTGTCGTAATATTTATTTATTTATTAAATATGTACAATATTACTGATCACCATATAATGCGCCTAAAAATCTCTGTATCTCATAACTCATGGTCACTCAAGCTTGTACCCGCTAATGGGTATATCAACAGAATATGTCCGTGGGAACCGGTCTGTATACACACCCTAGTAATGGGATTATAGATAAGGCGTATTTGACTTTAAGTTTGGGATTGTCAATCGTTTTCATTGTTACGTTTCAATTTGAATTAGTTTGTCGTGTGAGAGAGATAAAGATAGAAAAAGATGTAACAATAGATACATTTATTGGTAACTAGCTTTTCCCCTCGGTGTTACCCGCGTTAAACCGGGATAAAATCTATCTTCACAGCAAATATCATCAGATTCGAAGAAGTAACAAACATCCACATTCAAAAAACGTAAGTCAAGTGTAAGTGTACACTTGACTTACATACAAACTTTCGTATTCATATTAGCAGGATTGTCATTACTATAATGTCTACGAATAAACAATTAAACTTATAATTTAAACCATTATGTATGTGAACTCTAAGATATGAGAAGATATACGAGTATATAAACAACTTAAAATAAGTAAAAAAATCATTGTTCATAAATCAAGTTCATTGCATGTTCAGGCTGTTTATCTATATTCCTTAGTGGTGAACCACAATGGCTTAGATTACTAAACCTTAATGGTTTAGGTTCCTAAACCTTAATGGTTTAGGTTCCTAAACCTTAATGGTTTAGATTCCTAAACCTTAATGGTTTAGGTTCCTAAACCTTAATGGTTTAGGTACAGCCGGCCACAAAGTTTGCAGTGCTCCATAATTAAAATGAAAAGCTCTCGCTAGATGGATGGATCAAGGGTCGGATACAGAAGGCAGTCATACTCGACACGGCGCGCATTGTCCGGAGGTTCCTGTCCCTGTAGCTCCTACCGCCGGTAGCTTGGGCCGCGCCTCGCTGTCAGTGGCATCTTTTAGATTTTTCATAATATTTTTGTATTTTTTTCTTGTAAAAACTTACAAGTTAGGGAAATAAATGAATAAAGAATAGGCATAAAAACCGTTCACATAAATTCCGTAGCTCAATCTATTTATTTTTCTACCTCCATACACAAACTAACGTAAATACATAATTAAGGTTTCTTCCACCGTTTTCCTTGTAAATTTTTTCCCTCTAACTTCCCCGTCTGTTCCTAATGGGTGAAATAACTCACTCTTTTTCTGACTAAACGACGCTCAATTGAAAGGAATTTCTTGAATAGAAACGTAGCTGCGTTTCGTACATTTACCCCTAGATATAATTTGGCTACAAGAAGTACTAATGTGCGAATGAGGATATGAGAGAGAAAGGATAGTGTGTGGAGATGACGTCTGATAGAAGAGAGTGGAAGAAGAAGATTTGCTGTGCCGACATCACATAAGTGGGATAAGGAAGAGGAAAAAGTATTTAAATAAAAATAATATAAAAATCATTTATTGGCCTTGCAACATCTCATCGCATTTGGCAAGTCATTAACATTTAGTTTAAGTAACACAGAATTATATTATAACTAAACTTAATTATTGTAAAATAGACTAAAACTGTAGGTATTTAAAATTAGGGTTGTTATTGCAAAATTATGTCAGTAGAAAATGAAGGTTCAACAAGTTGCATATTCAAGAATTCTTTTATAGAATAAAATGGATTCATTTTAAAGAATTGTTTTAGCGTCCTTTTGAATTTGATAATTGGCAATTCAATAATTTTAAGTGGCAGTTTGTTAAACATTATTATTTTGTTAAACATTCCTTGTTATTGTACTTTGGCTACTCTGTTTGCTGGTTATGCTTTATGCTAGATTCTCTATTAGTAAGGAAAGGACATACGAGTAAACAAAGAGGTAGTCTTTTGTATTGAGATTAGCATTCCCTCCAATGGTAAGCTTAACAAAATAAAACAATTAGTAAAGTTATAAAAGACTACAACTTGTCTAGGTGTGTCAAGGCACATAAACAAAAGACGCAATCGTCTGCAGTAAACTCGAGGCCGACTCACTAACGGCTGTCTTTTGTTTTGCTCCATTCGAAAATATAAATTATCATTTGAATTTAGTGTTGGTGTATTGCGTTTGCTATTTGTAACCTACCGAATCTGTATGTAGCGCCTGTAGCTCGGCTAGCTAAGGTGATCTGACGCGATCATCAAAGCTAAGCAACGGTCGATGCGGACGGTGTTTGGAGGGGTGACCATGCACAAGACTCGTTTTGCAAGTGACATTTTCATCTAGGCGCTACCGTGGGTCGGATGACACGTTAAAATTGTAGTTTCTGGCTGTTAGTCTTAGTACAAGTAGTCGTTAAGCCGAGTCAGAGGCCTTCGGGCGGCTTGAAAACTCTCGACACCAGAGCTTAGCCACTTAGCTCATACGAAGATGAAGGAGTGATGGTGTTAATGCGTTTGCTATTTCCAACCTACCGAATCAATATTTTTGTCGTGAACAAGTCTTAATAATTGGCCAAATGCGAGTTGATCTCTTGCATGAAGGTTTCCGTAACATTATCTTTAAAAAAATGCATTTATTTTCTAATTTTAAAACTCAGACAAGATTAAATGTTTTGTGCATGTTAAAAACTTGCTTAAAAATTACGCGTATTGTATGGGACCCCTCCTTAAATATCTTATCTTAATATATATTAATCTCGTGTCACAATGTTTGTCCTCAATGGACTCCTAAACCACTTAACCGATTATAATAAAATTCGCACACCATGTGCAGTTCGGTCCAACTTGAGAGATAGGATAGTTTAAATCTCAAATTATAGTCGCAATTTTAATTTATTGCTAATTATTGTCTGTTATTATTTGACAGTCACAATTATCTGTTAACTCCAAATGATTCTAACGGATGTCGATACCTTTCGACTGGGTTGAGTAAGTAATCAATAGATGGCGCTGCTATGGTAAATCTACGAACGTGTCATATAAGCTACACTATCTATTTTTCATACCTCTAAGTGAGGCAAAACAACGTTTGCCGGGTCAGCTAGTTATTTTATATAAATTACTTATGTATATCGAAAGTTAATATACATTTAATATATAAAGAGCCAGTAATTCCGGACTAGGCCCGCGTCACTTTTTGGCCAGAGTACCGCTAAATAGTTTGGGTGGGTGTACACGTTCTACTAGTCAAATGCCTAGCATATAGATTTCTTCCAAAATATTTGTACTGTTTAAAAAGAAGTATCATTATGTGCCTTATTGTCGTGAAACTAAAGACACTTAAGTTACAAATATGTTGAAAAAATATAAATATATGGTCAATATACCTATGTATGTATAGTCAACTCTTGTGGGTACACGTTCTACCAATCAAATGATAGATAGATTTCTTTCTACATAGATTTCTTCCAAAATATTTTTACTGTGTGTTTAGAAGTATGTTGAAAAAATATAAAGATAATAGCTGACCCTGCAAACGTTGTTTTGCCTTATAAATTAATCCTATTAATAAAAAAAATAACTAAGGGTAAACAACCCTTATCTTAGGGGTATGGAAAATAGATAGTAGCCGATTCTCAGACCTACTAAATACGCATATAAAATTTGGTAAAAATCGGTCAAGCTGTTTTGGAGGAGTACGGTTACTAACATTTTGACATGGAAATTTTATATATTAAATGGACAATATAGTACCTATGTAGATATACATATACATAAATATATCTACGTACGCCTGAAATCATGTACTAGCTACCTATAAGCAGTGACCTTTGTCTTATCGCCCCATACTAACGAGCTAGCCCTGACATATGCCTCTGATAATGATAACACGATTGTCATACGGGCGTGACATTGTAGTAGACTCGGGCTTCGTCATTACGGAAAGGAATTAATTGACTGTAATGTTGCTTGGTGGTAGAATATTTTCTAGTTCTCGCCTGATTAGCAAACACCGGCCCGCGGTGCCAAAGTTAGTAGTAGTTTTGGAAGTTAAAAAGCAACTTAAACAAATCTTACTTTTTATAGGTTTTTTTTTTATATTGTATATGTTCAATCGAAAGAGCTAATAATTTCAATATTTGGAACTTTTGCTAATATGTCAATTTTGGTTCCGCGCCATACAATTTGAGCAACTGAAACGTGTTTTATCGCCTGAATATAGCCTTATTTTTATAAACAAGCAAATCGATAACGAGGTCCCTGTGACAGCTGGCATCGATATGATAACGTCACGACACTATAGAGATCGTGATAACAAACAGATTTGCAGTCATGTGATACAATAATAATAAAATATCTTCATGTAGGTTTGGAAAAATATTACTGAAATATACTAAGTCCGTTGATTAGGTGGTAAGCAACGGAGAAGTGTATAGTTAGCCCATTCCAATCAAAAGTGCTCCGGGAAGTTTCAGGCCACGTAACTACACGGGTTAGGCACATCTGCCTTAGGTAGACCATGCCTAGTCTGGAAAACTGGCTCCCAAGGAGTCTTCTGGAATACAGTGTTGAAAATATGATTTATGGCAAACTAGCTATTGCCCGCGGCTTCTCCCGCGTGTAGGGCGATGTCTTTTTGTGCGAATCGAATTTTCCCTGAATGGAGCCCGAGACCTTTCCAACGAATCCAAAAACATGGAAATCGGTTCGTGCGTCCTGGAGTTATAGCGTCAGGAAGTTTTTATATTATGGATACTGCAAAAAAAAACTATTGACACAACAAACGCTTATGACTAAGGGCCATTTCAATAAACGAAAGCAAACATGAATTTATATCAAGTTTTCATAACAATAAAAACTAGTAAAACTCTACCAAATAATCGTAGCAAAATGAACTCCTTCGAAACGCCTAGTCCAATAAAAAATAATTTAACGACTTCAAAGAACAAAACTCTATCTCTTTGATACATCAAAACCAACTATAAAATAAAAAGATACGACACTTCTTACGTATTCCGACTAAAAATCTACGAAAACAATAAAAAGGGAATCCTCAAAAGGATGAAGGGTGCTTGAGTAATAAAATTTTCGGCACACAAAGGGAATTGGTGAACTATCGTGGATTGCTTTACTTCAATATAAACAATAAATAAAATCTTATATTCTTCTTCTTATATATAAAATTTCCGTGTCACAATGTTAGTTACCGTACTCCTCCGAAACGGCTTGACCGATTTTTACCAACTTTTATATGCGTATTCAGTATGTCTGCGAATCGGCTACTATCTATTTTTTAAACCCCTAAGTGATAAAGGTTGTTCACGCTTAAATATATTTTTTAATTTTACGACGATTTTTAACTGTTTTTATTTTTGATAATGTGGCATTAAAAATACATACATTCAACCCTAAACTTATACTTTTTTATCATCAACCCCAATTTTTTTATGGCCATTTTAGTATTTTAATCTTTTTCATCCCGCTCGATAACTGATTAATTATTGTATTTTTAACTGTACTTAAGGCAAAACAACGTTTGCCGGATCAGCTACATATATATTAAGACATAAATATTTCACACACGGCTGTTTAGCCCCATACTAAACCATTTCTAGTTTATATTATAGTTGCTAACACAACTGATATTCTACATATACATACATACATAAATACTTTAAATCGATACATATTAAACACCTAGACCGACATCCAACAAATTAAGTTCATCACAAAGATGTTAGTCAAAGCTAATTAAAAAAAAATACCCTGACGCAAAAAGGACGAGATGCTATAAGTGTAACGTATCGTAGCTTCTTTGTTTTATATTTTTTTCTTAAAAGGTAAATTAGTCGGACACACAAATGGGCAGAGCTATAACCTCACTGTCTTCAAGGCGAGAGTGAATCAGTTTCTTCTAGGCAAGCGCGCTCCACCCTAGATCGCAACATCACTTAACATCAAGTGAGTTTCGATCAAGCGTTTACCTATCCTTAATAAAAAAAAGCTTAAACTGCAAGGGTACTTTCTTGGACTACAAAACCATAAAAATCGAGTCTTGTATCAAAATTTCTAACTAAAACTAAGTTCTAGAACTAGTTAAAATGTTCTAGCATACCGCCACTGCATACCAAATTACACACAACACTTCTAGAAATTTCCGCTAAATTATTTACTAGTTTTGCTCCGTACTTAGTTCCAACTTGAGACCACTTAACGTTAAAGTTGGTTTTAAGTTACCACTCGCGTTCTTTGCGCGAAAACGTGCAAATTTCAGTGAGTTTTGTGAAAGCGTGTTACATATTCATGTGCTAGTTACCTGAGGATTCGGGGAAATAGATTTACACTAGAGAGGTACTCTTTTTGAAATACGTTGGTAAAATCACGGGGCGATAGTGGGAACGGCTTAACCAGCGTTTAAATAATTTTGTATATTGTCGTTATATGTAAGATTTATAGAAAGAATTTCAGCAATATTTATAACTTTATCTTTATATTACTTTATCTAGTAAAATATGTAGGAAATCTTTTACAGTCCCATTAAGTCGAACAAATATATATCTCTACTCGTTAAAACTTTTGTGTTCATAATTTAAAGATACTAAATTCTAGACTTTTTTGCATTAAACCAGCAGGGCGCGTAACCACACTAGCCTAAGGTAGAACATGCCTAGTCTGAAGTAACTGGCTTTTAAGGAAGAACACACTGTTGATACCTTTAAAAGACATTAGACAAAGCTTTTTTTATGATTAACACGATTGAGTATGCAATGACGGAGAAAGGACTTCTCCATTCCAGAAAATCCTTACTTTTTCAAAAACGTTGGATCCAACGTTTTTTTTAAGTGTCACCGTTTGTTGAGTTTAGTGCAGTACAAATCCCACATAACTTGGCTGCGCCCCAATGTGGCCAGGTATCTTCGCGAAAGGTTTAGGTTCGATTCCCAGCCCGGCCAACATCTTTGTGCTTAACTAAATTTGTTGGCTGTGAGTCTGGATGTTACATATCTATATATATAAGAAATATAATATATATGTATGTATATATGTATTACAGTTGTGTTAGCTACCATAATACGAACTAGATATGGTTCAGTATGGGGTTAACCAGCCGTGCGTGAAATGTGTCCTAATATTTATTTGTAAAAAACGCAGCGTTTTCAAGCCCAACACAATCCCGTATGTTTCCAAAGGGATTCCCAGTGCTACGTCAGCGCGGCTTTAGGTAAATTGACAGAAGGGGACACACGGGAGGTTATTGTGTTTTTATAGAAAGAAATTCGCGCGGCACGCACGTCTTCGCGAAATTATTAAGTTTGAGAGAACGATTTATTTAGATTGCGTAAGTGTGTGGAGGGAATTGAAACAACTTAGAACAAGGTAGAAGGGAACGTTTTGAACCAAGAAGTGGATGGATAGCCTTAAGCTCGTCACAAATATTTGTAATTCAGTCCAATTACAGATGTACATCTCGTAAATTAACTCATAAGCAGTCCACTATACCTTCCCACTCCTGGGACTCGGTGCCTTCTCTCACGAGGAGAGTGATATAGGCCGTAATCCAACACGCTGGCCAAATGCGGGTTGGCGGATGACATACGACTTAGGATATTGTGGTTTCCTCACGATGTTTTCCTTCACCGTAAATCGAGTACAAATCTACACATAACTTTAAAATCAAGTCATTGGTGTAGGGTTGGGATCGAACCAGGAGCCGTCTGATCGAAAAGCACGTGTTTTTTACCACCAAGCTAAACTGCATCATCCCCGAGTAACATAAGCTTTATTTTGTTTCTCTTTGCAACTTGGATTATTTTATAGCACGTGCGAAGTCGGGTCTGGCTGCTAGTATGTCATATATGTATGTACCTACTTAAATTGGTCCACCTATCAATCACAAGTGTCACTTCTCACACTCAGTGACGTAACACATCAAATGTCATGTATTCGGCCATGTTTGTCTTTCTTCGCGTCGTGACTAATCGGAGATAGCGATATGTTTGTCTGTCGTCACGACACTCGCATAAATCGAGGTCTGATCGTGACTTCACCTGCGTATTGAACTAATGAGGTTAAATTACTTACGACCACAGAGACTTTAAGAAAAGTTTTCTAAAAGAGGTTTTACACTTCAAGGTTGTAACCTAATTGGAGTCTCGTGACGATCATAGGCTTAAAATAAATAGGTACGACACCTGAAACTTTCGAATGAATTTTCAATTAGCAATTTTACCAAACGATTTCAAATCAAACGCAAACTAAATATTTAAATTTAATTAACACCAATTCTAGAACAATCGTCGCACAAAATTACGTTCTAAATTCAAACACACACTGATTAGATCCGGACACAGGAGTCACGGCGCGCCAATTAGAGAGCGCGCCCAAATAGCGCGCGAATTAATTTGAAAATGGAACACTCGATTTTGATGTAGTGACATCTGTCATTCTCTTTGTCTGGCCATTGCAAGGAAAACAGACCCTTATTTTCTATACAATACGTCTCAATTTTGATCAAGAAAGTGTCTAGTATGTGAGCCGAAAGAGCACGACATTTTCAGCTAAAGAACTTTAATTTGATTTGAATTTTATTACTTATAAATTAAAGTTCATTTCTGATTAGAATAACGATGTAATAAAGAATTGGTCCCAGGGTAGGCCCCGATATAGACAGATGTTTTATGATGAAAATAAACATTATTAATAGGAAATTATGAAATGTCATTAGTGGCTCTAGGGAATTAGAGCTGTTATGAAAGTTGTATTGCGAAATTATAGTTTAATTTGTATTTGTCTCTGTTTTGTTACAAAAGATAAAATGTTGATAAACAGTTATTATGAAACCTTATTTAATATAATTTTTTGTACTAATATAATTTTCTGTAATCAGTAGAATTATGGCAAAATGCCGGCTTTTGTGTTTGTCAAAGACTATAATGACCAAAGAGTTGTAAAGACACAAAAATCCCAAGTAAAAAGTATAGTTACAATAACAAGGATTAACTGGAGCGAAGAACCTACGTGCTCTGTCAGACCAATTATGTCCGCGGTTGAAACCATAGAGGAAAGAAATATACATGCTACATCTTCTGTGTTCCTTACCGAAACTTACTTTTATTTCTGACTTTTCTAATGAGGCTTTATATGAATGTAGATAGATCATGGAAGTCTATATTTTTATTATATAGTTATTATTGTGCCTAAGTATATTGTTAAGGAACAAGATTTTTGTAACCTAATTACTATGTAGCGCCTGTGTCTCGGCTAGCTAAGGTGATCTGAAACGATCATCGAAACTAAGCAACGGTCGATGCGAACGAAATATTATTTAGGTTCTTCTTCTTATTTGTATCAGCTAAGTGCTCTGGTGTCAAGAGTTTTCATGCCGCCCGAAGGCCTCTAACTTGGCTTAACGACTGTTCGTATTAAAACTAACAGCCGGGATCTACAATTTAACGTATCATCCGGCTCACGGTAGCGCCCAGATGAAAATGCCACTAGAAAAACGACAGTCTTGTACATGGTCACCCATCCAAACACAGTTCGCATCGACCGTTGCTTAGCTTCGATGATCGCGTCAGATCACCTTAGCTAGCCGAGCTACAGGCGCTACTGTTGTTGTGAATATCGCTTTTCTTGTCCTCGTTAAATCTAGAGCACATTTACTTAGTAGCTACGTAAGTTTGTAACTCTAAGCTCGAGCCTCACAATTCCAGGCTGGAATTTTTACGCGGACCAATTTCCCTGATTACTTCTTCGCAAGCGGTAATTTTGTGTCGGAAATTCGGAAGTTAAATTCCAGACGTGACGAAATTTCGCTCTTACGCTCGCCTCGCTCGCTCTATTCGCTCATTTCGCTCACATTTTGTTAGCTTTCAGCGCTTTTCGAGAAATAGGGAATTTGAGTTGGTATCTTCTTTGCGTGGGAGTTTCTAAACTTTGTGTGAAGTTTCAAACTCCGTACCTGCTTTTTGTCGTGTGAATTAGGTTAATTTAAATGTGCTTCTGTACTTATCGTTCCTAAGTAATTATGTTTTCAAATTGTTTGCTTTGCAAAAGTTACTTAATTTGCCTTAGAAAAGTAAGTACTAAGTGACAATCTTACCAATATATCTTATTAAACAATCATTTCTTAACAGATTTTAGTATTATATGCGTTAACTATTTTCACGACACATAATAAATTAATACGTAAATTATTGTTAAATAAACTGAACTAAACCTAAAAAAGGGGTAGAGTCAAAGTAGCCCAAAATGCTAGCAGCATCGCCACGTTGGATGGCAATGCTTAGTTAAATATGTAATTTATTCACAAAGAAAAATTGTACTAATCAATATTCGCAAAGTATACAAAAGCTGCTTACTTATGTTTATTTTATAATAACTTTGACCCGCTAATTTATCCATGTTAATCCGGAATAAAAAGTAACCTGTGTTGATCCAGAGTCTTACTTATTGTCAGTATCAAATTTAATCCAAATCGGTTCAGCGGTTTGAGTGTTAAGGAGTAACAAACATACACTCACACACACACACAATAACTTCACATTATAAACTGAGGGATAACTGACATTAAAAGTACATTTCATTTATTTTTAAGTCTAATATACCTTTAGTGACCCGTTTAAGATCAACATTTGCCGCTCTAAAAAGTTTTCTATCGGTTACTCAATAAATTCTGGTCACAATTTACCAACCAAAATAAAAACAACCCCTATTTGCTTAGATTAATAGATAGAATATTAGATTAGATAGTATAATTTTAGTATAGTCTTATCAGGCAACATATTCTTCCATAGCCTTTCTCTAGATTAAAAAAAACTCTATTTGCTAAAAAAGCCACCAAAGTCAAAGTCAAAGTTCTTTGTTGGTAAATTTTAAATTTACACGTCATAACACATTAAATAATTTAAAATTTTATATAAAATAATATTATCCCGGTCACTATCACCCGGTCTTATGTCTACTTCTCTTCTTCCCCAGACTGCGTCCACCTTCAGCTGTACAAAGACCTGAAGGAGCGCCAGAAGAACGGTCAGACGAAGGCTAGCCTCTCGCTGCAGCAGTTCCTGGGCTTCGAGTCAGGGTTCACGCTCGACAAGGAGTCCAACACCCTCGCCATCCTCTGCGAGGACGTGGTGCCGGTGCTCGCGTTCGATACCAGGGAGATCTTGATACAGTGGAGGGTCAAGGTAAGATACTATGACGTCATTGCTCTCAGCCAATCATAACGCTCGTTTTGAATCGCGTGAACTAACGCGTCTGCTTTAACAACTTTTGCTGGAAACTTTCTCTTCTAAATTCTTCTTCTTTATTCAATGAAGAATTCTTCTTTTTTAACCGACTATTTTGACTGTGACGAAAAAACAATAATAAGAATTGTTCTTTATTGAATAAAGAAGAAGAAAGGTCTTTTCTGAAATCTAGTAACATCAGATCAAAGTAAAGAAGTTTTAACATCGTTCGCTATCTTTAACAACCCAAAGGCTTCATAGTGTGATTATCCACGTCATTTCAAGATAAGAGTGTTATCTGGCTTAACTTTATCGCTAAGATCGTAGTGTTATCTGGCTTAACTTAATCGCTAAGAATCGTAGCACTTTACATGAGCTTCGTAATAAGTTATCCTACGACCCTGGTAGTTTTTTTACGTAAGCATTTGGCCAGTAGCGCGCGTAACTTCACGAAACGACCTCTGGCCTAACGTAGAGTGTGCCTTGTCTGGAATAACTGGTTTTCAAGGAGGCTGCCGAATCACATCGCTAGGTACTTAGCGTTGAAATTTTACCAAGGGGTTTTTTATGAACGGGGGCTGCCGTGTACGTTCCAGGTGCAGCACAACCTGGGCAGCAGCAAGGAGTTCCCGGCGGTGCTGATCTCTGCGCCGGGCGGTAGCGGCGCGCGCGCAGGCCCCGTGCGCCTCCACGCGTGCGGCGCGCGTCTCGCGCTGGCCGCCGCGCGCCCGCCGCACCTGCTCGCGCTCTGGGACCTCAAGCTGCTCAGGCTAGTACTTTACAACTGTATTATATCATTAGTACCTGGTTACCAGTTTCTGAGATGATGATGACAACCTGGAGACAGACAGACGGACAGTGGAGGCTTAGAAAAAGGGGGTCTCGTTTTAACCATTTTGGTACGGAACCTTAAAAACAATACTAGGGCCAGGATAAAACTAGGGACCGTCTGATTAAAAAGCAGACGTTATTACCACCGAGCCACACTCGCGTTATTATTATAGACCCTTGTGGAAATAATCCTATTTAAAAATACCTTCTTTTGGCATTCTACAAAATCAGCAAAGAACCCAATTTGGGAGCCTTTCTCTAATTGCGTTTTAGAAACCTTTGGCTAATTGTAAATGCTCATTCAACTAATTCCCTACCTACCCAATTTACTTAATGCACCCTAATTAAACAAACATCCAAGCGATCACACAATGACCGAGCGCCGGCTTCTAATCCGGATCACCCGGCTTTTTACACGGATGTAACCGTAATCACATTTGCCCTAAAACTTTGAAGAACTCTGTAATCTCAACAGAACGTTGAAAAATAGCCTCATTTTTCATTCCGGCCTAATGTCTAAAGCCACCACGACTTAAAAAAATAACAATCGCGCGTCATAAGTTTTTGACAGTGACAGATGACAGTTGAGAACTATTGAACTACAGAATCATGTTAATAAGTACCTTAATTGTGTAAATAAAGAATGTATAGATGTGTTTGATACTGCGAACTGAATAAACGGAAGAGTTACTCCATACAATTGCCGCTTAGAATTTGGATCCATCTACGCACACAATTATACTGCTATCCCAACGAAACACGCATACACAAAGCTCGCACGCGATTGGTCGTATCAAGGTCGCGCCACCGACCATGGTGCGCGGGTGCGCGGATAGCTGTTTTGCCCCGTCCACCGCGGTATTTTACGTTTGTAAAATACCGCGGTGGGGTGGAACCATTTTATCGACAAAGTTACATTTCTATTTATTCTAGTTCGCTGATTTGATAGCATTTGAGTTTAAATTCAGTGGATTGCAGCCCTAAGTGCTAGCTCTCAGTTTGACCTAGTTACAACCGGCGTATCAACCAGGCCGCGTGGTTTTCCACTGAAGTGTCAAAACAATCCCTGGATTGTGTTTTTCCCGCGCTTACCTTTCTGGAATGGCTGTTAAAAAGTTTGTTTCCACCAAAAGTTGTTCTTTCGGCTCTAGTAAATGGATGACATCGTTTTTAAAGGATTTTATCGTGTTTTTTCGCACGGAGTTGGATTTTAGATAGGATAAAAAGGCGTGAAAACATTTTTGTTGAAGCGAATGTAAAACGTTTGGTTTAATATTTTTATTCGTTCTTAAGTTGCGACTGATAAATACCGTGTTACCTTAGATAAATAATTAATCGCCAATGTTCATTAGGCGGGGTTTGAACTAAAAAAGATCTCGTCATACATTTTATAAGCGACTTCTGGCCTATGACGTCATAAGCTAAGAGTATTTTTAATAACATATTTAATTGACTACATTGCTTGTCCAAGTACAAAACTAGAATTTTATAGAAATCTGAAACATCGAATCATATTGAGTTTTAAAATATTAGCAAGTTGAAATGGCTAGATACATTATATAACTTGAGTCAATAGAGAAAACATTCGAAAGTTCATCTCCTCTCACTTGTATGAAGCGAGTGTGAGCAAGAGGGAGCAATCAGTCTCTCGAATGTTTTTTTTTGTTGACGAGAGTTATATAACTCATACACTACCCAGCAAACTTACTTTTGCGACACAAAGAGAAATTAAACATACACATAACTAAAAGAGCGAAAATGAACATTTCATTTCTCAAAAAACAATACAACTTATTATTTTGTACATTTACTTATTGTTCTCTGTGAATCCTTTCCGGTCCCCGGTAATTGAAAATCCCCAATGATGCGCGAAACTTTTTACTTCTCTGTTTGTGTTCGTTAGTGGCCAGAGCTAGCCAGAAAGTGTCAGAGCCAGCCAGAAACCGCCAGAGCCAGACAGAAACCGCCAGAAACAAAGCCACTCGTCAGAGATGTTTGCGAGAATTTCACACAGACTTTATTGAATTGTGGCTTCGCTACGCGGAAATATTGAGCCTTTATTCTTGTTATTTCTCTAAACCGTGCTCGAAATCAGAATTTGGGGCTGCGGTGTTAACGTGCGGTATTTTGTTAGAGTTTTTGGTTGTATAACTTGGGTCAAAAAAGAAAATGTTTGACAATACATATTTCCTCTTGCGGAGATTTATGCAAAAGAGAGAGAGAGTGAGAGAGAGAGATATGTTTCTTCTTATCTACATAATATACATATTTTACTGTTAGGCTTAGAGCACTCGGTTAAGACCTGCACACAACGGAATGGCAGATGGCGGCATCGCGCGAGCACTTTCAGTAGCAAACAATTTTCATTTAACTATCTAATAACTAGCGATAAATCGAACTGAGTCTTGGCTTCCGATACCAAGAGACGCTTCTGCCCACAGGCCTGTGCCGTCCTCTGCCATTAGGTGGCTTGTATTCGCAGCAGGTCTTCTAATCTTCTTGTCTTTCCAGCGGTACTTAGGATGTCTGCTGGTCAGTGACTGGAAATAATTATCAACTCTATCTACATAATGGAAAAGACCAATATCGCTTGAGCAGTTCAAAAATACGCCGTCTGCGATCGGTTTGTCAATTTGATTGCCCGTAGTACATTTGGAATTGTCAAATGCAAAATGTACTGCACGCTAGAGAGCGATAGCGACTGCAGACAAGTCATATACCAAACGCTGCGTTGCCATTCAATTGTGAATTCATTCAAATGTGGATTGCCCCTAAAGAAGTCTCAACGCCAATTTCACAATTATTTTAAATCCATTCTTAACAAACCTGTTCTAATGAAATGTCATTCAAATAATTTTCATTTTCATTGAAATGATATTTTAATATTTCTTTTGAATCTGTTAAAACACAAAGAGTTGTTAAATGTTAATGAATTCAAAAACAGAATTCTTTTCAACGTTACAAGCAAACAAATTAAGAGCGATACAAAGAAAATATAAAAGAAAGCTTGGGGAACATGGCCAATTAGGCCGCAGAACCAATTACAGGAATATTTTTAATAAGCTGTTAATTAACTCATTACGGGACGTATTTACTTACGTAGAGTGCGGGACGGACTCAGGCTTCATCTGGCCAAGTTATATATTGTTGGATCTTTGGAGAGTAAATCGGGAGAGAGTTAAACTAGCATCCTTCCTTATTATATTCGTTTAAAATTCTACAATATTAACGTTATCAACATTAACAATTCAGAATAATATAATTGAAAAAAAAGTGATATTAGTTTCTTCTTTATAACTTTAAAGATCACTGTATTAAAATTTGTAGAAGACTTTTTAAAAACAGCTGATATAATTTTATATAATAGTGATTTGGCACTCTATCGTTTTTGATTATTGAGTCAAGTACATAATATTTAAGGGCTAGCTCCGTGATTATTTTTTCAGATACTTTCAGCTTCGGTCAATAACACTAAAAATAGTAGCTCTATCTTTTCCAGTGGATTTTAAAGTATTTTCCAAATACGCTATTTTGCTACCCAAACCGCCACAACATAGATTCATAGATGTTTATTAGCCTTATCACGTCCAAAAAACATACATACCAGTTATTATTACAGAAAAGAATAATTAATAAAAATATATACATTTATGTAGATCATACAAATATGTTAGAATTTCTATCATCTATAGTTTAAGACATCTGTGTTGGTAGATGCATGTACATACATATGTATGTATATGTAGACTAAAGGAAACAAACGCCTCGCTTTTCCCGGCTATTGCCGTGATTTATCGTTGAGCAATAAAAAGTGCTACTTGTACGTCTGTCTGTATGAGCAGGCCCCCAATATCTCCTGAATCCGGCCCCAACCACTTCCCAAGAAGGTTTCCTTTTATGAGAATTTTTGGAGGATTTTTTTCTCGCCCTTTAGCGATTTCATTATAATTTACGATTTAGGGAAATGGGAGAGGATCCCCGTTTTTATTCTTTTGTTCAGACAACGTTATTATCTCGTAGTCGAATATATTTCTTAATTAGAACAGTTTCGAACAGTTGTTTGAGCTAATTAGAGTTATTTGAATGCTGATTTTTTTAACGTTTTATTTTAGCAACTTTCGTGAAAATGTTTAAAGGGAAAATTGGTTAGCAGTTTAGCAAAAATCTTTTACAAAGGGCTGAGAATCTTCGAATAATTGAATGCCCATTGATTACTAATGATTTTATTTAAACAAAGTTTGCTGATCAGCAGTTTTCATAACCTTATTTCTAAATCATTTTATGTTCCTATGGCTTGGTATTTGAGACATAAAACTTCCGTTCATAGACTTATGGAAATTTCCAGACTTTTCAAAGTCTGTAAATTTCCATAAGCCTGAAGCTCTTACGAATCTTCTTGTATAAGACTGCAGATTTCGTTTTTCGCCACTGAAACTTGAAAATCAAGTTAAGATTTCTATGATTTTTGCACTTTGCCTGAAACCATGAATACCATAAAGTTGACTCTTCATGTATTTGGCAAACAATTACAATGTACGGACGGAATATTTGTTTTTCTTGTGGCATATTGTCACAAGTCTTGATGTTTAGCAGTAACTTACCATCGATTATGGATAGCGAATATGGCGTATACCATTTAAGTATATTATGCTATGTATACCAGTTGTATTAGTAACCATAATACAATCCAGAAACGGTTTGAAATTAAATGTGTCCTAATACATTTATTTTTACAGTGTAAACTCTATATAACGACAATTAAGGGACTCAGCATTTTATGGTGTTATAGAGAGTGATCGTTAAATGGAGAGAACGGAATACAAGCTAAATCAACTAAAGCCAATTGATTTCTATGCTTAAGACAGTTTGTCGTTAAATGGTTACATGGAGTTTACACTGTATATCTTATATATATAAAAAAAAATACCATGTCACACTGTTAGTTACCGTACTCCTCCGAAACGGCAAGACCAATTTTTAAATGCGTATTCAGTAGGTTTGAGAATCAGCTACTATCTATTTTCCATACCCCTAAGTGATAAGGCAAAACAACGTTTGTCGGGTCAGCTAGTTTACTATATTAAGATCTAAGCATAGATGTTTTTCTATCAAACTATATGAGTATCATTCCTATGCCCTTTTGTATTTATCGACACATTAATTAAAGGCATTATCCCTATTATAGGTATATCGAAAAGCAATTTATTGAGTACATTGGATCCTGCAGACGTATCGGGTAACGCCGGGAGCGGGCGCCTTGTTATTTATTAATTTTATTAATTTGATGGAGGGTGCCAGTTCGGGTATTTATTGCGTGTGGTGTTGACAGTGGTGTGTTCTATTTTTTTCTTCAATATTTGGTATTATAGGTACCTTCATCTTCTTCTTCGTATAAGTTAAGTGGCCAAGCTCTAGTGTGGAGAGTTTTCAAGCCGCCCGACGACCTCTGACTAGGCTTAATCGATTGCTTGAACTAAGACTAACAGTCGGTACCTACAATTTAACGTGTCATCCAACCCACGGTAGCGCCATGAAAATGGCAGTTAAAAAACGACAGTTTTGTGACCCATCCAAACATTATTATTAAATTTAATTTTAATTTTTAAAATTAATACTTAAATAAATATTCTATGAAAGTTTAGAGGGTCTACCAAAAGTAAAAAAGTAGAAAAAAAAACTTTTGAATATAATGTAAAACAATGCTTAAAAATTACGTTTGTTGTATGGGAGAGGGAGGTCAGGGAGACCTCCTGAAATATTTATTTTATTTATTATGTTATAATTAATTTGAAACTTATAAAGAATATACATTATTGTTTCTTAAATCTACAAAAGAATTGACATAAGATTCTTTATATACATCAATAAAGTCTTTGTTTGCCCTTGCTAACTTGAGAACATCCATTGAGAAGTCTCATCAATTTGATCCCACTTGAAGAATCTCTTTGATCCACACTTCCCCTTGACTTTCCTCCTTCCTTTTTCTATAGCCACCACCCCATAACGTTGCGTCGGAGCTTTATTAAATTTTAAATTTAAATATATACGAGGAGGAATATTATTTTTAAAAAATATTTCTGAATATAAACTTATTTAATGTGATATTCTAATACGTTTTTATCGATAAATACCTACCAATCTTCTTCTTCTTCGTATAAGCCTAAGTTGCCAAGCTTTGGTGTCGAGAGTTTTCAGGCCGCCCGAAAGCCTCTGACTTGGCTTAACGACTGCTTGTACTGAGACTAACAGCCGGGACCTACAATTAAACGTGTTATCCGACCCACGGAAGCGCCCAGATGAAAATGCCACTTGTGCATGGTCACCCATCCAAACACCGTCCGCATCGACCGTTGCTTAGCTTCGATGATCGCGTCAGATCACCTTAGCTAGCCGAGCTACAGGCGCTACAGTACCAATTAATAGCTTTGTACAAATGAAACTAATTAATGAATAATCCACAGTTTGAGCACCAGTTGTAGCACAAGCGTTCCAATTGAATCCAATTAAAGCATTCGGTAAATAAAGCAAATGATTTACAATACATCAAGGGAGATATAAAGCTGTATTCACAAAGGAAACAGAAAATATTAACTGTAGTATTTTATTAGCTACGTAGCTTAGCTCTAGGGTTGAGAGTTGTTTTGTCACATCAAAGGCTTCTGACATGACTTTTGGTAGTAGGGTGTGTTATGCGTTAAGGTATTATTTTTATATATTTTTTATATTTTATATGTTAACGAATTTGTTTAGGTATATCTTTATTTTCCAAGGTAATATAAATAATTTATTTTCGGTAATGATTGTTATTTTTTTTTTTAATGGTTCGCTAGATAGTTTATCTGCAAAAAGTAAATTATTGATTTAGATTTTGGTAATGAATGAGATAATAAAATTACAGGTTAATGAAGATTGATAATGAATTATCATATAAATAAAATTAAATAATAATCATCAGAATTGAGTTAGTAATTTTAATAAATAAGCTGTACTTCGATTTTACTAATTGGTGACGAAATTACTAACTATTAAATACTCCTATACTCTTAAAACTTGTCTTATTCTAGAAGAACTAGAAATTATTTCAAAGCGTACATTTTTGATAGCATATAATTGATATAGATATTATCGCTTTATTCGAATTCGTTAAAATTTCCCTAAAACTTTAGATATTAATAAACGTGTATCTAATCAAACTTTTATTTTAAATTAAAAGATTCAATTCCAGCATACTCCTACAACATAATACGTAATTCGAATACTTATTTAATATAGAACTAAAATAAAATTATTTTAAGAAATGTAATTCTCATATGTATATATTTAAAGAATTATAATGAATTGGAATCCTTCTAAATCTTCCGCAATCGATTTTAAACATTTTCCATAAACAATTACAAATACTCGTATCATATGGCTTTATAGATAACTACAAATTCGCTTTCTCTTTCTCTCTCTGGCCTTTAGAGTACATGGTTTACATCGATATAGTAATGAATTTGTACAGACACACAATATGTAATTAATTTGATGTATCGAGTCTGTTTGTTGAGATTAATAGGGGTTTGATGTAAACCTATTCAGATTTATTGGAGCTGTTAATAATGCCTGTGACGACATTATGGTTTTGTATTATGAGGTATAATAACATATTAACTATATATGTCTGTTTCTGTTTACAACTTAGGTACAAGTTGAGAGTACACTTATAAAAGTATGTATATAAACAAGTCTAAATTAAAAATATAGAAATCCCCCGATTCAACTTTTGTGTGTTTTGTAACGGACCTCTTGGATTAGGAAATTATCACAGTGTACGTATTCTACTAATCAAGCCCTAATCCTTAACTATCAAAAATGTAGGTATAAGTATAGAATTCCTTAATTTTCTGTCATCGCCATATGATCTGGCTAAATTCTTTAGTTTACAAATATATCGCTATAACTTATTAATCATAAAAGGTTAAAATTATTTGATAAAATAACTTATAGACCGTCTAAAGAACAATACTAAGAATATGAATACCAGTTTAGGTACCAATCTCATTTACGAATTAAAAAAAAACGAATCGAAAAATCTTAAATTACATTATTTTATATATAACTAGCCGCGCCCCGTAGTCGTACCCGCGTTAATGCAGGATAAAAAGTAGCCTATGTGTACCCTGGATTAGCCAGGGTCTAAGCTATTTTCACAACAAATTTCATGAAATTCTGTTAAACCGTGAAAGAAAAGCAAGAAAAAACCCGTGATGAAGTAACAAACACCCACACAAACAAACTTTCGCATTTATTATCTTATATATAAAATTTCCATGACACAATATTAGTTACCGTACTCCTGCGAAACGGCTTAGCCGATTTTTACCAAGTTTTATATGCGTTTTCAGTAGGTCTGAGAACCGGCTGCTATCTATTTTTCATACTCCTAAGAGAGGCAAAACAACGTTTGCCGGGGTTTTTCAGCTAGTATTAGTATAAGATTTATTACGATAAACGGTAAATTTAAGATCGTGCCCATGTCAGTGCTTTAAGCTTTTTAACATATTTTATTTTTCATAAAACGGAATGTATTGGATCAATCCGTTTCAATTTACAAGGAAAGTATGATAAATGAATGCTCAGAGTGAATAACGGCCAACAACCGCTACTATCGAATTAATTAAAGTAAACAGTACAGTCGAGCAAACAACTCTGTAAATTTTATAACATTTTTCATAAAAAAAAAAACTACAAAAAAAACTTGATTCACAAAATTAAAAATATTTAAAGAAAATATTTTTTTTTATAGTATAAGCTTCTAGGTAAGTTATTAAAAATATACTGTATCGATAAAAATAAAACATCTGTTTTCATTTGTACCTAAAACAAAAGCACTGTGTTCAATTTTGTATGTATGAAATGTGTGCAACTACTTCAATATACAGTGTAAACTCTATATATCGACACTGACTGAAGGGACTGTGCATTTTATGGCGTTATAAAGAGTGGTTTGTCGTTAAATCCAGTGACGTTACATGGCTTGTTTACACTGTTTATAGGTATCAAATTAAAAAGGTTTATGAGTCTATGGTAAATAAAAATTACAAGATAGTCGTCATTATAATAATAGTGTTGATAGATTTTAATTTTTCTTCGTGTTCCTATGTTTGTTTAATTGAAGTAGATATCAAATAAAACATATTTGTATTTTTACTTATTAGGCATTCCAACAGTCAGCTGTATTTGTCCGTAAAAACAAAATGGCTGCACCAATTCTTTCCCGTGTAAAAGTAACGTAGATCCAGCGTTAAACGGCCGGCATTGTCGGCTCGGGGCCGTTTTCAATTTCCGCCGCCGATTTATTGATGAGAATAAATTTTTTGACGATATATTTGTTTCGGTTCGTTTCGCGGATCGCTCCGAAGGGGTTTTTCGGTTATTTATAACGCCTATTTACTTATTCAATGGAAATGGTAATATATTAAATAGGTTTTTTTTTATGATGGATAGGCAAGCGCTAGATCGCAACTCACCTGATGCTAAGTGATGTTGCGATCTAGGGTGGAGCGCGCTTCCCTAGAAGAAACCGATTCACTCTATATATCGGTATGAATTTAGGAGTGAAATTGCATGAGTTTGTTAGTTTTCTGTTTTAGCTAAACGTTTATGTACTTACAATCTACAAGTCATACAATCGTATTCGCCATTAGAAATTGGTTACGCCGCGGGAATCGAATTCGAGGCCTTGCTCTTTGCAATCTGATGCACAGACCATTTGGCAACCAAGGTAGCATTAGATACAATTACAGTGTAGACTCTATAAAACGACGCTGAAGGAACTGTGCATTTTATGGCGTTATAGAAAGTGGTCGTTAAATGGAGAACATATATCATTTGTATGGAATACAAGCTAAACCAACTAAAGCCGATTGATTTTGACGCCTTAGAGAGTTTTTCTTTTAATTTAATTTTATTTGAAAGTCCACAAAACTGTTAACAAACTAGATATAACTAACTTAACCTAACTTAATTAAACTTACAAATGTTTATAAACTACTAGATGTGGGCCTAACTATACTAGAGTTTGTCGTTAAATCGAGTGAGACGGTACATGGAGTTCACACTGTATATTTAGTTACGACTCTTTATTTTTTAAATCTTACTAGACATGGTAAAGTCATAAAGCAAGTCAAAATTTCACTTAACACTTTTCCATGAACCTGTACATTAACTTAATCCGGCTAACAGCTTGCATTGCACTAACTGTGCACAATAACTTAACTGAACGAGCCGGCTTTAAGTTAACGCGAGTTAAGTAATAGCTGTTGACTAAACAGGCATTAGCGGATTACTTAGTTACTTAGTTAACTTGCTCAAGTGACACAAATTACGCCCGGGCGGACCGCGATCAGGCGCTTGTTGACTTGGGACCTTATCTAAGTGAGATTACTTGGGTCTACACCCTACTAACATTATATAAGCGAAAGTTTGTGTGTGTGTTTGTTACTTCTTCACGCTCAAACGACTGAACCGATTTCGATGAAATTTGTTTTTTTTTACTCTGAATTGGCCAGCGCTTGACCACAATTCACCTGATGGTAAGTGATATTGAGGTCTACGGTGGATGGCGCTTACCTAGAAGGAACCGGTTCACTCTCGTCTTGAAAATCGCTAGATTGTAGTCATTGGGGAACAGGGAATTCGGCAAGGAATTCCAAAGTTTTGCGGTTCGGACAACTGAGGTGGAGGCAAAACGCTTTGTGCGTATGGAGATAGGTAAGACCCTGGATTAACACATAAGCTACTTTTTATCTCGGATTAACCCCAGCTAGCTTTTAATAAATAAAAATAATAAAATTACTCGTATCCAAGAATAGACAAAATAAGGAATAAGTATATTAGAAGAAGTTTGAAAATAGCACCAGTGAGTGAGAAACTAAAGAGTGGGAGGTTAGCGGGGTATGGGCATGTGATGCGTAGAGAGGAGATGCATGTTAGTAGGAGATGTATGGAAATGGAAGGGCAAGATAGAAGGGCAAGAGGCCGACCGAAGAAGACATGGATGGAGTGTGTGAATGAGGACATGAGAGAGAGAGGAGTGAGTGTAGAGACGACGGCTGATAGAGGGGAGTGGAAGAGGAAAATTTGCTGCCGACCCCACCTAGTGGGATAAGGCAAGGAAGAATTAGACTCGTATTATTCATATTTGACTTTATTTTTTGGAAAAAGCGAGTGTGGCTCGGTGGTAATAACGTCTGCTTTTCAATCAGACGGCCTCTGGTTCGATCCCGGCCCTACACCAATGACTTGTTTTTCAAGTTACGTGTGGATTTGCACTCACTTTACGGTGAAGGAAAACATCGTGAGGAAACCGACATGTTTGAGGACCACAATATCCGAAGACCTGTGTCATCCGCCAACCCGCACCTGGCCAGCGTGGTGGATATTGGCCTATATTTCTCTCCTCATGAGAGAAGACCTCGAGTCCCAGCAGTGGGAACGTATAGTGGGCTGCTTATGCTTATGTTGTGACATGGTTCTACCTAGTTTCCTTGATATACCTCTCCCAGAGTCGTCTAGAGTTACGCCGAGCGAATCCCTTACATAAATAACCGAAGCCCACAAAGGAGTTCGGTTCCGTATTTTATATTCATCTATTCTAACTGCCTTTGTGTGCTCAAAGGGTTAGGCAGATTCTAAACTTACCCCGTACCTTAATAGCGCAATACCACGTTATTACAAGACAATTGATATTGTTATTTAAACGACCTCGTTGGCGTAATGGTTTCTATGCCGGACTGCCAATCAGAAGGTTCCGGGTTCGATTCCCACTACGCCTAACATTTATGTGCACTAAATTTGTTGCCTGTCGGTCTGAGTGCATTAATTTTATAAGATTTTGGATTTTATTCAAATTTTAATCAATTACAGAAAAAAAAAGATTAAAATACTATGTAGAAACTCAAAGATAAAAAGAAAAGCACAAGAAAAATCAAAACACTCTACAATTTAAATTAAAGTAAGCTCACCATCCAGGCTCACCCAAGATGCTGGCAGCATTGCCCCGTGGGTGTTAAATATGTATCTATACAGAGTATGTATGTTTGTATGTACATATATGTAGTATATCTGTTGTGTTAGCAACCATGATACAAACTAGAAATGGTTCAGTATGGGGCTAACCAGCCGTGTGTGAAATGTGCTCAGTAAAAAAAAGGTTAATAGTAATTAATTAACATGGATTTCTTCTCTTCTTATTCCTTGTCTTATCGCACTTAGCAAATCTTCTTCTTCTACTTACTTCTAGCTGACGTCATCTCTACACTCATTCCTTTCTCTCTCATGTCCTCATTCACACACTCCATCCACGTCTTCTTCGGTCGGCCTCTTGCCCTTCTTCCTTGCACTACCATTTCCATACATCTCTTAGTAACATGCGTCTCCTCTCTACGCATCACATGCCCATACCACGCTAACCTTCCACTCTTTATTTTCTCACTCACTGGTGCTACCTTTAGACATCTTCTAATTAATTAACATAGATTTCTCGTGTTAAATTGTATGTAAAGGGCCTCTTGATATTTGCATCAGTGTTTGCTTTAACATTAACGCCTTTTAAAAAAATACAAGATCAAAAAATAGTAATTTATTGTTTTTTTATTATGCCTATTGAGAATGGGCAAAGATACTGATTTAGTTTTTTTTTGTGAATTGCTTGACATGTAGTAAGATATCGATAAAAACAAGTCGATAATCGTTTAATCGAGCGCGACGACCGTCACTAACGTCTCTATTGCCTTGGAAAAATACTCGATAGAAACCAACCGTAGTGCTGTGGTCGAAAAAAAAACACCAAAATTAACAAAATATTTGTAAAATTGCTTCAAAGTTCAATTGAAGTAATTTCGTACTTTTTATGTGTTGTAATCCGTTCTTCCTTCTTCATTTATAGATTTAGAAAAGTACATTATAAATATATTTTTTCTTCTTATATCAAGAAAAAGAAAATAATTAAATTAACTTCCACATATTACTTCCTCCTCTATAAGATACATACTAAAGACAATGCCTATTAGAAGGCAACTTTACTCAATCTCATATTAGATGATAATGATTTTCTTTTTTTTTTATAAATCTAGAAGTTTTCTTTTGCACTAATTCCGCCATCACTATTTCCCTTTGATATTGGCCCATCTTTTTAATGGGAAGGGGACGGGAAGATAATCTCCTGGCGTCTAATGTGAGTCGTTATTTGAGATCGGTTGCCCTGATCGGGGCTGCTTTGTTGTGTATTGTTTGCCAGTTGCAGATAAAAAAAGTAATTTATTAAACATCGATTTATCGTAGAAAGTATCGATAGATTACAGTGCTATGATGTACCTATCTTATCTCTAGATTTTTGCGTTCGAATAATCTTGATGGTATTTGAAATTAGAATTTTAAGTGGACCATACTATTATATTTTGTGTCTTTTTATTAATTTAAAAAGACAGGGATGGGTGGAAATGAGACATTAACTGCAGCGTTGTTTATTAACATAGTTTAATAATATAAACACATTTTTAAATTTAAATTATGATTTAAGTAACTATCAAGGAGATAAATAAATATTTAATATTAAAGGGGGTTCCAAAGAACAAACGTTATATTGTAGCAATGATATACTCGATTTTTAAAACGACATTACGAAGACCCTCTAAACATTCACAGAATATTAAATTATATAATCATTAACTATTAAAATAAATTTGAAAAAAAATATATAAATATTTTTACATCAAACATGACATTTGCAATTTTTTTAGATAATGGTACGAAACCCTTCATTCTTGAGCCCGACTCACACTTGTCCAATTTTTTATCGAGTTTCTAATACTAATAGTTACTAATTTACACTATCCTATAACATGCATACTTAGTCAAACCGAACATTGTACCTACATTATTGCTATAATTCGGTACCCTATTAAGTCTAGCTGCATTCCACGTTCGTTCGGCGCTGCTCTAGCAAAACGTCGACGTGACATGTTTCCCAATGGCCGTCGATATAACCGACCGAATTCAATATCTACTTCATAATACAATGCTACCAACTGAAGCTAACAAATATTCGATAAGCATAAGAATGTAAAAACTTTGGCGCCAAAATACTTCGACCTAACCTCAAATCAAAGAGAAAAAAGTTCTAAACATGAAAAAGGTCTAAATCACAACATAAACTAATTTAATATTTTTTTATGTTCGATTTTCAAACAGATGTTTAAAAATCCTGTTTTGGATGGAACACGTATAATCAACGACATGCAACAAACTCGATTTGTGACATCATGAAATAGTGCTCTCAGGAAAGCCGCGTCGAATTTTTGTTATTCCGACTGTTTTGAGTCCCGATACCTCGCTTGGCTGATCTCACGCCACGTCCATATGATGCCAACGCGAACAACCGACGCGTGTTCGATTCAAAATTCGAATCCTTTTCAAATTCGGAACGTTCCGTTCCCGCGTTGACGGCTGACATTTATATTTTTCTTCTAATGAGCGTAGCACGTGTCCACTATTATGCCAGGAAGTTGTGCTTTAGTTTTATGTGTTTTTAAAAAGTTTTAATATTGCGAGGGCGCGCTTTGTTCGCGGGCCGTTTTAGTTTTACAACCGGAACGTGGTTGGTTTATTCGAGTGCTGTGTTGCTTTAATTTGTGTCGTGTTTGCGAGTTGACGCCGGAACAGCAGTTTGTTTTGATTGTTTGGGGGAGATTAAAATAGTAATCATAAGGAAAATCAAAACATACTCGTACATGATTTGTTTAATCCGCTTCTTCGTATGATAAGTGGCCAAACTGTGATGTCGAGAGTTTTCAAGCCGCTTGATGGCCTCTGACTAGGCTTAACGACTACTTGTACTAAGACTAACAGCCGGGACCTACAATTTAACGTGTCATCTGACCCACGGTAGCGCCCATAAAGTGGTATGAAAATGCCATTTTAAATCCACTTTGATTACGTAAATGAGTAGATTTTTCTTCCTATAAATGATGCTGACTCTAAACATCGTTGTTCTTATTTGCTATCCGTTGTTACTTGTATTTGGCAAAAGTATTGACAAATACGTGACAATTCAATTACAGGCAAAATACTTTTTATCTACTAAAAATATTAGATAAAATGAGAACCACTTTTTTTTAATTTTAGGACACATTTCACACACGGCTGGTTAACCCCATACTGAACCATTTCTAGTTCGTGTTATGGTAGCTAACACAACTGATATACTACATATACATACATACATACATATTTTATATCGATACATATTTAACACCCAGACCCATAGCCAACAAATTTAGTTCATCACAAAGATGTTGGCCGGGCCGGGAATCGAACTCGGAACCTTCAGATTGGCAGTCCGGCATGGTAACCTTTACGCCAACGAGGTCGCCACTTTATGGACAGGTGTGTCGAAAACTGTGTGAGAATAAAATAATCCTACATTTTATTCTCTCCTTGTATAAAAGTGTAGGCGAATCTCCGGATGCGGATGATCAAAATGAAATTCGTTTAGAAAATAAATTCGAGAGGTCTGCGAAACCGGCGTACAAAGAAATCGAGAAAACTCAAAGGAACATCTGTCCAACGCAGCGTCTGCTCTGAACCGTGCTGTTCTGAGAAATAGTACGAGTAGGTACCTCATATAATGACGGCTTGTACCGCCTTTAGCTCGGCTAGCTAAGGTGATCAGACGCGATCATCAAAGCAAACAACGGTCGATGCTGACGGTGTTTGGATGGGTGCACATGTACAAGAATGTCGTTTTAAAAGTATCATTTTCATCAGGGCGATACCGTGGGTCCGATGACACGTTAGATTGTTGGTTTTGACTGTAAGTCTTAGTACAAGCAGCAGACGCCCTTAGGCGGCTTGAAAACTCACGACACGAAGGTCTAGCCACTTAGCTAATAAAATATTAAAGTAAAATATGCTAAGAGCAAATTCTACTACTATGTCATGTTCATATTTATGCCACTGTTAGACCAAGGAGTACTTTACTCAAAAACTCTGAATGTCACTGATATGTTTAGACGACGTAACAGTTATGAGAGAAAAATAACAGTCATGATTAACACCAATAATGTATCTTCTTCTTCTTCTCCTTTACCATTTCCCACTAGGTGGGGTCGGCACAGCCTGTTTTTCGCTTCCACGCCACTCTATCAGCCGTCATCTTCACAATCACTTCCTATACCAAATGTACCTATATTTCGGAAAAAAAATCTAATATAGTCTAGTCAACAAGTGCCTTTTTGGTCAACTTTTTTCAGCAGTCTCCGAAAATTATGAGTGTCATTCGATTCGGAATGGCATCTAGATAGTTTTCGAAAAACAATGAAGTTCCGCTGAGAAAATAAATAAAACAAAGAAATTTTTGACCACGGATTATTGTTTATTGATCTGTCCTGTAGGCACCTGAATTTTTTCAAATTTTAATTTTCATATTTAATAAGTTTAAATAATATTTATTCATTCAAGGCCGAAGGAATGGCTGGCTCAGCTCTTGTCTCTGGTTATCATGACAGAAGCTGCTCGAGCGTGGTCTGTGGCGGTATCCCAGTAATGCTCCACCAGCTGGCCTCTCCTCGGATATTGCAGCCTCGTTCGCCGCTCGCGAAATGAAATTCCTCTGGTCGAAAACTGCTAAGATTTCTTCATAGCCGAACACTTTTAGAGATTCATTAAATTATCATCATTATCGTCCAAAAACCTTCCCTATTCCACTGCTAAGTATATCCTGTAATAAGTAGAGTTGAAATATTGAAATCAAACTCACGCATGTTACAACGTAGAGAAAAGCTCCCAAGATAAAAGGAAATATTTTATTGGGGAACGATCGCGCTGGCGTAATGGTTACCATTCCAGACTGCCAATCAGAACGTTCCGATTCGACTCCCGGCACCGCCTATATTTTTGTGCTTAACTAAATTTGTTGGCTATATCTGTCATGTGTTAAATATGTATCTATTTATAGTATGTATATGTAGTATATCAGATGTGTTAGCAACTATAATACAAAATAGAAATGGTTAAGTATGGGGCTAACCAGCCGTTTCTGAAATGTGTGCAAAAAAGAAAAGAGAAAGAAAGAAAGAAGATAACTTTAATTATTTTTTTTTTAATAATTTAGGAAATATATTTGTCAATTTTATTATACTTTCATAGATCGTAGTGGTTTTGACCATTTGTCGGTCAGCGGACTGGAATTCTTAGCCTAAGATAATTTTGTACTCGCCAATCCGAACCACAACTCCTTGGAAATTTCATCTATTTTTAGCCAAAGAAATACTTAACCACATTTTATAATTCCATTATTTATTGCAAGTTCGAGCTATATCCGTGAATGAAAAGATCGTTACGAAACCTTAGCAAAGAAAAAACCCAAGGGGGCTTAGAAACCCAAGGGGGTTCCCATACATTATAAAGTACAAAATAAAGTTTAAGGAAATTTTATTTCATTTTATTTTTATAATTTAATTTGATAGCCAAAACATACTTTTATTTATGTATTTAAATGTCTGGCACCTACTATTATTGATATATAGAAAAAAAATACGAAAAAAACACTTTCATTGTATGGAGACCCCCCTTAATATTTTTATTTTTTTATTTTTAGTATTTGTTGTTATAGCGGCACGGGAAAAACATATCTTGTGAAAGTTTCAGCTTTCTAGCTATTACGGTTTCTGAGATACAGCCTGGGGACAGAGAGGCAGACAGCGGAGGCTTAGTAATAGGGTCCCTTTTTTACCTTTTTGGTACGGAACCCTAAAAACTGTCTCCAAACACCTAACGGTGTGTTCCGGAAGCCTCCTTAAGATCCAATTAGGTCAGAGTATTGCTAAGTTCTATTGTTTCCACCCTTCTGGTCAAATGTAATAAATATAAAAGTGTTTATATTTATCTACTTACTAGCTGACCCGGCAAACGTTGTTTTGCCTTATAAATTATTTTTATTATATGACACGTTCGTAGATTTACCATAGCAGCGCCATCTATTGATTACTTACTCAACCCAGTCGAAAGGTATCGACATCTGTTAGAATCATTTGAAGTTAACAGATAATTGTGACTGTCAAATAATAACAGACAATAATTAGCAATAAATTAAAATTGCGACTATAATTTGAGATTTAAACTATCCTATCTCTCAAGTTGGATCGAACTGCACATGGTGTGCGAATTTTATTATAATCGGTTAAGTGGTTTAGGAGTCCATTGAGAACAAACATTGTGACACGAGATTAATATATATTAAGATAATAGTCAAATTATTTCAATAATCATTTGTAAACGCCATTGTCTTTACAATCCCCAAAAAAGATTGCTGCCACCCGTATACTAGGAGTAATCGACTAAATTGGTAATTATCCTTTAATTAATATTTAGTTAGCCGCGCCGCGGTGGATGATCGATGATGACATATTCTATTAACAAATAGGGGAATATGAGTATTGTTCATTTCTATGATTGTAGATGTGTCTCCAACTGTTTTATGTCATTGTTATGGGGTCTTTATGGGTGTTAGTGATATTGACTCCTTAAAGCGTTCCATATCATCTGCCGTAGAACCTCGATTATCCAGCCCTCAGTTATGCGTATTCGCGATTATCCGGACTACAGAACAATTGTCCAAAGTCATATTTTTGCAATCATGAACGTGTAGTACGGAACTGGCATCACCCCGCCCGCGCCGGCATCTCATCGGAAAATCGAGAAAACCTGATTTTCTTCATACTTTCGACTATCCGGATTTACGATTATCCGAATTAGTCCGGTTAATCGAGTTTCTACTGTATGTTCTGTTTCCAAAATATCGCAGAACGACCGAAGTCTGCATTAATATTAAAGAAAATGTCTTATGTGTTGTTTTCCTGGTTGCAGGCGTTACGGCGTGGTGGACAAGCGGTTCTGCGTGGAGGGGGGCTCGCGGTGCGCGCGGGGGGAGGGGCTGTGGGTGTTCGCGGCGGAGGGGGGCCGCGAGCTCACCGAGCTGCTCAACTTGCACAGCCACGAGCCGCACTCGCGGCTCAGCATCGCCTCCCGGAGCGGCTCGGGTGAGGGGACATTCACTTATAATAATAATAATGATTTATTTTCAGGCAATATACCCATAATAAAAAAACAAGAGAAATAAAATACAATAATAAAATGCTAAATCTAAATATACAAATCATTTCCTATTACTATTCTGGTGTACAGATATCCAAAACCTATACATATGGCTATATAGATCCCCGGACAGGCACTGCAGTATAGCATTATTCGATCTCCGTATTGTATTCCAGAAGGAAGCAATACGGGATCGAATAACCGCAAAGAAGTCAGGAACCCGTGCATCAGCAAACATACCCGACGCGCTGCAACATCTTGGCAAGCCCATAAGGGTGCGAAATGCGTCATTATATTGCACCCTTATGGTATGGTACGATCTCCTGGTGTACTTTGTCCAGAGCTGACATGTGTATAGACTCATGCAGTACGCTTTGAACAAAGTAACCTTCACATATTATAGTATTCACTTATCTTCTTCTTCTTCTTCTTCCTTGCCTTATCCCACTAGGTGAGGTTGCCACAGCAAATTTTCCTCTTCCACTCTCCTCTATCAGCCGTCGTCTCTACACTCACTCCTTTCACTCTCAGTCTTCATTCACACATTCCATCCATGTCTTCTTCGGTCAGCCTCTTGCCCTTCTTCCCTGCACTTCCATTTCCATACATCTCTTAGTAACATGCATCTCCTCTCTACGCATCACATGCCCATACCACGCTAACCTCCCACTCTTTAGTTTCTCACTCACTGTTACTTTCAAACTTCACATACTTATAGTATTCACTTATAGTATAGCAGAATAAAAACAAAAAATGTTTTAGTGAGAGTGTGTAAGAGTTCCATATGATGTCAAAACCAAAAGACGGCAAATAGCACGGTACAAGGGCTACGGCCTAGAGACAGACGCTCAGTCGAACAGCCGGACAACAGTCTTAGTGATGGGTTTGGTTAAGTTTACCCAATAGGGACCCTATTGGGTAAATCCTAACATAGATAACCCGATAGCGTCTGTAGCACGACTTACTTTTTGCCGCAATCTTGGAGGTAAAGAAACTGGCGATTCGGACAGTCCTTCATTGGGTCACCACAAGACAACACAAATTTTTCATTAAATTCATTAAAAGTCGTTAAACCAAGCCAGGGACCTTCGGGCGTCTAGAAAACTCTCGATATCAAAGCTTGACCACTTAGCTCATACGAAGAAGTATAAGAAGATCCGGTACGGAGCGATATAATGCTTTACAAACACATATGTACATATACGAGTACATATGTATGTATACACTAACAGTGTTAACAAAAATACATATTAATCTTCAAAAACTTCGATCAAAAATGTACTAGATTTAAGGTGATGTCTCTAAAAACGGCAAGGAAAATAAGACCACAAGTAAGAGTGTGGTCTTATTTGAGTTTGAGGAATTTGAGCGTTATTAGTATAGTAATACAGTTGAATTTTCTAGCGCTCACTACGTATAAAATTGTTTAGCTGTTATCGCGGAGCAAGATAGCTTATGTTTATTACGGCACTAGTCGAAATTCAACCTTAAGATACAGTGGTAAGGTTGACTTGAATTGAAATATTTTTTGTGACGTAATACATATATTGTAATAGATACAAATAGTATAGTAAACTCGTGCCATTTTTTGTGCTGTGTTTGTATGCAACACTGAATGTGAAGTTCAAAACCGTTTGGTTCCAGTGCTAGAGAAGCGGTTCTCAGACACGAGTTCCATAGACGAGTGTTTCCACCCGTCCCTACGCTCCAGCTCGCCGTGCTGGCCTCCCGCCTCGCAGACCATGCACTGCCTCTCCGAGCTGGACTCCAGCGCTGAGGAAGACCGCCTCCGGAGGCCCAGCTCGCTGCCGCGCTGCTCCAGCTGCATCGGGAAGATCACTCATTTGAATAGGTAACAGATACTATTGAATCATGCTAACAAGAGAGAGCCACTGCTGGGTATATGCCTCCTCTCTCTCTCTCTCTCTCTATCTCTCTCTCTCTCTCTCTCTCTCTCTCATGTAGATATAGGCTGATGATGATGAGACTCTTGGATACATATTTTTTTTACCAGCTGTGTAGCTGGTTAACCCCATACTGAACCATTTCTAGTTTGTGTTATGGTTGCTAACACAACTGATACATACAGATCTATACATATACTGATGCATATACATACAAACATATTTTTAGTATTAGTTAACGTACAGGAAGAGAGATGAGAGACATGAACGAATGTTCAGTTCCAACAGTTTTTTCACCTCAACATTAAAGAAATCGTACACAAACTTGCAAATTTCGTTCATGGATTGTTCCCCACAAGTGGACTGATGATGCTGTTTATATCTGACCTTGACACCACAAATTGTGATATGTGTAATTACTGGCAACGTTTAGTTGCACGCGAAGACTATTATCTTATTGTAGTGCGGCACTTATTATCTCATGATTTATCATATACAGAAATGGGCTTAGCTATTTTACTTTTGAAACATAGTAAGTGTACATAGGCGTTGATTTACGACACATTTATAAATAATAATATCCGTATAACTGAAGTCAAAAAGAAAACATTAGAAATAAAATAAATAAATAAATCATTTATTTGCACGAAATATACAAAGACAGTTTCATTATAAAATATGTACCCTATAGTTATCACTATATAAAACTACGTATTTAAAAGGAATACTAAAATTGATCATGACCAAGACCATAACCTTGAGTGTGAGCAAGACGAAGTGAGCTTCTTCAAATGCAGTATTTAGATTAGAAAAAGTTAGTATGCACTCAATATATCCAAGTGGCATCCAGATATGCTGGATAGAAAAGTACATTTCTTCGCTGTTATAGGGATTAAGAACTGCAAAAACGATGATTTTCCGCAAAGATAGAAGTTAAAACTCTATTCGCTCGCATTTATTGAAATAAAGAAAAAAATTAAATCGTATCCGAGCTCCGCTGCGCTTGCTTGCACACATCCGATTATTTAAGCGAGAAGACATACTACATTTTAAATGTTTTTTTATTGACATAACTTATGGTATAATGTCGAACCACTTAAGTAACTGTTCGTAATAGATCTTTTATCAATTAAGAACTTATCTTTCTTTAACGAAGATTTTCCGCCTAATGTACTACCTCTGTTATTTTTTTTCTTGTTATAAAACAGTTTTTTTTTTAATTTGGTGTGCAATAATGTCAGGTAGGTGCATTTAAAAATACAATATTGTATTGTATTGTATTTTTAAATGCACCTACCCTTTCATTTAAAAAAATACAAAACTTCCATTCCAGGTGTTCCACAATGACGCCATCCTCCGTGCTGTCCCCGGTGTGGACGATGGAGAACATTCTAGAGAAGCGGTCGGAGTGTGACCGCGCATCCATCTACTCTCGCTCCAGCGGCAGCGCGTCCGACTACAGCGTGCCGCGGACCGCGTGCCCTAACGATAAGAGCTTCGACTCCAAGAGAGGTATGTACAATCCCATAGATGGCGCTAGTATCGAGTTAAACTACGTAAACTTTCATTCACTTACTTACGAGAGACGCGGTCAGTGTCACCGCGTGTCTATCTACTCCCGGTCAAGCGTAACGGCGTCTGACTACAGTTTGCTGCGGACCGCATGTCTTAACGATAAGAGCTTCGACTCCAAGAGAGGTATGTACAATCCAATAGATGGCGCTAGCGTCGAGTAATAATACGCCAGCGTTCATCACGAATTTACGAGAAAAGCGGTCAGTGTCACCGCGTGTCTATCTACTCCCGGTCAAGCGTAACGGCGTCTGACTACAGTTTGCTACGGACCGCATGTCTTAACGATAAGAGCTTCGACTCCAAGAGAGGTATGTACAACCCAATAGATGGCGCTAGTGTCGAGTAATAATATGCCAGCGTTCATCACGAACTTACGAAAGACGCGGTCAGTGTCACCGCGTGTCTATCTACTCCCGGTCAAGCGTAACGGCGTCTGACTACAGTTTGCTACGGACCGCATGTCTTAACGATAAGAGCTTCGACTCCAAGAGAGGTATGTACAATCCAATAGATGGCGCTAGCGTCGAGTAATAATACGCCAGCGTTCATCACGAACTTACGAGAGAAGCGGTCAGTGTCAACGCGTGTCTATCTACTCCCGCTCAATCGGCGTCTGACTACAGTTTGCTACGGACCGCATGTCTCAACGATAAGAGCTTCGACTCCAAGAGTGGTATGTACAATCCAATAGATGGCGCTAACGTCGAGTTAAAAAACGCAAATATTCATCGCGTACTTACGAAAGATGCGATGCCGCATGCCCTAACGACAAAAGCTTCAAACAATCCAATTGATGACGTCAGCATCGCATGATAACTATAAACATATAACTATGAACCCCATTGGTTAAAACACGCTAATGTTCTTCGCGGACTTAATGTCCCCTAAAATGCGCTACAGACTGTCTTTGACAACGTTAATAGCTTTGACTCCAATAGATGGCGCTAAAACACTCAAAGGTTTGTCACGCAATCACTAGAAGCGGTATCGAACAGTATCAGACACTGCCTGACCACAGCTTACCCAACAGTCACAATAGTAAATACTACTGGGACAGATTAAGTATCAGTTTCTAGCAAGCCAATGCAGACCATAGAATAAGCAACTGTTACTACATAAAAGTAATTCTTCAAACAGTTAAGCTAATTGTTATTGTTCCTCGTATTGCAGGCAGTCCAGTGCCGTGTTGCACGCCCACGGTCCCCGCCAAGCAGGGCTGCCAGGGCTGCTGGCAGCAGAAGCCGTGCTGCTGCAGGAAAAAGGCCTTCAATGGGCCCTACGAGAACTATGATGTGCCAAAGACACCTATGCCTTTAATACAGGTATTTATATTTTTTTTTCTGTCTTATCCGTTTTAATCAGAAGCTAAAATTAGCCATAGGCTACTTTTAGCGCCTAATTGGCTACACTATCTCTATACCGAATTTTCAAAAATTAACAAATACACATACTTCATAAACGTTTTCCTTTATAATACGCAGAAGTATAATAAAGATAAATGTGATCTTCCAGGAGCATCCTATCGACGGCCCTCCAGATGCCGCTAGCTTATACGACACACCAAAGAAACTGAAATGTCTCATCAACGGCCAAGCCTGTTGCTGCATGACCGACAAACCTAACCAACAACCCGAAAACCACAACGAACCGGCTAACAAACACAACCAACAACCTACGAGCAACCAACCCCCTGAAAACGAAGAACCAAACGCAAACTACGTCAACGTAGTCCCAGTTACCAAAAACCAAGAAATACCTGAAACGCCCATAGATTACGGCAACTATGCAAACGTAGATTTAACTACCACATTAGAGAAATTCGAAACGTCCCTACAAATCTTGAGAAGTGCAGGATTCAGTCAAGAAGAACTGGAAGCTTTAGAAGACATACCGGAACACGACGACGATATATCGACAGCAACAATTAACACTGTCCACCCTTCTACTGAATGCTGTCATCAGGACAGCTCGAGCAGTCACAAGAACTGCGACAACATCAGTAGAATCAGCCACTTCTCGGATCCTACACAGCATTCTGACACAGACAACACACTAAGCACCAGAAGATCAAGCTCCGCTGACTTCACCAAAAGACACGATGACGAATTCAGCGTCAACAGCCAAATTTGCTTCACCCCTACAGTGCTGAGGAAGGCAAATAAAACTGAAAGGATAAATGAACGTCCACTTCTAATAGTTGAACCATCAGATTTCAAGATCCCCGAGCCAAAAAGCGAGAATATAGTCACGAAGTTTCGAGAAGCTGTCAAAATCAGACGATCTTCCAGCGTTCCGAGCAAATCTGATAAAAACAGAGATTCCTCCAGCTCGAACGATTCAGGAGTGTCCACAGGGTCTTTGAAACACCATAAGGGGGATTTCGACTTCGAAATGCCGATAACAAGTTCCAAATCGATTAAGAAGCATTTTAAAAGCAAGCAGGTGCGGAGGTCGATGACTCCGGTTCATATTGCCAAGTCGAGTTCGTCGGAGCCGTTGAAGAACCTGACATTTCAGTTCGAGGAGGTCGCCACCATGACCAAGTCTAACTCGTGCGATGCCGATACGCTCACCAGGCGGAAAAAGGGAAACGGTAAGACATTTTCTTAGTATGTTTTGTGAGCCAGCTTATGTAATTAGTTTTGTCATTGACTTTTTGGGCTCTGCTTAGCCCAAAAAGTATATGGAAAACTAATGATGCGCCTGATGCTAGTTTCTTCTAATTTCACGTATTTATAATGCGTTGGTTTTTAACTGCTTAGGAATAGAAACCCTTCCTCAATAATCAATTTACTGACTACTTTTTCTTTTACCCATCCGCAAAACCATGTTTAAAATTGGTGAAGTGCCGTTATTTAAATTTAAAATCAATTATTTACTAAATATCTACAGCTTGTCTTGCGACAAAGGCTACATCCAAAGACTTCCTTTGTTCTCTATCTCTAGCAACGATCATCATAGTTCCTGCTATTCTCTTTCTCATCTTCCCATCGTTTTCGTTGCATTCCTCTACTTCTTACGCCATCTCTAGGGTACCATTCTGTTGTAATTGTAGTCCACTTTTCTTGCTTTAATCAATTTTCTTCTTTCTTTATATTACATTTATGATGCCTTGAACATAGGCTCAAGGTTGCCAGTCTGTCTGTATTTTATCGGATACATTTTGGAGAGTGTGCTATGGAGCTGTACAATTTAATTCCCGCTTCTCCATTCCACTACAGAACGAGCAGGGGTACAGCAAAGAGACACCGATTTACTGTCGAAGTTCCGAGGATTCGCACAAAGCGTTTTGCTTCGACCTTCATTGTGAAAACTGCGAAGCTTTGGAACTCTCTTCCTGAGTCTCTTTTTCCCGAGAAGTACAATTTGGGGGTCTTCAAATCTAGAGTAAATAGGTTCCTTCAGGGCAAGCGTGATACATCTTAGAACACAGTCAAGCTTAACATCAGGCAAGCTGCGGTCAAACGTAAGCCCATTTATCAATAAAAAAAAAATGTTTTAATAACTAATGTTATCTATTCCAGTGGAGCCGGACTCCACGGTCCGTCACAGCCAGCTCACCACGAAGAGCACGTCAAGCGGCGCCTCCGACACCTCCGACTACATGGAATCTTTATCGGTGTCGTCATTCAGCTCGTGCGATGTGTCGGTCGACAGACACGCGGCGCGCCCGCGCTCCGGCAAGGAGTATGCCAGCATAGACCGCAGCGCGCTCGTCTGCGAACGAAACTAGGATTTTAGATTTTCCAACTTGAGAATTTGAGAATTTTGTGGTCAAAACCGCTTTTTCTCGCAAAATAATTTGTACATTTAACTGAACAATAGGTAAAAACCATCCTTGGTTTAGAAATGAATGTTTACTGTCTTACGTCGTAAGTTCTCTAACTTGAGAGTTTAAGAATTTTGTGGTCGAAACCACTTTTTCTCGCAACATAATTTGTACGTTTAACTGAGCAATTGATAAAAACCATCCTTGGTTTAGAAATTAATATTTACCGTCTTACTAAGAGGGTAGTATAAAAATACCGGCTACATGGAATCTTTGTCGGTGTCGTCATTCAGCTCGTGCGATGTGTCGGTCGACAGACACGCGGCGCGACTGCAGTTCAGCAAGGAGTATGCCAGCATAGACCGCAGCGTGCTCGTCTGCGAACGAAACTAGGATTTTAAGTTTTCCAACTTGAGAATTTGAGAATTTTGTGGTCGAAACCACTTTTTCTCGCAAAATAATTTGTACGTTTAAATGAATAATAGGTACAAACCATCCAGTTGATATCAACACTGTTTAAAAATGAATATTTACCGTCTTACTTGATTTAAGAAGGTAGTTTTAAAATACCGGCTACATGGAATCTTTGTGAATGTCGACGTTCAGCTCAAGTGACGTGTCGGTCGACAGACACGCGACGCGATATGTCGCAAGGTATGCCAGCATTGCCCGCACTATTATAGTCGACAACTTCATGGAGTCGTTGGAGTGTATGCGACGTGTCGGTCGACAGACATGACGTGACCTTGAGACTTATTTTACTCATTTCGTGAGGAATGTAACCTGATTAGTCAAGAGATTTTTTTCTCGAAAAATAATTATTGTTCTGTTAACTGAACAATCGGTACACAAACCATTACCTGGAACAAATATTTACGGACTAAATAAGAATGGAATCTTTTTCGGACGCTATTTAGTTCGTGCGACGTTTTGGTCGACAGAATTCGCTCAGGCTCGCCTGTTAACGACCTAAGGAATAACAGTTTTCTTTTATGTGAAGAACGTATTGAAATTTATATAGGCTAGATCATTTTTTTTAGTTCAGGCAACTAAACAATTGGTTTTAAAACCATTCCTGCTTGTCCAGTTGGTTTCAACTCTGTTCCAATCAAAGTCAACGAAATTTTAAGGTCTTGTTTGAATTAAGAATGTAGTTTAAAAGTCACGGTTTATATATACCTAGTTCTATGTCTTATTTTTTGAAATGTAAGACTACCTTTTGATAGATTTTTGAGATTTTTTATAAATATAGTATTTTCAAAAAATGGTAATTGTAAATTTGAAACTTTAATGGAAATGAACTTATTAGGGGTAAATGGAACGGATATTTGTATTAATTTGTCTTAATACATGTCCTAAGTCATGGCTGGAATGTTAAGTATTTTGACTTAATGAACGATCAGAAAAAACAAACATACTTAATTTAATTAATATCTAAGAGTTTAAGGCACAGAACCTTTTAAATAGATCTCTAATTTAAAAAAAGGGTTCAAGCATTTGGGAAATCTTAAAAGTTTGTACTTAATATATTTGGCCGCAAATTTCCAGAATTCGTAGTGCAAAAGTTGTTTGTGTAGACGTAAAAAAGTTACTTTAAAAGGGCTATTTACCAGCTAATAGTGCCTGTAAAACTATTGTATTGTCCTATCTGAATACAATTTGTAATACAAGTGTCAGTAAGAAACCTTTATGGCCAAAAATACAATTGTAAAAAACTAACTAATGAGAAATGTGTGTTAATTTTTACCTAAAACGAAGACACAATATTGCGATAAATACTAAAGTTGACGCCAAACTGAATAAAGACATTATTTTGGAAGCATTGTAACAAACACTTTTCAATATAAACAAGAAACATGTTTATTCTTAACTAATATTAAGAAAAAAAATCTTATTCCACTTGGGTAAGAAAAAAACAAAAGTCCCAATATCGGAATGAAACCTTAATTTCAATTTGTTAACCTACAGTTCTAAACTGTTCAAAGCAATAATAAATTAGCGCATGCGATAATACGAAATGAAAATATCGTATTCGATATTCGTTATTTATTTTTAAAGTTAAAATTGTGGATAACAGATAAGAATTTTATATTTTTTAGGACTCGACATATAATTATATCATACTTGGCAGCAAATGGAAATAATATTAAGAAAGCAAGCTCTTTATATAAATAGTATTTTATGTAATTTGTACTTATACTTATTGTAAAGTCATTTAAAGCTTTGTTTGTACTTATACTTACGTATAATGAATAAAGAATTAGATTGCATTTACTTGTTTTTATTCATAGAATATGACCACAACATTTATTTTAATTATTATATTGATATATTTAGCATGAGCCTAACCAGACGTGTGTGAAATGTGTCCTAATATTTAAATATTTTGATGAAATAATCCTAATTGTGTTCCAAAAAACTTTTATATTATACAGTTATTTTACTTACTCCTATAAGGCTGAACGCATAGGTTTACATACGAAAATAGATAGAAGTACACTCATAAAATTACTTTAACTAAACAAGTTGGCGTAATGGTTACGATGCCGGACTGCCAATCAGAATGTTCCGGGTTCGATTCCCGGCACGGCCAACATCTTTGTGCTGAACTAAATTTGGCTGTCATTCTGGGTGTTAAATATGTATCTTTATAAAATATGTATGTATGTACATATATGTAGTATATCAGTTGTGTTAGCAACCATAATACATAAATAGTTCAAAATGGAGTTAACCAGCCGTGTGTGAAAGGTGTACTAATATTTAAAAAAATATATATATAAAAGTAATTTTTCATCCACTGAACTTGACAGGTTAGCAATATTGGCAGAATTCAATTGATGGGTTCTCAATTCATCAATGTATTTTAGTGTTTTATGAACCGATTTAATTTTTTTTTACTATTGAAAAGGATATAAATCTGAAACGAAAAAAAATATAGGTTTTACCAGTGGAATAATATATTTTGTAACTAAATGCTAATCATCAAGTTGAAAAATCTGTCGCCAATCATCTAATTGTTTTTTCGGCAGCCTCCTATTCCAGTTATTCCAGGATAAGCATGCTCTACCTTAGGCTGGAGTGTAGGTAACTCATGTGACTACGTGTCTTGTTTTTTTTACTTTTAATGGGCTTGCGCTTGATCGCAATTTGGTGGTCAAATGCCTAAAATAATAGTTTATGCAATTGTCATATAATGAAGGGTATTAAACACGAGTGTGAGTTTATGAAACGAGCGCAGCGAGTTTCATAATAAATAAATAATAAATATAAATAAATATTAGGACACATTCACACACGGCTGGTTAGCCGCATACTGAACCATTTCTAGCTCGTATTATGGTTGCTAACACAATTGATATACTACATATTTTATATAAATACATATTTAACACCCAGACCCACAGCCAACAAATTTAGTTAAGCACAAAGATGTTGACCGGGCCGGGAATCGAACCCGGAACCTTCTGATTAGCAGACCGGCGTGGTAACCTTTACGCCAACGAGGTCGTCGAATAGTAACGAGTGTTTTAATACCCGTGTTATATGCAGTTGCATACACTACTTCTTCACTAATGCAATTAATCAAACAACAAGATTAAATGCTGGCAATAGTTTAAGAACTTGCCGCCATTAAAATCTAACCAATGAGAGCGCAGCTGTTCGCGCAGGGCCAATCAGAAGCGAGCTGTTCTTTTGATGTTATGAGATTTTAGGATATCGATGTGGATATTATACCATCATATGAAATTGCTTCAATTGAGTGTTTTGTTGTCTGCGCTATAACAGTAGTAATTATAAGTCAAGTATTGAAAACATAAGTAGAATGTTACAACATTAGTGTAGATAAAAACATAAACATCATCATAATCAGCCGTTTTACTAAACTTTCCTTCTTATGGGCTTCTTATGGGCACATCATGACCGAAAACATGAAAGATGAGAACATGGAACGTGAAAGAAGGAACCTGTCCATCAGATGTAACATGCTCGCGCGCAGATTTGCAAAATGTTCTTACGAAGTGAAGGTTACTTTGTTCAAAGCGTACTGCATGAGTCTATACACATGTCAGCTCTGGACAAAGTACTCCAGGAGATCGTACCATACCATAAGGGTGCAATATAATGACGCATTTCGCACCCTTATGGGCATGCCAAGATGTTGCAGCGCGTCGGGTATGTTTGCTGATGCACGGGTTCCTGATTTCTTTGCGGTTATTCGATCCCGTATTGCTTCCTTCTGGGATACAATACGGAGATCGAATAATGCTATACTGCAGTACCTGTCCGGGGATCTATATAGTCATATGTAAAGGTTTTGGATATCTGTACACCAGAATAGTAATAAGAAATGATTTGTATATTTAGAATTAGCATTTTACTATTGTATTTTATCTCTCTTGTTTTATTATGGGTCTATTGCCTGAAAATAAATCATTATTATTATTATTTGCATAATGTCAGTAATGAGTCATGCTGATTGTAATACCTACTTACAGCCGCCGACACTGACCTTGCCATTTATTATTTTTCAGAACAACTCACTAAGATGGTAAGATGAGTGTGGTATTGAAGTCAGGGTTACATTTAATACTTCTGAAGTATTGGTATTCCCAAAATATTGACATTTTGATACAAACATGCTGACTCAGTGAGGAAAATGCATAAGCAGCCCACTATACGTTCCCACTGCTGAGACTCGGGGCCTTCCCTCACGAGGAGAGAGATATAGACCATAATCAACCACGCTGGCCAAGTGCGGGTTGGCGGATGACACCCGTCTTCGGATATTATGGTCCTTAAACATGCCGGTTTCTTCACGATGTTTCCCTTCACCGAAAAGCGAGTGCAAATCCATACAACTTGAAAAACAAGTCATTGCTGTAGGGGTGGGATCGAACCAGGAGCCGCCTGATTAAAAAGCAGACGTTTTTACCACCGAGCCACGCTCGCTTTGACCGTAAAATACAAAGTTACATACTTTAAAACTTGTTGAAGAGTACATCCTTTACTTCGAGTACTAATATAAGCCCATAACTAAACTTTTTGTAATATTGGTTTAAGTTTTCTGTGCTATATAAATAATTAAATTATTTATATTTTATTTATTTATCAATGCAACTTTGTATGAATGGTCTGCGGAGACCTCGGCCCACTTCGATTATAATATTAATATAATAAGTACTCCATAATAATAATACTCAATGATGTAAAAATAACAAATCATGCTTCTGTATTTTCCTTTTAAAAGTTCAACCAAGTTTCTTATAAAATTGAGAAAGCCAAGGTACTGTTACATATTATGTATATGAATTGTTTAGAAAATGTGACGGTGGCTCCCTCAATCAAAGCACAAATAACTCGGTATTTGTATAACGTTTTTATTTCCTCAAGATGTTTTCCTTCATCTTAAAGCAAGTAAAAATCCACACGTAACATGAAAACTAAGTCATTGATCTGGGTCGAACCAGGGGCAGAATTGAATAACAGTAACAATTTTTCCTGACAATAATAAACCCAAATAAAAAACAAAAAAGAGTGAAATCGGTCCAGCCGATCACGTATGAGTGTGACCAAGGGATGTTTTATATAGTGATTAGCTGACCCGGCAAACGTTGTTTTGCCTCACTTAGGGGTATGAAAAATAGGTAGTGTAACTTATATGACACGTTCGTAGATTTACCATAGCAGCGCCATCTATTGATTACTTACTCAACCCAGTCGAAAGGTATCGACATCTGTTAGAATCATTTGGAGTTAACAGATAATTGTGACTGTCAAATAATAACAGACAATAATTAGCGATAAATTAAAATTGTGACTATAATTTGAGATTTAAACTATCCTATCTCTCAAGTAGGATCGAACTGCACATGGTGTGCGGATTTTATTATAATCGGTTAAGTGGTTTAGGAGTCCATTGAGGACAAACATTGTGACACGAGATTTATTATATTAAGATTATTATGACACACGTCAGAATAAATAATAAAATATAATATTATCATAGACTACTGTCGCATCATTCAGCATTGTTATTGTTGTATCTATTTCCATTGAAAGCAGTGACTAATATCAAGGGAAGTGGCGCCAGTTGCCAGTGTCTTAAATACCAGACCTGGGGGGCTGACGATACCTTAGCTAATCCAAATTATCGCTACAAGTAGTTTAAAGTTATTTACTTTAATACATTAAGGTATTAACTTTATTTCTAGTAATTAAATATCACCCGAAAGATGCCTTGAAAAATACACGAATTTCACTAAACGGAATGACTCTTTTAGTTCTTCCGGAACGCATTTAGATATTTGCACAAAACTTAGGCGAATGCTAATAAAATAGCGGATGTAATTTGCACCAAATTAACAAGTTTACACTTAATTAAGTATTTAGACCTTCCCACTATCACCCGCTATCATTTCTTTGACAAAGTGTACGCACTGTGTCCGATCCGATTTAGATTTGAACCTATTTACAAATTTAAAAGCGTAGAGGCGATTATGGAAAAAAAGATTACGAAGTAAAATTTATTTTATTTATTTGATTTATAGGCGAGAAGCAATATGCTGATGTGCCTTTATCACACTGAGTTGAAATATTTTTAAGAGTTCATAAAATGTCTGTTCACAGGTCAAAATCACTGATCACAGGTTAGCAAGAGATTTTTTTGTTTTCTGCAGCCAGCTATCAAGCCGGTTTTTTAAGCTATTCACTGACGTATTTAAACCTTGAAGATTATTTTTTTAACATCTTTTATAGTATTATCGTTTTTTTTTGGAAAGAATGATTATTTTCTTCAAGGTTGGTTCAGTCTCCTTCGCACGCTCAGTTAACAAAATATTTTACTCTTATTAAATCAAATTTTTAAATGCAATGTTTTCCGTGAAAGAGGAAGGGTTATCGGATAATCCATAACCGGAAGTAGGCTAAAGAAACCACCTCTACGAGTCTGTATTTTCCCATATTCGAAGGCAGTGCGTAACATCATCAGGCCACAGATTACTCAGTAGTTATAACGATACCTCCTGCGACAGAATAAATGCTAGTTTCTACTGAGCCAAGGCAGGCCATAGAATAAGCAACAGTTAATAATCGTATAATTCTTTAGACATAATAATATTATGCTTAGTACTCAGACTACAGGAATAAAGGTTTTTTTTCCTGTAGTCTGAGGTTTAGTATACTTTTATATAGACTTAATATCACGAGCATAATATTTACGAGAATCGTTTTCAAAGAAAAAGGGTTTGTACCAAAACTATATCAGCTCAAATATTCACAGTTACTTTATATTAAATTATGTAATGTGTGCACAATAAACGATTTTCTTTCTTTCTTTTCTTTGTTCCTTTCTTTCACAATAAAATGACCAATATTTTCGTAATACTAAAAACAATTTTATATAGAATATAAGGAAAAAGAAGTTAATTTAATCGTGCTGTCAATTTAGCACCAAAATCATCATCGGTATTTAGATGGGTGACCATGCACAAGACCGTCGTTTTTCAAGAGGCATTTTCATCTGGGCGCTACCGTTGGTCGGATGACTCATTAAATGTTAGGTCCTGGCTGTTAGTCTTAGTACAAGCAGTCGTGAAGCCAAGTCAAAGGCCTTCGGAAGGCTTGAAAACTCTCGACACCAGAGCTTGGCCACTTAGCTCATACGAAGAAGAAGACTACGTAGTTTTGTCAAAATGAATGCCAATTAAAGTTACAGCATATACTCGTACGTGTACCAAAATCAAAACATACAAAACAAAAGCAGAGTACATGTTACTATAAGTTAAATTACACCAATAACTTACGAGTCGTATGTACATGCTAACCTATGCAAAAAAAATTTTGCACTTGCTGTAAACCCACTACGCTCACTCGATCATCTAAGCCGAAGCAAACACCAGATTAAGTATCAGTTACTTAGTCGTCACAGAATACGCATCAGTAAGTACGTGCGAGATTACGTAAAATAAAACCTGCGCCGGCGCAGCAAGCGAGTCAGTCGTGTTGCAACCAGCTGAGAACATGGACGTGCGGTCTGCTCTCCTCGGTGCCGTGGCTTGCGCGTGTCTTGTGACTGTTCTTGGGGAAACTGGTAAGTTCACATCAAACCTTTTAAGCTTCAGACCTTTGGATCCTTCTCTCACGAGGAGAGAAATATAGGCTCATATGCACCACGCTAGCCAAGTGCGTGTTGGTAGATGACATATATTTTCGGATATTGTGGTCCTCAAAAATGTCGGTTTCCTTGCGATATTTCCTTTACGTAAAGCGAGTGCAAATCCCCAAAACCATTATTGTAGGGCCGGGATCGAGCCAGAGGCCGTCTAATTGAAAGCAGACGTTTTCCAATCTTTTTTTTTGTGTTAAACATGGACTAACTTTGAAATAAAAATGATTTGATCTGATAAAAACATACATACATACTTGTATTTTGCAAATAAAAGTTAATTTATTAATTATGGTTTACAAAACAAAAAACAATCAATGCAATAGCCAATTTTTTTTGTGTGTGAGTCATAAAAATGTATTTGTTAACTTATAACTTTATTACATTTTATCTTATAACGACACATAATTCATGCTATATTTATTCAATAAAAGTCAATTATGAAATTTAAAAAAAACAAAAACACTAATAAAACTAATTTATAAGGCCACTCCGGATCGAACCTAAACCCATAGCCAAATTAAAATAATTTATCAAATCAAATTTTGAAAAATGTACCGCACTATAACGTCAGAAGACATTTATATCGGATTGCAGATTTTGTTAAGTTTAGTATTAAAATGTACTTACAATTAAACCACATACTTAATTTAAAACTTTTTGTTGTCTGTACACATCTGCACGTTATAATATATTTGTGTTTGTAGTAATTTTAATTAGTGCATAAAATAAACATTAATATTTATGATAAATTTGCTGAAAGTAAGTAAAAGTAAAAAGCATAATTGCAGAATAACGTTTTTGCATTATCTAGTCATAAGAGTAATTCATAATTTTAAAACTTTTTAATTTTTTTAAAAATACAGCGCGGTAATGCGGCTAGCTTTATGGGTACCGCTATCGGGAATTGTCAGGAGTGGGTTAATGGGAAAGACGGGAGATGGGAGAGGAGTGTTGGAATTTATTTATAGTTTGAAAATGAAAATGAAAAATATTTATTTACTAACTTATTACTAGATTACATATTCGCTTGAGACTACTTAACTAGGCAAGGCCTGAATCTAAGTAGTCCAATTCAACCTGTTTGCTATTTAAAATAAACTTAACCTCTAACAAGACAGTATAACAAATAAAACATAATACAAATAAAACAATGAATACAAAGATTCTTAAAGTATCGTCATATAACAAATTTGTTAAAGTTATTAAATAACTTAATAATATATTTATTACTCGAACCAATTGTTATGTTTGTACACCATCAATAATTTGTATTTTCAAATAAAGCTATGTTCGGTCTCAAAGGATCTGAAACTTAGATTTATTATCCTGGCATGTATTCAATTAAGCGTCTTTACCTTTTAACTGATCTAAATATTAAATATCATAATTATAACCAATAAGTCTCACATTTTACGAATATAATACGAGAAATAATTACTGCGTCCTGCGGTCTTACGCGCATTAATACGGGATTGTATATTACATAATATAATAAAATATTTTTTTTATTACATAACATAATATGTATAATATAAATACAAATAAATAAATACTAGGACACATTTCACATACGGCTGCTTAACCCCATACTGAACCGTTTCTAGTCCGTATTATGGTTGCTAACACAACTGATATACATAACATATTTTAGATAGATACATATCATGTGGATAGCCAATGTTCCGATTGCCCGAAGACCTTAATTAAATCTTCCCGATCAAACTTTATAAGATTCCGCTAAAGAACCGATAAAGGGCATTTAATGTAAAGGTTACGATAATGTAAGTGTTACAGTGTAGAAACACTCGTGACTTTCTGATTGCCCAACAACCGGCCGGCTTGCGTTGTTGTTCTGTACGCTCTGCATACTGGCATAGAGTAATCAATACAATAGACGCTTAACCTCTTGTTGAATATCGTACTACCAGTATCATAACATAAGATAAGATAACCATTTATTGATAATTATTAAATAAAATAGATGTCAATATGTAATACAATCAATATATTTCAATATGTTATAGATGACATTCGATACACGTAGTGCCATCTTTTCCTCTGGTGCGGCTCCTCAAGGTAAAAACGGGACCCTATGACCATGGACTAATAAATATTATAGACATACAAACTCTCTTTCTAGACGTATAAATACAAACACTCAGGTCACGCAATCTACTATCGCTATATCAGGATGCGACTGCAGCGCGTTGCGGAATTTGGCGGCAACTAAACTACATCTTTTTATTGTGAATATCCAAAAAATCTTCGCACCACCTAACAGTTAGCTTCGGAAACCTTATTGATAGCAGTTATTCCAAACTAGTCATTCTTCACCTTCGGTCGGTGTATCACTCTTGCAATTACGTGCCCCGATGGTTAAATGCCCATAGCTGTAATATGTTAAAACTCTTGAAAGAAAAAGTTGAAAGAGATGAAAGTCCTTTGCGACCAAACATTTTATGAAAAAAAAAACTTGGCAGAATTGTCAGACAGATCGAGAAACAGCAACAACATAATTTATTGGTAAATACAGATTCACAAGTCATTTTACAATACTTGAATGTTTATCTATTATTAAGCAATTTGTCATTCAAAAAAATATTTTACACTAAGTGTAAAATATTTGTGTAGTGTGTTATTAATTAAAAAACATATTTTAACTTTTTATTAAATAAGAATTATCTCGGGAAGCTGTATTTCTGAAAAACTCAGGCAAATGGTTAAACCTGGGTCCACCAACATACACCGATAATATAATGTTAGATGAGATAAAATAGGAATCAGCAACAAATAAATAATGAAGTCATTTTATGGATTTCCCGTTGCAATCACTTTATTCAAACTAAGCAATAACTTAAGGCAACTTAGATTAATCTGCCCCATACCAATGCTCACCTGAGAACAATAACTTATGTCACAAGTTGAGCATATTCTAAGTTATCTCAACTTGTGAAGTCATATCTTAGGTTGTAATAATGTATTTCTATGAATTTTAAATTAGGTATGATCTTATAGAGTTTCATACGGGGTATAACATTAATAAACATATTTATTTAACACATTTAATTATTTAATGTGATTCACGCATTATGAAATTTTTAATAAGAATAAAAAGCTAACCCTATATATTAGTATTTTAAAATATTATGTACTAACTCAAAGGTAAAAAGAAATTGGGCGTAGAATTAGAGAGAGATCGGGCGAATACCGCTCCGGATCGTACCTGGCGCAAAGGCTATCTCATCCATCGCTATACAACGCGGCAATGCCACGAGCGTTATGGGTACCTTTCCGTCAGGTTCTGTCCGGACATCATCAGCCAACATCTTTGTGATAAACTAAACTTGTTGGCTGTCGGTTTAGGTGTTAAATTTGTATCGATGTAATCAATCGAAAGTATGTCTGTATGTATACGTGGTATATCAGATGTGTTAGTAGGCATAATACAAACTAGAAATGGTTTAATATGGAGCTAACCAACCGTGTGTGAATTGTGTCGTAATACTTATAAAAAAATAAAGTAAAAAATATACTCTTTTAATTTACATGTAATGTCAAATAAAATATCAACTCGATAAGGTACGAGTATCTTATGTAATTTTCAAACCAGTATTCTTTGCCTCGTAATAAAAAGATAAACAACAAAAGTGTATCGTTTGCAAATTTATGCTCGTTTTTAATAAAACATTAACCTCTTTTTGTGGTGCAATCGGGTAATAAACGAAATTGGAGTTTGGTATGTTTTCCGCTATTTCCTTTTATTTGATGGTCCGTAATCGAGCACTTAACATTATTTGGAAGTTTAGAAGTTAAGAAAGTGAAGCGCTAGAGTTCATAACTATAATATTGACGACCCAGTTGGCGTAATGGTTACCATGCAGTACTGCCAGCTAGAGGGTTCCGCATTCGATTTTCGGCACGGTCAACATCTTTTAATGATCTGAATTGGTTCGCTCAGTATTAACGTATGTATACCTATGTAGTATATCAGTTGTGTTAGCAACCATAATACGAACTAGAAATGGTTCAGTATGTGACTAACCAGCCGTGGTGTAATAAATATTAGGACACATATCAATGTGTCCTAATATTTATTTATATGTATTAGAGGAATTTATTTATGCCCACTAGTCGTAAAAAATACGCCAAATGGACGGCACAAAATCCGAGATTCAGTCCTTCCTTTGTCTAGAAATAATAATTTAACGGGATACTTCAATGTTATAGTTATGCTTTACTACTCTTAATAACATTATAAAGTGTTGTACAACATTACAACAACACATTTATTACTAGCAGATCGACCCGGCTTCGCACGGGCGATATAAAATAATCTAAGTTGCAAAGAGAAACAAAATATAGCCTATGTTTTTCCGGGATAATGTGGCTTCCCAACTATGAAAGAACTTTTCAAATCGGTCCAGTAGTTTCGGAGCCTGTTTGCGTCAAACACACAAACAAAAAATCTAACTTTTCCTCTTTATAAGTGCATCTGAAAGTAATATTATAAAGAAGTCTTAAATGACTTTAAATTACCCAGACCAACAGCCAACAAAACCACTTCAGAACCAGAAGTGCAAGTTCTAAGAAATATAATTCATTGTTCATACAAGCAGAATTAACAAGACATGTTGTTTACCGATACACAACCGACTGCAAGTTATGTAGCACCTGATTGGTAAACTAAAAAGACAACCAGCATTCAAATGTCAATCTATACAGGGCTACTGGTAACTGACGCAAAAACAAAGGCAAAGTCTTGAATTTTTTTGAAACAGCTTTTTCTTAACAAATCATTAACGGTAAAAAAAAATTAACGAAAAAATAGCTTATAGACCTAAATAACAGCCCTAAGAATATTTATACTTAATTTGGTACCAAGGTATTAAGGGTGACAACACATTAAGGGTGAGCCGGTTTATTTTCATATATGCAAATAAATCGTTATCATTATGATATTCCTCAATCTTCTTCTTCTTCGTATGAGCTAAGTGGCTAAGCTCTGGTATCGAGAGTTTTTCAAGCTGTCCGAAGGGCTCTTGGACTTGGTTTAACGACTGCTTGTACTAAGACTAACAGCCGGAACCTACAATATAACGTGTCTTCCGACCCAAGGTAACGCCCAGATGAAAATGCCACTTGAAAAACGATAGTCTCGTGCATGGTCACCCATCCAAACACTGTCCGCATCGACCGTTGCTTAGCTTCGATGATCGCGTCAGATCACCTTAGCTAGCCGAGCTACAGGCGCTACGTCAATTGTATTATTACTGTCTTTGACTAGACGTACAAAACCCACCATTAAAAGGTTTTGCGTTAATTACTAGTAAGCCTGTATAGTCTGCTCTATCGTTTAGATTTAAACTAAAGATTGACGTGAGACATATTTATAACTAATCAAAATGTACTCAGCCGTTGAGGGAGCAATTATAATTTTATAAACTTACTCTCTCTTTGATTAGATAATCTTCCCATATATAAAATTTCCATGTCACATGTTAGTTACCGTACTCCTCCGAAACGGCTTGACCGATTTTGACTAAATTTTATATGCGTATTCAGTAAATCTGAGAATCGGCGACTATCTACTTTTCTTACTACCAAGTGAGGCAAAACAACGTTTGCCGGGTCAGCTAGTTTTATATAAAATACCTAGATGTGTAACTAGAGTCAATAAAGAAAAATTTTAAAAGTTCACTTCCTTTCGCTCACTCTCATTTAGTTATACAAGCGAGAGGACATTATCTTTCAATTGCTTTTTTATTGACTTTGAGTGTTATAGTTTCGTTAATTCCACAAATGTACATTTCCACATACACATGCAAACCTCTGCAGTACCTACCAACAAAGGCGAATCTCCAAAGCCTTTGTTGAAAGTAGCTAGTGTGCTCTGGCCCTTACTTGGCAGAGGTCCTTCGACCGTACCCTTTCTATTTCCTATTTAATCTATGCTGTTATATAACTTGACAAATCCTTTACTCTTTATAAGCCTTTCTACCTCCACGAATCCTGATCAAAGGCCAACAATCCGCATGTAGAAACCAAAATGTAAATATAACCTTGTTCGGTTTTTGTTTAGCGATGCTCACTGCTCAGTCGGGCGAGTGACCGCCTCACGTCCCAAAAGTCATTAGTTCGATCCCCACCAAGGAGCTTGAAATTTTGGTGAAGGAAAACATCGCGAGGAAACCATAGCATGGGCGTAGAGCACGCCAGGCTAGCAAACACCCTCCGACAGCCTCTTTAAGAGCCAGTTATTCCAGACTAAGCATCTTCCATCTTAGGCAGGAGTGTCGCTAACTCGTGTGGTTACGCGCTCTACTGGCCAAATACCTATCCTTAGAATAAAAAAAATGATCGAAATGTTCCCATTTTCAGTCCAAGTTGGCGCGTTTTGTGGTTCAAACGAGCGTTACCTGCAATGTGGGTGTCGGAAGACATGCCGAGACCCCGTGCCGGACTGCCAGGGGGTCTGCAGGGAAGGCTGCTTCTGCCCCGAGGGACAGGTCCGGAACGATAAGGGACAATGTGTGGAGCTGTCTGAGTGTCCCACTTTACGTAAGTGACCTACTACTAGCTGCCAGGCTTGGCTTCGCACGGGCTATAAAATAATCCAAGTTGTAAAAAGAAACAAAATATATCTAGCCATTGTTACTCGGGGATAATGTAGCTTCCCAACGGTGAAAGAATTTTTTCAAATCGGTCCAGTAGTGTCAGAGCCTAATCTTTTTTACAATCAGGCATCTTAAGAAAAATGTATCGAATTATCTTAAAAGAAAGAAACTTAGAGGAGCTATGAAAGAAAGAGAAGTAAATCAGTCGTTGCTTGCTGCTGATTTTGAATCTTGATATTTCTAGATTTGTAATTCTTACTACCCATCAGACACGGCTATCTACGATAATAACATTATCTCTGGCCCTTGAACTTGTAGGTTCACAACGTGCTCATGATAGCATGTATTATCTAATTACTACTTACTGTATAGTACTAATTAGATAATATAGTAGGTATATTTTCTCTAACATGTATGAGTCTTTGTAAATAAAGTTTTCAATTTGAATTTGAATATAGCTCTCTACTCCTATTTCTTTCTTTCGATTTAGATTTTATACAAATCTAGTAACAAAACCATGGAGTATATCTAATAACAACAGTTAAATTTGTTGTTTTACTGTTATATTACTCAACTGGCCGTGAAAAATCTCGACACCAGAGCTTGGCAACTCAGTTTATCCAAAGAAAAAAAAGATTACTTTCGTCTTCTTCTTAGAATTTATCCCGGAGGATTTGTCTAAGGAAAGGTTTACTTCATAGCCATAGCTTTTCTACATCATAACTCTTCTAGCATTCATCTCCCCAAAATTATTTGTGCGTCTTTCCTTGTATTTTTTTCTTACGCACAAAATTTCAAATTTCCAGCCCACTCTGCCAAGCTAGAGAGCTCTGAACCTCGCATCTACGGCGGCGTCTGCCCTCCTGACGAAGAATACCGCTCGTGTGAACCCTGCAACCGGACTTGTGACAACCCTAACCCTATCTGCCCAGCGCAGTGTGGGAGAGGATGCTTCTGTAGGGGAGATCGGCTGAGAGACAAGGACGGAAGCTGCGTCAAGTTTGAACAGTGCTCCAACTTCCTCGAATACATCAGGGAAAGAGAAAGTGAGTAATTTGTCAACTTTGGCCTGCTATTGTTATTTACGACGCGGGTGCAAGGTTGTGGGAATACGTCATGTAGATAATAAAATGAAAGGCTTAGGAATGATAAATGTAAAAACCTCTTAGGTGGCTTCAAAACTCTCAACGCTAAAGCCAACCGTTAAGCTTACATGAAAAGAAGAAAAATACCTATTCAAGTCCATTGGTGTACGTAATGAAATGCCTAAGATTATTAGTAAGTGAAAACCGAATGTGAACGATAATGATGATTACGTACTAACTAGTATATTGCAAATAAGGTCAATGTTAGAATTAATCACTAGCAGTCCAGATAATTTAAAAAATACACACCCAGTAATCTACTGTCCATTGGAGAGCCATTTTATTTTACACACCAAAAATAATTATAATTGTAGTCAGGACGATTAATCTTAACAGCAATTTGCGAATGTCCCACTGACCTTCATGGGAGCTTCATTTGTTTATTTAATTTTGGTGATTCTCTGAGTTGAAATAACCTTGCACCGCTTCATTTGTCTGCTCTATGCCTGATGATTACTCAGAAACACCTCAAGGTCGAGTTTACGGATCTGTCCGTTTACAACCGTCTCCAAGAATTAGCCCCGTTTTTGGAATTTGGACTTTAATGCTTTGCAGAAGTGGGGATCTATTGTGTTTTGTTTCTCATGTTGTGTTTTACTATGCCGACTACTTTAATACGTATATGTGTATTTACGTTTTATTGAATGGGTGACGTCAATAAGAAGTATTTTATTTATAACTAATGTTTCTAGTAGGTCTTTGTGACATTGACTTAGTGTGGTAACTGTGAATATATGAGCTCTCTGATTGCACCGATAACGACCAAAGTCATTTGGACATTGTTAGTTTAGACAAATTTGTTCATTGGAAAGATTTTTTTGAATTGATTTCCACATTGATTATCTGCCAAAAATCTAAAACTCTGTGCCACAAATGCGTCAGCGTTTAATATAAAGATATGACACTTACTTTACCAGATCCAGAAAAACACCTTCACCATCATCATCCACAGGCGGTTCGCAAAGTCAAAGTTATATTTTATTGCTGTAAAAGTCTCTTCCACTGCTGGGAATTGGCATATCACCTTTCATTCCCTCCATTTCGATCCTGTGATAATCTAGTTCTGCTCGATGTTATGTAGGTTATTTTTTTACAACTTATAGGTTTGCGTTTCACTACAGCTTGCCTGGCGTTAAACATTTCTATGGTCTACGCTGTTACACGCTTATCTAGAATATAAACTCCAGATTTGAAGACCCCCACTTGGTATTTCTCAGGGAACAGAGACTCAGGAAGAGAATTGTTGAATCGAATCTGCTTTTGCAATACTTTGGGATTTCAACTGTATAACTATGTCTCTTCGTTATGTGTTTCCAATTTCATTCAGAATTAGATTTCCATTTAAATCATTTTCAAAACCTCAATCTCTATATGTTGCAGAGAACGTGTTTGCCCCGATACCGTACCGCAACTCCTGCGGCACCAACCAGCAGTACAGGGAGTGCCAGAAGTGTACCCAGACTTGTTCTGACAAGGAGCCGGTCTGCGGCCGCTGCAAAACTGGCTGCTTCTGCAAGGATGGACTGGTGAAGGGACCTGATGGCAAGTGTATAGCCAAGGAAGACTGCCCTACAGGTTCGTAGGAAGTAGTTGGTCTATAGGCACTTGAAATCAAAGGGCAAGGGCTTCATCTATAATTCCATACAAACTTTGTGGAATCAGTCTTAAGAAATGAAGGAAAACACAATAAAATACGAGTATGTTTTGTGTACTTAGCTTTAACTTTGAATTTAATTTGCGTAACCGATGTAGGTAGTTATGAATTTTTGAAGTTTAATCCCTTAATGCAGACTTTGTATGGGGTTTGAGGTAAGCGTTGCCGCATACCTATTTTGTAAATAGTAGTTTCTCTATACGCTATTATACTCGTACCAGACTTTATTGTCCTCTTGAGAGAAATTATACATGCGAATTTGCCCCGTTTTTGAAATTTGGACTTTTGCTTCAGCAGAAGTGGTAATTATAATTAGCTGGTTAGCTTCGAATGAGCATATTCGATTCAAAAATCTTCCGAAGTTAATAAGTACTGTTTTGATGAGTTTGGTAGCTTTGTGCATAAGGAGCTACATAGGTCACTTTACAATAGGTTACGTCTCCAGATTTACTAGGCAAGTTCATTAATTAATGAGAAATAAATGCTAATGTATATTTTACTATTTACCTTATTGTTATAGAAATCCGATTATTTGTTAGTTACGAAAAGATTTAGTAAATTAGGGAAAGAAATGTAAATCTATCTTCTGTTTTAAAATTGAGCCTTAAAATTCTAGAGATAGTAACTATTGTAAAAGAATAAAGATTTTTCTTTCATTCAATTAATAGACTTGCCCAGACGGTATCAAGTAATATTGTTATATACTTAGCCAAGTTGTGTGATTAAAATATTGACTGTGAGTAGTTTTAAGTCTATATATTTTCTTCATTGTATTTTAGTGTTATTGTATAAGATTTTTTTATCACAAATGTCTACTATATCTGTGTCTCTATTTATTAATTTCACTTCATTCTGTAATTTTGTTCTAATTGCTTATTTTCTATTGTTTACATTCTTTTATTATTAGTTTTAACACAATTTATAAAATATGTGCACTGATGTGTTGTGATTTACTATTTTTATGTGATACTGATAATAAATATGTTGAACTGTATTCTTTGGTTGTATTCTTCTTACACTGATAATTTATTATTAGTAGAGATTTTCCTCAACGTATTTATTAAGTCTTTTTTATTAAAAAATCATTAAATTTGCTACATCATCGCTTAACAAAAATACATATTTTTTGAACCCCAAGGCAGCTTCCTCGGACCTTTGTTAATCATCATATTCGCTTTTGACGTGAAAAAATAACATCAAAGATAAATAAAAAAATTGCAAGCCCCTTTTTGTGGCAGCTACTAAATTGGATACTAAATTTACTAAGTGTATTGTACTAGAAAAGGCCTTCTATTTTCATTAACATACCTATTGAGAGAATTGTGAAAACAAAAATAATTCGCCATTTAATCACAACAGTCATTATGGGCCGATTTTGACCAAACATACCAAAAAAACATTCCTTTCAAACAAAAGAAATCAAAATGAGGTTCTTGCGTTCGGGAGCTACGATTTCACTGACACACACACACACACACATAATTATATATATTTACATACATACACACACATAAAAACGTGGCAAACTTATAAAACCACGTCGTTTTCACCCGTGTCAAAAGCATGCAAGATCATCAATTATTGTTATTTTAAAATTGATGTTAAAAGTGAATGCACTTTAAATATTTATCTTTGCCTCAAAGTTAACAGAAGGTTAAATTCTAATAAAGACGCGTCAAATATGGACGGTTGTTTAAACACTTTTTGCTTCACGGGTCTGGGTTCTGAAGTCAACACTCTTAATTTAGCTGATGCGTGTATACGCTCCTCTATATTTCTTTTAAAAAAAGTAGTTTGTTTCTCATAACCCTTCTTATTCTAATTACAATTTCTTTTTTTTTCAGTACAGTTCTTTATGTTTAATTAGCTGGCTTTGTAGTATCTCGTTTTCTTTTCTAGTTCTTCTTCGTATGAACTTCGGGGCCAAAACTTAATGTCGAAAAATTTCACTTTTTGACTTAGCTTAACGACTGCTTGTAAGATTAACAGCTGGGACCTACAATTTTAAGTATCATCTGACCCACGGCAATGCCTAGATGAAAACGCTACTTTTTAAATGACAGTCTTGTGCATCCCAAGTCTTTCCGCATCGACCGTTGCTCCTCGATGACCGGGTCAGATCTTAGCTAGCCGAGCTACAGGCGCTAGCCAGGTTCGTTTTCTTTTACAACAGTAAAAAAAAATACTAGATAATAAAGTACTTCCTATTACTATTTTTACTTTACAAACTTGGGAGATGCCATTGGCTTCATAACACAGTTTTTAAAACTACTTTAGGAGCCTTTGGATTCTTATTACTTTTATTACTATTTTGTTACCTTTGCTCAAATAAACGTTTATGATTTGATTTTGATTTTTGATTTACTTTATTGTTCAGACGTTAGAGTATGAAGAGGTAACAAACAAACTATTATATTATCTTATATATTTAAGAATAAGAAAGAATCGGCTCCATCGATTTTCATGAAATTAAGTATATAGGGGGTTTCGGGGGCGATAAATCGATCTAGCTAGGAATCATTTTTAGAAAATGTCATATAAAAAAAAAATACCGAGCAAAGCTCGGTCAACCAGGTACATTAATCTTCTTATATATAAAATTTCCGTGTCACAGTGTTTGTTACCGTACTCCTCCGAAACGGCTTGACCGATTTTTTCCAAATTTTATATGCGTATTCAGTAGGTCTGAGAATCGGCTACTGTATATTTAGTTTTTTTTTAATATTATTAAGGCAAAACAACGTTCATCAGCTAGTATAATTATATAATCACATTAATATAAGTAGCTCATTTAAAGATATAAGATTTCCCGATCAGGATCCCCCTTCTCACCGCTCCACTTCTACTCCTCAATCGAAGACTGCTCCTCGGACGAGGAGTTCTACTGGTGCGGTTCCTGCGAGGCTTCCTGCCAGGATCCGAACCCGGACTGCCCCGGGGGCTGCACCAGCGGCTGCCTGTGCCGCCCGCCCTCCGTCAGGCACGCCAGCGGATTGTGCGTCGCGAGAGAGAAATGTCCCGGTGGGTTTCACTTATCTTCGGGATCGGATAACGTGTTCAAATTTTTTTTTTTTCATATAAAATCATTTATTTCTTATTTTTTTTATCCTGGATAGGTTAGTGTTTGACTACAGCTAGCCTGATGTCTGCGCTGCAGTCTACGGTTTGGCACGCTTACCTAGAAGATACCTATTAACTCTACTTTTGAAGGTCCCCTACTAGGTACATTGTGGTCCCCCCCGTGGGGCCCCCCCCGCATTGTCGAGGCGGGGGGGCTCAGTAACCGTGGCCTGGTCACCCACGGTGAAGCGAAGAGGGTCCCTGAGGCGGGCCACTCCCTAGACTTGTAATCCCTGTACGCAAGTTCTAGATGGAGTGGCACCAGTAGGTTGCGGAACCTCGTTTCGGGGGGGTTTCGCAACTGAGGCGGGCTGCGGTGTGGTTTGGGAGGCACCGCAGCTGAAGGTGTGGGGCCGCGGCAGGAGAGAAGTGTCGGTATTACGGTGCGCCGCTCTTCCTACCTGCCGCGGCCTCGACGGGGTCGCCACCGTTGATGGCGGACGCGGTGGGGCCGCAGGGAGAAGGGAGTGGTAACCGGAGACTACCACTTTCCCTATTCTCTGCGGCCGTAGTGGCATGTGACGGGGCCACAGACCTGACCCGTCACGGGGGACCTAGGACGTCAGACTGGGGTTGTCCGGCGTCCATTGCACTCACGGTCCCCGAGGTGGTTGCGGTGCACTACGTGCACTGCAAGGGGAGTCATCCCCTGAGGAGGAGTCTCTTTCAGGCTAGCCGAGGTGGGCGGGGTGGTGGGTTAATGCGAGAAGCGGAACCTCACCCCGCCCTTTCCGGTGAGGAGGCCATCGTGAGGTTTTAGTCGGTAGTGATGCCCTTCTGGCATCGAGCCCGACATACCCCACCCACCTCCCCGGGTGTGGTGGGCATGCGTAAATGCATTTCCTCAAGTTAAAAAAAAAAAAAAAAAAAAAAAAGGTACATTGTGGTATTATTGCAATACGTTAGCTTTCTATTTTTACCGTCAGACATGCAAGATTACAATTGTCAGAACAGACTTTTCATCTCATCTTTTTTTACTCCTCAAATGCCCAGCTGTAGATTTTATTTATTTATTTATTTATTGATCATAATTAGCACCGCATACACGAGTTACACTAATAGATAGGTGCGAACTGTTAGCGACACTCTGGCATAAGGTGGAGCATGCCTAGTCTGGAATAACTGGTTCTCAAGAAGGCTGCAGGAACACACTGTTAGGTGCTTGACGACAGATTTTTCAACTTGACTGTGGTTGCTAACCAGACGAGTATAAGTAAAGATTCAAAATCAGGGATCTGTGAAATTTGGAAAGATAATTTTTGCACATTTTCTACACAAATCCCTTTACACCGAGGTCGTTAGGGAACATTAATTAGATTTTAAGAAACGTATTTAAGTTACAACACACAAGATTGTGTCAAACTCTGTACCCATTCTCTCTAATTCTATGACCTAGAATAGGCTAGGTAAATATTTTAAATACTAAGGATGATTCAATAATAGGCAAAGGTCTGTGAACTAGGTTACTCGATGCCTGCATGACAAGTGACAGCTTTACAATCTGGTTTCCACCTTGTGCTGCATTCTTACTGAAGATTTATTCTTGCTGTAGCCATTAACTCACAGGCCCTTATAGGGCGATGAATGTACTTGACATTTATAAATTACTGTACTTTGCAACCTTGAGGTAGTACTTCTACGTATAGACATGTAGAAAAGTACATAATGTATAGTTTGTAATTTGTTGTCAAATACGATTGTACACGCCATGTACATACTCATTTACATATACGACGCTAAATAGGCGCGGGTGCAATAAGGATTAACACCCCGCGCCCCTCAACCCTTGCGCGTGCGACGGAAGATCGCCCGCAGCAGTTCCACTGTTAACACTCAAGCAGGTAACACGCACTTAGCTGTTACATAAATCCGTGACAGGACAATCCGCGCATTTTCGTTAGTGCACAAAAGTTAAAAACGCGTAAAAGTTGTTACCGCGCAATATACGAGTGCAAGTATCGCGCTTCTTATCGTTATCGTGTAATACCTATTACGTGAACTGGACTTCCCGCGCGACGCCGCCGCGTCATGCTGTCAACCGAAGGAAGAATATGCAGGGAAGTGCCTTACAATTTATCCACGTAAACCCACTCAGTTAATCGCTAAATTTGATTTGAATTACATATTTTACTAGTATTTTATTACTCAATAATAATTTTATTACTCGAAAGGTACCCAGCTACACGCTTGCGTTCAAATTTGTGTTAACTAATTGTGCGATTAGTTCGATTTGCTATTATTTAATTGAATACGGTCGTCAATTATTAAATATTTCTTATGTTATTTCGTTTAGATATTATATTTTTTCCTCTATTTGTAGAATTTCGCATCAAATTTGTTTTAAATCTACCCACACTTTTTAAGCCGAGCGTCTATGAATCGCGTTTGCTTGAACAATGAGATTGGGTCAATAACCCGTAAAGTGTTATTGATTCAAGCCTGCTTAACTTTTGATTAAGTCTATTGGCGTATGCTTGCTTACCATCAGTTGAGTCTATTGGCACCAACAAGCCTGCTTACCATTATTTGAGTCTATTGGCATTTATAAGCCTGCTTAGTTTTGGATAAGTCTATTGGCACCTATAATTAATATTTTAAGGTTCAATTTGCAATAAAGCCAACTTATTTTATTGCATTCTATAATGAACTGTTTACAAATATTTGATGCGTAGTTTTATCGGAAAGAATATTCATATTCGAAGCCAATTATTTAGTTAAGTGCTTAGTTTGGGGTTACAGTGGACTCGCCAACCCAACATTAGGTTACCTATAATTAATTAATTTTGTTCAATTTCATGTAACCTACTTGTTAAAATTTTGTTACTTGTAAATAATAAGTCAACAATATAGCTTTGCTACTATTAATTTGTTCATTCTATATATTGAACAGCCTATTTGTAAAGTTATTTGCGACCTATAGTTCGCGCCAACAAAATAACTAATGTAATTAGTGCCGACAACAAAGGTACCTATTGAGTAAATTTCTCTGTACCTGGTACTTTTACCTATTAGATGCGTACTATTTATTTATATCTATGTGGTTGGTTTATGTAGATAAAACTAATTCATTTTATTGTTTCATACTTTGTGTGATGCGTACTTACGTAAATAAGGCAAGCTCGTAGCATTTTTATCTACCTACATTATTTTCATATTTTAACGACCATGCTAACAAGTCAAGTTCAAGTTCAAATAAATCTATGAGCGTTATTTACGTAGTACATCCAACGGTTTATTATCTACCTACATTTTGTGTTCTTTTATTATTACGCATTTAATTGTCTTACTTTATGATCTATTCACTTTTTTGTGTTGCAACTCGTTAATGTTTAGCAAAGATTGAAATTCACAATAATAGTTGTTATTACCTATGTGCCTACAATTTATAACGACAACCGTTTACATTAATCTTTTACTTGTGCATTGTATTGCGAGCACAAGTGCATATTTTATACATTGCCTACTTATTTAGGTATTTGTTGTGTTTAGATTGGACAGCTCATTGTTTCGCATTATGTCTCAAAGTGAAAAACCTAGGTCTAGAAGTCCCATACCAAGTTTAAACGTGCAAGATTCAATTCCTGATATTGCAGAAAGATTAAAATTACTAGTACGGAAACGAGCGGGATATAAAGGCCGTTTGACTGTTTTTCGTAACTATTTGCAAAATTTCAAGGATGTAACTTCACTTTCAAATCTAGAAATTCGCGAGTTATCGTTACGATTATCGCAAATACAAGAAGTAATGTCAGGATTTGATAACGTGCAAACACAAATAGAGGAGTTTTCAGAAAACTTAGACGATCAAATTTTAGAAAGAGACATAACTGAGAGTGAATTTATAACGCAAATTGCTCATGCGCAAGAGTTAATTGAATCTTTTTCAACTAAATCAAAACCAGAATCAGTAAATTCAAGTTGTTGTCACAGTCATGATAACGGTAATTATAATCCGATACGGCTTCCGGTCATTAATTTGCCAATATTTGACGGATCGTACAAGACATGGCTAGAATTTAGAGATACTTTTAAAAGTCTGATTCACGAAAACAATTCAATTTCAAAAATAAATAAATTTCATTATTTGCGTAATTCACTCACCGGCGGAGCTAGTGTCACAATCAGATCGGTTGATTTTTCCGAGGCGAGTTATGATCTCGCGTGGCAAGCGTTATGTGATAGATATGACAATAAAAATATATTAATACACAATCACTTGAGTGCTATAGTACATCTAGGTAATATACAGAAAGAGTCTTATAAGGCGATAAGGTACTTAGTAGATAATATTTCGAAAAACCTAAGTGCTTTAAACACCCTACAGGTACCTACCACGGGGTGGGATCCATTGATCATATTTCTGGTCGCAGCTAAACTTGACCCAAAAACTAGAAGTAAATGGGAAGAGTACAAAGGTCTACTAGATCATTTGCCTAGTTTAGAAGAATTTAAACGGTTTTTAGAAAATCGTGCAAATGTTTTAGAAACCGCGAATTACAATCATAGCGAGTTGAATTCACAAAAGAAACCTAACTATATGCAAAAATTTGTATCACATAATTATAAACCTAATTACAAAGAGCCAAGAGTTTCCCATTCTAATTACAAAGAGCCTAGGGTTACTCATTCTTTTTTATCACAAACGCAATCTTCCTATAGTAAGAATTGCCCTATATGTAATAATAAACAACATTTTGTTTACCAATGTAATACTTTTCGTAAAATGAGTATAGATGAACGACTCAATCAAGTTGCGAAAAACCATCTGTGTGAAACCTGCTTGCGCGCACATTCAAATACTACACCGTGTAAGCTCAAAGGTTTATGCAAGAATTGTAAAGAAAAACATAACAGTCTATTATGTAAATTTAAAAATAAGCACACGTCATTGGATAGTAATAATGACGCTGGTAATGCGCCTGTATGTTTGTCAATTTCAGATGAAGATAAGGTTCTTTTATGTACTGCTTTGATAGAAGTAGTTAACCCTAATTCCGGTAAAGTTATACATGCTAAGGCATTGTTAGATCCCGGTAGCCAATCGTGCTATATTACAGAAAAATTAAGTCAGAAGCTTAACTTGCAAGTAAATGAAATACAACCAATAAATGCAGCGGGTCTGAATGGTTCCACTAGTTTAATTACTAGACAATGCGAAGCGATAATTAAATCGCGCGTCAGTCCGTTTAGCAAACAATTAAAGTTTTATATACAACCAAGTATTAATAACAAGTTTCCCAATTTCCAAGTTGATTTAAAATCATTACAAATACCCAACGATTTTACATTATCCGATCCGACATTTTCCGAGCCGACGGAAATTGATATTTTAATTAATAACTCCAACTTTTTTGATATGGTTGGGCCTAAAGTTATACGATTAGGTGAAAATAAACCTAAACTTGTGGAAAGTGTTTTCGGCTGGATTGTTACGGGAGATACCATAGGTATTTCGGACGTTAGTAACAGCACAGTAGGCAATTTCAGTCAAACTGAGTCACAAGGTCAAAGTTCGTTGTCGTCTCTTCAAGACATTCACGACTCAATTAAGAAGTTCTGGGAGGTGGAAGAACTGCCCTCAGATACTACTTGTTACTCAAACGATGAACAATTTTGTGAAGATCATTTCATAGAAAACACTCGCCGCTTATCGGATGGTAGATTTTCGGTTAAAATGCCGCTAAAAGAAGAACCACAAAAATCACTGGGACAATCGTTTCCTATGGCAATGAAACGTTTTTTATCATTAGAACAAAGACTTGTTAAAAATCCTTCTATAAAGAAACAGTATAAAATTTTTCTAAACGAATATAAAGCTTTAGGCCATTTAACGGAAGTAGACAGACCAAAGTTTGGCTGCTACTTACCTCATCACTGTGTGATTCGAGAACAACGTGAAAGCACCAAGCTTAGAGTGGTGTTTGATGCTTCTGCTAAAACTAGTTCATCTAAGTCACTTAATGACATACAAGCGATAGGTCCCGTTATTCAAAGCGACCTTTTCTCAATTTTAATCCGATTTAGAACCTACAAATATATTCTCACAGCAGATGTTGAGAAAATGTATCGCTGTATTCAGATAGACGAATCACAGCGCCCTCTTCAACTTATTTTATGGAGGGATAATCCACATGAGCCAATAAAAACTTATCAGCTCAACACAGTAACCTATGGCACGGCATCAGCGCCGTTTCTAGCCACCAGGTGTCTGCTGCAAATAGCACTTGAATGTCAAGACAATGCTATAGCTAACATAATTAAGTCCCATTTTTACATGGACGATTTAAATACAGGCAGCTACACTAAATCTCAATTAGCCCACATTTTGACAGGTGTTACTGAACATTTGAACGCTGCTGGATTTCCATTGCGGAAGTTTCGGTCAAATTGCCCTGAAATCTTGCCAGATAGTCAGAGTTCACAGAATAAGGCAGTAGTTTCTACAGATACGCTTAACTTTGATACAGGCCCAAATGTATTAGGTTTGAGATGGTCACCCGAAGCTGACAGCATAAAATTCTCAGGTCAATTAGATGTTCACCTGCAAAAGGCAAGCCTAGACAAAGGGTCCTATAATTTAAAGGTAACGAAACGGATTATAATTTCCACAACTTGCAAACTTTTTGACCCACTAGGACTGGTCTCGTGTTGCATTATCAAGGCAAAAATTTTGCTGCAACACTTATGGGCTGCCAAATTAGATTGGGATGAGCCAGTCCCGCAGGAATTTGCCGATAGATGGTATAAATTTATTAACAATGTGCATCTTATATCATACATATCAGTGCCAAGATTTGTAATAACGCCCGACATCGAGTCAGGTGGCGCCACTGTCGAACTTCATTTTTTCGTTGACGCCTCAATGGACGCCTACGGTAGCTGTGGCTACGTGCGTTCTTATACAAACGAGGGTGAAACCAAAGTGCAACTGTTATGTGCAAAGGGGCGCGTAGCACCACTCAGAACCTCAAAAAAGAGTCTAACTATACCGCGGCTTGAACTTTGTTCATTTTTGTTAGGCGCGGAACTGATATCTAAGGTTCTCGAGGCTATACCTTGCGAAGTATCTCGAAAGTATATGTGGACAGATTCCACAGTAGTGCTAGGCTGGTTGAAAACTCAAACAAAGGCGTTACCTACTTTCGTTCGAAATAGGGTTAATAAAATAAATGAACTCACAAAAGGGTTTCAACTAAGGCATATTCCTGGTGAGCTTAATCCTGCCGATATATTATCAAGAGGAATCGATCCTCAACATCTACAATCGACAAAACAATGGTGGCAAGGTCCGAGTTTCCTTAAAGAGGACTCGACAAAATGGCCTGCTCAACCCGATATTGTATCTAATAACCTACCTGAAGTTAAAGTTTATGTTATTAGCAATGAAAATAATTCAGAAAATAAGTCTTTTATTCCATTCGAAAACCATTCCAACTATTTACGACTTAATCGAATTTATGCTTACGTGTTACGTTTTGTCAACAACTGCAAAGCTAACTCAAATAAGATGACTGGTCCATTATCAGCAAACGAACTTAGCAAGTCGTTAAATTTATTACTTAAATGTAGTCAAATAGAATCATTTCCTCAAGAATGCGCAAATATCGTCAATTGCAAGCATTCCAAAAGTAGATTGCTGCCCCTCAACCCGTTTATAGATGACAATAAGCTCATTCGTGTAGGCGGCAGGCTAGATCAATCTACATTCTCGTATGATAAAAAGCATCCTATTTTACTTGATGCGAAACATCACTTAACTAAGCTGTTGATGAGACACGAACATCATCGCTTATTTCATGCTGGACCGCAGCTATCGCTGTCTTCATTTAGAGACAGATTTTGGCCATTAGGAGGTCGCAATTTGGCCCGGTCAACTGTCAGAAGTTGTGTACTTTGTACCAAGCTTCGAGGTAAAACTATACAACCCATTATGGGTAACTTGCCTAGTGACCGTGTCACTGAAACAAATGTATGGTCTGCATGCGCTATGGATTTTGCAGGGCCATTTTATATAAAACAAGGTCGAGGGAAAAGTTTAGGCAAGGCTTACCTTCTAGTAGTTGTCTGTCTAGCAGTAAAAGCTATTTACCTAGACGTATTATCGGATCTCACGACACAAAACTTTATATTATGCCTACGTAGGTTCATTTCGCGCCGAGGGAAACCCAATACGATATATTGTGATAACGGCAAAACTTTCGTAGGTGCGAACAATGAGCTAGCCAAATTACTTAAATCTAGTCGTCAATCTGTATCCGATTATGCCGCCAATGAAGGCATAGAATTTATATTTAGTCCGGCGTACGCGCCTCATTTTAACGGTCTTGCCGAAAGCGGCGTCAAAAGTGCAAAAAACTTGTTAAAGCGTATAGCTGGGAACGCCTACCTTACATTCGAGGAGTTGACTACTCTTTTTGCTCAAATTGAAGCGATTCTCAACTCCCGTCCACTTTGCCCTCTGTCATCCGATCCCAACGACCTATCCCCTCTTACCCCGGGGCACTTCCTGATCGGACGACCGTTAACGTCCATACCGGCTCCACCGCCGAGTTCTCCTCGTACCACACTACACAAGCGGTACCAAGTCATTGAAAAGCTAAGAAGAAGCTTTTGGGAGAGGTGGAGACTAGAATATATGGCGGAACTCCAAAATCGCTCAAAATGGAGAAATGACACAGCAAATGTCGAAGTTGGAGACATAGTACTTGTCAAAGAAGACAATTTAATGTCACTTCATTGGAAAATGGGCAAAGTACAACGATGCATAAATGGCAAAGATGCAAAAGTTCGAGTAGTGGAAGTATCGACCTCTAACGGCGTAATCCGAAGAGCAACGAACAGGCTATGTCCACTACCGACAAAGGGGCTTACAAACCCAACTCACGATCGAGTGGTTCCAACATCATCTGTTGGCACCCACTTCTAAAACACACCTACCAAGAAACAATGGGGTGTTAAGTTGAAAAACTTTCAACGCCCCGGAGGATGTACACGCCATGTACATACTCATTTACATATACGACGCTAAATAGGCGCGGGTGCAATAAGGATTAACACCCCGCGCCCCTCAACCCTTGCGCGTGCGACGGAAGATCGCCCGCAGCAGTTCCACTGTTAACACTCAAGCAGGTAACACGCACTTAGCTGTTACAACGATTTTTTTATCAAAAGACATAAAATAAAGTTATTTACAATACAAATTGTTTAACCTGTAACGCCTGTTCAAATATTAACAGCAAAACTAAATTTTATAGAAAAATGAGAGGAACAAATTTTCAACTGTAATCAAGCAGAATTGGACAAGTTTCATTTATATTACAAAATTTATTTTAAAATGCATCAACAAACACTTAAAATAGATAGATATTTATCTAATTTCTTCTTCACATATACGTTTATTTTGCTTGCTTACTTGAAAAACAATTGAAAAATGGCGTTTTTTTGCAGACTAAACTGTTTTTTTTTTTAATTAATTGCATCTTCAGAATGTCACAATTAATGGTACTAAACCAGCCAGTTACTGTCAGAATATCCACAGAGGTTTGATAAAAATACATTCAAAATACGAAAGTTTTCCCCCAACCTTATAACTCAAATTGTTAAGCTAATCGCTCTACTTCAAGATCTTACCATTGCAATTTTATTTTACCAAAATTCGGTATCAAAGGAGGCCATATCACGTTTAAACTGTCCTAAAACCTTACTATTGGACGTCCGGCTGGACGCATTGCATGAATTTCTCTAAAAAAATTATCTTGTTTTCAGCAAAATGCACTGATCCGAACGAAGAGTACTCCTGCCTATTTGGTTGTGAACGACGATGCGATGCCACCGACTCTCCAAGCTGTCAACTGAAGCGGTACCCACTGCGGTGCGTTTTAGGATGCCACTGCAAAAGAGGGTTGTACAGAACTTCTTGGAACACGTGCGTGGTGAAGGAAGACTGCGATGCAACATTTATCGTAGTAGATAAGTGATAGGACTGATATTATAGTGTTAAATTAATTAATTTTGTCAGTCGTTGTTGAAATCCCTGATAAAAATTACCATACATACTCGTATTTATATCTATAATCTATAAGGGTGCTTGGAGCTACGCTAGCAAGTCACTAGTCGCTAGTCTACGCTAGCTGGGAGAAAGCTACTGAGGACCGCAGTGAGTGGAGGAAGCTATGTGCGGATAGCGTAGCTTTCCACGATCAGACCTGGTTTTAACATTTAGCTCGTAAACGTGAAACGCGCCACCTACACGAAATAAATCCGCAGCCACTCTCCACACTAAGGCAATACACCTGCCATAAATGTGACCGCATCTGCGGCTCTCGCATCGGCTTGTTCAGCCACGAGCGCAGATGCAACAACCATCCGGACGCTACATGAAATCATTTTTCGTAGATGAAATGAGCCAATGATGATAAGGGTGCATGCAATACAATGACTATCTTAGTACTATATAAGGACAAAGCCTATAAGGGTGCAATACAATGATGCTTTTCGCACCCTTATGAAAATGCCTAGACTTTGCAGCGCGTCCGGCATGTTCGCTGATGCACGGGTTCCTGATTTCTTTGCAGTTATTCGATCACGTATTGCGTCCTTCTGGGATAAGATACGTAGGTCGAATAATGGCATACTGCAGTGCCTATCTGAAGGTATCAACAGGCGTATCTATCGGTCCTGATTAAAAAATAGCTTTTAAGAAATAAATAAATAAACATATATTTTAAGTTTGTTCGCTATTTTATTTGATCTTATTTGGTCTCCGGGTTTAATCTGTGCCAGCAATAAAGACACTTTTATTTATTTATGTATTTCTAAGAATAAAATAAATATAAATAACATTACATTTACGAAGCAAAATAAAAAAAAAAAATAATAAATTTTTGGTCCTATTTTCATAGCTAAATACTATTTTCTTTGCTACTGTCAATCTTATAAAATAAGTGCCTAAGCAGCGCTTCCTCTTCCTTGCCTTATCCCACTTAGGTCGGATTTTTCTTTTTCCACTCTCTTCTATCAGACGTCATCTCTATACTCAGTCCATTCCCTCTCAGGTTATCAGGTTCCTTATTCACACACTCCATCCTTGTCTTCTTCGCTTGCAGTATCATAGCGCTCACCTACCACTACCATAGTTAGTTTCAACTGCAAGAAAGAGGGGGAATATGAATTTTCATCACCAAATCTTAAAGCAAGCTTTTTAAAAATAAATGAAAATCAGAAGTTGCCTTGAAGGCATCACTTTAAGCGATAAGGCCGCCAATTGCGGCTCACTGTTTTTAATTAAAAATTTTATTCACTTAAAACGAGTGAAATTAACCTAATTGCAGAGTACATCTATTAGATTTAGTCCAACAATATATAAACGTAGACGCACATTAGTCAGAGTCGAACGCGGCAATAAAAGAGTAAGGTTTGTTTTAATTTCTTTATTACTATTTTCAGAAACACATTTACTAAGCAGTAAACTGTAAGGATTCAATGAGTAAAAAATATATATCAAAAAGAACTCTCCGGCGGGGAATCGAACCCCGGTCTCCCGCGTGACAGGCGGGGATACTTACCACTATACTACCGAAGATGATGATAGCAGTGGCAAATTTTACAAACGTTTTCTTTGCAACATATTTTGTGTCGAACAAGTTCAGTTGTCTATTATGGCAACGTCAATCAAAGCGATATATGTTATTGTCAACGTCAAAAAGACTAGTCAAAAGTCTGACCATTTGTGTCAGATTATTGCCTTTCTTAGAAAAAAATATTTGCAAAATATAGCCAATTTCGAAGATTCAAAGAAAGTGTCATTATCATTTTTTTTTCTTTTAGATTTAACAATTTATTTAAAGTATTACATCAAATCTACAAGTCTAAATTATTTGTAATTTATAAAAAATATAATATTTCTACACTATTAAAGTTAAATATATAAATAATTTTATTTTACAGGACTTAAAAGTATTTAAGTCTTGTAAAATAGAACAAGAATGTCTCAAGAATGAGTCGACGATATCAAAATAAGATAAGATAATATTTTTTTTATATTTACGTACCAGGTTTGTTGTTGAGCGATGAGAGAACATGATCTGAATAATCCAGCGGACTAGGATATACCTAGATATAAGTATCTAGTTCGGTGGAACAATCATACAGATTACAAATTTCATGCGCACAGGTATGCAGTGTGCCTTGTGGCAGATTCACTAATTTTGTAACAGACACACCGTCTGTTTGTCAAGCGATCAAGCGTCCGAAATTATAATTTTGTTTACGGATTTTCTTATCAACTTCATGAATAAATACCGTAAAACAAGCTAAATAAATGAGTGAAAAACTCAAAGAACTTCGGGAGAGATCCCAAAAACGCAAGAAATTACTTGCACAAACGGTTTGTTATATTTTCTAAATACATAACCTTTTCGCTATTTCCATAGAATATGATAATTACTTTCTCCCAAATGATTGCAAGAGTCCTCAGTAAATGCAATTTAGTGCGGCTTAACTTTGTAATAAAGTTATGAAATTAAACTTCTAGCTTGGTGTATCAAGTGTAAGTGAACTGAGAAATGCTTTGGGGTCGACTTTGGACGTTCCCGCTAAGAAACAGTCTAAATCTGGAAAGATTAAAGATGATGATGTGAAAAAGTCTGACAAGGAACAGCCTGATGAACTGGTTTATACTGACTCCTCCACATTTTTGAAGGTTTGTACTTATTTATGCTGCTTAACTGTTGTCCGCATCTATTTCATACTGGTTAAAAAATAAACTATGTTTTCATCTATGTCTAAACTGTCCATACGAAATCATATTAAACTTCATGCTAATAGGTTCACAGGTACATTCAACTGTTTAAGTGTGAAAAATTATCTAAGAATTATATGCTTATGTAATGTTAGGTTGATGGATGGATATTAAATTAGCTTAATTACCTATTTGAAATTAGTGCATTTCTTGACAAATAAATAAGCTCTCTACTAATATATATTATGCGTGCCAACTAAGAATAGGACTGTCAAAACCGCCATCTTGTTCAATCATACGCGCAAACTTCATAACCAAAGTGTATGGTGTGCAAAAAATTTTATGAACAAATTATATTCAGTTTATATGTTTAATGTACGCTGTTTTGCTATTTCTTATACATTTTATGGCAAATTAATTATAAATGAGCAGGATTTGAAAGTAAAAGCATATTTATAAAAAATATAATTTCTTTTACATTTTTGTCACTTCTTTTTGTACCAAATAAAAATATTTTATTAAACTGCTTACAGCACTTAAGTCGAAACTATCCAAAACCAATGTCTCGTCACGTGTTTTTTTTTTCTAGGTGTTGTTAATTTGCCTTGGTTACTCCTTACCTGTAGAATTAATGAATCCAAAATTATCCAGTAATAAAATCAAGTATAATTAAAACAATAATTAAATTTACATCTATGAACCAAAAAAATAATTATTAAATTTCTTTTTTACGCTTTCTTTGCTAGCAGTACTTTTTTGACAGTTATCGTGTGAAGTTGAAGCAAGCGCGATCCTATTCTTAGTTGGCACGCATAGTATGTTTTGTGTGATGTTATAGGTAAAAAACTGGTTAGCTAATTTTATAATTCCTAATAAATCTGTTAGAACTCTCAGCAATTTTTATGCATCATGAAGAGCCTTTTTTTAACATTTGTGGTAGCTAGGAGTGCTCTGGAAAATGTCCTACATGTATAATATTAATTATTTCAACATAGTTACAGACTTCAGTAACATATTATCCAACAAAATGTTTGCAGGGAACTCAGTCATCCAATCCACATAATGACTACTGTCAGCACTTTGTGGACACAGGCCAGAGACCACAGAACTTCATCCGCGACGTGGGCCTGGCTGACCGCTTCGAGGAGTACCCCAAGCTTCGTGAGCTCATCAAACTGAAGGATGACTTGATTGCCGAAACTGCTACTCCACCCATGTATCTTAAATGTGATTTGAAGGTAGCATACCTATGGGTTTTTTTATCTACTAACCAGCACTTACACACACACACTCCCTTCCATCCAAAGGTAGCCTGGAAGAGATCGCTGTTAGCGATAAGGCCGCTGTTTGTGGCACATTGTAAATAATTTTGTGTTGTTACTTTTTATTTTGACTTATACCTATAATCTGTCCAATAAACAGTTTATCTATCTGTCTATCACATGGAAAGAACAAGCTCATTGGCAGGTTCAAACCCACACCTTCTGGACATACGAAGGCCGCCACCAAACTGAGCTGTCAATGAAAGATCCCTTAGCCTCTAATAAAATAACTAATTATTACAATTACTTTAATAACTAATAAACACAATATAAATTGACGACCTCGTTGGCGTAAAGGTTACCATGCCGGACTGCTAATCAGAAGGTTCCGGGTTCGATTCCCGGCCCGGTCAACATCTTTGTGCTTAACTAAATTTGTTGGCTGTGGGTCTGGGTGTTAAATATGTATTTATATAATATTATAGTATGTATGTATATGTAGTATATCAGTTGTGTTAGCAACCATAATACGAGCTAGAAATGGTTCAGTATGGGGCTAACCAGCCATGTGTGAAAGTGTAAAAAAAAAAAATATCTTTATTTAGCAAAAGGTGTGTACATTTTCCAAACAAATAATGTTATGAATATTACCTATATGCTAGGTCATCAGGCAACTGGCTTATCCGGGCGTGTCCTGTGTTGTTGCAGACATTCGACCTGAAGCAGATGAACAACAAGTTTGACGTGATAGTGGTGGAGCCGCCGCTGGGCGCGGGCTGGCGCTGGCAGGACGTGCTGGCGCTAGACCTACATCACGTCGCGCAGCCGCGCAGCTTCCTCTTCCTCTGGTGCGGCTCCTCCGATGGTAAGCCTACCTTCACATACCTAAAGATTAAATTCAAAATTCAAAATGTTTTAATTCATGGAATGTATGTACATAATTTAACTATCCCTAACCCTCAAACTGGACTGCACGCCCGTGTCAAGGAGGTTAGTTCCTTCCAGTGACTAAATTACAATGTCGTACATCAGTTAATAGGACTACAAACAAAATTAAAACAATAAAACTGAACCCTATTACCATAGACTAATTAATATAATAGATGCTCAACCTCTTGTTGAAAATCGTTCTACGTGTATCACTCGATACACGTAGCGCCATCTATTCGTATTTTCTTGGAAAGTGTTCACTCAGGTCACACATTCTGCTATAGGCATATCACTATGCGACTAAAATTATTATTACTATATCACTATGCGTAATTATGGCAACATTCGCGCCACGCTTTATATGGGAACCCCACTACTATTCTGATCTCTGATTATTACTAATCTGATATGTTTTATGAAATAGAGACAGTGGCCAAATTTTTACAATAAAACCTGTTTTACTAAATATAATTATTTAAATATGTTTTTTATTATATAATATGTTACGTGATATGAAACTTGTACATCCCAGGTCTGGACATGGGTCGCGAGTGCCTCAAGAAGTGGGGATTCCGTCGGTGCGAGGACATCTGCTGGATCAAGACCAACATCAACAACCCCGGACACTCCAAGAACCTCGAGACCAACGCTGTCTTCCAGCGGACTAAGGAGCACTGTCTTATGGGGATCAAGGTATATAAACAGATAGTTAGTTATAACCACAGTATGTGTGCCTGTATCCCGGCTAACTAAGGTGATCTGACATGATCATCGAGGTTAAGCAACAGCTGATGCGGACAGTCTTTGCATAGGTCTTTGCTCAAGACTGTTTTTTTAAGTTTAAAAGTTAATGTGGGAGTTGAGACATTAAATTGTAGGTCCCGGCTGATTCTCATACAAAAGCCATAGGATTATATCATTTTGTCGTGCGGAATCAAAGCCATCAAGTAGATGAACCGATTTGGTTTGCTCCCTCATACTTAACCCGCAACCAAACCGATGTCTCAGCAAAGCGAAAGCGAAGCAGGATCTCTATGATAGAGATGCATTTTTGCTGTGCTAGCCTCTTTCTCAATTGGACTGTTTTGTCCAATAAATTCAACCAGCTGATGATGCCAGTTTGATAGAAGCCAGTCCAAAATGACGCTGCAGCTACATAACAGATTACATATTTCTCACAGAACCTTCAGTGTGGCGTAGTAACTTAAGTAATCTGTGGTGTGTGAGAAGCCTTGACTTCCTAGCCAATTACAATGGCCAAATTAATATCGCAGGGTACAGTGAGGCGGTCCGTGGACGGCGACTTCATCCACGCTAACGTAGACATCGACCTGATCATCTCGGAGGACCCCGAGTTCGGCAGCACGGAGAAGCCTATCGAGATCTTCCATATCATGGAGCACTTCTGCTTGGGACGACGGAGGTAAGTGATTAGAATGCTAGAGAGGTTTGATGATTCCCATACTATAAAGCCTGGCGCAGAAGGTTGCCGTAATTACCGATGAAACCTAGATGGCGCTACAAACCGTGCATGCAGCCAAATTACGCAACGCGCTGCAGTCGCATAGTGATATAACGATAGTTTAAATTGCGTGACCTGAGTGAAGCCATTTCAAGTGTATAATGATACCTACACATAGTACGATTTTCTAAAAGATGTTAAGAGTCTATAATAGCTTGCGTTATATTATTTATTTTTTTTATATTTTTACTTTTTTGACTTTGTTTCTTTATTTAATATTTGTTATATGGATCTGTGTTATCTGAAATAAAGAACAATTATTATTATTATTATTATATCCTTCTCCCTGTTTTCTATCATATTAGAACCTTCTTTTTTTAATTTATTACTGTCCCCTTTATTTAATTTAGAATAGAATACAAATAACTTTATTGTACAACCATAATACTTAAAATAAAAAATAAAAAACTTAAAAGTAGAGTACAATGGCGGCCTTATCACCTATGGTGATTTGTACCAGGCAGCCGGGAATGGAAAAATAAACATACAAAATAAATATTTTACAATTTATTACTAAAACTATATGGATAGCATTGTGTTACCGCATCGCCCCTCTAAATAAGCTGATGCCATTAAAACAAGAGAGAAAGAGCCTACGATACAAGTGTATATGTACTTAGTGCAGGGCTCGCCGGACCACCAATCAACCCTATACACTACAACTGATTGAGCTTAATAAATAATTGATCACAATTTCCTTACATTCCAGACTGCACATATTCGGTCGCGACTCCACCATCCGGCCCGGCTGGGTGACCATCGGCCACGAGCTCACCAACTCTAACTTCAACGCGGAGCTGTATGCGTCCTACTTCACTGAGGGTCGCGAGAGCACTGGCTGCACCGAGCGCATCGAGGCCCTCAGACCTAAGAGCCCCCCCAACACTAGCAAGGGGACTCGGGCGAGGGGCCGGGGGGGATTTAGGGGAAGAGGAAGAGGCAGAGGGGGGATATAGACGTAGCAGTTTTCTGAGTCTAAAAAGAACTTTCAAAAATACTTCTAATAAACGTATGTAGCTCTACATTCATACCGAAATCAAATGTAGAAGTGAAGAGTATATTTACACTTTTCTTAGAGCACTATAATCTTGATGAAATATGTATGTACAATTTAATTTATTGTGAAGACTCTGAGAACTAGTTGCTTGTGTTGGAAGACTCTCACTTGAGCGATAGAACAAGTATATTATTTCTAGCCTTATCCTAGACTTCAATTATGTATTTGTAAGTTCTGTGCCTAACAATTTGCTGAGAGAAAAACGCAATAACTATTAGAGACTGTTGTAAATGTGTCTGTTTTACTTCAGTATACTTAGTTGTTTAATGTTACATTTGTTTACCTATTTTGAAAGAATGTATGTTGGCACGCTATTTAAGAGTTGTATTGTTTGAGATATAAAATCACTAACATATGTATCCTATCGTATAAAACTACTATTATAAGAAATATATTTTTTGTACTTACGTATTATATTCGTGTTCAGTGACTATGGATCTGACAGGTTCGTAAAAGACAGAACCTGTCGTTCTGCCTTTAGGTCTGTATAGAAAATAAAACAACCGAATTATATACATCAATATATTTTATTTTACATTAGTTGTCTTTAAATCAACTCGACTTTTCCGAAGTTCCTCAAAATATAAAAAAGACAAAACAAAAAATAAGACATATGAGATCTTTTAACTAAGATAAGAAAAATTTACATTTTTTTTTTCACCAATTGTGGAACTAAGAACTTCATACGAATCATTGAATGAAAACTATTACTTAGTCGCGAAGAGGTTCGGCCGCCCGTAGCGTCACACCACGCGTCATGTAACAATATACTGTAACAGGGAACTGTGGCGATGAACCCGAGTAACATTAAATACTGGCACCAAGAAATTAACATCGGGTTTGTCAAGTATTCTGCGGGCCGACCGCCTAACGGAAAGCGACGCAATTGCTTTCTTTTGTGACAGTCATTTGGTACAGCCTAAGTGTGTGTTTCATAAAATGAATATGCTCTAACCAATTGCATATGTACATGTCAAACAAGCGGTACCAAATGACTGACGAAGTCACAAAGGAAAGCAGCTCCCTCGCATCACGGCAGGCGGTCGGGCCGCTGTTCCCGCGTCAGTTGTCGCTCGCGAGCGCCGCACCTCTCTCCGCCACAGAATCCAATTGACGGTGATTCCTCGCACGTGTCAAGATATTTAACTATATTACATACTTTTGTTATCATTATACATACAAGATATACATTCGTACAAGTCGGTAGCGCAGAACTCTTGTCCAAAACATTACCAGAGACTTTTGTAATTCCTTGAAACAACAGAGAGAAAGGCGAGTTCATAACATCTCACAAGATATTTCTTTAATGTTGAACAAAAGATCTGCGCCAACAAAACACAGTGATATCCTTTAAGTATAATCGTCATAAGATCACATTTTTAAGGCAAACAACAATTTTTAAAGCTAAACCTTTGATGAAGGGGGAAGAGGGGTAGCGAATAACCGACAACAAATGGTACGTGCAAAATCAAGAGCTAACATTCTGGAATGGGGGGGGGGGGGTTACTATAAAATGTAATACTAGGGCTGTTTAATAAACAAGTAATTGTATTTGGGGTATAAAAAGATAATGACTTAGTTCTTCCCGTAGCGACGGCAAACTATTAACACCTAAATATTTTGTACTTAATGTGATTGATACATACGCGAAGATTTACCTTCGGCCGACGCGGCGCGGCGCCGGCGCAGCCTCCGACGTGCTAACTGAACATTGACAATTTAGAATTTCATTATTAATTACAAAAATGGAAGTTGAAAGACATTGCAATTCCGAAATTAAAATATGGGCCAAAATTCTTAACAGATAAAAACTACTATGAAATCGGAAGCGATACAATAATAATAAAAAAAAAGAAATTACAAACTAATTAAAAAAACGCATGACACTTATAAGAAACCTTCTCGATCTGGAAGCATTCGCGTGACTTCTCCTTAGTCGTAAAATGCTGTGGGTCGGTCCTAGCTACTGACTGTATTTAGCTATAGGTAAAAATCTAGAGTAAACTGACTTATTTCTTTTTTAGCAAAATTTTATGAACAGATTCAAAACAAATCAAAATTAAATATAAAGAATATGAACAGCCTATTTACTAAGGCGTTACTTTAATCAAATTCATTAGAGCTGGAAGAAAAACTAAAATAGCGTACTTTTATTTGTAAGTACACTAAATATTTCAGCTTTTTTTTAGAATATAAAAAGGTCTCATCATCGAAATTTTATAAACATTACCTTTCCGATCAAGTTCGTATTGAAACGTCGTGTTTTTAAGTGATTTTGATTGTGACCGCATAGTTAATAACGATATGTAGAATACCGTCTAAAGCATTGCCAATTAAAAAAAAAAACGTAAAAAACAAAAAAAAAAAACATTTTAAGGACGACCTTACTACGTGTAGACAAACAAGTTTTGTTCTTCATAAAAAAAACTTTTGTCATACAAATAGTTTTTATTTTTCAGCAATTTCCAAATATGCGTTCAAAAGTCGTTTGTCTAGACGAATTAAAGTCGCCCTTAAACGATTTGCGTTAGTAACAAGTAACCATGTATATCTAAGTCTATTGAATTAACGAGTGAAGCGAGAGCGCTGTCAAAATGACAATCTGCTTTTAGCTAAAGTCAAGTCTTTTAAAGTCGCCACAACCGAACCCAACAGCAGTCAATTAAAATAAAACGAACCAACACATTTTTTTATATAATTTTCCATCTTTTACTTGCTCGCATTCCGTTTCTATGACGTTAAAATACCTATCTAAACACGATCTAACCTAACTACAGTAATCATTCCTTAGTCCTAAACTAATACATCTTGTAGAGCTTAACTCATCTGTCCTACGAAATGTGTTAAAAGCATCCAAGCTTAATTTCCCGATGTCTTCATACGAACAGATAAGATAAACTCTACGGATAAGTCGCTTGTGGCTCAAACGTCTTGGTCTTTACGCGTAATTGACAGATTTAGGACACGGAGATTTTGATTTTATTGCACCATATATCACACTTCCCAATCTAACGAAAATAATAAAATTTATATTCTTATTATTGTTTTTGTCGGACATTGTTGGAGTCTCCTGGAATATTAATAGTTGCCCTAGTATATTTGTGGGCAACATCGCTGCCTTCAATCGATTTGAGCCACAAACGATATCTACGAAGCCGCTATATCACAATTACCTGGACACCCCTAAACGCCATAGAAACACTATAATTATACATTCTTGTCAATTTTATTTTGACGACTAAACCATAAGGCCTTTTAAAAGGCGAAGATGTTTACCGTAATACAACATAATAATACATTTATCACGGCAACTATGTACGCTATATTGATCAATAGTTTGGAATATCGCCAAAATAAAATTTCAAGAAAACCGCGTCCGTCCTGATTCTGCTTTTAGAATCCCTTTCGCATAATTGAGACAAAACGTTTAGGGCATTGTTATATTCGAGTCTTTGCTTTTATACCCGAAGTCTTGCTTAACACCGTGTCTCGGTTCAAAGTTGATAAAGAAAACAAGCCACATGTAAGGTCACATACAAATCGCAGACCAAAAACTAAACATACTATTTGCGGGCTTTTTCTGTTCACACGAATATGAATCTGGGTAAAAAGAGATAGCGTGAGTTTAATTGGTAAACAAAATTTAGCAAAATCGGGCCTTATAAGCAATCTCATGCTTATGAGAGGTACTTTCAAGCGATCAAAATTATGAAAATAGACTCAAAACAATCACAAATGAAAGTTTACAATTGATTTAAATCCAGCGTTTGTTTCCGCCAGACGCTGTACTACATATATCGTCAAAATGTTAAAAAAACTGTTCAGGCCAACGGTTGACAACAACCCACTTAAATATATATATAAAGAAAAAACACAGATCTCTTATAACAATAGTATTTACAATTAAGAAATTATATTATTACATCCGAATTACGGAGCACACAATTTTTGACAGTTTTTCGGCTAGAGAGAAACTATAGACAATTTTGATGGTCATAAATCTCTTAACATTTTTCGAAACTCTTGTGTAAACTTTTCTATATAATATTCTAGCCTCAAATACAAACACTAGACCGTAGATGCTTAATAGATTAGCTTAAGAAAACCAGTGCAGTCTAGCTCCAGTGTTGACAAAAATTGTATGAGCACACATTTGTACGAATGTATTAGAAATTCAAAATACAACTATCAACAACTCATCCCAAATCACAACTGATAACCATTTAATGCCTCTTCGCCGGGAGTATATTGACGACTTCATACACGCAGGCAGTCTGCATGAAACCGTACTACATGTTATCTTTTTCCCCCGACCTTACTTACATTTTTGATAACCTAGCTAATTAGCGTTGGTATTAAAATATTTATCCGAAAAAGGATTTATATTTTGAAATCAAAGTCACATGCAATTTGTGTTCTGATCCAAAAGTCTGGCATTAATTTGGTTAACCACCAAGTATTTTCACGAAACACTAATAATAGTGTCATCCCTTTCGCACGTAGCGCATAACTCTGTCTAACGAAGTTCAGGCTTTTGCGCCGATCGCTTCATTTCTTTTAACAATTTACTGCAGCAACTTGAACCTTAAGACATCGACATTAAGGCTAGGTAACTTCTGTTATTTAAATTCCTATTTTCTAAAGCGCGGTAAATTAATTAAAAGGCGAATAAAGCGCGCGACATTCAAACAAGTCCTTCGCAGACGTCCAACAAATCGTTATAAAATAACAAATCAAAATTTTTGGAAGATTTTTTTTACATGTGTGCTACTGAGAGATTTTATAGCTTCCCTTAAAAAGAATCATATTTTAATAGCTATTATTATAAAGATGTGTTGTAAGAAACATTTTGTAGAACCTAAATAACACTTTTTTGCCAAGTTACTGTGAAAAGTAAGGAAATCTACAAATCTCACAGAAAGCACGCCGCGCCTAAAAAACATTTAAAATATGGCGGCAGCTATTGAGATCTTTTTTTTTTGATAATTTACAAAAACTGTCCGCCCCGTGGACTTAGTCAATATGCTGGTGGGAGATACTGCCTCGCTCATACGGCAATGTAATTCTTTAACAAACATTATAAAAAATATACAAAACATCTAAATGAATATAGAGATGGCGCGAGAGTATAGAAACAACGCTCGCTCCAACGGATGGTTGCACCGCAGTTAACGTAAACACGACAGCACCATCCAAATCCGTTCCTTATTTTCTTTTTAATACCTTCGTTACATGTTCTCAAATCAAATCCAGAAATCCAGACTCTACCGCTTGACGGGATGATGTCGATTCCGGAATCGATTGTACCGTTCACAGAATCGAAAGCAATCCCTAGTCCGATAAATTCACACTGAATACTAATAAACAGGGTGTGTACACCGAATAATTACTGCATCTCGATATTAACATACTTTTCCAAAGTATCGAAACAATAGTCTCGTTACAAATCCGAATATTCCTCGATCGATCATATCGATCCCCTATCACTGGCCGGCACACAACTAGGCGATTATCATAATTATTTCACATCACTACTTGAATTCGATTCATTACTTGACAAATTATTATGGCATTACAACTCGACTAACAAATGTACTGAGAAATATTACTTCGAAAAAACACGATTCTAGTTGTTTTAATTATAGTAAAAAAAACACGTATAAAACCTGGTGTAAGCTCGACGTTAGGTCGTGTCTCGTGTTGAACAAGACAAATATTAAGACGACAATAAAAATACACAGTGTACTTATCCAGTCATAAGAATTACGTAGTTCAAGGCTAATCGAGCGCGTTGGGCGGGAAAATACAAATATTGAAAAGATTTTTGGCTTTTTTACGTTAACTACAAACTGTTATACTCGTACTTCCATATCAGCAAATTGATCAATAATGCTTATGATTGTTCATATTTCTGAAACCTTTTTAAAACAGTGAATATCGGTCACTACAACAAAGTTTTCATTTATTATTAAATTTTAATCGTAAGGATTTAATATAATCCTGAATTGTCGCAGATACTTCAACAAGCCTAACATTTAAGTAGTTCAGCTACAAATCATCATCATCATGCCCACGTCTTTACAAGCATATTCCTTACATGGCCCGCTCCATTGCCTTTTGAAGGGTAGTCTTCAAATCTTATAGATATGTTCTTTAGTAAGGGGCCATATTACGCAACTACATATAAGAGAAGATGAGCAGCACATTTTGGTCGAACACTAGTCTTTAGTCTAGCTTACCTATCAACACCAAAAAAATCCAAAATTTATTTTTCCCACCCTACGCTATCAGTTAGCCTTAAAAGATTACAATAGACGAGAACATACCTTAAGCGAGCGTGTCGTGTCCAATTACAAGAAGAGTAACAAGGTTTCCGACGTTAGTAGCCTAGAGAGATAATGCCGAGATTGTTTATCGTACTACAAGTCCGTTCACCACTGATCATCACAACAGTTCCTCCGTACCAAACGCCGTGACGGCACGAGCCGCTCATTAATTCGTTTCACCTACACATGTAAGACACACACACTAGTCCGTAATGTCACTAGTAAAGGCGTGGAGGAGTGTTAGGGAGACGGCGCGGGCGCGGGGGTTAAGCGGGGTGTAGTTATATAGACGCGCGGAGGTCACCGACCCCGGCCACCTCACAAGTACGTGGATTCACCTGAAATGGAAGAAACCCATGTGAGCGCAACACACCACCACGTATATGCCACTGAACAATGCCGGCGCGTTTCAATGTTTGGTATGGCTTGCGTAGTTGCTTAGTAATCACGGTGACTATATCGTCCGTAAACATGGAAACTAACAAACATCTAAGGTTGGCTTTAGCAAACGATCAGACAAACTTTAAAAAAAATAAAGATAACCTTAATTGGGTATAATTTAAATTAAGGTGTTAAATTATATCGATTATATTTTTTTTGTTCTGTAATATTTTTCTGCAAAATAAACAAATTTGATTTTGAATTAAGAAATAATCCGTGTTCCATACAAGATTTTAAAAATTGAAATTGAACAAAATTGCTTGTCTAACCAGATATACTAAAACAACCCTTAAACAGTTTGCATTAATGAGTCAATATGAGATGAAATTATAATAAAATTATTATAGATTTGACATTTCAGACAACAGTTTCTAATAATTAAAAGTAGAATTTATTCACGACAATACAACGCAAACTCATAATACGATTTACGTGTCTTATGTTTGCCCAAACATATGACTCAGATCCACAGATAATGATAATAATTAGGATATTATTCACGTCAGCCAAAAACCAAAAATTCAAACAATCCGCAGCAATGCAACTTTTCTAAACGCCTTCATCTAGAAAAAGCATGCAATCAAACATACTGGAAAAGCGTTTAAAAAACTTGCACGGTGGCATGTGTTGTGTGTAGTCTCGGTGCAAAGCGAATGTATAGCAATGAAAGGTTAGACCGTAAATGATAATGGTAAGGATTTAGTAAGGACAATATAAAACTATATACACAGAACACACTCCACACAGACAGAACAAGCAAAACATCGGGAAAAGGGGATAAAGTTGATCGAACACTAGGAGGAGGCAAACGCACCGAATAAAACCTAATTTAAGAATTCTTTATTTGAAATGGTATGACAGTTCGCATACTTGCTCGCTTCAAACCGAATCAGCTATCGGTGAAGGTATTCTTAGATTTGTTCATTGCGTTCGACTCTCTCTTGCTATGAGATCATCTTTAAGTGACAATTTAAAACATTACATTTATCAACTTTAATAACAAAGTAAAACAATGGGACAAGGGGATAAAGATGATCGCACACAAGGCGGTGGCAAACGCACTGAATAAAAACAAATTTAAGAATTCTTTATTTGAAATGGTATGACAGGTCGCATACTTGCTCGCTTCAAACCGAATCATCTGTCGGATAATGTATTCTAAGATTTGTTCAATGCGTTCGACTCTCTCTTACTATGCGATCATCTTTAAGTGACAATTTAAAACATTACATTTATCAACTTTAATAACAAACCAACTTTTAACTTTTTTAAATAAAAAAGTAATGGCTAAATCCATTTTCATCAAAGAAATATTTATGTCAGCATATTTAAATTTATCCCATATTTAAAAAAATATTGGGAAAACGTCACAAGAGCACAAAAAAGCATGCACACAGGTTTCAGAAGCTGTAAAATAATACACACAGACAATCACAATGTTACACGAAATTATATTTTTAGTTATAATTATGCCTCTTACGTTTGACAACGATGTTTTTATAACTCTCAAAAAGGTCCAAAGTATAAACCACGAAACATGACTACAATTTTAGTTTCTCTACTTTTCTTTTTCTTCAATTCTTGTTTATGACTGTGGAATCGTAAAACACTAGTTAATAAAAAGTCATGTAATTAGTGGAATGAGTATTCAGGTAAAACTTGACGTTTAAAATAATGTACATATTTTAGTCTTCTTTAAGGGATGATATTTTTAAAAGTGTAGACCTTAGACCTTTGAGAGATTATAAATCGTCGACATCACACGAGTGAGCAAGAAGCAAAGATCTGAAACGTATAAAGTGTGAGGGAGATGCAATGACACATTGGACAGGGTCAAGCGATGAACGAAACGAGACGGCAACATCAAGCGGGGTTTAACGAAGCCGAGCTTTTTCTGTTACGTTACGGTAGGTACGTGCTTAATAAAAACAAATATCGATGGCGCAGTTTCTTAATTTTATTTTATTGTTTTTTTCTTTCAAGAGAGCTGAGGTAAATTAAGAAAAAAAAAAAGAATTTTCAAGAAACATTAATAATAATCAAAACTGTTTACGTTTTATTAATGCATATAATTATAAACACCCCGCACTTTAGCTAAATACGTAGGTATATTACGCTAGATGAGTAAAAACGCCAAGATAAAGGTGAAACTGCACCACCGAGGCTGTTTGTATTGTATTTGTATCGTATAGTTACGTGTGCGGCGAGTGGTCTGGCGACAGCTGGCGATAGTGGCCGACGCGGTCGCACCCCGCGCCTAATATCAACACATCTTTATTTTAAAACAAGCCTACACTAATGTATTTTTAAAACTACACAAAATCCAATATTAACCATCACGCTTGTGTATTCAAAGATTATTTGATTTAAAAAAATACGTGTTTTTTTTTTAATTATAATTTCGAATAGTTTAAGAGCTCAGACATTTAGCTTATACGAAATAGACCTGCTTGCCTTTTTAATCATTTATTAATTTTATTTAAACAGTAAGAGAAACTGCAATATTAATCTACAAATAAACGGTACTTTATATTAACGATAATATTAATGTAACCTGTTTTTTTATTAATGTTTTATTCCACCAATTAAGTATGGTGATAGTGTTACCATGCTTTAGTAGTTGACCCATCCCTGTGTGTTTGTTATACCTTACCATAACCATCAGTGCAACACAACAAACAAACAACGTGACACCAACACTGGTTAAATAAATTATGCAAGTTTCAAACAAATAGGCTACACTTCATTCTCGTCAAAGTAGGCAGCGATTAAAGGTTACTATACAAATTTATGTACATATTATGATTTCAAAAGTTACAGTGTGTTGCAAAAAACACCTAGTGGGAAAAGGCGAAGTCCAAAGAAGAATCGGTAATACAGCATGAGACATTGGCAAATTTTAAGAAAGTTTAATAAAATTGAGCTTTTATTATAAACTTGCATAATCTATAGTAAGAATATTATGAGATGACCAGCTTTTGAAAAATGGAATATTAATTCTTAAATGGTTACAATATATAATATAATTGGGTGCTAAGATGCGGTGCGTCATTACATCAGTGGCGTATGCACCCATTAGGTTTCTTCTATTTAGTTGAAAAACTATTATTCTATTTTGAAGTAATCGGCATTTCTAATGTGAATTAATGATATATTATTTTTGTAGAATAAAAAATTGCGTGTATTATTATAGGTATGATTGAAATGAATTTCACGATTTGAGTCTTAAATTGGACAAAATGTTATAGTGAATATTCTGAGCATATCTCTCACGAACAAATAACCTTATAATACGTTTGTTTCGCGTTTAACTAAAAGTCAAAACGAATCGTTTCGTATATCATTGATATTAATTTATATATAGCGATATAGATATCGATGACATTTTTAGTTTTTATCGACGTCTTTTTTTTACTAAATTAGTTTGTTAAAAAACAAACCCGGACTTTAATGAAAATTTTGTTATAAGAAAATTATATATCTTTTAATATTAGTGGAGAAGTTGGCGAAATAATTTATTTATGATTCAGAAAAGAACCCTAGTGCTATTATACCGATTCAATGAAGAATACACTTGAAAGTTCGCTTTCTCATACTCACACTAATTTGGTTATGTAAGATAGAGGATGTTAACTTTCAAGTTTTTTCTTTTATGATAAGAATTAGTAGCACCATCTTACATTGAAAACTAATAATGATCTAAACGATAAAACTCCTCGCACGTGTTTTTTTTCTGATTGTCCTAAAATCATAATTCATTACCGGTTAAGTCTATAAAACATCGAATTCATTGCAAATCCGTATCTTTCAAACTTAACAAACTTAAGTTTACAAGTTTGTAGTAATAATATAAAAAATAAAATAAACCCGACTGATTGCTTAATAACACTGAAAAAAAATATTTCTCTAAAAATTCAAATCAATACAGACACCTTCAGTGACTTTATACTTCGATATCCGAAAGAAATAAGGCGAAAAAATAGCCCCTTTGTAGTCGAGTAAAACCTTTAAAAGATCAAAATATAACGATGAAAACAAATAACTGAATAACATAAAAGAAAACAATTCTTATAGTAAGTAATCTGTAAGATAAAACCCAACCGTACAATTTCAACTCTCAACTTTTAGAACTATTTGTTTGTTCAAACGTTATGATACACGACCCCGTTTCGCCTGCATTTTTAGCGTCATATCATCTCTAAAACAGAGCGTCATATAACAAATGGTATCACTCGCGTCAATAAAGAACACATTTAAAAGTGCATGTCCTTCCGTTTTAAGCGAGACGGAACGAGCTTTCAAATGTTTTCTTCATTAAATTGGTTTAAGCAGGTACACACATGTACCTGTTTAAATATATACAGGTACACGGGTGTACCTGCATATATTTAAAGTAATCCTACAATTCCGATTATGGCTTCAAACTCATTTCTAACCTCCACTGTGTGTGGACACTATGATCAAATTTGAAACTGTAGACAAACCTACCTAACAATTATTTTTAATTATAACATTTACTAATATTGAAAAACTAACAGTTATGTATCATTTTAAAGACTGATCAACCAGGATCGGTCTATTTTTTTTATCCTATAATTTTCGCGTCCTATCCATCTCAAGCTTCTGTAAAGCTTCCTACACTTTAAATTATTTCTTCCTTTATATTTATTAATTTTCAGAGTTGTGTTAAGGTATTACAAGTTGCCTGCCAGGGCAAGTACTATCATATCGATGTAAACCTATACTGTATTCGAAAATATTTAGCACAACTCGTAATTTTATTGGTACATTCCCTTTTTGTTAAATTAACTACCATATCGTATTCAAGACTCGTCTTTCTTCCTCCTACTTTCCGAGAACTTCCCGCTAAATTCCCGCCAGGAGGCGCGCACGTCGCCTAAAGACAGCCGCGTTTTCGTTACACCTTCAGACTTTTTACCGTTAGTCGATACTTTGTAAAAGCCTTCTGAAACTTCAGTTTTTTTAGTTTCAGTGGCCAGTTTGTAGTAGTTATCGGGTGTCGGATCGGGCGGTATAAAGAAGTCGGGCTTGGTGTCCTGGAGTAGGAAGGAATCGCTCTCGGCGCTGTTAGGCGTTAGGTAGAAAGGATCGGACTCGGAGGCTGATAGCGTGTAGAAGTGCAAAGGTTCAGATTTGCTCTCCTTGTCGTACTCGGGCAGAGAATCGTCGTCGGGAGTGGAGACAGAAAGAGACCGACAACATCGCTCGTTACAACTACAACACTTGTCCCGATTCCACTCCTTACCGAAATCTTGATCCGCGTGTTTCGCGTCTAGTTTACACTCGGGTACAAGTTTGCAGAATTTCGATTCTGAAGTGGGTATCGGTCTATAATCTTTAGGATTTGATTTAGTGAGAACAGCGGCCTGCTTGTCAGCAACTACAGCGCTACAGCGACAAATTTGAGGCGGATTAATGTCTCCGCTCTCTGTCCGCACGTTTAAAGTTTTCGACTCGACAATGGCGTCCTCGAAGTTGCGCGCATCTTCACGATCTTCGTGAGAATGGACGCAGTAACAGCACGAGCCTAAGTAGTTCTCTTTAGCGTTCCGCTTTTTCACCACCCGATACGGTCGGCCGTCGATCAAATACTTTGAATCGCCGTTGTTTTGCGAATCGTTTTTCTCGGTGAGGGTGTTTAACACTCTGGTATCGCTATGTAGGCGATGCGGGGTCGTGTCTGGGAGGGAGTCGAGTTCGTCCTTCTCCGTGTTGGAGTGTAAGAGCGCGTGGTCGTCGGAGAGACTGGAGCGGGCAGAGTCCGGGCAGCAGGGGCAGTGTTGCGGGGGCGCGCGCACGGCGGCCCCGCACCGCGCGCACGGCTGCGGCTCGGCCAGGCGCGAGTAAGGCAGCTCACCCGAGTCCCAGTGCGCGTCGGGCTCCGTGTCCGGCTCCGACGAGGACTCGCTGGAGGAGGGCGGGCTGGGCGCGCGCGCCATCACGCCGCTGAACGTAGACGACTCCGGCATCTTCTGGATTATTAGCTCCACCTGCAATATCCATACAATACGTTTATTCACTTGTGAATGTATGACACTAACCGGTATTAGCCCTGGTAGATTTTTTTTATACAAGTCAAAATAAAAAGTACCAACACAAAACTATTTACAATGTGCCACTAACGGCGGCCTTATCGCTAACAGTGGTCTCTTCCAGGCAACCTTTGTATGGAAAAGTGAGAAAAGAAGAAGGGAGGTGTACTTAAACAATTATAAGAATAGAAGAATCAAATTAATTTATGTGATAAATAAAAAAAGGTTAAATTAAACCTACTTACATAAAATGAAGGACACAAAATAATTGTACTGTATTGGATGATAAATTATTTGTATGTCTCTATCTCACCTTGAAGTCCTGGCTGTAGTGTTTGTGTTGCTTGTCCTTGTGCGCGTCGTCCAGCTGCCACTTGTTCAGCGTCAGCTTGAACGTCTCCAAGTTGGGACCTGGACAACACAATAGATAATAAATAAATATTAGGACACATTTCACACACGAATGGTTAACCCAATACTGAACCATTTCTAGTTTGTATTAAAGTAGCTAACACAACTGACATACTACATATAGATAGATACATTTTTTTTTTATATAGATACATATTTAACACCCAGACCCATAGCCAACAAATTTAGTTAAGCACAAAGATGTTGGCCGGGCCGGGAATCGAACCCGGAACCTTCTGATTGGCAGTTTGGCATGGTAACCTTTACGCCAACGAGGTAAGAGACACCGCTACACAGTGAAAATTCTGAAAATTCGCACAAAGCGCTTCACCTCAACATTCATTGTGAGGACTGCGAAGGCAAGCAGTGGTACAACTATTGTATACAACTATTAATAAATGAATATTAACTGTATACAACTGTCTGTCAGACAACAATTTAAGAAAAACAAAATTATGACTGTTGTTTCTCTGTATATATACACGTGCATACTTGAAATCTACAACGAAGAGGAATTGTTAAAAAATGTGAGTCGTTATTCTGTAAGAAAACCAAGAGGATTAAGAAAACCAAACTATAGGTTAAAGTGCAAAAACAAGGGATCAACAGCAAAATATGTATGTTTAACAAACTGCCTCAAAGTATGACAGACCTACCATTTCACACATTTAAAAGAAAATTGAAAAACTTATTTGTGGAAAACCCTTTTTATGCTTTAAATGAATATAATTATGTGGTTGCCTCTTTCAGAATCTTTATTTAAGTATGACGGACTGTAAAGTGACATGAATTATGTGTAAATGTGTTGTTATTTTCTATTTTATTATTATGACATTATACGACTAATTATAGCCTAAGATCCCACTGCAGGATAGGTGTGCTCATCGACTATTTGTATAAAACCAAATTTTTATGTTTATTTATAGTTAAGAGAATATATATTTACTAGGGTGCCTATCAAAATTTGGCCGCTATTATTTTTTTTTAAATTATTTTTAATTTATTTTTGGTAAAAAATTTTGTTTATTTATTATTTAAATAAAATAACGTCTACATCACAGCAATTAATATGAAGATTCGAAAAAATCACGGTTGCCGTAGCTCACCTGGCCGCACTTCTTTGCAGCCTGGTGTAAACAGGTATGATTTCGATAAATTTATACGTTCATAACCTATTTTTATGAATTATATGTCAAATTAAAGCTAATTTTTTTCTATTAATTATCATATAAGGTTGCTTAATTAAATCTGGCCGCAAATAAGGGTTGCTGGCTGTTAAAGATAATAAATATTTAAGGTAGAGCGAAAGAAAGTTAGCGCGTAACATCATTTGTCAGACGAGGACAGCGATTGCCGACTGTGCGACGCTTTTAAGCCATTGCGCATGCGTCGAATGCTCAGAATACAGAAAGAACCAGAAACCGTGAGCGCAACTTATACTGAAGCTACTAAAACTACTCTTAAATAGAGTAGTTTGACGCGCGACTGATCCGATCCGATGGGATCACATTTCACGTGTAGGTAAGTATCGTATTTAAGTATCAACTTTTTTAATTATTGAATAAATTTCTCAGTTTTAAAATTGTCATAGATAATGAGGCATCCATCTTGTTAGTGATGCCAGTATAAGAGTTTTGATTTACCCTACTTTTTATTACCTCTTGAGGGCTTTTATTCATTGTAGAATATTAATAATTAATTTAATAAAAATTAACCGACTTGAAAAAAGAAAGTATAACTCATCAGTGCAGCCCGTGTGTACATAACCAATAGTCCTATTAAATAGTATGTTTATATCTATGAAAAATACCTAGACATAATATTTCATCATTTATCTAAATTTAAATTTTTGTTAATAAGTTCAAATTCTAAGAGACAATATTATATAAAGCTTACTCAGCAAAAAGGAAATTAAATGTATTTTTTTCTAAAGCGTCTTTTATTCAATAAATCTATCAATTTATTGAGACAATTAGGTTGGTACATACTAATAATATAGATTAGGACAATTTTTATTCTATTATTATCTCACTTCCTGGACTCCCAAATTTTACGCTAAAAACGGACACATAATGCCTGTGCTAGCAACATTACGCGGGTGGGAAATGACGCGGGCGGGGGGCAGTGTTTTGTTTTACGCGGCTTCTGGTTCTTCGAGTTCGTAATATACAATGTTTTATATTTATATTGTTATTTTATTTGTGCATCTAAAAATTATTATATTAATTAACGTAAAATAGAATTGATAAAGATGAAGTCGTGTTTTTTGGGTAACGAAAAAAGCAATGTACTTGATTTTAATAATATATCATTCCAAAAGTGCTTGCTAATGTTAAATAAATAAATATTAGGACACATTCACACACGGCTGGTTAGCCCCATACTGAACCATTTCTAGCTCGTATTATGGTTGCTAACACAACTGATATACTACATATACATACATATTATATATAAATACATATTTAACACCCAGACCCACAGCCAAAAAATTTAGTTAAGCACAAAGATGTTGACCGGGCCGGGAATCGAACCCGGAACCTTCTGATTAGCGGACCGGCATGGTAACCTTTACGCCAACGAGGTCGTCATCATCGTCGTCGTGTTATTGTTTCGTCGTAAAAAAAAATGTAAATATCATGACCTTTTATTTACAATTGACTCTACTAATGATTTTGGATATCATTCAGAGTTTAATTTTTTGTTGCAATTTATAAATTTATCATTTTGAAAAAATTACATATTTTTTGGAGTATTTATTATAAGTCGTCTCTATTTTTCCCCAGTGGTTGAGAACACTAACGTTCGACGCAAGCGCAACGGCTTAAAAGCGTCGCACAGTCTGCAATCGCTGTCCTCGTCTGACAAATGATGTTACGCGCTAACTCTCTTTCACTCTACCTTAAATATTTATTATCTTTAACAGCCAGCAACCCTTATTTGCGGCCAGATTTAATTAAGCAACCTTATATGATAATTAATAGAAAAAAATTAGCTTTAATTTGACATATAATTCATAAAAATAGATTATGAACGTATAAATTTATCGAAATCATACCTGTTTACACCAGGCTGCAAAGAAGTGCGGCCAGGTGAGCAACGGCAACCGTGATTTTTTCGAATCTTCATATTAATTGCTGTGATGTAGACGTTATTTTATTTAAATAATAAATAAACGAAATTTTTTACCAAAAATAAATTAAAAATAATTTAAAAAAAAATAATAGCGGCCAAATTTTGATAGGCACCCTAGTCAATATATATTCTCTTAACTATAAATAAACATAAAAATTTGGTTTTAAACAAATAGTCGATGAGCACACCTATCCTGCAGTGGGATCTCGTACTATTATATTATAATGACTAATTATATTACAAAGACATTGTAGGATTGACAAATTAATTAATTAATTGTTGATGAATATATGTAATATGTAAATTTGGCGTGCCTAGTATAACGCAATGTTATAAGGTCAATAAAGTTCTATAATTACAACTTACTATCGACCGTGATGTATATTACTAACTTATTGACCGTGATGTAGCGAGCCGAATAAACGCTGGATGGATGAAATGGCGACAGGTCTCAGGAACAACATGCGATCGAAAAATGCCCCTTAAGCTTAAGGGGAAAATCTACAAGACGATCATTAGACCTGTCGTACTGTATGGATCAGAGTGTTGGGCAACCAAGGTAGGATATGAAAGAAGAGTGCATGCGGCAGAGATGCGAATGTTGAGATGGATGTGTGGAGTGACAAGAATGGACAAAATAAGGAATGAGTACATCAGAGGAAGTGTGAAAGTAGCCCCAGTGAGGGAGATAATAAGGAGTAGAAGGTTAGCGTGGTATGGACATGTGATGCGTAGAGAGGAGAAGCATGTCACTAGAAGATGTATGGAAATGGTAGTGCAAGGAAGAAGAGCAAGAGGCCGCCCGAAAAAGACATGGATGGAGTGTGTGAATGAGGACATGAGAGAGAAAGGATTGAGTGTGGAGATGACGTCTGATAGAGGAGAGTGGAAGAAAAAGATTTGCTGTGCCGACCCCACCTAAATGGGATAAGGTGAAGTAGAAGAAGAAGATTACAACTTACTATCGTGTAGGGGCGGTATCCTGCAAGCGCCGAGCTCCGCGGTGACGAAGAAGGTGTTGAACCAGAAGTGGAAGAGCTTCTCCTTGCGCATCTTCATCTTGTGCTTGTTGTAGACGTCGACCCGCACGTCCCCGCACAGCGGCGTGCAGTGCGTCAGCCGCACCGACACGCCGCCGCCCGCGCGCGACACCTCCTGGCAGCCCGCCGGCGTCTGCACACACACCGACACTTGCTGTATCACACAAGGGAATGCTGACACCAATTTAAGCACCTTTGCCTCTACCTTTTACCCGGTCTTTTAAAGTCTTTTTTTATATTCTGTGCACCTTTGCCTCTATCTTTTACCCGGTCTTTTAAAGTCTTTTTTTATATTCTGTGCACCTTTGCCTCTATCTTTTACCTGGTCTTTTAAAGTCTTTTTTTATATTCTGTGCACCTTTGCCTCTATCTTTTACCCGGTCTTTTAAAGTCTTTTTTTATATTCTGTGCACCTTTGCCTCTATCTTTTACCCGGTCTTTTAAAGTCTTTTTTTATGTTCTGTGCACCTTTGCCTCTATCTTTTACCCGGTCTTTTAAAGCCTTTTCTTTTATATTCTGTGCACCTTTGCCTCTATCTTTTACCCGGTCTTTTAAAGTCTTTTTTTATATTCTGTGCACCTTTGCCTCTATCTTTTACCCGGTCTTTTAAAGTCTTTTTTTTATATTCTGTGCACCTTTGCCTCTATCTTTTACCCGGTCTTTTAAAGTCTTTTTTTTTATATTCTGTGCACCATAGACTCTTTGGTCTATGGTGCACAGAGTCACCAATCCTGTCTAGTATTCTGAACCCTTCTAATGACTAGCCTCAATTAAAATTTGAAATTGAATTTTTGTTCTCTGTGCACCATAGACTCTTTGGTCTATGGTGCACAGAGAACAAACTTGTTATAGAATAAATATATTATAAACAAATAATTACTATAAAATAAATATAATATAATAAGCATTATAAGGGTTTTGGTATCCATAATTTTAATAACTAAGTTTGACTATTTATTATATTGACACTATTTAAAGATATCATAACGCGCTGCAGTCGCATAGTGATATGACAATAATAGAGCGTGACCCGAGTGACGCAAAATCAAGAAAATACAAATTGATAAAGTCGCAGGTCCTACCTGAACGAGGACTGCACAAGAACGACGCAGGTGGCACATGCAGAGGGAGGCCTTTTTTTCTAGAGGAGATGCGAGCGGGGTATGTCGGGCTCAAGGGCCAGAAGGGCCGTCACTACCGACTAAAACCTCACGGTGTCCCATCTCACGACGGGGGCAGGGATGCAGGACCGCTTCGCGCATTGCCGCTGCTCTCCCCGCCCAGAGGGAGGCCTGTACCCAGCAGTGGGATATCGGTTACCTTGAAGGGCGGCTTGGCCTGCGAGATGGCGAGCTCGGGGCTGCAGGCGGCGGCGGCGAGCGCGGGCGCGGGTGACATGGTGAGCTCCCGCACGTGCACCTTGCACGGCGAGTAGCGCAGCCCCGAGTGCAGCAGCGCCGCGTAGTACTCCACGTAGCGCCGCTGCGACGGGATCGTCACGCCTGCAACCACCAACACACAACGGTTCATGACAACATTTTTAATCAATAAGTAATGTAGTCAGCACACGCTGAGCTGGGGCCGGTTTAGTGGCACGTCAATGCTTTCTTTTATGTTTCTTGTGTATTGTTTTTCTTGTTGTTCGTGTCACAAAATAAACGATTCTTTCTTTGTGACTAGTGAGTTTCTACTGAAACTCACTAGTTTCAATAGAAACTCCGTAGTTTCAGTATAAAATCACTAGTTTCAAAACAAAATCACTAGTTTCAAAAGAAAGTAGTTACTTCTTTCGGTGAGTGTGAATGCTAACGCTGTTACATATATCCATTATGTTCATTACAGTAGCCGGCGATAAATATTGCACATCGACTTTTGGAAAGAGAGAGTCGGCCAATTTCAATGTTTGTTTAGCACTCTGTGAAAGGTTGACTGACCAATGACAGGTCGCAGTTGAAAGGTTCCGCTAACCAGTGCAGCCAGATGGATTCCAGCAGACAGAGATGGCACATGTGAAGCGTATGATAACCTCCAATAACCCTAGGAAATGCATTTACGCATGCCCACCACACCCGGGGAGGTGGGTGGGGTATGTCGGGCTCGATGCCAGAAGGGCATCACTATCGACTAAAACCTCACGATGGCCTCCTCACCGGAAAGGGCGGGGTGAGGTTCCGCTCCTCGTATTAACCCACCACCCCGCCCACCTCGGCTAGCCTGAGACTCCTCCTCAGAGGATGACTCGCCTTGCAGTGCTCGTGGTGCACCGCAACCACCTCGAGGACCGTGAGTGCAATGGACGCCGGACAACCCCAGTCCGACGTCCTAGGTCCCCCGTGACGGAGAAGAACGTTACAAATAAAGAAAAAGAAGAAGGAGAAGAAGTGTGGACTGACCTTTCTCGTCGTGTGTTCTCTTGGTGCCGTAGAATTTGAGCGCATCGTCCGCCGTCTGTTTCTGCCCGCTGTACAGGAGGTAGCAACACACCATCGTGCCTGAAACATGTATGGGTGACAGGTTAGTCATGACACTTATAAATAAATAAATAGAAATAAATATTAGGACATATTTCACACACGGCTGGTTAGCCCCATACTGAACCATTTCTAGCTCGTATTATGGTGGCTAACACAACTGATATACTACATATACATACATACATATTTTATATATATATATACATACATATTCAACATAGATACATTCATATAGATTCATATTCAACACCCAGACCCACAGCCAACGAATTTAGTTAAGCACAAAGATGTTGGCCGGGCCGGGAATCGAACCCGGAACCTTCCGATTGGCAGTTCGGCATGGTAACCTTTACGCAAACGAGGTCATCAACATATATTGTATAACAACAACATATTGTAATCTTTTTTAAATATTTTTTTTGGTTCTCAAGGAGACTGCCCGAACATACAGTTTGGTGCTTGGCGACAGATCTTTCAACGTGAAGGTGATATCTATCCAGGCGAGCAGTAGAAAATGTCCTACCCCCATGGAATGGCTCTCTTCAAATGTTTTCCTTCACCGTAAAGCTCGATCTCATTGGCAGGGATAGAACCCTCGACCTTCGGGACGTGAGCCGATCGCACGACCAACAGAGCTGTTATCGCTTGTTCATCGGCCGAGCCCGGCCTGCGAGATATTTTACAAATTCATGCGAAAAAGGTTACAGGCTGGTAAAATTATTGATAGACGAAAATACCGTACGAAAACTGGAAACTTGTTACGTCTCTGTACTTGGACGTATTAGGACACATTTCACACACGGCTGGTTAGCCCCATACTGAACCATTTCTAGTTCGTATTATGGTTGCTAACACAACTGATATACTACATATACATACATATTTATATAGATACATATTGAACACCCAGACCGACAGCCAACAAATTTAGTTCAGTACAAAGATGTTGGCCGTGCCGGGAATCGAACCCAGAACCTTCTGATTGGCAGTCCGGCATGGTAACCATTACGCCAACGAGGTCGTCAATAACATGTTTCCGTACTTCAGGATCCAGTGTACCATTTTGTAATGAATGTATAAAAAATAAGCAGTATATCCATCATATCATATACTTCCCGACCCGACCAGTAATGGTGGAATGCAACTAAGGAGGTGGAGGAGGATTTTTCTTACAGTCTATTATCATAGTATTAAAAAGGCCTAATCCTCTAACTAAATGCATATGTTTTGTTCGTCGAAATTGACATTTTAAATCCCACCAATCTTATCAGACTATTCCAAAGTTTCAAAGCCCAGTTGCGATTCCAAATGACAATTCGCAATGGTTACGATTTTATGGATTCCACAACAATAGATGGTTTCCGTTCAAAATAAAAAAGCCCGTACTTTTTTACTTGTGCCCTAATGGTATACAGTTAGTTCGGAATAAAAAATAGGTTATTAAGGGCCCAACAATATACTTTACGGGAAGGGCTAATTGCCCATTGATCTCTCCGGCTGTCTATTGACTTCCGGTATTAGGAAGAGGGAATGAAAAGGCGAGCGGGCAATAAAAACTTTTTAATTACTTCGTTATCTGTTTATGTGGCCGTTTGTAATGTTCATTTTGGCCATTTTGGACGTAATTCTATGGTCTCCGCGGAGCGATTGGGACCGGTACGTCCAAGCCCCAAATGGGAGGAATCGGTAGACCGCAAATGAAGATTTCATTTTGTACAGTATTCGAAGCCCTGTGTTTTGGGGCACTTCTTTTTACAGTAAATTACGCGGCTCAGGGCTGCGTCTCTCCTTTATTCCGAAGACCTCTTTGAATTATAATTCAAAAGGCTTTTCAATCGGACACAGTTTGACAAAAGAAATACTCGCTTTCATATTCGCTTCCGCGTTTCAGTGCTTCTCGGATTGAATGCATCAAACGAAATCTGGAGATCGTCGAGAAAGCCATGAAATTCCATAACGAATAACGAGCGGCGAGCAAAGGAACTTTCTTCGGGCTGAATGATATATCGGCAAGGGCGATATTGACCGTAGTTTTTTGCCAAATCTCCGGATCGCAACCCTATTTTTTACGTCCCTCCGGCCGGCCACAAAAAGCCGAGGCGGTTTGAAAAGGACCTTTTTTAATTTACGAGTGCGATGTGAAAGCGGCGGTTGTAATGCGTCCAATTACTCGGCGTAAGGAGAGTTGGCAATTACCGCCTTTGGTGTTGGGAGCTTTCAGGCCGGCGACAATACTGTTCACGTTTCTATACGCAATAATGCTGCCGAGTGTAATTTGTTGCCTTAACCTTTGTTCGCTCGACGTTTCGGGACCTATTATGCGATTATGCTAAATTTTATGTTCCACATCTGGCTCGGGTGCGATCTTCAATTTATTCTTTAGAAGACGCGGCGATGTGTCGCACTGATTCCAGCGACAAAGATCACGTTCAGTCGATATATGAAGAGATAACGCGAGCGTTTCACAGACACATAAATATGAAAGGTTTACGATGATGACCGGTTCGCGAGGGTAAGTTTGCTTTTGTCAATTCCGATACAAAGGAACGGCTCTGACATTGACATTATGGAGTCTTTTGTGAACGGCACATAAACTCGGTGATTTTTACGTACATTGCGACCTGACTAACCTTCACGAGTTGTTGATCGAGCGAGCAAAGCGCGCGAAGCTACTTTGCATACATCAACTAGCCAAATTTGCTTTAGTCTGTATATGTGTATGTTAGTTGGTATGTTTGGATGTTAGTACTGGCTTATTTACGATTTTTACGAACAGGTTGGTTTTACAGCTCAATGGAATAGTCGTTAGTGGTTTTTGATTGGGGATAGTTCCCAGGTAATAATGTATGTTCCTACATAAAAAATAATGTTTGTTCTAGTGCTGCTTACTGTTCGTTTTTAATTATTTTGGCCTTCACTTTCGTATATAAAAAAGATTTTGTAAATATTAATGAAACATAATATTCAAGATCTAAATCGGCCAAGTAAAACAATTGTCAAGATTCAAGATATAAAAAAGGTCTACACACAAACGAAGTTTCAAAAAATTGTGTTTGCTTTGTCCACTGTTCGCAGAACTTCTAATATTAATAGAAAGACTCGACCGAATTGAGCTTATCTATTCGTTTAGTTGGTCGGGTATGAATAAACTTGCCAACATTACTGCTGCCTACTGCCCTTGCAATGTCAGCTCAGCATTTGCTTTCAGCAGTTAGCATGTGAATAACGGTCCCTAGGAACCCTGAATACGAAAGTTATACTTAGATAGACAATTTAATAATACTGGAAACCAAATCAAGGTCTACCACGAAATTATAATCGAATAAGTAAATTACATTATTCGTTTTCTTTTACAGCTAGTTATTTGATAGCCAGGGTGCGTATCCAACAGAGTTATACTCTGGCCAGAGACGAAGCATGCCTAGTCTGGAACATAGTTAACTAGATTTCTTTATAATCGTCCATGCGAATTAAGAAAAAAAATCTACCACCATTATTGTATAAGTCATATTGCCATAGTAGCGCCTGTAGCTCGGCTTTTTGACGCAATTATCGAGGCTATGCAACAGTCTTTGGATAGATGACCATGCATAATAAGGATGTCTTTTAAAAAGCGGCGTTTTCATATAGGCGCTAAAATGGGTCGGATGATTGGTTAAATTGTAGGTCCCGGCCTTAGTACAAGCAGTCGTTAATCCAAGTCACAGGCCTTTGAGCGGCTTGAAAACTCAGAGCTCGGTCACTAAGCACATAGGAAAAAGAAGAAGCCATGTATAAACGTATTTCTTTCTTTCTTTACTATAATAGTAAGTACGAGTAAGTGTAATAATAAATATATTATATAAATATATTACTACTATTGTTGATCACGTACTCGTAGCTCCATCTATTCGTATTTTCTTGAAACGACTTTACTCGGGTCACGCAATCTACTATCGTTATATCGCTATGCGACTGCAGCGCGTTGCGGAATTCGGCGGCACGCTAGATTTTACAGCGCCACGCTTTATTGTATGGGAATCACCAATCCTCTCTAGTATTCTGTTCCCTTTTTTTCACGAGGAAATGCATTTACGCATCTCCCGCTACAAGCCTGGAGGAGGCGGGCGGGGTATGTCGGACTCGAGGGCCAGAGGGGCCGTCACTACCGACTACAACCTCACGGTGTATCACAAGGGGGCCAGGGATGCAGGACCGGTCCGCGCAATGCCGCTGCTCTAGTATTATGTTCCCTGGTGTAGTTACCTGTGCGGCCCTTGCCCGCCTTGCAGTGCACGGCGGCCACGTTCTTGGGGTCGGCGCTGAGCCACTCGTGCACGTCCTCGCAGAAGGGCTGGATGATCTCGATCTCGGGCGGCATGTGGTCCTCGAACGCGTACCTCTTCACCTGCAACCCGGGGGACGGACATTTTATTTATTTATTTTTTCAAATCAAATTATTTATTAGCCCTACGGCATCACGCCGTACTGGGCAAGTCAATTTACAATTTACTTAATTTCTAAAATGTATATGCCTAAATTACGAGTACACTTAATATTATTACATAAATCTATATCTATATTTTTCTTCCATCTGGAATCGTCAGAAAGCTTTATAACTACATATAATAAGACTGCTACAAGAATGAAGATTCTGTTATTGACTGTGGCATGAATTCATTGAGAGAGTAAAAAGGGTTCTGTTCGAAAAAGTGTTTAATTTTTTGTTTGAAGTAATTCAAAGGTAGTTCTACAATTCTACGCGGCAACTTATTAAACATACATATTTTAGTAAATAATCCTTGTTTTTAAAACCTTAGCCAGTCTGTTTGCTGGTTTTCTTTTTACCCTTACAATAAGCATGACAGAATTTCTCCAATTCGCTTATCTATGTCAATTACATACACTAAATTACATTGGTTACTACTATTCTTTTCTTTGGTTTTAAATTTATTATATTACTAGCTGACCCGGCAAACTTTGTTTTGCCTTATAATTTTTTTCTATTCTATCTATCTAAGCCTATAAATCAGCCCACTGCAGGCCAAAGGCCTCCCTACCGTCCCTCCACTTTTGTCTGTCCTGGGCAAATTGTTTCTATTAATAAAAATAAAAAAGGGGTATATTAATAAAGTATTAATATATCTACATATATATATAGGCCTTTCACTCGAATGCCTGCGATGAACTGCCAGCGAATTCTCAAGTATTTTGGACATGTCGCTCGTAGAAACCAGAAGCTCGTGGTAGTTGGTCAATTTGACGGAAGAGCACGAGGTCGCTCTCCTACCCGCTGGTCAGACCTCGTAAAATCGCTCACTGGCCTACCTATTGTCGAAGCTTTTAAGACCGCCGAAGACAGGAAAAAGTGGAAGAGCTCAGAAAACCGAGTGATCGACACTCCATTTTAGACACGATCTTCAGTAATGAAGTTACAACTAAGAAGAAGAAGATATCGATATATACCGGTATCCAAAACCTTACACCCATTTCCTACCAGAAGCGAAAATATAAATAAATTAAAGTAGGTACAGTAATTGGTTATTATCACGGGTTATATAACAGCGTCATTTCACTGATTACGCTCGATAAAAGGTCTCTATATTCGTGTACAATTAAAACTCGTGTAACTCGAGATAATTGTAATTACCTACTCGATTGTCACTCCGTACTCTCTGACAGAACGCACAGTCTCGTATCTATACCACTCTAATAAATAATAAACTAAATGAGGAAGTAAAATAACTTTTTAGCCCGTCTTTTAGATTTTTATTTTCAGTTTTTTATTGTACGCTTTACAACTAGACAAGGTCACGCGCCCTGACTCCTGGGCCTCATAAGAGGACTGTCTCCCATAGAAGCCGGAACACACTGTTAAGTGCTTGGTGATAGAATTTTACTACCATACAAAATTTAAAAAAAAGCACTAATTATCTTATTCCATCTTTATAACGACATTTGGTATTATAATACCCTCTATACATTCACAAAATATTTAATTATGTGTACAACTTTAAAAAATACTAAATTATAAAATTTAAAATAATATTTAAAGGGGGTAGTCCATTGAAATGTTACATTTTTTAGGCCTAACCTTGCGTTTTTTAGAGGACGCAATTTTATTTTTTTGATGTGTAGGGGGGGTCAGTGTAAAGCTAAAACCAAGTTTGTGGGGTCACCACCCTTGTCCCACGGCCGCCATCTTGAAAATAGGGGTTGAAACGGTTTTTATGATATATCTCTTAAACTATTTATTTGATAAAAAAAAATTGTTAACATTTTTTGTTGCAAATTAAATTCTCTACAACTTTGGTTCCGTAACTTTTTATCATAAAACTATAAATAAAAAAGTTATAAGCGAAAATCTTCAGAAATTCGAGGAAAAAAATTATATTTTTCGATATAACTTTTTTTTAAATCATTTTACGAAAAAATAATATCAGACCTTTTTTGTAGATCGTTTTTTGGGGAACAACTTTTATATGCATCATTTTTTCATTAAGTTAATAGCTAAGGTTTTACAGCGCTCCGAAGTGAGTACTATTGTTTAGTACTCTTAACTATACCTATACGAGGGTGAATCAAAAAGTTCTTAGAAGTGCATATATATGAAACTTTTTTGGATCAAGTTCGATATTAAAATTAAAGAGTGTCTATCACACTATATTTATGCAGACTGTCACTTGTTTTTGTCAGTTCGTTCGCATGTAATAATTTTTTTTGTGCAACGAGTTGCTAAAAAGTTAAAATTATGGATAAAAGTTAGTTACGTCCGGTGATAAAGTAACTCAGTTTGAAAAAAATGTCTACGAAGGAATTTTTTTTGGACATTCAGCAGACATTAGGGGGTGATACTGTACCCTATTCTACGGTTGCGTACTGGGTGGCTGAATTTAAAAGAGGTAGATCAAGCTGTAAAGATGACCCGCGTTCTGGGCGGCCTTCAACCTCCGTTACAGAAGAAAATGTCAAAAAGGTTGAGAATCTGGTTTTGGAAGACAGAAGAATGACTATAAAACATATAGCTGAGATCCTAAAGATATCTTTTGGTAGCGTTCAACCAATTTTAATTAATTCACTGGGGTTCAAAAAAGTGTCTGCAAGATGGGTGCCACGAATGTTAACCGACGAAAACAAAAAGCGACATATGGAAATTTCCAAGCGTAATCTCGAAATGTTCCAGCGTGATTCGGATAATTTTTGCCGTCGTCTTGTCACCATGGATGAAACGTGGGTCCAATCCATTTTAATCCTGTAACTTAAAGACGAAGCATGTCTTGGAAACGACCATCCTCTCCATCCATTAAGAAATTTCGAGTTGCTCCTACCGCTGGCAAAGTTATGGCCTCTGTGTTCTGGGATAGTGAAGGAATCCTTTTTATTGATTACATGCCAAAAGGCCAGACGATTATTGGACCCTATTATGCAAATATAATCCCGAAAGTGCGTGAAGCGATTAAAGAAAAACGTCGTGGAAAACTGTCGTTGGGCGTGTTGTTCCTTCAGGATAACGCTCCTGCTCATCGATCGGAAGTTGCGCTCAACGCAATCCGCTGTGCTGGCTTCAATCTCCTTGACCACCCACCATATTCTCCGGATTTAGCCCCATGTGATTTTCACTTATTTCCAAAATTAAAAGAGGAAATTCGTGGAACAAAATTTCACGATAATGACGCGGTTATAGCTGCCGTAGAGGACTTTTTCGAGAGTCAAGACAATATTTTTTTTCACAAGGAATAAGGAAGTTAGAAACGCGTTATTCTAAATGCATTGCATTGCAGGGAGATTATGTAGAAAAATAAAATATTATTATTTAAATCTTTGCATTTTTTAATATTGATTCCAAGAATTTTTTGATTCACCCTCGTATAGTTAAGAGTACTAAACAATAGTACTCACTTCGGAGCACTGTAAAACCTTAGCTATTAACTTAATGAAAAAATGATGAAAATAAAAGTTGTTTCCCAAAAAACGATCTACAAAAAAGGTCTGATATTATTTTTTCGTAAAATGATTAAAAAAAGTTATATCGAAAAATATAATTTTTTTTCTCGAATTTCTGAAGATTTTCGCTTATAACTTTTTTATTTATAGTTTTACGATAAAAAGTTCCGGGACCAAAGTTGTAGAGAATTTAATTTGCAACAAAAAATGTTAACAATTTTTTTTTATCAAATAAATAGTTTAAGAGATATATCATAAAAACCGTTTCAACCCCTATTTTCAAGATGGCGGCCGTGGGACAAGGGTGGCGACCCCACAAACTTGGTTTTAGCTTTACACTGACCCCCCCTACACATCAAAAAAATAAAATTGCGTCCTCTAAAAAACGCAACCCCAAATGTAACTTTTCAATGGACTAGGGCACCCATACAACAATGGTACGGAACTCTTTATGCGCGTGCCCGACATTTGGCCAATTATTTTAAGATAATTATTTTAAGATAGTACGTAACCCTACATACGCGACTTGCACTTGGGCAACTTTCAAACGATTCCAGGTGGATGGAAAAATATAGATATTAATGTAATAAGAGTGTACTCGTATTATCTTCTTATATATAAAATTTCCGTGTCACAGTGTTTGTTACCGTACTCCTCCGAAACGGCTTGACCGGTTTTTTCCAAATTTTATATGCGTATTCAGTAGGTCTGAGAATCGGCTACTGTATATTTAGAAATAATTATTCAAAGGCAAAACAACGTTTGCCGGGTCAGCTAGTAGAAATATAAAATTTAAGTAATTGTAAATTGACTTGCCCAGTACGGCGTTATGCCGTAAGGCCAATAAATAATTTGATTTTGAATTTAGATTTTTTAAATTTTTTAATTCTCTTTCAGAATCTTTATTATTTAGTATTAAAATCAAAGTAGTAAGTTATAGAAAGAGAAGATAAAAGAAGTAAGTAAGTAAGTGTAAGTTATAGAAGATAATAAGATTAAAAACTATTAAAAAAAACCACTCATAAAATTAATTTAATAGGCCACTCCGGACAGAACCTGACGGAAAGGTACCCATAACGCTCGTGGCATTGCCGCGTTGTATAGCTATGGATAGCCTTTGCGCTAGGTACGATCCGGAGCGGTATTCGCCTGTTTTTTCTTTTAATCTACGCCCAATTCTCAGAATACAGAAAGAACCAGAAGCCGCGTTCATCTGTAATTGCGAGCTACTATACAATCTGTGTCCAAAAAACAAAACAATGCCCCCCGCCCGCGTCACTTCCCACCCGCGTAATGTTCTAGCTCAGTAAGCTTTTTATAATATTGTCCCTTAGAATTTCAACTTAGTAACAAAAATTTAAATTTAGATAAATGATAAAATCTTATGTCTAGGTATTTTCATAGATATTAACATACTATTTAATAGGACTATTTGGTTATGTACACACGGGCTGCACTGATGTTTTATACTTTCTTTTTTCAAGTCGGTTAATTTTCGTCGTTCCGACAGTCACAGAGTGACTGATCGGTCGCGCGTCAAACTACTCTATTTAAGAGTAGTTTTAGTAGCCTCAGTATTAGGCGCGCTCACGGTTTCTGGTTCTTTCTGTATTCTGAGGCCCAATTATAATTTTTTATTATTTTAAATGTATAGTGTCAGTAGGAGGACTCCCAGTGACGAAGTGAACCATTATTATTCTTGGAAGTACGAGGCGGTTTGCTGGAAGCTTCCCGCGGCGGCCTGATAACAGCTATCAGTGTGGAGATAGCGGGCGGCGGCCGCAGGTGGCGACGGCTACTAAACTGGGGTTCACGAAAATAGTGCTCATCACAAAGGGAGCATCATTAGTATGCTTAATTGTCAACCCAATTGAGATACTAGGGCCCTTTTTGTGCGTGTGTGTGTGTTTGTGTGTGTATGGAATCCACGGAAATATCTACGTGAATCTCTATTAGAGTTCGTTTTTTTAAATCAGGTTTTGATGACCGCACGTTGCTTCTTGCCATTATTTAAAAATGCTTTACCAAGGGTCACAAAATCCAGCATAATTTAATTACAGTTAACGCTGTTGCAATAGAATTTTACAATTTGACAAACAGAGAGTAAACTATTCGAATAAGATCAGTTACATTAAAATAGTTTGAGTATTCATGTCTTAGGCCACGAACTTTTCAATCCACCCTCGTAGAAGTTTGGAACTTAGCGTAGCGTAAGCAGCCCACTATACGTTCCCACTGTTGGGACTCGGGGCCTTCTCTCACGAGGAGAGAGATATAGGCCATAATCCACCACACTGGCCAAGTGCGGGTTGGCGTATGACACACGTCTTCGGATATTGTAGTCCTCAAACATGCCGGTTTCCTCACGATGTTTTCCTTCACCGTAAAGCGAGTGCAAATCCACACATAAATTGAAAAATATGTCATTAGTGTAGGGCCGGGATCGAACCGGGGGCCGTCTGAAGAAGTTTGGAACTTCAACTCTTCAAATGAAGACAAGACACGAGGAAAGGCAAGCGTGAAGAGTTCAGTCGTATCGGACAAGATAAGGGCCACCTCGCGTGTTGTTATCCGAGTGATTGACATTATCACGCCGATAATGATGGCGCACTAAATATAGACGGACGTTGTAGACTTGCGGGCGTTCGTTACCATCACAAGCATAAGCAACCCACTATACGTTCCCACTGCTGGGACTCTGGGCCATCTCCCAAGAGGATAGAGATATGGGCCATAAACGCTGGCAAAGTGCGGGTAGGCGGTTGACAACACGTCTTCGAATATAGTGGTAAGGAAGACAGTTTTCACGATGTTTTCCTTCATCGTAACGCGCGTGCAAATCCATCTCATAACTTGAAATACAAGTCATTGTTGTAGGGCTGGGATCGAACCAGGCGTCGTCAGATTGTAAGCAGACGTTTTCCCACCGAGCCACACTCGCTTTTTCGTTCGCTACCAACTTAGACCAAATAGAATTACAGCAGGCATTTGTCCTGCGTGACGCGTAACCAAACGAGTTAGCGACACCGGCCTGAGGTGGAGTATGCCTTGTTTCGAATAACTGGGTCTATGGGAGGCTGCCGGAACAAGACAAATTTTTCAACTTGATCTTGTTCCATTTTTTTTTGGATCACTTGTTCCTTTTTTTTGAGAAAACATTTGAAAGTTCATGTCCTCTAATTGATGATCTAAACCAATATTATAAAGAGGGAAGGTCTGTTTTTTTGTTTGTTAGTTTGTTTGACGCAAATAGGCCCCGAACCTACTGGACCGATTTGTAAAATTCTTTCACCGTTGGGAAGCTACATTATCCCTGAGTAACAAAGGCTATATTTTGTTTCTCTTTCCAACTTAGAATATTTTATAGCCCGTGCGAAGCCGGGACGATCTGCTAGTCATTCATAATCAGAGTATTTTAAAGCTGTCAGATTAAACGACCATATCCGATCCGAAACTATCAGCCGGGATTAAGATAATGACAGTTTTATTAATATCCTCTATTACAAATCCTAGAGAATGAATTTGAATGTTAACCTACATGTTTAATGCGATAATGATTAAACGAACGATATACAATGATTGGTTTATTACAATACTAGTCATTATTAGTTATCAAAATGGCATTTTTAGATTAAAAATAGAACAAATCGTAAGTGTCGCTTTGTTGTTATAATCAGATATAATAGAACATATTTTTTGTTTTAGTTATAAATAGTTAACTTTTATAACAGTTAATATAATACCACCTATATATACATATGTATGAACCTAGTTTGGTTCTACTAATATAATAAATGCGAATGTGTGTTTGTTACATCTTCACGCTCAAACGGTTGAACCGAATTTCATGAAATTTGGTGTGAAGATAGCTCCCTGGATTAACTAACATTTTCCCCCATGCCTTCTAATTCAAATTTCTAATTTGAAGTGGGGGTGATGAGACCTGCACTGACATCCCGCTAGGGGCGTATTGTGCATTCCCCCCTTACCAGCCTACCCAAGCCAACCGAGCTCCTTGAAATAGCGAAGCACAGCCCTGGGTCGCTGGCATACCTGTTCCACCCCTGTTGCGTCAGATGGTCTGTTTGTCTGAGGATTAACAATGGAAAGCGAACTTTCATCTTGAGCTGCTCTCATCAGGCCGTAACTCTCTCTGGTTTGTTTAGTAGCCTCACAGTGCAGTAGCACGTGTTCCACCGTTTATCTTCTTCTAGACAGCCCCTACATAGAGGGCTGTCCGTCGCCCCCATGCCTTATCACAAGAAATAAAATAGTTTCGCCTTATTTTTCTCTTGTAATGTTTCACTCCCATTCTTTCATATTATTATCCCATCTGAACATCGCCTGTGGCAATTACTCCCGTTGCCTGTACTATCAATATATACCTACTATGGAGCAGAAATAAATGCGCGCGCGTGTATGGCCACATATATGAATATGTAAAACTCGTGGAAAGTGACGTCACCGCTAGACACGTGCTAGCAAATACCTAGACGAGAACACCGCTCGGTGCATTCATTACTCACCACCACATTAAATATCATTAATTTATATATCGTATGAGTACATCCCCAGTAGCTAGAAATAGTTAGACAAGAAACTTAATAGTTGTATATTTTAATGTGAGAACGACAAAGACGACGCTTTTTAGTCTAGTGTAGTAACTAATTATTATTATAGTAACTATTTCGCTAGCAAATTAATTGATTATTTCAATCTATACTAATATTATAAAGCTGAAGAGTTTGTTTGAGCGCGCTAATCTCTAACTACTGTGCGAATTGAAAAAATATTTTTGTGTTGAATAGACCATTTATTGAAGAAGGCTTTAGGTTATATAGCATCACGCTGCAACTAATATCTCAGGAATCGAATGCGGAACGACAGCTGCGATCGATATCTTGGCAATGTAAGGTCTATACTCGTAAAATTGGCACAGGAACAGGATACTATAGAATTATTTGACCCTATTACAGGTCTGGATAAATGTAGTTTCTACAGGTTACGCGAAAAGCGACCTACCCACAGGCGGAGCCGCGGGCAACAGCTAGTAATAAAATAAAAATACCAACAAAAGAATTAATTATTGAAACACATAGGTACATAAACACACGTATAATGATGAAGTGTATAATTATCTAATACAGAAAAAACGTGCCTACGAATTGTGAACCCAAATTTTTGACACGCCAGCAGAGACCTTCGTCGAGTGTCCTGCTGGAGGTCCATTAGAATCATTTAAAGATGGTTCCGCCACATAATATATTGTAGAGATTTTTCAAATTTTTTATTTACACTTGCTATCCCTAACAAATATGTACCTACTGTGCCTAAAGAGAGGAAAATTACCCGTTTGAAAAATTATTTTCCCATTTATTTTTTTAATAGCAACTAGCACGCGTTCGAATATAATTAGGTATAATTATTTATGCAAATTTATGTGTATTATAGTGGGTGCCGGTTATATAGGTCCGCTTGCATTGGAGTTTCCTCATCGGATACACGTGGTCCATTATTGCATGCGTCCTATTTAATTACCTACCACTCCACTGTTATGAATGCGAAAGTTTGTTTATAGCTCTTCAAAACAAAACCGATCCGATAGTTTTCTGGAATAAATAACAAGTTTAAATTAAAAATTAAGAAAACCCCCGATTGAAAACTTGATTAAGAAAATATTTCGTTGTGGCATCGTTGCACTAAATTTCATCATTGATTTGAAATTTAGTGTATGTATTCTACTAAATTAAAATTAATTAAATTAAAAGTATATCTAATCTTAAAAACCAGTGCCAGTGGGAAGAGTTCCTAAAAAGCCAGCTTTATAGCAACGCTAATCCGCTGTGCAAAGTAGAGGCCGGCATTTTGGTCACAAGTAGCGTCGACCAAGCGCTTCTTTAAATCATTGAATAATGATTTAGCTCCCGGTTCTCACGGCCTCCTAATGTTTCTACCCCGAAAGAAACAAATAAATAACAACTATCCAGGTTACTATATTTGCGCCTTTTGAGATTCTTCCGCTGTACCAGCCCTAAATAGATTTGTGTACAAATCGAAATCAAATAGTGTACAGTAGAGTCGTAGAGTAGATATAATTTTTAGATCAAATTCAATAACAGAAACCTACGTGTTAATCTTGAGCCTTACCTATCCCACACCACATTTCATCGAAGTTGCTTAAGCCGTTTGAGCGTGAAGAAGTAACAAACATACCCACACAAACTTTCGCATATATTATACTAGCTGACCCGGCAAACGTTGTTTTGCCTCTTTTAGGGGTATGAAAAATAGATAGTGTAGCTTATATGACACGTTCGTAGATTTACCATAGCAGCGCCATCTATTGATTACTTACTCAACCCAGTCGAAAGGTATCGACATCTGTTAGAATCATTTGGAGTTAACAGATAATTGTGACTGTCAAATAATAACACAATAATTAGCAATAAATTAAAATTGCGACTATAATTTGAGATTTAAACTATCCTATCTCTCAAGTTGGATCGAACTGCACATGGTGTGCGAATTTTATTATAATCGGTTAAGTGGTTTAGGAGTCCATTGAGGACAAACATTGTGACACGAGATTTATATACATATTATATTATATTAGTAAGATGTAGATAATATTTCGGCGAAACCACCTACAGATTCTCAAGCCATAAATATCGACATCTAGAAAATAGCCGCCAAATATAAACTGTTATTTATTGTAATGATAAGTCGGCGAATTTTAATTTTTATGCCTATATTATGATAATATCGCATAATTTAACCACGTTTACAATATTCAAACTAATATTTTGTCGAGAAAATTGGCTTCGTATGCAAAAGTAGATGCGATCTGTCGATAACAATAATAATAGTCTCCACGTAACAGGTCTACTTCTTATTAAAATCTTTATTAATTCCGCTTTTCTATAGAAAAAAACTTAATTTACTGTTCATATTTTACGTAACAATAAATTCTTTATCCACTTAAAAACTAGATCTGAACTAGATGTGAACTCAAATTCTATCCAATGTTCAATAATAACCGGCCAGAGTCGAACTTGTGCCCGAAAGGGTCCGTACTATCAATAAGCAGCAAAATATACATTTATTGTATAAGAGCCGCCCTCTTCATTATTTATTTAATTTGTATTAATATTGTTCATAGCGGTATCAGAAATACCGTCGAAACTCCATGTAACGTCACTCGATTTAATGACAAACTCTCTAAAGCGTCGAAATAAATTGGCTTTAGTTAGTTTAGCTTGTATTCCATACAATGATACATTCTCTTCATTTACCGACCACTCTCTATAACGCACAGTCCCTTCAGTGTGTCGTTATATAGAGCTAACACTGTATATCTATAATATAAAAATAAGTCAGGTTTTCTTTCCTGGCGCTATAATTCCAGAATACACGAACCGATTTCCACGGTTTTGCATTCTTTGGAAAGGTCCCGTGAGGTTTGTAGCAAACAAAATTCAGGTAAAATCTCAACTTTATGGCGAAACGGAGTTCGCCAGGTTTGCTAGTAAGCTATGAGAATATCAACTCTCTATCTATCACAATTCATAAGATACAGCTTGATGACAGGTGGATAGACACACTGGTTTTCTTAGTAATAAGTTCCCGTCCACAAACATAGAAATGTATATTCCGCGTCTCATTTAACTATTAATCAAACTGATGTATTTTTCATTATAATAAAGCAAGATATTAATCGTTATACATATTTATACCAAACACAAAACAGTGTTTGTGTAAACCTTCACAAACATTGTCACGTCAGCACGTGACTAAAATAATCAGCCAGACTTTGTTTCTCTCCTTCAACTCAAAACGTGTCAAGGCCTTCTACTTAATCTCAACATTCGACAATATCACTTAAACATACTTATAAGGATACACACTATTAAACATACGTATACTTGTATATAATCTTATATATAGTAACTTTTCCGCAACAAACACAGCTAAATGTACAAGTATTGTGGCAAAACATATGTGTTAAACAGCTGATGTTCTATTATTAACGAACCATAAATTGACGACAACTGCGTTCCGGCGGTTATAAGTATAAAAAAGTTAACTATATAAAGGGTTTCAACTTTTGAGTCCGCATATCACAGATGGCAAAATTCACCTGTCAATCGAATGAAGACAAATGAGGACGTTATTCACTTGAAAATAGAGTGTAAAATTGCGTGTATTTATATCGTCAGGTTACCCAGGGAATGACGTGAGATGGAGCACGTATATCTAGATGAGTCAAGTCACGTTACATGCACTATACATTATTGTAATAACATGCTATATATAGTAGGTAGGTAGGTAGAGGCCGGTCGCGCAACTTTATCTACCCTCGGCCTTGACATTGGGCGCTGAAACTTTCATAAATGACGTCACGCGTGCACGTGGGGTCATTAAACGTGATGTCGCTGAAATCGCACCACTATCGCTAGATTGTAGCGCGAGTCATCCGCTGCAGTCGAAGAAAATCGGAGTCGGAGGACTTTGAACCTTACGACACAGACTTAAGGTCGACTCGGTTGGAGAACGCGTTAGCATCGTTGCAGAACCGAACAGATTACCTTTCACGAAGTCATAGGGCAGACGGTGCACGGCGCATATCAATTTACAGCATTAGTACGTGATTTGTCTATGCCAGAGATATTGTAAGCGTATTATAATTCAAGGATTCCGTCTGTCTGGGCGAGCCTAAGTGGCCGGAAAAATTGCACATTTATAAATTTGCGAAACATGACCGCAACTAACTTTCAGAATGGTTCAAGTTCAATAAAATATCAGCGAAGCGAATTTAAAGGTCGTTCTATTTCGACGCTTCCCGTTATGTTGCTATGAGTTGTTCTCCTATTCATTTTAGCACTCATATCAAGTCGAGGCTCGGAAGCGAGTGGAGCGGACAACGCTGTGTTAGTTTAGTCTATGATTAATTGATTACTTAATAATATTAACACGTATGAATAACAAATAGTCATTTTCTCTTAATAACTTTTTGGTTCAAACGTAAACTTAATTTTTTTATGGATTTCTACTAGTGTCATCCATTTTTCATTAAATATCTCTTCCACGAAAAGAGTTTTTAAAACCAGGTAATAAAAACTCCTTACGTTCATGTGACTTCAAATGTCAATTTTGAAATGGACAACGATGTAAAGCGAGAAAGCGGGTAACAGAGCGGGGATGAGCAAGTCTAAAGAAGTCTCGTATTTACTCGTTCAAAACGGTCCCCAAGCCTCGATTTTTTTATCATTACAGCTAAATATAATTAGCGATATATATCTGTATTACTCTATACTAATAACGCTTAAATTGCTCAAATTCAAATAAGACCACACACTTACTTGTGATCTTATTTTCCTTGCCGTTTTTAGAGACATCACCTTAAAAAAATCTAGTACATTTTCGATCACTGTTTATGTTATTTGGAGTCCATTAAAAAGAAATAAGACAAACAGAACACTCACCCGCTCGTGGAACTTGCTGGAGTCGTATGACCTCTCCGAGCAGAGGTTGTATATCATGTAGCGGTCCTTGTGCATCTTCTCCAGGAACCTGTACACCTCGTCTATGTGGTTCCTGTACACCGCCTCCAGCTTCTCCGCCGGGAAACCCATCGCTATCAGCCTGTCTGTGATGTCTGTGGGGTGCTGGCTCAGGAATATTACACTGATCTACTGTGGTTTTGTTGCCTTTGATATGATGATGATTTTGGGTCTATTTATACATACAATTCGTGAAAATATCAATGATTTTGTAAGATCTGCTCGTTTTTTTTTCAACAAATGACTGAAAATTAAAATTTTGACGATAAATCGCTTAAAATTCAATTTGTAAAACGAGCAAATTTAGTACTTTTACGAATATATTCGTAATCTGGGCACTTAAAAACGTAACAATTTGCGATGATAAACAGGGCAACAAAAAAAAAAGGATTTTTTGTAGAGCTGTGTTCATTGGTGAGTTAGGAAAAGGAGTCACTGTATTAAAACTTTCGTAAGGCATATTTGAATAATGTTTGTATAACCGGCTATCACCTACGTTTATTTTGTCGGTATTAGCCCGATATCTTTCAGCACAATCAAAGTGCCATTCTCAAGGGCAGGAACACAGGAAAAGGAGGGTCTTAAATAGGGTCTTTTGTGGGTCTTAAATAAATTTTCAAAGGTGTGCAAAAGCGGCATAAGGTTTGGTGTGGAAGAAATTGCGACGCTAGTAGCATAGAACCGAAAGCTATACAATAAATAAGGCATAACCTTTCGGTTCTATCCTAGGCCAAGTAGTGAGTCTGTGACATTCTGCACAGCAACAACCATATTCTTTGAATAATAACTACATGATTTGTATTTGTAAGAAAAAAAAAGAAACATTATTCATTTAGGAAACGGCTTAAAAAAATTGAGCGTAAGATCGATGTTGGATTTAGAGATTTTATGGGTATATCGTAGTTCAGGTCACAATATCTAATACTCGTTTATATGAAATTATTAACTTTTTAAATTCTAATAAACAAAGTCGTGGCTCTTTCATTTCGGTGTCCTTTGCACAGTGTTCCCTACGCTGAAAGCATAAGCTCATTGGCAGGAATCAAACCCACACCCTTCGAGACGTAAGGCGACCGCACGCCCGACTTAACTGGCATCGCTTGAAAGAAATATAAATAACTCATATTTTTATACAAAGTTAGGTACAGTGTACAATTTATACATTGCAATTTGGAACGAGACGACAAATACCAAAGTTGAGATAGTGATACTTTTTCGTTCACATGTCACCCCTCACCAGGCCAAGTCTCATACGTGAATGGCTAAAATTATTGTAATGAAACTACTTGATGACAAGGAGAACTAGGTAAGATCATCTAACTCTCATTACACTGCTACCTAATAGAAGATAAATAAAGGGAATATAGCCCTGTGGCTCGACTAACGTAGATGATCTGACGTAGATGACATGATCAACAAAAAAAAATTACGTTATACTTTTATTTAATTATCCGATTGCTTACTGGCGCCATAATAAACAGATGGCAATCTTTAAGCTATTATTATGTATGGGAGGGAGACTTGGGCTGTTGTAGCGCTAGGTTTTGGCCTAAAATCTGACGTCGACTTAATACAATTTTGGCGTGCGTTCTAACTAACGAAACAGTTGCCAATTTGAATAATTTTATCATTTCTGTCACAGAGCGTAACACAGTTGCAGTGTAGCATTGCTGAATGTATTATCGGGGGACGGGGGCCTACTATTGACTATCACTTTAGTCAGTTGTTGAAAACTAACATGAAAATGATATTAACTGAATGGTAAGGATACTGTAAAATAATATTAGTTTTCAATTCAGTTTTGTTAGGCATTACGTAATTACAGGGTACATGTTACTGTATTAATTTAATTTGTACTTTACATGTTATGCTGAAATAAATATTCTATTCTAACTATCAATTAAGTGATATACCTACAAATAAATACAAATAAACACAACCTTCACCAGTTACATACAAAACAAAAACAGAACATAGAGATTTTCATGAACTTTTTGACGTGACAACGTCTTAAATTAGGTTGCGGCTGGGAGTCACTTATGAAAAAGTGTAACGCCCGGTAACGTTACGATGAGTCACCGAACGAGAGAGAGGCCTGCCGAATGCCTTGCGTCTCTCTCCCACTCAACTATGATCGGTCTGCCGCGCGCGCAGCACGCGGCAGACGTTGTCACGTAAAATCTTCGCCCGTAAAACCGACTTTACAACCATTTTTTTTTTAAATTTAATACTTACCTAAAAGTGGCATTTACGCCTGGGCGCTATCACAATAGAATTACAAGTTAAATTGTAAGTCCCTGCTGTTGACTTTTGACCAGCTTGGACAGTGAACCATTACGTAACAAGTTACTTTGTAACAGTGTTAGCCCCCGATGCATTACACCCGTTCCACAAACGTGTACTAAATATTAACGACAGTCAGTCATCCAGCGTGTTTTTAACGACGACAAGACAAGGGTGTTACCAGAATATGTATGCAATTGTGAACCAAGAGGCGAGCGTAAATCACGCGTTTTATTGCCGCATATTCGTATAAAAATAAAATATCCGAATTAAGCATTGATGCATGACTAAATTAATTGTTTCAGCATTGCGTAAACAGCTTTCAGGATCAAGAGTATTTATGATTGCAATCTCTGGGAAACGGTTCCATGCCAAAAGCTTATAAGTACCTACTACTCTGGATGAAGATTAAAATACATATGTTATTATTGCAAGTCATCAAATGAGTAAGTCAGAGGCCTTCGGGCAGCTTGAAAATTCGCGACACCAGAGATTGGCCACTACGCTTATAGAATAGAATAGAATAGAATATTACTTTATTGTACAACCACATAGGAAAACAGCTTAAATTAAGGAAATAAATATTTTCTCATAGAGTACAAAGGCGGCCTTATCACCTATAGTGATCTCAACCAGGCAACCAGGAATGGAGAGGGACAGTACAGATAGAAAAAAACGAGAAGATCAAACGACTCGTACTAGAAAATGTATTTTACTCATCCCAACTAGGCATTTGACCAGCAGAGTCGGCGATACCTTGGTCTGAGATGGAGCATGCTTGGATTAACAGGCTCTAAAGGAGGCAGCAGGAAGACAACGTGCTTGGCGACAGATTTTTCAACTTGACTCGCTTGATTGCTCGCCTGGCTTACAACCACCCGGTTGTAAGCCAGGCGAGCAATAGAAAATGCCCTACCACCATGCTATGGTTCACGATGTTTTTCTTCACCAGAAGCTAATGCTCATTGGCGAGATCGAATCAACGCCCTGCTTTTCTGCACGCCCGAATAGACTATCATCAGCCTGTATCTTCCCTATATTGAGTATAGGCCTCCTCTCCAACACGCCATACAGTACGGCTTTCAGCCAGTTTCCATCAGCTCTTTCGGGCCTAACGATGTCATCTGACCATCGGGCTGGTGATCAGTCTTCGTCATTTTCCATTTCTCGGAGTGTGCCAAGATGTCATAGCTCCATAATATATATGACGTCAAATTGATATCATGAGCTATAACTGACATGTAGGTAAGGGATAAAACTAAATGAGCCTCTTTGACGTGTTTTCCTCAACGTGAACCATCATTGACGCTAGTTATATAGGAAACTGTAATTTTAGAACATTATTACGTACATAGTTCAATACGACGTATATTGTACACGCATAAGCAGCCTGCAATACGTTCCCACTGCTGGGACTCGAGGTCTTCTCTCACGAGGAGAGCGATATAGGCAATAATCCACCACGCTGGCCAAGTGCGGATGGCGGATGACACACGTCTTTAGATATTGTGACGATTTTTTCATGGCTTCATCATTCATACACATAATATAACTAGCCTCAGTAGTAATGTAGTTATGTTAGTCAGTAGTTATTTTCTTCTTCGTAAGAGCTAAGTGGCCAGGCTCTGGTGTCATGGGGTTTCAAGCCGCCGAAGGGCCTCTTAGCTTAAGGACTGCTTGTAATAAGGACCTACAACCTACGACCTACATTAACGGGTTATCCGAATCACGGTATCATTTAGGCAACTTTTAATTCTGTTTTTCCGGTCACCCATCCAACGACAGTCCGCATCGACCGTGGCGTAACTTCGGTGATCGTTTCAGATCACCTTAGTTCGCCGAACTACAGGCGCTAGCAGAATGACTAAAACGTAATATCACATGAGTCCGCAGCTCTCGTGAGCCCACCGAGCAAACAGTGGACTCGTTTCAAACGACCCTAAATCAACATCACACCAACTCACAGCCTCCGTTGACGCAGCCTTCAGATACCTCGGAGGAAATCTTAGTTTGCCGAATAATAAAACGCCTTTTTAGGGTTCCGCCGTCCTACGAGAAATCCTTGTAGTTTTTTTCTGTCCGTCCACTTTGTATCTTACTCCTGTTTTTTTATTCTCTACGACTGTCATAAGTTTGACTTGTCTGTGTCTATGTGTGACTGTGGTGTCATAGATGCCGAAGGGATGAACTAATTTTAATTACATATTATATTTTTGTTTGAAAGGTGTGTTTGTCACGTCAAGTGTTATGGATATGTTAGATGAAAATCGGTTCAAAATGGCACAAAAAGGTGACATATTTCTGACTATCAACTGAAATAGAAGTGAGTGTTTTCAAGTTAAAAAAATAGTCTGTAATTAATTTTGATTTAGGCTGAGTAACTCGCCTAGCCAAAGTTTTCATTCCTACTAGAATCACACTACAAAGAGGAAAGTTTGTTATTTTCTCACACTCAAACGACTTAAGCGATTTGGATAAAATTTGGTATGGACATATTTTAGACCCTGAATAAACATATAGGCCACTTTTTATCCCGGATTAACGTAGCTAACACAGCTAGTTAGTTCTAGCTAGGTATGACATAACAAACAAAAAGACCCCTACTAATATATCTGACCGTAAGCCAGCACAGAATGTCGAAGCGCATTTAAATTATTTACATACATACATTCATTACTCATGATTGTCAAGTTTGCAATTTAAAGTAGAAAAGTCATTAAAATTTAATTGTGCGCACATTTATGTAACTGTAGGTATATAATGTACAGTCATACATGACATGTGTAATCAGATACGTGGAATATAAATAACAACCAGCACAGACAGTGTGGAACCAAACATGTGTGAGCCATAGAATAAAAAAACAATCTGCCTGAAAAAAGAAATGCTAGCGACTGTGGCTCGTTAGGAAAACGTTGGATTGCAGTCCGCGACATTCCCGATCGAATCCAGCTCTATACCAATTACTGTCTTTTCAAGTTAGGGGTGGAATTTGCATTCGCTTTAGGGACCACAAAACCTGAAGACGTGTGTGTGTATCATCTACCAAACCAACGCTGGCCAAGTTGCCAGCGTGATGGATTATGGCCTATATCTATCTGACCTCGTGAGAGAACGCTCCGAGTCCCAGCAGTGGGAACGTATAGTGGACCGATATGTTATGCTATAAATAGTAAATTGGACTTAACGTTAGCTTTGTTAATTAGAATTTTTAATTCCTAATTGGTACCTACGTGCATTATAAATTAAAATGTACTAATTAAATGTGCTAATTCAAATAAATATCATTAATGTTAATTGTGCAATGCTAAAAGCAGAGCAGTGTATTTTATTATCCAACTAACAAGCGATGGATGCATAAATATTTTAACTTATGAGCTTGAAATTCTAAGACCGTGGTTTTTGAGGTTTAGAGAAGGATTCGATCAGAAAAAAATCGGCCGGAAAAACGCCAAAACAGCCCTTTTTGTTTTTCCAAAATAATCGTTTTCTAAATAAAAGGTAGAGTCAAATTGAACTTTATTGCTATCGTGTTAGATCTTTTATTTATCGAATGAGGCAGTACGAAGTCTACCGGGTCAGCTAGTACAGAATATATGTATATCAAACAGACAAAGATACATAGCCACATGACATTAGTATGAATGTCACAGTCGCTGAAGACAATGATTGAGACACGAAATAAATAATAACGGCAAATCCACAAAGCGATATATGGCATGGCGGCTAAAAAAAGAGGATCGCTTACGTAACCGCCAGTTGCTAAGCTGGTTGTGGCTGCAAGTATCTATCAGTGGTCGCTCTAACGCGCCGTTACTAAGGAAAGACTCATTGATTGGCACAACTCTTTACACTGAGGCAATAAAGCGGTTTTATGACACCTTATCATTTTAAGTGCCGACTATATTAGACGAATTCTACGCGAGAGAGGAACCAATCGGCAAACTAACCTGGTATGTGTTAAGTGAGGAAAGAGAATTACCAGGCAAGTATTACCAATCAAGCATAACGAGAAAGGAGATTGGGCAAGGAGACACCAATAGATACTCGTAGAATGGAACTTTAGCTTCAACATTTGTAGTGTGGAGGAACTACAAATGTTTAAGAAACGTTATTCCTACTGAACTACATACAGACGCGCTGTCTTTCAAGACGAAAATGAATCATAGAAAAAAGTTTTCGCAGGCAAGCGCGCTCCATTCTAGACCGTAACATCACTTTACATCATAAATTAAAAATAAAATTACAACAAGACGAAACAAAATATTTTTGTTCCCTTCCTTCTAACGTACCATCAGCTTTCCATATAGTTAACTATTTATTTTAAGAATATTCGACACCTCATGACATAGTCATCAGAGGCCCATAGGCGGCTTGAATTGTCATGACATTAGAGCTTAGTCACGTAGCTCATACGAAGAAGAAGAATACCACTTACATACAAATAACTCAGGAATACTGAATTATTGAAATCTTTAAATAAAAAAACCTATGTATGCTGTTAATAATATATGACTCAATTCTTGATGTTAAGTGCTATAAAGTTTCAGTACATGGCATATTTTTGACAAAGAAACTCTATGATCTAGCGTGCCGTTGTTCTTGGTACAAAGGGTTTTCATTTATTAATTTTTTTACACATTTTATACACGGCTGGTTAACCCCATACTGAACCAATTCTAGTTCGTATTATGGTTGCTAACACAAAAGAAAAGCCAACACAAGTTATTCGATATTTATCACACCCTAAGCGAAACCGCAATAGAAGTTACGTCCGTTTACACAAATGTAAACCGTACGTGCAACGACTTATGTATGCAAGAACATGTATATACATATTACAATTAGAAATGCAGGCGGCAACAGTTTTCAGGGCAGACGGCAAATATCGAATGGCAACAAAGGAGTTGCATAGATCGTTAACCTCACCAATCCGATTACAATATAAGACAAAGAATCGCGCCGCTGACACAGCAGTCAGTGGCTCGAGTGACAAGTGGTGCGGATTATGAACGCGACTGCACTATTGTTTGCTGCTGTCAGCCGCTAGTGAATTACCGGCTATGGAGTGCCGCCAGTACGGACTTTTCTTCAGACTGTTCGAAATCGTTGGGCGCGGAAATTCAAATAAAAAAATACATACAGTCGAATATATAACCTCCTCCTTTTTTGAAGTCGGTTAAAAAGTATTATAGCTTTTCTACGAAAACCGCTTAAGACGATGTTGTACATTGTACAGCCGTGACATACATATATGAGCAAAGTGCCTGAACTGAACTAGAAGTTTTCTATTAAAAACATATAAAATCGTAAAATTTACAATATTGACAGTACAAGCTCTTCAAAATAAAGAAACTTTTGTTTTAATTTCTTTTAAAAAAAGCTACCAAAAATGATTAGATTAGAAAATATTGTCTATTACAGTTTAAACTTTTTATGCACTAATTTACAATATTTTACTGAATTGCTGAAGTTCTTTCCTTCACGGCTAAGGCAACACCTAGTGCTGAAATACTACAGCACACACAAATTCGTTAGTTCAATCATAAGCATGTACTATATACGCCTTATCACCGACGGCTTTTGGAGGAGCAGTAGGTATTTCATAAGAGTGTCGATAATTCCACAGTATGATATATACACGTATAATATATGTGCGACGGAATTTTCCTTCCCGTGTACTGGTTCCAAACTTGACAGAGCCGAGTGTTACAATAGTTATAGTGAAGGGCTATTACAAACTGTTGAAGTATCACTTCGTGCGCATTGATTATTATTATTCAATTAAGTCAGAGATACGAGGTGACTAACATAAATAAAGAAAATGATATCTGTATCGGGGCTTAAATATTTACTCAATTTGGAATCAATTTCCTTTACTGACGAGCTACTATCTTTTTTTTACCTCTATATACGTAGGATTGCGTTTGAACACTGATTGCCTGCTGGTAAGCGATTTTGTGGTTTATATTTGACTGATCTTTCTTAGAAGGAGGAACAGATTAATTTTTCGCCATGGAAATAGCAAAGCTGTTGTTACCCAAACAGCCATCGAGATCAAACCATAGATACGGAAGTTTTTATTTTTATTGAGGCAAGCATGCGGTTGGTATTCACTCCTTTTCTGTGTAAGTCGATGTATCCAATTTAAAGTCAATGATACAATCTTTGTTTTGCGCTTAGCAAAGTCTTAGACGTTAAACTCAACATATGCGTAGCATTCATTGATTATACGAGCCAGTTCTAATGTTCGAAACTAGATGTCGTGTGTAAAGTCGTACACATATGTATAGAACTTTATTCCAGAGACATAAAAAGTCAAATATGACGTAACAAAGTCTTATGATTGTTGTATTTAAATAGTGCCGATTTTGCACAACCATGGATGATGATTTTTTTTTTCAAATCAAATCTAATCATTTATTCCTTTCAAAATAAAAAAGTGGTGTTATTACAATAAGTTGGCTCTCTATTTTTACCGTCAGGCAAGCAAGATTACAATTGTCAGTACTCAATAAAATTTAAAAAATATAAATGTCTAATTCACATAAAGTGTCTAGTCCAAATTTCTCCAATCCAATTTTTCATGACGTACCATATCCTTTTGCTTCTATTATCCCTGAAGCCAAGAAACTATGTAAGCGGAATCTACATAGTTACAAACTTCATGAATTTCAAGTTACAGTGATGGATGGATCTCTTCTGTCCATCTCAGTCGATTACCGCGCGCGAGTGGTGCTATCAAATCAAATCAAAATATTTATTTGCGTCAATATAGGAACATTTTAGCTGTGCCATCGAGTGCCCTTACTGATTATCCGCCAGATATCGCTCGATAAGCGATTAAATAATGCACTCGAAGACGTTAGACGTCGCGGAAATAGGAATCGATCCACCACCGCGCGGGCTTCCATTGCTCAGGTCATTTGGCCCGGGTAATGGCCCTCCTGTATTCTTTAAGAAACATATGTACACGCTCTATACATTTCACAAAAGTTGATTCATCATCATCATCATCTTTAAAAGTTGAGTAACAATTTGTAATAGAGGCGTGAGTGTAATTATGATTTTGTAAATGGTACCATTAGTGGCATTTTCATCAGGCCGCTACCGTGGGGCGCATGACAAGTTAAATTGTAGGTCCCGGCCGTTAGTATTAGTAAAAGCAGTCGCTAAGTCAAGTCAGAGGTATCTCTCTCTCGACCCTAACTCTACAAATCTCTCGACGCCAGAGCTTGGCTATTTAGTTCATACGAAGAAATAAGAAGAACGGTACCAGACAAGTGGAAATTAAAAATTTTGAAAACCCGCGAATCGGATGGTTAGGGGATGTCTTGGATTTGAAATTAATCATGTATGCATTTTATTAAATAAGTAGTTTTATTCGACACCTACTATATTGAAAAGCTTAGGTGAAAAATAACTTCATCCGCCATTATGTGGAAGCAGGTATCACGGACCGATTGGCATCAAAAATAGGTGCGGATGATTCCGACTATACACTATTCACACATAAAAAACTAAATCAAATCGGTTCATCAATTAGAGATCTACGATACCACAGACAGATAGATAGACACACATACGCTCAGCTACGTCAAACTTATAGCACCCGTCGCTTTAGCGTCCGGTGGTTATAAATAGTGCTGAAAATGTTAGCATGGCAACGTGCGGAGCAGAACGGAACTAACTCCAATCGTCTAATCGAATGTGATTTCTTTGAAAGCTGGCGGATTAAAGGGCGCGTCAAGAGCTGGCCCCTGCGTGGTCCGGGGTCAATCAGACGAGATCCCGCGGCGTGGCGACGCGCGGCGCGGCGTGCGTACGCTACGCAGTAATGATCTCGTGAAACGTGATTTGCGATAGCATCTCGGCTCACCAGCTTCGTTACCGAGATCCTTCCTCCGGGAGTGGCATACGATACTATCTGGGGTAACCGCCTCGTAAAATCATGAATAAAATTTCGTTAACACCGACGGGCCGCGCAAAACTCGAGATTGGCTTTTAATTAAGTCGTAAAACGCTGCAGCCGTGAAACTGCTAACTGATATGTGGTCCAGTTTAAACTGCGATCACCTCTCCATATTACGCCTAATGAACGAGACAGTGTTCCGATTGAGACGCGAGGACCGCCCTCGTGAGCGGGTATATTGATCTACATCGGGCATTGACTTCCGAATATCTAAGCACCTACTTTCGGCGGTATTATCTAATCTGTGCCAGCAATCTGGAGTACGCCCGGGTTACACGTGTAGCCAACTTTCGCGGCGCCTGCCAACAGCAGAGTGGCGCAGTGGAAGCGTGCTGGGCCCATAACCCAGAGGTCCGTGGATCGAAACCACGCTCTGCTAGCTTCTTTTTGTAGTTTTCACTTTAAAAAACCTTTAATACAAGCAATAGAACAAAAGAAGCTGAAAAATTGTATCAAACAAAGAAAATGAGGAGTCCTTCCTTGTTAGGGGAGTACGTTAACTAATAGTAACGAGTGACTACAACATCAAAGGAACTAGTTAAATAAGGTATCCCAAATAACCTTTCCGCTCGATTTAATCAGCGTCGTAAACCATTATGGGTCCCCGCTTGCGGACAAAGCCTGTCCAATTTTTTCCTTCGACAAAACTGGATTAGGCCCACTATCCCTCGGAATGTTTCTGCGTTTATTTTTATTTTTTTCTTTGCTCACACACCGGACCGAGCAACAGGGAACTTACGCCAAACTAGGAAACAAAGTTGTTTGTTAAGGCGGTATGGGAGCTAAATAGCATATTTTAATAAATCCTATCAAATCCTAAGGAAATGATAGAGCTTGGATTTTTTCAGTGGTATTTTCTTTAATTCAATGCTAAGAATCTTTAGAGTTACAACACGATTACGTAAAATTATCTCGATAGCCATTTTAAAACGCCATATAACATGGTGCGTTTCTTTTATTTAAGTTATAAATAAATTGAGACAAATCTAACTTTATTTTGTAGGTAATGTAAATAAAAAACTATCCATAATCGTCAGAGCTTAAAATTGTAATATTGTTAATTGTTGATTTTAATGAATTTATTTCGTGAAATACATACTTCCGCGCTTAAGGCGAGGCGATTCGGTCAAACATGTATGGCGCGACTGAATTCTGTACAAAATCGGCTTAAACAAATTGGCCTTTTCTAAAATGATGGCCGTACGTCAATAATGCCAATTGTCATATTGCGAAACGACACAGACTGGCGAACGCTATCGTTACATTTAATACTCTACCCAGAAAGCGGCTCGTTTCAATTCTATGGAAAATTGTAGCAATTACAGCGAACAACATAATAGGTATCGTTAAATGAATCATTTGCGTTATACTACTTAGAATGCTGACGACACTACATGACACTACATGAACTACAATGGTAGCATACAAGCCGCAGCCCAACGTTTTACCCGTATTTTCTTATCAAAATAAAAAATAAATAGAAAAAATTATAGCGAATGGTATGGATATATTGACGAACACACAAATTACATTATTATTTATACTTCTATTCTAAACTAACAATGTATTTTTTTAAATTGGCCCTTACTGCTAAGTATTTAGCAAGCAGGACGCGTAACCACGACACTTTGGCCTAAGATGGAGGATGCCTAAGTTGAATTTATTTTAAATAAAATTTTGTCAGGTACATAATAATATCATGAGTGTAGTTTAGTGGAAGTACAGCTGTCTATATTACAGGCTCTACAGCCTAGCTTAGACAGCTGTAGATCAACTGTTTAAGATAAAGAGTACATATTATGTACTCTTTTTATACATTCTTTTTTTTCCTTTCATTTGTATATTTGTACCAAATTTACTGATGTGCCAATAAAAAAAATTGATTTGATTTGAATAACTGACTCTTATGGATGATTCCGGAACTGATCAAGTTAGGTTTTTTTGTCACGAGATATAATGCCATAGACAGACAAACTCACAAACACATACAGAGATATACGTCAAACTTATGACAACCCGTCGTTTCTACGTTGGGGGTTAAGAAAAATCTTAAAAAGCAATCAATCAACCTAGTCAGGAGTGACGCCAAACTGTCTTTCGCCGCGGGCTTATAGTAGGGGAGCCCAAGAAGTAAATTTTTTTAAGTCGAGCGCGTTTGGAGGCGCCCACCCGCCCGCGTTAGAAAATTAATATAAAAATAAAAATAGCTTTTATTTCCCAACTTAAATACGTGCATTTACAAACAATCTTATACTATTTTTTTTTTAAAGTTAGTGATAAAAATACGTAGGTATTCTTTTAGATTAGATTTAATCCGGGATAATAAGTAACCTATGAAATCTCATCAAAATCGGCCCAGCCGTTGGAGCGTGAAGGAGTTATATAGATTTTAAAGATATTTATATTTGCATAGCAAAATTAAGCATACATTTTTTTTATTCTTTAAAATCTTGCATTAAAGATAAGGCTACGGCTTTTCAGCTTTATTAGCTTAGATTCATTTTCAAGAATCTTGAGCTCCAAAACACGATTACGTAAATTCGCTCGATAGTCCACTCCCGAACGTCTAGCGCCTTAATCTGACGCGCTTGAGATACTTAATCAAATCAAACATTTTTATTTCAGACATAGTCCATATAAAACATAATCTATATCCATATTAAAAAATCCTCTCTCCGGTTCCTTGACTATTATCAGTTGGAGCGCTCGCCCGCACATTTCGTCTGGCAGCTAACACAGCGATGGCATATGGCAGGCATAATACTCCACGTAAGCGGCAGTTTTTTTTCTCTAAAGCTTGCGCATTTTTCTGCATACCATATTGTGAAATGTCGTCAGCGCTTACGTGAATTACCCAGCCCGGACGCACGCGTTTCTTTGGGATTCGAACATTTGTGTACAACGCGATTCAAATGGCAAACGACCTGGGTTGTGGCGTCACGACGGTCACTCTTATAGATTCTTCATCTTCTTCGTATTAGCTAAGTGGACGAACTCTAGTTTCGAAAGTTTTTCAAGCTGCCCGACTCGACTTAACGACTGTTTTGTACTAAGATCCCGGCTAACCTACAATTAACGTATCACCCAACCCAGAAGAAAATAGCTCTTCTTAAAATTCAGTCTTGTGCGTGGTCACCCATCCAAAGACTGTCCGCATCGACCGTTGCTAAAACTCGATGATCGCGTCAGATCACCTTATTTAGCTGAGCTACTCGCTTAGTTACAGAGATAGAATGAACAAAGCCGAAGTCTGAATGTTTCAGTAATCTCGCACGATTTTTTTTTCAACAAAAACGCCGAGAACCCTGGCAACGCACAGCGTTGATCGTGAATTAAAAACGCCAAGGTCCAGTACAACTTGACCTTTATTGAGCAACTGATCCCTGAACCAAGCAGCTTATTGATGTGACGGCTCCACTGATGGACGCGAGATACAAACCTTCATAAATATGTATATACCTCCTACGTTGTATATATACATATAGGAGTGAAATGTTACATGAAACGGTTCGAACCAGGACTGTATTAAACAGAAATTATACATTTGATTTCGGAAAACATTTAATTTCGAGAGCAACTGTGAAGCACACTAGTCCTGTATAATAAATGTATTTGCCCCCGGAATAGAATACTTTATCATCCATAAATTGCTGGCTGTCAATTTTAATATAATTTACAATTTACAAAGCAAGGTTGAGGAGACGTTGCTACGGAAGAAATAGAACGACTTTGCCTCGCGATATTACCTACCTACCCCGGTAAATATTAGATTAGACTGGAATAATCAAGGGCAAAAGCTTTCTTTTGGATATTTGACGAAAAAGCTCTCTTTTCTTTTCTTGGAAAGTACCATTATACCAAATTTCATATGAACTGTTGTGTTTAAAAACAAATATATTTAATTTGTACAGAAAAAATAGTTTATTACCTTAATTATTAAGTACTTATTATTTAAATATATAATCGAATACGAATTTTATAAATGCGAAAATTTGTGTGTATGTGCGTATGTTTGTCACTTCTTCACGCTCAAACGGCTGAGCCGATTTTAATGAAATTTGGTGTGAAGATATGTTAGACCTTGGATTAACACATAGGCTACTTTTTATCCCGAAAACAATTATGGTTCCCGTAGGATACGCAGATAACTTCAAAATCTGTGTTACCTCGTGTGACGACCTCGTTGGCGTAAAGGTTACCATGCCGGTCTGCTAATCAAGAGGTTCCGGGTTCGATTCCCGGTCCGGTCAACATCTTTGTGCTTAACTAAATTTGTTGGCTGTGGGTCTGGGTGTTAAATATGGATTTATATAATATGTATGTATATGTAGTATATCAGTTGTGTTAGCAACCATAATACGAGCTAGAAATGGTTCAGTATGGGGCTAACCAGCCGTGTGTGAATGTGTAAAAAAAAAAAAACTCCTCCACGCTCCAACGGCTGGACCGATTTTAATGCGATTTTCTATGAAGGTTAGATTAGATTAACACATAGATTACTTTTTATCCCCGATTAACGGGAGTAACACCGCGGGCCACTGCTAATATATCATAAAATACACTACTAGACTAAAATTAAGTGGTTGATAAAAGGAAACAAACAGGCCAATGTACAACTACTTCGCTTTTGAATATAAATTAACAATGATGTAATGATAGAGCATGCCTTGTATAGAGTGTAATGGTTTGGTGAATTTGATTAGCAGTTGTTACCTAACGCAAAAAAGGCTATCTATATCAATTTTATAAAGAGTAAAGTTTTGATTGTTTGTTTGACGCGAATAGGCTCCGAAACTACTACATACTTAGATCATTTTGAAAAAATATTTCACCGTTGGAAATTACATTATCCGCGAGTAACATAAGCCATATTTTGTTTCCAAAAATGTTATATATTATATCTTTATTAAAATTCCGATAGTGTGTGTTTTTGGTCTCCGATATGGTATGGTATGTTTACAAGGTATAAACATAACCAAAAAAAATCCTCTAAAAAAATCATCGTATGTTTTGCGCTACGTTTCGTTTAGTGTATCTTTAGAATGTATGTCTATAATTTAAACCAATATTACAAAGAGGAAAAAAGGTTTGATTGATTGTCTGAAAGGAATAAAATATAAAAATTCTAGACCAGTTACAAGAATATCCTGTAGAATACAATTAACTTAAAAATTACCTAACTAATTAATTGACCTTTTGCACACCGCATATGCGGTAGCCTACAAGGGACATTTTATATTATTTTCCATGTTTTTATATTACCTGTGGCTACGCAAATAAAATTATTTCATTTCATTTCATTTCAATATCTTTAAACTATTCAGATCATTTTACAGCCCGCGCGATGCAGGGTCGGGCCGCTAGTAATACATATGTATAGATATACATTAATACATGAGGGTTCCGATCACAGACACGAAATAGGCGTAACGATCAGATGACCGGCTATATCTCATTTGTTTCATTCATTCAATATTTAAGAGCTGGGCTCTTGTCCGTGGAGTTTTTTCCAGGTAGTTCTATCTTCGGCAATCCTTGACCTCCCTATACCTCCCTATACTATAGTTAGCACGGCTAGCTAAGGTGATCTGAAGCGATCATCTAAGCTAAGCAACGGTCGATGCGGACAGTGTTTGGATGGGTAACCATTCACAAGACTGTCGTTTTTCAAGTAGCAATTTAATCTGGGCGTTACCGTGGGTTGGATGACACGTTAAATTGTAGTTTTTTTGTTTTTTTTTAGTATTTGTTGTTATAGCGGCACGGGCAATACATGTATATTGTGAAAGTTTCAGCGTTCTAGCTATTACGGTTTCTGAGATACAGCCTGGAGACAGACTGACAGACATTGGAGGCTTACTAATAGGGTCCCGTATTTACCTTTTAGGTACGGAAACCTAAAAAAAGAAGTATACAAAATGTATACAGTAATACCCCGACTTACGCGAATTCGGAGTTACGCGATTTAATTTTCTCGTCTATTTTACCGTTTTCTGTTTGAAAGCCGCGCACTTCAGATTGTGTTTATACATTTTATTAATACATATAGTTTGTCATATTATCTAGAATTAAATTAAAATGTATTTCCTAAATTACTGTTTTATATTTCCTAAATTATAGTCTCCGGTCCCAATTAAACATACTTTGTATTACTTTATTGGTATGTATATGCAAAATTGTACCCCGACTTACGCGAATTCGACTTACGCGGATAGCGCTCGGTCCCACCTATCGCGTAAGTCCGGGGTATTACTGTATTTGACGACCTCGTTGGCGTAAAGGTTACCATGCCGGTCTGCTAATCAGAAGGTTCCGGGTTCGATTCCCGGCCCGGTCAACATCTTTGTGCTTAACTAAATTTGTTGGCTGTGTGTCTGGGTGTTAAATATGTATTTATATATAATATGTATGAATGTAGTATATGTAGTATATCAGTTGTGTTAACAACCATAATACGAGCTAGAAATGGTTCAGTATGGGGCTAACCAGCCTTGTGTGAATGAATGTGTGAATTTGAGCAGCACGTGTACCGGGCGTGCGTCAGAGGAGTGTCTCGGAGCGGCTGCACTCCAGCGTTAATTAAAGCGAGACCGGAGCCGGGTATGTAAATGAAGCATTGTTGCCAAGCGCGCTCGCTCGTAAAACATTTCACTGGCACATCCTCGGCCAACCTTGAACTGAACAACTATTATTATTATTTACAAAGCGCCTAACGCGTTCAATTATGCCTTTACAATAGCGTATAGCCTAATATATATCAGGACTATACTCCGTGGGTGTACTAGAATAATTAACCTTCGTCGTCATGCAGAGCCTCTTCTATCTTACTGCTGGGTGTAGGTTTCTTATTCCTTTTTTTTCTTAACCATAATACGAGCTAGAGATGGTTCAGTATGGGGCTAACCAGCCACAGTAACTACAGTGTGTGAAATGTGTCCAAATATTTATTATTTATTTTTAATAGCTAGGCATTTTGTATGACCCTGTTGGCATAATGGTTACCATGCTAACTGCCAACCAGGGTCCCGGGCTCGATTCCAGTTATGGCCAAAATCTTTGTAATGAGTTAAATTTGTTGGCTGTCGGTTTGGATCTTAAATATATATATCAATATAAAGTATTGATGTAAGTATGTATATGAAGTATATCGTTGTGTAGCAACCATAACTCAAACTAGAAATGGTTTAGTATGGGGCCAACCAGCCGTGTGAGAAATGTGTCCTTATATTTATTTATTTTATTTATTTGACCAGCAGGGCACGACTGGCCTAAGGTGGAACATGCTAAGTCTGGAATAACAGGCTCATAAGTGCTTGTACTGTTTTTTTTTAGTTGAGAGTGGTTGCAAGGCTGGCGATTATTTTTACACAGGTTTACACAGGTAGCTTGTAATTGTAACAGCTGCGTTGATCTTGTGCAGATCTCATTCAGGTAGAACCCATGACAATTTTGTCAACTCATATCGATTCCAGACGACGCGCTCCTAGCTTCAATTAACACTAGATTGTGATAGTATTAGTTACTTTCGTACCAAAATCCATAAAATATAGTCCACCTGTTATCAAGTTGGAAGGAGTAACAAATAATTACATAAACACACCTACACACTTTCGCCTCTACAATAGCGTGGCAAACCAAACTGACACGCGGAGAAAAGACGAACTAAAACGTGTTCCAAACATTTTGTTTTAATCTCATGCAGAAAACGCAACAGTGGCTCCGGCGATCAGTTTACAGATAAGTTGGTGCATCTATAATATCGCAACTTTAGTTCCGTACGTAACATCACAAAGGGTCATGGTGAACTCCAATAGGGGAAGAGAAAGTTACGTACGAAAATAGCCTCGGTTTTTGGATTAACGTAGAATACGTCTCGAAAGTCCAGTTAGGAAATGGCAGTATGAAATTGAAAGGTCAGATTTGACGAAATAGAATGGAAGTAGCATTTTCTATTATGGCCGATTCAAGTATAAATTTATCCTATTTTTACCCGTAACGTAACGAAGACTGGTGTTTGAGGTGAGAGGATCTTTGCGTGTGTGTTTGTACAAACCAATTTTGTCAAAATATGGCAAAAAACACTTTTGTTTTAGGGACGCGCCAGTTAATTGTAATTAGAATATTCTGTGAAGATTTTGAGGTCCTACTAAATATCGTTAAAAAAGGTCGAGTCAAAGATGGCAAAAAAAATACGTTTGGCCTATGGGAAGCCCCCGTTTTATAACTACTTTATTTACGGCACCCTACAAAAAGAAATATTGACTTCATCTTCTTCCTATGAGTTAAGTGGCCTAGCTCTGATCCCCAGAGTTCTCAAGCCATCCGAGGGCCTCTGATTTGGCTTTATATTGACAAATACATTAAATAGCTCTACATACGACAAAGCATTTCTAATGTTCTCTATCCGAATCATTTATGACTGTCAAAGGCTGTCGATAGCCATCCTATTTAAGCTACCTAGGTCTTGGAAAGCCAGCAAGGAGGTCTCCGGAGTGTTTCCCGGATGAACCCGGAGACCTCCGTTAAGCACAGAGGCAGGTCACCGGGGGGGTTTTAGTGGGTACAAATCCCACATAACCTAGCTGCGCCCCATCGTAGCCAGGTATCTTGTCGAAGATTTCCCCCTCGTCAATAAATAAAAAAAAAAGGTCTTGGAAAGCTAAGGCGTCACCGGCCCGCGCCTGGCAACCGCGGGGAAGTGGGAGGTGCGGGCATCACAGTGTATGCAACAGTTACTGAGTGCACGTTCGCCGCGAGGCTTATAGGTACATATGCCTAATGCTTCTACATCTATACAAGGAGGTGTTCCCAATTCGGCAGCCATCCATTGTGTTACTGTGTTGTATGATTATAGCGTACGCGACACGCCAGCCAACGAGGGGTTTTACGAAAATGTCATTTTTGACAGGTCAACTTTTGACACTTTGTTTTTTCTGGACTTGACGTTTGAGTGTTGCCAGGCTAGTGGGAGCCATTTCAGAAAACCCTCATTTTTTAACCTAAGTTGCACATTTAATTATAAATAAGACACGTGTCGTATTTACTTTGTACATCATAATAATAATAAATAAATAAATCGTTTATTGAGGCAAAACATTCACATATCAGGACATTTATCATTATATTTTAAACATTACAATACAAATTATCATATTTTTTTTTGTATGTACACAAAGTTTGTTATTTTATATTTTGTACATGGTTAATGAAGACTTTCCGTAGCATTATATTTTTTTTTATAGGTGGGACAACTTATAAAACCTAATTGGTCCAAAAAAATATTAATCAATTAGACGCTAATTAAAAGAAAACATGCATAAACTAATTGTATACGTAACTCTTAGGCTAAAATTAGTTTTGTACGTGTAATTGAACCACAACTAGAAATGGTTCAGTTAACCGTTAACCCTATACTGGGTTTACGGCTGGTTAGCCCAGTATAGGGTTAATCAGCATATGTGTAAATATGTATGTGAAATGTGTCTAAAAAAACCATATGGACAGAACCAAACCTCGATGCAGAGTCAAACGATCCCCACATCGAACCCAAACTAAACAATTAGTACCCAACCCGACCGGCGCCCAATTTTTGTGCATCAAATCGCATGTAACAATCGAATTTACGACGTGCCATTACTTTATAAAGTCAAGTACGAACTACTGTCGAAACAATCGGTGGGTTAAAAACCTCTCTTTATTGCTAACATCTATTGTTCATATTGCGGGCCTTCTGTGTTAACTTCGGGATTAGGTACGACAACTTTTAGGAATCCGTACCCGAAGAGTACAAATTTATTTATTTATTTATTCGGTACTGTCACAGACAAAAAGTTGAGGATTACAGTTTTATTTAATTCATTAACAACACCACCATAAACTTTAAGTCCTATTACGACTGTCCATCTTTCATTATTAAAATACATAGTATAAAACATAAATAAAAATATATAAATTATAAACTACTTAAAGCGATCTACTTGAAAACTATATGAGATAAATGGGACTATTAAAAATACTTCGCCGTCTGTTACCAGGCTTTATCTCATTAACCGTAATAGCTATGTGCAACGCTGAAATTTTCACAAATTAGGTATGTATATCTGTTGCCACTATAACAAAAAAAATACATACAGTCGAATATATTACCTCCTCCTTTTTTGAAGTCGGTTAAAAATATATAAAGGGAGAAATCACATACAATAAACGTGTTTTTTCGTACATTTTTGCTCAATATTAGACACTTAAAATTTTCAGAATATTTTAGTTATGTATGAAGTTTCAAAATGAATAGTTAAATTAACCTAAAATAATTATTTAAGGGAGCTACCAAACTACAAACGACTTTTAATGCCATTTTTTAAATATAGATAGATAGATAAACTCTTTATTGCAACACAATTAAAAGACAATACAAAACAGAAATTGGCCCGAATAAATGTTTTTTTTTATATAAGTCTTTAGTTAGTCTTAACGGACCCAACGAGATTCTCGAGGTCTCGTAGGGTCCGCTAAGAGTAACTTAAAAACTATTGGTTCGAAAACCATTTAAGTGCCTAAAATACAATTATAATTAAAATTAGAAAAAAAAACTAAACTAAACTGGTACGAAACTCTACATGCGCGTTACCAACTCGCACTTGGCCAATTTTTACAATTGCATAGTTGTGTAGGTGCGTGCGTATTATGTACAGGCTGCGGCCGCCGAGGTCGTTGACCCGCCGCCATACATATGGCCGGTGCAGACTTTTTTATTACGATTCCAATATCTGTTCCATGTATTTATGAACGCTTGTGTGTAATTTGCATCACTATTCACACGAGCGGCGTTCTAGAATACTAACACGTCTGTCGTCTGGCTTGAAGTGTATCAGGGTCAGAATTGCGATAAAATTATGGCCACGTTTCGCGGTCCTAGCCGCTTTCATCGGCGCATCTCTAGTCTAGCCCCGGCTAGCAGCTAGCTAGACAGCTAGCTATCATTACCTACTTAGCTCTGACTCAATTTAAACGAATATTATACAGTGGAAAAGTTTGAACCTTTGTTTGAATTGCATATGATCTGAAACTAGTTACTAACCCGATTAGAAAGAATATTTTACCGTTAAATTATGCCCGAGCGATATAGGCTATATTATGTTAACAAATAATAGAACCGCGGGGTACGAAACCATATAAATGTATTAATATTTTTATTTAAGTCAATTTATAACGAATAAAGTAAAACAACTTCGAGGCAAGTTTCAAAATTGTCTTCTAGAATATCCTTTACTTTATTATGTAAGTCGTGCGTACGTACAGGGTTACCGGTAATTAACTCAAAAACTTTTAAGGGCGGGCTTAGTACGTAGTTACCTACTTAACAAAGTGGAAATATGCTCTTCCCTAGGTACATTTTCCGGCGCGTCAGTGATCTTTTTGTATAGTTTCAGTTTTTTTTTCCAAATAATTTCCAATATTGTAGACCGAAAGTTTTTAGGCCTAGGCGAACAAAATCCTCCCATAAAAAGTTTTGCATCAGTGAACTGTAGCCCTGTAAGAGAAGGTTTATTTAGTGAAAATAATATTTACTATATCTACACATTATTAACATACGAGACAACTGGCTTGAGGTCGGGTTAAATAAGTCATAGGTCAAGAGGAGTGTTGGACAGATAAGAGAACCAGATTATTTTATCCCATAGTTAGGTTTATCGTACAGGGTGTCAATTAAATTTACGCAGCATTTTATTAAAACGCTTTCATAAAAAAAAATACCTGTTAGCTCGGCTAACCTATTTGGCAAAATATAATATGTTTTCTATACCAATATTATAAAGATTAGTTTGATTGTTTGTTTGACGCAAATTGGCCCCGAAACTACTGGATAGATTTGAAAAATTCTTTCACCGTTGGGAAGCTACATTTTCTCCGAGTAACATAGGCTTTATTTTGTTTCTCTTTGCTACTCAGGTTATTTTAGAGTCCGTGCGAAGCCGGGGCGAAATACTAGTAATTAATAAATGACTATGTACTTAGATTTTTTATCTTCTTTTTGCATGCGGGTTTGCACATGTGGGTTAGAATATAGTGCTCTGATTTTCTTATACTTTCGCCAACTATGTTAACCTATATTCAACAAACGTGTTTTGACTTTGACTTTAACTAACGTGATCAGACGCGATCATCGACGATAAGCAACGTGCAAGGGTCGATGCCGACAGTCTGTGGATAGGTGACTGACATTGAAAATGTGTCATTTTCACCTGAGCTCTACCGTGAGTCAGATGACACGTTTCTGGCTGTTACGTCTTCGGGCGGTTTGAAAACTCTAGACACCAGAGCTTGGCCAAAAAAGATAAAAAAATGTATTAAAAAAATTGCGTAACACAAAGGATTACGTATTTAGTGAATAGTAGTTAGTTTTTATTTGACCCGTTACTCAACGCACAACACGCGTCAGGAATCTACAAACATAACACATATACTTAGATAAGTACCTAGATTTCCTAAGCCACAGAATAATTAGCAGTACAAAATCCAGCCTGTACAAGACACAAATCGATTTCACAAGACAGCCGAGTGGAATCCAAACAGCCTGTTTAGTTTACACTTTTTAATGTATTCCAAGCGGGTTAGATTTCGCACGATACGTTTGCTTAATGAATCGCGCACCGCCAATAAAACCAATAAATCGATTACCTCTAATCTATTAAATAAAGTTTCGCCGCACACGGGGCTTTTATACGAGAGCGATCAGACTGGCAACAACGCTTTATTTGCTACTTGTACGCGCAAAGCGCATATCTAATGTTGCAGCCACAATAGCAACAATTTTGCCAACGATTGACGACTGAATGCAACGACATCCAGAAAAAAATATATTAAACATTTTGAAGACAAGACTGCATTTTGTGATGACGCGTCTTGCACGAAATCATAATCGGTTCATTTGTTAGGTAGTCTTTAAAAAAAACCACCTACGAATTGCAGATGTATAGGTGTTTTATAAATACTAGCACAAAACAATCAGCGTTTTGTGGCTATTGGTAACCGCGAGTGTGCGTCGAGGCTTAGCCGAAAGTCTATCGTGCAAAGACAACGTTTCAGGGTACAGTAGTTTTATCGTATCCGAAATCAGAATGGGCTCAACAAACGCTATGTCGAAACTTTTAAATTGCTTTACACTCCGTATTGAAGAACAATCCCTTTTGAGATCGTCTATCGATCTTTATGGGCCTTTTAAAAAGTTAAAACTGATAGTTCTGTACAAGATTTGACTACAAAAGTTTGTATTTCAATTTGGTATTTTGCTGGAGTAAATATTCAAATACGACAAGGCTTTCATGACAATCAAAGAGTTAAAGGAATCCAGTCAACGGCATACACAAGAAACAATAATGGCGAAAGGGGACACCCTTTAGTGAGCCCTCAATAGAACGCTAGGTGATATTGACCTCAGGTGGGCGACCTCCAAAACCTGATGCCAAAGAACTTATGCGACTTGTTGTAGGTCGATCGAACCTACCTAGTACGTACATATAAAGTGACAAAGAAAGCGGGTGACTATAACTACTGACATATATTCGTATGATTATGGACGGTACGGAAATTTTCTCAAATCACCGCATGCACAGTAGTGAGTGGAAAAATTTCTAGAGCTCGCCTGGCTAGCAAACACCCTCAAGTTGAACAAGCACCGAAAGGTGTGTTCCGGCAGTTTCCTTGAAAGCTAGTATTTTCTGACTAGGCATGCTCCATCTTTTTGTTTATAAAATATATTTTTTATTATTTATAATGAAATAACTCGAAGAGGTTTCCCTCCATTGAAGAGTACTCATAAAAATTAACTTACACCGGTATCGATAGCTCGTGAGGTTAAGCGACATGCTGGTCAAATGAAAAAAATAATAGGAAAATCTAATTACTTCAAAGTCAAACACAACACTACAGTACAATTGATTTTATTACGCCCTTTCGTGGATTAGAACAATTAGGGCGTGTAAAAGTAAGCTCAGGCGCTATTTTCCATTGTCCTAAAAGCCTAGAGGCTAGCTAATGTACGTAGAGACCTTAATGAGCCTAAATTGCCTAACGTTTACTAACGACTCTCTATTTCGAGCGGCTTCAGCTATCGTCCATTAAGATAATAAAATGCGTAACCACTCGTAATTATGTTGAAGTTTCAATCTGAGGATCTACAACCGCCACATCGCATCGGCGAGTCTTACAATTATTACTAGATTTAAATTAACAGCGGGGAATTGCAAAACGATAATTACGTATGCAATAATTAATAGCTTTTAAATTCCATAGGTTTATAAATTTAGCTTTTCAATCCCTTTACATCACATTCTTATTTTTTTCTTAATATAACACTACACTATAATTTTGATTTAAAGTTTTTAAGTTTTTTTTATTATTTTGTTGTATGACTGTCTAACGCAATATTTCAATCAAGGTTTTCAGCCTGAAATAAATGAATTTCAATTTAAATCAATTATACACCAAAAGAAGAAGACTCTTTTATAGACGACTCTTTTTTCTATTGAACTCGTACTTTCAAAAAATATTGGTTACTGGAAGAGATCGCTTTATCTGCTTCTGTTATTATTTTACTATAAATGGGCTAGCGATTGATCACAATTCATCTGAAGGCAAGCGGTATTGTGATCTAAGGTGTAAAAAACAGTTTCACTGTTGCTTTGTAAACCGCCAGATCGTAGTTTTCGGAGAACAGGGTTCTTGTATTTGAGGGGATTTGTATTTCAACGTGTCTATTTGACGTTAACACAGAGCAGAGCAACAATACTAGAGCCCCAGATAGTATCGTTCACGAACCACGAGTCAGCGGAGCGCATCGAGCTAGCTTCATGTCGATAAGTTTAGTACGTGCAAACTGCATACATACCCACTACCAAATTAATTACCCATTCCAAGATCCATCCGATACGCGGCGGCATAAATAAGGGGCAGTTACTTGTACGTATTTGTCGTAATTTAATTTTAATTGTAGGTAATTAAGCAGCCTTGGTTTCACTGCGTTTAGGGTTCTATTTGAGATGCAACTCAATCGCCGGAGCGAATAATGAATTAATGACTTCATGTGGATTTACAGCTGAGGGCACTATTCTAATTAAAGCAAAAGTCATAAAGGCTTCTGCCTCAATCAGAGTGTTCAATACGAAGTAATTAGTACGTTGGTACTCGTATGAATTAAATGATTATACCAATCGCAATTGCAACAAAAATAAAGTAAAGTGAGAGAGATTGAGGAAAACTATTTATAAATCAACAAGTACATGAAGGTTCGCAAATAAAAAGAAACAGTATATATCATACCAAGCACAACAAAGTAGTTTTAATATAATGTGTTTATCTCTTTATTAATAAACACTTATGATTGTTTTCAACCAGTTTTGAAACACCTTGTATATTGTAGAAGTGTAATGGTGATTATTATATTGTTTTTATTTTCTAATTATTATTTTTAAACATAAAGTTGAATAGAAAAGGTACAATCGCCAGCTTCAATACACTACTAAACTGAGTTACGTAATCGCAGTAAACTAACATTACTTATTCTCATACTTGTACTTATATCTTATATATAAAATTTCCGTGTCACAGTGTTTGTTACCGTACTCCTCCGAAACGGCTTGACCGATTTTTTCCAAATTTTATATGCGTATTCAGAAGGTCTGAGAATCGGCTACTGTATATTCAGAAATAATTATTAAGACAAAACAACGTTTGCCGGGTCAGCTAGTATTTTTATATATCTACCCAATCACCAAACTCTATCTGCAACTAAATCTAATCATACTATCCATTGATTGCCGATCAGTGAATGGTTAGGTAACTGTATACGAGAGAAGTTGTTTATTATTAATCCGCAAGTAATAAAATCGCCGGTCGGCATTGCGACGGAACCCATACGTTTAACGACGCGTTAACGCTTGGCGTTTTTAAAGCAAGGTAACTTCTAAATTAAGATCGGTTTAATGATACCTTTTGGGATCAATTGAGAATTACTGTTGCTAAGGCGCAAGCTGAGTGAAGGTCGTTTCCACTCGGCCCGCCTGTGGCTGCCGGGTTAGTAACCACAGTATGGGAACTTGCACCTTCCTGACATTACGAGGCATAGCATATTTAAAATAAAAACAATTTTAAATCTTGCCTAAAAGATAGAGCTACGATATTTTAGTTTAAATAATTTATTATCTTTGATTCAGTGGAAAGAAACGTTACAGCTCCATAACACTATTACTTAAAATTGGATCAGTAATTTTGTGAAAAACTCGTCGTGTGCTTCTGCAGTTACAAAAGGTATTAAAACAAATCTTACTTTTTTGTAGGGGATATTATCTGGAAATATTTAAATTTTATAATTTCAATATTTTTAACTGTTGGTTTACCTAATGCCACTCTACAGGCGCTTTGCTGTTTTGTTTTGGCGTTTTTATGTATGGCGCTGCTTTCAAGGCCAGAGCAACCAAACCGGTCTCTTGTAGGCAAGCGCGCATCATCTTAAATGATAGAGAGCTCTCTTTCGGGAGAATAGCGCCAAGCCAGAAAAAAAGTCAAACTGTGCATGTGTATAAAATACAAATATACTGAGTATTGTTGTGCAGCTACTTTAGTACAGATACGGTGAAAAACTCATACGAGTGCTGAATGGTAAAAAATATTGTTCTAGAATAAACATCATGTATTTATGATCAACCAGAAATTAGAATAATCAAAACGACTATAAATTGTATCGACTGTTTCTATCTACGCATAATTTATTCTGAATTTACGATAATGCACCAGACAGCAGTAGTGAAATGGTAGTTACTCACGTCATTCGTCAGTCTAGAGTAAAAAGTTGAACAAAGATGTTCGTAAGAGTCGCAGTCTCTGATAAATAAGTAGTTCCCATACTGCATATACCGTGATTAGACACAGAATACAGCGCAGTCACTAAGGGAGTACCGTTGTGGGCCGTGGAGTACTTTATGTGCGTACGATTTTTAACCTCTCACGTTTTTAACAATGTCTTTTCCTTATTAACGGAATGATGTAATGTAGATTTTATGTAGCGACTGCTAAGGACGAGATTGTGTTACGTGATTACATTACAGATACACGTTAATTATTTTGTCTTTAGAATTTTAATTCTGATAAGTTGTAATGGTCTGTTGATAAACAAAGTAGCTGAGGAAATAAATTACACTGCCTTTGTGGAATTAACCTTAGCTCTCTGGGGACCTTGGTGCCTAACTTGTTGTAATACTAACCTTTTTACTTGCAAATACATAAGGAACCCTAAAAAACATGAAATAAGAATAAGCCTAGATAACATTACAAATTTAACAAATTCAAAGATATCAAAGCAAAGTAATTATTAAATTAACTGAAAAATGAAAATGAAAACTAAAAGAAAATACTGACGACCTCATTGGCATAATGGTTACCATGCCGGACTGCCAATCAGAAGGTTCCGGGTTCAATTCCCGGCACAGCCAACATCTTTGTGCTGAACTAAATTTGTTGGCTGTCGGTCTGGGTGTTATATGTATCTACATATATAAAAAATATCTATGTAGTATATCAGTTGTGTTAGCAACCATAATACGAACTAGAAATGGTTCAGTATGGAGTTAACCAGCCGTGTGTGAAATGAGTCCTAATATTTATTTATTACTATAAATAGGTAATAGAATTAAATGGACAAGCTGTAAAATCATTTCAGTTGAAGTTACTTGGTTAAACTAGTTTTAAAATTAGATATAATTGGCACAAATAATTGATTTTTTATAGAACTTTATAAAAAAAAAAATTACTTCACTGAAAAATCTAATATGGGACTCCATAATGATCAACTACTAAGCTACAGTAGCTAAACAAAGACTATCTGAACTGTTAATGCCATCTACTGATGTTGATATAAACTAAATAGCTGGGGTAACTACTCTAAACATTATCCTACTATTAATACTTTTTTTTATTTACTAAAGGGATTCTGTGTGACAGTGACAACACCATCCCCATTGTACTATTCACTATGTACAAAATACAAAAAAAAAATCTTAAACTAATATGAACTTACACAGTTTCAACAGCACTTTGGCCTCAGCCGACATCGGGGAGGCCAAAATGCTGTTGCACAAACCTACATGGTGACAATTCTCCATAAAACTTTGAGTAATTCTCAGCGCTTCGTTCCGGGCACATTCCCTCAAGACGTGAAGCACATCTTCGTCTTTATGGTTAACTGGGCAATTCGGAGAGTCTAGTACTACTTTATAATGGCAAAGTGTGAGTGGCTGGACCAATTGAAATGAAATTTGCTACAGAAAGATCTCTTAACTTAATCGCGTAGGCTTTATTTTAAGCCGGATTAAGGTAATACCGAAGGACGAATTTATTTTTTTGTGAACTAGGAAATATTCCACAAGATAACTGGCTAAAAAGTAACATTTTCTTCTGACCTCTACCGTGGGTCCGACGACACATTAAATTGTAGGTTAGTCTTAGTAGGCTGTCATTATGCCAAGTCAAAAAGGACTTCCAGCGGGTTGAAAACTCTCGACACCAGAGCTTGGCCACTTAGGTCATACGAAGAAGTTTAAGTATACTAAGATGACATCAGAAACATATGCCACATTGAGAAACAAATGACAGGGAAAGAAGATAATGTTATAGTTATAGGAAGGAAACTATGACTAAACTAAAATAGCCTCACTTTAGTTACATACACATATGTAGGAGTTCACATTATTTATATAGGTGTTCAAAACGTATGTCACATGTTTAAAAAAGTATTGTTATGGAAATATTCTTTGAGCAACTACAAAGACATATTTTATCTAAAAGAAAATCATTGATCAACTATCATCATTGTTCTCTTCACTATACCCCAGGAAGTGGATGTAATTGGCACAGCACTTTATCCATCTCTGTCTAACAGTCTGTCTTTGTCTGTCATTTCTTCAACCAAAATTTACGGATTTAATAATTTTGTTTTTTTATATCAGCTCAAGTGTAATTAATACCTTTTAAAACTGCACTTCTTTTACGTGTTTAATCTCATTAAGGAAAAATTATGTGCAATATTTGATATCAAGCATTATTATTATTATGCTTGACCTAAATAAAATGCAGTGTGGTAACCATGCTTGATGACCTTGTCGGCATAATGGTTACCATGCCGGACTGCCAATCAGTGAATCTTGGGTTCGATTCCAGTCACAGCCAGCAAATTTGTGATGAGCTAATTTGTTATGTATGTATATGTAGTATATCAGTTTTTGAGCACCCATAATACAAACAGTAAATAGTTTAGCATGGGGCTAAAAAAACAAAATTAGTAAGCTACAATTATCCAAGTTATAAAAGTATACATTTGCATTCACACTGATAGGTAGCCTGATATAGAAACTATACAATGTAGTTATTGTGTAGGTGAATGACCTCTGCAAGCAATCATATCCACTGCACATATGAAAATTATTATTTCACACATTTAGTGCTTAGGATTTTTATTTGCAAAGATCAGTAGATAGGATACTATAGCTACTAAAGTGGTACTAGGGTGTTTTATAGAATACATTTCAGGAAGTATGCAATGAAGTTGCGTAATATCATACCGCCTCTGTTCCATAACAGAACAAGTTGAAACTCAGACATAGATATACACATCAAAAACAAACTAAATTCCAAAGTATACTTAAGTACAAGTCAACTTGCTTCAACCTTCCTTGTGAGGAGTTTGGAATAGGAAACAGAGCCCCAGGAAGAGTCCTGAGGAAACAGAGCCCCAGGACTTTTCCTGGGGCTCTGTTTCCTGAGAAATACCAACAGAGGGTCTTCAAATCTAGAGCTAATAGGTATTTTCAAGGTAAGTGTGTAACATTGTAAACCATAGTGTACCATAACACCAGGGCAGCTGTGGTGAACCTACATGAGACATTTGCATTTGGGCTCTACTATGGGTCAAATGACACAACATTTCAAAGGTGAATTTTTATTTTGTATATTGTTTTTCTTGATACAACATAAATAAATAAATAATAAAATAAATAACCAATGTGATCCATGGTTTGGATAACACATTAAATTGTAGGTCCTGTCTTAGTACAAGCACTCGTTAACCAAGTCAGAATTCTTAGGGCGGCTTGAAAACTCTCACTCCAGAGCTAAGCCACTTAGCTCATATGATGAACAAAAAGACCAAAGATTTTAGGAAACAAATGAATCTTTGAAAACTAGTAATTGCCTGTAAAAGATAGCCCTTAAGTGACAAGGTTGCTATTACTGACACTAGCTTTAATTTGTTTAAATCTTGTCCTATGTCTGTATTAAAATAAGGGATGTATCTGGCTAAATAGTTCAAAGACTTCTTGGCATAACTTTGTCTTCGACCCTGAATTTTGGTTCCTACATTGAGAATATGGCTCAAGTAGCAGCCAAAAAGCTGGGTATCCTCTCGAAGGTACGAAAGTACTTCTCGCTGGAACAGCTGCTTATATTATATCAGGCACAAGTTTGTTCGTGCATGGAGTACTGTTCGCACCTTTGGGATGGATCGGTATAGTACCAGCTTCAGGGGTTTGAGACAATTGAACGGTGAGTTAAGAGGCTTATAGGCAACAACAATCTTTGCAAGGCAAAGTTGCAGAGCCTGGACCACCGCCACATTGTTGCCAGTTTGTAGATATTCTATCGGTTGCATTCCGGCGAGTGTGCGAATGAAGTAATTCCCCCCGCCTCTTTTCACTATCGGACGAGCAGAGAAACGCCAAGGCGGCATCAGTTTGCAGTTAAGGTGCCTATGGCACGCATTAAGCGTTTTGCCTCCACCTTTGTTGTCCGAACCGCCAAACTTTGGAACTCCTTGCCCTTTCCCTGTTCCCCAATGACTATAATCTAGCGATTTTCAAGGCGAGAGTGAACCGGTTCCTTCTAGGTGAGCGCGCTTCACCATAGACCTCAATGTCACTTACCATCAGGTGAATTGTGGTCAAGCACTGACCTATTTAGAGTAAAAAAAAGAGGAATTGTCTATTAAAACTTTGCACTTAAGACTAGAGATTTGGTAATAAAAACCAATTAACATTACTTAGTAGAGATTGATAACATTGCTGCTGTGCTTGAAAACTAACTCGGTAAGGTGTATATACATATTTAGATAACAAAAGAATGGGAGGAGGTTGCCTGATTACTGTATGGTGTGTTAACAAGAGGCCTATTCTCAGCAGTGGGTGAAGATGAGATTTTAATAATCAATATACCTTATTTTTGTTGACACATTTCACACACTGCTGGTTAACGGCATGCTAAACCATTTCTAGTTCGTATTATGGTTGCTTACACAACTGATATACTACAAATACATACATACATATACATATTTTATATAGATACATATTTAAAATCCAGACCCATAGCCAACAAATTTAGTTCAGCACAAAGATGTTGGCCATGCCAGGAATCGAACCCGGAACCTTCTGTTTGGCACTCTGGCATGGTGACCATTACACCAACGAAGTAGACAAAACTTCTTTTGTTATCTATGATTTCCCCACAAGGCAAAAAAACTGCAAGATTTCCCCAAAGAGATTGACAGTCTGGATGAGTACCACCAACTGGTCGGTCATCAGCTAGAAGCTCAGAGAACCTGGACAGTATTAGTCCTATGATCTTAGCGACCAGGCTCTAGTGTTGAGTTTTTCAAGCTGACTAAGTGTCTCTGACTTGATTTTAAGACTAACAGTGGTAACTAACAATGAAAATGATACTTTTGAAATGACAGACTTGCATGGACATCCATCCCAAGGCTGTTCAGATCAACAGTTGCTTAACTTCACTGATTGTTAGATACCACTTTAGTTAGCCGAGCTACGGGAGCTACCTGGCTGGTAAAACCAGTCTAATCTACAAGTTTAGTGAGCTTGATGCCTTAATTAGACATGGTAATACTTTATTATTGTACCTAAAAGAACAAAACTACTAAAGGGGTCTTTTTATAACTCCGTAATACAAGTTAATCAGTTAGGAACCTTTTTACATAAAAATTATACTCATCATAATCTCAATTCAACTTATCTCAAAGATATCAAAACTAAAATTGTGTTATTAGAATAATTGTCATAACCATTGAATGAAGTATTTTTAATTATATACAATATAAAAGCTCAAAGCAGTACATAAGTAGTGTGGTAAACTCCTTTTCTACAACTGTTAAAGCAATTAAATTAACTAAAGAAAACTTAACCTTTCACATACATAATTTTTTTATTAAAATAAAATAAAGTATCATGCTACTCTACCTTTTTTTAATTATAGCCACAGATATATCTGATAAAGCTCAAAGAAATTATGATTGTGAAGTATGTTCTCCACTCCACAATGATTATCAGATAGTTTCTATGTACACAGATAAAATAGCCATGTACTGAGCCTATGTATACAAACTTATAGGTTATATTGTAGCACCATGTTACTATGTAGGTATGGCTTGTTGCTATGCAGTTTCAACATACCTATTCTAGATAAACTGTGAAAGAACTGCTGTTACTAGGCAAGATTTTACTGGAAATTCTACTAAGAACTAAACAGATTTATAAACTGATGACATGTTTAGTACAGAATAAAGCAGGGGAGAACACACAAACTAACTTGATAGCTTTTGGGACCTTGTGATTTGTCTATTTAATTTGTGGAGAGTTATTAATGTTCATATTGACAATATTTCGTTAAAAACTAGTTACACGATCGCCTAATTCGCTCCTAACCTGAAAGAGCCACGACTTTTATCAGCGCAGTTTTATGAACGTAATTTATAGGTTATAAACCAAGTGCCCTTGACAGAACTAAAAGGATGGTCATATCAGGTTATTGAGCCGATTGAGAGATGAGTCGGCGCTTTGAGACGAGGCGAGCTCGACACCCCAGCCTTCCGGGGGTCTCCGGGGCCTCTATCCAGAATCAGAAAACAAAGGGACTCACCTATTCCAACATCGATTTTGCGCCGAGAAAATTGAGCCGTGAGCACAAATACAACTTCACTATCACTTAAAAGGATACAGGCTAAGTCCAGGTTAAATCCATCTTTTTGGTAGCGTCTCCGACGCTTGCTGACGATGCCCTTGATAGGGTTGGTCATCTTGATGTTGGACATGGAATTGGCCATCGTTGGCAACCGGTCAGCACGGCGCGGCAGCAGCTCCGCCGCCGCTGCGCCCTTACCGGGCCCGCCCGCTCCCGGCACCGACCTCTTCTCTGGTGCCTTCCTCTCGCGACGCCGGCAGCTCACGCAAATACCCATAAAATAACCTCCGCCGCGCAGAGCGTGCCGCGCTCATTGGGCCGGCGGCGGAGCGCGCGCGGCGCTCAGCTCGCACCCGCCATGGTCTCCCGACGCCGCGAGCTCCGGCACAAGCCACCGCCTCGCGGCCTGGGCTCCCGACCTGCGACAGCCTCCGGGCGCTCCGCACACAGCCAGCCGAGATCACTGCACACGATACGAGACGCACTATAGCATAACTCCACGCCCGCACCACAAGCCTTCGCTTCTAGATTCACGACCGAAAGAAAATGAATCCTACGCGAATGGCGTCCATCCTGCATAAGCAGTGCACTAGAACACGGACGAAGAGAAACAGTTGCACAAGAAGATGATTTGACGGCCGAAAGTCGATAGGGCGTCTCATTTGTGGCTGTATTATTTCTTAGCGTGTGAAAGAGAAACAAGACAACTTTATTTTACGCTGATGGCTTCCAGGCTCTTTGTTTAGTTTAGTACTATTTTCCCAAAGTAGATGGCGTTACCATGCTTAACTAGGCTGGCGCGAAATATTTGAATAAATTACTAGCACATATTTTATATTAATGTCTTCGAAAGAAGGATTTCGGGTAATATATCTTTGAACTATAGCATTCTATTCCAAAAAGCTCCTGTAAAATATACTAAATGTCAAATTATAACTCAAGATATTATAACTTATATAGCACAAGTAGTTTAGGATAAGTTGTACAGTATGCGCAGTTCAAACAGGTTATCCTAGATGGCGCATGACAAAATGAAATGACCACAGACTATAATATGCAGAATACACAGGTACGAAAAATCATATGATGCACATATGAGGCTCTACAATGTATTTTACAAGGTATTTTGTGCGATATTTACGGTATCTATCATCATACTGTATTTCGTAAATACATAACATAAACTCACCACATTCAAATAAGGCATGTGTTACACTTACCAAAAGGTTATGACTACAACAACCTCATCATCATCATAATCCTTCCATTGTCTAAGCTAAGTATTTTTTGGGAACCATACCTTAAAGCTAAAAATGGGACCCTATTACTAAGCATCAGCTGTCTGTCTGTCCCAGGCTGTATCTCACCGTAATAACAATATGCCGCTACAACAGCAAATACCTACTAAAATTTAAATGGGGGGGTCCCATAGAATAAACGTATGTTTTGCGTATTATTTTGCTATATGTTATTTTACTTTATATTAACGGTAGCTGGTAGACACAATTTTCACAGAATATTTAAATATACATATTTATAACCATTCAAATAAAATTATAAAATTTAAATGAAGTAAATATTTAAGGGGGGCTCCCATTGAACAAACGTAATATTTAAGCATTTTGTACTTCATCTTTATAACGACATTTCCAGAATATTTAATTATGTATTAACTTTAAAAATTAATTAATGTTAGGTTTATGTGTGGTAAAAAAACTCCGTAACAGTAGAGTACGCTTTAAATGCTTCCCATTTATAATATTAGATTACTTTAGATAGCAAATATTGTCCTTCTAATGCTGTCTCAATGATAGCAAAACCATATTTGCGTGCAAATCAAGACCATTGACGCATTACATATTATTAAATTAATCTGCAAATATTTATTATAATATTTACCGCCATACTTGGTGGGTGCGTTGTACTGAAGTATATGTACGTCTAAGCTTGTCCTATCTATCTATTATATTGGTGTAGATAACATTACTAGGTTAAAATGCTTGTTGCCATGCTAAGGTTGGTTAGTCTGGTTATAAAAAAAAAGTATGGCTCGGTGGGAAAACGTCTGTTTTTCAATCAGACGGCACCTGGTTCAATCCTGGCCGAACACGAATGACTTGTTTTTCAAGCTATGTGTGGATTTGATTTGCTTTACGGTGATGGTTTACATCGTGAGCAAATAGACATGTTTGAGGACCAAAATATTCGAAGACATGTGTCATCCGCCAACCATTTTGCACCAAGTGCGGTGCAAAATGGCCTATGTTTATCTCCTCATGGGAGAAGACACCGAGTCTCAGCAGTATAGTGAGCTGCTTATGCTGGTCTGGTTTTTAGGTACCTAAGGGTACCAACGGGACCCTATTATTAAGACTTTGCTGTATGTCCGTCTTTCTGTCCGTCTTTCACCATGCTGCCTCGTGAATCGTCATAGCTACGGAGTCGTAGACAGAGAAAGCAATGTCTATGCTACGGAGTTGTCATTTTTACAGATGATGTTTTTGATGAACTTAGCTGAATTAATTTTGCTTATTGAATTCCGTCATCTTCCTTGAGAGCCAGCTATTCGAGCCTAGGCATGCTCCATCTTAGGCCAGAGTGTCGCTAGCTTGTGGCGTCTCTATCGCACTTCATCACCCGCTACCTACCAATCAGAGCGCTTGCCCTGAATCGCGCAAACGGTATTTACAACGCGCGTTGACTGGTCCTAGCTACAATGCATGACCATCGGACGGCCGTCTCCGGACACAACATCTGTCCGGGGGGATATCCCTTTTCTAGATGGAGACTCCATGAGCTCATGTAATTACGCGCCCTGCTGATCAAATGTCTAGCTGTAAGGAGAAAATATATACAGGGTACCGAATTCGACTCGGAAAGTTCGTACTTCTGTAGTTAGCTAAGTCTACTTAGTTTATATGTATATGACTCAATTTTAAGGAGTCTCCCCCACACCTAAAGTCATTAATCATAGTTCCTAATCACTGTCCACAAAAATAATGTAAGTAATAACAAACACTCTTTAAAATTATTTTGAAGGCCATATATCTCGCATTCCTTGCCTAAAATACTATCAGTTACCAACTGAAACTGATATTAGTAACTAGCCGCGCCCTGCGGCGACACCCGCAGTTACTAAGGTAAAGTTGTAACAAAGAAAAATGAAGTAGCAATATTGCCAACGGTATGCCGCTGTCACAAAAATAATAAAGCAATAGGGCTAACGGTGAGCCACTGGCACAAAAATTATAAATCAATATGAGCAACAGTAGGCCACAAAATGATTTAGCAATATAGCTAAGCAGCCGTTATTTTAGTGTCCTTTATTAAAATATTTATTTAGAAAGAAAATGCTGATTTTGAGAGCTGAGGTAAATACCTACTACGACTACTTTTTCTATATTTTGACAAATTATACCGACTCTAAATTGTATTAATTCAGATATTTCATATAAGTACTCCATAGGTATATTGTTTAGCTTTATTTACTTAATTTTTTTACCGGTTCCTAAACGTACTCCTATCTGTATTTTATATAAGTTACTAAAATACTAGTAGTTAATTTTCTAATCTAAAATATAGTTACAGAAAAATTAAAATACTATTTACAAAGTTAAAGAAAAAAGAAATGTAACTATTAAATTAAATTGTATTTAATTTGTATTTCATATTTTCTTCTATCTACAATGGATTTCCGCATAGTAACGTCTGAGTCTATAGGTTCATACAAACAAACTTTTTCGTATAACATTAGTATGATAGATATGCCAGAAATCTCCCGCGTCGATTTAGGTCACTGTTACGTATTGGCCGGGTAGGTAATGATTGTCAAGGTCGTCCGCTAATTACTCATCTGTCGTCACGCGTTTTTTAATCTTTGACACTGATCTTTGAAGTTGGTTGCTGCCCTTATATTAAATTTGCCATATGGGTTAGGTACCTTTTATCTAAAAATAAGTTGTTACTTGTTCGTTTCTGTAGTAGGTTTAAGCATAGACAAAGGTATATAAAATATAAAGTAGGTACATTACATCATAAGTACATATAAAGTACATTATTTGACTGTAACTTTGGTTTTGACTCGTAACTTTGGTGTTATCAATAAATTATTTGTATTTGTATATTTTGTCTATGGTTTAAGTCTGCTTCTTTGTCGAGTGAACTAATTAAGTGGCTTAGCTCAGGTGGTCGGTAGTTTAAAAATAATTCTTATCGTATTGAACAAGTATACTTAAATTGAAAAATTTAGGACACCCTAACATTTTTTGTCATCTTGAATATATTCTACTAGACAAGACTTTTCACCTGACAGATAGATTATAAATGCGCTGTTTTTCCGACAGCGTAATTTTACTTGACGCAAAATAAACTGTTTTTACGAGGGTAAAATCTTCATTAATATACGACAGAATAAACAAGTTAATTAAAATAATGGATACGGGAAATCTTCATTAGTTATGTGGGATTTTACCCCCTCGGTACCCAGCCTCGATGCCTAATGGAGGGCTTCAGGTTCTTCGGTCGAAACACATTGATCTTAGCCTTGCTTTCTGCTACATCCACAGCGGTAGAGAGCAGTTGCGCCTGTAGCTCGGCTAGCAAACGTGATCTGACGCGATCAACGAAGCTAAGCAACGGTCGTTGCGGAAGGTGTTTGGATGGGTAACCATGCAGAAGCCTGTCGATTTTAAATTGGCATTTTCGATTACACGTTAAATTGTAGGTCCCGGCTGTTAGTCTTAGTACAAGCGTCGTTAAGCCAAGTCGGAGGCCTTCGGGCGGCTTGAAAACTCTCGATACTATAGAGCTTGATCACCAAGCTCATAATTAAAGAAAGAAAGAAAGAACACATGTATATCAGACACAGAAGATATATACATACATACATAAACATTATTACAAACTACATAAAACGAACATAAAAAAAAGAGAGAGCATAGTATGTGTCCCCTAGGGTCCGAAAAAGGGCAGCCCATACGAAGAAGAAAAAGAAGCAGTACTGGCAATCCTCATGGGCCAAATTTGAATGGTCTGTCGGAACCCCACTGCCAACAGTCCTTAGAGCCGGAAAAAAAATACACGGGTCTATCGGTTGCCAAGCGGCAACGTACTCGTATGACTTACAAACTTATCTAGGAAACGTTATCTTTGCATCGTAGATTGTAGATACACACATTAAACCTTACACACTTATCTAGTTTTATTTTTATAGATCTATCGCTTATCTACTCGTATTTTTACATAACAATAGTGTTTTATTATACAGGGCCGTATAGCATGAGCAGACACTATTAACGACCCAATAAGAGAGCACAGTCATTAGGCATTATGCTATTATTTATTTATTATGGTTCACTAAACAGAAAACAATAAAAACTATAACTAAAATTAATTAATTTACCAGTAACAAAACAAGGTTGTTTTCCTAACTATGTGTACACAACATGATCAAATAAAAGTATTAGAAACAAACAATACAAAACTAGTAGGTGACAATTAGGTTAAGCTACAATTTGATTTAGTTTAGTATAAGTTTAGTTTTAATCTAAGTTCAATAATTAAAAATATTTTTCTTAAATTTAACTTTATGTTTACCAGTGTTTACCTAATTGTATTGTATATTTTGTTTGTTCTGAAATATTTTCTGTAAAAATATACATATCGTCGCCTTTTTCATTATTCTCTAAAATTCGAAATTTATTTTTCCATCTATAGTATGTTGTTATGTTTATGTGTAGTTTATTTTGTGATGAATTAAGATATTACAATGTTAGTTAGACAGAAAGATGCGACTTGAATTGGACTTTATGATAATGCAAATAAGTCGATTTCACAAAATATGTCAGTTATTTAATTTTCCAACTACGGCAACGATATTTGAATTTAAATTTGACTATACCCCCGGCTATAGACTCGAGTCCCAACACTGGGAACATACGTTCCCGCTGTTTCTCTTTCGAGAAGAAATATAAAGGCCATGATCTACCATTCTGGCCAAATGCGGGTTGGCGGATGACATGTCACTCTCTTCACGATTCTGCACCGTCAAGCGAGTGCAAATCCACAGTTGAAAAATAAGTCACACGTAACTCTAAAATCATTAGCATATATCACCATTTGCCTCGGGTCAATGTAATTTTTCTATAAAATAGCACATTTTTGCAAATTTACAAGAGTCTTAAAAAGAGTTGTTTGTCTAGAAGTACTAAATTCAAATAACATAAAGCCGCTCTTAGCCATGCCCTAATAACGAAGCACACTAGAAGCACAGGGTGCACATTTTTTGAATATTTGTGTTGCTAATAAAGACATTTTGAATTTGAATAAAAATAAAGTTGTTTCTCTAGAAGTACATACTAAATTCAAATTCAAACAGCCGCCGTAACAAGGTTTCGCGTTAGTTATCAATAACCCGGCCATCATTATCATCGGCAGCCGATTCTATCCCACTGGCATGACGTGCTATATCTTACCTTAACGCTCTATCCGATAGCAAAGAAATCGATGCCTTCTGTAGTGCCGTCACTTGCATTGTTTGTGTAGTTTATAAGTCTAATAAGTCTAAAATAGTTGTTAGCGCTTTGGTGTAAAAACTGTTATAACTATTTAATTGAATAAATGATTGAGTAGAGGCACTCTAGGCCTCTCTCCTGTCATGCTATCTGTCTCAGTCCTGTGCCAATCTAGTCCAGGTTTGACTCGTGACAGCTGTAATGTCGTCGACCCTGTATACATATATACAGTATACATACGAGTACATATATAGTACTCGTATATTCAGCAGCCTTGCCTAGCTTGTCTGTCCACTAGGCAACGCATAGAGCACTTAATAAAATGACCATTTGCAAGGCAAGGTGATTCCTTATGATGTCACACCATGGTCGCTTATACATTGTTAAACTACTCATAGTTCAGTTTTTTTTTTGTATTAGGACGCATTTCACACACGACTGTTAAGCCCCATACTAAACCATTTCTAGTATGTATTATCTTAAGCTATACTCTGAGTTAGATGATTTTTTTGTATTAGGACGCATTTCACACACAGCTGGTCAGCCCCATACTAAACCATTTCTAGTTTGTATTATGTTTGCTAACACAACTGATATATTAAATACTAGCAGATCGTCCCGGCTTCGTGCGGGCTATAAAATATAGCCTATGTTACTCAGGGATAATGTAGCTTTCCACCGGTGAAAGATTTTTTCTAATCAGTGCAGTAGTTTCGGAACCTATTTGCGTCAAACAAACAAACACACTTATATCGATACATATTTAACATCCAGAACGACAACCAACAAATTTAGTTCATCACAAAGATGTTGGCCGTGCCGGGAATCCTATCCGGGAACCTCTGGCTGGCGGTCCGGCATGGTAACCATTACGCCAATGAGGTCGTCACTACGCCAGCAAGGTCGTTTGTCTATCTAGTCTGAGTGTTTCTAGAAATTAGATATAAATCATTGATTCAGGTCTGATTTTCGTCTGTCATTATGTATGCCGTATATGGTATAGATGTATGTTGGATCTCTTGTAGAGGCTGTAACTTTGAACCAATCGGGGCTGGTTGGATTCTGAAATGTTGTCGTTTTAGTACTGATGTGTTAATTTTAATGTCCCTGTAATGCCATATTTTAAGTAATAAATTAATTTGAATATAATATATACCTTTCGAATATGCTATTTTGTTCCCATGTGCCTTAATAAAAAAAAATGCCGTGTTTATTTTATTTTAGTACTTGCTAACGCAAATCATATCAAACAAGTCGCTTGAAACCTTTCTTGTCTAGTAATCTTCAATCAATCGCTAAATGTTATCAACTTTCTTTTGAAATGCACTTTCCTTATCATAATCTCTAGATAAATGTATCTAGCTGATTGTATATGTACTTATTACGTAAGCATGTGTTATCAAACTTTCACCTACAGTTAATCCCACCATAATTTTAACACGGATAACAAAAAGGATATGGTATGCCAGGAAAAAATGCTCCTTGGTTGTGCCAAATTAACACAAATAAAAAAAAAATATATAATTATACATTCTTCTTATATATAAAATTTCCGTGTCACAGTGTTTGTTACCGTACTCCTCCGAAACGGCTTGACCGATTTGTTCCAAATTTTATATGCGTATTCAGTAGGTCTGAGAATCGGCTACTGTATATTTAGATTTTTTTTTTATTAAGGTAAAACAACGTTTGCCGGGTCAGCTAGTATTACTATAAAATTACACTTTTAAACGAGAGTCTTGGGCAAGGTTATCCGTAGATTACCTACCTTCAATGATCGCATCAGATCACCTTAGCTAGCCAAGCTACGTTGGGCGTCTTGAAAACCCTTAACATCAAAACTTGGTAACTAATTTCACTCGAAAACCAAGCGGTATTTTAAGATAAGAGCAGCGAATTATAATATTAATACAATCTTTATGTGTTTTAATTACTTTAGTCAAGACCATAATTAAGCGATAATGACGATTTATTGCAATTACTCTGCTTGCATTCGAATCTTTGTGTTTATTTATCGCATGACCTTTAGCTTTAACTAAGCTGGTCTTATAACAGGAAGGAAATGTATTAATGTTATAGTTTTAATTAACTTCCTAGTTTACTAGTGTTACCTATTACTCAGATTACCATGGAGGTTCGGTTCAAGAGAAATACATACTTCGGCTCAAGTCTGTTGTAAGTATTGTTATGGCTGAATAGCCTAATAAAAGCTAGCTAAAGTAAGGTGATCTGACGCGAGCATCAAAGCTAAGCACACAGTGTTTGGATGGGTGACCATACACAAGACGTTTATAAAGTGTCGTCATTTACTGCTTGTATAAAACACTAACAGCAGATGAAAAAAGCCACTTTTAAACGTCACCACCACTTATATTAAAAGCCACTGCGAACAGATACAACTATTATTATTTTCAGCGGCACGACAGTAGCCTGCAATCTTTATTTATTCTGGCATACAGACAATAAATGAGTATTTAGACTTCGCTTAGCACAATAATTAAAAAAAAAGAAAAATTTGAAAATTGACATTTGATTCATATCATACCAGTGAGGTATTGGAGGTCAATGTATCATACTATATACTTATTGTATTGATTTATATTACTAGAATTAGTAGTGAAAATTGTCATTTAGATTAATATCATATACTATTGTAATGATATAATATTACTAGAATACAATTGAAAATTGACATCATAACTTTTGTAATTTGACTTGTAACTTTGGTGTTATCAATAAATTATTTGTATTTGTATTCATTGTGTATCTATTGCCGCTTGTAACAGTGGCTATTATCATTGGGAGCAGAGACAGTTGAGCAAAAAAAACTTCATCTTATGAACGAGTATGTAAGCCTAATTTTTTTTTCTACGAATTTTTAACCTGAAATTACCTTCGTTTCAACAACAGCGTATTTCTTTCATCATCATCATCAACAGCCTATGTTCGTCCACTGCTGGACATAGGCCTCTCCAAAGGCACGCCACTTGGCCCTATCCTGTGCTCAGAATACAGAAAGAACTGTATTCTGAGATCCTGTGCTTCTCTTCGCCATCCACTACCCGCTACCTTCTTCAGATCATCGCTCCACCTGGTTGTAGGGCGTCCTACACTACGTTTGCCGAGACGCGGTCTCTACTCTAGAACTCGTCTACCATAACGGTATTTCTTTCACATGCAATTTTTAGCAAGTTCCATTGTACAAGCATATGTCATCATTATCATTAGCCTATTTATTACATCTTCGTCCTGCGCCATGTGTACTCCAGCCTTAAGTAAACACATAGACGTTGGGTATTGTTATCAGGGTACCTACAGGCAACAGATAAGGCGCTTCCTCAGACAGACAGACAGATAGATTACACGAGTCAATTTATTGGCACTCTTTGATCGCTTATCTCGGTTCTGCACCATAGTTATAAAGAGGAAAATTTTGATTGTTTGTTTGACGCGAATAAATAATAAATAAATAAATATTAGGACACATAATAATATCACACATGGCTGGTTAGCCCCATGCTGAACCATTTCTAGTTCTATTATGGTTGCTAACACAACTGATATATGTATATGTAACATACATTCATACATTTATATAGATACATATTTAACACACAGACCAACAGCCAACAAATTTGGTTTATCACAAAGATGTTTCAGGAATGGCCATACCGGGAATCGAACACAGAACCTTCTGATTGGCAGTCCGGAATGGTAACCATTATATTATTTAAACTACTGGATCAATTTGAAATATTCTTCACCATTGGGAAGCTTCTTCGATATATGTTGTTGATAACTGTTGCTATTGTATGAAGCACTTCAATCCAGAGCTACCAAACCCGAGACTTTGACCCTTCAGGGAGTGTGTTTTTCAATCAGCTGACGTTACATGGAGTTTGTTCTGTATTTCCAATAATCCACACAAAATAAAATAACTTTTAAAATTGATTGTAAATACTTTATTTAAAATTTAAGCTTAGACTCAAACATGGATAGTATCCTATCTACTTCAACAGCTCTCTCCTTCAATATAGTTATTTCTTGCTCTGATAATATGTTGGATTTCTTCCCTGCATTCTTCACCAGGAAATGCTGGATGAATAGCCGTAAGCTTTCTCTGGAAATAATAAAATTATATTTTATTTATAAGAAAAATATGTTTCAATAGTCTGTGTGTGTCTGTTTGTCTGTGGCATATTGTAGATTCTGAGCGTCAATATGGGTATCAAATGAAAGGGATTAACATATACAGTGTAAACTCTATCGACACTGAAGGGACTGTGCATTTTATGGCGTTATAGAGAGTAGCCGTTAAATGGAGATAATGTATCATTGTATGGACAAACAAGCAAAACCTACTAAATCTAATTGATTTCGACGCTTTAGAGAGTTTGTCGTTAAATCAAGTGACGTTACATGGAGTTTACACTATACTATATTACTTGCACTATAATAAATATTGCTCGAAAAAATATCTAAATTAATTTGTGCATGTAAATGCGATTGTGTTTTTTTTTTTGTAATTTAGGTTCACTTCCTTTGAAATATCACTTTGTATATCGGTAGATATTACAAAGGAAAACAAAAGATGCTAAATGAATTCTATTTTGTACTGAATTGACTTTTTAATATTTAGACGTATATACAAGAACAATTAAATATAATTAACTTTATTGCCAATAAAACAGATAAGCGTGTTCGGTTTGGGGCCTTTTATTTACAATAAAATACCTAATGATATTAGATTATTAGATGCACTGTAAATTCTCACAATTGTTTGAATCTAAGTTAAATGCGTTTCTATGTAAAAAAGCCTATTATATAATATTAAATTCTTCCTAAATGATAAAGAAGTTATGTAAAATATGATATAAATACCTACGGACTCTAAATATTAACAATTTTACTGGCTCTTGTCTATAAACCCTTTGGGAAGAAACTAGCGGAATAATATTTAATTTAATTATAAGTTAAATTTTTTATGACAATCAATATAACACCTATTGTACCATGTTTCATGGACAATAAGTAATTCATTCATTTATTCATTCAAGAACAAGAATAATTAAAACACTCCATAATTTCTTTTATTTCAAATAAGCACACCATCCAAGCTATCAATGCGTGGCAGAGTTCCCAAAATGCTGGCAGCGTTGCCCCTAAAATATCTTATTTTTTAATCTAGAGAAAGGCTAATTCTATGGAAGAATATTATGTTGCCTTATAAGTCTATAATAAAATTATACTATCTAATCTTATATTCTATCTATTAATCTATACAATGTTCTGGCAGAATCCGAGTTGGGTTCTTTTTTTTATGATGGATAGGCAAGCGCTTGATCGAAACGCACCTGATATTAAGTGATGTTGCGATCTAGGGTGGAGCGCGCTTGCCTAGAAGAAACCGATTCACTCTCGCCTTGAAGACAGTGAGGTTATAGTTCAGAGGGAACAGGGATTCCGGCAATGAGTTCTACAGTATAATGGTCCGCACAATATATGGTGGAAGCGAAATGCTTCGTGCGGATTTTTGGATCTGTATAGCGGTGCCTCCTAGCCGTCTCCCTGCTCGTCCGATAGTGGAAATCTTCTTCTGGTTCTGCCAGAACACTGTTACAATATCCCACCTTTAGGTTAGGAATTTCTCTTAAGTTTGCGTTCCGGGCACATTCCATGAGCAAGTGATACAGCTCATCAGTGACCCCACAACTGTTGCACAGAGGGGAATCAACTTTGATAATCATAAATAAAAGCATAGAGATAAGCATATAGCGAGTGCAAATACACACATAACTTGAAAAACAAGTCAGTGGTAGGGCTGCGACCGAACCAGGGGCAGTCTGATTGAAAGCAGACATTATTACCACCGAGCCACACTCGCTTCACCAACTTTTTTAATCATGTGGTAATAATTAGATGAATATTGTACCTGAACATATGCAGTTTGGGCGGTTTAGATATCCTGTGGAAGACCTGGAGGGCCGCCTGCAGGTCCTCGTTCATCATGATGGCCAGCAGGATCTGCCGCATGAACTTCACCGAGTGCTTGTTCAGCTCTGAGAACTGGATCACCTGCAATATTCACACGGATTTTTTTAATACATTAAATCTAGGCATTTGACCAGCGGGTCGCGTAACTTCAGAAATTAGAAACAAATAAATAGATATTAAGACACATTTCACACACGGCTGGTTGGAACCATACTTAATAATTTCTAGTTTGTATTATGGTTGCTAATACAACTGATATACTATATACATAAATACTTTATATCCATATTTACATTTTGTATACATATTTAACATTCAAACCAACAGACAAAGCCAGGATTAGAAACCAGGATAGCTAAACAGCTGAAATTTTCACACAAAATATAAGCATATGACCTTTCGAAATTACATAAAATATGTATGCATTTATATGTTGTATATCAGTTGTGTTAGCTACCATAACACAAACTAGAAATGGTTCAGTATGGGGTTAACCAGCCATGTGTGAAATGTGTCCTAATATTTATTTATAAGAATTAAATAAAAACAAAAAAAATATATAAGTGTGGCATGTGTATTGTTGCCATTTTTTAAAGATAATAATATGGATGCTTTCATGCGCGAACCCAACTCGCAGTTGGCCAATTAAAGATCTTACCTTGAGAACAGATAACGGTAGTCCCTTCTCCATGATCAGATGTGTGAGAAACTGTGCCAAGTTCGAGAGACATAGCTTCGGCTGGTTCTCCAGGTCCTTGATCTTGTCCCACACCGCGAACTGGATTGACAGCTGTATCATAGACAAATAAATATCATAAACACTCAATCTCTGGTTCAAAATCGTACCACTTAAAATAAGTGTCTTCTGGTGCGTGAGATGTCGCTACGTGTATCGAATTATTAAATTTAAATAAAATAAATTGTCACAGTCACATCTCATCAATCTCACATATCAATGTCACAGTGATTGTTACCATACTCCTCTGAAACGGCTTGACCGATGTTTACCAAATTTTATACCAAATATTATTCAGTAGGTCTGAGAATCGGCTACTATCTATTTTCGTACCCTTAAGTGAAGCAAAACAACCGGGTCAGCTAGTAATATATAGTATAGATGAATGAAGTGACCTGGTACTTCCTATCAGTGTCGCAGAGCTTGTTGGCCAGCACGGCATAGTATGGGTTGTATGTCTTCTCCTGGAGACAGCACGCCATCACCACGTGAACCACCTCCCTCTCCTGCTGGCCCTTCAGACCTAGCTGCTGGAGCTTCTCGAACGCATCCATGTAGTCCTGGGAAGAGAATATGATAAAGAAATTTGGAGCGATTACAGCTCAGTTGGGCGTGCCTTACGTCCCGACGACTTCAGACCTGGACAGGAGGAAGTAAGATGGGATAGTAGGATGTAGGATAGGATAGTAGGTAGTGGGATTGCATAGAAGGGAGTAGAATAGCAAAGAAGGGAGTAGGATAGCATAGAAGGGAGTAGGAAAGCATAGAAGGGAGTATGATAGGATAAAAGGAAGTGGGATAGGATATTTTTTTTTTTACTTTAAATAGGTCAGCGCTTGACCACAATTCACCTGATGGTAAGTGACATTGAGGTCTACGGTGAAACGCGCTTCCCTAGAAGGAACCGGTTCACTCTCGCCTTGAAAATCGCTAGATTGTAGTCATTGGGGAACAGGGAATTCGGCAAGGAGTTCCAAAGTTTGGCGGTTCGGACAACAGAGGTGGAGGCATAACGCTTAGTGCGTGTAGAAGGGAGTAGAATAGGATAGAAAGATGTGGGATAGGATATTATAGAAGGGAGTAGAGTAGGATAGAAAGAAGTGGAATAGGACAGTAGGGAGTAGGATAGCATAGAAGGGAGTAGGATAGGATAGAAGGAAGTGGGATAGGATAGTAGGGAGTAGGATAGCATAGAAGGAAGTAGGATACGACAGAAGGGAGAAGGTTAGTACAGTAGGAAGTAGGATAGGACAGAAGAAAGTAGGGTCGATAGTAGGAAGAAGGATATGATATACCTCAGCGGCCATAATAATGCAGAATATGCTCCTTCTGACGTCAGTGTTCATGCGCTGTTTGCGCGCCAACTCCAGCAGCCTCTGGTCGTGAGGAGCCTTCTCGCTAGCCGTCCCTGCGGGCTCCAGGTCCCGCGCGGAGCCTTCCCACGCGGACCCCACCACCCACCACTTGCCGCGCTCCTCCGCTACCGAACATATATTAGATATTTATTTATTTTTATAGAAGAGCATTCATGTTTTTTTTGTTAAAACTGGACTCAAAAAGCTCAAAACCGGGATGAGTGGAAAGAGGATAGAGAGGCCTTTGCCCAGCAGTGGGACGGAACCGGCTAATAATAATAATAATAATAGATGAGCATTACACAAGTTATTGATGTAATTGAACGTAAAGTAACAAGTACCCTGTAATCAAGTGAAGTTAGGGTGTAGCTATATAATTAAATACTTATTTTTCTACTACTAATTTCGAATTAATATTTACTTACATCATTATCAAGAATAATACCTATATCTAATATTATTAAATCAGTACTAGTCTAGTCAACAAGTGCCTTTTGACGTGACAACGTCTTAAATTAGGTTGCGGCTGGGAGTCACTTATGAAAAAGTGTAACGCCCGGTAACGTTACGATGAGTCACCGAACGAGAGAGAGGCCCGCCGAATGCCTTGCGTCTCTCTCCCACTCAACTATGATCGGTCTGCCGCGCGCGCAGCACGCGGCAGACGTTGTCACGTAAAATCTTCGCCCGTAAAACCGACTTTACAGGCAACCATTTTTTGGTCAACTTTTCTCAGCAGTCTCCGAAAATTATGATTGATTCGATTCGGAATGGCATCTAGATAGTTTTCGAAAAACAATGAAGTTCCGCAAATAAAAATTAAAAAAGTTATTAACAATTACCTAAAAAAAAGAGGGGTTTAGTTTTTTGCAAATATCTCATAAACTAATAAAGGTTTTTCAAATATGAAAAAAGGTTCAGAAAGAGGAGGAAATTTCCTAAAAAATGTTCCGCTTCTCGGCATAACTAGCAAGTTTTTGGGACAAAAAGCACCTTTTGTATTAATCCAAGGCCATACCTGTCTCCATATAAAATTTCACCGCAATCATTCAATGCATTCATCTAGTATATTTTTTCTTTAAAAGCAAATAATTAATAAAATTACCTTTCAACAAATCCTCCAGCCTAATATTAAGCGGAGTGATGTAATTCCCTTTCCTGACGATGGTTTTGGTGATCTTCTTCAGATGCTCCTGGTAGCTGGGGTCATAGTTGGGGATCTTCATCAGATTGTTGTTCTTTATTGCCATTAAGACTTCCAGGAGAAACTTTATACGCGAACTGAAATGTAGGAAAAAGATCTTTTTAAATATAAGACCATCATATATACAATCCTACTAATATTAAAAAAAAAACAAAGTATGAATGTAAGTGTGTACATTGATTACTTCTTCACACTCAAACGGTTGAACCGACAAAACAATTGTGGTTCAAAACAAGTGTGGATAAGCAAATAACTTCAAAACCTATATAAACTCTTTCACACTCCAGCGATTGGACCGATTTTGATGAGATTTACTGTAAAGATAGGTAATACCTTGGATTAACACATAGGCTATTTTTCTTTAAATTGTAGGTCCCGGCTGTTGGTCTTAGAAAAAGCAGTCGTAAAGCCAAGATCAAAAGACCTAAAATTCCGCCTCGCATGTTATAACCATCTTTACGCACTAATATCGTAATGTGCTATTTCGTGCTGTTTATTACTCTATGACTCACCCACTGCTGGCGCCTTCGCTCAGACCTGCGGCGCGAGGCTGTACGTCCTGGAGCGAAAACATTTATTCATCAATATTATTTTGATTTTGTTTGATTTATATATTAATTTTGCATGACGGTGGTAGGGCATTTTCTAGTGCTCGCCTGGCTAGCAACTACCCTCAAGTTGAATAATCTGTCGCCTTACACCCTTTTTTTACGAGTCACAGACATCTTTTTTTTACCAAGGGGGAAATCTTCAAGACAGGTTATGTGGGATTTGTACCCACTAAACCTTTATAAATATATATATATTTTTTTTAATCAGTATACATTTCACACATGGCTCGCTAGCCCCATAATAAAAAAAAACAGTTTGTAAAATGGTTGCTAACACAACTGTTATACCAAACATACATAAATACTTTATATCCATACATATTAATGAATTGTCCTCATGATGAATAAGGACCCAGGGATTTATCTTCACATTAGGTCGTTTCGGGGAACAGTGTATATTACCTGCACTAATTGTTGCAAGTGTTTCGGCGCATTCTTCCTGAGCGTGGCTCCGCAGCATCTCAAAGCCACCAAGGCACAGTCGATGGTCTTCTCGCTGAGAGTAACCAGCAGTCGAGTCAGAATATCGTGGAGAAGAGGCGCGTCGAATATCTGGAAAATTGTTTATATTTTAGGCGCTAGGGGAGCCAAATAGCACATTTTGAAAATTCATATTAAATTCTGCGTAATTTTTTTTTTCAGTTTTTAATGCTTTAATTCAGTGATAAGAATCGTTAGAGTTCCAACACACGATTATTTGAAATTCGCTCGATAGTTTTTTTATTGACAATAGTTAATAGTCATAGTTAATGATTTTATAATGTTGTGCTTCTGAAAGTAAGAAAGAAATTAAAACAAATCTAACTTTTTTTAGTATGTAGTATCTTGAATCGTTAGAGCTTCCAATTTGTCCACTTAGCTCATACAAACAAGAAGAAGGCAATTTAAGATCAAAGAGAGAAACAATATATGGAGCAGCGATGGTTTACTTCCACGTAACAAAAGGATATACTTCCAGACAGACGTAGTGTCCGGATACCGAAAAAAATTAATTGTCACGACGCGATGATTACTTAACTAGAGTAGATGTTTAAAATCTACAATTAGAATTTTATGGGTAATCACACAGGGATGAATCTTAGAATATAAGTCAATGTGTGTATATAATGTATGAAAAAAAAAGAACTTTTTTTTGTCACATCGGGGCAGTTTTTTTTTATCATGATATGATTACATGTATTGGGAAAGATATGACATTTGGTCTTAGGCTAAAATAATTATCATTAAACGCTTACCTTAAAATTATACAAATGTGCCAAACAAGCCACGAGGTTGTCCAGGTGTTTGTCTTCAACTGGCTGCGGAGTCTCCACCATGGAGTCGAAACGCTTCACCAGCTCTTGCAGGAAATGGGCGCCTGGTAAGTGAACAACAAGCTTATCATAACTATAGTCCGTTCAACGAATCAAGCTAATAAGGAAATCAATTTCAACATTCATCAATTGCAGGCAAAGCTACTTATGCATGTCATATCTGATCAAACAGATGCAGGGGTTTTTTCTGCCTATGAGCTCGACACGAACAAAATACTATGAATCCTTCCAAGAGTAGATCATGTCCGAAACCCGAAACTTCATGATTCAACAACTACTTTACAATTTTTGTTCATATTTACATAACTATGTAATAAATTAGGTATTTAATAGATATGCTAAATAATATTTAGTTTATTATTAATTATATTATAATACCAGTAAATAGTACAGGGGAATCTATTAGGTCATGATGGATTTCCAATTCAGGGGAATATGGCGCTGAAGTAACTTATACCTAGAATAAAGGCCACTTTTTCGGACCGGGCTCTAAGCGCTCTATTTCCTTTGCGCGGTTCAGAGCAAGCGCTATGATTGGCTGAGGGCAGTGACGTCACAAGTAAACGTACCAATCTCGCTGGCGACGTTAGCGTGTAACACCGATACCAGGGCTGCATGCTCTGCAAGAAGTCTGTCCGGCGTGGCAGAGCGCCCCACAGTCGCCTCCATCCACAGCTCCGTCAGGGCACTGTTCACAGAGTTCCTGCTGTTGTTAGAGTACAGGTTCTCTATGGAAGTGCACGCCCAGTGCAGGTTTGTACCGGCTAGCTTGTTTAGGACACCTGAAACAGTGGTAAAAATAAATTTAAGCTAGCTATTCATCTTTTTATACCTCTTTCCACCAAATCCAGGGGGATTTGGTAAAAAGATGAATGGATAGGATAGACTCAGATAATATTTATATTTCTCTACTCTACTCTCTTGTAGGAGCAGTCATCCTAAAACTTTAAGAGTTATGAATTATTTGATTAATGAATGTGTACTCTTCTAAACGATTTTATAAGAATTTTAATAATTGTGCAGTTAGTTTAATTGTATTTCGGCTATTCGAATATTAAATAGATTATGGAGGTTTGGAAAGATACATAATGCATCCATAAATTAATTCAATACTGTTCTAAATGGGTTTCCCTTCTCCCCATTCTTTATTCTGAGATAATGATTCTTACTTTTGATCTGTCTTTTCAATTGTTGTAGTTGTTTATCTGAAGCTGAATCTTTGTTTCTCAAATGCGGAGGAATGTACACGCCCTTTTCTTCCTGCAATATATGATTGGGGACAAATTAGAACAGGAAATTCAGTCGCTTCATTTCAGTAACAATATAGGTCAAAGTACTGTAATACTACATCTTAATTTTTAGAAGGACTTCGACCATATAATGGATCCCTTATAAGATCACTTTTAGTGTTCATCTGTGTGTCAATACCCTATATCTCAATGTTGCGTTAAGCTATGGGGTTTCAACAAAAATTAAACAGATGTGTGTCTATAGTACTAGTATGTTTATAAGACAAAAAAACCTAAATAATACATACAACCTAAATAATAATACAATTTCTTTACTCATTTCTTCATTGCCACCTCTCTCTTTCATATTTCCTTTCACACAACAAATCCTCATGTTAATCCTTTAACGTTCCTAATACTTGAGTGTTCTTACCTTAATAATATTCCCCTCTTTATCCCTCTTTCTTCCATAAATATCTTCCCATACATCTGGCTTTTCTTCTTTCTTTTTACTGGATACATTATCATCGTCATCACTACTGTCACCCATTTCATCACCAGAAAAGCCTTCCAAATCATCATCACCAGATAAATGAGATATTTCATCATCACTGAACACTTTGCTCAATTCATCTGCTTTAATGATTCTTTCTTTACTCTTTTTTGCCTTAAGCTTAGTGTCTGCTTTTGGTTTTTCTGTAGACTTTTCAAGTTTTTTATCTGTTTGTTTTTTAGTTTTTTTAGTTGTAGTTGGTTTTTCTGTAACAATATATAAAAGTTAATAATTCTACTAAAAGCATTCAAAATCTATCTATGTTTAAGTAAATTAACACACATAAGAAAATACAAAATGATAAGTTTACTATAGAGCTTTTCCTTCCTACCTTCAGGTTCAGATCCTTCACTATTTTCATCTAAATCGCTAGCTTCATTATCATCATCACTAAGTTCACCATTTTCACTTAAACTTTCATCTCCACTTAGTTCTTGATCCAAATCATCATTTTCATCAAACTCTTCACCAAACTCTTCATCACTACCTTGTTCTTCATCAACACTATCTTGACTGTCATCATCTTCTTCACTTTCATCATGTTTTCGTTTTTTCTTCCTATCTTTAGGTATTTCTTTCCCTGTAACTATTGCCAGATCTTCCTCAAAGTCTGAGTCCCCTTCAACTTGTGCTAGATGCTTCTCTGCTGCTACTATCTGTTCTGTTGTAGATTTATCACATATTTCTAAAAGATCTGTATGTTGTATGTTGAAGAAAACATTTCAGTGTAGTCGTAGTTGTAGAAATAAATTATAAAAATAAAATAATATTAATATTTAAGCCCCCTTTAAATAGAACCATAAGTGGGTGGTTTTAAGCCCCCTTTAAATATTTATATATTTTATTTTTATAATTTATATCTAAGGCTAATAAATAATTAAACATTCTATGAATCATTTCATTCATTCTATGAATGAAAGAGGGTTTATCAAATGTGTTATAAAGTAAAAAATTGCTTAAAAATTTTGTTTAATAAATATTATATTCATTTTAGTTATATGGGGACCCCCATATTTAATTTTTTTGTATTTGTTCTTATAACAGCAAATACAAAATATATACTTGGTAAACATTTCAGCTTTCTTTATTAGATACAGCCTACAAGTTAGACAGTAGAAGCATAGTAATGGGGTCCCATTATAAATGGATATGATAATTATGCTAAAAACAAATTCAGATTTGTGTTAAACAATAGAAAAAAAAAACATAATTCTAGATCCATCATAGTTTTAAAAGGATACAATCTAATCCATCATTAGCAAAGTAGTTGTTCTTATTCTTCGACTTATTCAATCCAAGTTGTTTCTCCAACTTTTTAATAATTTTGTCTTCATCCTCATTGGCTTTAAGTAGCATGTCTCGTCTCCTGTCATCCATTTCTGACTTTAGTTTATTCGCTTCTTTTAACTCTTTCTGTCGTTCCATGCTGAGAATATCTTGGACTGATGCTTGAACCTTGGGCTTCTTTTTCTGAGAAAATATATATAGCTATGAATTAAAATATCATAGACTTATTGTAATTGGTGGGTCTGTTAATAAGAAAGATACGTGTTTGAAGAGAAAAAAAGTATTTCGTAATGATACAAATAGTATACCTACTATTAGTTATTTGGTAATTATCTACTTATAAAAGATTTTTATGGGGACTTTAATTATGCCCAGAAATTAACCAAAATGAGTAAGTTACGTACTTTAACAACTGTATCATCATTGCTATCTTCTACGGGTCTTTTTACAAATCTTCCAGGGGTATATTTGGGTTGTTCTTGAACAGTTTTCTTCTTTAAATAATGTTCTTGCCTGTGCACTTTCTTTTGCAACCTCTTCTGCTTACGCTGAGCTTTCCGTGAGTTGTCTACCACAGGCTGTTTTGATTTCTTAGCACCCTTTATTTTTCCCATTATTATTAAGTATTATACTGAGAAAAAAATATATAGTATAATTTTATCTTCATTCCCAAGGTAAGGTTATGTTTATCTTTATGATTGATGATAGGTTATTTTATGTTTCATTTTATTTAGTTCATAGATTTTAGCATGTTTGATAACGAAATAGAATAAAAATTACCGGCACGTAAAAGAGATAGCATATGCAGCGCAAAATGCTAAATTTTAATGCGATATCTTTTTGTAGTGTGGTTTGGAACATTTTTAATTTTAAGGTTCCATTCCATTGCCTGCCATTTAGTTTTGCCCTATCCAACCAAACTTGAGTCTTGGGTCTAATCTGTTAAATAAAATGGCCATAATTAATACCTATCCTGTGATCGATACTTATTTATTGGATAAAATATGTAATTTATTTCAATTTAAAAATTATTTGGTTACGTTTCTTTTCACGTAAGATGTCCATGTCCATGGACAAGACATAAGCTAGAAACATTGTCTGTCATCTGTCATTGTAGAATTGTCTATACTTCAGAAATTCGCAAAAAGCATGACGGGACGGAGAAGATAGGAATTTCGCGATAATCTAAAACTGAAACACCTACTCAATTATCTAACAACTACCCAAACGTCCGCGCGTTTGTGCAGCTGCCCTTTTTTCTTTTTGTAGTTGAGATATAATTTGTGAGCCGGCATGATGGTGGAAGGATCTGCGTTTACCAGAACCGATGTGTTCCAAATGGCAATTCGCGTTGCCTTTGTGTCTGCAGTAACTTATTTCTCTATCAAATGGCTCGTGAACCAGATAGACCCGACGTCCAAGAGTCGTAAGAAAGCAGAAGAGCGAGCGCGGGAACAGTTACGCAAGTGAGCGCATTATCGATCCATACAACTGCTTTGTCACAACATTACGTTATTTTACATAATTCTTGCTGGACCAGCTTGCTAATGACCTTTATTGCTATTTAGAACCTTTAAACCATGCTTGAGTGATAGCTTAGGAAAATAAAACACATATTTTTTCATCAGTGAGAGACCTACTTGTATCTTATAAGTTTCCTAAACCTGTAACTACAAGTGCTAGATTAGCTCAAATATAGCATAAACTCATCTCCTTTTACTTGTTCACTGCTTGGTTTGTTGTTTGAACTAACAATGAGCAAACTGAGCGGGTACTGAACATGAAATGCATGTGTGAAGGGTATCTTCCAGAGCTGGGCTGAGCGGCAACCACTCCCTGGCGCTGGACAAGCTAACCGACCACGAGATGATCATTGCCTCGCAGCTGGTGGTTCCTGAGGAAATAAATGTAAGTATTATTATTTACTAGTGGTGCCCCATGGTGTTACCCGTGTTCTTATTCTATAATGGGGGAAACCCCATCCATAATTCCCCCCGCCCCCTTTCACAAGACGAGCAGGGAAACACCAAGGCAGCATATTTTCACTGTGGAGATACCTAAAATGCTCACTAAGCGTTTTGCCTCCACCTTCATTGTACATACTGCCAAGGTGTGGAACTCTTTGCCAAATGCCCTGTTCCCCGAAAACTATAATCTTGCGGTTTTCAAAGCACAAGTGAACCAGTTTCTTCTGGGTAAGTGCATTCCACCTTAGATCACAATACCGCTTATCATCAGGTGAATTCTGATCAAGCGCAAACCCATAATAGTATAAAAAAAAGGTGTATTGTGCATTTCCCCCTACCAGCCTACCCAAGCCATCCGCTTTTATCTGGGATAAAAAGTATCCTTTGCAAATCATCATCAATTTTCATCGAAAATCGGTCAAGGTGTTTGAGAGTGAAGGATTAAAAAAGATTTTGAAGTTATTTGCTCATCCCTTGGGGACTAGTAATGCTTTCGGGATAAAAAGTAGCCTATGTGTTAATCCAAGGTCTAAACTATTTCCATACCATATCTCATAAAAATCAGTTCCGTTGTTTGAGAGTGAATAAGTAACAAACATACACACACACACAAACTTTCGCATTTATTATATTAGTAGGAAGTAGGATTTGACAACTTCACTGGTGTGATGGTTACCATACCTGTCTGTCCACCCAGAGAGTCCCATGTTTGATTCCCGGCATGACCAACATCATGATGAATTCAATTTGTTGGCTGTTGGTCTGGGTGTTAAATATGTATCTATAAGTATTTGTGTTTTTTTTATGTATGTAGTATATCAGTTGTGTTAGTAACCTTAATAAAAACTAAAAATGGTTTAGTATGGGCCTATCTAAAAATTTTTTTTTTATAGGACACATTTCACACACGGCTGGTTAACCCCATACTGAACCATTTCTAGTTTGTGTTATGGTTGCTAACACAACTGATATACTACATATACATATATACATACATATTTTATATAGATACATATTTAAAATGTGTCCTAATATTAATTTATTATTTTATTTTAAAAGTGTTTTTGCATAAACTGCCTGAATTTGATTTTGTCTGTGTATATTTAAAGCGTGAGCACAATACCATTATACTATAATTTCTTACATTAAATTCTTTAAAAGAATAACTTAATGTTTGTTTCTAGGTAAATTTGTACATATAAAATTCTCTTATTGTGTAAAAACTATTTTTAGACAATATAATGATAGTTTCTTCTTAAATACATTTACACTTGCATGTTTAATTAAATTGGTTATTATATATTTTTATTATGTAGAAAGATGCTAATTATAGGAATACATATATAATGGCTATTACAAACAATACCTACTGATAATCCTTTGTTACTAACTTCTGGGTCACAAGTCAAACCTAGTATATAGTCTATACCAGGCATAGCTGTTACCCATGGCATTTGCATTTTTCTTTGTTTCAAAGAAAGACTTATTCAAACAAAGAAGATTTTGTCTCATTGTAACTACAGATTTAAATATACTAGTAGCTATACATTCTTATATTATACTAGCAGATTGTCCCAGCTTCACACGGTCTATAAAATAATCGAAAATGCAAAGAGAAACAAAATATAGCCTATGTTACTCAGGGATAATGTAGCTTCTCAACTGTGAAAGAATTTTTCAAATCGGTCCAGTAGTTTTGGAGCCTATTTGCATCAAACAAAGAAAAAAAAACAAACTTTTCCTCTTTATATATTGGTATAGATATATTCATCTATACAGTGTTTTGGCAATAGCCATGTTGAGTGCCAAAACACTGTTACAATATTTTTCCCCTTATGATGCTTGTTATGGTTTGTTTACAATATATGATGAGCTATAAATGAACACTAGCTACTTATAGATGCAAGAGTGCATCACAGATAGAGCTATTTCAGTCTGATTTTGTGCTTTGTCATAATATTTTTTAACTGCTGATGCAAAAACAATAAGTGTTAGTGTGTGTGGCATTATAGCTCTGCTGATGGCCACTAAGTACTTTAAAATGTTGGGAACTTTCAAATGTTTTACACTTTCATGGTTATACAACGCAAAAAGAGTGTTATAATTTTTTTATACACAAGATATGCACTGGTTATTAGCATTTTCAAAGAGTATATTGGTCACTGACAAACCTTAAAAGAACCATTCAAGAAATATAAAGAATTGGTTATCACTTACATTATTCAAATATGGCTTACGAAAGTTTTAATACAGAGAATCCTCTACCTTTCGAAAATAAACGTTTTTTCTTTTTTTTTGTCACCAACAAACCACAGCATGCTTTGCCTTAAGCCAAAGTGTGGTAATTTGTGTGGTTACTCACCCTATTGGTTAAATGCCTAGCTGTACTATGTAAAAAAAAAACAATGTTGACCATCTATTTAAAAATTATTTGCAGGTGAATTGGAAAGACATTGCTGGCCTAGACCACCTGATCCAGGAGCTACGGGAGACCGTCATCCTGCCCATACAGAAGCGCGAGTTGTTTGCCGACAGCCGGCTCACGCAGCCGCCTAAAGGGGTGCTGCTCCATGGGCCACCTGGTAAGAAAGAAAGGAAAGAAAGAAAAGGAAACAAAACATTTATTTGTAATAATATTTATTTATTTCTTTGATTTATAGGCGAGCAGCAATATGCTGAGGTGCCTATATCACGCTGAGTTGAAATTACATTTTTAACAGTTTATGAAATGTCCATTGTTCAATGTCAATGTTTAAAGTCCACTGGTGCATTGATCACAGGTTAGCAAGAGATATATGTAATCTTTAACAATACAGTGTAAACTCAATGTAACGTCACTCGATTCAATGACAAATTCTCCAAAAGCGTCGAAATCAATTGGCTTTAGTTGATTTAGCTTGTATTCTATACAATGATACATTTCTCTCCATTTAACGACCATTCTCTATAACGCCATAAAATGCACAGTCCCTTCAGTGTCGCTATATAGAGTTTACACTGTATATGTCGTGACGACGGTCTGCCTCCATCAAAAATCATATGCATAGAGATATCCCCAAGAGAGTTGTTGTGTCCAGAGATGGACATGTAACAGTCATGTATTTAAGCTAAAACTGGTCTTTCGCGCGTTTTAAATACCGGTTAAGCGATTCAGAACAGAGCACTCTGATTGGTAAGAGGAACTGAGTGAATATGTTTTTTCATCCTTAGTCTGTCATTAGTTTGACAAATCAATAGTAAAAAGTAATGACTGACTGATTTTACAAATCAAGAGTGAATACTGGGTTTTACTTTTAACAGACAGGTCACGAAGAAGAAGCCCTCCACTTCAAATCTGATTAACTACATGGTGATTTATTAAAACTTTTGTTCCAGGTTGCGGCAAGACCCTCATAGCGAAGGCCACAGCAAAGGAGGCTAACATGAGTTTCATCAACCTGGATGTCTCACTGCTGACTGACAAGTGGTATGGAGAGACACAGAAGCTTGCCGCAGCCGTGTTCAGCCTGGCGGTCAAACTGCAGCCCTGCATCGTTTTCATAGGTCAGATAATATATACTTACAGACTTAAATAATGCATCAGTACCTTTTTTGAAATAGTAATAGCCTTTTTACTTAATAATGGTTAATAACTTAAACAATGGTGTGTTATAAGTTAGATTATCTGTGTGTCTATGCATTGTAACTCCAGAATAGATGAATTGATTTTGAGTGAGACAACCTCGTTGGTGTAATGGTTACCATGCCGGACTGCCAACCAGAATGTTCCAGGTTCAATTCCCGGTCCAGTAGGGTGTTAAATTAGTATCTATATAAAGTATTTATGTATGTATATGTACTCGATATAAATAAGGGAAGGACCCCATACAGTAAGCGTAATTTTTAAGTTAAGTATTTACTCGATTTTAATAACGACAGGGATAATCGATTATATTGTGTATATCATAGTCTAATATTATAATAGACGCTCAATCTCTTGTTGAAAATCGATCCAAGTGTATCATTCGATACACGTAGCGCCATCACGGCCGGTCACGCAATCTTCTATCGTTATATCACAATGCGATTGCACTCGATTTGCAGCGCCATCTAGGTTTCATCGGTAATTATGTGCAAAGTTCCGCGCCACTCTTTATTGTATAGGAATCAGCAATCCTCTCTAGTATTCTGATCCCTGATGTAAATGTACTTTGCAACTCGATTAATTGCTCTGGCCTTCGGGCGGCTTGAAAACTAGACACCAGAACTTGGCTTCTTACCTCATACGAAGAAGAAGAAAAACGCATAAACAATGTGTGTATTACAGACGAGATCGAGTCCTTCCTGCGCACGCGCACGGCGCACGACCACGAGGCGACCGCCATGATGAAGACGCAGTTCATGTCGCTGTGGGATGGCCTCATCACCGACCCCACCTGCACCGTCATCATCATGGGTAAGTAGCGCGGCAGCTCGCCTAACTAAGGGGATCTGACGCGATCATCGAGGATAAGCAAGAAGCTCATCGGTCAACCTTGTCTCGCCAAATCTAAACTTCATAGTTTGGAGCACCGGCGTAAGGTTGCCAGTCTGTCGGTGTTTTATAGCATACATTTCGGGGAGTGCGCAACGGAGTTGCATAATATTATACTACCATCTCCGTTCCATTACAGAACGAGCAGAAACTCAGCGAAGAGACATAGGTATACATTCGAAATCCCTAAGTTTCGCACAAGCCGATTCGCTTCTACCTCTACCCGAAAACATTAATGATTCCCGTGGGATACACCAATAACTTCAAAATCTATCTTACTCCTTTTCGCTCCCACACCTGGACCGATTTTGGTGAGCTTCGCTATGAAGATAGGTTAGACGTTGGACTAACACATGGGCTACTTTATATCTCTGATTAACGCGGGTAAGACCGCGGGGCGCAGCTAGTTGATATTAAAGGTATATGTTTGCAGGCGCCACGAACCGCCCCCAGGACCTGGACAAGGCCATCCAGCGGCGCATGCCGGCCACCTTCCACGTGCCCATGCCGAGCGAGACGCAGCGCGAGCGGATACTGCACCTCATACTGCGACAGGTCATTATCATTTCATATTACTTACTTCCTGTGGCTCTTCAACCCTGGGTGGGTCTTGGCCTCCTCTACCAGTCTGTGCCACTTTGTGCGGTTTAGGGCCAGGTTTTTCCATCCTTCCCGATTTCCCAGGACCAGCATCTTCCACGTTCGCTATCCACGTCTTACGTGGTCTGCCTCTGGGTCGTTTCTGCTATCATTTCATATTATTATACACATTTCACATTTGGCTGGTTAGCCCCATACTAGTAGCTTAGCACCTGCAGCTCGGCTAGCTAAGGTAATCTGACGCGATCATGGAAGCTAATCAATGGTCTATCTTGTGCGTGGATGGGTGACCATGCACAAGATAGACATTTTTCAAGTGGCATTTTCATCTGGGCGCTTCCGTGGATCGGATGACACGTTAAATTGAAGGTCCCGGCTGTTAGTCTTAGTACAAGCAGTTGTTAAGCTAAGTCAGAAGCCTTCGGGCGGCTTGAAAAACTCTCCAGAGCTTGGCAACTTAGCTCATATGAAGAAGAAGAAGGCCCATACTAAACCATTTCTAGTTTGTATTATGGTTGCAAACATATCTACATATACATACATAAATACTTTATATAGCAAAGACGTTGGCTATGCCGGTAATCGATCCCGGAGCCCCTTAGAATAGAATAGAATTTCTTTATTATCATATTGTGAAATAATTATTACATTATATAAACATAATCATAACTATCATCAATATGGACTCGTCAGTATTTCATTCAATAATAATTAATAAATTAAATTACAAGAATAGCAGCTGTATCGGGGCTTTAGTTGGCATTTTGGCATGGTAACCATGACGCCAACGAGATCGTCAAATGTATTAACGACTCAAGCTTAGCAATGAAAGGCGAACGCGCTCGTGTTCGCCTTCGCCTTCCATTGCTAATCTTCAGACAAACAGACCATCTGACGCAACAGGGGTGGAACAGGTGCCAAAGACCCAGGGCTGTGCTCCATTATTTCAAGGAGCTCGGCTGGCTTGGGTAGGCTGGTAAAGGGAGAATACACTATACGCCCCTAGCGGGATGTCAGTGCAGGTCTCATCACCCCCCACTTCAAATTAGAATTAGATTAGAATTAGACTCAAGCTGAGATCCCCTCTTGTGAGTTATAGTAAATTATTTGTTACTTTTTTGTTTAATTTGGGTAAGAAGAGTCTAGAGTTTTTACAATCAGTCCTTTTGTTCCACAGATTTTGGTGTTCTCGTTCAGCGTGTGCTCGTAGTGTATTTCTAGCTTCCATAGCTGTCGGCTTGCAGAGATCAGCTATGTCAGCGCATATCGTTTGTTTCTTTGCTCCTTCTTTTGCAAGCAGATCTGCTTTATTGTTACCTTGACAAGTGCTATGGCTCTTGGTCCAGGTTACTGTAACATCATATATCTCTGCCAGTTTTTGTAGAGTCAAATGACATTCCTTTATGACTTGGGTAAGGCGGGAATGCACAATACGCCCCTAGCGGGATGTCAGTGCAGGTCTCATCACCCCCACTTCAAATTAGAATTAGACTCAAGCTTCATGCCTGTTCCATAATTCCCTTGTAATGTCGCAGGAGCCGACAGCACCAGATATCGACTACCAGCGCTTGGCGGCCTCGACGGAAGGTTTCTCCGGGTCGGACCTGCACGAGCTGTGCCGGCAGGCAGCCGTGTACCGCGTGCGGGACATCGCCAGGCTCGAGATATTGAAGGACCAGGTACCGACTTATGTAAATAGAAAGCTGGAGATATGTGGAGAGGTGTGTCTTTGGTTTGCGCATGGTGACACCAGCGCGCGGGAATACTTGTCTAATACCCGTTTCAAAACTGTTAAATAATGTAGGTACGTCAAGCTTTTCGTTAAGCATCGATTCATTGCTAACAACTCGACGTGCGCACAATGCCAAGAGTAACTTCATAATTAGTTATAATAAAATAAATTACATATAATTATAGATTTAATGAGAACTAAAACTCAACCAACAATAGTTAGTCAAGTTAAAATAGGTGATGTTAGCTTGTAACACCACATCATAAGATTAAATGTTACATTCGTCATGATAACGCTGTGTGAACATACTATGTATTGTTTATGTTAATAAAGAATTTTGAAAATCAAAATCAATCAATACCCGTTTCGTTTTTATGCGAATGTGGCTCGGTGGGAAAACGTCCACTTTACAACTCCTGGCTCCTGGTTCGATACTGGTCCTAAGCCGATGACTTGATTTTTTAAGTTAAGTGGACCTTGTGAAGAAACCGACACGTTTGAGGACAACAATATTCGAAGATAAGTGTTATCCGCCAACCCACACTAGGCCAGCGTGGTGGATTATGACTTCTATCTCTTTCGTCAGAGACGAGGCCCCGAGTCCCAGCATTGAAAACGTATAATGGGGTGCTTATGCCCGTTTTCAAACTAAAAAACTATTTAAGTATTCCCTAGACCTGAATTCGTTTTCACCAACGATTGATGGTCACCTGTTTTAATTTTATCTATCTGAAGACTTCAATATAACCGGCCAAGTACTAGTTGAATTAGTTCACGAAAGATAGATGGTACAGATAACATTATATATAATCAAATGTGAGTCGGGCTCGGCCATACTATTCTGAGTTACAGCCTAGTGACAGACAGGCAACAAACAGCTGACTTAAGAATTTCGGTCTCATACCATAAAATAAATAATATGCATACATAAGCAGCCTGCTATACGTTCCCATTGCTAGGACTCGGGGCCTTCTCTCACAAGGAGAGAGATATAGGCCATCATCCACCACGCTGGCCAAGTGCGGGTTGGCGGATGACACACGTCTTCGGGTAAATAATATGCAGTGCCTCTTATTTACCTTACCTTTCTTATCCTTCCAGAGCAAGTCAAACAGCAAAGGATCAGACTCCGAGGATGAGTTCTGCGACGCCGTGCGCCCCATCACTCACGAGGACCTGCGGCTCTCGCTCGCCAAGCTCAAGGAGTCAAAGATACAGTGCGGCACGCTCGCGCCCTCCTCCCGGATAGAACTTGACTAGGTAAGTTGTAGAACTCGACTAGGTAATTTATAGAACTCAACCAAGGAAGTTGTAGAACTCGCCTAAGTAATTTATAGAACTCAACCAAGGAAGTTGTAGAACTCGCCTAAGTAATTTATAGAACTCAACCAAGGAAGTTGTAGAACTCGCCTAAGTAATTTATAGAACTCAACCAAGGAAGTTGTAGAACTCGCCTAAGTAATTTATAGAACTCAACCAAGGAAGTTGTAGAACTCGCCTAAGTAATTTATAGAACTCAACCAAGGAAGTTGTAGAACTCGCCTAAGTAATTTATAGAACTCAACCAAGGAAGTTGTAGAACTCGCCTAAGTAATTTATAGAACTCAACCAAGGAAGTTGTAGAACTCGCCTAAGTAATTTATAGAACTCAACCAAGGAAGTTGTAGAACTCGCCTAGGTAATTTATAGAACTCAACCAAGGAAGTTGTAGAACTCGCCTAAGTAATTTATAGAACTCAACCAAGGAAGTTGTAGAACTCGCCTAGGTAATTAATAGAACTCTACTAAAGTTTAGGAACTTAACTAGGTGTATTATGGAACTTCGCAAACCCATTCTTATACCCAGTCTCTTTCAGGCGATCGCGTCGCGGCCTAAAATGTCTGCAAGAACGAACCAAAGCGGCTGAAATCTACAGTTACGGCTAAAGTAGCGTACGACTTTGAGTCTTATTTCTAAACGAATAGAAGCTACAATGAGTTGTCTTTTAAAGTGTTATGAGTGCGTTGGGCCCGATTCTGATATGTCTGGGAATTTAATATTTACAGATAAAGCTAATAATATTGTACTTGAATCATAGTTGTTAATAATCATTAGGATAAAATTACTTAGTGATTTGGTGTAGTGTGGCCATTTTGTTTTTCGCATTTGTTGTCTATAAGCTGATATAATATTTGTCAAATAATATACTTTGCAACGTAGGAAAATGATCATAATAATAATAGTTTTTCCAGATAATGGTTATTCAAATTGCTCATTAACTCATTTTGAAATGGTATAATTAAGGGCATGTTTGAATCGGGTCCATTGGAACCGTTTTTGTGTTGTCATCTGGTGATCTGTTGTTTGTTGATAAATTGCAAGTGATTTTAAGCTTATGTGATTTGTAATAAGTGTTAAATTGCTTTAGGTAGTTTGAGTAATTACTGTAGGTGCATAATCCAATTCCAGTTCAAAACCCATCCGCAACTAAAAGGAAAATAAAATAATAACAATAAGTTAGCGGAATAATATTAAAATTAAGAATTTGATGTGTGTTTAAATAGTAGTTTTATCAATAAAATATATGAACCAAATATGTAGACACAGCAAAGAATAACATAATATATACAAATTATTATGAATGTTTCATAATTTTAGATATTATGCATGTGTTGAATAAGTTTATCTAATACATTCTTTGAGAGTGAAATTAAAAGAATAATATTTAAAGATATATTTTAAAAACAAATGTGTATATCAGAGAAATTATTTACTGATCGTTGAAAGAAGATATTATTAATCATAAAAATAATGTAAATTATGTTGTAAATGAAATTTACTATATAGTTTTGGGTATCTATTTATTATCACAAAATTGGTGAAGTCCTTTCCTCTGTTACAAAGACTTTTTAAATTCACTATTTGTCGAAGTAAATTAGGTATATTCATATAATATCTATTTTAGACTTACCATATATAACCGTTCGTCGATATTTTGTAAAATGTGACTCCATCGGGTTAGACTCAACTAATGCCTATGTTCAGTCGGGCTAGACTCAACTAATAACTATGTTCAGTCGGGTTAGAATTAACTAATAATTATGTTCAACCGGGTTAGAATCAACAAATGACGCACAGATAAAAGCTTTGCTTTTAAATACTTACAAGTTAAATGTTTAAATCTAATGCTAGTTAAGTCCGTTCGTTCTCCATTTACACGTAGTTTATTCCTGTCTAATATTTTTATCAAAATTAAGTCAACTGAATTTAAGAGTGGCTAAGTTCAGACGATTGCTTCACAAAATGGCGTCAACCTAAAGCAGTTGTTGTTTCAAACGCAGTATAGTTGAAATTTTTGCTTAATCTGCACAGACTCTGGTTTGTAATATAATTGTTTGTCAATAACTTTGGTCATGAATAAAACAAATACCTTAATGCTAATAGGGAGTACTGTTAATACTTACATTGAAACTCTTTACATCGTTATGGCTATGTAAACTTTTTCGTTATTCTTTTTTTAAATTCGAAACTATAACTACTGTTTATCTGTATAGGTGTATTGTATCGTTTTTATATGTTTTGTAGATATTATGTTACTTTCACATTTGTAATAACTTTGATGGTTTTGATTTTAAAATGAAATCGCTAAAAGTCGTTGAAGAATTATTATAAATGCGGATTTTTAAATATTATTATTATAATATAAAGAACACGAGTGCATTTGTTTTGGATATTTTTTTGTATATTTTTTAATAACATATTGTAGTATATAGTTGAGACGATTTTTCTCTGCATTATTTTGTTGTTGTATCGGGCAGGTTTGACGCGGGCTGTGTCGTTGTTAAATTGTTAGGTTATGTTTAATTTTTTATATTCATTGTGTTACAGAAGTTAGCTTAAACTGTTTTATCCGGATCGTACCTGGCGCAAAGGTTATCCATCGCTCAACAACGTGGCAATGCCACAAGCGTTATGGGTACCTTTCCGTCAGGTTCTGTCCGGAGTGGTCCTCTAAATTAGTTTTGTGCTCCTATTTCAATTTTATAATTTATTTTAAATTGTATGTATAATAAATGTACGTTTTTTTATTTATTTAATGAACTAATTAACTTTAAAGTATTTTGAAAAAAGCTATTTGTGCTCTTGTGAAAATGTATGGAACAGAGCTTCAAGTGGCAGTGAATGGAACTAATCATTTTCATACGACCGAATAGTTACGGAAAAGTTTCAGCTAACTTCACTATTTAGTGTAAATTATTGAGTTTTTGTGTACATTATTGTGATTGGTATTGTTTTTGTATGGGTCACAGGGGACCGTGGAGGAGGGCTCAACTATTGAGAGCGTTTCAAAACTAGACTACTACTTTTGCCTTGGCTTCCCGACATTACCGTGATAAAGTTTTTTATTTAATGTCTATCTTTTTCTCACTCTTAAATTTACTTCACTCTTCATCATCATCATCATCATCCACAGCCCTTTTTATCCCACTGCTGGGAAAATTTCACTACATTTCACTTTTATTTTGTAAGCCCATCTCCTTTTCTTAATAACCTCATCATCAGATATATTTGAGTCCGGCTCTAAGGACCAAAATGGTGTAGGTCAAATTGTCTCTTGGCTCTTAAATTTATTAGTTTTAAAACGCTTTCACATGTCTGCGGTTAAAATGTTTGGAAGGGGTAATGAATTCTGATTGATGTTAGAAGATATTATTGTATGTTCATGTAATCATTTTCATATGAATTCCTAATAGATATTGATTACCAATAAACCAAAAATATCAAGTAGTTTTACGATCTTTGTGTACATGCCTTGTAATTTTCATTTAGATAGAAAAATATAGCCTCAGTAGATTAAATGTAAATAAATTTAGGAAAAGCAATCGGAAATATTACGACCTGCGGGATTCGAACCTGCGTCATCCGGCACACAAAGCTCATTGGCTAGAGCATTATCAATAAAGATATTTTGATTGCTTTTCTTAACAGATAAACCAGTGCCGTTTCAGTCCTACAAATAAAATCTTAGATTAAATGTTGTTTGAAACGGACTATTTTGAATGCTAACTCTTGGGTGTTTGTATTTGTGCGAAGATACCGCTTTTATAGTTAAAAAATGTGCTATAATGTTGAAGATTTCACACGAAATAAATGTAGAGATATTATCATTAATTAGTGTAAAACAGTTCTCTCTTTTCGAATGAGCTAAGTGGCTGAGTTATGGGGTCGAGAGTTTTCAACACGCTTCAAAAGCCACTATGGGTTTACGAATGTTGCGCTTGTATAGTATGCATATCTGTGGAATTCAGATTCCAAAATGGCTATACGAATGTTGCACTTGTGCATGTGTAGTGTGCATATCTGTGGAATTCCCGATATTTACCGGGAATAATATTTCTAATTGGGAAGTTTGGAAACAACTAGGTTTATTTACTGAACCAATAATCCTGGACATACAATTTATGGTGACCATATTGTATTCATGAAAGTGGATAGCGGATTCGGATAAGTGCCATTACCTTCCACGAGGAAATTCCAATATGTAATTCAAATTACATATTGGAATCAGTAATGGATTGAAAGGGCTTTTTGGTGAGAAAGAAGTGTGGCTGTATGTGTATATTTAATCACTTTAAGGCCCAACTCACACTGGCGCAGAGTCGAAGCGACGCGGCGCGTCATGTTTTGCATGGCGATGAGCGTCTTCGCAAGGCGACGCGCGTCTTCGCAAGGCGACGCGCGTCTTCGCGAGGCGACGCGCGTTTTTGCGCGACGGCGCGTAGTGCCGGAACAAGTTCAGAGACTTTGAATGGTGCTCGCTCGACAATATCACAGATAATAGAATACTATAACAGAATGGTTGATATCGATCTTCGAATGGTCCATTGTCGTCGTAGTTCAGCACAATTAGAAACTTTTGATTACAAAGTTTAGTTTACAAAGTTTTATCCTTAACTATCTGTGCCGCGGTGTCACCAACATGAATCTGGGATAAAAAGTAGCCCATTTGTTAATCCAGGGTCTAAGCTTTCAAGCAAATCGAATCAGCCGTTTGAGTGTGAAGAAATAACAAACATACACACTTCTTCACTAGAATACTTATTTTCCTACTGGATTAATCAGAATGATAACCATGTATTTATTTCGTTTGAATCTTCAACATTTACAACACGTAGCGTAGTTTGGAAATCAAATGCTAGTGAAATTTGTGAGTGACTAGGTGTTGACCGCCCACTGGCCGTGGTGATCTAAGTGGCCAAGCTCGTCGAGAGATTTCAAGCCACCCGAACGCCTTTGACGTGGCTTAACGACTGCTTGTACTAAGGCTAACAGCCTGGACCTACAATTTAACGTGTCATCCGACCCACGGTAGCGCCCAGATGAAAATGACACTTTAAAGACGACAGTCTTGTGCATGGTCACCCATCCAAACACCGTCCGCGTCGACCGTTGGTTAGCTTGGATGATCGCGTCAAATCACCTTAAAATATAAATAATTGTAACATTCGTTTTCTTCGATGCGTTTGCCTCCGCCCAGTGTGCGATTACCTTTCACGTGGAAGGTAAAAATCCCAAAGTTACGTAAAGCTTGTGTTAAAAGGTGGACAAAAATCGTAGTTAGGTCGTTACTCGATTTATTACATAGTTATTGTGTACATAAAAACAATAAATAATATTGAAACTTGATTTTTGTACTTATTTTAATATATCTAACTTATAGGCTCGGGTAAAGTAGTTTTTAAAACAAAAAATACAGTAGGATGAAATCTATCGTAAAACCTTAAATACCGAAAAACCACACTTATTTATTTATTTTTTATTATATTAGTCTAAAATACTTCCGCCAAAATAGAAGTTTTTTTTTAATTGGTGTGTTTATTTTTGTGAAACTCCCGTTTTTTCCCCTTGAATTATTATCATATTATCTACTATATATGACAGGTTTCAGCCTACTGTATTTATTTTACTTTCATCATTTTTAAATGCTTCTTACCCAAGCCTAATAAATAGGGTAACAGAAAATAGTATTTGGTACGTAAGGAAAAACATCGTCTATGATTGTGCCACACTGGCAGAACTGAAATTCAACAAACAACGCTGTGCTACGCCAATTTTGACTCTTATATATTAGGAACAAAGATCTGTCAATGTGTAGGTATATCTTCTCGCACGATGTCTATCTACTTTTGAACATTAGAACTTTACTCGTCACTTATTAATAAATCCTACGCAAATTTTAACTTTAACGTATGTAATTAGCATATTTTGACGCTAGAAGATTTGTGCATTTTCAAGTCTTGACGGCTGCACATTTTGTCGTTTGTTTCTTTGGACCGGCAGTGCATTTAGGCATAGTATATATAAGGCTAGATTAACGTTAAATTTAAATTTTCGAGTGGAATACAGAAGTAACTTTGACGTACAATTGGCTGCATCGGCTTCTACAGAAAAGAAGTGATAACCACCCGGTAGCTAGCCTATAAATATTGATAAATTTTACATAGAATTAACACTAAGGTAACTTCAGTTTTATAGCCTCTTGAACATGGTCTTCTGAGATTCACATTTCTTCTCGAAGATTTGCGTAAACAAATCTTATTTTATGTCAATTATCGCCAGTATTTGTTCTGAAAATAAAAAGATTATGATGTGATACTGAATATTAAGATGAAAGGCATAAGAAAAAGCACCTTGTTTCTTCTGATGATCGAGAAAGCGAAGCGTGTCTGCATCAACTGAACAAAAATCTTTCTATTTGTCCGCAAAAGTAATTTTATTATGTATGTTTTTTCCTGCTTGCTTCTACAAGTATTATAATTATATTTTTTTTTGACAAATTTCACACACGGCTGGTTAGCCCCATACTGAACCATTTTTAGTTCGTATTATGGTTGCTAACACAACTGAAATACTACATATACATACATATTATATCTTATTCTTATATATAAAATTTCCGTGTCACAGTGTTTGTTACCGTACTCCTCCGAAACGGCTTGACCGATTTTTTCCAAATTTTATATGCGTATTCAGTAGGTCTGAGAATCGGCTACTGTATATTTAGAAATAATTATTAAGGCAAAACAACGTTTGCCGGGTCAGCTAGTATAAATACATATTTAACACCCAGACCCACAGCCAACAAATTTTGTTAAGCACAAAGATGTTGACCGGGCCCGGAATCGAACCCGGAACCTTCTGATTAGCAGTCCGGCATGGTAACCTTTACGCCAACGAGGTCGTCAATTTCTACATATAAATTAAAACTCGAGTAGAAGCAAGCAGGAAAAAACATACATAATAAAATTAAAATTGGTATAGGTACCCTAATGTTACATAATAACAGGGTACATGTTACTGTATTAATTTAATTTGTACTGTACTGTTATGCTGAAATGAATATATTTATAGGCAACTCTCAGTCAGGCGTGAGGCTGCCTTACGTCCCGAAGATCGTGGGTTCGATCCCGGCAATAGGCTAGAGCTTCTTCTTCTTCTTCGCTGGAAGGAAAACATCGAGAGGAAACCATAGCATGGTGGTAGAGAGTTTTCTAGTGCTCGCCTGGCTAGCAACCACACTCAAGTTGAAAAATCTGACACCTAGCACCTTACGGAGTGTTCTGACAGCCTCCTTTAGAGACAGTATTCCCAGACAATGCATGCTCCACCTTATTCTAGTGTCGCTAGCTTGTGAAGTTACGCCCCCTGCTGGTGCCTAGCTGTGATATGTATAAAAAGATATATGTACTACCACAACTGAAAAAATCTTACCCATTTAGACTTGTAAGGTTTAGTTTTCTTCTTGCCCTTATGTTTGCGTCGTTTGCTGTTTTTCCGCCGTGGCGCCACTGTGCTCGACGCGGGGGAGTAAGGCTTCATATTACTCAGCATTAGTCTTAGTAGACCTGGAAATATATACATACAATATATACTTTTTAAATACTATGCTACTTTGGGGTGATAGAGAGTTGGTAATGTCGCCACATGTTGGTAATACAAAATATGCACAATACAAGTAGTTATATTCTAAAGGGAACCGTAGAATTTGGAAATATATTCTATCTCTATTCACGTCTATCTCTTTCTAAACTTGTATTGAAAATACGAGTCATTCTTTTTCAGCCTAGTTTTAGTTTTGCTTACGTCACTATTTTTTCTGTTTTTATATCATTGTCAGTAAGAATTGTTAGAGTTACAAAACACGATTAGTAGTAGTAGTAGTAGATCTATACTATAAGACTCTTTGTCCTGACTCATTCATTCATCTATAGACAACGCAGAGCCCAAACGGGTGGTCCTAGGGTTGTGAAATTTGGAGGGTATATCTGTTTTAGTATGTAGACGCGTACTAAGAACGGATTTTTGGAAATTCCACCCCTAAGGGGGTGAAAAGGGGTAAAACAGTTTGTATGAAACTTCTTTGTTTTTGAACTTCCAGCAATGAAGTTTGGAATATGTATAGTTTATGTAAAATTAAAAATAATGGTATCAAGTTTTTTTGCCAGGGGTGAACTAAGGGTTTGTAATGGGGGGTGAAAGTTTGTATGGAAAATTCTTTATTTATCAAGTTAAAGTCTTGAAAGTTGTTATGGTAGTAGTTTGTTAAATGGTCAAATTAAAATTAAAAAAACTTTTGCTAGGGGTGCATTAAAGGGGATGACATGGGGGTTTAAAGTTAAAAATGAAAGTTTTGTGTTTTTGAACTTAGAGGTGTACAATTTGGAGTGTGTATATATTTTAGTACTTAAACGTGTACTAAGAATAGATTTTTGGAAATAATACCCTTAAGGGGGTGAAAAGGGGTAAAACAGTTTGTATGAAACTTCTTTGTTTTTGAACTTACATCAATTAAATTTGGGGTATGTATAGTTTATGTAAGATTAAAAATAATGGTATCAAGTTTTTTTGCCAGGGGTGAACTAAGGGTTTGTAATGGGGGGTGAAAGTTTGTATGGAAAATTCTTTATTTATCAAGTTAAAGTCTTGAAAGTTGTTGAGGTTGTAGTTTATATGATGGTTAAAATAAATTTGTAAAAATATTTGCCAGGAGTGCATTAAGGTATGCCATTGGGGTTTAAAGTTCAAAGGGAAAGTTTTGTGTTTTTGAAATTAAATACTTCTGAATTGGAATTTAAGTATGTGATCCACTTGGTGGTATGGTTCGCGTATTCTAATTATTTAAATAAAAAAAATGGCTTGGAGAACACGATCTAATCTTTCGCATCATCACCAAACTAATAAAACCAATACTTTGATGATTTAGATATCGAATAATAATCGAACTCATTTTGATATCGTAGCAATGTAATGTTTATATAAAATTGGCACGGGAATGGGATACAATAGAATTTTTCCACAGGTTACGCGAAAATCGACCTACACGCGGGCGGAGCCGCGGGCAACCTCTAGTATTACCTAAAATTACATAAATATAGTACATTACATATAGTATTACCTAAAATTCGCTCGATACTTATGTTTTTCAAAAATAGCCATTTTAAAATGGTGTTCATTTGAAAGTTATAAAGAAATTAAAACAAATCATTTTTTTTGTATGTAATGATATTATCTAGAATCGTTAGAGCTTATAATTTTTAATATTATTAATTCTTGTTTTTATATGCATTTACTTCGTTAAATAACTACTACCGCGCGTTCAGGCACTTCGCTCAAAGATTTAATGCGCGATTGAAGTAGGTACATCATGGCCTTAAGGCATTTTACTACAGATATTAAATATTCTGGATAATTCAATCAGTGTATCCGATACGTACATGTATTAATATCTTGTAGATTGTATCGGTGTGGCCTACTTATATTTATACATTAATAACTACTTTGTAAAAGAACATAACAAAAGCCGACAAGTAGAAGGAAATAACACCATTTCCATTAAAATAAAACCGACTCCTGCGCTTCTTATTTTCAGAAGTGTGTTATCAGTTATGACTTATTACGCAATGTTTTTTTTTCTGATCCGTGTTTTTAACGAACCTTATGTATTTCTCACTAATATTATAAGGGCGAAAGTTTGTGTGTGTAAAAAACATAAACATAAAAATAACTTTATTTATACTAGGATTTTACAATAATAATAAGTAGGAACTAGTGACTAACTTACTGAATATCGCTGCATGTTTGAGCTGCCACCAAACCCGAAATGAGTAACAATACTCGTATAACGGGATTATGGTAGCTTCACTAACAAGCACTATCAATATATATTTTTTTTGTCTATATTAGTTTTGAGGCAAAGCTATTACAATTTTATGTTCCTACTTAAGATATTACGACATTCAGTTAGGTTCTAGGAAGAACCTGCTCGTGAATGTCGATTAAAGATTGTTCTTCCTTCATGCCTAAATGGCTACTCGGATTAAGATTAACTTTGGTTATTTTTTATCCCTAATTAACGCGCGGGGCGCAGTTGGTCTACATATAAATGCCTAGAGCCAAGGCGACCCTGAAAGGTTGTGATCTAGAATCTTCAAGATTTATTATTTATTCTTATTTCAGTATGTCCTATATGCAGTTATTAACCTAATTACTATTGAGAATTTGTGCATTGTCTAAATTTAATTGCTATCAAGAGTCTTGGATGTTTTTTTTAATGTCATAATTTCTTTTTTTCATATCTAAGCATTAGACCAGGAATACGCCTGTGTTCACGGGTTAGCGCTACCCAAAGATGAAGCCTGTCTAGTCTATCCAGACTAGACAGCCACAGCTAGTATATCCATACTGGTTCTCAAGGAGGCTGGTGGAACACACCGTCGGGTGCTTGGCCACAGATATTTCAACTTTAAGACGTTGTTTGCTATCAGGCGAGCATTGGAAAAAAATCCTACCACCATAAAATATGATAAACTACTGATTAATTAACTTTTAGCTACTCAGCTTAAAAAAGTTAATTCTAATGCTTCTACCTATAGGTATCTAAAAAGTTAATTCTAACGCTTCTACCTATAGGTATCTAAAAAGTTAATTCTAACGCTTCTACCTATAGGTATCTAAAAAGTTAATTCTAACGCTTCTACCTATAGGATTCTAAAAGTTAATTCTAACACTTCTACCTATAGGAATCTAAAAGTTAATTCTAACGCTTCTACCTACAGGTATCTAAAAAGTTAATTCTAACGCTTCTACCTATAGGAATCTAAAAAGTTAGTTCTAACGCTTCTACCTATAGGTATCTAAAAAGTTAATTCTAACGCTTCTACCTATAGGTATCTAAAAAGGGATTACTATCAGATATACAATACAATTGTTTCAATATTCATAACCATTTTTATTATTTTACAATTTTATACAAAATCTTTTTGGCACGTTTTTCTTTGTTACAGTCTTAAATAATACTAGAATATCACTAACCTTGCAGGCACTATCTTCGCCGAACTTCTATAAATATCTAGAGATCTGGTTAGTTTATAAACATATGAATATACATACAAAAACTTCGAGATAGAATCGGTCTGTTAGTTCGCTAAAACTCTCTTTCTGTCTCCTAATATAGTTATTTTACTGGTAACCTCTATATTAATCCTCTTAGACTGTTTAAAGTAGCAGCTTTGTACTTCAACGCTGTTCAAATGCTATGCGACTGAGGCAGTGATTTTTTGCGTTTGGTACAATTTTCAAATATATATAAATAATTGAATAATTTATAATAAATAATGAATAAATAAAATTGAATATTTAACGCATTTGTTTGCTAATTGTATCAAATGTCGCCAAGTACCCAAGACGTATAGCATTTGAAACGAATTGTACCGAAAGCAAAGAACTTTTGTTTATTAACATTGTTAAATCTTACTAGAAAAAAGAATGAAATCCAGGTGTGAAATTCGCTAGCACACCAAATAAAATATGGACCAAGAAACCAGTTGTTATCAGTAAATAAGTATTAAATAAACCTGTGCTTTTAAATTATTATTTCACTCATATGTACAATTAATCACATGTAACACGAGTCTTAAAGAAAATATTTGACAGCTCATGTCATCTCACTTGCACACGCAAATGAGTGCGAGCAAGACGAAGCGTTTTCAAATGTTCTCTTTATTGAACGAGTAATACAAACTATTCTTAAATCGTTTTACTAATACCGTGCCATCAATACAACCACTACTCCAAACAAAATTAAAGCTACGTTATCAAAAGCCATGGACGTCAGATTAGAAGGATCGCACCAGCGAACTAGAATAAATAGAATAGTAACTTGGCCGATAAAATGGTTCCGAGCGTAATCATAAAATACCGCAGTGGGCGGGGCAAAACGGCTACCCGCGCGCCCGCGTAGCGTCGCATGGTGTGCCACGGCACCAATCGCGTGCGAGCTTTGTGTGTGTGTTTCGTTGGGATAGCAGTATAATTGTAGATGGATAAAAAATCTAAGCAGCAATTGTATTGTATGATTCTTCCGTTTATTATAGTTCGCTGGACCCCACATAAGTCGGAGCCAAACGTGTCGAACAAGTTACGAACGAGTAAACAAGTTTACGTATAGACATAAGATTTCATATAAACAATTCTAATATTTCTTTCGTTCGGTACGCTCACTCCGGCTAAGGTAACCTTTATAGTGCATTATTACTTCTTGTCTTTACCATCATTCCAAGTCCAGTTCGGCAATAGGAGTGACTCAGGGATGATAAAATTGCTTTCAGTTCTTCCAGTGATAGCTATATCGGAGCAGGCGCCGAAGGTCTCCTGGTTTCCGCAGCCTAAACCCTGGGTTCCGTTGCTGCAGACTCCCCAGTTGTTCCCGCAGGTATACCTCCATTGTAACACGCAGTTGTCGCAAGTTAAATCGGAGGGTATCCTGTAGTTCACCACATAGGTGGCGCTTCCTTAAAATATAAATTGAATCTTTATTTGTGGTAGCACGGCATAGCAAGAGATTAAACATTAAAACTAATAATTATGCCTACAGTAGACCTCGCGAAGACTACTAGAATAGTTGTTTGTACTCAAACTTGAAACCATAACTAAAAATAAAACAGCTTTATGACCTCATATCTCAACAATAACTTCACCCATCTTCTTCTTTGAATTCATATGTTCCCACTTCGCACACTCTAATCCAGTATTCTTCAGCCTAACTCTTCTTTTGTTTAACCGTTCTTTTTGAAAATGAATGAACAGATATATAACAAGGGACCATATTAATTATTAGTTAACTTAGTTTTGTCATATGACTATTGGGTAGTTTCTTCACTTCAACTTGGGTACAGTATTTGAAACGACCTCAGGGTCGATCCAGACACAGGTGGCGTCATAATCTAGACAAACATGAGATAAACTGGGGCTCCAAAGCCGAAGACCAGGTTATCTGGAGGAGAGAAGGAAGTCCTTTGCCAAGCAGTGGATTGTAACAAGCGGACATCCTTCTATAGCCATAAAGCCAAACATTTTGTATGTCTGTTACCCCTTCACGCAACTCTTACAACTTAAACGATTGGAATGAGAATTGGCATTGCTTAGAACCTGGAAAACATAGGCTACTTATTGACACGGCTAGTAAATAGATAAGTTACCTTGTTCAGGGTAGAATTTAGTGCCCCCCAATTCCAGTTCCAAAAGATACTGGTCGAAGCAAGTTTGTTCGGTGGACTCGGGGTTGGGGCAGATCCTGAACTCCCAGTAGCCCCTGTGGTGGACTGTGAGCTGTATGGTGATGGGGGCGACGGAGCCGGCCTCGAATGTGCCCGCGATGATGCCGGAGTCGTAGATTCCTCCACGCTCGTGAGCTCGAGGCTGCGCCGCGTCGTAAGGGTCGCCGCAGATACCGCATCTAAAAGTTGAGAGGGTAATGAAGGTTCTATGCTCAGAATACAGAAAGAACTACGTAAAGTACTTTCTGTATTCTGAGGTTCTATGTTGTCCTTCAGCAGAAGCCCAAGCCCAAGCCCTGCATGGGCTTGATCTCCCAAACGAAACCTGACTGGGCTCTTATAGCTCCAACATATTTTTTTAAATTGTATTTTTATGAATGCTAAGCAAGTGTCAATGCGGACAGTTTTTAGGTGACCATGCAAAATACTGTTAAAATGTGTCATTTTTTATCTGGGCACTCCCGTGGATCGGGTGGCTAGTTAAATTCTCGGTCCCGGCTGTTAGTCTTAGAACAAGCCAAGTCAGAGGCCTTCAGGCGGCTTGAAAACTCTCAACACCAGAGCGTGGAAACTTGGTATTTTAAAGGAGTGTTAGTTGAGAGTATTAATTTGTGTGTTCTTATATATGGTTATTGAAAATCGGTCCAAGATGACGGACCCCACAAAATGGCGGATTACATATTTTCGTATTCTATACTTAAGCTTTTAGAAAAATCATAGCTTTATCACAGTAACATGACATTTTAACGTTCAAGATGGCCTAAAGATGACAAATTATATCCGCCATGTCCAGTGACCTTCCATGATGATAATGACCGCTCTGTCAAGAACGTCACGAATAAGAAGAATTACTTTACTTTTGAGGTAAAGAGACATACTCACTTGCCACCGTTAGCGTAATGCTGATGGGAGTACCCGCCGCAGTTCAGGCCATCATCATCATAGTTAGCCCGCGTGTTATATCCAAACCTCCACATGCTGCTCCTGCCCGGGGGGTCTAAGAGCCTCCCATGGCCGTGGACCAGGGCTACAGCAGCCAAGAGTGTGGCGAAGACCGACCACAATGCCATGATGCTGTGGAGTCAGTGACATAATTATAAGCTTTAATAAGAGTTTTTCTATTCCAATTATAACAAAAGAATCTTTTAAAGCGATGACTGCTCAGACAGGTGTATTGTCACCTTTCGTTTCGGTTTTGCGTGGGTTCAATTCCCCCCCAATTAGTATGAGTTTCAGACGAAGGGAAACATCTGAGATAATCATAGCAAGATGGTAGAGCATTTTCTAGTGCTTGCCTGATCAACTACTATGTGAAAACCTTTCGCTAAGCAGCTTTAGCTTCTTGTGAGCCACAGTCATTTCAAACTTGGTATGCTCCTCTGTCAAATGCCTAGCTGTGTAATTAAAAAAAAAGTTTTTCTATTATGACGATAGGTATATTTTCACCAAATTCCAAAAGACAGTTTTTGATTCCCGGGAATCGTTGCCTTTTATAGGGTTTCATAGCACAAATGGTAAAAAAAAACAATATTAGATCACTTTGTCTGTCTGTTGATCTGTTAAGACCTAGCCAGGAAATTTTAAACATATAAATATAAGTTCAAGGGATACAATTTAGGGATCTTCAAAGGGGTAGAATAAATAAGTTAATTTTAGGAAAGCGCGTTATATTCACAGTTAAGTTTAAGATCATGCTAGCTAAAGTCAAACATGAATCTATTCAGTATTCAAAATTAGTATAAAAAATGTTGGTAGGAATACGCTGAGAAGAAATCAAGATATATCAAAACTCTAAAGAGATTGTGACTAAAATGTTGCTCTTTCTAGAAATTTCTACTGCGGACGACAGCCACGCGTGGACAAAACCTACAAGGCATTCAATTCTCGTACACGGAACTTATCAAACTATAAGATTTAAAAAAAAAACCACTTCACCGTAACATTATTTGATTTGGCAAGAAACACTTTAATAAGCATAGAAACTAATTTTCCACTTATATCACGGTTAGATAATAAAATGATCTCAGTATGAGATTCGTGCCGCATCGTTTCACTCTCTATCGCTAATTTCTAATTAATTCACTATAAATGCGTGATAATAGTATATTAAATACTTTATTCATACACTAGCAAACCCAGTGAAACTCCGTTTCGCCACAAAGTTGTTTTTTTCCTGAATTTTGCTACAAACCTCACGGAGCCCGAGACCTTTCCAACGAATGCAAAATCGTGGAAATCGGTTCGTGCGTTCTGGAGTTAGATAGCGTCAGGAAGGAAAACCAGACTTATTTTTATAATATAGATAGCGCTTTTGTTTTGATTTGCTGGGTTATTGAATACTTGGATAAGCAGAAAATAGAAATTTCAAGCTGTTTGATTTTTCCGTTGTTTTTTTTTTATAACATATGTGTATCTTTTTATTATCAAGAGTGGTATAAATATACTCATGGTTACTCTTTAGATATTCTTGATTTTGATTTCTTAATAACTTTATTTAAAAAGCTATGCTAAACTACCTGGAAAAAACTCCACAGACAAGAGCCCAGCTCTTAAATATTGAATGAATGAAACACTAAATGTAAAGTTTTGCTCCAATCTATGACGAAAATTCACATAAGGGATTCTCTGAAATATTATGTCGAGTTCTCGTTGTTTTTTAGTACACTGTACACTAAGGCATGATTTTTTGATTAATGAGCGTTTTAGTGGTTCAAAAAACTAAGTCTCACAAAAACTAAAAAGGACGGAACACTTACATTTCAGACGACCAGCGTATTTTAACGTATTTTTTACACGCTTTTTATTAGCTTCACCTGTATGTTTGTTTGTAACCGACTTATTTGGGCGCGGTTTTGACCCACTTAAAACGGCCAGATAAGCGTGTTTTTTAGTTTTTTTTACTATTATTATTTAACGTTATAGGTTACAAAACACTTTAATCATTTCGAGTACCGTACCTTCTACAGCTGACGATATTTCTCAACTGACTCAATATTTATTATATTAATATTATTATCGGGAACAACACAGCCTTTGTCTTGTCTCAAGCGGAAAATTATTCTTTTCTTTCCCGTCGCACGGAAAAATAAAACAAATAAATTCACACCCTACCTTTTTCTACTTCAGATTTCGACACGAATAGTTAGAAAAAACTGTTCATTAGTTTTTATCACGACCGTTATTTATAGTTAAAGCAAACTTTTGTGAATGATAACTCGTTATCAGTTGTTGATTGGTATCATATTGATACTCATAAGTATTACAAGCGTAAGCCCCTATATTCAATCAGAACTATTAAATCGTTAATTCTTATCTTCGGTTTCCTGATTAAGGCGGTATGGGGTATTCTAGTAAAATAGAATATTATTGAAAATATCTGAGACAAGATTTTTATTTTTGTTATCTTTGATTCAGTATTTAGAAAAGTTACAGTTTCAACACGTGATTGATTACATAAACAGCACTCGATAGTTTTTTTTAAATTGTCGATTTAAATTTTTTCAATGGCGTGCTTCTGAGATTTGTTTGAAATTTAAACATCTTACTTTTTTGCTATGATCTAGCATCATTAATGTCACATTTTTCATTAAAAAATATTAAACATATTCTAATCTATAGTCAAAATATAAAAACAAACTAATCTTAATTTACAACGCCGCTTTTGGAGGCGGAAAGTGCAACACTGGTGCCTATTGTCATATCATATTAATTTGTGCATAATAAATAATTTTCTTTCTTTCTTTTTTTCATTGCCACGTTAAATGGCATTCTCAATTTCTGGGCGAAATATACATAGACCAGCATTCCAAACAATGTTCACTGTTGATTTTAATTTATTTATTTCGAGTAAAGCCTCCACCAAATGTATGCCGCGAATGAGTATGGTAAAACATCGCCTTAAACATAAACGGGGGTTTTTTGAAACTAAAAAATACATATGTAGTTTCTTTTATCTTGTAAAAAAGTATGTTTTCCCAAGCAGTAGTGTACAAGCACTACTGTGTTCCGATATGAAGATTTGTTTCCGGTAAAATTACTAGATTGTCTGACTCCACGGTGAAGCAAAGTTTGCTGACGCATCCAATTATGAATCGCAAAACTTGTCATTGTGATTGGATTGTGCTATCGTGACGCTCACTATCACGCTAGCAACTGGCTCGTTTTTTCATCCATCTTCATTATCTTCGCCCTTTCACACTAGGTGGGTCGGCACACCATATTTTATCCTTCCATTTCATTTTTAAATACAAGCTCTCTCTTATAAAACGACGGCGATATTGACCGATATGTATCAAGCCAAATAAACGCAGGTTGGATGAAATGACAACAGATCTCAGGAATCCTCCCCGCCCCATTCCACCATCGGACGAGTAGGGAAACACTAAGGCGGCATCGTTATACTGTGGAGATGCCTAATTGCCTACGTCGCGTACTAAGCGATTTGCCTCCACCTTCATTGTGCGTACTGCCAAGGTGTGGAATTTTTTACCTAATTCCCTGTTCCCCGATAACTATAATCTAGCGGTTTTCAAGGCAAGAGCGAACCGGTTTCTTCTGGGCAAGCGCGCTGATTCAGGTGAATTGCGATCAAGCGGTCGGAGGATTCCCCTTGGGTTGAAGCCTAAAGGGAAGATTTACAAAATGATCATTAGACCTGTAGGGCTTTATGGGCTTGAGTGTTGGGCAACAAAAGTGGTATATGAAAGAGATTACATGCGGCAGAGATTAGAATTTCGAGATTGATGTGTGGAGTAATGAGAATGGGCAAGGTAAGAAAATAGTATATTAGTAAGAAGTATTAGTGTGTAAGTAAGAAATACTGTTAGTAGATATTGGTAAGAAATGTGTTTATTAGAGGAAGGTTGAAAGTTACTCCAGTATCAGAGAAAGTAAAGAGTGGAAGGTTAGCTTGGAATAGAAACTTAACGTCTAGAAAGGAGATGCGTTTGACTAGGAGAAGTAAGGATATGATTGTACGGGGTAGCGGAAGTAGATGTGGAACCTAGGAAGACGTGGATAAATTGTGTAAATGAGGATATGAAAGAAAATGGAGTTAATGTGGAGATTACAACTGACTTAATAGTGTGGAAGAGGAAGATTTTCTGTGCCGACCCCACTCAGTGAGAAAAAGTTAAAGAAGAAGAAGATTTCGCTCTTTCAGCTGTCATTTCCTGGTTTGTACCTATCTCTTTCATATCTTCTACAGCCATGCCCATACATACTTCTTCTCATAAATATACTATTTTTTGTTTAGCCTAATTGCAACTCACAGAATAATAATACTTAGCTTTAAAACCAATCATAATCTAGATTTTAGAATCTATTGATTCATTAATAGATTTGATCCACAGTTTATCAGATATAATTTCAATTATTTTAATGTAGTTAAGTATTCTTTTCTGTGATAATTTTATATTATTGTTTGTTTACTTATATAAGGTACAATAAAATTGCACTGTCATTACAGGTAAATTTATAAATTTATTCGACCGTACCTCATATTTTATACACTTTCTTTATTTTTCGTAAGAGCTTTACTAAGCTCTTACGAAAAATATTGGCTACTGCCAAGCTCTGGTGTCGAATTTTAAAACTCGCGAAGGTCTCTGACTCTGCCATAGAGTGTCTTATTTTACTAATATTAACTGCTACAATTTAACGTGTCATTCGACCCATGTCAGATGATAATGCCAATTTTTAAACGATAGTCTTGTGTATGGTCACCCCTTCAAAGACTGTCCGCATCATACGTTGCTTCACTTCGGTGATCGCAACAGATCACCTTAGTTAGTCTAGCTACCATTTTTTACCGATTTTCATAATGGTGGCGACATACACACGACTAAACTAAATTAGCTAAACTAATAAAGAAGCCCCGTCTCTTTTCATCTTAGGTGGCCAGAAAGAGACGGCACGTTCTGAACCACAGACAAAACAACTAAAATCACGTCAAATATGGAATGTGCAGGCAGTTTTAGAGGTGATACAAGTGAGTGCGGTCTAAAGTCACCCATATTTTCTACATTTGACGTGATTTAGTTGTTTTGACTATGCTGCAGAACGCGCCGTCTCTTTCTGGCCACCTAAGATGAAAAGAGACGGGGCTTCTTTAAATTTAGTTTAGTCGTGTGTGCCGCTGAATCGCCACCAATGTCTCATTGTATGCCTACGAAAATTCGTCACCATGTCATTGGAATTGAACAAATGTATTTCTTGTTAAATAATGATTTCTTCCGGATTCGTCATGGAAAGTAAGTAAAAGAATGACAAGTAGGTAAGTTATTGTTTACATTTGTAAACAATGCGTGATCCTTTTATCAATATCTCTTACCATTACAACCGCAACAGAGCTCGCCCGGTAGTAAGGACACTCGTGACTGTTCGTATGACTAATGTGTGCGTATTATGTGTAAAGTACATATGAATATTAATTTTCTTTTTATTTATAAAGTGTTGCTGTAGAGAGAAAGAAAAAAATATTCGAAGGCGTGAGTCATCCGCCAACCCGCACTTGACCATTGTTGTTTGGGTGTCCCCCTTAAATATTTATTGTAAATAAATTTTATAATTTAGTTTGAAAGTTATATACATTTATGTATTCTGAGTATCTACCAGATACCGTTAATGATATAAGTACTTATAGCAAAAAAAAATTACTAAGGAAATACCACTTTTATTGTATGGGGACCCCCCATTATAAAAATATTGGTTATTTTTAGTATTTGATGTTATAGCGGCACGAAATACATATCTTGTGAAAGTTTCAGCTTTCTAGCTAGGTTGAGCCTGGTGACAGACAGACAGCGGAGGCTGAGTAATAGGGTCCCGTTTTTACTTTTTAGGTACGGAACCCTAAAATATGCACTAACGTAAAAGTTATCATAAATAAAATAGAACCCGAAGTCCTTAGCCTCGTAAAATGATTTACCAATAATACGAATACATCTTCATTCTTTTATTTATTCCTTTACTCCTTATAGCTAAGCATTTCACCAGTAGGGAGCGTAACCACACGAATCTGCAACATTCTGGCCTAAGGTGGAGCTTGCCTAGTCTGGAATATTTGGCTTTTTTTTACTCTGAATAGGTCAGCCCTTGACCACAATTCACCTGATGATATTGAGGTCTACGGTGGATTGCGCTTACCTAGAAGGAACCGGTTCACTCTCGCCTTGAAAATCGCTAGATTGTAGTCATTGGGGAACAGAGAATTCGGCAAGGAATTCCAAAGTTTGGCGGTTCGGACAACAAAGGTGGAGGCAAAACGCTTTGTGCGTGCCTTCAAAGGCAGGAAAACACCACTAGGCTTGCTTGGCGTCAGAACATTTCCGCCTAGATTCCAGAAGGCAAATTCTAACAAGGAAGATAGGTTCTAAGTAGGTACTTACGTGTTACAGCTATGCACCTCCAAACCCTGACATTCGAGTACTTCCGATAACAACACAATCACATACCTAATCAGCCAATTCAGGCAATTTACATAAATAACCAGCACACTTCAAAGCGCCGACAGTCAACTTATCAAGTTCACAGTTAAATTTTATTATTTTACAGCGCTTATAGGAAAACTCGAAATCGCAAATATTTGACGCAAATTTCGCGTATCTACTATGTTATCTGATGTAATAAAATCATTCACTAATTCAGAGAACTGTGTAAAAAGTTTCGGTTGCTTTGAAAACAACAAGGTTGTTAAGTTTACAGGAAGTCTGTGCACTGCATTTTACAACTGATAATAACTACCATTACACTACCAATTTTTTTAATGAATCGCTTCTCTCTTGTGCCTCTAAATCTCAATATCTCTTTCAAAGTAAACTTAACACACAAAACAGCTACAAAACAGTCTCGAACTTTTCAGTTTGAGTAAATTTTTAACTGCCAAAGTCCCTAACCAAGTTTGGTCGCCAGCGGCGCCGGTCCGCGGCGAACTGAGTTTACCACCACAATTTTAACGCTCTTTCTAATTCTAATCAAACAGATTGATTTGCTTTGACTTTCTCCTAAATAAGATTGAATCACTGACCGCGGCATCACTCTGTCACGCTACGCAAAAACTGAATTTGCTTATTGGTTACAAAGAGGAAGCAAGTCGTACGGAAAATTTAATAACGTCTTCTTTGTTGCAGTTTTTTGTTGTGTTGGGTCTTTGATCTCTCTTATCTCGGTTCTGACACACTGTTCTCCGGGTAAGATGCGTCTTTAAGGTGATAAGGCAAAATCTTGATTTACAGTTTTTTTATAAAAATCATAAACGGTAATAATATTGAAAAAAAAAAATTGCTTAAAAGCCGTCTAAAGAATATTTCATGTTTTATTTTTAGATGAAGAATAAATAGGCTTACGTTTGAGCGCAGCTTGCCTGATGTTAAGCTTTGTGTGACCCTAACTTGGGTGTGATCAAGAGGAAGCGAACTTTCTATTGTTTTATTTATTGACGCGAGCTTGTTGTTTTTATTTCAATAAATAGTAGTATGTGTAATTTTGTAAGAATTGTTTGTTTTTGTTCGTCTCTTATCAACAGACGCAACAGGAGCAAAAGCGATAAATACCAAAACTAGGTTTCAGATGTCAGTCTCTTTTAAAAAGATCACGTATCACCTAGTGGACTCGCATATTATTTTCTATAATATCTTTATATTATTTTGGAAATCAGTATAAACCTGTATCATCGAAGGTACAAATAACTATGTAAAAACACTAAAAGACTAACCAAAAAGTTTTAATTCATTTTGTGTTAAGAGAATAATGCTTCTGTCTTCATCTAAAATAAAAAAATAAGTATATAATTATTTATCTATGTATCACTTAACAGTTAATATAATAAAATACAAATATTTTCTTCATTCTAGCCATGTATAGGTGATCACCGTTAGAATGAAATAAATGAAGTCGGTTAAAAATAGGACACGCCCTACAAAACTTACGCCCAAACAGTAAAACCAAACAATAAAACGCATAGATTATTTCTAATGACCGTTTTAGCGTAAATACCGAAGACATTCCTTATAATCAGCTTATTGACATTCACTACAAGTGCCCCTAGAAATCAACACGCTCCACTTTCCTCCGTGACTTGCCGATAAATCATAAAATCATTGTTAAATTCATGAGAGTAACTAACGGCCTTACAACTTCATGTTACTAAGAAAATAGAAATTGCAGTACATAATCAACAAGATATAAAGCTACAAAATACTGCCTCTACGCGAGGACCAACTACCAAACTACTAATAGCGACAAATACATGAAAGCAAATATGGACAGTCAATGTAGAAAAGTTTTGGTTGCTTGGTATAATAAATGGAACGAATAGGTATAAAAGTGAGAATCGAATGGAGTGGTGTATAAGATTTTTTTATCTACTTTTAAACGTAGGTACTGTGCTAGGTATGTGATTAACTTTGTCATGATGAATCTAAACAATTAAATAACCTTACGCTACAATTACAGCTATCACGGGTCGAACATGGATTAGATTGGCATAGGACTGAGGCAGATGGCATGAGAGGTGAGGGGCCTATACTCAGCATTGAGATAGAATCGGATGTGGACGATGAAGATGATGATGTAACACCATACGGGTGTATGGTTGAATTACTTAGACAACCTAAATTAAACAAAATAAACTGCAACATTAAGAAACAACTCTTTAATTATCATAGGAGTTCCTTGCCATAATTTCAGGGTAAATAAGTTAAATAATAAATCACAACTTAATGAATACTTAAAATTAACTCGAACGTCAACAAATTCAATTGGGTTTAATTTAGAATTTAAAGTTTTATTCAATATGAAATCGCAGACTTCGAATAACAAACCAAAAATCGTCCAATATGACGTTAACAGCAATTCACTTATTTCTATGGCACGTAAAATGGAATCAAAAATAAATTAAAAATATTTATATATACTGATGTGAACGCACCAAACAAATAGGTGTAAAAATGTCGTATGTTTCTGAAACCTCCAAGGTATATTTGTTTAGGGCACGCAGATTGGCCAAAGATTTCGAAATAAATATAACAAATGCAACTTAAGGCTCCATATTATATATGCTCGTATATATATACTCGGGTACTGCAGACCATATTCATTTGATATTAAACGTAATGCGTTAAAGTAAATTTCACATTGTATTGTACAAGTACTGAACATAGAAGACATCTTATTCTGTAGGTAAACTTACTCTTTTAAGTTCAAGACGCAGTAAAGTCTATTTACAGTTCCCAACAGAATCATACAACTTAGATGAAAAACGATTCAAATCATTAACTTTTACCTAAACATACATCACAGATAGAGATAAAAAAGTACTAAGCAATAACTATTTTGCGTGTTTTTTTTCTGGAAACTATATTCATGGAACTTTAATTCGTGAGTAAAACGACTTTATTTTTTTGACGTCGCATCAAAACATAAATTTGTTTCTCTGCATATAAAATCAACAAAGTGCTTTACAAGACAATGGAACTAGAAGAAATAACGACGAAAGGAGACAAGTACAAAACAAATTAAAAACTAAGAGCGAAAGTAAATGAGAAGATAAGGAAACATTCGAGGAAAGCTCCGAGACGAGCTCGTAAAAGGGATTAGAAAAATTGGCAAGCACTTACACATTAATTGGTAAATCTTACGAATTACAAGATCTGGTTACTTCACTGACATTTGTTTACAAAATTATAACATTTGACTAGATAAGACATTTCTAAACCTATAAGCGTAAACCTGAGATCTCTATACAAACTTGAATATAGATCAGCATTCGTACTCAAAGTTGACATCAAATCGATGAGTGATTACAAACAAACTTTTGTAAATAAAACTAATTAAAATAAAAATTACTATAAAATTTGAAACAGCGAATTGTGAACAAAAATTTATAGAGCTTACGTATCTATCAGACAAAGCATTTTAGGGTTATCCTTTTTTGTCATCTACACTTGTTTTCGGATCACTTTTCTTGGTTGACACATCACTTTTAGATTCACCTTTATTCTCAGTATCTTTCTTTCCAACACTATCGTGAGAATCAGAATGATCTTGCGATTTAGATTTACACTCGCTCTTGTGTTGGAATTCGTCGTTGAGAATCTTCTCGAATTCATTAGAAACTTTATTCACGTTCTTTTTCATAGCTGCATCTGGGTAGCTCTGTAAGTATGGGATTTATTTAACTTGAAACCATTGAATCACATTATAATTGTGTCTTGTTTTTTATAAATAAACTAGCTACCCCAGCAAACGTTGTTTTACCTTAAAAAATTGATAGTAGGCGATTCTCAGTCCTACTGAATAAGTATATAAAATTGAGTAAAAATCGGTCAAGCCATTTCAGAGGAGTACGGTAACTAACATTGTGAAATGGAAATTTTATATAATAGAAGATTTACCTTGAGATACAAGCGGACGTTATTAAATATGCGACGAAAATCTTGCACGACCTGCTCGTATTCTGTGTATGATGAATTTTTAAGTTTTGTAGAGATATCATGTAAGCACATCGGATATTTTACAACTTCATAAAATCTTGGAGCCTGTAACCAAATAACGAATTTCATGCCAAATAAATAGTGTCATTAGTAATTTAGCTTATCATGTTAGAGATAATAAATTTAAAACTTACCACTTTTATATCCATATCGTGTTGGATAAAAGCAGCTTCCTTTATTTGTGACAAGTTATTAATTATATTATCAAATTTCTTAATTGTACTACATGGCAAGGGCTTCTTTTTCTTGGGATGATACCACATGCCAGACACAGTTTTAGATTTGCTAGGTTTTTTCTGATTCTCATCTCTAACACAGTTACCTGAATGGTCAAAGCTAGGCAGACGTTTAGTTTCCTTAGGTTCGTCAGTTTTAACATCTGATGCATCAAGTTGGTCATCAGTTTCTACAATTTTGGTATCTACGACTGGCTTATTCTTACTGTCATCCGTAAAAACGCTTTGATCTTTTAGAAGCTGAAGATCAGTTTTGATTGAACACTGATTCCATCCACTAGTCATATCTTTAGACAAAAAATTGTTTGACGGTAGAGACATGAACCAAACGTTATTTTGTTCTAAGTCTAGTTTCATTTGTTTAAAATCTTCAGGCAATTCATCGGACGTGCTCAAACCTAATGCGTCGTATAAACGCGCTGTATCAGATTTGGAGCCTTCATGAATAAAATCCATCAATTTTGGGGCTGATTGCTTTGCGGCCTCCCAAGCACGATCTTGTGTTATTGCGCCAAAAAGATCAAAACTATTGGCAGATTTTATGTCCAAATATGGTGTTCCTTGTCTTGGCATTAGCTTAGGATCATCTCCAAAGACTTCCTCGGATCGCCTAGACATCAGACAAGGCCAGGACTCTAGGTTGTATTTCGGTTGCGGTGCCAAAGTGACAGGTGTAAAAGCAGCTTTAATTTTTATATCATCGGCAACATTTTCAAACGTGACATCTTGAGATACTCCTGTCACGAACGGAGATATAGGATCCGAGGGTTTAATTGGGACCTTATAGCTTCCAGGTTTCATATAAACTTTAGACATTTCGTGAAACTCATCATTTTCAGCATCAATAAATTGCACGGGGCCAGAGATATTATTAGTAATCACAACGTTCGATGGTATTTGGACGTTGTGACACTGATGAGTTATAAATTCGTTAGGTTCTTTTTGGACCATCTGACCCCACGCCGCAAAAAAATCAGCCTCTTCCTTGGTGTCGCCGCAGCTGTTGTTTCTTTGCACGTAGCCACGCATCTCGGCAGGTGTTGCCATGCTCGGTATCAAACTTTTCTCGACATGACTCAAAGGTATCATTTTAGCCTTCAACTCCACATCGCGGCGCTGCATCAGGTCGCACGGCAGGTTTCCCAGCACAGGCTGTCCTGGAGCTTTACCTAGTTCCGCATCCATTTTGTGCTTTAATTGGTTGTAAAGCTCTCGCTGCTCAGCGTGACACATCCCCTCCAAAGCTCGGAAGTCAGGCACATTAGTGATAGTCCAGGACTGTCTAGGTTTTGCCTCTCGAACAGCACATGGATCACATTTGTATTGGGACTTTTGGTACGCTTCCAAGTCATTTTGGTCGTTCAAAGGATAAAAGTTATGAGAGTTCGGTGGTGGAACCACAGGAAACTTTTTGTAAGCGACTCCGGGCCTTACAGGCCACGGTACTTCGTTGAAACTTTGCGAAGTGGATTGGTTTTGTGCTTGCACCCACGGAGGCTGGACCGCATTGAAAGGCTGCGGGGAGGCGTTGACAGGCCGAGGGGTGCTAGCGTGCGGCTTAGACGCCTGAAACTTTTGGTTCTGATGTCTCGGGGCTGCGGAGTTCGTAGCGTAATAGTTGTGTGTAAAGCTTTTCTGCTCCATAGTGAAACCGTGATCGAGACACTTGAAAGTTTTGTAGATATGAGTGAGCATCTCCTTCGTGACCGCCTGCCACTGAACAAAACATTCTCTTATATTCGGGCTGTAATACTTGTTTTCGATTCTAGAAAAGGTGTCGTGCTTCTCGCTGAGTAGTTCTTTCACTCCTTTCCAACCGTCTAAAATCCTCACAAATGAGAATATAAAGTTTTTGATAACCCACGGGATTCCTTGTGAGTGGAGATTAGCCACAGCGCTATCCGGTTTCTGGACGTTAGACCTTGTTTTGGCGCAGATCGAGTGAATATTTTTAAAACAAGGTCTGTTGTGATGAGCGATAGCAATATTTTCTGCGTCGGTACACGCCTCGATTGCTAGTTGAACTATCTGATTGGGGATCTGGTCGTGGATGACGATCTTATCGAGGACACTCAGCAACAACTCTGACGAATTAGAAGCGGATGGCTTGCTCTTGTCTTCCTCATGATTTGGCATTTTCTGATTTTGTTTCTGATTGTTGCTGTCGACTCTAGACTCTGTGATGTTGCATAGTTCGGAGACCATTCTCTCTCCTTCGGCAAAGAAATCGAGGCTCGAGGTAGACTCGGAAGCTAGGGTTCGGTCTTGTTTCTTCTGGCGCTCTGAGTCATTGCTGTCCTTGTTTTTGTCGTGATATCGCGTGTCCGGGTTGTAGGTGCTGCGTTTCTCCTGATTTTTGACGATTTTCTTCTTGGCACCCGTTCCTATAGGTTCCTGGCCGGTCCAGTTCGGTGGGCGTCGGTCGGTGCCGGCTCGGTCGCCGATCATGCCTGGGCCGCTGTAGTTGGATGACGACGGGTCGAAGATGAGCCCCACTAATGGTGAATTCGGTGGTGAACTGAACGTGGGCGCCGACTGATTGTTGTATCTAAAAAAATAATTCTAATTGAATCCCCATGTAGTTACTACATAAGCTGTGGTGAACGGGATTTCATACCTCGTATTCTGGTACTGCTGGGTGGAAGACGTGGCCTCGTAGATGCTGCTTGCGACCCGGCAGTACGTCGCCATGTTTTGCTCGGATGCATCCTTGCTGGAGTTCCCTGCGGTACACAGCCTGATTACTATTTACTCATCGGATTACTTTTTTACAGTTTTTACGAACGGCCACTCAGGCGGAATGTGGAACCTGCCTGGTCTGGAATTACTAGTTCACAAAGAGGCTGCTGAATCATACAGTTAAGTACTTGGTGAGAGATTCCCAACTTAAAGGGGTTGCTAACCAGGCGGGACAGGTAAATACTCTACCACCATGCAAATACTTTGTGAAAGCGATGAATATAGTAGGCATGTAGTTTCGTCATATCGCTATCAGTCACTGTTTCCTGACAATGCACGGTGACACATCGAGCATGGCTAGTTTATTGACGCTTGTAGGTTATTGATACACAATTACGTTATTTTCAGTTGTTGCGCATTCTTCGTCGGCTATTAATATCTACTGTGTTGTAAAAAGTAATCACAAACATTTGATGTTTGCCGGTAATGACGTCGTCGTTCTTAGAAACTACTCCTTGTTATGTACCTGGTTGCAAACACCGTTTGATTGCGCTATAAATGTGGTATTTTTTACATGACTATAATCTGAATCTGTCGTAGAAAAATTTCTTGTGATTTTGTGAATGATCTCTCATAGTATTTTGTATAAAGAAGGAATTATAAATATGACCCCCTTTATAAAGAATTTCATAAAGATAAACCGATAAAAAATATTATAATTAGATGTTATCAAAATAACCTATAAAATTTATTATAATTAGATGTTGAGTGTACCTTTAATTTCATTAAACTTTTAAACAATATCAGACATATTTATACACAGCTTTTTTTAAAGAATCAGTAATAAGTACCTGAAAAGGCTTTTTGTCTTATTAGTAAACCATAATCGTCACCAGACAGAAAACTCTCGACACCAGACCTTGGCCACTTAGTTCATACGAAGACGAAGAAGAAGAATTACAACAAGAGACCGAGAGCAGTAACGGATAACTAACAGAATTGCAAGAAAAACGTAATATAGATTCTACTCTATACTAGTATTCAACAAATCCAAAAATATATATTATTACAATTAAGTAATACTCTTACTTTAAAAAAAGCGCGTGGACCGGTATGGTCTTACGGATTGGCCCAATTCCAATAAATGACCAATTCCAACAATATTGTTTGGAAGTTTAACAACCGTATTTCTATCGCGTGTCTTACCATAGGTGTTATGGTGCATCACGTAGGGCTGGTACTCGGGGCGGTCGCGGCACTCGGCGCTACTCTCGCGGAATTCCCCTGGCTTGCTCGCACCACCTCCATATTCTTGCATTGGTCTTGCAGCTGCCTGCAACGTCATTAATTCATACATACTTACATCATCAACATCAATGACCATTACATCTGTGTCTTCAGCTTTGATTTACGCATTGTTTTGAATTATCATACTATACATTTATATAAATTATGATACATCATGCTCAAAATACATCAGTAAAAAGTCGAAAACTTTATAAATCAATTGACATTTTACACACCGCATGTGCGGTAGCCTACAAGGGACATTTTATATTATTTTCCATGTTTTTATATTACGTACCTGTGGCTACGCAAATAAATTATTTCATTTAATTTCAATTAATTTCTAGTCAAAATAAAACAATCAGTAGGTATGCTCATTAATTAGTCCGACTTCTTTAAACCGAAACCTAACTTAATTTCGCAATGTCAATGATATTTTTAAAACGCAGAATAAATAGGGACTGAAAAGCATATTGTAAAGGCTTGGTTGATTCAAGGCATCTTATGACATGACTATATTTTTTGATACGACAAACTAGGCTTTCTAAAAATACTGGGAGTTGTTTTTTTATAAGATCTTAAAGACAGACATTAACCTAACCATTCATAATTCGTTGTTGACTATTAGATAAATATATACGTGTTTATTTGGATATGCAATAAGATTTTATTGACAGGAAAAAAATATTACTAAATTTTGATAAGATTGTGTGGGAAAAACCATCCTGAATAATTATTCTTTATGGCTCTACGTATTTCTTTACACGTCATAAGAAATTATATCTAAGCTAATATAGGAAATTTCGGCATTTTTTTATTAGAATTGTAAAAAGATAATCCTTATATAGATTCCATGTTTATTACAATTCAAGTTTACTTTGTTTGAATGATTTTATTCTGATTAGATTGGGTGAGGCCTTCTTCATTCACGATCGAAAAAAAAAACTGGAGATTTCTTTTGGCCATCGTCGCGTCAAGTATTTAGTGTAAGACACTCACACTACATATTTAAATATTTTAAGCGCAAATAAATTAAAGTAGTGGTAAATATAAAGGCACGTAAAAACGCATCTAGGCTTTTTCGTGAAATGTCAAAAGTAAAAATCCATGATGAAAATCTATGTCGTGAATCGTCTCACCATTGTTGCGCTTTTCCAGTTCTCAGGATAGACCAGCAAAATATATAATTTATTAGGAAAATTAAGGGGCAACAGTTAAGTTTGGAAAAAACTTTTCCTGACTGACGTTGCGAAGAAAATTTCAACTCATCTAGATGGCATCGAAGTCGAGATGAAAATGCCGGAAACCTTCGAAAATTTCGGAACTATTGTATTGAATTGCGGATTTCGAGATCTTCTCCAGAAAAAATATGGGAAAACTTATGTGCTAGTGCTTTTGAGGTTTTGATTATGCATTTTGAATACTATATTTTAATACTATTATAACTAGCTAAAATTAAATATTGTAATAAAAAAGGCATTGACTTACCGAATGTTCCCAGCTTGTATCCTGCGCCAGGAGATCTGTTTGCACACTCAAAACATACTTAAAAATTACTTTTACAAGCCGATTGTCAAAACTAAAATGTCTTTATTATCTTACTCTTACGAATAGTCCAGATTTCACTAGATTCAAATGATTCCGGAGTACTTTTTAAGCTCCCCTATCTCATAAGGTTGTGTATATTCAGTTCTTTTTTGCCATTTTAATATTTTCCCTCTAGTAACGATGTGAATAGGATGATGTCTGACTTGCCAATTGCTTGAAATTAACCATATGATTTGCTTCATTTGTTTTGTGACATTTTCTTTTTTTGCTTTTCAATGCGCGTGGAAATCGGTTGCATTGATTTTTGCTCCGTGCAGTTTTCACTGTAGATATGCAATGCCGGACGCGTATAATAAATAGTAATGTTGGGATTGTTTTTTTAAATAAATGTAATCAAATTTATTTAAATTCAGTAGTAGTTGTTAAATTCTTCGGACGTAGCGTATACAGCGTGCTTAGCGAGCTTAAGCTCCCAGTGAAGGTAAACGTCGTAAAAAAATCACAGCATGGCAATGAAGCATTTTCTAGTCTAGATACCGAGCACAATTTGAAATTTGCCTCCAAGCACCAGCGATGTGTTTTGGTAGCTTCATTGAGTACAATTTCCAGACTAAGCTTGATGACTTAGTCAAAGATGGAGACCTATGGCCGGAGTGTCACTGCCTCGTGTGGTTACAAGATCTGTTGGTACATATACTTAAAACAGGGTAGAATTAGAAAATCCTTCGTCGAACTCTAAAACCATGAAACACAATAATATACACAATAGACAGACAATTTATTGAAGCATCACATTCCGTTGCAATTAGGTTACACTACTTAACATGATAGATATAATTATACTTATCATTCATAATCATATCTTATCTTTTAAATAGAATTGACGTGTGTCTGGATAAAACTCGAGAACGGCTGAACCGATGTGGCTAATTTTGGTATTGATAAACCTATTAGAAAGTTTTTAATAACGGATAATTGCGAGAAAAAAATGTTTTCAAGCCAATTTATATAAACTCAGCAGAACTACATCGGGTCAGCAAATAAGAGGTTCTTTAATTACACATATTAGTTTTTTCTTCTTACTCTAATAAGTTCTCTTACGGCGTAACGTTTATGTTTTAAGATATTTTTCTTTGGAGTAAGTAAAATCGAATAGTTTAATAAAAATAACTTTTGAAATGCGCAAATCAAAAGAATGTTTTAAAAAGTCATGTTAGATTTACAATTATGTCCCTCCAGTTTAAACAATACAGAATAAAGAGATTTATTGGCATTGAGCATATAACATCATTGTTTATTGGTAAATAAAAAAATTACAAGTTCAAATCTAGATGTCATGTGAGATGACATGCATTCTGATATATCTTTATTACAGTGGTCTTAAAGTTGAAATAATTAATTTAATTTAATTTGCCTAATATTACAAGTCAAAATCATAAAAAATAAATAAATTACTAATTATTACCACATGTAGTAGAATTATCTTTATAATATTCTGCTAAACAATAGAATGTTTTTCTAATTATGCCGAAGGAAACTGCATTTTTTATACGCGAAGGTAATTTGTTATTTATTTTTGGACTACTTATAAAAACAGATTAAATACTTCACAAGAGTTGACTGGACTACTTTTTAATAATTGGATGTCCCATAATAGAATAACTACTTGTATATTTATCATTGACAAATCTTTTGAAGTAGTCCCATGATAGTAGTTGTGAGAAGAAGGTGGGTAGTGAGGGTGGTGTGGTGTCCACTGTTGCAGAAGTCAGTGGTGCAGGAGCACACTTCCTGTCGGCCGCCGTACCCCGCTCGGTGGTAGCATTTACCCTGGAAATTGGGGAAATAAATACAAATACAAATCATTTATTATTAGATAGACACAATTCCCATCGCTTATCAGAAATAATGTACAAAGCTAGAATAGTAATATCAAATATAAACAATATGCACCCTTCGTTTTACTGCAAGCCTTGTTTGAGGATACAGAATAATAATTGAGCGCTTCTATTTCTGCAGCTAAGAGTAAGAATAGAACAGAATGCAAATGTTTATGATTATTCACTACACAAGATAACATACAAAATGCGGCGCAATAAAAAAGAAAGCATAGCAGAAAATGCGGAGGCGGGCGTGTGTCCCGCCTCGACACACTGAACTAACGGACGTAGGTTGCTCACACGATGGTTCCAGTGGGACTAGAGATTTTCAATAAATTGTAATACTTGGGTTACAGTGTCTTTCATTTTGTAACAAGGCCTTACACAAATGCTTATTTATAATTATATAATATATATGTAGTATAATGTTGTTACAGTAATTTCATTACGTGGATTTCATACTGTCTCGTCAAGCATCTGTACCATATGAAATAGGCATTGTTTAGGTCTAAGAGCAGCGTAGAGCACCCTGGAATCGGGGTAGAAAGAATGAGTGTAAGAGAAAGAGTGCCCCAAGACGTTTTATAATTGTAAATAAACAGAAGAAAATGTATTTGTAATATAAAAAATATTTTTATATTATATAAGTACACGAAGACAGGCCTTTTTTTTACGAGGGGGTAAAATCTTCATAGATCCCCAACTGCATTGGTCATGCAGTCGGGGTATGTGAGATTCCTACTCACTAAAAACCCCCTCGGTGGCCCTCCCATGTGCTGTGAAGGGAGGCTCTGGGATGTCTTATCGAATGCACCAGAGCCCCCCGCACTCATGTTTTCGCCTCTCTTCTCCCTTCCTACCACCCTGGAACCGGGGTAGAACCCTGGAATCGGGGTAGAAAGAATACGGTTCCGGTAGCCTCTGCCAGTCGTAGGAGCCGACGAAAAGGGGATTTGTGGGCTCTTCATATGATAATAAGCCCAGGGATGATGACAGCACGACGAAGGGAGGCCTATGCTCAACAGTGGGCAAATGCCTAGCTGTAAGGAATAAATAAAAACCTAGCTCAGACCGTGGGCCATCATCATATTTTTATTCATCTGAAACATTTAAAGAAAGTAGCTCACTCATTTCAATCAACTTTCACCTTTCCGCATCGCTAAGTTTGTGGAAAAATTGCCAAAATAAAGATCCGTGTCAATGATGCATCACGTGGGTTTTTCTTCTTCTTCGTTGTTTTTCAAGCCATCCGAAGGCCTCTGACTTTGCTTAGCGACTGTTCGTACTTAAGACTAACAGCCGGGACCTACTCTTCTGACCTGGACTTCTGATCGTTTGTTAAAGACCAAGCCTGTGCACCGTATGTGAGAATGGGGAGAATACAATCAAGTGTCCACGAGTTTTTTCTTAATGTCTATGAGTTTTTTCTTAACTTTAGCCATTGGTTTTATTAAATGTAAAGATTTGGCCAAGTGGGAGTCGGGCTCACGCATAGAAGGTTCCGTACCGTTGTTGTATGGTACCCACTCAAATACTAGTATTTATTTTACTAAAAATAATAATTTAATTTAAAAAGTTATACACATTTTATATATTCTGTGAACATTTTAAGCGTCGCGTAGCTACCGTAACGACGCTACCGTTTTTGATATACAAAGAATAGAAAAAAAAACTCGTTTATTGTATGGGGACCTCCCTTGATGTTTTTTTTTTAGTTTTAGTATTTTTTGTTATAGCGGCACGGACAATACATAACTTGTGAAAGTTTCAGCTTTCTAGCTATCACGGTTTCTGAGATACAGCCTGGAGACAAAAAAAAAACAGCTTAGGCTTAGTAATAGGGTCCCCTTCTAGGGTTCCGTAACAAAAAGGTAAAAACGGGACCCTATTACTGTCTGTCTGCCTATATAAATGAATATTCGCTATCTAATTAAATTATAAAATTTAAATAAATCTAATACCTGAGTGGGTCTCATACAAAAATGGTACGGAATGGTACGGCCCTTCATGCGCGAGCCCAACTCGCATTAGGCCAATTATTTTTACCTTAGGTACGGAACTCTAAGAAGTCACGATGACTTTAGCGTGGTAGGCATTTGGGTTGGCATTCTATGTAAATATGTTGGAGTGTTTCCATGTATAACCGACAACCGCCTTGTCGTCGGTATGTCAACACTTGCGGGTGAAGAGGCTAGGCGGAGGTCAATATGCCAGCCATTGTATGGAGAAAGTTAATGATTTTCAAACTAACAAAAAGGTGTGAGATGTTGACTGTGCTTTAACCTAGAGGTTTGTGACCTAGAACAAGAAATCCTGAATTCGATACCCGCGTGGTTTAAGTTAGGGCACGCGGCGATACTGTTTTTCGAACGATGAATTTTGTGTCGGTCTTGAGTTTGTGAATGTGTGTGTTTGAGTATGTGTGTATGTTACTTCTATATGCCCAAACGACTGGATCAATTTTGATAAAAATCGGTGAGGATATAGTTAAGGTCCCGAATTAACGCACAAGTTATTTTTCTTCCTGCTTAACGCGGGTAACACCTCGGGGCAATTCGAGTAATTAATAATTTTGTCCTGTTTTTGAGCGATGACAGCTCATTCGGACGTACGGCCGCCTTAGGTCCCGTAGACGTGGGTTAGATTCCCGCCAATGAGCTAGAGCTTTCGGTAAAGGCAAAACTTCGTGAGGAAACCATAGCATGGTGGTAGATCATTTTCTAGTGCTAGTAGTAAGTAGTATAGTTATTCTTTAGGTACTTATAGTATGTATACTAAAGTATGTAAAGTATACTAATAAAATAAACTTTACAACTATAGAGTCTCACCTTATATTTGCTTTCGTCCCAGCCGCAGCTCCGCACGACCCTGCTGTCTGGCACCTTGCCGTTTACTCCGTAGTCCACGTGCTGGATTATCTTCCTGAACATGTCAGAAACAATATTTGGAAGGAAAAAAAGAAAGAATGAAAAGAAACAGCGAGAATCTTCGATCAAAAATGTATTAGATTCAAGGTGATGTCTTTAAAAACTGCAAGGAAAATAAGACCACAAGTAAAAGTGTGGTCTTATTTGAGTTTGAGGAATTTAAGCGTTATTAAAATTGTAATTACAGTTGAATTTTCTAACGCTCACTGCGTACGGTTATAAAATTTTATAGCTGTTATCGCGGAGCAAGATAGCTTATGTTTATTACGGCACTAGTCGAAACTCAACCTTAAGATACAGTGAACATATTTTGTATTTCTGTGTATATCGTAATAGATACAATATTATAGTAAACTCAAGCCATTTTTTTGTGATGTGTTTGTATGCAACACTGAATCTGGTATATATTTGAACAAAGCGGAAAATACAAAACATTTATTTATTGAACTTATTAAATTAAAATGAAAATAAACTTTATTTGCCGCAACAGAGTAGCTCTCATGCCAAGGGCGGCAAGTTTAGGGGGAACCTAAATTCACACTTTACAAAGATTGCAAAGAAGCAGGGAGGCCTATGCTCAGCAGTAGGCGATTAGCGGCTGACAATGATGAACTGTTTTAGCTGTAGAGACGTCCCCTCAGTCCTCTCACCTGCACAGAGTATGCGTGACCCCCCGGTCGTGTTCGGAACAGTTCCTCTTCAAGGTATCTGGAGGAACCTTCTCGCCGCACAGCGAGTTGATGGCGCTGTTGCACTCGTAACACATTATCGACGATCCTGAGTAATTAATTGTACTTTGTAAAATATCGTAAGGCATATTATATATTTACACGAAACAAACGGTCACACTTACTTAAAAAACGTTGGATATACGTCCAACGTAAATAAACTTATAATTAATTAGTAATCACTTACGAAAGCGAGTGTGGCTCGGTGGTAATAACGTCTGCTTTTCAATCAGACGGCCCTGGTTCGATCCTGGCCCTACACCAATGACTTGTTTTTCAAGTTATCTGTGGATTTGCATTCGCTTTACGGAGAAGGAAAACACCGTGAGAACACCGGCCACACGGAGGACCACAATATCCGAAGACGTGTGTCATCCGCCAACACGCACTTCGCCAGCGTGGTGGGTTATGGCCTATATTTCTCTCCTAGTAAGAGAAGGGCCCGAGTCCCAGCAGTGGGAACGTATAGTGGGCAGCTTATATTCACTGACGACCATTTTGGCGTAATGTTTACCATACTGGATTGCCAACCAGAGGCTCCCGGTTACATTCCCGGCACGGCCAACATCTTTGTGATGGGCTAAATTTGTTGGTGGTCAGTCTGGGTGTTAAAATAGATCGATATTTTTTAAATATGTACGAGGTCTTTGTTGCTCGAAAATAAAGAATTTGAACTTTTGATATAAACTATTTATGTAGTATATAAAAATGTATTTATTATAGTATTTATGTAGTATATATAAAGTATTTATGTTGTGTAAAAACTAGAAATGGTTTAGTATGGGGCTAACAAGATGAGACAATGATTGCAAATCACATAATCATGAACTAAAGTTTTATATTTGCTTCATCTTTTTTTTTACATTAATAGGAGTTTTCCACATACCCCAACAATATATATACTTTTATACAAACATATGTATACATACATAAATACTTTTTTTATACAACTCCCTAATATTACATAATAACAGGGTACATGTTACTGTATTAATTTAATTTGTACTGTACATGTTTTGCTGAAATAAATATTCTATTCTATTCTATTCAAACAACTGCCTATTCTAAATAAATGTTATGTCAAAATTTTAAAAAAAAGTCCATCTAAATCTACATATCATGATGTCAGATACGGATGCATATACTCGTATCTATCGCATAGCAACTCCAGGCGTCCTAGATATAACACAGATTGCTCTACGTAACTATATACTGATACCTAGCGTTCTATATCTGCGCGACTGAAGCCCTATACGCGCGCGCGAGTTTAATAATGATCTAGAGTCATAGTTGATTCGAGTTAAATTGGAATAGATAAGTATACTAAGCAATCTATCTGCAGACAAACTGAGACAATCTTTTGTCTGATCGTAAGAATCTTCATTTGAAAGTTTTAGATTACAGAACACAGCGTATCACCAAAATGTACTTGTCACCCCGAGATATTAGATCATAAATCTCATTACCTTATTTTCGTGAGGAAATGCATTTACGCATCTCCCGCCACAAGCCTAGGGAAGGCGGGCGGAGTATGTCGGGCTCGAGGGCCAGAGGGGCCCACTACCGACTACAACGACTACTACGGTGTCCCATCTCACGACAGGGGCAGGGATGCATCGCACATTGCCGCTGAGTAATTACTATGGAAACATGCTCTTCAAACCGATACGATATAGTGCCTGCCTAGCTTCCACACTCAAGTTGAAAATATCTCGCCAAGCACCTACAGTGTTACGACAGTCTACTTGAGAGCCAGTAACACCAGACTAGGCATGCTCCAGCTTTGGCCAGTTTCTCACTGACATACGTGGTTATGCGCCCTGCTGGTAACTTTTTGTTTTTTTATACACATGGCTGGTTAGCCCCTTACTAAACCATTTCTAGTTTTTTTTTATGTTTGCTAACACAACTGATACAATATATACGAGTATGTATACATACATAAATACTATATATCAATACATAATATGAAACACCCAGACCGACATCCAACAAATTTAGTTCATCTAAGATGTTGGCCGTGCCAGGAATCGAACGCAGGACCCTCCGATTGGCAGCCCGGCATGGTAACCATTACACCAACGAAGTCGTAAAAATATGAAGCTGTTAGCTTTACAGTGTAAAAAATAATTTGTGTTTGGTAGGAGATGCTGGGTTGATTATGGCAACAAATTAATTAATCGATGCGTTAATTATCTTCATAAGTATTAAGATATTCTGACCTAATTACACACTCATAAGCACGTACTAATTATCATAATCACAATCACAAAAGGAGCACTTACCATATTTAATTAGGCCGAAGAGTACCAAAAGCTGGAGCCCACGGGTCCACATTCTGCCCTCGCACCACCCTCTACCAAATACTCTGACAGAATGATTTACCACCTTCTGGGTAAGTAGGTAACCAACTACCTCAAGCTATTGACCAAATGCCTGGACATTGGACACAGGCCGTCGACAGGAAGTAGCCAATTGGACACAGCAAAGGAAGACACCGATTCAGGCCATTTGACGCTTTGTTGGATTCCTTTGTAACTGATCTAGTTAAGACCAAAAACTGACTGGTTTTCACTGATATTACTAGACTGAATCACGGGTTTTAACGTAGACTTTGTGATTAAATTTGACTTAAGTTCTATAGGCACATAATGAGACGTGGAGAGGACAATATTATAAAGGAGCCGATGAGTATAACCATCGACAGATATAAAGGGGGAGGCTACAAAAGTATGGATGGATTGTGTGAATGATGATATGAGTAGGAGGGGTATGATTACCGACATGACGAACGATAGAGAGTATGGATACATACTGCACCGAACCCACATGAAGTGGGATAAGGTAAAAGAGAAGAAGCAGACTTAATCTACAATTTAGAAATAGTTAGTAATCTAGTGCATACATTTTTAAGGGTAAGCAAAAAACACAATCGTGAAAAACTTTTAATAAATACGTCAGCAACATACAAACATAACAATAGCTAAACAGTTGGTAACTCGTCACAACGTAAAGTTCGCGACTCACTAGGTCGTCTAAGTGCGAAGTTTAGATTATCATCTATTTACATGGCGTCGCTAACTTACTTTACATGTAAAGACTATGTTTCACACTATCCTGAACACACTAGAGGCATTTGAACCATAAAATAAATACAAATATTATAGTAACAAACATCTTTCATACACTAGTGTTCGATTCGGGGAATTTATTCCATCAACTTTATGCGTTCAAAAATAGCGTCTATGGTAAACAAACTTTCAATCTAGTCTTATTTTAGAGCTGAGTAAAAGAGGATTCATTTTAACCGCATTTTATTAGGTACTTTACTTATCTAAATTTCGTTAAAGCTTTATTACTTTTTGTACGTACCGTGTTGACTACTTATTGACTAAATATGCTTTAGACGCAGGTGGGTGAGTAGCCTAATAGACCTTCGTCACTACGCTATGACACAAGATTTTCTGACCTTTGACAGACGTTTTTACACTTTTTTGGCAGCAGACAGACTAAACCGAATCTCGATGATTGAAAGCTCTGCATATCCATATTGAGTTCGGAACGATATGCAATTCAAGATTTATTGAAGTGATGGTTTGGTTATATTAATTACCAGAACACTTATTAACGGAGTTTCAAACCTAAACAGCCTTTGTCTTTGTATAATATACATACGTTCTAAGTTCATTTTGAGAGAAAGATACCCTTTAAATCAGAATACCATCCTTATAACGTTAACATGGAACACGAGTTCTGCTCACTCTGACTGTTGCCTTTCTAAGTCTGACTTCAATTCTCATTAGACTATAACGTAAGTAGTGTCTAGAACCTCAGTATTGCGAAGGTGAGAAGCATTAAGGCGGTGGCTGCGATGGGGATAGAGGCAGAATTGCACCCGTCTTCCAAGCAGGAGCACACCTCCTGCCGGCCGCCGAAACCTGATCGCTGGTAGCACCGACCCTGGAGACAAAATTACCTTGATATCATCATGAAATAATAATATAATGAAAATCACTGAAGATTATTACATAAAGAGTCAACCTCATGCAGAACGGTGATGACAGAGTTAACGCATAGTTTTTAATCGGTTGACCTATAATAGAAAGTATAACTAAAAGACCCCTTTCTGAATATTGTGATCAACACTAGTGCCTACTAAGTACGTATAAAAAGAACTTGCCACTGCCTATAGATTATACAATCTTTATTACGTTGCGTAGATACAAATATAAATCCACATGGTAGAAGGTAGGTAAAAATTGCCAGGGTCGCAGAAGCATAAGCAGCTAACTATTGTCCTGCTTAGCGCAAAAGCGGTATCTCAAAAAAAACTAAAATTTGATTTTTATGCCATTGGATAGCTTAAGAAAATACGCATCTAATGAACTAAGCCTTTTAGCGGTATATTGTTTAAAACATGTGAAAAAACCCTTAAGAAAGATTTCTCTATCTCAGTTTTACCTAAACTTATTTAGGGTATAAGAGGTATACAAATATTGTGCAGGCAACCAGCCGTATATTTGAATACCGCCAAATCTCTTAAAAAAGAACACATTTTTTTCTAAGCCGTTTAGCGGTAAGTATAACGCGTGAAGATGATTCTGACTTACCGCTATAACTTCAATTATCTCGAAACTAGCGTTCATTGAGATACCGCCTTTGCGCTAAGCAGGGCAGACGTTCCCACTGCTGGGACTCGGGGCCTACTCTCATTAGGAGAGAGGTCTAGGCCATAATCTACCACGCAGGCCAAGGGCGGTTAAGGGTCAGGATCGCAGTAATGTTAAATAAAATAATCACTACCCAACCACATATAAGTCTATGTACAAATCTTTTAAATTCAGTGTCACGAAATACTAGTCTTTTATACGTTGTTGGTACCTAGTTACATATGTACGTACTCGTATGTACGTCAGTATATCTCATCTACCTACAGAGATTGTCCAATCTGGACCGGATATCCCGATGATAGCATTCATTTAGTTTGACTTTTGAATCTTTCGACCTCGTGACTTAGGACGTCTGACAGTTGTATTTGATGTAGGTATGCTATATAACTGAGATTTTTGGGTGGATCCTTTAGTCTAATCGAGTTGACTCATAGTAGAATTAAATGCATTATTTAGCTAGATTTGGAAAAGCCGAAGATTATGGGTACTTCTTTGTCTCAATACTCTTCTTCTTCTTTACCATTTCCCACTGGGTGCGGTTGGCACAGCCTGTTTTTCGCTTCCACGTCACTCTATCAGCCGTCATCTCCACATTCACTCCCATCTCATTCATATCCTTCTTCACACAATTCATCCACGTCTACTTTGGTCGACTTCTACTTCCGCTACTTCTTTGTCCCAATACTGGCATAGTTTATTCAAATTCAAATTCAAATTCAAATCATTTATTTTCAAGTTACAAGGACTCATACATACATGTTAAAGAAAATATTGCTCATCTTATTTATAAATTGTTCCCCATCCACCACGCTGGCCAAGTGCGGGTTGGCGGATGACACACGTCTTGGGATATTGTGGTCCTCAAACATGCCGGTTTCCTCACGATGTTTTCCTTCACCGTAAAGCGAGTGCAAATCCTCATATAACTTGAAAAACAAGTCATTGGTGTAGGGCCGGGATCGAACCAGGGGCCGTCTGATTGAAAAGCAGGCGTTATTACCACAGCCACACTCGCTTTTTGAAAAAAATAAAATGTAATAAATAGTGAAAATGGTGCTCGGAAAGCACCGAAACTGGCCTCATTCCAACTTTTAATAATAAGTAAGTGTGACCGTTTTCTATGCGAAAATAATAATAAGTGTGTGAAATAAAGAATTTATCTATCTCTTGTCCCCCACCTTATAGTTACTCTCGTCCCAGCCGCAGCCCCTGATAACGCGGCTGTCCGGGGGCATGCCGTTCATCTCGAACTCCACCACCTGGGAGATCTTCCTGCACATGGTGTCCTTGGGCCCGCACGGCAGCCGCAGCGTGTCAGGTAGCTTCTCCAGAAGACAGCGGGAGTCGTTGTGGCTGTTGCATTGGTAGCAAGTGATGGCTAGACCTGGGGAAGAAGAGGCAGAAGATGGTTATCGTGTGCTAGACTTCTTTATTGAGACCCTTCTTTTTTCTCAACCTTTTCCCACTAGGTGGGGTCGGCACAGCAAGATTTCCTCTTCCACACTATTCTGTCAGCTGGCATATCCACATTCACTCCCTTTTCTTTCATATCCTCATTAACACAATTCAGCCACGTCTTCCTAGGTCGACCTCTACTTCCGCTACCTCGTACAACCATATCCATACTTCTCCTAGTTTCTTATTGAGACCCTATAGAATGGTAATTTTGATGGCCAGATAATATATAATAGATCTCATTAATATAATAAGGGTAAAAATGTGTGTGTACGTATGAATACGTTTTAAGCCCAGCCGGCAAACTGATTTTTTTTATATATGGCATAGAAATAGTTTACACCCTGGATTAACTTATGGACTACTTTATATCCCGGATTAACGGCGGCAGCACTGTGGTGTGCACTAATAAGCCCACAGACTATTTCTCAACTCCGCTGCCTCGCTCCACACCAGTGGACAGACACCCTAAAAAGAGATTCTATTTATTCAAATTTTCAAATATAAACAGAAAAAAAGTGATCCGAATAGGATGAAATTTAATATAGAGATAGCTTTTATATACTATGTCACGCCGCCCTGAAACTACTCGTAATATTCGGGGTCATAATATTCTTATTTTTTCACTTGCTTCAATCTGGGTATCAAATGTAAGGGGTTGACTAGAAGTGTACATATACTATGATATATTTCAAATCAAAGATGGCAGCCACTACAAAATATGGCCGAGGAATGTAAACATTTTCAAATTATATTTGTCTTTTCGTAATTGAATAAAATGTTTAAGAGTATAGCTCTACCACACCATTTTGCCGTATAAAGTTGATTTTTAATTATTTTGTTTCTGTTGAATTTATCCTTAGAATATCTGAGCCGCTGCCTTACCTGATGGCAAGCGGCGGTTTGGCACATGTGACCGCACTGTAGGCAATGGGAAAGAGTTCAATTACGATGGGAAATGAGAAATCTTTGAGCAATTGCAGAATGTTACGAAAAAATATAGTTTATATTCTTGGGATGCAAAATAGCATACAAGTATTTTGAAAAATCCTGCGTAAACGAGGCTGCGATTTTTCAGTTTTATTACTTCTGGAAGTTATGAACGAATGAAAACAAACGTAAATTTTTATTTAGCTAGTAATTATATTATCAAGAATAGTTGGGATTTCTACTTGTATTATTAAAAAAAGTGTGAAGGAGCAAATTGAAAACCAGCGCTGGAGTACTTAGTGCTCTCAGCATTATGCTGAATTTGCTCCTTTTGTGCACACACAATTAGTGATCTATTATAATTTGTAAGTGTATTTTGTTTTGTGCATAATAAATTCATTTTCTCTCTTTCTAATTTAAATACATATTGTAAATACCTACTGTCGTGGTTCAGCCGTGCCACTCAAATTGTATGGCGCGGCTGAATTCGATAAAACTATCTAACCAATCACCTTAAGTTTTAAATGTACTGCACATATTTTGGTCTGTGATCTACTAATGTATATGTATGTTACGTGAATATCAACCCATGATCCTAAGTAAAGACCTATAGAGGTTAATATACGTTTGTTTTATCTATGCATAAGTTTGTTTGAATAGCTGCCTCTATTCTAACAAACTTATGCAAACAAATTACCCGAGACCTAAGAACTAAATACTCACTAGTTTATCTGACTCTTCTTTATGTGTTTATTTAAGATTGCCTGGTTAGAAAGTCTTTGTTTCTCTCTAGAAGTTCTTTGATAAGAGCAAAAATGTTTACCTGCAAGCATAATTTTATACGCCTACACTTGTGATGATATATGAAGAATTACATAACTATTTCTAAATATTTTGATTTATTACATATAATATTTATGCTATGTGTTGCTTTGGCATTTTACTCGAAGCAACTGTATACGTAACAATTTTCAGAAAATCGTAAACGATTTTGTATATTTACTTACCGGTTATAAAGATAGAGTAAAAACTAACAGAGATAGTTGGTAGAAAAGTAACTGCAAATATGCGAAATTAAAAATAGCCATTATGTAAATTTAAGAATGCCTGACATAAAATAATGAATGAAAAAATATCAATCGAGATTTTTTCTTGCTATTTAAGAGCTGGGCTTTTTGAGACTGTTTATAACTTAGATTAAATAACAGATAGAATCTTACGAGTTAATCCATGATTTGTCGTTTAGTTGTCATCAAGTGATAAGCAATTGTATTTTTTTTATAGGAAGCCAACAGCTGTCTAATTTCACAAGCGACTGACCGTCCTAACGACCTACCGAAACAAATAATAATCCAATAAACGAAACGCAAACAATTTCCATAAAAGGCTCAACATTTACGAGGCTCTCAATTGTTGCTAACAATCAACAACGAAACACAATCAGTCAAGACCGAGCACTGAAAATAACAATAACCTTAACATGCCATTGTAGGTAGAATTATTGTAGTTAGAGTGACCCGGATGGATATTATAATGGACATATAACTCGCATGAAAAAATTTAGAAAAGAATCATGCCCTCTCTCTACTAGAGACAACGAAATCACAAACGTTTTCTGAACTGATTCAAGTAAGTTCTTAAAAATTATATAATTTCATGATAATTTTATATTGTATAACATTTAAATTATGCAATAAACGATTTGATTTGATTTAAAATGTTAGTTATAAGTGACGTGATGTGTATGACAAAAGTAGTCATAAGGTTAATAAATGATTTGAGTAATTCTAGAGATCAAGAACCGCACCCCAATAAAGTAGATTGTAAGGACAAACCTTGTTGTAGCAAACTGCACAGCAGCGCCAAAAAGCAAACTAGCCCGAGCGCCATTTTGGGATGATCTGGTTGTGTCCGCAACTAACCGCTCTGTGGCAGCGCTCCGTCCCGACTGAGCTGCTCCTCATAGATCCCGCCACCCACTCTTAAAGCCGCGTGTGATGGGTTTATCCAATTGCCGGTAATGCCAATTGCCTGGCCTGCCGGTGTCGCAACCCTAAGGCGGAAGGTGCGATCATAAGCTTCCGTTGAACCGCTCACCACTGATTTCGGATGATTTTTATAGACTGTATATTCCTGCTACTTTTGTACCCTTGATAGGTTTGCGTTTGACTACAGCTTGCCTGATGTAAAGCTACGACGTGACACGCTTACCTAGAAGATACGTAATTACTCTACTTTTAAAGACTTCCGGATGATACCACGCATAAGTTTAGACTCTCTGTACTTATTACAAAAAATAGTTAAATGGTTTTCTTATTCTAATTAAAAGTGAAGGCGATGAGTCATGTACGTTTTATAGTTTAGTTATAATACAGATTATAATTGGTCTATATTAATGTTTGTTCATAAGCTTTTTATGTATGTAAAATCTGTTTAGTAAAGTTGTATTCGTGTAATAATTTTTAACATTAATTATGTTTGTACAAAGTTGTTGCCGAGGGAGAAATATTCAATATCATACCTGGCTACAATGGGCACAACCAGGTTACGTGGGATGTCTACAACACTACGTTTTTCTAACGTTTTTCACACGTGTATAAAATTAAATGTGTCATATACTATGTTCATTAAACACCAGTATGAAACTAACTTTATATGGCTATTTTTCGCCTCGTACATACGTATTCTATTTTTACATTAGAATCGGTGTAGGCTGTTGATTGTACATAAACCTATCTTCAGGATTGACAATTTCCACGTTCCATCATTTTGATCGCGACAATTTTCCACTGAGCACTTTAGTTGCTGAACCGAAATAGATATCCTATCCTACTAACATTATGAGTTTGTGTGTAAGCGTGTATGTTCGCAACTTCTTCACGGTTAAACAGCTGAAAAGATTTCGATGAAATTTGGTATGGATGAAGTTTAGACTTTGGATTAACACATAGGTTTTTTATCCCGGATTAACGCGGGTAGCACCACGAGGTGCAAATAGTGAATAATAAATTTTATTTAGTTCAATAAATAAATATTTGATTTGATTTGATTTGAAACAGGTGTACAGGGTGACTGATACAATCCAGCGCCATAATTTTTAAGTCATAATTATGGATAAATTCACGGATTAACGACAAGGTGGAGCATGCCTAGCCTAAAAATACTGGCTTTCGGAACATACCGTTAGGTGCTTGGGGACAGACTTTTCAACTTGAAGGTGGTTACTAGCCAGACGAACACTAGAAAATGCCTTACCATCATGCTATGGCTTCCTAACGATGTTTTCCTTCCTCCTTCAACCTCAAACTTATTAGCGGGGATCGAACCCGCGACTTTCTGGACGTAAGGCTGCCGCTCGCACGATTGAGCTGTTATCGCTTCAAACTAAATTAAAGCTGGGCTCATTTTTAGACATGATTTTTAAAGTACAAACTGAATAATAGTTCGTCAATATCACAAATTAAAGCGGATTTTCACATTTTATTATGAAGTTAATCTTCTATCATATTATATACATAAAATATATTAATATACATAAAATTTCCATGTCACAATTGTTAGTTACCGTACTTCTCCGAAACGGCTTGACCGATTTTTACCAAGTTTTATATGCGTATTTAGTAGGTCTGAGAATCGGCTACTATTTATTTTCCATTCCCAGTAGTGATAAGGGTTGTTGTTCACCCTTTAAATTTTTTTAAAACTTTTTGTCGATTGTGTGTTTTTTTTATAATGTGGCATTAAAAATATATACAACCCTAAATTTTTACTTTTTTATGGCCATTTTAGTAATTTAATAATTTTTCGTGTTTTTAACTGTACTTAAAGCAAAACAACATTTGCCGCTAGCAATCATCTAGTAAGCTCAGCTAGTAATCATACAAAAATAAAGTGCAAATGAGGTCTGTTATAAAAAGAAAACCTACATTCCAGATAAAAACCTATAGGTGCTTTCAAGTCTGACTGACGTGGCCTCATCAAATCAGCCTATAGTGTTTTAGCTTATTTCCTTGTTAGATCAATACCACATGTTGTCATGCGGTATCAAACTGCTGGAAAAGTTGCGTGACCTAAACACATCTGTTGTTTCCCTGGGAATCGAATGTCTGATATTTCTAGCCCGTATACTGCCTGTGAAGATTTTTTTATTTTCCTTTCTATATTGTCGGCTGGCTTTTATAATACTTTTATGTCACAAGAATTGAATTATGAGTACCTTGGTTTTACGATATTTTATTTTTTTTGGAGCGACGACAGCTCGGTCGTGCGTGAGGCCGGCTTACGTCCCGTAGGTCGTAACTTCGATTCCCGCCAATGAGCTCTAGCTATTGGTTAAGGAAAACATCGTGAGGAAACCATATAGCATGGTGGCAGAGCATTTCTAGTGCTCGTTTCTTTAGCTACCCATATATATGTAGATATGTTGTAGGTTCTCAATATAAAAATTTAAGTAAATCTGTCATTTCATATGACTCTTAGTAATTACTCTCTTAGCTGTCTAAGCTAAAAAGTGAGTGTGGTTCGGTGGGAAAACCTCTACTTTTCAGTCTGACGGCCATTGGTTCGATTCCGGCCCTTCACCAATGACTACTACACTTGCTGTATGGTGAAGGAAAACATAGTGAAGAAACCGACACGTTTGAGGATCACAATATCCAAAGCCGTGTGTCATCCGCCAGCCCACATTTGGCCAGCGTAGTGGATTATGGCCTATATATCTCTCCACGTGGGAGAAGGCCCCGAGTTCCAGCAGTGCGATAATAGCGGCTGCTCATACAATCTTAGCTACAAAGCTAAGTAACCTCAGAACTTATTTTACACTACAACAGATCGACGAACAGATCGTCCCCGCTTCACACACTATAAAATAATCCATGTTATAAAGAGAAACAAAATATAGCATATGTTACTTGGGGACAATGTAGCTTCCCAACGGTTTTTTTTTCAAATTGATCTAATAGTCTTGGAACCTATTTGCGTCAAACAAACAAACAAAAAATCTAACTTGTATCTTCATAGTTATTGGTATAGATGAAAACAAAGTAAATTCACGTGAAAAATTTACCTTTCCAAACTAGATTGTTGTACAACATAAACATGCCAGTTAAGTAAACTGCACTCTAATTAAGATTTTCGGTATTACAGCCTACGCTACGGTTACTGAGCATTCTACGCAGTACCTATGTATATTAGACGAGGCGGGTGCGGTCGACGGACAAATTAATTAGCCTTGCCCTAGACTACGCTGTAGCCTGGCTAGCTTTGCTCTATTTTTAGGTCTCTTTAATTTATTCGAAGTAGTTTAGTTACTAACTTGTCAATGATTGTCAAAAATCTTTCGTGAATGAGAAACAATGTTTTTCAAATTATCGCGTGTTATTTCAAATGATCGGTATGAAAAGTAGCATACCAATGTACGAATCTAGGATCCTTATCCTCACGTTCAATTTATCAAATTCGGTTGAGTCGTTTGAGTGTGAAGGCTAACATTTTTTTTTTCAAATAATTTGTTACTTGGGACATTCAAATTCAAATTCAAAATGTCTTTATTAGCAACACATTTTTTTTTTCATTTTAGGGATGAAAAGTTGCCATATGTATTAAGCCAAAGTCTATCTATCTGCACGCTAAATATCATTGAAATAGGTTGAGCATTTGAGCGCGAAGGAGTAACAAACATACACTAGCTTTCACATTTAATAATATTAGGATTAATGGGAAGTGCGATAAAAGTATGATATGAATAGAAAAACATCAATTAGTTAAGCAAACCCCAATTTATGAGCACGATAAAATAAATATAATTAATAAAATTAATATATATAATTCACCGGTGACTCCCGCTCCGGGTCGTTCTTGGTGCAGAGGTTGGCCATTCAGCGCGGTAATGCAGCGAGCGTGATGGGCACCTTTGCACCGGGGGCGATCAGGGGCGGGTTATTTGATTAGTATTAGTTTTAGTTTTTAGTGTGTGACATTTATATTGGAGGTATATATATATATGTAATTAATAATTAATATACTTAAAATAATAAATGTACGTAAGAAATCTAATGGAAACTGTCCGCTACTAGGTGTCGGTAGCAGGGACAGGAACTTACGAGTACTCGTATCAGTACCAATCAGAAGGTAATGGTGTCCCCGTGATTGGTTCACAAGTGTCAGAACGCACGCCTTCCGTGCGCCCGCGCCGCCGGAAGCGCGCGGCGCGGCGCGGGCGCACGGCGTAGGCGCGACAAGGTACCCCACATCATTACTCAGGTGGACGGAGCTAGGGGTACATTTTAGGAGCACCTATTTTTGACATTTGTAGACTAGACTCGTTTGCGCTTGGCCTCAATTTACTGCTAAAGGATTAAAAGATAAAACAAATCATGTGTAAAAAATAGTATAGGTATTTTAAATTTAATACGAGTAAATATGGAAAAAAACAATTGCTATTGTCTGTAATGTTCAATGGAGTAGAATATTTAATTCATTAAATTTATAAGTTAAAAGATGCAATATTTCAGGTTTATTTAAAAAACGAAGATCATAAGTAATTATAATTATTATCAATTCTAGTCTACAGTGGTTTTGCTGCCTTTGGTATGACAATGATTTTGGGTCTAATTATGCACACGATTAATCAAACTATCATTTGTTCTGTTAGATATGCTCAGATTTAAAAAAGTTGTTGGTAAGTTAAATTTTATTTTTTAGCAAGCCGCTAATTGTTCAAGTATAAAATATGCAAAAATTATGAAAAGAAGCACATTGAGGACTTTAGGCACATGGAAACGTAAAAATTTGCGATGATATCCAGGGCTACAAAACCTTTTTTTTTTATAGGGCAGTGTAATTAACAGAGGAGGGAGGCAGCAGTGATCATGGTGATGATGATTTAGGAATGGAAGCAAAGCGGTTTCCAAGAAAAACTAAAACATTTTCTTGAAAGCTGCCTTGCCGTTTTGTTGGCTATATATAATTACTAGCTGACCCGGCAAACGTTGTTTTGCCTCACTTAGGGTAATGAAAAATAGATAGAAGCCGATTCTCAGACCTACTGAATACGCATATAAAATTTTGTAAAAATCGGTCAAGCCGTTTCGGAGGAGTACGATAACTAACATTGTGAAAGAAGATAAGTATTTTGCTGGTTTTCATTTTTACTTATAGTAAGTATATGTATAAATTGCAGTTATTTTAAGCCCCACGTATCAAGGGGCTATGTACTGCAGCCTCCTCTGTCTTCCCCACAATTTTACCACTTATAAAGTGAGGCTCACCTACACACACTGTCACAATCTCACGTATGATGCGTGATATCAATCTTCCTCCGATCGTTTCTTGGAAAGCAGATTCCTCTCGCCATTTCTCGCTCGATCTAGGACTAGATAAGGTGTAGGTACTTTATCTAGTCCTAACTATCTGTTTCATAAAATATATTTTTTAAAGTCTTCTTGATAGTCTCGTAAGTTAAGATTCTTGTTACTTCATTAAAAGGACGACCTCGTTGGCGTAAAGATTACCATGCCGGTCTGCTAATCAGAAGGTTCCGGGTTCGATTCCCGGCCCAGTCAACATCTTTGTGCTTAACTAAATTTGTTGGCTGTGGGTCTGGGTGTTAAATATGTATTTATATATAATATGTATGTATGTATATGTAGTATATCAGCTGTGTTAGCAGCCATAATACGAGCTAGAAATGGTTCAGTATGGGGCTAACCAGCCGTGTGTGAATGTGTCAAAAAAAATGGTTCGTATTATGGCTAATTAATTATTCCCTAAAGGATATACGAGTAACACTGGTCTACGCTGGTTTTCTTGCCCTAGATATGAAAATGATTTTGGGTTTATTTATGCACACAATTCATGAAACTCTCAATGGTTTTCTAAAATTTGTTCAGTTTTTTTACTAGTAAATTTAATATTAACCATTAAATATATTTGTAAGAATCATAAAAATACGAGCACATTGAGTACTTTTATGTATACATTAGTAATCTCGGCACTTAAAAACGTAACAGTTTGGGATGAATTTTTTGTAGAGCTGTGTTATCAATGGAACAATAAATAAATGATCTCATATCAATATATTTTTGTTATGTCATTAGATGCTTTTTTGCATCAAATAAAATACTTTATAGTCTCAGGAAAATAAATGTTCGTATGACGGTCTTATTGAAGACGGTCTTATTGAAACGGCATATAATATTTGATTTAAAATCGATTGTGGTCTACATTTCATACATTTTTAACAGTGTGTTAAATATTCAAGTCACACAATCTGACGTACCTATAATTCAGCCAAATAGTCGGAGAGGCACTTTGGAAGCAAGCTGATTGCTGCTCAAATGGATCCGCTGAACTGATTGGCTGACCGACTGAGACATAACTCGGTTTATACTGGGCTACTTGTAAAAAAATACAGGTTTTGATATTCACGATAAAAAATCGTAATTCCATTCATTTTGCCGCGCGTTTTTTAGGTGAGTTAAGTTGTTAGTAATTTAGTCATTAGTAGCGCCTGTAGCTCGAATAGCTAAGGGGATCTGACGTGATCATTGAAGCTAAGCAACGGTCGATGGGGTGGGTGACCCATGCACAAGACAGTCGTTTTTCAATTAGCATTTTCATCTGGACGCTACCGTGGGGCGAATTATACATACGTGTATTATACGTAGCAATAGCAGTCGTTTTGCCAAGTCAGAGGCATTCGGGCGGCTTGAAATCTCTCGACACCAGAGCTTGGCTACTTAGCTTGAAAATCAAGTCATTGGTGTAGAGCTGGGATCGAACCAAGGTCCATTAGACTAAAAAGCAGACTTTTTCCCACTGAGCCACACTCGCTTTTTGAATGTACTCGTCCTATACTGCAGTGGTAGAAAGATTTACTGGTGGAGTGTCGGTGCGGATGCACATCATTGTTTGAGTCTGGTCTAAATATGGTTTGAGGTCCGATGACCAAGGTCCGAGGAGGTCAACTGATGGGCAATTCTGTTTATACTTCTCCGCTTTGGCTTGCTCACTTGCTATTCTAAACTCAATAAGACAATGACAATTGCAAAGTCTTGAATTTACAGTTTTTTTCGATATAAATTATAAACGGTAAAAAATAATAATAGCTTAAAGACTGTCTAAAGAAGAATAAGCTATTAATGTTAATTCAAAAATTTACCCATAGTATCGCTTAAAAATGGTTTCTCCCTGATATTGACTTTTATTCGATCAAGTATACTGACACCAAAAACAAATTAAAGACGACTATACTCTAGTGTTTAGGCCCTTAATCTTTATCAGAGTAATATAGTCTTCTTTCATAACGATATAATATATAATCTGTCTAATCTAAAAGAAAGAAACGCTCTTAGCACTATAAACAGAACTTCTCAAATATGAAATTCCCTATTTTCTTACGTCACAGCTATTTCCGTTGACCCGGAGACCTTCGGCGCGGATCGGCGTGAACCCATAAAGCAGTGCGAATCATAAACCGACCGAAATACTCAGCTTCCCTCCAGTTATGATGTAGCCACGGCTGTTTGTACGCCTTGACCCGAGAACTGGAAATCAGACGTTGGTCGTATTTACTGGTCTACGAAAAACATTTCTTTACACGTCAAAATGTCATAAAACATAAAGAATATCATAATAATACATATTGCCACTTAACTATTAATGTTATATATGTACTAATATGTCAACAAAATTAGTTTTAATTTTATAAGATTCATCAAAATTGTAGATTGTCTCTTCTACATGCCACGTTTGAGTTGACTAGATCTTAATAATATTATCAAGTCACCAAGCTTGGAAAGCCTGGCTCCTCAATAATACTATTTGGTAGTTTTTTGTGTATATTATATGTTGGTCCCATAATAATAAATCGTTTATATCGATAAAAAAAAATAGTTAAATTATTTAGCGATTTAGCGGAACCCAAGATAACCTAGCTGAGTTTGGGATTCAAACTTAGCTAAGTTAATCTTGTACAGTTTATGGAACAACAGTAGGGTACGTAATATACGTGTTACTTTATGTAGATTTGTTTAGCATCCTACTGATACGCGTTCTGTTTGATGCGTTTTGAGTCATGGCTCCAAAGAAAGATTAAGTTAAACTTGGGTTTATTATTGAGTATATAATGAGCTCGTAGAATGCTACCACAGACTAATACCGCCCGTGGTAGGTATAGCTCTCCCTAATGTGTGAGGAATCGTGTGTTTGTGTTTGTGTGTGTGTGTGTTTATTAACAAACGTTGATTGAGCGGGAATCAGTTCGCATAAAAACAATATCTATGTAAACAAAAGACATAGACTGCTGGTTGTTTACTAGTAACCATATATTTTTTCCCCTACGAACTGAATATAAGGGTACCATGTCACGTTACGTTACCAGATAAACTTTGCAGGAAGAAGTTTCTACCGGACTTTTCTTTACTTTGTTAAGTCGTCCAGTTCTGGGACGTAAACAACTTAGCACCAAACTGCTCTAGGATTTATTAGAACATCCTCCGCGTCTGTCCTCTCTCCCTTGAGCGAAGAATCCGAACCGACTTGCACCAGTTCATCCCTTTGTGTAAAATGACACTGAACCGAGTGTCCCCCTTATAAAACCAGGTAAAATGGCCAGCCAGACAGTCTGCTGCCGCTCTTAGCTGTTACACCAACATTTTATCCGAGTGACGAACAAGTTTACGAGAATTAAGCAACCAAAATCGAAATCCTTAAAAATGTTTTTGAGTGGAACTAAAACCAAGTTGTCACATTAAACCATTGCTCAATTTTGTGTTAAATTTAACTATTTTTTGTACAAAATACCTGTCGATTACTTACAGTGAAATACAAGTGTACTGAATCTTAAATAATAAAGACTGTATCACAATAATATATTTGTGTTAAAAAAAAATCGAAACGCCTGATAGTTTTCCGCCCGCAAAACGCTCATCGAATCTGTTCAGGGGTTAAAACAAATATGGCTTCAAGTTTAAACTTCGGTTTAATCAGTGTTTTCCTGACTATCATGTTTTTTAATCCATGTAAGTATGAGTTTGAGTTACCCTAGTATAGCTTTATTAACTGCCTCAGCACTGGCCACCTCTTTCTAATGATACTATGCCTAACTGTAAATCCTATTTTATCCAACCAAACCATACAAAACTTTTTTAATCATATGTATAATTTTATAAATTTCATAAATACTACCTATTTCATTGTATTACTACAAAACAAAATAACATTTCTTATTTGCTGCAAAGAAAACCACAGGCGTTATTGCAAAAAGTCCCTTTTTACGGAATCATCATTTGCTCTTGACAAAACAACAGGCGCTAACGCAATATATCTCAATATTTTTCAGGTGAATCAATAAAATGCTTCTCATGCAACAGCGCGAATAACTCTGCCTGCCTGGACCTAGCGCTTGGCAGGATGAAAACGGTGGTGCCCATCATGGACTGCGGGAAGTCTCTCCCGGAGGTTCTGGCGAAGGAATTCTTCTGCAGGAAGATGATTCAAACTAGTGAGTACCTTTTTAGTTATTTTTTCTATACTTTCTACCGTTTACGATTTATAGCGAAAAAACTGTAAAATCAAGATTTTCTCCTTAATTTAAGCGTGAAGATAATTATGTTGTACTCGTATGTTATTATCATTAAATAATGTGTCAATTTTACATCTTTGGTATGAGCGTACTTCCAAATTAACTTAGTATTGTTTCTGAATCAACTGCTTACTTTAATTGTCATTTGAAAACACGACCTAACAATTTGTAATTTCTATATTTGACTTTTATTACTTGTGCTTTTGTTTTGTAAAATTTAACTGAATCCTCAAATGCTAAATACAATATAATATATAATTAATACGGGTCCTGAAAACCTGAATTAAATAAAGGCATTAATTATTTTATTTTTGTAATAATAATAGGGCTTGCCTGCCTCGCAGTCAAACGTTAGAAACACAATGTACGCATTGTATGAGTAGTTAGATCTCTACGTCTAAATTATCAGCCCACAGGTTCAATTGTGGAAGCTATCTGCCAACAATCATCGCTGGTCCATGGTCACTCTGTTAACATGTGATTCACTAACTTCGAACATTCAAACATTTTTACAGCTACTGACTGTTCTTCGAATGGTAGACCTCGCGAACAAAAATAATATTTTAATATTTTACGCTAAGCACAGATTCGATAGTTAATTTCAAACAATAAATTGCAGGAAAAAAACAGTTTTATTGTTGACCAATTTAACATAAAGAAAAACAATGTAAAGTTTTATAAAAATTCAAATATTTATTTCTATTTAATTTATTGTTTTCACATCATAGTTATCATTATAAATCATAGTTATCAATGCTCAAAATTTTAATTCTTTCTTATTTTTATTTTTCTATGAGCTAAGTAGCTAAGCTCTGGTTTCGAGAGTTTTCAAGCCGCCCGAAGGTTCTCTGACTTGGCTTAACGACTGCTTGTTCTAAGACTAACAGCCGGCTTATCTGCTGCTTTAACTTTTTTCCAATCCAATCCAATGGATGCAGAGAAGATTCGCTCTCTGCGCTCGCTATCGCGCTCGGATGCAGCTGTATCTCCGTGTAACTATTGTTAATGAACGCGACTAAATTGTTAACGACACTCGTTTGATTAACAGTGCGTGCGTGGACTTATTCTGGATAACTACATACATACTTTACTTGCTGGTAGAGCTTTTTAGAAATCAAAGAGAAGCAGGTTAGCGTGGTATGGGCATGTGATGCGTAGGGAGGAGATGCATGTTAGTAGAAGATGTATGGAAATGGTATAGTGCATCCTTGCACTACCAGTTCAGAAGGGCAAGAGGCCGATAGAAGAAGACATGGATGGAGTGTCTAAATGAGGACAAGAAAGAGAAAGAAGTGAGTGTGGTGACGACGGCTGATAAAGGAGCAGTAAGTTGCAGTAAGAAATATAATTTATTGTAGTACGAAAGTTATTTCTTACTTTCGTACTATACTTTCGTGTAAACCATCCATACTAATATTATAATTATTCGAAAATGTTTGTGTAAGCGTAAATGTTTGTAACTTCTTGACGCTCAAACGGCTGATTCTGATGAATTTTGGTGTGAACTACTTTTTATTCCGAAAACATTTGTGGTTCCCGTAAAATACGCAAATAACTTCAAAATCAATTTTTACCCCTTCACGCTCCAAACGGCTGGACTGATTTTGATTACTATGAAGATAGTTTATTCCTTAGATTAACACATAGGTTACTTTTTACCCCGGGTTAACTTCTTTTGTCCCGGATTAACGCGGGTAACACTGCGGGGTGCAGCTAGTATACATATCACATGTAAACACGTACCTCTGCCCGCCCTATTCTTCTTTAATTCTTTATTGCTTTCTTCTCTTTTTACTTCTATAAACGATGACCTCTTTGACGCCCTCGTTGACGTAATGGTTACCATACCGGACTGCCAATCAGCAGGTTCTGCATTCGATTCCCGGCACGGCCAACATCTTTTTGCTTAACTCAATTTGTTGGCTGTGGGTCTGGGTGTTAAATAAAATATGTATCCATAGTATGTATCTATATAAAAATACGCATGTACCTATGTCGTATATCAGTTGTGTTAGCTACCACAACACAAACTTGGTTTGGTTACGAAGTACAAGTTATTATTCTGTGGTTTGGTAGAATTGGTTCAGTTAACCAACCGTGTGTGAAATGTGTCCTAATATTTATATTTATTGAGACTTATTAATGTTCTATTTTGTTTCCAGTCATCCACGCGGATCGAAGCCCCGAGGTCCGCATCACTCGCGGCTGTGGCTGGGTGAAACACAAACGCGCTTGTTATAAGGCTGACAACGCTGGTAAACTGGAGACGGTGTGTCAGTGCTTCGGAGACATGTGTAATGCTGCCGTGACGCCAGGGGGAGTCAGACTGGCGGTGCTGGGTGCCGTGTGTGTGCTGCTCGCCGGGTGCTGGAGGTGGAAGATAGCTTTATGAGGGGAATAAAGATGTCTTAAACAAAATAACGCAATTTTTTACTGACTTTCCTTCAAATACCCAGGAATATTGTGATTTTTAGGAGCCTTACTATATTTTTTATTGAAAAAAACTTTAGTTTGATCATAGCAATGAACTAGACTAGACAAAATGGGGTCTGCCTTGCCTCTACTCGCTAAATGCTGGAGGTGGAAGGAGGCTGTATGAGGGGAATAAAGATGTCTTAAGCAAAATAACGCAATTTTTTACTGACTTTCCTTCAAATACCCAGGAATATTGTGATTTTTAGGAGCTTTACTATATTTTTGATTAAAAAAACTTTAGTTTGATCATAGCATTAAGCTAGACTAAGCAAAAAGGCGTTAGCTTTTCCTCTACTCGCTGAGTGCTGGAAGTAGAAGGAGGCTATATGAGGGGAAAAAAGATGATTTAAATAAATAAGGATGTTTTTAGAGACGTTGCTTCAAAATGTCTAGGATTATTGTGATTCTTAGGAGTCTCTAAGATACTAAATCTTTTTAATAAAAAAAAAACCTAAGTTTGATCAAAGTAATATGCTAGATTAAGAAAAAAGGCGTTTGATATATAGCAGTTGATGCTGGTAAGCTGGAGACTGTGTAAAAAAATAACGTTGTTTTTTCTAACTTTGCTTCAAAATATTCAAAATTCAAAATGTTTTTATTCAAATTCACATGTACAATACAAACTTATTCACTAACCCTCAAACTGGACGCATTCGCACCCGTCCCATGGAGGCTAGTGCCTTCCAGTGAGATAAGTACATAAATAAAAATTTTAAGATTAATAAAAAGTGTCATTTTGAGACGTTCGTGGAAATAATTATACCTACCACCTAAATACCCAGGAATATTGTGATTTTTAGGAGCCTTACTATATTTTTGATAAAAATAAACTTAAGTTTAATCATAGCAAGAAGCTAGATTTGGTAAAAAGACGTTTTCCTTGCCTCTGCTCGCTGAGTGCTGGAGATGGAAGGAGGCTGTATGAGGATAATAAAGATGTTTTAAAAAAAACCTATTGTTTACTGACTTTGTTTCAAAATGTCCAGGATTATTGTGATTCTTTGAAATCTTACTATCGTTTTGATAAAAAAAGTTTGATCATAGCAATAAGCTACACTATGAATAAGGTATTTTTTTACTGACGTCCGAAATGTCCAATAATATTGTGATTTATAAGGTTCCGTACCTGAAAGTTAAAAACAGGACCCTATTACAAAGCCACCGCTGTCTGTCTGTCACCAAGCTATATATCGGAAACCTTGATAGTTAGAAGGTTCAAATTTTCATAGGGGACTCCCTTACAACAAACGATTTGCACTTGGCAATTATTACGAGTCTTACTATGTTTTTAATTAAAAAAATATATAAGTTTGGCCATAGGCTAAATTAAGCCTAAAGAACTTCGACTCGAAATGCCTTTCGGCAAGAAATCGGTTGAGAGAAAGAATCACCTTGTACTTTGCAGTATTTGTCAGCAAACAGACGTTCTGCGTAATTTATTAGTTGACATGCAAATTTGTATTGTTACATGAAAAACTTGCACAATAAAGACTGTACAATAACAGCGTTTTGGACAAAATAAGCGAAATTATTTTAAATCTTTTGAAGAATCCGTATTCATTATGCATGACTGTTTTGTTCGATACATTTGTATTTAAGAAATTGTATAGACGTAGAAAATGTTTTCAACAATTACAATACAATAAATATAAAGAGAATTATATACAAGCCGCTTACTTACATAACTAAACGTATTAGTAATATAATTTATTGTAAAGTTTTAAATATACGTTGTATTACCAATTCATCTTCTTTTCTTCGTATGAGCTAAGTGGCCAAGCTCTGGTGTCGAGAGTTTTCAAGCCGCCCGAAGGCCTCTGACTTGGCTTAACGACTGCTTGTACTGTGAAAATGCCGCCCAGATGAAAATTTAAAACGACAGTCTTGTGCATATACCCATCCAAACAGCATCCGGATCGACCGTTGCTTAGCTTCGATGATCGCGTCAGATCACCTTAGCTAGCCGAGCTGCAGGCACTACTATTGTCAATAAAGGATTTAATTTCAAATTACTTATGTATATCAAAGACTAAGTTAAAGACTTATAAATGTTATTATACAAACGTATTTTAGAAATCTGGATGAGATCGTTTTCAGCGTTACCTTAAACAGCTATTAAACTATGTTTTTTTGTTTATGTTACTTTATAACTACGTCATCAATGAACAATTTAAAAAAATATATTTAAAAGTTATACTTACCGAACAGTCTTTTATTAATCTTTTTGAAATTGTTTCAATATATGTAAATTTAAGTAGGGTCTTAAATTGTTTCTTGTTTTCTTGATATTTATCTGTATTTCTTTAAATACATCATTATACAATTTTGAAATATTCCGGTTCAGTGCCGTTACAGGTACGTATTAAGTAACATGTGATTACTCATTACATTCTAGCAATAGGCCGGTACTTCTATTTAAAATAACCGGTAAAGTGCGAGTCAATCTAGCGCAGGAAGGGTTCCGTACTAATAAAACGACAAATAATCGTGTTTATTGTATAAAATCCCACTCCCTAAATATTTATTTTATACAGTTTTTACCCGCAATGGAACGATGATGCTATATTTTGAATAAACCCCAAGTGAGCGGATTTTATGTGTATTTTTGTACAAATCTATCAATATTGCCATTTATCTCAAAAATGGTTTTGGAGTGGTTTTTAGCTACAAGGTGACAACCCACCCATCAGGCAGCATTGCAACTACAAGTACCTATGGAGCGACAACAGTCTGCCTCCATTTAGCAATGGGATATCCCCCCAGACAGATGTTGTGTCCGGAGACGGCCGTCCGACGGTCATGCATTGTAGCTTGGACCAGTCGTACGCGCGTTGAAAATACCGTTTGCGCGATTCAAGATAATCGCTCTGATTGGTAGCGGGCGATGAAGTGCGACAGAGAACCACATACCTATAAATTAAATATTGTATCACAGGTTTTTTAAAATGGAGCAACCAAAACACATATTCTGTGAAATTTTCACCGTCTGGCTATCACGGATCATAAGATATAGCCTGCCGACTGACAGCGGAGTAGGTATACCTTTTGGGAACGGAACCCCAAAATGTTTATGTCAAAATCATGGAAAATAAATAAAAAGTAATTGTGACAACCATAAACGTTGCTTTCTGAATAGGGACACGCTCTCAAACCGCCGCTATACAAGTTAAACCTATTGAAAACAGTCCGGCCGAGCCGCTCGCAGATTAACCTCGCTTCGACACTGACATAAACAAGTATTATATTCACTAAATATTAAAAAATATTCGTTATTTTTTGTTTAAAAACAAAATGGAAATGAACGCTCTGTCAGTTGTTTTCTTGGCGATCTGCGTGCGAGTTGGTAAGTCCATTGTTTTTAACATCTATGATTTTGATAAGGGCATAGGTAACAAATGAATAAATATATTAAAAATGTATTTATTTATTATCTTCCGAAACAGAAGACTTTTACTCGACATTTAACTGTGTTACCACCCTGATACCATGGTTACCATGACGGATTGCCAATCAGAGGATCCAGGGTCCGATTCCCGGCACGGCCAACATCTTTGACGAACTAAATTTGTTGGCTGTCGGTCTGAGTGTTAAATTTGTATCGATATAAGGTATTAATGTATGTATATATGTAGTATATTAGTTGTGTTAGCAACCATAATACAAACTAGAAATGGTTTAGTACCTATGGGGCCGACCAGCCATGTGTGAAATGTGTCAAAAAAATGTTCACGTCACTTAAAAAACTTACTTATTAAAATAACTATACGAACGCAAAAAACAACTAAATCAGACTCCCTGAGCTCCCCGTGCTCCACCGAAGGTCCCCAAAATGCTAGCTGCATTACCCCTCTGGATTGCCAAGGAAAGTCTCTGTCAAAAACCACCCAGGCTATTTAATATCCAGTAACACAAAATAAATGCCATCTGTCCCCCAGCCTCTTCGATCCACTGCTATGAGTGCAACAGCGCGAACAACTCCATGTGCTTGGAGCCGACTCTGTATGACCAGGAGACGCTGCTGAGATTCCTGCCCATCACCTCGTGCGGGAGTGCAGTCTACTCCGCCGACCAGAACAGCTTCTTCTGCAGGAAGATCGTGCAGACCAGTGAGTGATCTTCCATTTTGATGACTAGAGGAAAATCTTCAATAACGTACGTACATACGCAACCTGGCTAGCTGTTTCCACCAAGCTGTTTGTTCAGTCGGCAGTCCCCTTGAGAGTCAGTCATTCTAGACTAGGCATGTTCCATCTTAGGCCGGAGTGTCACTAACTCATATCACCATTCACCACCATTCATTGGATACCTTTATGCATTGGAAACTCAATCTCATTGGCAAGGATCAAACCCACGCCCTATGTAACGTACGGTGACTGAGCTGTCGTCTCTTCACATTTATAATGAAGCATCGGGCCAGTAGGTTAATATTAACTCCTTGAACTGTTAACATTGATAACTCGCAATATAAAGCGTGATAAGAATATATTTATGAAATACTCTTTGTTTACAAACTCGCATAAACTGCATGATCTCAGCCAAGTGCATTCAAAGGTTATCTAACGTGTAATAAAATGTGATTCGGATTATCATCCACGGACAACAGAAAAAAAACTGTATAGTAATGAAAAGTAGAATGCTATAGACCAATGAGCTAGCATTTCAAACTTTTATAGGTAAAAATGATGTTTTTTGAGTTTTGATAGCGTATTATTTATATGATAATACGAAAGTTACATAGAAAACCATCTACAAACGATTTGAAACTATTTTTATATCTGCACTAGCGTCCCGTATGTTCTAAAGGGCATATTTTAGACTGCTCTTGAATTCTTTTTAAATTTTATTGGTTTTTAACTGACAAAAAATTGTATACAGCCTTGTGTAAAATAGCTAAATAATTTATTTTATTTATTTATTAATCCACTACGTTGGCCAAAAGCGGGTTAGCGGATGACACTCGTTATGTTGTAGTCCTCAAAACTGTCAGTTTCCTCACAATGTTTTCTTCACCGTACAGCGAGTGCAAATCCACACATAACTTGAAAAAAAAACAAGTCATTGGTGTATGTCTGAGATCGAACTAGAGGCCGTCTGAAAAATAGCAGACGTTTTCCCATCGAGCCACACCCGGATTTTTCTCGGTCATAATGAAGCTTTCCAACAGTGAAATAATTTTTCAAATCAGTTCAGTAGTTTCAGAGTCTATTCGATTTAAACAAATTCTATTTCAATCAAGGCCTCTTTGTGTTATTGGTATAAATCTTATATATAAAATTTCCGTGTCACAGTGTTTGTTACCGTACTCCTCCGAAACGGCTTGACCGATTTATTCCAAATTTTATATGTGTATTCAGTAGGTCTGAGAATCGGCTACTGTATATTTAGAAATCATTATTAAGGCAAAACAACGTTTGCCGGGTCAGCTAGTCATATTATGTACTTTGCACCGCAATAGATTCGACATGTGACAAATAAGCGTATATCCTCTCCATCCGGCGTGACCGAGAGTTCTAGGCCTTTTCGTCACGGAAAAAACCATTATGTATGTACCTATGTATACGCCATTATATAGTGCTGCCCATCGCTCGCAGTGATGGAACAAACTAGACGCCGTTTCTGAAAAAACAGGACATAATTAAAAATAGTAAAAGTGAACAATAATTTAATATTTAATATCTTTTAGTTTTCCATTAGTTTATTTTATTTATTTTCAGTACTTTCTTATATTTAAGTCTTTTTCTAATTGTTTGTATATTGTTATATAAATTGTACGTTTATGAAGTGATTTATTTATTGTTTTTATTTTTTATTTAATTAGTTATTGTACAAATGTTTCCTATTTAGCGCTAATGTGTTAATTTAAAGAATGTAGCGCTCTAGACTCTATTTCCCTTTAATGCTATATTTTAAGTAATAAATAAATTTAAATTCTCTTCTTTTTAAATTTAATTTCTTGTAAAAAGCGTAAGCAAAGTATGATTTTTAATTTCAATCACAGTGAATAAAAACTTCATGAGGAATCCATAGCTTGGTTGGTAGTAGAGCATTTTCTAGTGCTCGCTTGCAACCAGAGTCTCAAAAAAAGCCAGTCAGACCTTATTGGTCTGTGGTACATAAGACCACTTCTTTTTTTATCCTTGATAGGTTTACGTTTGACTACAGTTTGCCTGATGTTAAGCTGTGCTGTAGTTTACGATGTGGCACGCTTACCTAGAAGATACCTATGTATTAACTCTACTTTTGAAGACCCCCGAATGAATACCTCTCAGGAAACAGAGACTCAGGTAGAGAGTTCCAAAGCTTCGCTGTCCTCACCATAAAGGTAGACGCAAAGCGCTGTCCACACAGACCTACTGCGAATGGCTTTTTTTGAGACTCTGCTAGCTGGTTATCTACTAGCCAATAGGTACGCGCCAAAAATTACAAACGAAGCATGCTCCACATTCGACTGATTCGTGGCATTATCCGACTTACTGATCGAATGATTATGGTTGGAATGGAACTGGGTTTTATTATTTTAAACTCCTATTTTTTTCTCTCCCCAGTCTTCCACAAAGGCTACGAACCAGACGTGCGAGTGACGCGTGGCTGCGGCTGGGTGCGACACGACCGGGACTGCTACAAGGCTGACAATGAGGACCACCTTGAGACTGTATGTCAGTGCTTTAATGACGGCTGTAATGCTGCCACCGGCCTAAGAGCTGTCGCTCTAACGCTAGCTACTGCGCTTGCTATCAAGATAATGCTGGTTTGACGACTTTTCTAGCAAAATTACTATAAAATTAATGTATACTTAATAAACTTTGTACTTAATTAAATTATGAGTTTCATTACCATGTTAACAGTAGGAATAAATTAACCAAGTTTGACATTGGGTGCAACAGCAAAGGCTGACAAGCAGGACCACTAAAGACTGTATATCTGTGCTTCAATGACGGCTGTAATGCTGCCACCGGTCTGAGAGCTGTCACTCTAACGCTAGCTACTGCGCTTGGTATCAAGATCATGCTGTTTTGACGTCTCTCTGGCAAAATAACTATAAAATAAATGTATGCTTAATAAACTGCTGTAATGCTGCAAGTGGCCTGAGAGCTGTCGCTCTAACGCTAGCTACTGCGTTAGCTATCAAGATCATGCTGTTTTGACGTCGTTTGTGGCTAAATTTAAGAAAGAACAATTTTATCACCTTAAAATAAAATGTAAACTTAATAAACTTTGAACTTAATTAAATTATGAGTTTCATTACCATGTAGATAGGGAATAAATTAACCAATTTTGATATTGGGTGCAACAGCAAAGGCTGACAACGAGGACCAACTAGAGACTATATGTCAGTGCTTCAATAACGGCTGTAATGCTGCCACCGGTCTGAGAGCTGTCGCTCTAGTAGCTAACGCTAGCTACTGCGTTAGCTATCAAGATCATGCTGGTTTGACGACTTTCCTGGCTAAATTGCTTAAAACTAAAATGTGTAAGAATAAACTTTGTACTTAATTAAATAATGCGTTTCATTACCAACCCGCCCCCTTCCACTATCGGACGAGCAGGGAAACGCCAAGGCGGCATCGGTTTACGGTTGAGGTGCCCAAGGCACGCACAAAGCGTTTTGCCTCCACCTTTGTTGTCCGAACCGCCAAACTTTGGAATTCCTTGCCAAATTCCCTGTTCCCCAATGACTACAATCTAGCGATTTTCAAAGCGAGAGTGAACCGGTTCCTTCTAGGTAAGCGCGATCCACCGTAGACCTCAATATCACTTACCATCAGGTGAATTGTGGTCAAGCGCTGACCTATTCAGAGTAAAAAAAAAAAAAAAAAAAAAAAAAAAAAAACTAAAAGGAGAATTAACTACTAATTTCGACCTTGAGTGACAATGCTGAACAACACACAGAATGTCATAATGCTGACAATGAGGACCACTCAGAGAGAGACCTTGTGCGTAAGTGACGAGTGTTGACGACTTTTCTGGTTAAATAAATATATTTTATGTATTAAATATATATTTGTACTTAAGCAGTAATGTTGCTGGCTAACAATCACCCTCAAGTTGAGAAATCTGTCGCCGAGCGCCTAACAGTGTGTTCCAGCAACCTCCTTGATAGCCAGTTACTCGAGACTAGACATGCTCTATATTAGGCCAAAGTGTCGCTAATTCATGTGATTACGAACTATGCTGGTCAAATGCTAGGAGTTAAGAAAAGTTAGTAAATGTTTTATTACCATCTCAAAGGCAAATAGCAATACGCTTTGATGTCTATTTGTATAAAATTTAATTAGTTAGTTCTCGAGGTATGAATCCTTAGAGTTACGATAACGACGGGACAAACAAAGAAATAAAAAAAGTGTTCACAATCGAAACGGCTTTATTTACCGATTTTTACCAAATTTTATATGCATATTCAGTACGTATGAGAACTACTATCTATTTTTTAAGGCAAAACAACGTTTGCCGGGTCAGCTAGTTAACGGTTTAGTTCTCCGATGGTATTGTTTATTTTTGTTTCTTTTTATTACGTATCTATCAATAATGTAGATAAATAAGAGAAGTTATAACTTACACTCACATAGGTAAGCTAGTTTTGGTCATTTGATTATTTATTTTATTATACAAATATAATAACAATGTCATTCACTGACATTAAAGTCAAGTAAGTATTTGATTAACATAAATAAATAAAAAATAAGTCTCATTATATTTTATCAAAGTAAATCAAATACTTACGTAAACTAAGATCAAGATATTTGAGTGTATAGGTATAGCGCCTGTCACTTTATAAATAGTAATTACAGCGCCATCTATGTTCGTTTCATCGAGTTACATGTCTCCTGTGAGCCTACGCCAAACCAAGAGCGAACACACCTTTCTATGTTACGGTAAGGTCAGGAAATTAGGAATGGAATAATCATTATTTTGTCAAAATAAAACGTAAGAATAGTACGAGAAAATTGTTCAAATACAAATACAAATTTATTTATACTTCGTGAAAGTATAACACAGTGAAAATAAAACAAACCTTTTACAAAATGTTCACAAATCTTCATTACATGTTTATAATAACTTATTTAGGTACTATAATAATGATGGTAAAGAAAGTTCTTTCAATAATACATGACAAGTGACGATTATTCTAGGCAGATTGCCAAGATTTGATAAACTGTTGCTTTATTTTGGCAAGGTACAGTACGTCAGGTTGGCCGAGTGGTCTAAGGCGCCAGATTTAAGCTCTGGTTCCCGAGAGGGAGCGTGGGTTCGAACCCCACACCTGACAAACGATTAATGCTCTTTTTGCCTTCTGTTATTTTTTGTTTTTTTTTTAGTTGTTAAATTATTATTTTTACTTCACAAAAAATATTCTTATTCTCAAAATAATAAGGGAAACATTAAAAATTTATCTATACTTGACAAACAATTTATACTCTTTGCCTCTTGTATTATTTTTTAACCGACTTCAAAAAAGGAGGAGGTTATATATTCGACTGTATGTATTATTTTATTTTTTTTATTAGAAAAGTTATACGATTTATGCTCTTTTTGCCTTTTGTTATTTTTAGTTTTTTTAAGTTATGTTGGATTATTTTTAATTCCCAAAAAATATTTTTATTCTCAAAATAACAAGTGAAACATTAAACATTTATATCTGACAAACAATTTATAATCTTTGCCTTTTGTATTATTTTTTATCAGAAAAGTTATGTTGGATTTATTTTTATTTCACCAAAAAATATTTTTAATCTCAAAATGACAAGTAAAAAATAAAAAATTGGAAAACCTACTTCAATTTAAAAAAATACTTAACCATTTTCGCAAAAAAAATATGTGACCATTCGGGAAGAAGGTATAAACTGTTTTACTTTATTAATCGACTTCAAGAAAAGAGGTTTTCATATTCGACTGTATATTTTTTTGTGTTAGTTACCTCATAAGGCCGTCATTTATTAACCGGTTTATTATAATTATTTTTTTATTTTAAATTATTATTTATTGTAATGGATAATATGTTTAAGTTAACGGCTCGTTTGGACGACAGGCTTAATTTTGTATTTTTTTTTAGGAATACCAATTGTAAATGGTTTTAATGTACTCTTAATTGCACTTTATTATTCTTAAGTTATATATATTAACATGAAAATAAATTCTTCTGTTCCAAAAAAAAAACAGTTAAAATGTTATGTTACCACCTTTTTATTTAAAAGACAAGGCGAGCCGCTCATTTAACTGATGGTAAGCAGCGTTGACATTCCAGTGATATGAAATAGCATAGTTTTTTTTTTAATACAATTATTTGTGTTTATCATTCACGCCACGCCATTAACTGTGTTACAATCAAATAAATATACCAGAAATCGTAGTTAAAATATGTTATTAACTTTATTTTTAATGACAAAAAATACAGTTTTTGGTTATTATTTTTTGTCTTGAATAAAAAGTAGTTTATTACTTTTATTTCAAGGTTAGTTTCGCTTTAGGATTCGAGTTTCATCATTTGTTCAAATTACTTATCTAGTTAAAGAATAAACGTAAAAAATAATAAGAAAGGAATTAAAAAGGAAAAGGAAACTTCTAGAGAGCCATCTGGTTTCTTCCACCCATCTGTTTGTAAACTGCGCAATAAGCAAATTTATCTGCAGTTATATAAACAAACAAATCTCTTTGGAAAACTACCAATATGGATCTGCTTCGTTATCAGTACAATATTAACTTTACATTCAAAACACCCTTAAATCGACGCAATAGAGTCTATAATAGAATGCGATTAATTCGCATCTGGTTTATTTTGTTTTTGACACACATGTGTAGATTTCACAGATTGTGTTGTGATTACGCACACATACAAGCGTTGCGTAGATGTGTGCGAGGTGAACTACTTTTTGCGTATTTGTGGACGGATGGTTGATAAATACATTTATTCAAGGAATTAACGAATAAATAATTAACAAACGAATAAAACAATAAATAATTAAGGTAATTAATGAAATAACTATCACTTTCCATATTAAAACATAAAACTTAGAGCTGACAGAAGTAGACATTAACAATTTTACCAATACAAATATTATCAAACAAAGATTTTTTGGAAATTCATAAAAAGAAACTTCATAAAAAGAAGATTTTATTAGTTATGTTAAAACAAGTACTGATTACATGTTTGGATAAATAATTAATGTAAAACTTTATAATATCATCTAAAAAATCAGTGCCAGTGGGAAGAGTACCCAAAATGCCAGACTCGTTCCCTCTTTATATAGCAACACTAATACGCTTTATTTATTTATTTCTCAAACAAGAAATAGATTTTTTTTAGTATTGGAAATTAGCAAAACGAAATCGATACTTCTAGGCACATTTGGTCTCACCTCGACAATCAGACCAGGTTAGGTCAGGTTTCTTAGGAAAAATAATACAAGTACACATTTAAATACTAACTCTTTCATATTCTGTGGTCTCTACGAATATCTAACAGTACAGGCGCCACTGACCTTGCCTAGGAAACTATTGATTTTTTTCTATTTTTGTCAATGAGTCACGTCCAGGTGAAATGCGTCACGTTATACCTCGCCTGTTACTTAGCTAAGTGGTAAGGCAGGGGAAATTGATTACCATAAGGTAACGACATAATGTTCGTAAAACACCTGACATGTGATATTGGAATTGCTCAATTACTTAGTAAAACTATTTAGTAAAACGTACTCCAGTATATGTACATTTGGGAATTGTATATGATTAGGGTCGCCGACCGTTCTGATTATTTTTTCAGGAAATTTTCTAGTTTTGTAGTATAGGTACTACCTTCTTTTTGGTTAACGAGGGGGAATTCTTCGACAAGATACCTGGCTACGATGGGGCGCAGCCAGGTTATGTGGGATTTGTACCCACTAAAACCCCCCCGGTGACCTGCCTCTGTGCTTAACGGAGGTCTCCGGGTTCTTCCGGGAAACACTCCGAAGACCTCCTTGCACTGCGCTGTGGCCCTTCCCGGATTATTTCGCGACGCCGTCGACTTTCAACCCGGACTCGATGGAGCGGGTGTCGGAACCCCATCTCCGAGCACCTTCGAGTCTGATGCCTCTTTTAGTCGCCTCTTACGACAGGCAGGGGCAATTCCGCAGCCTTATTCTTTCACCCAGGCTGCAGGGTTATTAAGTACCTAGATATAAATTACATTTCAGTTAGGTATTTTCTGTGCCTAGGTATCTACACAGGTTCATGTACCCACACATGTGATGTACACAGATAAAACCTCGTATTAAGTGGGCACGTGCGTTATCGTTATCATACCATTCGTGCTGAACACGTGAGTCGGTGTTGCCATGTGTTAATGGGAATAGCAGGCCATTACTGTTTACTCAGTTATGTTTTAATTGGTATACTGATTATACCAGTGAGTTCAGGTTTATTTGTAACTAACACTAACATAACATATGACGACCTCGTTGGCGTAAAGGTTACCATGCCGGTCTGCTAATCAGAAGGTTCCGGGCTCGATTCCCGGCCCGGTCAACATCTTTGTGCTTGACTAAATTTGTTGGCTGTGGATCTGGGTGTTTAATATGTATTTATATATAATATGTATGTATGTATGTATATGTAGTATATCAGTTGTGTTAGCAACCATAATACGAGCTAGAAATGGTTCAGTATGGGGCTAACCAGCCGTGTGTGAACGTGAAAAAATAATAATTAATAAGTGTTTTAGATCAAAAAACTTGCTGCTCCATAAGACATTGTGTCTATTTTTGGACCATTCATAAAGTCTAGAATTTTAAAGTGGTATTTTGATATTACGTTATATTGAAAGTCCAGGCTGTTTGACTTAGATACAAACCTTATTAATAAACAAAGAGGCACAAAGACTCTTGGGTGCTTTGAAAACTCTTGACACCAGTGCCAGGCCACACAGCTCAACAATACGAAATGAACAAAAAGTATTTTAGCCACGGTTCGAGATTTTCCAAATTCATATAACAAAAATGCTTTGGACCTATGGTCTGGTCGAAGACTTAGTAAATGAGTTCCATTAGACCCTTTTAGGCACGGAACCCCAAAGAGGTGTTCCAAATCACTCTAAACTTTACATTGTAACAGAAAACACACAAAAACACAGAATTTTATTGGCCATACAATAAAATTCTGTATTTCTGTGAGTTAATAACATACGTTAATGAAACCTTTTAGATACAATGGAAACCTCAAGACTTTACCAATAACCCTGTTTAGCCATATTTGTACATATATATAGCTATACATATGTATATACACATAGTAGGTAGGTACATGTTGTTGGTAACTGAAGGAAACCCTTTCAACGTTGAACAAAGTTGCTTTACTAGATGAGGTGACTCTTAAAAAGCTTTACAATAAAAGGCTGGCAATATCAAAAAACCTTGTAAAGAAATTACCAAGTTTTGGACATAGAGAGAACAGACTTGTGTTTTACACATTAATTACGTCCTCGTCAACATGACTCATAGTAAACCTATGTGTAATATTAGGTAACTGAGGCTCGTCACTGCATTACCATACTAACCTTAAATTCATAGAATTACTTCTACGTACTTACCATATTTCACATGAATAAACATAAACATTACGTTTTGCATGTGAGCGTTTTGTTTTGACGCTCGCACGCACACTAAAATCCCCACACGCACACTACCAAACATAGATACGAATCAACACAAGTAACTGAATAACTGTCTACGCACACATTGACACGGCTGCGTATTTTTCTCGAGAGTGAATGACGCATGAGACGCGAGGAGGAAGGGGGGCGGGGATGGAAGCAATGCACGGTTTATATAGGACGCGCAAACGCAAACCAAACCAGTTAACTTCCAGAAGTAAACGCAGTCACACCTCTCAGAGGACAATAAGAGAACTTCGCCCGGCCAAGGCCCAATATGGGTACGTTGACTACCCTATACTCGCGTACATGGGTTTATTTTCCAGCTTGTGCACGTGCTTTCATCAAACCATTTGTTTTATAAACGATATTATCACCACATTTGTTTTGTTTGCTCATTTCCTTCCTTCCGCGTTTATGCAAATTCAAATCCATTTTGTTGTTCCGTCGACATTTTATTTCGTATCACAGTTTTGCAAATTCATTGCCTTTCGAAGTTTAGCCGATGTTACTATCTCAAGACAGTTCGAACGATAAATCGCATTCATTTATCTTAACACTTCAATTAATGTGCAGATATGTTTTTATCGATGCCCATGTATTTGTTTACAATAATACTTATAAAATACTTAAAAGCTATTCGTCATCTTCTGATAATGTCTAACCTTACTGGGTGTATCCAGATCGATGCGCGCCATGTACTTGCTTCCAAGGCAACTGCGTCACTAGTGGTCGCGTGATCCACTTTAAATAATTCAATTATTGTCCCCTTATATTATTGCTGGTCTTTCTAATACTTATTACAGTTTTAAACTGATGGATTGGTTAGCTATGAAACTTCCTTCAACTTTTGTTTGTTGGCTCAATGAGAAGCGTTAATTTTGCGCCGAATTATGAAACTTCTTACACCATCTTTTGAAAATTGATATTTGACATCAATACGCCTATTGTATTATTGACAAAAGATTTATATTCTTCGAAAAATATACTAGTCGACATTTCTTGGAGCATTCTAACTCCATTCCCTATTTCTCCCTATTTTGTCTCAATCCTTTGAGAATTTATATATTGGACCTATTGTAATCTAAGGCTTTTAGTAATCCTTCCAGTTTGATGTTTTAGTGAAGTACCCATGTCCTTTGATATACCTTCATCCAAAGAGATCATCGCTCTTGATCGTAAGGAGAGCTATAAATAACGGGCAAAATGTCTGAATTTTGGAGGCCAGACTGGAAACAGATACCCAGAGTCTGGCTTAAAGCCATATTTTACTTTTATAGCCCAATCTGACGCACTTCGTCTGCATACTGATTCAGTGCGCATGGTTTCCGATCTAAAAATAACGTGAAACGTCGCAACGGAAAGTCATTGTCCATTTTCGGGACATGGCTTACGGTTTGTGATCAAATTAATGAGTCACTTTGAACTATGTATTGTTTTCCCCAACGACGTCATCACGTAATGACGGTTAGGTATGCGCATTGTTACTTAGTAATTAAAAAACCCTGGAGTAACTTTTGTGAAATCGAGTACGGTCATATATTAGTAGTATTTTTTATTGTAGTATTTTTTCGTCTCTAAGATTTTTTATAGCTAATGATTTGTTTTTCCTTGTATTTCAGATACGTTAAATATAAAACCGTTAAGTAAGGACAAAGAGTGGTCTCCGGACGCGCCGTCCGGCGTGGAGGCCACTGGGGTCGCAGGATCGTACGGCCAGGGCCCCGCCGTGCCTCTCGCCTCCACCTCGAGCGAGGAGCGCGCCATACGCCGCGTTATGGGCCGCTGGGGCGCCGAGTGGTTGAGCTGACTCAGCTCAGACAGCAAGCTCGCCGCCGGCCCGCAATGGCCGGCGGACCACCCCCTGCCGCCGCCGCGCTGGGGGGCCGCTCGCCCGGCTTTGCACCTCTCCCTCAAGAAATACGAGGAGCTGGTCGCCAAAGCCGAGGCGCTGTTGAGCCGTCTCGTCGTCTCCGAACACTACGACTCGGTCAACAACTTCATGAGTCTGTATAACGCGTACATGGCATCACCGGACCAAACGTTGGCGGAGTACTTCCCCAAGTACAACCCGCCCATCCGCGCCCACAAGCACACCTGTGTCGGACTGGGCATGGAGGTGATGAAGCGTCTTAAGGTTTTAGAGGACGATTTCCCTGGAATCACTAAAGCTATGATGCTGGTATCGTGTGACGAGAACATTGAGAGCTTGGAGGACTACACCACATCCAGTCCGGGGCCGCAGGAGTTCCTCATCGAGACCGAGAAGGACCACGTCATGGTGGCGATGCACGTGAGAGTGGACGGGAGACCCGGTCTGTTCCTGTCGGACTTGGGCTACCACATCTCTCGAGTTGTCACCGTGATGGCTGACCGTTGCTATCCACATACTGGTAAGTTTAAATACCTAAACAAATTACTAATTAATTAGAGCTGCGTACTATCTTTCCATTAATCACTGACTAAATGCTCATATATATTTTTTTGTTATTTTCTAGGCTGGTTCACGCAGTCAGACGAGCCCCACTGCCGCAAGGAGTACAACTACAAGCTGTGTTCCTACAACAGCAACTACGTGGAGTGGCACGAGCGGGAGACGAGGGGTGCGGTCGTCAAGGAACGACTCTCCCTCATTTACGTCGCCAAGGCGTACCTCTCAGCTGTCAACGTCACTGAGAAGAGGAACCTGATTTGGGACTTGAAGTAAGATTTCCACTTTCAATTATTCTATCTCTACTGAGTTACTCGTAACTCAGATTTGTAACAGCGTTGTCTTTATAAAGAACCAGAGCTCAATTTCAAATTCACAGTTTATTTGTTATTTTTCATAATAACTACTTTTAATCTAGGGGGTCATTTTGACATGTTATTCGTTCATGGACTCTTTGGCATAATAATTATCATGTTAAGCTATGAAAACAAATAATTAAATAAACATATGTACGGGTAGAGGTATAGTTACCAGATAATATGTGTGCGTGTTATCTGATAACTTTCTCAAACATAAAATATTAATTGTTATCCAATATCGGTAAAGCGCCTTTAAGTTTTCCATCTATCAATGAACTTGATCTAATCGGGTGAACTAATCCATTTAAGATTTTGACAGTAAGATAAACAATCAGAAGATAAAAATTGATGACTGATAAAATATAAAAATATTTTTATCTCAAGATAAAGTCGTGATACGTATTAATAAAAAAATTATAAACTTTATTGGCGTATTACGTCTTCGTTTGCAATTAAACGTTGTTACGTTACGAGTAGAAGCATCGTGCTATCAACGTGACTGGATTGGCACATGTTCTTTACACGTTCCAGAAACTTTTGAGTTATTTGTAACTCTCCTGAATCGCAAATTTTGATTACGTCAAGCTATTACAATCTTAGAACATTTCGATGCCTGCACCGAGACAATAAGTTCACCAAATGAACAACAAAACATTGGAAGACCGATGTTTTACAACAATTAAAATTTAAAGAACACAGATCCTATTTTGATTAAAAAAATTAAGTATGTATCCTTTGGGAAAAAAATATTCGAAATAGTTTAATAAATGTCGTAGTCCTACGGGAACGAGCATAAAAAAGCATTGAGAGCCTTGATTAACATTGAATACTGCTAAAATAGTTATGCACTTGATAGATACTAATACTAAAATATATCTACCTAAAAAATATTTTTTTTTATTTACGACATCAATTAATTTATATATTATTCGTTGATTTATTTTATTATTCTTTTTGTTTTAATGTTTTGATTTTATACTATGACTTCAAAAAATTGACGAAATATTTTTTTTTGAATTGGAATTAAAAAACATCTGTATTATTGTTTCCAGGAGTCTCCTCGCCAGGAACCCCAAGGGCCACTTGCTCGCCGGTATCTACTTCCCGTTGAAGCCGAAGGACAATCAGTTCACCATGTTCTTCGATGGACCCAACGGGAAGACGAGAAAGAAGTACAAGTTCGAAACCTTCTTGGAACTCAGAAATGTAAGCACGAGTTTCTATTACTCCGAAAATAACAGTTCTAGTTGAAAACTTTTTACTCAATAAAAAAATATATTTGAATGCCCGCTTCCTCTTACTCTCACTTTAGTATGAGAGTAACTTTGAAATGTTTTCTTTATTGACTCGAGCTTTTTGTAATACTTACCTTTTAAATAATGAAGAAATATTTTTGTAAATAGTTTTGTAAAGGCCTGAAAATATGCAATAAAACACACATCATTTGCTAAATCGGATAAGTGACATTGATATCGTAATCCAAGTTTCAGATTTTCATAGTATAAAGGAATGTGCTAATAAATGATAACTCAAGTTTCTAGCAGTAATAAACTAATATGCTCCTTATTTCCCAGATACCAGACGAAATCGTCGACGAAGTAGAAGAGTGTAATGAGCAACTTCGGTTGAAAGATGGTGAACTCCTCTCCATCCTGAAGCGGCTGGCGACCATCATCACTGACCAAGAGTTCATGGCTGAGGTGCTCGATATCAACAACAAAGTCGTCCAACTCTCTGCGGGTCACTAAGCAATATCATCGAAAAAAGAATCAATCACGTATAATGTTAGCAAACAGAAAAAAACTGATATTCAAATCGACATAATAGTTTTAACTGTGTTGAATTAGGCAAGAGAAAAAACAAAAGCTTGCGAGTTAATTCCATAGACTATATACACACACGTAAATTCACATGTCTGAAAATTGATTATACTAACGTCAAAATTGACATACGGTTTTAGTGGAGCGCCTGGGGGTTTTCACCTCGGATTAGAGTTATAGTGAATGAATTAATATGATTGATATGGGATATTGTTTTTTAAACTATAAATTGCAATGTTTACCCAAAATTTTTTTGTGCACTTTATTTTTATTTTTTTTATACTAAAGTATTTACCATATATTAGGTCCTTACATATGAAATTGGCGTTTTGTATGGGAGGAACAAAAAGTCGAATATTTTTTAATATAATATATTTTATTAATCAAAGTATAAACCATTATTTTCTATGCACTTTTGCCATCTCATAGGTAGTTCATTGATCCCTTTACTAAAAAAACCAGTCGGACGGGAATCAATAAAATCTTTGAAGGCGATTTGGACTGCCCCATCGGAGTTGATTTTTTTCCCTTGCAAGAAGTTATCCAAATTTCGAAAAAAAATGGTAATCTGTTGGAGCAAGGTCCGGGGAGTACGGAGGATGTCTTAGACTTTCCAATTGATGCTCTTCTAATTTAGTAGCCGTCTTTTGCGCAGTGTGTGGTCTAGCGTTGTCGTGAAGCAGCAGTGGCGTGGAGCGATTGACCAGCCTAGGTTGTTTAGCCGCTAGCTTTTCCATCATGGTTTGCAATTGCTGACAATAGGCATCAGTCGTAATAGTCTGGCCAGATTTGAGAAAACTGTAATGAACAATACCGGCACTAGTCCACCAAACGCTTACAAGTAACTTTTTTGGGATTAATTTTCGCTTGGGGCAGGATTTGGCTGGCTGGCCAGGATCGTTTGATCCATTGCGCTGAGCGCTTCCGATTATCGTAAAGAATCCATTTTTCATCACAGGTAATGATTCTGTTTAAAATACCTTCATTATTGTGCCGGTTCAGTAATGTAACGCAGCAGTCGACGCGCGTTTGCCGGTTTGCTTCAGTCAATTCATGAGGTACCCACCTTTCAAGCTTTTTAATCTTCCCAATTTGTTTCAAGTGAATTAAAACAGTTTTATCACTAACATCGCAGCCTGCAGCTAACTCGGACGTGGTTTGCGATGGATCCGCTTCCACAATAGCCTTCAACTCTTGAACTTGACACTTGAGTCTCAGGCCGTCCACGGGGCTTGTTCTGCAGGTCGAAATTTCCAGAACGATAACGTTGGAACCAAAAACGAACTGTGTTTTCTTTTGCAACACGACCGCCATACACATCATTCACCCTTCTAGTTGTTTCCGCAGCACTAGTGCCACGGCGGAACTCGTACTCGTAAATAATGCGATATTTTAAGTTTTCCATTTTTTTATATTAGTGACGCAAACGGAAAAAACAGAAGAAAAAAAACAAATGAATGACGATAATCGAAGCACAAATACGTGAGTCTATAGCTGTACAAATTTTAATTTGGAATTCCTTACCAAAGAGGAGAAATTTGTGATTAAAGTGGTCAGTACGAAAAACGCCAATTTCATATGTAAGGACCTAATATATGGTCAAACATAACTTTTTGATAAAAAAAAAAAAAATTAAGTGCACCAAAAAATTTTGGGTAAACATTGCAATTTACAGTTTAAAAAACAATATCCCATATCAATCATATTAATTCATTCACTATAACTCTAATCCGAGGTTTTACGGTTTTGAATGCTCCAGGCACTCCACTATTTTAACTCTGTTGAATTCGGCAATCAAAAATAGCCATATCATTCGATTCATTAAAGAAAACATTTCATTGCTTTCTCTCCCTTGCAATCAAAGAATATGCAAGCGAGATGACGTCAACTTTTAAATATTTTCTTTATTGAATCGAGTTACATCAACAATGAAAAGATCTGAAGAATCGGATGATGCTATATAGCCTTTATGTCTTAGATGTAGGCACGTAGATATTCGCTAGCACTTTACACTAAGTAAGGACATTTCTAAAAGATTTATTAATATCATTTTATTCACTTCCCCTCTCATTTCATTTACTTAAGTATTCTCTTATTTTATTCACTCCACGCTCTCATTTTATTCACTTTAGTAAATATTTTATTTTATTCATTTTCTTAAGTAAATTATTTTATTTTATTAATTTTATTTGTCACTTAGCAAGAACATTAAATGTGTATTCAATTTCTCTTACAATGTTTTTTAGTAAATTAGTAAAAACCGTAGTTTTTGTCTTCGTAGTAAAATGTATTTGACGTAATTGTACCACGAGACGACGAGATGCAAACTCAATTGGCAATTAAAATTATAAAAAAATACTTTCTTTGTTTTATTGCTTACTTTAGGATCAAGCTTCTCGATTTACTTACAAATACGTTAGTGGCAATTAAGAACTTTGTGGCTGTTTGCTCAGGCACATAGCCTTATTGGAAAAGAGAAGAAGCATTTTAGATAATAAACATTTATTAAGGAGAGATACACATTTTTAAGTCATCGAATTATTAATACGTTATCGCACCAAATTTACTTCACACTATTTAAAATCATTAAGAATATCGAACATTTGGCTACCCTACGCCGATGTAGTTATCATACTATTATATAATATAGTGATGTGCTGATAAAAAAACTAGATTTATTCGTATTCTTCTAAATATAATATGACAATACATTGAAGGCTTGTTCATGTACGGAGAAATAAATATTTCTAATTTAATTTAAGCGCCATCTAGTTTTTTGTTAGCGAACTTCTAGACATTTTCTTGCCCTTCCGAGTGAAGCTAAAATCTTTTAAAACGTGTTTAATCCCACGATCACATAGGTCATCTAACTTCTAGACAGTTCAACGCCCTACAATATACATTGTCTCAATTATAATTGGTACGAAGTGCGTCTTAGTAAATTAACAAGATTTAATTATAAAATGATAGAATTTTATTTAATGGGTACTTAATGTATATGCGTTCCATAAGTTCTTAATCGAAATTACTACTTCGTTTTAATTAACGTCGTATTAGTTAATTATCGTGAAATAATAATCAAATGATAAAAAATTATTTAAAGAATACTTATCTAAATATGCGTTTCAAATATTGCTAATCCAAATTACTGCTCCCTTTGTTCTATAAGTCATTGTTATTCATCAATAAACTAATTCAAATTTGCATAGAAATTAACATGTTTAACGCAGTTTACTGCGTCGTGCGGTCGTGATTATTAAACACGTGACATAATAGTTGTTTATAGGGTAGCAAGCACGTGACAGAATTATATGTCACGCTCTATCAAATTGTAACACAATGGGCTTGGCAATGATGGTGTCACCATACAGTCTATGACTCGAGTCAATAAAAAACATTTTGTCTATGACTGCGAGTCAATAACAAAAACATTCGAAAGTTTGTCTTCTCTTTGCATAACCAAGAGTATGAGCTAGAAGAATTGTACTTCCAAATATTTTCTTTATTGATGATTGTTATAACTATATAAACATACGAAAGTAAATAGTCGTAAATTCTTTATCATCCCAAAACTGTCTGGGCTGGCCCGGCTTGAAAACTCTCAACACTAGATCTTGGCCACTTAGCTAATACAAAGGAAAGCAGAATAAGACAACACTCTTTTAATTCTATGCTTATAACTATATTGTAATGGAATCTGCGTAGTTGTCTTTACAAGAGATAATGTTTCCTTTGTTATTAAAAACATAAATACTTAAATTAAACAAAGTGACATGCTAGGTGGAGTATTACGTACGATTACAAACTTTAGAATTGTATGAGAATATTATAAAAACAATAAAAGATAATAATTAATATATCTTGAATTGTCTGTAGGTCATTTATATTAGGTAATCTAAGAAATATTACATGCAATAGAATATCACTATAATATCATAACAAAGATGTAAAAACAGATACCTAACATAGTTTCTTTACGTAGACGCGCAGGTGTCCTTTGATATCAAAATACTGAATCAACAGGTACGTATATACGTATGGAAGGCACGACGACCCTAAAAGGTTTTAAATCAATAAACGGCGTAACCATGAAGTTTCAATATCAATAGACTCAGGAGGGCACGACTATAGATGTCAATAATGCGGAAGCTCGAGTAAGACTACAACAAACAATGATCAAACAATTTAGGCATATTATGAGGCACTTGCCTATCAGTTGTGCGGTTAACATACGCTAACACACTAATCGAGTCACGTTGTTAAGGAACGTGACCCAACAATACATCGTGAGCATTCCTACACTATGATCGATATTTTGTTTTCTGAACCTAATTACTGAGCTTCAATTCTGAGAAGATGGGGTTTTTGAGCGGTCGTAAGACGATCCCTAACGTATTGGCTCGGATTATCGTATGATCTTTGCTCAGTTGGCCTCGTGTTTTGTTAATGGGCTGAGCAGCCCCTCGGACGCGTCTCCAGACAGGGGTGGGGTGAGCCTGCCATGCGCACTAGCCGCGACGCCTCGAGACACGTGGAGAGACCTTCTAGAGATTGGAAAAGCAGTCATTGATAAAATAATTTTGTATATTGATATGACATATGACAATAAAAATTATATATGACTTCCCAAAAACATAACACATGACATATCAAAACGAATGTAAAACACATGTTGTATATGAAGTACAAACATATGACATAATAAAAAATAGCATATGACTTCTCAAAAACATAACACATGACATATCAAAACGAAATTGTAAATGTAAAACAACAACTATTACTAGTAACGAGACATTGGCGAAAGTACCGCGAATTTAACTATTACTTGATTTTCCACAAAACTAAAACGTTCTGAAATCTCAAATTTAGACCTAAAATCACCACTCCAAAGAACCAGAACGAAAGCGGTGCAAACTCAGCAATAAGCAACTGAATCCCAACATACCGGTTAGCGGCAGTGAGAAAGAGAATATAACGTACTAGCAGGCAGTTCCGGCTTCGCACGAGCTATAAAATACTCCAAGTTGTAATGAGAAACAAAATATAGCCTATGTTACTCGGGGATAATGTAGCTTCCCAAGGGTTGAAATAATTTTTCAAATCGGTCCAGTAGTTTCGGAGCCTATTCGTGTCAAACAAACAAACAATCAAACCTTTCCTCTTTATAATATTGGTATAGAAAATACTGTCTACGAAAATACTATCTACGCACAACACTACAGCTGAGCTGCCCCGCAAATATAATACGTCGCAGCGACCACCAACCAACGATCAGTTTGTCTGTAGTGATCGCAGGTGACGCACGGTCGGATAGCGCGCGCAATACACGCGAAATATTTTTCTTTTTTTATTTGGCTTCTAGCCGTTGTATGGGTAAGTGTCTGTGACACTTTATTACTTACTTACCAACACATAATTTGCTTGAAACCTGTGATGTGATATCAAGATGGCTAACAAAGCGGAGGTTGAAATCGGTTTTTACCTGGAAACAAACATAAACAACCCTCCGCGTGGCAGTCGACGCGTTCCGCGAAAATCCTAGCTCCGATAAAAAAAATTGTTTTACACATTAAAAATGATTTTTTGTAATAAAAGTGATTCGTGAGTTTCGGTATTGAGTTTCGACAACCATATTTAATAATCGTTGCGGTTGCGTGTGGCTTGAACGATAGGGACGTGTGTTTATTGTTTCGATCGTTTACACGACGTTCGAAATACAATAGATATGGTAGCAATAAAGCTAATAGGTAACACGATAAACTAACTAACTATAACCAAATTTGCTTAATATTCAAATATAGGTGCAAGTAAATATTTTAATATTATTCATTTTAATTTTAAAGTTAATTCATCTGCTCAATTATTATATCCCGCGATACAATTCTCATCGTGTGTATCCGGGAAATTTATCGATTAAATCGATTTGCTTACTATTATTTTCAAATACATTTATTACTTCAATAACTAATTAATGTTAACATTAAAATGTACTTAATATTATTACTCGTATATCTACTTTAAACAAAATGGGATATCGAAATTTATTTTCGATATGGGAACCAAATCTAAACTAGCAATTCCTGAGAGTGCAATTTACGTCAAGAGCAATTTATATATGAGGGTGTAATGCAAAGGTCACCGTAGTCTATGGTGTGGGTGGTAGATAAAGGTTAACATTTGCTAGACATTTACTAGGTATTTGACTCGTGGGCGTTTCGTCGTATAGGATGGGTAGGCGGGACTTTCATTAAAAGCCTTAAGGTTGACGTGACAGTTCATGATTAGTTTCAAAACTGAATTAAATGATATTTTACTTTAAGTGTAACACAACTTAAAGAAATGACTGATGGGTTTCAGTGACTCTAATGAGAAATAGGACTCCTGATAGACCTGATTTTGTATTTAGGTATTCAAAATTAATTAATCACTCATAATTTTTAACAGGAAAGATAAGACGAATATGTGAATTTTGATTTAGAGAGATTTAAGAAAAGAAAAAAGAAAGAAAGAAGAGAAATTTAATTTTAAGAGAGAATATGAGAATTTTGATGAAGCTGTGAAAGAAATAACTTTTGTTATCAATAAATAGCTATGAACCAAATAGGTATAGGACAGAAATTTTTAATGAAGATAGGTACACCTCATTTCGTAGTTAGACACTAAATATATTGTTAAATCAAAAAAAGTATACTATCGATTATATTATAACCTTGTCTTTAAAATACCTACTTTGAGTTATTTTATGACGTATTCATAAATTGCACAATAGAAGTAAATAGGTACATGACGTTATAATATCTCAAGTGGCGTGATTTCGATGAAATCTACGATAAATACTTACAATGCCTTTGTACTTTAAAAAATCATGCTTTATGTAGGTATCATACATGATAATATGATATAATAGATAAGACACCTATCGTATCTCTACCATAATTTCATTTAGGTATCCTATCCTGCTAATACTATAAATCTATTTTAGTTTGGTACTTCTTCACGCTCAAACTGATGGTGATTTGAATTGCTTGAAATTTGGTATAGGGATAATTTAGAATTTGGATTAATACATATGCTACTTTTTATCCCTGATTAATGCGAGAGCGCAATTATTCAATTATATAATCGATAATAAAACAATCTCTCAGGTATACATTATTCCTTTATAAGAAACTAACTACGCCAGTTGTGGCATTACTCGCATTTATCGGGATTAAGAAGTAACTTATGTGTTTATCCAGAGCCTAACCTATATACTACATACCGAACTTTATCGAAATCGGTTTGGTCGTATTTGGGTTGAGAGGTAACTAACTAATATACACACTAACACACAAACTTTCGCATTTATAATAGTAGTAGTATTCACGTATGACAGAAAAAATATATTAGTAGGACACACATTCATTAAGGAGGGATACAGTTGTATTTATATGTAGAATAATATTAAATTTTGTAAACAATTATCTCTAAGTAATATTATTGTTAAAATAAATACGTAACCTATTTCGACGAACTCTTTCTCTTTCCGCTAAAATCTCCTAAAATAGCGTAAAAGAACTGCATTGTCATCTGCAAAAATACTATAGTGTCAAAAGAATAGCCAAACTCTCGGCAGAAAGAAGTTGGCAACCGAAATAGGTCAAGCAGACGTAAAAGAATAATGCAAGGGCCGAGCCAAATTGTTCCTATATCAATGGTGACATATTTTAGTCCATTTGTCATTGTTAATGGTCAATTTAACTTATTAAACACATTCACTTGAATGACCTGGTTGCTTAGGTCTTTAGTTTGCCAATTTGTGTGAGTGACCTTCATTATGTAAGTAGTTTTTACTTTCAAATCATGATTTATGATACTTGATTTCTGTACAGTTTACAGGTATTAAATTCTTTAAGAGAAAGACATGGACAAAATCTCGATATACAGCTTTGTCGTTATAATCATAAATAAAGTCATAAAATAACTTAAAGACCATCTAAAGAACAACCTCAAAGATATGTATATCAATTTTGGTGCTAGTCATACTATCAAAATGTAAAAACTATAAATTTAAGATTTTGCCCTTTCATGCAAAATGTATACCACCTACTTTTACCAGCACCTTCTTTAAAATAATCTCCATCATCAAAAACAACCAATCATACGTCAGCCCTGTATCAAAACAACACCAACGTGCCTGACATTACTTCACATTCAATCCACGTCTGTTCTCTTTCCGACCACAATCTTACGCCACCTCGTAACACCAGCCCTGTATCAAAACACAACCAACGTGCGTGACATTACTTCACATTCAATCCACGACTGTACTCTTTGCGGTCAGCCTAATTGTACCAGTTCACGTGACCAGACAGTATGACAGAAGTAGGACAGTGTGTCAATGGCCTTATGTGCACGTGAGAGGCAACAGAACCCGGAACGTGTTTCAAGAACCAAATAGCCGGGTAAAAAAACTAAGGGTCCCTTACGTAAAGGGCACAAACAAAACCCTATTATTAAATATCCGGAGTTTCCGGCTAGAAAGCTACCGGTGTCCTTCTGGCTGTTACCAGGCTCTGTCGACCCTTGAGAGCTAGACAGTTGTTATTTATTAATGTTCTTATAATTCGAGTAAATAAAGAAAACATTTTAAAATTGACGTCCTCTCGATTGCAGAACCTTATGAGTGCGAGAAAGAGGTAGCGAAATTTCAAATGTATTATTTCTTATTATGTTTTTTCTAAATAAGTTCCGGTTTTAATTAGCAATTAAAAGCTAGTGGTAAAATTAAGACGTAATGGTAATTTTTGTATAAAAACAAATGTCTAAAAATAATAGGCATAACGCGTATTCTCGTTTTTTTTTACATTAAATGGGCTTGCGCTTCACAATTCACCTGATGGCAAGCGACATTATGATCCAAGGTGGAGCGCGCTTACCCAAAAAAACCGGTTCACTCTTGGTTTGAAAACCGCCAAATTGTAGCTTTCAGGGATTTTTCCAAATCCTGCACATATGCATTTACTCGTATGTTATCGTAAACTTGTCTTAAAAATAAATATTTCCTTATGATTTTCTCAAAATCTGTCACAGCGATGACTCAATGATTGATGATAAGAAATGACAGCATTAACGCGTTCTTTGTTTAAAGTTCTTTGTTGTCTCATCCTACTAATTGTTACGTATTATATAAAATTAAATTAAATTTCAATAAAATGCCTTTATTCAACTGCACATATTTACAAAGTTTGTCATCATTTCCTTTCACTCTTACAATATTAAATAACTAGATACGCCCTGTTGTGTAACCCTCGTTGATAAATTGATATTTATTTAATATTTTTAAAATTAACAAACTTAAAATTCTGGAAATATAAAACGATCTATCAAATTGAATCCTACAAATTTTAAGTTTGTGTGTAAGTGTGTATATATTGTATAATGTCACTTCTTCACGCTCAAACGGCTAGATAAATTGTGAAGAAAATTGATATGTAAATAGGTTAGACATAGGATTAACTCATTGGCTTCTTTTTATCCCGGATAATCGCGGGGCACAGCTAGTTCTTAAAAAGACTTTAAGTTAGTAAAACAAAAGAACGGGGTCTCTTACGCGTTTCGTTGCACTGTGCAACAAAAAGAAGTCAGAACAAAGAAACCTGCATGCAGTCACTGACTAGCAACACATCTAACTACAAAGAAGGCGTCTTAAAAAAGGTTTTATACTCATTACTTTAGTACTAGTAGTTCACTGAATAATAGACCGCGTGAACACAATTTCTTGGAAGATCGTTTGTGTATCTTAAACTTTTATCATTTTATTACTTAATTTTTTTATTAATATTCGCGACAATCTTCTAAGAATATAATACTTCATTGTTCTGCAAAATAGAAACAGAAACACAGAATTTTATTGGCCATAACATACAAAGTAAAGTCGCACTACAATCATAACGTCATATTATTAAAACCAGAAAATAGTATGCAATGTTTTTTTTTTCATGAAAACCATACTCCCAATAAAAAATCGCCGACGACTATAAAAATCTGTTGGGTACCTGAATACCAAGTTTCGTCGAGATTAGTTCAAAATTAGTACAGCATCTACGCGAGAATTTACAAACAAAAACATGTATACCTTAGACAGGTGAAAGTAAAATTAATTAATTTATTTATTCATTTAGCATTACAGATGACACATTACAATTACATTAACTTACATGGCTAACTAATTACTGTACCCTGTATGTAGGGTGTAGCTACTTGTAACTTAATTAATTAAATTGTATTATTAGTAGACATACTTATTTATTTGCATAAATCTAGTTAAAATTCTAAAATACTGAATTGCAATTAATATTTCCTTAAAAATAAATGCCTATTTTATGTAACTGATATAGTAGCATTTGTCAGTGAGATAAGTCTTGATTTTGGAAGTTAATGACTTCTGTTTGATTTCTTATGTTCTGTGGAATTTTATTGTATATTTAAATTGGCAAGCTAATGCAAACTTCGCTCGCTTTGCTTGCTCTGTGAATTAACTCGTAAAGAGGTCGTTGTGCAGTACGAGGAAAGAGTTTGTATCTACATATATTGTAAGCATATACAAACTCTTTGAGACTGAGTCAGCTGATGACGTACCTGACTCATCGTTCGGGAGAACCAATCCACTGCTGGGTTTCAGGTTAACATCCACTGGTTTTCCTTGAATTATAAAAGCAATATAGTTTTTCCAAGTACCGAGCAAAGAGTAATTCACAGAATTTTTCAAGGCGTGTTTTTAAGGTTCCGTACCTAAAGATAAAAACGGAACCCTATTACAAAGACTCCGCTATCTGTCTGTCTGTCACCAGGCTGTATCTCAGAAACCGTGATAGCCAGCAAGCTGAAACTTTCATAAGTTATGTATTTCCCGTGCTGCTATATAACAAATATTAAAATAAAAAAAAATAAAGTATCCTCATACAACATGCGTAATTTTCTATCTTTTAGACATTTGGTAGACCGTCTATACATTCACAGAATATTTAATTATGTATCAACTTAAAAAATAAATTTTAAAATTAAAATAAATTAATATTTAAGGCGGGCTTCCATACAACAATGGTACGGAACCCTACATTCGCGAGCCCGATTCGGAACTCGCCAATTTTTTCTTTCTTTTCTCTCTTTCTTACTTACATTTATTAGGATGAATAGATGAGTACATAATATTGGGCTGGACATTTCTTAGTATGTTGACACCGACCAACCAGTAAGGGATTTTGGGTTCTTTGCCAATTTATCCAAAACTTCTGGCGTGCGCGCTCTTTACTCTAATATTTTTTTATAGTATATTTTTTAACTTAGAATTCTAATACCTACGTTCTTAGATTTTAAAACAGATAACCTTGTAGTGTTAGGTTTAGCGAATTGTGAAGGCAAGGTTCTTACCTTCAAATGGAGGTCAACCAGCCTTTTACTACTTGGTTAATCAGACATAGAAACAATTAATTATATACATATTTATTTATTAATTAGCGATACGAAAAAAATATTATACTTCTGTCGTTTTAGAAACATGACTAATGTTTAGAAGTTAAATACTTAAGTCGTACATTATCAATTTGTTCTAAATTGTTTGGCCGAACTATTTACGTTTTTTTTTTGTTAATAATCTGTGCGTTTTGAAAGAATCCTCTGAAAGAAGCCTGGAAGAAAAAAAGCGTGCTCCTGTAGAGTATCTCGACTCTCTACGTTAGATTTGAGTCACAAAACGACTACGATTGTAACCTAAGATGAAGAAAATGTTAAATTAAGCCCCCTATTGAACTTACCAACTAGTTTTTACCTAAAACTTGCAGATATTAGATCAACCGATCTTCTACAGACTAAAACGTTTTGTATATTAATTAGTAGCCTATGATTTTCTTTTTAAAAAAGAGAGATTCGTTTTAGACTGCCTACGCGAAGCGCTTGAAATCTGAGCTTAACTAGAGCTCCCTTGATCCCAGTTACGTGCTATATCACCAAGTAAATTAAAAGAAAATTACGTACATTTTTGTTGCTAGACAACGACATTTTATTTTTTTATTTATTTAAATTGTGGTGATGTCAGTACGCTAGAGCATGAAAATACAAATAAAAAAATATTTATTTGACACATTACTTGATACAAATATATAAAAAAGAAATCCAAAAAAAATATTAAATAAAAATAACGCACGTTGTCTTCTTGCTATATTTTTTGTCGGTTTGGAATGATGATAATCTATTTTGTAAAATGTCATAGGTTTTTGTAAAATTTTCATATTGTTTTTTTCACAATTTAAGAGTGCAGCTTTTGTTTTAGGAACTTAAACAATGAATATTTCATGGAATCGTAAATGAAATAAATAAGTAGGATTCAATTTGGACCGTTTCCAAGCGGTTTTTCTTCGTACTCCAATGTATTGGCAGATATTTTGGTAGATCTCTCCACTACAACACGTGTAAGAAAGAATTTTCACAACTTGCGAGAATGTGAGCGTGAACATTAAATAAACGTTAGCGCTTTCTGAAGGTTTTCGTGAATATATTAATAGTTATATTGTATCAATTATCTAACTTTGTCAATGCGTTTTGCTTGAAGAAAGATATTGAGGTAAAACGAGTCATTTTATAAAATAGATCCTACAAAAAATGACTTAAATTTCTTATAGTAAGAAAGTTACTGTCATAACTTTAATAAAGTTTATGACTCCATAACATTTTCCCATTATTCCCTTATTATTATATACTTATTTTTTAAGCATTTTCCAGACGCAAACATGCTCTTTTAGGTATAATATTAGTGGGATCTAAAGCCAGTCAAAATAGCGGAAGTTACAAATACATAAAAAGTACATTAAAACTACAACGCCGCTTTTAACTCTGCGAAAAAGAAACCACAACACAAAACTATTCATCTTCTTCTTCGTATGAGCTAAGTTGCCAAGCTCTGGTGTCAAGTGTTTTCAAGCCGCCAGAAGGCCTCTGACTTGGCTTAACGATGGCTAAGCTACAAAAGTAGTTAATTAGTCTTGAAGTTAAAACCAGTTTTGAACGAAGCAATCAGCTAGGGAGCAAGTACCGACCTATGCATTACCTAAGTAGGGCAGCGCAATCTGCACTGCAATTACACTAACAGCACATCAGACGCAAGACCTAGGCTTACTGCATGACCTGAAATAGATACGCCATGTGAAATGCCTAGGTAACTGCCTAGAACAAGATCAGATAATACGCTACTCCATAGTTAAGTTTTTTTATATTAGTAGATTTTGTTTCGGCCATATTGGTTTCGATATATGAATAGGATTAGGTACACATAAAATAAAAATTTGTTTCATCTCCTGCAGTGTTGTATTTAATAAAGCTAGTTAAGATTTTAAGTACTAGATTTTATTATATTCCTTCATGGTAGACTTAGCTGGATATGTTTTAAATATTTAATTAATTATGAATAGAAAAACGCTTTATTGTTAACCATGCGTTTCTAACAGGATATACTTTTTTTAGTAATGTATAGAAATTATTATTCATGAATTTAATAAGATAGGATGGTATAAAAATCTATAATTATGATTATGTAACTTATCGGGGTTTCAAAATTAAATGCGTAATATTTATAGTGTTATCATTATGTTACTTCTAAAGTTGACAGATAATTTATCTATCGTGCATTGATTAGGTATCAGTACCAAAGGTGATTAACATTAATTGAAATACTTAGTGTTGAAAATTACCAGAGCCACGAGCTTTATTTAGACCAAGCCTCTACAATATACATATGATACGTATTATCCGAATCACTCTGTAGATTCAACGTGATGGATGACGAGAGAATAAAATTAGAAGCTGATACATGATTCAGTGTTTACTTTAACCAAATTAACTCGTCGGTGTTGTTACAAACCATGAAGAATGAGGGCGGGAGCTGTTTATAATGCGGCTTGATATCACATCAACACTTCGTGATTGATTAGCTTCCACTTCTAATGTGCAAAACACACACATATACAAAATTTCACACTGTAGGTATATTTGTAAAAGAGTTCACATACGACTCGAGGTTTTGTTCAAATCTTGCTGACATGTAAATACAACACCACATGATAATGGTACATTCCTTATTTTGTGTTCTATTTGAGATTATAGTATCTCGTCACTAGTAAGTAGTTAATCGCAGATTTCGTAATGTAAGTTTCGTCACTCGCCAGAGCGGGAAAGACCGTCAACATCGTTGTTGGAGTGGCACGGCTCGGCGCTCGCGCAGGGCGCCGAGCTAGCGGCGGCGGGCGCGCGCGGGCGCGATGAGGCGCGCCGGCACGCGGAGGGCGCGGGCGCCGAGGCGGACCCGGCGGCGCCCGCCGTGGGCCGCTGGGGCGCCGAGTGGCCGAGTTGACTCGCTCCGGGGCTGCCCCTGACCAGGCTACCCCTGCCGCCCGCGCGGTGGGGCGCGCCGCGCGCCGCGCTGGCGCTGTCGCCGGCCGCCCACGAGGCGCTGGCCACGCGGCTCGAGGCGGCTCTGCGCGCGCTGCTGGCGGCCGACAACTACGACTCGGTGGCCAACTTCCTCGCGCTGCACGACGCCTTCGAGCGCGACAAGGCGCGCCGGCCGCTGTACGAGGTGTACCGCGCGTACGAGCCGCCCATCCGCCGCCGCAAGCACACGTGCGTGGGGCTGGCGCTGGAGCTGGAGCGGCGCTGGCGCGGGCTGGAGCGCGCGTGGCGCGGCCTGCGCGCCGGCTGCGCGCTGGTGTCGTGCGAGGAGGCGGTGGAGCGCGTGCACCAGTACGTGGCGCTGGGCGCGCCCGACGCCGTGCTCACGGCCGAGAAGGAGCACGTCATGCTGTGCGTGCAGGTGCGCGTCGGCGGCCGCCCCGGCGTGCTGCTGGCCGACCCCGGCTACCACGTGCCGCGGGTCGTCACCGTCATGGCGGACCGCGCTTACCCACACACCGGTGCGTTCATACCACTCGCCATTTGTACCTACTTCTTGCTATAGTTAAAATCAAATTGACCGCAAAAGTAGCGTGAGATTTACCGTGAAAAGGATTCAAAGCACATTCTGAAAATGTTTTCTCGTAAATCTAACTATGTGCCAAGATTGGCCAAGCCATGTTGTCTTAGACGGTGCTCCGACGTATCACATATCTTTTCGTATTTGGCCTTTTGTAACTGGAGTTATTCCGATTCAGTATTCTATCAATTCTAGTGACGTTTTATTCCATTTTCCACTCACGTCTAATTCTCCGTGCATGTGTCTCCAGGCTGGTTCACGCAGTCGGACGAGCAGCAAGTCCGCAAGGAGTATAACTACGTGTTCTGCCCTCACAACCCGAGCTACATCGAGTGGCAGGAGCGCGAGACTCGCGCCGACTCCGTCAAGACCAGGACCTCGCTCGTCTACGTCGACAAACCTTACCTTGACGCGGTCAACGTCACCGAGCGGAGGAACTTGGTTTACAACTTCAGGTGAGAACTCTTCGATAACCTATTGACTCAGGGGTTATAAGGAAAATCTTATATATTTCGAGTATTTTCGCTGTTTTGAAACCAAACTGATACATAAGTGGTGTGTTCCACCACACATCCTTATCCTTCGGCCTTCCCGCACACAACGAAATGCCTCTCCCATCAGCTGACATCCTGACTCTTGAGCTGAAACAGAAACCCAACTCTTTACCTTTTCAGTTTAAGCTCGGACGCGAGCGAAGCGAGGCTATTAATGACTCCGCTTAACTCGCTAAGGCAATTTTTATGGTTGCGGTTCGATAAAGCGGTCTTTGTCTAAAATAAGCTCGCTTCGCTCTCTTAACGGTTTGGTTGCCAGTTCATTATTGAGGCTAGACCGCGAAAGAGGCTAGCGGAACTATTTCTCGCTTCCTAAATCTCGCTCAGCTTACTTCAGTCCGCTCATGTCGGGGTCTAGCTAAAAAAGTGGCTGAATCAGGCTTATTACTGATGCCGAGACCTATAAGCTGCCTCAAACCCCTTGAAAGTTTGGCCCACAAATACTCTTTGTTTTTTTTTTGAGAATGATAATGCTGTTGGCCTGAGGGGCCTCTACAGCGACACCGGATAAGTCTACAGAAGTACTCTTTGATTAGTGCTTGACGTTCTTTTGTTGTATTTTCATATAACTATCAGTCTCTGAAATAAACAAGCAATGTTTTGTAATTTTTAATTTGATCACACAAGTACATGCCAAGTACTACCAAGTTATAAATAACGTGATCGGCGTGTGACAGATAGATAAACCGTCGTCCAAACTGTGTTCTGTGATCTAAACATTGAACGTCAGCTAATGAACGAGTGCTAAGTCTGATAACTGACAAACACTTTGTAACGTAATCCACTATTTGCGTATACAGTCATGATTTGAACTCGTGGAAGTACTGGTTTGTACCAGATGGAGTTAGCTCTTAGATAGGTCTAATTTATGCGTGTTACAAACCAAAGCTTGTATATCTTGACTATAGATACAAAAGACATCTTGACAAATAGGCCAAATCGAATAATTATGACAGATTGTCGAAAACTCGTGTGGTTACAGGGCTGTCTGAACCATACGCTTTTTATGCGTAAGTGTATAAAAGCGCAAACCTATTTAGTGAAAAAGGCCCTTTCTTAATAAATGTCTAGTTGTAAAGTGTAAAAATTGGCCAAGAGCGAAACGAGCTCGCGCATGAAGGGTTCCGTAACATTATATAATAAAATGGCGAGACAACACGTTAGTTGTATGAGAACCCTTAAGAAAATTTTATTTTAATTTTAAAAGCTACTTTATAAAGTAATAAGTCCTGTGAAATTTTTAAGGGTCGGTTACCGTTATTAATATAGAGCAAAGAACACTTATTGTTTGGGGTCCTCCTTAAAGTAGATATCTGTTGTTATAGCGGCAACGAAAAATACATTATCTATGAATATTTCAACTTTTTAGCTATTACGGTTTCTGAGATACAGTTTGGTGACAGTGAGACAGACAAAGGAGGCTTAGTAATAGGGCCCCACTCTTACCTTTAGGTACGCAACCCTAAGAAGAGCATAACCGTTTAGTGTAAAGAGCATTATATATTGCAGGAGCCTGCTGTCCCGCGACCAGAAGGGCCACCTGATCGCCGGCCTCTACTTCCCGGTGGGATCCAACACCAAGGACGCGCACTTCACGCTCTTCTTCGACAACGGACACGAGAAGTGCAAGAAAAAGTACAAATTCACCGACTTTGCTGATCCTAAAAAGGTAATTGTGTACTTACGCGACAAGTGGAGAAAAGTCACCGCCGACGGCATAGCGGCCCACGATAAAGCTTGGTTGGGGGCTTTGGCTCAAAATAGAGCACATAGACACAAAAATAGCATAGATGCCGCTAACTCGCCTACATTTTTATGCAACCGGTGCGGTCGCGGCTGCGGCACCCGGATAGGGTTGTTCAGCCACCAGCGAAGGTGCTCACCGACGGACGCTGCTTAAATCATCTGATGAAGATGTATAAAGGCCCATGATGAATTGTGTACAAAACTAGCATGCCGTCCCGGCTTCGCACGGGCTCTAAAATAATCTGAGTAGCTAAGAGAAACAAAATATAACCTATGTTACTCGGAGATAATGTAGCTTCCCAACGGTGAAAGAGTTTTACAAATCGGTCCAGTAGTTTCGGAGCCTATTCGCGTCAAACAAACAAATTTGTCCTCTTTATAATATTGATATAGAAGAATGCATATCGCTATACCGTGGAGGTACCAAAGGCGCGTACTAAGCGGTTTGCCTCCACCTTCATTGTGCGAACCGCAAAAGTGGAATTATTTGCCAAACGCTCTGTTCCCCGAAAACTACTTATAATCTGACGGTTTTCAAAGCAAGAGTGAATCGCTTTTTTCTGGGTAAGCGCGCTCCACCTTATAATAACGCATACGTGTATTGTAATAAAGAAATAAAAAACAAATCTTACTTTTTAGTAGGTAATGGTATTTTCTAGAATAGTTAGGGCTTATAATTTCAACATTGATAATTATTGATTTAATATGAATTTATTTCGTGAAAAATCTAATGCCGCGCTTCAGAGACGCTTCGCTCAAATATGTTACCTCGCCAGCTACCTTTGCTCTCTCACAAATCTCATCCCAATAAACTCAATGACGTGACACCACTGGCTAACCCCGGGAATGCAGCGCGCGTCGCGTCTTGCGCAACAATTGTTTCAAAACAAATCGCAGCCTCGTTGAGAGTGCCAAACTGCTTCGACTGTTTAGAAAACAAACCATCAATATTACTCATGCTTTTGCGAGTACAACAACAGTGTTTTATAGCATAATTGCCGCTACACACGATACTATACGAATGCTAGTTTTTTTTCACTCATTACAGCTAAGCATAAGCAACCCACTATACGTTCCCACTTCTGGGACTCGTAACATTATCTCATTAGGATAGAGGTATAAGCCACCAAGTGCGGGTTGGCGGACGACACACGTCTTCGTATATTGTAGTCCTCACACGTGTCGGTTTTCTCACGATATTTTCCTTCACAGTAAAGCAAGTGCAAATCCACGCAAAACTTGAAAACTTAACAAGTCATTGGTGTAGGGCCAGGATCGAACCAGGGGCCGTCTGATTGAAAAGCACACGTTTTTACCACCGAGCCACACTCGCTTACAAAACAACTTAAATTAATTTACTACAACGTATAAACTTGGCTATAGGTAGCCAAAAATTGGCTATAGCTGGACAAATCCAGCGAGGTTATGCCGCCAGCTTTTTAGGCACCTTCCCCGCGGACACTGACTTAGATTTAATCTACTTTTTGTAAGGTTTTGTGTGTGTGTGTGTGTGTTTTAATTTTTATAATTCGATTTACTACATAAATCATGTGGTTTGGTTCTGTCTGAACCGCGTAGCTACCAAGTGGCCGGAAGATGCGATAAGATAGTCTGATGCCTGCAGGATGTCCGTTGTTGATTATTACATTCTGTTGCTATTCACCATTATCAGCTTTACTTGTCCACTGCAGTCCTCCAAGAACGATGTTAAATTCACTAGCAACTGTAGTCACTTACAATGGCAATAGATTTAATCATTAGGTACTGAGTTGAGCGACGCGACAGAAGTACAATGTTATTAATTCTTACATACAAATAAAATAAACTCTGACATTCTGACAAATTTTAGTAATTCTAAAACGATTTATTCACCTATTCTTATGCTGACGCAGGTTTTAAGCTGTGTAATATATTATATGTAAAGTATATGACATATCATCTTACATAACATAACAGACCAGTCAAGTCCACATGCATAGTCCATGAAGATACAATGTACTTACTTACATAAAAACAGCGTCTATATCCAAATAAATAAAATCCTTTGTTTCCTTGTTGCAGATTCCAGAAACTGTATCAGAAGAAGTCCAGCTATGCAATACTCAGCTCAACTACAAAGATGGAGAGTTGATGAAAATTCTGTGCAAACTATCCAGGGTCATGGCTAACTCGAGATTCATTGACCAAATGCTTGAGATCAACGATGACATTTGCCGCCTGTGCATTTGACAGTGGGACAAAGATGGCCGCCCGGCCGATATGGCCGACCAAGCCAACATGGCGGACATCCCACAATCCAAGATGGCTGACATCCAGCAGTCCAAGATGGCGGACACAGAAACTGAACAATTACAATCTAAGATCAAAAATCTAACGACATGAAGTTCAGAAACCACGGCTTAGTGTTGCATTTTTTTTGCCATTATTTTCTTAGCTTAGTTTTTATTAATATTTTTTGTATAAATGGTTACTTTATGCAATTATTATTAGTCAATTATGGGTATTGGGATATATTGGTAATTTGGTGTTTGGTAGCTAGTAAGGTATAGATTGAATTTTTAATTTAAAAATAATTTGAATTTATTAGATACTTTATTATTTACTGAATGTAATTTACTTTCTTATTAAACATCTGTTTGCCGAAACTTTTGTTTTAATGGTGTTGCCCTCAAATAAAAATACGTTTTTCCATTCACTACTTTAATCAAAATCCACCACACAAATTAAAGAGAGTTTTTGTTTCTTAAAAAATAGACTATCATCTAATTGGTGTCCATACTTTTACACCGCTAGCTAAAATTTTATTATACAAATCAAAATTCAGATAAAAACAATAAGTCTTTGATACAAGAGAATGGATTCGGACGACCCCAAATCGGAAACAAATTTATCGAAACTAAATACATTATAATTTTTCTTCTCGAGTCTTCTCTAAAAGCAGATATACAAAGTTTTAAAGACAAGTTCAAAAAACGGTGTATCCGAAACGGGGCAAATCTTTTGCACTATAGTGTAAAGCCGGTTATAAACTAAAAGAAAACTAGTCAAGGATTATGGACAAAATAATTTATTTGCTTGTTTTAGGAATGAACGCAATCCAGCACCTTGCTTAGTTTTGTGCGGTCGAATGTCACAAGAAATTAACACTAAATACCAGTTATGAGAAAAACTAAAATTTACCATATTATTATTTAGGTTTGTAAATATAGACAGAACTAAAAGTTGACGGTGCCATAGAGTAAGGAAATCTGTTAAATGGCGATGTAACCAATCGACAAGTTATTAAAAAAAAACAATGGTTTAATCTATTTCTGGTATCATTCACACCAATTAAAATAAAATATGGATTCTTCACTAGCCGCGATAGTTGGGGATAAAATAAGCCTATGTGTTAATTCAGGGCTTAATCTATCTCAATACCAAATTTCGTCGAAATCGGTTCAGCACACACTTGCATACAAAATTTTCGCTTGTTTTATTAGTGGGGTTCACCAAAGCTAAAACTTATATATTGACAGGGATCAGAATACTAGAGAGGATTGCTGATTCCCATACAATAAAGCGTGGCGCTGAAGTTTGCCATGATTACCGATCAAACCTAGATGGCGCTACAAATCGAGCGTGCAGCGTAACTGCCGCCAAATTCCGCAACGCGCTGCAGTCGCATAAAGATATAACGATAGTAGATTGCGTGACCCGAGTGAAGTCGTTTCAAGAAGACATGAATAAATGGCGCTACGAGTATCGGTTGATATATGTAGTACGATTTTCAATAAGAGGTTGAGCGTCTATTATATTTATTAGTCTATGTTATTGTTTACAGTCATCTAACGGATTTCCCTTTCCTATAAAACCATCATGAGTAATTTTAAGGCTAAAATCTACGCGACTTACGAGGTAGGGTTTAAGGCTAAATTTTAACAGTGAATACTTATTTTGTCTAAAAAAGCTTATCATATTAACACATGAAAGTCTGGCTCATGTCTCTTACCGGGTGTTAAAAAGTGACAATCAGTCTCTTTCTAACAAACGGTAAATGCCATAAGGTAGAACGGGACATGCTACTGCCAACACTAACAAGCTACATCAGATTTGCATTGTAGACACACTTACTTGACATCGGTCTGACATTATACATATACTAGAAATCTATAATTGAAAACATTAGAGTAAGATCCTAAGGTCTAGTTTGCAATTTACCGCAAAATCCGTGCCGACGAATGTCTTGTTAAAACGGTAAGCCTTTTTTTGTGATATCACGAATTTATTCTAACGACTTACATTTATTATTTACGAAACTAAACTAATCTTATTTATCTCTATGTTTTGTGAAGACACCGTCACAAAACTATTTAGCTCTCTTTCACACTTAATGGCAATAAAAGAGACAGACAGTTCTGTCACGGAATTTGGGACAATGGGCAATACATAAGAATTTAATTCAGTAATTCAGATGTTCATTAAAACGTATCTTATACATACTTACGCGTCTATATTACGATACTTTCAATAAAGTAAATATCTACAATTTTCCAAAGTAAAAGTCCAAAAACGTGAACTAAAATTTTGCTTGATTCCAAAAAAAAAGCTTTTGAAAAATTAGTCAATAGTCATGTCCTATTTCACTCTACATACACATTTCAATGAAAGCCGAAAATTGAAATATCTTCAGTGTTAATAATAAAGGGTAAGTTTATCCACGTGTGGATACTATAACCAATAGTTTTGTAAGCTAATTTCTTTCGAGACTTTCCAATAATGCTAGAAGAGTCGTTCGTATTAGACGTACTGAAACCGCCTTTATAAAGCCTTTGAAATAGTTAAAAGTAATTTGTATTACATAATGAACGCTAAATAGCTAATTGTTTTCAAAGTCCGGGTCTTATCATGATAACGGTCTAAAAATATAATTCACATATCGTAACTATACGATAACACACGTTTCCGTTCCTAATTAATGTACAGTGTAAACTCTATATAACGACACTGAAAGGACTGAGCTAAACCAACTAAAGATTTCGACGCTTTAGAGTTTGTCGTTAAATCGAGTGACGTTACATGGAGTTTACACTGTATTTTAATTATGGCTAGAACTAATCACTTACATTTTTATAACTTCATTGATTAATTTATTACTTTATATTAAAATGCAGTTACACACTAATAAAGACTGTTAAATAAGTTAGTTTTTTCTTTTGAATTTTTATTATTATAATTTAAATAACGTTTGAATCAAATGGTAGAACAATCGTGAAAGGAATTGTCAAACCACATGTATAGCGGTTTTAAACTTAGACGTTTCAAAAAATCATATAGAGTTAACCTTATAAGAATAATATATTTTAATACTTTTGCAAATGTTGTTCACATGTATCAACGTACCAATAATATATGAGCATAATACATAATAAGTGTGTAACTGCCTTACAAATAACTTACACTCTCTAGACAATCGACATCCAGTGCCGTACAATAAATAGGTAAAAAGGAAACAGGAATTTCATTAGAAAGAAGTCGTCAAATCGTCATTATGAAAGAAAATATTGTCTTGATGCTAAATCGAGGACCACTTAAAAGATACATATTAAATATGCCAATACATAAGTCATTTTACAATATTATACAGCGTTACTTGTGACAACTAAACCCAAAGATATACCGTTTTTTTTTATATTATTCGAAAATTCGACAAAAAAAATTACTTATATTATCCAACAAAAACAAACAAAAGAAAGACAAAGTATATACTTTGTCGAGTAACTCTTTCTGTGAGAAACTGCTGTTTTTTTTTTTTGCGAACATCTAAAAGTTATAGTCTGTATGTTGCTTTTCTAGACGTAGTAAAGCAACTCTCAAAGGTTTTACTTCAGTTAAATATTTTTTTACATGTCACATAAACAAAATTTCGCAAAACCTTATATACTAGATGGCTATTGAAGTTCGTCATAAGAAACATATGTGCAGAGTCTTGAAAATTAGAAATTCGAAAAATTCATGAATGGTTTGATTATTTTGTCAAATTCGTAGATCTGCAATTGTTTTTGTAGCTCTAGTCATACTAAGGTTTTGCGTTGGTTACGAGTAACTCTGTACACGTCGCAAGATCAAAAAACTTTGGTGATTTGCAGAAAAGGCCAGAAAAGAATTAGAAAACTGTGTTATACTGCTTTATTTAGTCATTACAGCGTAATAAAAAAATTGAAACGTCCGACGTTAAAATTTAATGGTGGAGACCATTTTGGATTTCCAATTTATCGATTTCGTTCCGACGGCCATATTGGACTCCCGACTAGTACACATAAATTCAAAGTCCGTTTATCCGTTCAGGAACTACGAAGCGACATACATTGTTGTCGTTAGGCATTCGGATAATCAAAAATCCGGATAATCGAAAGTATGAAGAAAATTTGGGTTTTTTTCGTTTCCGATTTCCGATGAGAACCGGCGCGGGCTGGATGAAGCCAGTTCCGCCAAGTTCTTGCTTACAAAAATACGAGTTTGTACATTTGGCCTGTAGTCCAGATAATTGCGAATCCGGATAACTGAGGGTTGGATAATCGAGTTTCTACTGTACAGTACAAGCACAATTATAAATAAATAATAAATAAATATTAGGACTCATTTCACACACGGCTGGTTAGCCCCATACCGAACCATTTCTATTTTGTGGTATGGAAGCTAACACAACTGATATACTACATACACATACATACATATATAAAGATACATATTTAACACCCAGACCCACAACCGACAAATTTAGTTAAGCACAAAGATGTCGGCCGGGCCGGGAATCGAACCCGGAACCTTCTGGTTAGCAGTCCGGCATGGTAACCGTTGCGCCAACGAGGTCGTCAATTTTTTAATCTTTCCTATTAGCTCTTTCTACAAATCACCAAACATAATATATAGAAGTAAGATACAAAGTCACAATACATAGTCAAGATGCTGCCAACGGTAGTTATTCGGGAGCATTTTTTTTCTTTCGGGAGCAATTTTTTTTTTCATTCCGGAGCTTAGTTATCGTGGTTGCGGGAGTGAGACTTGGCGTGTTTGTGGCGGCGCTGCGGGTGTGACCCGCCGTACACCTCGCGGACGCTCGGGCTGAAAGAGGGGGAGTGGCTGTTAGTTGGGGGGACCAATAGGAATCTAGCATGGTAAGCCAAACAGCTGTACACCAAATCAAAACACTTATATTACATTAAAAAAAAACGGTATTTAGGCCGCGTCAGGTACGGCGTTCGTATAACCGGCAATGACTTAAATAAACAATACAAAGACTCTTTATTATCAAACAAATAAATAATAGTTATAAATAGTTATTTAAGTTAACTGGAAAAAATTGCTTATTAATATAAAATGTGCTTGTATTCTATATTAATATACACTAGGTTCTTCCGGTTATGTTGTAATTACAGTGTAAACTCAATGTAACGTCACTCGATTTAACGACAAACTAGCTTAAGCGTCGAAATCAACTGACTTTAGTTGGTTTAGCTTGTATTCTATACAATTATACATTCTCTCCATTTATCGACTTCTCTCTATAACGCCATAAAATGCACAGTCCTTTTAGTGTCGTTATATAGAGTTTACACTGTAGTTATAATAATAGTTATTTACGTTGACTTGAAATTGCTAAAAACGCCTATTGTGCAGCTCTTATCTTGAACTTTTACTATTTATAATTACTGTTTTATTTGTTTTTGGTGTACAATAAAGAGTTTTTGTATTGTATAGTTTACTCGTATTTAAGTAATAACCGGTTATACGAACAGTATTAAAAATATATATCCGGAACCACACTCTCACAGAATCTTCACGAACAATCACTGGTCGAACGTTTAGATCGGAGGTTTGGCTTAGTCCAAAGACTTGTCAAAAGTGTGTTGTACAGAGTTTAACAGCCCCAAACATATTTGAGCGAAGTTTACTTTTAATGGGCTTGCGCTTTCACCTGATGATAAGCGATATTGCGATCTAAGGTGTAGGTATGGTTCCAAACTTATTTTTTTTTTACTTTCATTGATAAATAACGCGCAAAATGCCTCCTAATTTCATATATTAAAAGCGTCAATAAAACGAGTCGAACTAAAAACATTCAAGCTACTTTAGCAATACAAAAGAACATGCTATAGGCATATAGAAAAAGCGACAAGAAAATCTCAAAGCAAACTTTATGTACAGCTTTGAAAAGGTAAATAAATATATATTTAAGTTACGATTATTTTAATAGTAGTAACGCCTCCTCCAGTATCTGGAACTGTTTCGAATAGAAAAAAAAAATATTATTTTTTTAGTCAAATTAATGTTTTAGTTGGTATTTACGAAATAGTTTTGAAATGTTAGAAAAATACAAAGAGTTTGTTTATTAGAAGACAGATAAAATGTGACCAGTCATTGTTTTTGCAGGTTATTATAATAAAAAGGATATAGGATAGGTTTTAACATCTAAGATAGTAAAATTAAAATGTAAGATAGTGAGATTTAACTCTTTTTAGGGATAATTCGCACAAAAAAGAAACATACAATAATTAATGTATACTCAACATTAAATTTTGTAGTAAGATATAATTAGTAGAATAAAATAATTAGTAAAATAAAACAGAAAATAATTTGATAACTGAAACAAACTTAATACTTTTTTATGATAAAAAGTAAGTGGTATACGATACGATATACATGTGACAATTAAGTTAGTTTTTGATTCGTGTTGATTATTAAGCAAGTGAGATGTAAGCAATGACGTCATTGTTATTCTATAAAACATTTTTTTTACTAAGTACGTAACCACACCAGTCGGCGACACTCTGGTAAATAGACCATACCTAGTCCAAAAATAACTGGCTCTAATTGAGACTGCCGGAACACATCGTTGGGTCGGATGACACGTTAAATTGTAGGTCCCGGCTGTTAGTCTCAGTACAAGCAGTTGTTAAGCCAAGTCAGAGGCCTTCGGGCAGCTTGATATCTCTCGACACCAGAGCTTGGCCACTTAGCTCATACAAAGAAGGAGACAGCGTTAGGTGCTTTGGGTATTTCAACTTGAGGGTGGTAGCTAGGCGAGCACTAGAAAATACTCTACCGCCGTGCAAGTATTTAGCCAAATATTTTTTCGGACACGTTTTAATTTGTCAAGTGATTAATTGTTACGAAATTATTGCGTAAAATTGCGGATGTGCCATAGTCGCTTAGTAACATTTACTAGTCTACAAGATTTCATTGTACCGGGGCACAATCCACGTCTTTTATCATTTAAAAAGAACGCTGTTAAAAAAATTAAAGGCATGTTTGCGTATAACTACACTCACAAACGAAATATCTTTGATTCACCAAATGAGGTCTCTAAAACATCCTTTGATTCCTCAAATGAGGTCCCTAAAACATCCTTTGATCCTCAAATGAGGTCTCTAAAACATCCTTTGATTCCTCAAATGAGGTCTCTAAAACATCCTTTGATTCCTCAAATGAGGTCTCTAAAACATCCGTGTGGAGGTCGGACGTGGAATCACGCCCACAAACTGGTAAACATTTATTGCTGAGAATGCCAGAGCATAATATATATTTTTGGCTAAGGGCAGCGACAATAGAAAAAAAATATTTAATAGAACTAGAACATCATTCCAGACAAGTTACATATCTTAAAATTCTCATTATCGGCGAAATCAGTTAGGTACAAACATAAAATTGCCATCTTCATATTTTTACCAGCATTCCTTTTACTCGACCTACAGCGGTGCGAAAGTGCTGCAGATGATGATGATTAATAAATCAACCTCTTTTCCATTTACCTGTGTGTGGTGAGCGGACTAGCGCTTGTTCGGAGCGGACGCCTGGGCGTAGGCCTCACGCGAGAGTGGCGCGATTCCTCGCTCGCACTGTGAAATACGACGACCTATCTATGTATGCGGAATGGGGGTAGGCGGAAGTGGTGTGGGGTAGACAACAACCTGTTTTATATTAATATACATAATAATGACACCACTGAAGAATTTTAAAAACTGAAACTGACTGAAAGCTTGGACCTTGCTCCGCTGCCAGTGGCACGCTAGTTTTTAGGTTTTTATAACATTTTAATACTTCATAGTTCTTTTCATATAATTTACAATTTTTTCAAGATCTAGTCTCGCACGCTCACAAGCCAATCATGGCGTCTGAGGAGCGCCTGCAGTCGCAGCAGGCTAGCACTGTGAAATGTAATTTATCTGTGCATGTGCGTGCGGTAATAAATTATCATTATCATTTAAAAATATATTGTAAAAAAAACTAGGGAAAAAAAAATAGTACAGATAATAATATTAAATGATCATTATTTGAATAAATAAAATTGATTTGAAGTTTGAGGCGTTGCTTAACGGAAATCCATTGCAGATGAACGAAAATCTAAGATTAATTGATTAACATTGATTTGGATAGGAAGTAAAAAAGGGTTTTGCTTGGTCAAATATAGCAAAATAATTGACATTAATATTAATATTTTTGTCTTGAAGCTGGTGGAACTAAAATTGGCTATTTTAAACCACTAGTTTGGATTCAAACATTTTTTATTGAAATATTGTCTTCTATATTTCAACTAAAGTTTATGATTTTAGCTAAATTTTTAAGGACTTTAGGAACTGGCTTACACTTCATAACTGACTTTTAGCTACATTTTTAAGAATTCAGGAAATAAACAACAGCTACTGTTTATAGTGAAGGAGGTATCTATAAATAATCTTTAGCCATGCAATATATAATATCTTTGTAACTACATACATACAAATGCATCTACCACCATTCCGCAAATTAAAATAATAGACAGTAAAGCGAAAATTATAAATAAAAAATATATGAGAAAAAATGTTATTTTAAAGAAATTTGCAAGAATGAAGACTTATTTTCAAGATAAATTTTGCTTCGAGGTATTTTTTTAATAATATTGATAAATTAATCAAGTTTATGCAAAAAGACCTTGCAAAATTCTTTAAAAGCTATAACACTGAGCACAAAGACATGCTAGCCTCTTCTACATTTACAGTAAAGCAAAAATTATATGTCACTCACATATTATACGAACATATAAAGAAGCAATGAATCTTCAAAAACAACTTCCTAAAATAAATAATTGGTCAAGTGAGAGTCGGACACGGGACATGTACTAGGAGCTCAATTATCTTTAAAGATGGTAAACTGTTTTTTTTTCGTATAAGAGGGGCTCTCTTTATTTAAGGGGGGCTCCCCTCAAATACTTATTTTATTTAAAGTATATATATATATATTTTTTAATATTTTGTGAACATTTCAAGCGTCTACCAACTGCCGTAAAAAAGCGTTATGATGTGTCCTTGCGGTAGAGCAGGAACTAAGAATACAACGGAGTGTCGTTGTTTTAATCTCTGTATTACCAGAAGAAGTACTTAATTTACGGATTATTGAAATATTAAACTTTAATGTAGAAAAAAATTCAAGCTTTTAGACGAACAGTAACTATTAAATATTCTGTGACATAATGCCCCCCCCGCGCACCTCTTTGTCTTCCAACGATACGTTAAAATCGTCTACTGCGCACTCAAGGTCATGGCTCAAGTTGTTTGCCGGCCACTGTAAGTACATACCTATGCGGTGGCGGAGCGGGGAGAGCGAGGCGCGGGGCGGGCGGGTCGCGGCGCGCGGCGATGGCGGCGCGCTCGCGGGACGCGCCCGCCTTCTGCTGGAACTCCCTGCAAACATACACGGAGAATGGTTAAAACAAGCTTTATAGAAAGCGAAGCGAAGCTTTAAGAGAATTTACACGGTAAAAAACAATTGTACAAAACAATAGTTAATCTTGCCACCTTACAAGGCGCATAAATACACAAAACGAAACGATATAGACAGTTTTAGCGTAATGCGCTATCATTTATATCGTATAGCCTTATCATTTACGCAGGACTTTTTAGGATTTTTTACAAAATATGCTATTTTTCTCGATTTTATACCGACTTTGGGAACAAAACCTTACAACTTACACCAGTATTTTTAAATATTCTAATTCTGACTCGAAAAAACTTTTTTAATGAAGAAAAAGCTTGAGAAGTTTTAAGCCCCAAAATATAAACTCCAAGGCTGGTTCAATGTCTTTGAAAGGTTTCCTTTCCACGGCCACGTTGCTAAAGTTCGTAGCTATGAAATGTTTGGCAGGTTTCCCATTGTGACATTTTGATGAAAGCCCAATGTTGTTTATGGAAAATTTTGAGGGAAATTGTGATTGCCTTGACGATTAATTTATGTGTGTTACCAGCCCGACCCGAATTTAGAACAAACTAGTATTGCCAAAGCTAAAATAAGGTCATTCTAAGAACTGTAGGATTAACAGATTTTTACACGCTTTATATTAGCTTCACCTGTATGTTTGTAACCGACTTCTTTGGGCGCGATTTTGACCCACTTTAAACGGCCAGATTTCGTTGAAACTTTGTAGATTAAGCTTTATTACAATACGCCCGTAGCGGAATGTCAGTGCAGGTCTCATCACCCCCACTTCAAATTAGAATTAGAACAGTTTTTTCTTTTTTCTCGTTTCATCTATGTTCGTATCGTTTTATCATATATATCCTCCAAAAATGGTTGAGTATGCAAAATGCAAAAAATGTATGCGTACCTGTCAAAGTCTTCTGCTTCGTCCTCATCCAGGTTAATGAACTCCTGCCTCTCCTCGGCGTCTCCAGAGTAGAAGTTTTGCTCACGCTCGATTACGTGCGCTCGCTCGCCGATGTGGTGACCTGGAAGCCGCAACGTCTTTACACTGAATACCGTGTTGTACGCAGCGAACTAGGATATATGTATATCCTAACGAAAGCGATTTCTTCTAGGAACTAGGATATTATGAACATATATCCTAGTTCGCTAGGACTGTCGCTAGGTCTAACTAGGATATTATGAACATATATCCTAGTTCGCTAGGACTGTCGCTAGGTCTAACTAGGATACTATGAACATATATCCTAGTTCGCTAGGACTGTCGCTAGGTCTAACTAGGATATTATGAACATATATCCTAGTTCGCTAGGACTGTCGCTAGGTCTAACTAGGATACTATGAACATATATCCTAGTTCGCTAGGACTGTCGCTAGGTCTAACTAGGATACTATGAACATATATCCTAGTTCGCTAGGACTGTCGCTAGGTCTAACTAGGATATTATGAACATATATCCTAGTTCGCTAGGACTGTCGCTAGGTCTAACTAGGATACTATGAACATATATCCTAGTTCGCTAGGACTGTCGCTAGGTCTAACTAGGATACTATGAACATATATCCTAGTTCGCTAGGACTGTCGCTAGGTCTAACTAGGATATTATGAACATATATCCTAGTTCGCTAGGACTGTCGCTAGGTCTAACTAGGATACTATGAACATATATCCTAGTTCGCTAGGACTGTCGCTAGGTCTAACTAGGATATTATGAACATATATCCTAGTTCGCTAGGACTGTCGCTAGGTCTAACTAGGATACTATGAACATATATCCTAGTTCGCTAGGACTGTCGCTAGGTCTAACTAGGATATTATGAACATATATCCTAGTTCGCTAGGACTGTCGCTAGGTCTAACTAGGATATTATGAACATATATCCTAGTTCGCTGGTTGTACGCCATACATATTTTGACTACTAGATAGACGACCTCGTTGGCGTAAAGGTTACCATGCCTAGCTGTCAGTGGCTTAATTTATTGGCTGTGGGTCTGGGTGTTTAAATATGTATGTATATGTAATATATATAATAATGTAATATATATATCAGTTATGTCAGCTACCATAACCCAAACTAGAAATGATTAAGCATGGGGTTAACCAACTGTGTGTGAAATGAGTAAAAAAAAATCGTGCATCAGTGGATTTGTCACGAAATAAATTCATATAAAATCAACAATTAACAATATTGGAATTATAAGATCTAATATTTTTTTTCTAGATAATATTATTATTTACAGAAAAAGGTAACTTTTTTTTTAATTTCTCTGTGACATTCAGAAAGAACGACCGCATATTTAATTTTTATAACGACTATTATTCAAATAATAAAACTATAGATCGAATTTTACGTAATCGTGTTTTGGAGTTCTAACGATTCTTAATCGAATCGAATTAAAGATAAGTAATAAGTAGTCCTATCATTTACGCACGATTTTTATAGGATTTCTCAAATCATGCCATTTTGCGCCTTAAAAAGTTTTTTTTACAAAAATAGATCATTATGCCGTTTTGTTCCCCTAGCCTTAGAATGTTATTTCTTTTTATTTAAATGGGTCAGCGCTTGACCACAATTCACCTGATAATAAGTGATATTGTAGTCTAATGGTGGAGCGTCAAACTGAAATTTAACATACAGAATGTGGATAAAATTATGAGCACAATGTTGCGTGATTGAGAAAAAAAAATTCTATACAAGAGCGACCAGAGTTTAAAAAAAGGCATACAAATCTTCCTAAATCATTTTATTTACAACCCAGTGGGTTCAACAAAAATGAGATTCCCATAGAATCACCGTCACGCAAATGACGCAACTAAACTTCCCATAATAGTTCCATTGCCAATTTGGCACCCTATCAAAACTTACAATTAAAATATTTCAGACATTTTACGAATGGCATTTCATTATATTGAAAAAAAATCTAGTATTATTTTTAGGCGCGTATTCTCTTAGTCTCGGCACTGAATAGAGCGTAGTTTTGTAGTCTAATAGAAAAGCAAACATGACGCTATTGCTAAGCACAGATTACCAACATCAAGAATTCATAATAAACATAAATTGCGAAGCTTTGGAACTCTCTTCCTGGCGGGGAGTAATTTAAATTGGAATTTAAAGGAAGATAGAAGCGACGTAATAAAGGGAAAGACTTTACAGAAGGGAATTTACAAAAAACGAAAAGAAATGTACAAAATACTCAACAGATAAAAGTCTAGGGCTATATAATATCGAAACTATGAATGAAATTTATTTATATGTACTAATTAGAATTAGGCTTAGAAACTTTTGTGACAATTTTTTTTTTTATATCACTATCTGCGATCAGCTCTTATATTGCTACTAGCTGACCCGGCAAACGTTGTTTTGCCTTAATAATAATAAAAAAAAAAACTAAATATGCAGTAGCCGATTCTCAGACCTGCTGAATACGCATATAAAATTTGGAAAAAATCGGTCAAGCCGTTTCAGAGGAGTACGGTAACAAACACTGTGACACGGAAATTTTATATATAAGATAAGCAGATGTGGTTAGTGTAGTTGTCGACGTACAGTGTGCACCCCTACGGGTACATCTCCTTAATATGCTTTTTAATGGTGCCTAGAGATCACTCACTGGCTACCAATTTTCTCTTTAGTCTTGGCTTGTATAGTACTGTTTGCAGACTTAGGGCAAGTTGGTTTGAGTGTATTGCCAGGCCTGTATGCTTCCTTGTGTTTCTTTATTTCTTGACCTACTGTTTCTACTTTTAGGTGTTCGTGAATTTCGTGATTCGTGACATTACTAAATTACTAAGCGTAGATGCGGTATCTAGAGGGGTATGTTTCTGTCTATCTGACTATAGAAGTTTAGAGTAATGAACCGTGTTTGAAGTGTGGAAAAATAAACACTGATTGATGTGATGAGTTAGTCTCTATTTTAAAGTCTTCGGGGTTTTGATTGAAGAGTATACTGAATGCTGGGGATCAATATCCTTGAATATAGTCGTAATTTAACGACAGACTGAAATTAGTAGTCTTATTGTATACTTATTAAAACTGGCTTTCTGCAAAAACGGCATTTGGTTGGGCACGGTAAATCAAATCAAATTGATTTTATTGGGAGATCAGTAAATTTGGTACAAAGATATTAATTCAAGGAAAAAATAATGTATACAAAAAAAGAGTAAGTACATTTGTATTTCTTGAACAGTTGATCTACAGCTGTCTAAGCTAGGCTATAAGCCTGTAATATTGTAATATAAATGCGACTATACCGACATATTATCAAATTGAGGTATTAGTTAATAGATAGTTGTTATTTTTAGTTAATATTGTATGTTCTTTACGAACAAGACTGTTGTCACCTAATCACTATTTTAAGATCTCGTCTTTGTACACAGTTATGCAATAAATATATTCTTATCCTTATATACTCCGAGCGAGTGTGTTTCGTCCGGAGGACTGTGGACTGCATTACGTGACACCCTGAATCGATTCCAGCCTTACACCAATTACTTGTTTTTTTATGTTGGTGAATTTGAACACGGTGAAGGAAATCATTGTAGAAAACTCATAAGCTCCAAGAACCACAAAATCCGAAGACGCGTTCCATCCACCAACTCTGCACTTGGCCAACGTGGTGGATATCCTACATCTCTCTCTTTTCGTTAGAGAAAGCCCTAGTCCCAGCAGATACAACGTGTAGTGGGTTGCTTATGCTATGACTTTAAACTAGGTGATCGGGCCGGTTTTCTCAGCCAGGTCTTTTTCAGATTCCTATTCGACACGCTGACCAGGCGATGCGAAACCAGCCAGCAAATCTCACAGAGCAAGGTCGTTTTTTGAAATACCAAGTCTCGCAGTGGCATTGTCAAATGGGCGTTAACGTGGGTCGGATGACGTCACATTGTAAGTCCTGGCTGTTAGTCTTAGTATAAGAGGCTTTCGGGCGGCTTGGAAGAAACTCTCGACACCAGAGCTTGGCCGCTTAGCTCATCCGGAGCAGAATTTTTATTTTTATTTTCACTGATTAGTTTATTGTACTAAATTCTAGCCACCAACAGACAGACGGCATAATTATCATTCTCACAGTGGTTTTCTTATCTATTTTTAGGTCGAGACGCCTCCGCGTATGACATGTTCCGTCAACGGTTCTATTCTGGCGACACACTCAAATAACTTTGACAATAATCACTGGGATGTAGGTGATGGTACCTGTACCATGACTATTATGATGATAGGGTTTCCAAAATGTTCAAAAGCAAATACAGTTTATGTATACTCTTCCACTACCACATACCACTTCTTAAAAGAGAATCCCATGCATGGTTACCCATCCATCCAAAGACTGTTGCTTAGCCCTGGTGATCGCGTCAGATCACCAAGTTAGCCGAGCTACAGTCACTACAGATTACTACAGAACGGAAGATTATAGAATAAGGTATTAAAACTTACCAATGGACATTTTCTTAGTGCCTGTACGGGAATCCTGCAAGGTCTTACGTGTCTCCTTCACACCGTTCGGACCAATTTTTGTACTGCTTGATGTGCTGTACACCTGCAATATCATATTGAGTTTAAACGTTATTATGTACTTTTCAGGTGTTTTAAGAATAACCCTGCAGCCTGGGTGAAAGAATAAGGCTGCGGAATTGCCCCTGCCTGTCGTAAGAGGCGACTAAAAGGGGCATCAGACTCGAATGTGTTCGGAGATGGGGTTCCGACACCCGCTCCATCGAGTCCGGGTTGAACGACGACGGCGTCGCGTGACCGTCACCGTTGCGTGGTTGGCGAAACAATCCTGCGGCGGAGACCTCCGTTAAGCACAGAGGCAGGTCACTGGGGGGGTTTTAGTGGGTACAAATCCCACATAATGGCTATATGGCTGCGCCCCATCGTAGCCAGGTATCTTGTCGAAGATTTCCCCCCTCGTCAAAAAAATAAATAAAAAAAAAGGTGTTTTAAGAAAGAAAACAAGTTTTTAAGAGTTAATTTCTTATTTGAGAACAACATCTAAAACATAATGTCAATAATTTATTTATGTAATAGTTAAAACACATATTATTGAAATATATTTACTGAATATTTTAACTGATTTGATAAATTCTTACTAACATTTTCACAAACCAATGTAAAATATTGTTATACTCAGTCAGGAAATATTAAGATATTTTGAGTGCTTTTACACTGATGGACATTTTACTAGGACATCATAAAGGTATTATTTTTTTCATCTAAAAATGTTAACTATTCTTAACAGCGTTGTGGGAGAAACATATTTATAAATGATTTATAGGCGAGCAGCATTATGCTAATGTGCCCGTATCTCACTGAATAGAAATTTTATTTTTTACAGTTCACAAAATATTCTTAATGTGACACTGACAGAATCGCAAAGTTAACAGAGCCAACAAACAAAAGATAATTCATTCATTAATTTATTTATTCAATAAAATAGTCAGGACAGTTGTTGCACCAAAGCACTAACTATTTTAGATCTAAAAACTAAATGTGTGAATATTAGTAATGGCACTACAGAAGACATCAATATCTTGGATTTCGGATACAGCGTTAAGGTAAGTTATAGCTTGTTGCATAAGGCACTTTTTTATAGTTGAAGTTGAAACTGGAAAGTGTTAATATCTATGTAATTATCTCTCACCTGTGGTTTTCCATTGGGTCCACTTGACATGACAACAGTGCTGCTGCTGAATGAACTTCCAGCGCTCATGTGCCCACCGTGCCCACCATCCAGGTCTATAAAATATTATATAAAATTTGCATTATATAAATATTGCATTATTAGAAAACATGTATTTATTTTAACTTAGAGTCATTCCCGAAGAGAGGAGAGGGTCGGCCGAGGGAGCGGACTCTCCGGCGTGACGGCGAGTTGGCGCGGGTGCCTGTGAGGCTCGTGCGCTCGGATAAGTTGTCGCACGTTATAGGGCCGAAGGTATATAACTGTTTGCCTAAAGATATTACAAATGTATGTAATGATAACATTTTTAAGAATAACCTCAAGAACTGGCTCGTTCAGGAAAGTTTTTATTCCATGGACGAATTTTTTAATATCAGGAAAAATGTTATGTGACATGTATTACAAATTATTTGTATATCATATTGACATTTTCTTTTATATTCTTATTGACATTTTTTTAATTTTTGACGTATAATTGTACAATTATCAATAAATGGTTTATCTTGTTTATCTTGTTTATGAATATTGTATGTATATATATTTTTCTCATATAACTTTCTTCAATGACAATAAAATTAATTCAACACTATAAACTTAACATGTATAATTATTCTTTGCTGTTTGGTAACTTAATTTCTGTCTATTCAAATTTACTTTTAAAGATATTGATATAAATAATGTACTGTGTTTTAAATTGTGTGTACCCATACTACCTGTTGTATCTTGTCTAAATAAAGTGAGAAGGAGCAAATTGAAAACCAGCGCCTGGTACCTCCAGCATTATGCTGAATTTGCTCCTTTTGTGCACATAGGCTTATTTTATAATACTAAGAAATTGTATGTATATATTTTATCTTGTGTGCACAATAAATAATTTTCTTTCTTTCTTTCTTTCTAAAACAAATGAAATTCTAATGTTTAATGAAAATGTGCACATGGTGTGCAAATTGGTTAAGTGGTTTAGGAGTCCATTGAGGACAAACATTGTGACACAAGATTTATTTATATTAAGATTTATCCACAAAACAAGCAATTATTGACTGAGCACCACAATTAAGCCAGATTGTCAACTTCCAAGCAGTAGTAAGTAAGCATTACTTTTTTCTTGTTTGAAGTGCATTGCTTCTGGTTAAATTATAAATATCATTATGACCAAGGATTTATTATTTTGTAATACATCATTAAATTTAAATAAGTAATCTGCCATTTTGTATCGGCCATTTTGATCTGAATTTCACCAAATATGGCTAAGAACTCTCCCACCCAACAAAAAATATATATCAAAATCCAATCATCCATTCAGAAGTTACGATGCAACACACAGACGTCAAACTTATAACACCTCATTGTTTTTGCATTGGGGTTTAAAAACGGTAGGCATTGAGATACACTTTAATATTTCTGTGTAAGAAAGAAGTCTGTGAACAAGTCATGCAAAAGTTGGCACACAGGTCAAATAGTAAGTTGACTGATGTTAATTGTTGTTATGGCAACATCCTTATTTCCTCACAATGCACAAGCTCAGTATATATATATATTTTTTTACACATGGCTGATTAACCCCATGCTGAACCATTTCTAATTAGTATTATGATTGCTAACACACGACACACACACACATCTGGTTAACCCCACACTGAACCATTTCTAGTTGGTATTATGGTTGTTAACACAACTGATATACTACATATACATACATACATATTTTATATTTATGATTTAACACCTAGACCAACAGCCAACAAATTTATTTCAGCATAAAGATGTTGGCCGTGCTGGGAATCAAACCCAAAACCTTCTGACTGGCAGTCCAGCATGTTAACCATTACGCCAATGAGGTCGTCAAATCAATTACAAAAAAATAAAAGCTTTCGTTTTACAATGACATTTGATGTACCTGTGAAAAGTCTGTTCAGAGACGGCATCTGAGGCATGAACGGCATGAGGGCTCCTCCATGCCTCGGGCCTCCGATGGCGAGCGGCCCAGCGCCTCCCAGCATGCCGAACGGATCCGAGAACAGCGAGTTCATCATGTTGTTCATCTGACGCATGTGTCTCATATGCGACCTGCCGAAAACAACATTTCATCAGACCAATACTTACCTACCTAATTTGCTAAAATATTTTTTAAATGTGTGCATTCAGCATCAATCTCAGGTAAACAGCCCGAATGACAGAAAATTAACAAACAATCGAGGGCTAATTACCCGAAGAAAGGGTCATCCTCCACGTCGCCCATTAGTGATCCAAACAGCGACATCTTCAGCACTTGGACTTGTAATCAAATATAACACTATAGGCACAATTCAAATAATCACACGTGTCCGCGAATAACTTTCAATAGCTCTATACTTGGGAAAATCGAAATCTCTAGCAAATCAACCAAACGATATGCAAGCCAGCCCACAAATGTCAAGTGATCAAGTGAAATACATTGACAGAGACAGCTGAACTAACGGCCTCTATACTCTATGGTTGGCTGGCGTTCTAATTTTCTCTAAAATATAGCCCCCTTTTCATGGTAACTGAATTAAATTATTTATTACTATGGGAAGCCTAAGAAACAAGTCCCCTTGTATTTGCATGCAAAGTCTCAAGAAGAGTTTTTCCTAACTTTTAATGTGATGATAGCGATGAGATATACCAGACGATCAATAGATACTGGAAAATGTCCTAAATATCTAATATATTCAGACTTGTATATTACTATCACAACTATATTATATAAGTATGGTTACGTGGGGCTTAAAAAAAAACAATTTTCTTTTAATATGTCTATTTTTATTTAATTTCTAATAGTAGTTACATCAATTTTAGATACCAAGACAGTCCAAACAAGTCACGAACCGAAATAAACAGCTTAAATCACAACAAAACGTACGAACAAGTTAGTGCAAAACCACCGCAAAACAAATAAAGCCCGGCAAATTTTCTATGCCGAATCTGCGTATTACATTTCCAGCTAATTCACTTCCTAATTATTATAATTACGATCATCGGTTTGTCATCGAAGCTCTGTTCAGACAAAAATGGTGCTAAAGGCTGTTGATACATGAAATTGTTTACCAAACCACTCGTTTAGTAGTTAGTAGTCCCCTCGCTGTTGCCGAAACATTCCATGAGTGATATTCTCGATGAAATATATATAATACACCCTATTTAGCTGTGAAATTTGGTTTCACTTATGCCGGTCCACGAAACCTTACCGAGACTTTACTCTCGCGGGTGGTGAGGATAGACATTGTAATTTTCTCTAATAATAATAATTAATTTCAAGCCCTTGGTCTATAACGCCGATATCCACTGTATGGCATTGCACCCTCTCCATGAAATGACCACGCGGCTGAAGTTTGATATGAAGTATACACTTGATCTTGGAGACCATTTTTTCTTGAGTTTCCCATTAATTTTGGTAACTCCTGAAACACAAAGTTGTTTTGTCATATGTGATAAAGTTAATTCTATTTGTTTATTTATATTAGGACACATTTTATGTTAAGTATTTTGAGAATTCATACCAGGAATTTAAGTGAATATCAGTAATATTACTAACTATTGTAAGATTTCCATGTCATGGTATACATTCTTTAGATATCATATTTGACATTATGTCTGAGCTAAATAGCCTTTTTTTTCATATTACCTTTACAACAGTGTGTTCACCAGGAGGCTTATTGGCACCAGCTATGTCGCCGTGTTCTTGAACTGCCTCCTTGACTGGAGCTAGAGTCCGGGCAGCTTGGTTGTTTGCAGTCGTATCGCCTCCTACTTTCTCCACATGAGCTTGAGTCGGTGCTACGTTCACTCGCTGAGCACCTCCAATCTTTCCTTCAGAGTGTGTATCGCTTTGATAAGCTGGATTCCTAACATTTTGCAGGGTGCTTGAATGGGAACCCTTATACTGGTGGTAAATATTTTGTAAATTACTTCTGCTGGGCGTCCCGTCAGGCTTGTTCCCCATAATTGAAGTCTTGCTAACAGTCGATTTCACATTGAGTTTAGAAAGGCCTTTTCTTAGTTTACCGCTTGGTGATTGGGGGTATAATGTTTGCTGAAAATTTGTCTCAGGTGCACTATGAAACATCTTGGCTGGAAGCAGCTCAACAGGCTGCCCTAAAGTATTATATTGGTAAAACTTTTGACGTCGCATTGATAAAGGAGCATTGAAGGGCCTGGATGTGTCCGCAGGGAATATTGGATCTTGAATCATCATTTGTGCTTCAGTTATTGGTTCAGATACTTGCTCTTGTATCTGAGAATTAGTTTGTTCTGCTCCTCCTTGATGCATATTTTGTTGATTGGGTGCGCCAGTGGTAGGATCCAGAACTTGTTTCTGTTGATATTGGTATTGTTGTTGAGGTGGTACATGTCCTTGGTTAGATACTTGACTTACATTGTAAGTTGCTTGATTTGGAGTTGTTGCATAATATGTTTGCTGCTGATGTTGCGGTATTTGTTGAACTGGTGTCGCTGAAGTACTATCATACTGTTGATCTATTGGAAGTGCTGAATCGGGCTGTCTACCCAGCGCTTGTTGTTCTGCAGGGGAAACATTACCTTGATTTGTGGGCAAAACATTTTGTGAAGCTAGAGCTTTCACTGCAGCATTTGCTCCATCCATAGCTTTGTCCACATTCCCCAACTTCCCATTCATCATTTTATTCATCGTATCCATAGCTGCTCTTTGATGATTTTGAGGATTCATTTGTATGGCAATGGCCATCGGATCGAATCCAAGGTCTTTTCCTATTACTCCCGGAAACATTTCATTAAACTTTTGCATTCCTTGATTATGCATACCATAATTTCTGTTACCTGGTTGATCCGTTTGCTTGGCAGATGCATTCGAATATATTAGGCCATTTTGTGCATTAGCGTTGGTTACATTTTGTTGCATATTAAGATTTGACTGACCTTGGTGCATATTAGGGTATGCCATAGTTTGATTCATGTCAGGATTAGCTACACCTGACTCCATATTAGGACTACTTAGACCTTGCTGCATCTGATTTGATTGTCTTTGTCGTGTGCTACCATTCATCGCAGAGTAGTTTTGTTGATTAGCATTGAATCCACTCACATTCATTGTAGCACCAGATACATATTGAGTTGTTGGTTGGTTAAACATGTGCTGATTTGAATTATTTGACAATCCACTTTCAGCGTTATAGTACATCCCTCCAGAGGGATTCAAAGATGTTACTCCTACTTGACCATGAGGAGATTGGGGTGCATCGATAATCATTTGACCATTTGGCATTTGCCCACTTGGCATTTGACTGCTTGGCATTTGACCACTTGGTGACTTAGATTTACCACCACTTTTCATCATTTCCATGATGCCAGGTCCCATCCCACCCATCATTTGCTGTACTTTTTGATTAGTCATATCACCGACAAATCCATTTCCGTACATTTGATTTTGCGGTCTTGATGCGTTATTTTGCATTGGGTCTCCCGTCATACCTGGCTGCATTTGATTTTGGGCAGGCGTCATTCCCTGCACAGCAATCCTGTCATTATACGTATTGCCTCCTTGCATGTAATTTACATCTAAATTATTACCCCCTTGCATTGTATGTCCACCTTGCATTTGATTTCCCCCATACATATTATTTCCACCTTGCATGGGATTTCCGCCGAGCATAGGATTTCCACCTGACATAGGATTACTATCTTGCATACCATTATTACCTTGCATCAAATTGCCTCCTTGCATATTTCCATGCGGAGACAGGCCCATTTTTGCAGCCATCGCACTATTATTTGCTACTGTATTTTCAGGTGTCAGACTTTTCAAGTCATTGTAAACCTCATTTACAACAGGCTGCATGAGATTGTTGTTGAGATAGTTATAGGTTTCTGAATACATTTTACGAGGGTTGCAGCTGCCCATACATGGTTCTCCACCACCAGATGCGTTGAAACGACCTCCACCATGGCCAAAATTGAAGCCACAGTGACCACCGTGGCCATGATGACAGCATCCACCCCTGCATCCTCCAAATCCTCCACAACCACCATTAGGGTTCCCCATCGGAGCTCCACTTTCTCCACCACTTTGGTTGCCAAAGAGTTTTCCCATGCAGCCGCTGTAAAATATAATAAAATATTTTCTTTTAAAATATTGTGCTACACTCAAGTAATATCTCATGCAAAAATTAGCTGACAGATTTTTCTCCAGAATTAAGCAGAAGAATAAAGATAGCTTAAAAATTTGGGCCAGGAAAACAGAAGGACAAACGGATTTTGGTGTTTTTCGGTTGTCTTTATTGGTCGTGTCCCCACTGGATGTTGTAAGGAGTCTTATGAGTGCAGCAAAGATTTTGATTTTGAGTACCTATACGTACCAGTCTGCGCTCTGTAGTTTATTCATAACACTTCCTAATTCATTCAAAATACTTTGCTTATCTAAAGCCATAATGTCTATCCTCTAACACTTTTTTATTACACCACAAAATTTACAAAAAATTTGGAAACATGCAAAAAATTTATAATTTGGTCATATCAAAATTTTAAAATGACAATATTTTTTTGTTTCTAAAAAGCATTTGTGTCATAATTTGTAAATAGAATTTATTTGATAATTGTATACAATTGGCTTAAATCGTGACCCAATAAGTATTTAAGCATATAATTTATACATTATGTATGGTCTTATTAGCACTAGCCTGTTTTATTTTATACAAACATGGAACCAAAGTCTTTCTTTTTAAAAAAACGCACCCTCTATTAAAATAGAGGGTGCGTTTGAAAGATATAATTGTATCGCTTTATGGAAAATATGTTGAAGATTTAACATTTTTACACTTATATTATTTAAATTTGCTTTGAAGACATACAAACTTGAATATTTTTATATTTTGCTCATCAAACCTGACCAACAGTCCTATTGTTATTTGTACTATTAGTGCTGTTAAAGCACCAATATTGTATTAAACCAAAAGTTGTTTTTTAAGACTACAGAATACGCCCTATGTTTTGCGTTAGTTACCCTGAAAATAAAATGTTAAACGTTAAAATAGATGCAGTTTCGTTTAGAACTTATAATGAATAATAATATAATGAACTGATAATATTTAAAATAGTAATGATAATGTTGCACATAATCTGTACTGGTTGAAATTATCTTGTTTCTGAACTATCCCCACTAAGTGATAAGTGACGTCAACAATTTTTGCTCATTGTGTTTTCCTTTTCTCAGCTCAGTTTTGTGTTTTCATTTTGTTCGCAATTTCGCATATTTTACAATAACGTCATACAAAATATTATCACCCTAATTACATTGCGAATTGTGAACGCTCCTGCGAAGCTGAAATTCTATCATTATCAGATAGAAAGTTATCAACGCGCAATAGTCGCCCGGAACCTACGGAGCAAAGTTCAATTCACGCTATCGTACCGCGATTTACGTCGACTTCGAGCGCTCAGTCGGTTCTCCGGGTTCACAGCCGTCCACACCGTTTCTCAGGAGGTAATTAATAAATTCATCAACTTTTAAAATGGGCAGAAAAGTGTTTGTGGTCGGCGTCGGCATGACGAAGTTCGTGAAGCCCACGACGGGCGGCGACTACCCCGAGCTGGGCAAGCAGGCGGTGGAGGAGGCGCTGGCGGACGCGCGCGTCCAGTACAGCGCCGTGCAGCAGGCCGTGTGCGGGTACGTGTACGGGGACTCCACGAGCGGCCAGCGCGTGCTCTACCAGGTGGGCATGACGGGCATTCCCATCTACAACGTGAACAACAACTGCTCGACCGGCTCCAACGCGCTGTTCCTCGCCAAGCAGCTGATAGAGGGCGGCCTGGCCGACGTGGCGCTGGCGGTGGGCTTCGAGCGCATGCGGCCGGGCGCGCTGGGCGGCAGCGCCTTCCCCGAGCGCACCAACCCGCTCGACAACCTCACGCTCAAGATGTCAGAGCTGGCAGAGCTATCCGCCGCTCCCTTGACCGCACAGTACTTTGGTAACGCTGGCATCGAGCACATGAAGAAGTACGGCACCACCGAGCTTCACCTCGCCAAGATCGCCGCCAAGAACCACCGGCACGGCGCCAAGAACCCGCGCGCACAGGGCAAGAGAGAGTACACTGTGGAGGAGGTCCTTAACTCGAGGAAGATTTACGGCCCTCTCACTAAGCTAGAGTGCTGCCCGACCAGCGACGGAGCGGGTGCAGCTGTGCTCATGTCAGAGGAAGCTGTCATTAAGCACGGTCTTCAGGACAAAGCTGTGGAGATCATTGGTATGGAGATGGCCACGGACACTGAGGCTGTATTCAAAGAGAACAGCCTGATGAAAGTAGCCGGCTATGATATGACCGCACTTGCTGCCAAGAGATTGTACCAAAAGACTGGAGTGAATCCTAAACAAATTGATGTTGTTGAATTGCATGATTGCTTTGCTGCCAATGAGATGATCACCTATGAGGGGCTGCAGCTGTGTGGGGAGGGAGAAGCGGGCAAGTTTATAGATGCAGGGGACAACACATACGGTGGGCGAGTGGTGGTGAACCCCAGTGGAGGGCTGATTGCAAAGGGCCACCCCCTGGGCGCCACCGGTCTGGCTCAGTGTGCTGAGCTTGTCTGGCAAATGCGCGGCGAAGCTGGAGACAGACAGGTTTGTTCAAAACTTACTGGCCTTAACAGCTGCAGGGGCTTCTGTCAACATATTTGTTGGTACCATGATTCAGACACTTGACAATTTTTTTGTACATATCTTTTTCAGAAAACTGACTCAAGTGCAGTCCATTTCGTCAAATTCTTCCCTTACACATACATATTTTTCTAAATTCTACACGGAACATGTTTTTATTGAAAATTTATTGAAATTTTATTGAAAATTGAAATATTTATAAATATTTGTATTTTATTGAAAATTGAAATATTTATAACATAACTTACAACTTTTTTTCTGTGTTACATTTTAATTTAAACATTTTGTTTGCAGCTTTACCTGTGATGTTATTTTTTGTGTGTATGTCCTTAACTGTTATATCTTCATGCATTTATTTTGTTTCATGACTTGTGTTGAACTCCATTGATTTACATATATATTTATGTAGGTTTGTAACTTGAAGTCAGCATAATCAAGTTTTACATATAAAACAAGCTTACTCATGTAAAATTTACATTAAATTCAAGTTTAAATGAGAGATGAATAAGCATAAGTAGCCTACTATAAATTCCCACTGCTTTGACTCGAGGCCTTCTCTCATGAAGGGATATTGTGTTCCTCAAACATGTAGGTTTCCTTATGATGTTCATACACCATCCTACACCATGAAGAGAGTGCAAATGCACACATAACTTGAAAAACAAGTCATTGGTGTAGGGCCGGGATCGAACCAGGTGCCATCAGATTGAAAAACAGACATTTTCCCTCACTTTTTCAAATGAAAGATGATTAAAGAGGTAATTTTACAATCTGCTTTGTTTGCCAAGATAAATAAATATTGTAATCTCAAAAACATTTCTTCACACACTACTTGTGCAACAAAGAAACAATTAATTATTACCAAACCAACTTTGAAAAAAAAAATTGTCTTAATTGGTAAATAAATTATAGACACCAAACAAAAATATCTGTTGAATTCCTACTTTTTTTCAATTATTAGTTCTCATAACATTAAGAGTAGGTAATGGGTTAAGCTTAGTTATGAAATTCTTGTGGTCTGTAATAATAAAAAACTAAACATGACATAAAAAATAACGCATTTTACAAAAAATTAAACATGTATTTGTCATATTAATGATTGTATCAAAAAAATTTTTGCTTTTCCTAGCAATCTGCCAAGTGAAAGTACCAAGGTACAACTTCTCCTTTCACCTGATATTGGTGTCATAAGCAAGATACAAGTCCACATTGATACTATGTCATTTTAAACTTAGTTATTTTATTTTTACATTTTTTATCAGTACTTAATACAATAATTTATACTAGATAGTACCAGTAGGTATTTGACACCATTATTATTATAAGGACACATATACATAGATAATAAGATACACACTTTCAGCTGTATCTATACTATAATGACAAGAAATGGTAATAATAATGTTCAAATATAATGATGTATAATGACTAGTACTTGTAGTAATTAATACTTAACATTTATTTATTATAAAGTAAATATTGCTCTACAGACCCCACATTCAAATCATAATAAGAATATAAATTGGAAGAAGTTGACTCATTATCACAAAATAGCATAATAAAAAATATTTTTCTGAATTTTAAATAACCTTGTGATACTCACTACGTTCTTGTAAAAGTTGATGTAGCCAATCGTAATTTAAACTTAAAATTATTTTTTGCACTCGGGTAAGTAATTAATTACTAGGTGCTAAAGTTAAATTTGGCGTAGCTTTACATTTTTACCGACCTAGTTCTAATGTTTAAAACTAGATGTTGTGTGAGAAGACATACACATTGACAGATCTTTATTGCTGAGTGGTAAAAGTCGAAATTGGTGTAACACAGTGTTATGGTTCTATTTCAGTTGTGGTTTGGTAAAACCAATTTTTTTCTTTCTTTTTTTCTATTATCCATGAATATAAAAGTATTCCCAAATGATAGAAAGAGTTACGTTTACTTAAACACCCTACTCACTAGGCCACAGATATAAACCACTGATTAGGCTAAAAATATTATCCTCTAATCTTCTCTCCTCTTCCTATTCTATCTTCTAATCTTTCTTCTTATATATAAAATTTCCATGTCACAATGTTAGTTACCATACTCTTCCGAATTGGCTTGACCAATTTTTACCAAATTTTATTTGCGTATTCAGTAGATCTGAGAATTGGCTACTATCTATTTTTCATACCTTGTGGTAAGGGTTGTTCACCCTTAATTTTTTTATATTTTTTCGACATAATTTTTCTTATATTTTTTTTTAAATGTGGCATTAAAATACATTCAATGTTAAATTTTTGTTCACTAACCACTATTTTTTGTGCCCATTTTAGTAATTTAATCATTTCTGATCCCGCTCGATAACTGATCAATTAGTGTTTTTAACTGTACTTAAAGCAAAACAATGTTTGCCGGGTCAGCTAGTATGTGTAAACAATCTAAACTGTATCTCAAGAAATGGGCACAAAGCAGTAATATTGTGAACAACACTTTATCTACTGGGACATTGCTCCCAGATAAGTATTACCTACTTAGGACTAGCCTATATAATTATTATCTTGAAGTTATAAAGTAGCTTTTATCACGTCATATAAACTGCAGTTATAATATCTAGATATCCCTTCGTCTGTGGCAGCCATTTTGCAAATTCGCGCATTCTGTGGAGGCCATTCTGGGAGGTCAGCGCTGGTCTGGTTATATAACAGTTGACTTACCGAGCAAAGTCTTAAATTAATACAGATTTAAGTGGCAAATTCTGCTTTCGTCTGTCTGTTTGTGGTTTGGATAATGCTTTCAATGTATAGGGCGTAATTTGGAGCCTATGTATCTTGATTAAAATTTGTATTCAGGTCTACTACTTCCTCTTCAAAAGCGTGTGTGTGTGTAAACGTGTATGTTCGTTACTACTGACCGCTCTACATTTAACACCCAGACCAACAGCCTACAAGTTTAGTGCAGCCAAAAATGTTGGCCTTGCCGGGAATCGAACCCGGAACCGTCTGATTGGTCGGGCTTAGTAACCATTACGCCAATGAGGTCGATGAAAATGTTATGGAGATAATTTGAACCTTGGGTTAACACAAACACTACTTTTTTAAACGTGGGTAATACTTGCGAGGCGCAGCTAGTATATACCGTAGTTGGTTGTTTAACGCGAATAGGCTTCGAAACTACTGGACATTCAATTGTAAAGCTACATACATTATCCCCGAGTAACATAGGATATATTTGTTTCTCTTTGTAGATAAGGGGGCGTCCATAAATTACGTGAGGTGTTTTTTTTTAATTTTCTGCCCCTCCCTCCCCCCTGGTGATGTGTCGTGAGATTTTATTCAACCCCCTCCCCCATCTCCCAATCTCACGTGAGATTTTTCAGAATGTGAGTTTCTTACGTAAACGTGTTGGATTGTTATTGTAAAAAGAAAAAAAGAAATTTGCTTCGTGCTTTTATTTACATATTATTTATGCATGTACAATCGGGATTAAATGGACCAAAATAGTAATTTGGTCCATTTAATATATATTTTTTTGTTTCAATCAGAAAAAAAATTGCGTGATATTTGCCGAGACCCCCCCTCTCTCCAACGTAAGATTAGATGAGATTTAACTCGACCCCCTCCCCCCCTTAAACATCTCACGTAATTTATGGACGCCCCCTAACTTACATTATTTTAGAGCACGTGCGAAGCCGGGGCGGAATGCTAGTAAAGCTAATGAATTATTATAACGATTAAACTATATTAATACTTTGTGGGATTATATTAATTTATAAAAAGGGGCAATTTTGTTTTTGAGTACAATACAAATATCGCAGATAAGATGTTATACTATAATCTTATCATCAGTAAGTAAATAAGTTACTGTAATTATCACAATAAACAGTACTTAGGTATCTTATCATAAACGTTCGATACATACCTATTTTACGATATTTTATCACTTATGGCGAATAATAAGGACAAAATCATAAATTCACAGCATTTTCGCTATAAATCGTAAACGAAAAAAAAAATAGTTTACAAGGCTGTCTAAAGAACCACTCTAAGATTTATTATACTTATTTTAGTAAGTCTGATTGGTTTAAAAATAAGTAGGTATTAAGTATTCGGGTTCAACAGCGTAAAGCGGGATAATTCACATTTTAAACAGTTTTTTCTATAGCATCATAGCTCCTTAACTTCCTTAATAACTCGAAATATGGCGGACGGCACATTATTTCACAACTGCCTCAATTTGGATATCAAATGAAAGGGTTTTTAGAGTAGCATACATAAACTATGATCAATATTAAATTCAAGATGAAGATTCTGCCTTCACAAGAGATTATTCTTAGCTATAAGAATACTCTCGACTTAATGTACCTTTCATACAAAAATGGTTGCCTGTAAAGTCGGTTTTACGGGCGAAGATTTTACGTGACAACGTCTGCCGCGCGCACAGCACGCGGCAGACGGGATCATAGTTGAGTCATGAGTTTAGTCATAGGGATCATAGTTGAGTGGGAGAGAGACGCAAGGCATTCGGCGGGCCTCTCTCTCGTTCGGTGACTCATCGTAACGTTACCGGGCGTTACACTTTTTCATAAGTGACTCCCAGCCGCAACCTAATTTAAGACGTTGTCACGTCAAAATATGAAATTAAAATAATTATATCCATCCATTCGGGGATAACAATAAATACTGTGGTAGACATATATATACAAACACACACACACACATATACACACACACATACTCGTCAAACTTACAAGACCCCGTCGTTTATGGGTTGGGGGTTGGCATTAATAATTTTATTTATCAACATTTTTTTTATCCAAGGCCTAATTTTTTAATAAACTTTTTATCAGAATAATACATCAAGATTATTTAGTAATTATCCGAAAAGACAAATTCTATCTTTTACATTACTTACTGCCTACGTACTCTGTTCTATAGTTCTACTAATTTTGTCCAGTGGTGAAGTACTTTTAATCTTTGTGTTTTCTTCCACTGCATCATTTTTGAGGTAATAGTAATAAATAATTGGCCAAGTACGATTTGGGCTCGCGCATGAAGGGTTCCGTACCATCGTTGTATGGGAGCTCCCCTTGAATATTTATTTTTACTAAATTTTACAGTTTAATTTGATAGCTAATGGTGGCAATTCAGCAGCACTCACGACTGAACTAAATTTAAAGTAGCTCTGTCTCTTTTCGTCATATATGACCAAAAAGAGATGGTACGATCTAAACCATAGACAAAACATCTAAAATCACGTCAAACACGTCAGATTTAGAGCTGATACAATTGGGTGCGCTCTAAAAATCACTTAAATTTTTCATATTTGACGTGATTTTAGTTGTTTTGTCTGTGGTTCAGAACGTGCCGTCTCTTTCTGGCCACCTAAGATGAAAAGAGACGGGCTTCTTTAAATTTAGTTTGGTCTTGTGTGCCGCTGAATCGCCACCAATATACATTTATATATTTTGTGAAAATTTGAAGTGTATAAGCAGCTACCTGCTAACACAGCTGATACTACATATACTTACATAAATACTTTATATCGATACATATTTAACACCCAGACCGACAGCCAACAAACTTAGTTCACCACAAAGATGTTCGCCGTGCCGGGAAAAGTCCGTGTGCGTGGCAACCATTAAGCCAACGAGGTTGTCGAATATACGAGTACATATGTTTTACGTTACACTAGCTGACCCGGCAAATGTTGTTTTGCCTCACTTAGGGGTATGAAAAATAGATAGTGTAGCATATATGACACGTTCGTAGATTTACCATAGCAGCGCCATCTAATGATTACTTACTCAACCCAGTCGAAAGGTATCGACATCTGTTAGAATCATTTGGAGTTAACAGATAATTGTGACTGTCAAATAATAACGGACAATAATTAGCAATAAATTAAAATTGCGACTATAATTTGAGATTTAAACTATCCTATCTCTCAAGTTGGATCGAACTGCACATGGTGTGCGAATTTTATTATAATCGGTTAAGTGGTTTAGGAGTCCATTGAAGACAAACATTGTGACACGAGATTTATATATATTAAGATTACGTACCGATCATAAAAATTATACAGCTCGTTACATCGGATATTATTCAAAAGAAAATACGTAATTATGTACGTAAATTTTCATTCTAATGAGAAACATTTCGCACGTTTCTTTTATTTTATTAGCTGGGCACATAGGTATATTAATACTTAATTGTTGACGTCAAGCAAGTTTGTAGAGTTTATTTTGCAACCTTTATGTTGAAAGTTGGTGTGTAAGTGTCTATGTTTGTTACGTCTTCACGCTTAACGGGTTAACCGATTTAGATGAAGTTTGGTGTGAACATAGGTTAGATCTTGGATTAACACATAGGCTACTTTTTATCCCAGAGTAACTTTTTTTGTCCCGGATGTTGTTTCGATTTTAGGACAAGCATTTATTAATAAATGTATTATCGCTGTCATCGTTTCTTTAAATACAAATACTTTTAAATGAGCCCAGGGAACTAGGATATATTTTTTGTACATATATCTTTTTTTTTCGTGAGGAAATGCATTTACGCATCTCCCGCCACAGGCCAGGGGGATGCGGGCTCGAGGGTCAGAAGGGCCGTCACTTCCGATTAAAACCTCACGGTGACCCATCTCACGACGGGGGCAGGGATGCAGGACCGCTCTCCCCGCCCAGGCCGCTGTCCGCAGTCCGAGCGGACCCACCTCAAGATGTACATATATCCTAGTTCGCTGAACGAGCCCAAAATGATCTATTGATCTATCATATTTAACTTAGAAGTTCGTATGGAAATTTTTCGACTCCCATCAGCAACCATGAACTTCAAAAAACTTACCAAGACCACAAATGAGTACAACTCGAAAGGTATATCATGTTCAGAAAAGTCTCTAAGGCCGTCTCCTGACTTTGTCAGAACAGCTCCGAGAGATTACATTGTCGTTAAAGGTACTTGTGTACCTAATTTTATCGCAATCAAGCAACGGAAAGTGGGTCCAGTTTAGCTTGCAAGAGAAGGTTGACCCCCAAACAAAAATACTAAAAATGACCTTTAAAAAATCCTCTGTAAAAATTAAATACATTATTTTTTTGTCTGAATATTTGAATACAATGGATAAGGTTTATTTAATGTTTCTCAGAGATATTATGTTACACGCTGATAATACATGCGATATTTGAAGCCTTGTTCTAGAAATGGTTTTGGTAATACTACATGTTCAAAAATATCAGGATTGGCCTACAATAGCGCCTAGGGACATATAATAAGGGATCGGTAGATAAGATCCCATTATCTCTAACCTAAAAAGCTCATAATAAATAATAATAAGAACAAGGGGGCCCAGTATCTTTTGATCTACACTAAAACCTACGATTTAGTAGATGATGTTTTCAGTTCTCATTAAATGATTAATTAACTAACTGCATCCCGCGGTGTTACTCGCGTTAATTCAGAATAAAAAGTAGCCTATGTGTTAATATCGAAATCGGTTCAAGCCGTTTGAGCGTGAAGAAGTAACAAACAAACACACATACATATAAGTTTTCGCTTTTATAGTTTAGTGGGATGTAGGATAAAAAGGTTTATATGCAGTTTATTAGTTTGACAAAAAAGCAAGATAAATATTATAAAATAAAAAAATATTTTTATTTTGACATCATTGACCTTTACACTGTATGCTTGTTTGTATGAAATTCTTCACATTGACTTTAATGTAAATCAACATTATGAGGATGAGGCATAAACATAATACATTGTCATTGGTCAAGATCATCGGCATTACGGCCATTCGCACTCCTGACATTATTCACATATTCACAACTCCACACTTTGGTATTGTTCTATTTCTGTTTGTAATTTTCTGTTAAATTCCAGTTTTAAATTTATATTCACTCAATCCTACGTCACGGTTGCGAGTAGACGTGTCTGACTATCAAGTAAATTGTTATACAGACAAAAATCAAGGTTTCCACGTCTGTGGATAGTTTTGGTAATAAATCAGTTTTAAATGCTCGCCTCGTTAAGTACGAGCCTCGAGTTGAAAATCTGCCGGTGATTCCAGATTGAGTGATCAGTCTTGCTTTGGCTACGAACTATCGCTGACTAGTGTGATCACTCGACCTAGCTCAATGCTGTATACTGTGTGTCTAATTAAGTGTTTTAACAATTCCAGGTACCCAGAGCACGCATCGCGCTTCAGCACAACTTGGGTCTCGGAGGAGCTGTAGTCCTCACCATGTACCGTAAAGGCTTCACCAACGCCTCCGCCAACAATGTGGCCGCTATCGCCAGCAGCCCCGACGACTTCAAGGTCTACAAGTACATGAAGATCCTCGAGGAAGCCATGGCGAGCGACACCGACAACTTGATCGAAAAGGTCCGAGGCATCTACGGGTTCAAAGTGAGGAACGGACCCAACGGCGCCGAGGGCTACTGGGTCATCAACGCCAAGGAAGGCAAAGGGAAGGTCACGTACAATGGAAGCGACAAACCAGACGTGACGTTCACAGTGAGCGACGAAGACGTTGCCGACCTCATTTCCGGGAAACTTAACCCGCAAAAGGCCTTCTTCCAAGGCAAGATCAAAATCCAAGGCAACATGGGGCTAGCGATGAAACTGACGGACCTGCAGCGACAGGCCGCCGGCAGAATCGACGCGATTCGCTCCAAACTGTAAATACTTCCACAAACCGGTTCCAAACCGGTGCTACTTCTCTAATTTACTCAAGTTGGTTACGGAAGGTTTAGGGCATTTTATACAAGGTGATAAATGATAATTCTGTATATTTTTTTCTTAGAAAAAATAAGTGCAATGAATGTTTTATAGGAACGTACAGTTTAAGTGTATTGTTTTTTTATAATCATGTATTTATGTTTTATTTTGATCATTCCAAATAATGTATAATAAATGGCACTATCTATTTTGTTAATAAATGGTTTTTGTATAGAATTTTACGTCCTATTATTTTATATTTATCGATACCAATCAGCGTTAGGTAACCAAGTAGTAAAAAAATGACGTAGATAGAAGATTAAATATTTTACATTTTATCGTAGGCTAATAAGGTTTTTTTATCGCAATAATCTTTGCTTAGTCACGAATTTTAAACGCATGTAAAAATAGAGGTCATGTAATTACTATAATACTCATAGCGCCATCTGTGATGTTAGGCCAAAACTACTAAGTACATAAATTTATGGACAGCTACTCGAACACTTCTCTTTCTACGTCGAACACTGTAGACAATGATACTAGCGCCATCTATAACTTTAACTGTAGTGTATTGTGTAGTTTGAAGATGTCACTAGCAGTATCATTAATCTTAATTACCGCCTCTTGCGATGTTTTTTGTTTTTAACTCTAAAGTATTGACGGCACTACAATTTCATTTATAATATTGAATTCCGCTCCGGATCGTACCTGGCGTAAATGTTATCCATCGCTATACAACGCGGCAATGCCACGAGCTTTGTGGGTATCATACCGGTGTGGTCTGCTAAATTAGCTTTGTGGTCCTATTTTAATTTTATATTTCCTATTGTTTATAATTTTCACAAAATATTTAAATGTATGTTAGCTATCAAACAAAGTGTCAAAATTAAATAAATTTTATTATAAATTACTTAAGTCTTACTAAATAACCCGCCCCTATAGTTCCTATTTATTTCTAAAAGTAATATTCAACTATTTATTCTTGTTAGAAAAAAAAAACCATAGACATATAGGGTGATTCCTGATAATACTTTTTATGGTAGATATGCTTACGCCTACAACATTTTACACCTCACTTTATTATTTCCTGATGAAATCTAATCCTATTTTGAGAAAAGTGAATATAGAGCCTGAAGCTCGGCTAGCTAAAGTGTTCTGACGCGATCACCGAAGCTAAGCAACGGTCGATGCAGACGGTGCTTGGATAGGTGACCATGCACGTGACTGGGACTCGGATGACACGTTAAATTGTAGGTCCCCCGCTGTTAGTCTTAGTGCAAGCAGTCTTTAAGCCAAGTCAGAGACCTTTGGGCGGCTTGAAAAACTCAGCACCAGAGCTTTGGCTACTTCTACTCATACGAAGAAGAAGCAAATTGAATATCTAAAATTTAAAGCTACGAAAGCATTTTACCCATCTCACATTTTATTTTCTATTCCTATTTCCAGAATATTGATTGAGTAACCTACATATTAACGTACAAAAGTACCAGGAACACAGGAGATTGAACTAGTAATCAAACAGCGAATTCATATTTAATTCAATGTTTATTAAAACTCAGATTTTGCGACTTTTAACATGAATGTATTCAAACCGTCGACGTTAGTTTAACAATCTTACATGAGATCACAGAGTATCTGCTACCCTGGCATATTTCTATACACATGGAACTTTGTCTCTTAAGGCTTAAAACACGTGTCAAAAAGTTCCGTCCTCTCGCTTGCGTAACTGAACGAGTGCAAAAGAGAGGGAACGAAATTTAGAATGTTTTTTTTACAACAACATTCACTGGACGACGAAACTACTAGGTACCAGTCTCCTTAAATCTAATATATATAGTGACATATATGACAAATGAGTATATAATAAACTAGCGTAAGATGTAAGAAAAAAGAACGAGTTCAGAGAGAACTATGACCAAGTCTAAAATCATCTTTAGATATTTATTATTTAAATTTGGACACGAAGTTACTTAATATTCTTTGCACAATTAGATACAATTTAAGAAGAATAATAAAACAATTTGCTCAGAAAAAAAGAATGAGAGAATCTAAAAATATATATTTTGTCGCCCAATGTTCATAACTGGGGGTTTTTGCATTGCAGTTGCTTTCATAAAATGTACATACATATATCTTGGTAATGTAACTATTTATATTGTGTACTTATAAAACGTTTCTTAGTTAACTGTTGTGAGTCACATTATTATTTCATATGTTTACTTAAATTTAATTTGACTGGTACACAATAATTGAAAAAAAAACAATCAATTTTACTAAAGCAAAACTATCCTCGACTTTTCTTTTCATTGAAATTGTAATTAAATTCACATAAACTATTAAAAACATAAATAAAACTACTAAAGCAATTTGTAAGAAAAAATCAACCGTTCAAAATAAGGTAAGAGACAAAGTTTCATTGCATAAAACCCAAGTATTTAAAGTTAAAAGTAGCTTGGCAACACCATGCTCTTACTTACAATAAAACGAATATTTACACCACCCTCACTGTCATGATAGAATTAAACAACAATTCCGAAATAATAATACAACCAGCGGAGTTCCATCCGTATTTGCAGTACAGTGCCTTAAAAAAACCACTTTGGCGTCCGCCATTTTGTGACGCGTGACTTTAAAAAGAAATCCGACGCTCTGATTCGTCGATGGCATTCCGAAGTTAGTAACAAATCACAAAATGGCGGCGAACCACTATCAACGATTTATCGTCTCGCGATACATTCTTCGTTTCTTATTTCACGTAATTCACGTTTAGCACCATAGATCATAATAAATATCCCCAAATCAGCAAGACAGTGAGAGTTCAGCGTAATTTGAAACTTTTCCATCAACACAAAATATAAAACCTACGCTAATAATTAAAGCGTTCTCTTTTAGTTCAAAATTCGGCTTAGCCATTATTTTTTCCAAACATGAAACTCAATTCTTATCGAAAGTTTTAAAAACCAATGGAATAACACAATAAAACAGAAATAGTTGCCAATAAATAGGTATCTACATAAATATATACAATTAAAACACTAAGTTAGCCAAGCCAAAAACATCGTAGCACCAAAATACATCCAAAGTACAGATAGAAAAGTTTCGTTACATTTTAATCTTAAACATTGACACACAGTCGGTTCCTAATGTACACTAGAATAATATAATATTTAACACAATAATAATAAGTTATTCTTTTACACTCCTTATTCTTATTGAATATACATACATACCTATATTAATAAGTAAATGGTAATTTATTTTTTCAAATTGTCTCTGACTAGAGATATCAATCCTAAACTAAACCTAGAACTGAAACTTATTCTATCTAACCCTACCTACGTAACATAGCACTCTTTTAAACTAAATATATCGTTAAAAGGAAAATTCACTTTTCTACATTTGAGCTATGCCAAAGTCATTTTAAAATTGTGAAATTTAATTTCACGTTAGCTGTCGGCGATAAGGGACACCGAGCAGACAGTTTTGAGTTTTGTTTTTAGGTCCAAGTAAAACTTTTTTAGACCTTCCCAAGTGAGACCAGACAAATACGCAAGCGACCGGTGGCGCCGCCCGCGGTGCTTTCCTTAACTAATCACCGCGGACTGGCACCGCTAACATACTTGTCTGGAAGGCACTTTATACTACTTTGAAGTAAGCCAAAAAGCAATTGATTCTAAATGCCTCTAATACAAAACAAAAGAAAATAACTTTTTTGCCATTCGAAAATTCTACTGGTAACAAACAAAACTGTAAATAAATGAGTAATTGAGGCACCTAAAATCATTTTACAACAATTTATTATTAAAATAAGTTGGCTACGTATTTCACTGACAAATAAAGACAAAAATATAATAAAATAGCTCAGTCACATAATTATATGCACTAAATTAAAATGCACTGTTACTGGCAAAGAACTAAATTACTTAAGATGATCGCACACTAGGCGGAGGCAAACACGCCAAACGAAATCTGATGACAGCTAGCATACTTGTTCGAGCCGAATCGACCGAATCAGCTGTTAGGTTTCTGGACTTCGATTTATTCGGCGTTAACCTCTCCCGTAATGTATGACCGCCTTTACTCAGTATAAACCGTACATTTAGGTCAGTAATACATACATTCAAATAAAAACTGTGAATATACCAAATGAAATAAATAAAATCGTACGAATGTACGCAAGTACTATACAGCTCAACCAACGAATCTTCGTACATGATATTTCTTGTTTGATGAGATGTCAAACAGAAAATATCTGTAAATGTCTTAGTCACTGTCATTGACACTGACATTTGGAAAAATACTTTTTACTTGTCGTTGTTCGTTCTCTCGCCTTTTACACACTTTCCATAACCGCAACGATACGCTTATATTTTATCCAAACAAATCTTCTTAATTACGAACAAAGGTTATATGTATGGGCGTCTTGCCCAGTATTTCAATGACAAACAACCCAAGTGAAGTTAGCCACACAATATGTAAAACAAAAATTACTATTAGTTGAGCCGTAAAATACATTTTCAAAAAAAAATTAAAAAATATATGCAATCGAAAAATTAATCAAATAAAAAAAAAGAAAATGCCGCAGAACTTCATTTTAAAACTAATAGTTTGTGATGAATAGTATCTAATCAATTTTAAATCAGGATGACTATCTACCTTGAATTTAACGAAAAATGGCTTAAAATTACGTCGAACAACCACGAAAGGCAATTTTAGACAATAAAACAAATTTAGGCAGTGACGAAATTCATCATTTCAAAATGATTGCTCGGTCTAATAGAGAACGTCGAGTTAATCTTTCGTTACCTTTAGATCCTTATATAAAACTTTTGTCTTAATTTAGCCCAATATATCTTTTTTTATTTACAATGAGGTAGACAGCGGGGAGTTTCCCTTAAATATAGATAATTTTGTTGGCCTGAATACTACTATTATTCTTACAAATAAGTTTCATATATTTGCCAGCACCTATCTTAGCCAATAGCCACAAATAACAGTCGCACCACATCCCAAACAACGCTGTTAAAATGCCATGCTCTTGGGCTGTGACGTCACTAGTAACATAAGTAATAATTAGCAAAAATATACGCTGAAATGTAAAAAGTTTCGTAAACTGTTATGATAAAATATTATAGCGCATTTGTTTGCAAATTATACCAAATGTCACTAGACGTTAAAGCAGCATAGCATTTGAAACGGTTTGTACAACAACTTTATTATAATTCCACAATATTCTGTTGACCAGCGACAAGCAATGTTCCAGAATATAATAAAATATAGGCTTGTGTAGTGCGACGCACCATCTGGCGGAGGTGCAAACTAAGTCAATAAACATAAAAGATGTCCATTCTGCATAAGAGATGGCGCAGTGATCAATCATCGGCTAAGATAGGAGCGGCGGACGCGAGACAACTTATACTATATTTTCACCGGAAACTGTACCTCTACGGTAGATACAGGCATACAGTAGACACGCTACAGTAAATGTAAAGGAATAAAATCTTAACTTCCATGATCATACAACCTTTATAATAGGCGACGAGAGGTACAAAATACGAGTGTCGAGAGTGAAAACATGAATTACTTTATTACTATTTGGTATGGCTGAGGTTTATACAGAGTTATTCAAGAAATACTATAAAACGTTACGAAATAAAAATAAAATTCCGCGTCAATGCACAACGCAAACCTAACGAAGACTGTAAAACGCTTAGATGTACCATAAAATACGAGACGACACTGTAAAAGGAAATACAACTTTAAAAATAACCCTGTATAAATTATGCTTATTGTTTTTACTTTAACAACTATTTTACTATATTATATTATGTGAGTATTTCGTTAATTAGGTATCGAAAAGCACAGATTGAGGTTATATGAAAAAGGTAACAGACGTACCTCCGAATGGCACACCGAAGAGACTACAAGAGAAACCGTATATTGTACAAAAATCTACTCGTAAAACTGTACTCGATATGATTATGTACATGCGTTCCGCGAGCCGCCGCCGGGGCGCCGCGCGGGCTCGCCGGGGTTACACCAGTGAAACATGGAAACCGATAAGAAGAGTGGGCCTGGTCAGGGCGGGCGGAGTCAGGGCGGCGAGCGCGGCGGCTCGGGCGGCGGGTCGGGCGCGCGCGGCGCCGCGGCCCGCTCGCGGCGCGCCAGCTCCGCCTCGCGGCGCTCCAGCCGCGCCTCGCGCTGCGCCAGCGCCGCCTCGCGCTCGTCCAGCTGGCGCGCGCGCTCCGCCAGCCGCGCCTCCGCGTCCAGCAGCCGCGCCGCCAGCTCGGCGTCCCCCGGCGGCGGGGACGTGGAGGACGTCACGTCGTCCACCGGCGGCGTGAGCGGCTTCAGCGCCACGTTGGGCTGGAAGTCGCGCTCGAAGCGCGCGCAGTCGGCCACGCGCACCACGCGCTCGGGGTGCTGCAGCGCCGGCTCGCGCTTGCCCCACGGCCGGAACGCGGACAGCGAGCGGTAGTGCAGGTACGGGTCCAGGAACACGGCGTACCCGTACTCCTCGCCGCGGGCCTTCTTCGGCGGGGACTCCGCCGGCTCCGGCTTGCATACTACCGTCTCCACCGCCTGCAACATGCAACACGTCACATTCAGTATCGGGGAAACCTCGGGGGAAATATGAGATGGATGGGGACCTATTAACATTCCTGCTAGTAAACTGGAGCTTTCCGTGGCCATAGCATTAGTGTAGATTTTTTTTAGTGGTTGCCTGGCTATACCACGCACAGGTTGAAATGATGTCGCCATGCACCTTTGCTCTAAAGCAGGCATGCTCCACTTTGAGCCAGTATCGCTGACGCGTCTAACTAACCTGCTTTAAGTTAATTTATAAAATAACCTGCGGGGTAAATGCCTAGCTGTATAATAATGGCCGGTTTGGACAATGGTATCCGGGTATGAATCAGAGAATGGCGGATCTATAAGGTACTCGCTTTATAAGGTTTAATAAACATTGAGAGAGTTTAATGGCAATTGGAGTAGTCTACAATGACAGAGCATTTGTAAGCTAAGATGAGGAAGTCCATGGGGCTTCCCAGAAACAAGGTCGATATCAAACTATTATAGCGAGTCGCAAGGCCTCCGAGACGGCCAGTAAGCGGCCTGTTGTTCGGGCCACATTTCTGCGCAAGCAGATAAGAGTGACCTCCCTGACGTCAATGGCTTCCTAGCCAAGGTCCGAGATTTTTATGTTTCGCATGATTCGTCGGAAAATCAGCTTATCGCCGCAATTTTGCAGTATTGGCAAGCGGAGGCGATAAACCGACAGCGATAAGAGCCTCGAGGAGCGGGGAAAATGTATTAAAGCGTTCGTTGAAGAAAAAAGTGTACAGGCACGAGCTAATATAATCCAGCGCGGAGTATCTTCGTCGAGACTCGAGACCCTGCGTACATGTAGGCTTCATTTTTCACCAAATTCGGGCTCGGCTCCGTTAACGTCCGCGGTACGCGCAATATCTTCCAGAAACAGCACTAAGCGAGGATACAGGCCGTAAATACATCCGTACGGGGCTCGCTATCAGGCCCGCACATTCGTCTTACGTAATGCAGGTGCGAGGGGTGCAGACGGCGCGCGTCATCACCCGGGCCCCCGCGGGGGCGGCATGGGGCGGCGGGGGGCGGGTGGATGTAGGTCGTGGCCGGGCTACAGACGACCCCCAGACGACGCCCGAGCCGCGCCCGGACGAATTTGTTTACCGATTCCGGACGTTCGGCCGTTAACAGCTGATTTTAGAGGATTGCCGATAATGGTGGATTAGGTTCGGCTTTTTATTACAACACTGTGCTAAGTAAAATAAACGATTGGGTCGCTCTTAAACTAAAGTTGTTGCCGAATAAGCTTAGTATAATATAATATAAACTGTCTATATCAATGGTAGGAAGCACATCATGACAGCGAGAAAACATGACTTATGAGTCAGAACCCAATATAAGTAAAGCGTGTCGTTGAAATTCAGTAGCCCTCTCTATGTTAATGTTAAAATGAGACATGGAAACAATGGCGCTGTGCGAGGTAAAGTAATGGAATACGAAATTTCCCGGAAGCTATTGAATCCCCGTCAGTTACCATAGAAAATGGAAAATTATGTAACGAGAGACGTGACGGGAAGTTCGTAGGGAGCGAGGCTGGCGGCGCGGACGTACAGCGATATCGACGCGCCTAACTAACATGGAGACATTGAAACGAGCCTAAAACACAGAGAGAGATAACGCTCACAATTTTAGTATCTACGTACTATCTGCGCATACTCATTGTTTACCAGCAGGAGCGCGGGATTTTGGACTATATCGCCCGGCAATACGGTCTGCGGCGTCTGGCTCGCAAGATGGCGACGGCGCGTTCAAAACACAGCCTCGAAAACAATGTTCGTAATGAGAGGACGGCGGGGTTCCCGCCGAGACTCATCTACGGAACGTGTCTGCAGATAACCAGCTCGCGTAGAGCCACCGCGCCCCCCGCCGCGGGCGGCTCGCCTCGCCGCGCGGGGCGGCGGGTAGGTAGGTCAATGGGCTTTCTAGGCTCTACGGAGGCTGGTCGCGTGGGCGCGGCCGAACCAACATTTCGGCCTACTTGCGATTTAGCAGTGTTTTTCTTACGGCACGTGGCTACATTTACGTCCTACGAGGAGTTATGTTTCCTCAACGCTGACGTGGGAGTGGGAGCTGGCGACAGGAGCCATTAGAGAGCCTTGATATATCTTTTATAGACGGAGCTCAGAATACAGAAAGTACCAGAAGCCGCGTTCATCTGTATTTGCGAGCTACACGCTGTGTCCAAAAATCAAAACAATGCCCCCCGCCCGCGTCACTTCCCACCCGCGTAATGTTCTAGCTCAGGCATTATGTGCCCGTTTTTAGGGTAAAATTTGGGAGTCCAGGAGGTGAGATACTAATAGAATAAAAATTGTCCTAATCTTTATTATAATTATGTACCTACCTAATTGTCTCAAGAAATTGATAGATTTATTGAATTTAATAAAACGCTTTAGAAAAAAATACATTTAATTTCCTTTTTGCTTAGTAAGCTTTTTATAATATTGTCTCTTAGAATTTGAACTTAGCAACAAAAATTTAAATTAAGATAAATGATGAAATCTTATGTCTAGGTATTTTTCATAGATACTAACATACTATTTAATAGGACTATTTGGTTATGTACACACAGGCTGCTCTGATGTTTTATACTTTCTTTTTCAAGTCGGTTATTTTATATTAAATTAATTATTAATATTCTACAATGAATAAAAGCCCTCAAGAGGTAATAAAAAGAAGGGTAAATCAAAACTCTTATACTGGCAACACTAACAAGATGGATGCCTCATTATCTATGACAATTGAAAACATAGAAATTTATTCAAAGTTGATACCTAAATACGATACTTACACGTGAAATGTGATCCCATCCTGTTTCTTTTATAGACCCGCTGCATTTTATAGGTAGGAACGACATAAGACGGCATAATTTAATTAAATTGGTACAGCGTCGTACGTCCCGACGGTCACAGAGTGACTGATCGGTCGCGCGTCAAACTACTCCATTTTGGAGTAATTTTAGTAGCCTCAGTTTTAGGCGCGCTCACGGTTTCTGGTTCTTTCTGTATTCTGAGAGACGGAGGTATATAGCTATAATAACAAGCAACTTCCAAGAACTTGGGAAGGATGGCATCTTCAAAGTCATTGGATGGCGCTATAAATAACATTCACTGGCGAATAAGTTATTTGACATTTTAGAATGTAGGTGGTAAATTCTGACAGAAAAATTAAAAGACAACCCTATCGCGCCTTGTATTTTGTTGATTTTTTTGTTAGTAGGTATTTCTTTGTTGTTTATCATAACTTTTGAAAATTAAGTAACAACAAATAAAGATGTATCTTTTCAGTTCAGAGAGTGGCTTTAATTTTTTGATTTAGTCGTCTACTTAGGTTGAAAGATCTTTTTCTACTCTTAATGGCAAAGGTTTCCATTCCGTTACAGATACACTTATCAAATTCACCAACACTTGAGTAAAAACTATGGAAATTTGCATACCTCACAATACATACTCCAATATAATAATATGCATATAAAAAGTCAAAATCCAAATACTTTTAAATCGAAACGTCGTTCGATTTTCATCGTAAAATCTGGAATTACTGCGTTTTGTTTTCGACTTTAACAAAAGGCTCCTCCCTATTTGACGCTGTGTATTTACGTCAGACCGCCCTCCCTTTATCCTGTTCCTATATACCTACTCATAATATCTATGTTTTGTGCTTCCAGTATCAATATAAGCAAAAAGCAAAAATCTAAACTGTTTCACACTAATAAACTGTATAAAAACAATGTTTCCAGTAATAGTCCTATACAGCGCATGTGTCGCTCATATAATAATATAACGAGCTGGTACTCAAATGTTGTGACGCCTCAGATAACAACCAATGTAAGACTCACATTACTGAATTGGATGTATTTAGTAACAGTCTCAGTCAATTTAGAAATAATATAAGTTAAAGGTTAAATTGTTTTAGTACTTAAGATTTCCCCTTTTTTATGTATATATGAACCTTCCTTATTATTTAGTTTCCACTAGCATGCTGTGTACTCTTTTTTTGGATTGCAGACTTGTTTTTTTTCCTTTTAGTTTAGTTATGTTAAAATGAATGTTTGTAATCTGTGTGAGTGCCTAATAAATAAATAAATATAACACGAGGTCTCTCATTGTCTCAATATAGATATCCTTAATCAATAAATACTTAATTTGGAACACGCTCACTCGGCCGACAGTTCAAGCTCGACCGCAAATTAATTATCATCTTATCTTCTCTTAATATATATAAATCTCGTGTCACAATGTTTGTCCTCAATGGTCTCCTAAACCACTTAACCGATAATAATAAAATTCGCACACCATGTGCAGTTCGATCCAACTTGAGAGATAGGATAGTTTAAATCTCAAATTATAGTCGCAATTTTAATTTATTGCTAATTATTGTCTGTTATTATTTGACAGTCACAAGTATATGTTAACTCCAAATGATTCTAACAGATGTCGATACCTTTCGACTGGGTTGAGTAAGTAATCAATAGATGGCGCTGCTATGGTAAATCTACGAACGTGTCATATAAGCTACACTATCTATTTTTCATACCCCTAAGTGAGGCATAACAACGTTTGCCGGGTCAGCTAGTTACTTTATAAGTTCCTGCTGATTGTTGTCAAGTTAACTCTTTAATAACTACCTGTTAATGTAGTTTATTATTATAGCTTTTTATATTGTTAGTTTAAAAATTGTAGTGCCTCCTAAGCACACAATAAAATAAAAGTGTGTTTCTATACTAAATGTAAAAATTAGTCGCCAGTGTTTTAAATAAATATTATTTCTGTAAACAGTTTAGATAGGCTTAGTAGATAGTTAGATTAACTCAAGATGTTTATCAATTTCTCATAATTACTTAACTGAGAGCACAAGAAATAAAACTTTTTGTATTTTTGACGTGACAACGTCTTAAATTAGGTTGCGGCTGGGAGTCACTTATGAAAAAGTGTAACGCCCGGTAACGTTACGATGAGTCACCGAACGAGAGAGAGGCCCGCCGAATGCCTTGCGTCTCTCTCCCACTCAACTATGATCGGTCTGCCGCGCGCGCAGCACGCGGCAGACGTTGTCACGTAAAATCTTCGCCCGTAAAACCGACTTTACAGGCAACCATTTTTTTTTCGCATTTCATTCCGAGCCCCAAAGCCCATGGGGAGGGGTCGCAGCCACCGAGTGTAAAGCTAGACCTACTAGGTACCTACGGAACTCACAACCCGCCTACCTATTCAGCGTGGGAGAAGCGTCACCGATCAATATACACAACAGTGCCTACTGAAGTTGTAGGCAGTTGAATACATTAAACACTTGTAAGCAGATTACTACGGTGTATTTTCCTTATGTCATCTCTAATAAGGATTCATTTTTAAGGATTAGAAAGAAAGAAAGAATAATTTATTTTGTGACACGAACAACTAATACACAAGAAACATAAAAGAAAAAGACAACATTCAAGTGGCACAAAACCGGCCCCAGCTCAGCGCAATCATTGCAAGCAATCAGTGCTGGTCTTCCGCTGGAGAAGAAGGGGAAGACTATTAGGGAACTATACATTTGTTCTCCTTCTTCGTTTGGGCTAAGTGGCCAATCTCAGGTGTTGAGAGTTGTCAAGCCACCCACTGGCCTCTGACTTGGCTAAACGACTGCTTTAAGGTGTCATCCGACCCACGGTAGCACCCTGATGGAAATCCCACTACTTGAAAGACTGTCTTGTGCATGGTCACCCCATACGAAGACTGTCCGCATCGACCGGTGCTTAACCTCGTCGATCGCGTCAGATCACCTCAGTTAGCCGAGCTATAGGAGACCCACTACTTGTTATTTGTGAGCTGTATGTATGGAGATGTGAGTGGAAATGTCAGAGGTCAAGCCAGAGACCTTCCGGCGGCTTGAAAAATCTCGACACCAGAGCGTAGTCATTAAGCTCAAACGAAGAGGAAGTAAAAATGTGCGCGATACATCAAAGGGCGCGCTCTAGGGCTTTGCGCAGTACCAACTAGAAAACTAAAATCCGCAAAATCATTACCGGTCGCTATGACAACTAAGCGAAATTTCGCTTGGCTGCCAGCCCAGCTACACGTAAAAATATCTTATTACGCAAGCCGACGACGCATTCCACCCCGTGAGGGGGTGAGGAGACTAGACGTCTCCACTACACCCCTGCGCGACCAAGGTCAGCCCGCAGACTGCCTGCTACCTACGAGCGATTCCCATCCTTATTCCTGAATCCATAGCGTCTCATTTCCTCCAGCCAGTTTCTCCGATACCTTCCCGAGCCAAAATAGATTTTATGGTCGGAATTCCATTGTGCAGATGGAAATATCGACGTTGTGGCGGTAGTACGTTCGTAGTTATAGCCTGTGAAGCAATCAATGAGCTTCAGCCTTGCTGAGCATGAATTATGTATGGTGCGGACCGCGGCGGGTGACACCACACTCCAAAACATATTTTGGTTTGTTGACGGAACGGATATGCATCTTCATTAGGTGAATATAGATCAGGGAGGACTCTGGAACGGTGTTGAGAATAAGTTTGTATAACTTTGCCTAAGTCGTAATCCCCAACCACTTTATATGTATCAAGGCCAGTTCCTTCTAGGTAACCCTAACACCACTTACCATCAAATGAATTGTGGTCAAGCGATGACCTATTAAGACTGAGTAAGTACCCGTGAACTTGTCCTTGTTAAGGAATCAAAACGGACATAGTAACTGAAGAAGACCGCAATCGTAACAAAGGACCAAACTGATGAGTTCGTTCAGATCAAGAACATTGCCCAGAAACAATATTCCAGCAAGACGAAGAGAAAAAAAAATCCTCCTAAAGTGATAAATAGGCAACTTTCTGTCTTCGCAAGCAAGTTTAGTGATTCCTTTGTCTGCCTCTATGAAAGTTAAGTAGGTACTGCAGCGTCTGATCGGGCGATCGATCGTCATTAGACAAGCATCGCTGAACTAATGCGGATTTTGAGGGACCAAGACCGTGGGAGCCCGTCATAAGCCACTGATTAGTGATTATCTACGTCCATTTCATCATCGAACGATCATTCGAGTACTTAAGACATCTTGCGGTGAGACGCTGATAGAAGGGCTAAGCATCCTCCGTTGTTTTCTTAGAATTAGAAATGTATGATATCACCACCACTAAAAGTACACTGCCCTTCGCTGAAACTTGAGTAACCATACTACTTGCGTGTTATTAACGTGTCAGTCAAATTGGCAAGTACACTATACACGTGTCAGATATCTCCTTGACTCATCTTTACAAAAACCTAACAATAGACGAAAAGGATACTATTCCCCTCGCCGATTTCGTGGAAGCTTGCCATTCAAAGGACACGAGTTTTCCTAAAGGGACAGGCAAACAATGGCTATCAGAATTCGGGAAATACTGTCGCCAGTCGTCACGGAAACGTCGCTCGTTCCCGATTTCTCGAAATAAATTTAGCTTGGAATTTGACAGGCGTGCAAGGGCGAATTCTCATTTGATTTCTGTTTGAAAAAAGATGTAGATAGATCCTTATAAAACGCAGAGTCGCAGGCACCTCTGATATTTGGCGGCGGAATTTGCGTATAGACGTCTTCTGGGAAAACGTCCCGACTGATTTCAATAACATCGTGGGCTTGACAATTCTGACTTGAGAGGAATGTGCTCCTGTTTACATAGGATAGAAGCTGGGAAATAAGGGAAGAAGGTAAACCTACGTTAAAGGAAACTAAATATGTTCATTGAGAGGGGTTTTGTAGGGTAGTGGGATTAAGGCAGCGTGATCTCTTATTATCAGTAACTAATACAATTTATTAAAAAAAATATCGATACGTTTTTTGATATTATATGGAATAAGACTAAGGTGTTGTGCCTTCAATTATCAGGTCAGCAATATGAGATTAAGAATGCTAATTTACATACTTGAATAATTAAAGCAAATATATATGAATGTTTTCTTAACGCAGCCTCAGTCCAAATAAGCAAGCATTATTTGAAGAGCTACAAAGCTCAAATGCCACGACTTTCACACAAGATAAAATAATAGCTAACGTCATTTTTCCACACTGGCCAATCGTGTTGATACAGCCGATACGGATCTGAGTTATTGTCGCGATTGTATTTATTAATGGACGTGAACGCTACTGCTGTTAGATACTAATGGTTAATAATAAAATAATATTTTTATAGATAGGTGTACTATAAATTTATGACAGGCAGAGATGCGGAGAGGCGAAGTTAATCGATTCCTACCTGAGGAATCACTCATGTTGTAGATCTGAAAGTGCCGTGTCAGTGTGTATGTACGTTTATTTCTTCACACCTTAAAACGATGATATGGGCAAAATTTTGAATTTACAGTTTAACAGCTATAAATCATAAATGGTGTAAAATTATGGAAAAAATAACTTATAAACAATTCTAAGAATATTTATCCCAATTTTGGTACACATCAGACTTATGATATGATAATAGAAAATCGCAATTTTTTCTTAAGCAAACTTTTTTCATACTTATAACTCTGATTGGTACCAAAACTGTGGATTCTAGATTTTGTCTATGTTATCGCCGTACTAAAATAAAAGCTAAAAAGCTTCAGTTAAAATCATTTTAGTACGGGAGTTGCAAGAAGCTTGCAACTTTTACAAATATGGTAATTAATGAGATTTTCATTGAAACTGCATGCCGTCTATTGGATGAACATTATAAAATCTGAAGATTTTTTTTTACAAGGGCAGGGTCAAATAAAACTGCCCAAAAGACAAAAGGCGCTAAAATATTTTCGCCAGTTCGGACGGAAGAACGGAACGGAACACCAGCGTTGATTGTTCGCAGCATTATACTGAATTGGGGCTAGTTCTTGGAAATTTGACTTATTATTAGATTACTTCATATAATACTGTTAAGATTATTATGTTGTACGTGTTCAATTGCAGGGAAAAACTAATTTTCTTTTTCTAGTCCTTTCCACTTTACCCTGAATAGGGTCGGTGCGGCCACGTCTAATGCTTCAAGGGCCATTTACACGTTCTCAGAACCAAGGAGCGGTTGTAATAAGTTACACGAACACGAGGATAATGTGTGTCGGCAACATTAAATAATATCTTTGTGGTCAGAGCGCATAACTAGGAATAGTATTGAATAATGTATTTATTTATTTGCATTTATCAGTTGCAGCGCATATACATATAAGGAATGAGTACATTAGAGGAAGTTGATAGTAGACCCAGTGAGTGAGAAATTAAAGAGGAAGGATAGAAGGTTAGCGTGGTATGGCCATGTGATGCATAGAGAGGAGATGTATGTTTCAAGGAGATGCATGAAAATGACAGTGTAAGGAAGATGGGCAAGTGGCCGACGAGTCTGTGTCAACATAAGAGAGAAAAGACTGAGTGTAGAGATGACGTCTGATGGAAGAGAGTGAAGAAGGAAAATTTGCTTTATCAACTTCACCTGAGTGGAATAATGCAAGGAAGAAGATTTTCAACGCACAAACAATTATATATGAATAGCGATGTGTTGTGCTAGATTTGTACAATGCGCTAATCTTTTTATTAACCTGAAGGACCTGCGCAAGTTCTAAATGACGCAGTGGCAGGAAACAGCACAGGACCGAGAACTGTGGCGACTCTTGGTATCGGAGGCTAGAAACCTATTCGGGTCCATGCGACAATCCAGTAAGTTAGGAAGCAAGATTGATACTGACGTTGCCAAAAAACTTTGAGGAAACAACAAGATTGCTATTGCAAACTTGATTGGCACCTATTCAACATTTTAGACAACTGGAGGAAGGTAATTGAAACGTTTCACAATCTAACAACTGTTTCAAAACACTGCAAAAAGTTAGGTTTTGAAAAGAGCCAATCAATTTTTGGAAACCAGCAAAAAACTTCCTTAGTTAAAGCTAGAGCTCAAATTCAAAGAATCAATATTTTTGAACTGCTTTTATTTTCACGCCTCTGAAGTAAAAACTGCAAGTGGAAAAGAAAACAAATCATACCAAAAGTATGGATAGCAAAGGAGCAAAGAAGACAAATCATACCAAAAGTATGGATAGCGAAGGAGCAAAGAAGACAAATCATACCAAAAGTATGGATAGCAAAGGAGCAAAGAAGACAAATCATACCAAAAGTATGGATAGCGAAGGAGCAAAGAAGACAAATCATACCAAAATTCCTGGAAAGAGTAACAAGCACACATATACATATATATCATATATCCATACAAATTCTATTGATAACTTTAGTTGGAAGTAGGATGATCTACTTGTATATATCCAGCAATAAAAATAACCTATCTCGCCATTCCATAGTTCTCCCACACACTTATATCCCCATCCCATTGTTCTATAACGCCATACAAGCTACACGTGTCAACTATTTCCCATAGGTACGTTGCCTTCTGTTCGACGGCCTTCGTGCAGTTATACAAGGTGTTGTAGTCGGGAATTAACTTCAGTTTTTTTTTTCAATCTGAAAATTATTTTATTTGCATCAGTGAAAACCAAGTGTTACGAATTTATTTATTTTTTACTAGGACACATTCACACACGGCTGGTTAGCCCCATACTGAACCATTTCTAGCTCGTATTATGGTTGCTAACACAACTGATATACTACATATACATACATACATATTATAAATAAATACATATTTAACACCCAGACCCACAGCCAACAAATTTAGTTAAGCAAAAAGATGTTGACCGGTCCGGGAATCGAACCCGGAACCTTCTGATTAGCAGACCGGCATGGTAACCTTTACGCCAACGAGGTCGTCGAATATAGGATTTTACTGCAGTTTTTTTTTTCAATTTGAAAATTCTTTTATTTGCATCAATGAAAACTAAATGTTTCGAATTAAATTGTAATGATATAAATTATCTATTCACTCGTCTAGGATTTACAGGGGCACAAACAATCATCATACATACATACATGCATATAAACTCTCGATAAACTTAAACTCTTTTTCGCACAGGTAAAATTCTCACGCTATTTATGCTCGTTGCCGTAATGGTTACCATGCCAACTGCCAATCAGTGGGTCCTTGTTTGATTCCTGGCACGGCCTACAACTTTGAGATGAACTAATTTTGTTGGCTTTCGGTCTAGGTGTTAAATATGTATCGATATAAATAATTTATGTATGTATATCAGTGGTGATAGCAACTATAATAGGCCTTGCATCTTTTAAGTTTTTTTTTAAATATTTTTGTATTTTATTTTTTATATAATTGATTGTAAAAAAACTTAAAAGTTGGAGGAATAAATGAATACGTAACATAATAAGGCTCACGTAACAGAACACGTTGTATAACATCAGTAGGTATAATGTTTAGGTATGTTGCTATGTACATGTCACGGGGCCAGGTATGCTAATCGTTTTGTTTTGTACGAGCTCCGGTGAAACACTAGTATTTTAGTTGCTTTTTTACAACCTTGTTTGTCTGTCTACCAACTGCTGTTTATACTGTGGGCTGCACACTAACTGTGCGATAAGGGGATTTGAGCACGTTAGGCGCGAAAATACAATAAAATATTTAAATATACTAGCTGACCCGGCAAAACGTTGTTATGCCTTAAAAAATAGATAGTAGCCGATTCTCAGACCTACTGATTGATTACGTAGGTATATAAAATTTGGTACAAATCGATCAAGCCGTTTCGGAGGAGTACAGTAACTAACATTGTGACATGGAAATTTTATATATAAGATATATATTTAGTAAATCTATACTGTACTAATAATAATACTATTATAAAGAGGAAAAGATTGATTTTTGTTTGTTTGTTTGACGTGAATAGGCTCCGAAACTACTGGAGCTATTTGAAAAATTCTTTCACCGTTGAGTAGCTACATTATCCCCGAGTAACATAGGCTTTATTTTGTTTCCAAAAATATCCTTTCCAGAGATCCTTGGTCAAATGTGTAACAATATATACTCATATAACCTGTGCGAAGCCGGGGCGAGCTACTAGTTTTTTTAATTAATTTAAGATATAAAGGTTCACTAGTTTAATACTTGAAAAATCTTTTTTTTTCTAATGTACTATGTACCTGCATGAATCGATTTTCTTTTTTAAGTAGTTTCTGTAGTTACATTAATAATTATGATTGTTACTGCCAAATATGTAAAGGTACAAATAATGAAACTTTTTACAGAATAAAACCAAGTTGAAAAAAGTTATTTAGAGGTTAAGGTAAAACAAATAGTTTTATTATACTAGTTCAAAAAATCTAAAATTAACTTTATTGAACCAGGTTTTTTTTACACTGATAAGATTGGTATCAACATATAATATTCTAGAGTGGTTCTTTAGACGGCCTGTAAGTTATTTTATCAATATTTTTTTCCGTTAACGATCTGTTAAATCAAAATTTCGCCTTAAAATATTTTAAGCACATTTTAATCAGCACCACGCTCGACTCCCCTTAAACCGGAGTCACTAAGTGTTTCCGGTTGATACCTAGTGCCAAGACTGCTTGTTTCGGATTCAGGTCATTGACTTTGGGTTCGTTTTGTCTAGATACCTAGGTATAGTTTTGAGTAGGATTTATTTATAACCCCTCGCGCAAAAACGATGGCGTTTTATAAGTTTGACATGGTCTCTATTTGCCTCTGTGTGTGTCTGTCTGTCTGTGGCATCGTAGCTCCCAAATGGCTGAACTAATTTGATTTAGTTTTTTTTCCTTGAAAGGTTTATTAGTGTTCCTATATACTCGTACCTAAGAACACTCCCGGGTAATAAACCTTTTCTAAGAAAAAATTAAATTAAATTCAAATAAGTTCAGCCATTCGGGACTAATAAACCTTCATGAAAAACTCAGGTGTCAAGTATTTTTTAAGCCGCCCTCAGGCCACTGACTTGGCTGATCAACTGCATGTACTGAGACTAACAGCCGGGGCCTACAATTTAACGTGTCATCCGACCCAAGGTAGCGTCCAGATGATAATGCCAATTTTTAAACGAGTCTTGTACATAGTCTAACATCCAATGACCGCAACGACCGTTGCTTAAACTCGATGATCGCGTCAGATCACCTTAGTTAGCTAAGAAAGAAAGAATAAACAAATTAACGCTATTCATTTGTTTATACTTGTTCGTCATCTCCTTTTAACAATGGTCTGGGTGTTAAATATGTATCTATATAAAATATGTATGTATATATATGTAGTATATCAGTTGTGTTAGCAACCATAATACGAACTAGAAATGGTTCAGTATGGGTTTAACCAGCCGTGTGTGAAATGTGTAAAAAAAACAACAAAATAGCCTCTTAGTAAAAGAAGAAACCAAATCCAAAGTTTCTTGAAACACCTAACCAACCGAGCCTTTTTTTATTGACGAGGGGGAAATCTTCAACAAGATACCTGGCTACGATGGGGCGCAGCCAGGTTATGTAGGATTTGTACCCAATAAAACCCCCCCGGTTACCTGCCTCTGTACTTAACGGAGGACCCGTGTAGACCATAAAAATGTGGAACTCTTTTCCGGAATCCCTGTGCCCTCTGAACTATAACCTCACTGTCTTCAAGGCGAGAGTGAATCATTTTCACCCGTGTGGAAAATTACACTGTGGAACTCTTTGCCGGAATCCCTGTTCCCTCTGAACTAGTTCTCGAGAGTCAATCGGTTTCTTTTAGGCAAGCGCGTTCTACCCTAAATCACAACAAAACTTAACATCAGTTGAATTACGATCCAGAGCTTGACTATCCATCAGACTCCCAATTTCTTCCTAGAAACACCCCTGAGAAACCAAACGTGCTTAATCACCAAACTATGTGGTAACATATTTCCACCATGACAATCCTACCAAGCATGGCCCAATCGACATTTCCCCTGGCACCGTCCGGGGCCGTTCCGCAAAGAATCCTACAGAGCTGCGTCCAATTAGCGGACAAAACGACTTCCGGTGTCGATGATGAATCTTGGTTGGGCTGTAGCCAATCCACTCCACCGAGCCAACCCGTGACAGTTGAACAAAACGTGCCGAAATGTACCGTCAGATAAAATGGCTAAATAATATTTTATTTTTATTTATTTATTAAGGTATACAAAACAGAATACAACCTTAAATGACTAAATATTAATACATTGTTTCGTTCTAGGTTATATCCTTATCAAATGTGTACACATCATGATCTAAGTAAATATTTACAAAAAATACAAAAATATTAGTAAGTATCTATACTAAATATACCAATAAATTATTTTCAAGCACATATACAAACTAATATTTATCGAATTTGTAGTATTTAGTTTTCCCCCAAATAAATTTTGTTTATATTATTATTTATTTATGTCATATTACATATAAATTAAATGGTAGTTTTGTTTAAAAGAAAGTAAAACCTATGTTTTTCAATTTGAAAAAAAAAAACTAATTTCTAATGCTATGCGTAAATAAGTTTACCTGTGAATAAGATATTATTTAAACTAGAATTAATAAGATTTTTTTTATACATGGGAAATACTTATAAAATCATTCATTTGTGACCCAGTCTCGATTAAGCTTGTCTGCATTCTGGGTCGGTTCAGTTGTTAGATGAACAAAAGTAAAATTAAATAATATGATACGCGACAGTAGCCGTGACATCACTAGTGTGACATTTGGTACAGTTTGCAAACAATATGCTAAAATATAATATTTTATAAATGCATGAAGTCATTACAATTTAAAATGTTTCGTTTTAACAAAACATGCGTATATTTACAATAAAATTACCAAAACCTACTTGTGACGTCATGTTTTAAGTCGCATAGCATTTGAACAGCGTTCTTTATAATAAACTCTATGACCTTGTATTGTCCCAAACAAGAATTCTAACAGGTTGGAACGTGCAACTGAATTTCGTCGCATTCTTCTTCCCTTCATGATAGGAGACTGTACCAATTATACTCGTATATTAAAACAACTAATTTGAAAAAAAAAACGATTAATTGTTAAATTACAATTATAAGTAAATACATTTTTTTATGAACTACGTTACGAAATTTTGTAGCTGATACCATTATTGAGAGTTGTAAAAAATTACGTGAATCGCCATTTTATGGCAGGCCATTTTGGATTGATATTTTCAAAAAGCTATGAAAAATCACGACTCAAACGAAAAAGTAACTCAAAATCGGTCCATCCGTTAGGGTGCTACGATTCATCATACATACATATATACACACATAAACACGTTAAACTTATAATAGATTAGACGCAGAATGGGAGCTCATGAAGAGGACCTGATTGTGGAAACCAGCCCGTTCACCAAGTACTAGATTAGATTAAAAACCAAGTTACCTTTTCCACCTGACTGTACAATAACATCTCAATGCTATCGATCAATGGCGAGCGGATGTTTGGAACATAAATATGGATGAGAGATGGCGCCACTTCCAGTAAACTATTGAGAAATTACTAATAATTTAAAGGACGTACGTTTGTGTTTATGTCTGTATGTTGGTTACATCTTCATGTTCAAAATAATTCTAACATTCTTTAATTTTCTTGTTATTTTTCTTTTTATCTTAGAGTTTGTACATAGCGTCGTAGAAAAATAAATCCATTCCGACATCTTTGATTTATGTACATATGTTCAGAAGAACAAAGAAACTGGAACTAAATAAAAAAATAAATCGATATTATTATAGAAAAAAGTGTGATGCTTTCAAATGAATTGTGAGTGAATTGGGCCGTGACGTCAGTAGTAGTAAAGTATGGTACGAATACAGTACATTCTAGCGTACATTTTAAACAATTTACAGATAAATATAATTATAGTAGTTTAAAAAAACTAAAAAAACACGCTTATCTGGCCGTTTTAAGTGGGTCAAAATCACGCCGAAAGAAGTCGGTTACAAACAAACATAGAAACAAAAATACTAAAATATGTAATAATTTTATCAAATTAGTGTATTGTCATCGGTCCTCAATAAATCTACAAGGTTTCAACGAAATCTGGCCGTTTAAAGTGGGTCAAAATCGCGCCCAAAGAAGTCGGTTATAAACAAACATACAAACAAACACACAGGTGAAGCTAATATAAAGCGTGTAAAATGTTTCAAACATATTATATTTTTAGCGCATTTCTTTTCAATTTGTACCAAATGTCACCAGTAATGTCACGGCTCGAGTCCTACAGCATTTTAAATTTAAACGTGTTATACACTGCTATACTTGTTAATGTGACTAGCATCATATTGCTTGCTATCCGCACCTATTTTATTAGGAAATATATATTTAGGAAATCTTATGCCAAAAATGTCGATTCACTCAGGAAATTTGTTTCCCCAGTTACTACCCTACAGGCTACTTTGATTTACTTTTTGTATAGCATGCGTCATATTTATTACAGTACAGCTAAACACTTTACTAGCAAACCGCGTCACCACAAGAGTTACTCGTAGCAACACTCTGGCCTAATGTGAAGCAAACCTAGTTTGGAATAACTGGCTCTCAAAGAGGCCGCAGGAACACACCATTAGGTACTTGACGACAGGTTTCTCAATTTGAGCATTTTATAGTTCTCACCTGCCTAGCAACCACCCGAAAATGGTCAACTACTATGTTCCGGTTTTCTCACGATGTTTTCCTCAAAAGTTAGAGCTCATTTAAATACACTAAATGTTTGTGATATATTTGAAATAATGATAATTAATTTGACATAATGACATATATACTAATAATTTGACATTCTGATAAAACATTTTTGACACTTAAACTATAATTGTAAATAATCTAAAAAGAATACTAATTTTTATCACTTACTTTGAAAATATAATAAGATTGTTGTAAATGCATGTATTTAAATTGGGAAATAAAGGCTATTTTTATTTAATTTTTTATTTATTTTTTAGAGCTCATTAGTGGGGATGAAACCCACGACATGCAAGACGTAAGGCGAGCAAACGCCCGACTGAGCTATCATCGCTTCATATTAAGACCAGTTGAATTTCGTTTATTCTTGCTCGCACTCATTTAGTCATGCAGGCGTGGGGACATGAACTGTGTGTTTTTTCTTCGTTGATGTGAGTAATAAATGCATTCATTCATTCATTTATTCATTCATTCATGCGTTCGTTCAATGAAACCTGGAATATATCTAAGTAGCATAGACCTTGGAATAAAACATAAGACACGTAATATCTTATGGTTACATATCGACGACGACGACCTCGTTGGCGTAAAGGTTACCATGCCGGTCTGCTAATCAGAAGGTTCCGGGTTCGATTCCCGGCCCGGTCAACATCTTTGTGCTTAACTAAATTTGTTGGCTGTGTGTCTGGGTGTTAAAATATGTATTTATATATAATATGTATGTATGTATGTTTGTATATGTAGTATATCAGTTGTGTTAGCAACCATAATACGAGCTAGAAATGGTTCAGTATGGGGCTAACCAGCCGTGTGTGAAAGTGTCCTAATATTTATTTAGTTTGGAGATAGCTTACACACTGGATTATATATTAAACAATATTTTATTTCAGATTACCACGGGTAACACCGCAGGGCGCGCCTTGTGTTGCCATAAATCATCGAAATATTACAAACAGCCTTGGCAACAGCCCGCGTGAAATGAAAATATTTTTTCAAATAAAAATACGATAAAAATATTCCTCTCGGTGATAAATATTGGTAATTTTGTTTTGATGGCGCTGGAATACGGAGATTAATTTTAGATTAGATAAATTAACAACGCAAGTACAGAAGTTTTTAAGTGCGAATGTACCTCACACATACACACATTTTTGATCATCGATCATTATGTGCAAACATAACATAAACATAAAACACTATGTATGGTTCAGCAAAGGAATCACTATGTATGGTTTGACATTTTCTATTGTACGCATCTTCTGCATTTTAGCATCCTATAATTTAAATTCCTATTTATTATTATACTGATGAAAAGGATAATATTGGATATATGGATCCTTACCTTTTGTTACATTATTATATGGTACGAACCCTCCAAGCGAAAACCTGGCTCGCACTTGGCTATTCTATGTCAAACTAATATTTGCTTCAAAGAGTAATGTTGAATGAATGAATAAAAAACATCAACTATTGTATCCATCACCTTATAAACAAACATCTGCTTGCCGTTAGAATATTAAATGCAATTTAAATATCTTTTAGGCAAGTATTACTACAGATATAATCTACAAGACGAATACAAAGTGTCTGCATACATGCGTAATGTCATAACATTGGAAGCGTTGGCCCCAAGTGCGCGCCCAATACGCCAATATGGGGAACGGTGTTGGTTAAGCATTAGTGGTAATTAATGAAATTATAATTATTACACAGGGGATATGTGCCGCGATATTGTTAATGGGATTGTTTCTAAATCGTTCGTTGGTTTACTTTTAATAACACTTCAAAACAAAAACGTAGGTCATTCCGTAGGCGATTGTTTTTTTTTTATTAATTTCACGAAATCGTTTATAATCAAAATTAGACCTTTGTGGTGTTCTGTAGTATCGCAGCTACCTAAAAGGTGAACAAATTTAAATTTAATTTGTTCACGAAATTCTGTCCGGCCGATTACATAATTTTTCACAACTCTCTAAATATGGGTATCACATGAAAAAGATTCAGTAATAGATAGCATACATTATGATCAATTTGAAATTCAAGATGTCCGCTACTACAAAAAAAAAACATTAGGTCCATTTTTTTAATTTATAAATGTTTGGTGTATTTAAGGGTAGTTCATAAAATAATAAATTTAATACCCAGTCAAGAACCCTATTTGAAGGCCTGTATTTAAGGCGTTATTGATGCAAGATAAGACCTAAATGTGTATCTTCTTCTTCGTTTGAGCTAAGAGGCCAAGCTTTGGAGTCGAAAGTTTTCAAGCCACCCGAAAGCCTCTGACTTGGCTTGTGTATGACAAACACGAGCCAATGTTGGTGGAACGGTGGCGCTATATTATGCAGTAATACATTTCATTACAATACGAGTATAAGTAGGTAGGACAAATGTGGATACATACAAAGTAAACAGTATGACGTTAGTGGTGACATACGAACATGCGTTGTTTGTTTATGTAATTGATAAGCCCGACAGAAACGTTATCAGTCGTTTTGAGGTCACTCCAGATGCAAATAAATACCTAATACATATAATTTTTCGACTACTTTGAATTTAATAATTACATGAAGAAAAACCACACAATATTAAAAAAAACCTCACAAATAGTAGACCTAATTCAGTGTCCGCGGGTAAGGTGCCTAAAATGCTGGCAGCATTACCACGCTTATTAAAAATATTTTCTCACGTTAGGATAAAAACTTAGCGATTTATAGGCAATTGAATTAAATTTGTTGTCTGTCGGTCTGGGTGTTAAATAATGTATCGATATAAAGTATTTATGTAGTATTATCAATTGTGTTGACCAGACTAGCCCAAGACCGCAACCCTGGGCCAGCAAGGAGGAGGCCTTTACCCGCTTTTGGGTGCCCTAATATACATAAATAAATAAATATGTTTATAGATAAATTTTAATCAGAATTTTAAACAACTTAACAATGAATGAAACGTAATATTTTTAGGGAATTTAAAGGCTATTTTACTTAGTCAGGTCATAAGTTCTGTCACATGTGTAATATGAGATAATTTAGACATGTTTAATATTTATGTAACCATTTATATATCAAAATGAACTTAATAAAACATAGATTCTTATGGTAATAAAGTTTATTCAAAATGATCCCCGCGATTATGAATATAGGCCTTCAATCTGCGCGGCCAGTCATCTATTGCGGCACGAACGAGGTCCATGTCAATATCGGCGGCTGCCTTAATCAAGGATGCCTTGAGTGACTCCAAATCAGGAGGAGGCTTTGAGCAGGCCTTTTCCTCCAAGTGTTGCCATATCTTGTAATCTAACGGACTCAAATCTGAACTGGAGGAGGGCCAGTCTTCGTGTCGGATGAAGTCGATTTCACGCGCCGCCAGCCAGTCTTGTGTGCTCTTCGCTCTATGGGCTGGCGCAGAATCTTGTTGGAATACCCAGGGCCTGTTATTAAACATGGTATGAGAAACAGATTCCACAAGGTTCTTGAGGACTGTATTTTGATACACAACTGCATTCGTTTTTACGCCTTTCTCACAAAAATGTACCTCAGTTAAGCCCCAAAAAGAGACTCCCAGCCAAACCATGATCGAGAATGGAAAATGACCTCGTTGGACACGCGGAATACGGTCGCTCGCTTCTTCACTACTGTGTGCGTACACCTTATCATTTTGTTTGTTGTAGCTCTCTTCAATGGTGAAAATTTTTTCATCCGAAAAAATAATTTCCCGACGCTTTTTTCCTGCGTACCGCTTCAACAAAGCGCGGCATCTCTTCAGTCTCAGGTCCATTAAACGAGCGTCCAAACGATATTTTGTTTTTCTTCGATATGCCCTAAGCCCTAAGTCTACATTTAACACCCTTTTCACCGTGGTCCTGCTTAAACCCATCTGAAGGGCCAACAGTTTCTGCTTACGTATGGGATTTTTTTGAATTCGCGCCTTCACAGCTTTTATCACTGCTGGAGTCCTAACAGAGCGAGGTCGACCACTTCTTGATCTGTCATCTACACTAGAGTCTTCATTCTATCGTTTTATGGTACGATAAACGAATCTTCTTGGTAGTATTCAAATTTTTCAGTAAGTCGAAAATCTGAATTAGCGCGTAACCGCAACGATGCTATGCAATAACCGCGACACGGTCTTCTTTAAGTGTCCATTTTTTTATTTAAAAATGAGGAAAATTCTAAAAAGAACATATTTTTATTTTCATGAAAAATTCGGAATTCGAATTCAATTTTATTTTTGTGACCAGCATTCTAAATTCAAAAGTTTTCATTGTGTGACAGAACTTATGACCTGACTAAGTATTTTATTATCAAATGTGTTAGCAACCATAATACGAACTAGAATGGGGAGTATGGGGCTAACAAACCATGTGTGAAATGTGTCATAATGGAAAAAAAATAAGGCCAGTAATTTCGACTAGGCACGCACCACCCTCGGACTGAATATCACTGACACGTGCAGTTACGCACCCTGGGTCAAACGCCAAGCAGAACCGTGTAAAGTGATATAATTTTTTTATAACACTTTTCTGTGCTATAATTCCGCACTTAATACGAATACATTGTTTTGACTCCACGAAATAGGTATAATTATTTAGTTTTAATTTTATGTGCTCTCAGTTAAGTAATTATGAGAAATTGATAAACATCTTGAGCTTACCTAACTATCTAAATAGGTTATAAACAGATCTTGCCCAAAACTACTGGTTACTCACTAAAACTAGTACCTATATTTTCTTCGAACAGCTTTATTTACGCTTTACAGTTTGGCATTTGACCGTTAGGGCTCGTAACCACACGAGTTAAGGACACTCCTGCCTAAAATGGAGCATGCATAGTCTGGAATAACAGGCTCTCAAGAAGGCTGCGGAAATACACTGTTAAAGGCTTGTATCTGAGATTAGCTAGGTATCGTGTTTTCTTTGAGTCTTTTTTCCGACTAGACAGAGTCGGCACAGTAAGCTTTCTGTTTCCTCACCAATCTATCAGCCGTCAACGCCACATTTGTTTTTGTCTGTAAAATTTGCCAGTTAACACAGATTTCGCCCAACAGAGGGCAGTGTACCAAAAATTTGCCAGTTAATATAGATTTCGCCCAACAGAGGGACCTAATATTGACCTATTAATGTATTGTTTTTGCTGTGGCAAATAATATTAAAATCGACCAGTAAATAGTATTGCAAGAAATGTCACTCTTTTAAGCGGAACCCTTAAAAGAGTGACATTTGACTAAAAGGTAAAAACGGAAACCTATTACTAAGCCGCCTCTGTCTGTCATCAAGCTGTACTTGCGTCTTCATCGTTAAGCGAGTACATCTACACATGAAAAACAAGCCATTGCTGTAGGGTTGGGATCGAACCAGGGACCGTCTGACTGCAAAGCATACGTTTTTCCTACCGAGCCACTCTTGCTTTAAAAAAAAACAACTTGAGTGGAAATAACATTAACTAATTTAGATAAAACTTTTTGCTCAAACACATATAATCATAAACCCAGCATGATAAACAATTAGAGGTTTATGGGTTTTTTTAAATACTTGATGAAATGCGTATAGTAATTAATTATGTTTTAACCCTCAACGTAAAAACAACAAGGTGTTATAAGTTTAACGTGTTTGTGAGTTTGTGTGTGTCTATCTGTGGCATTGTAGTGCCAGTAGCTCGGCTAGCTAAGGTGATCTGACGCGATCATCAAAGCTAAGCAACGGTCGATGCGGACAGTGCTTGGATGGGTGACCATATCGTTTTTCAAGTGGCATTTACATCAGGGCTCTACCGAGGGTCGGATGGCTCGTTAAATTGTAGATCCCGGCTGTTAGGCTTAGTACAAGCAGTTGTAACGCCAAGTCAGAGGCCTCAGGGCGGTTTGAAAAACTCTCGGCACCAGAGCTTGGCCACTTAGCTTATACGAAGAAGAAGATCGTAGCTTCTAAATGGGTGGTCTGGCATAACCAATTTCCGCCCTTGCAAGGTATGTCAAACTCAATAGCGAAATAGAGGATGCATTAACATCCAAAATGGCAGGCACCAAAAAAAAAGATGGCGCGAATTTTTCAATTTATACTATCACTGTATTAAGTCAAACATGTCGGGCTAATAACGACATAATAAACGTAAGTGATAGCCGGTTATACAAACATTATTCAATTTTACTATATTTTTAATTTATACTTGTTAATAAATAATACATACTTAAGCGAATGAATAGCCCTAATTAACTATACAATGCCTTCTTACGAGCTAGTTTTTATGGTAAAACTTGTAACTTCTTTGTACAGGGTTATTTATGAGAGGGATTGTGGATTGTGTGGAGAGTGCTGGACTGGAATCCGCGTCCCCTCAGTTCGGATCCGACCCTGCACCAAAAACTTGCTTTATTATGTATAGGCCGGCTATAACTCGCTCTTGCGTTGAAAGAAAACATTAAGAAACCCATATTGCACCGAGAAAAAACATGTGTCATACGCAAACCCCCACTTGGCTGAAGCTTTTTTTTACACAGTAGATCTAGGCATTTGACCAGAAGGGTACGATAGCCACTAAACACGCGAGATAGCGACACTCCGGTCCAAGGTGTAGTATGCCTAGTCATGAATTGAATGAAGAATTCAGGAACTGAGTCTAAAAGAGGCTGCTGGAATGCACCATTACTTTCTTGGCGACAGTTTTCAAGAAAGGCGGATTTTTTTTACTTTTTTGCGCCTGATATTTGACCCATACGATTTATCGACATTCCAGTCTAAGGAGGAGCATGGCTAGTCTGAAATGGCTTAGTAACAGACATTTTAACTTCAGGGAGGTTGGTAGTTTAGTTATAGACTTTCGGGACGTTAGGCGGGCGCACGTCTGACTGAACTGTCATCGTTTATTTGCATGAGTTACAAGTCTTTCTTCTTTATTTCTACCCTTCTACCTTTTCCCACTAGGTGGGGTCGGCACAGCCTAGGTTTTTTGCTTCCACGCCACTCTATCAGCCGTCATCTCCACATTCACTCCCTTCTCATTCATATCCTCCTTCACACAACTCATCCACGTCTTCTTTGGTCTACCTCTACTTCCGCTACTTCTTGCAATCATATCCATAGTTATCCTAGTCACATGCATCTCCTCTCTACGCATTACATGTCCGTACCACGCTAACCGTCCACTCTTCACTTTCTCTGACACAGGTGCAACTTTCAAAGCATGAGTTACAAGTAACTCGGTATGATATGGAATATAATAATGTTTAATCATACCATTTCAAATGTAAATGATTAATTAAAACCACCTTGTATTCGTTACATGGCGTCTGTAACATTGGCTAGATATGGAGGACTATGGTGGACGTATTAAGGCGCTATTGTACCGGGCTCCAGTTGCCAGAATAGCCCATACTTTGGGAGCTAGTCCGTCCCAAAAAATTCCAATAATAAAATACACAATTAGAGTAATAATAGTTCAATATTAAGACTTAGTTGCTAATAAATAATTCATAAAAATACATTTCTCATAAAAATTGTATGTAAATACTGTATTTTCAAGATTAGTTTTACTAGATTAGCTTCAAACAGATCTTAGAACTCAATTCTATACAGAACCTAAATGTATTTAGAATAATACAAATGAAAAAATAATTAAATAAGAGCAATTACTAACATGCTACTACCCGTGCCTTATCCTTCTGACACCACAGAATACCTAGCAGTACCTAACAGTATAGTCGTATAAATACAGTATACACATATGTATATAGTATGTACCTACATACATACAAAGCACAAGCACACAATAACCTATTCCCAAATAGGCAACCCACTCCGTGCTATCAATACTAAACAAGCTAACTGTATCTACACATACGTATATATAAGCTAGTCAGTAATTGTGTAGTGACGGAGGCACATAATGGCTCTAAACAAAGGCTGTGTAACCTTGGCAGTCTAGCCTGTAGGCAGACTGCAGTGCTCTATCGATTGCGTGGCCAAGATAGAACGGATTTCAATTATTAATACCTACTTTACTATCTGTACAGAGTTAGAAAAGGTTTAGTTTGCTTAAAACTTCTTCTTCGTATGAGTTGGTATGAGATGGTTGTAGTTTAGTTTGCTTTTATTTTCATTCTTTTTGTGTATTTCTTTCTTCTTTCTTGTACATAATGTAAGTGTTAGGAAGTGTGTAGTGGCAAATGGTTTGGCGCCAGCTAACTAGAGTATTCTAGTTCTCTGTTCGGCGCGGATAAAACTGTAGCCCCGCAGCACAGGATTGCAAGATATGTACTTAGCGCGGGGCACAGCGTCCCAAGAACGTACCACAAAATTTACTTACCCCACTCTTAGCACATATTTATTGTACGTACACAACCTTATCGTAAATAAAAATATTTGTATGTATTTGTATTGTATTGTATTGTAGTTTAACATATAGTGTAAGGATAATATATAATTCCGTACTACTAAAAAAAGAGCAACGGTTCTTCACACCGGAACAGCTGCTCACTCTATACCAAGCACAAATTCAGTCGTGTATGGAGTATTGTTCGCACCTTTGGGATGGATCTGTTAAAAAAACAGTTTCAGAGGCGTTGGAGTTGATAAAGAACAGGAACTAGAAACTCATAGGTAATGGCGACTAAGCGCTTCGCCTCAACATTCATCGACTGCGAAGCTTTGGCATTCTCTGCCTGAGGTTCTGTTTCCTGAGAAGTTCCATCATTGAAAATTGAATCAATTTGAAGAAGTCAATCTTCAAAACTCAAGAGTGAATAGGTTCTAGGTAAGCGTTGTGTTACAACGTAGGCCACAGCGCTGCTTAACATCTGGCAAGCTGTGGTCAAACGCAAAACTATAATATTTATAAAAAGATAATTGATTTAATATTACCCTGTATGACAATTTTTGTTTTTCAGTCTGATAAGATTGGGGCTCTCTGTAGGGCTCAACTGTGGAATTCCAAAGATAGCATAAAAGGCAGATATAATTTTAAAAACATTGTATTACGTGCACTCGAGCGTGCCTCGAAAATACTCATATTTATGATATGGTTAGGGGTTTTATGTTTTTTTTGCGATATAAATTAGCTTAATAACGTTATCACGCACGTTTTAGTTTTATGTTATGTGTTTAGGTTTTATCTTTATTTTTTTTAGTTTTATGTTTTTTATTATATTCACAGGTTAATCGGTACAATAAAATAGTTTTGCGATATTTTCGAACGCAGTTTCAAATTGGTCTAGAGCTACTGATTTCAAGACTTCAACTGTGTACCGAAAATACGCGTAAACACTTGTCTAGAAGATATACAAAAATACAAATACAAAAATATTTATTGACATAAGGTACAAGTACACAATAATAATAACGAAGCTTCTGGTCTCGTGCTAGTCGTTAAGTCTATATGACTTAATACTTTTTTTTATTACTATTTATTTACAACTTAAAACCAAATGATAACAATAAATTCATGTAACTTAAGAATAATAGAGTGAAAATCAGATTAAAATTATTTACAATCGATAATTTTTAAAAACAAAAATTTTGTATATTTAAAAAAAGAAACAATAAAGGCAAATTAAAGCCACCCGTACCCATCAAGCTTGCCGCATTGCCTCTTTGGATTGCAAGGAAAATATTTTGCACAAGGTATTCCCCGGGCCGCGGGTCCCGCCGCCTATCGCGGAGACGCCGCCCCAAATTCGTCATAAACTTGTTTACTTATACTTATGTAACTATAGGTAATATAATTATGCATATCTTATTTAAATCACATGCCTAAGTTTTAAAGAAAAAATTCAGACCGAAGCTAGACGCAAAACCAAACAAAAGAAACGGCAGACACGTGCAATATATTACTCATAACACTTGGTGATTTAACATTGTTTTATTATCTATTATTCATACTTTTTATACAGGTTTAGAAGCGATCAGTCGAGGCAGGCGTGTGGTTGCCTCATCAATCATCGGTCGCCAATGAGCTTGGGTTTCCGGCGAAGGAAAACATCCTGAAGGAATGATAGCATATTCGAGTATTACCTAATTCTCACCTGACTATCTGCCACTCTCAAGCTGAAAATCTGTTCCAAGCACCTAACGGTATGGTTAATAAATTGAAACTAGGCATGCTCAGCCTTCGGTCAAAGTGTCTGTGTCAGACCTAGTTGTTTCGTGTGATTGCGAAACCAGCTGGTCAAATGTCTGATGTAGAAATGTATGGATCTTGACAGACAGCCAGATTGATGTAGTGATTCTATAAGGGCTTTTAGCTTTTTAGACACGAAACCCTAGAAAACTAAAGTCAAACCATTTAAGAGATTTTTCAATTCAAGGAGAGCACGAGAAAATGCTCTAACACCACACTATAATATCTTCACGATATTTTCTTAACCGAATTCTCGAGTTCATTGGCAGGAATCGAACGAAGCTCCCTACCCTAGCCATTCAAGCTCTTATCATGCGACTTATCATATTATAGTACTCGCAATTGAAGAGTCATCCTCAATCCCATAAACCGTGCTATTGTTTATACGGAGACGCGTAAATATTTTGGCAAGAGCCTCGCTTTCATTCATTGATGAGTCAGCAAAAACACGTACATTCTCGTATCTCGTGAACGTCCGTGATTGTGACCAAACCGATAGGCATCTGTACAAATAGCTGGCAATACTGCCAAAACTGTTAACCTCTTTATGAAAAAAAAAACCACATGTTTCGAATCTTTCAGACGTGAATCATATTCATTACCCATCATCAGCGAACTAGAATAAGTAGAATACTAACTTAGCTGATAAAATGGTTCTACCGTCCACGCGTAAAATACCGCGGTGGGCGGGGCAAAACAGCTAAGCGCGCGGCTAGTATCGGTGGCATGACCTTGATGCGACCAATTTGTGTGTGTGTGTTTCTATGTGGATTACTAACCACATACATACATTTGAACGCAAAATAAACCACCAAACAAGGAAGCAAGAGCTCAAAATTAAAACAGAACGTCCAAAAATATGAATAGGAATATTCTTTGAAAGAGCACTCCTAATGAATGCAGGCCTCTGTGCTACGAGTAAAATTATTCATGATACACGTCTCTAGAAGTACTATTCCTTTGTCCCTTGATAAAATCTCGAGCCCCGCTTAGTTCACGCACAAAGAAAAATATTTCTGCCACAATTTTCCTTAAACATTATATAACCTCTGGATCTATGACAACTTTTTGTGTGACTGCGCATTTCACGGGATTTTAGTTACATTTTTTTTTTCATTAGGTTCGACGGCTACCGTTTTGATAAGACTCCGTGACTTATTATATTTTTAGGGTTCCGTACTTAAAGGTAAGAACGAGACCCTATTATTAAGCCTCCGCTGTCTGTGTATTTGCCAGGGCTGTATCATAAACCGTCATACCTAGAACGCTGATATTTTCACAAGTTGTGTATTATGCCGTTATAACAAAAATACTCAAATGAAAATATTTGAGGAGGTCTTCGTACAATAAAAGTGATTTTTTCCTATTCTTTTGCTATATATCAATAACAGTTATAGTATAGTAATAGTCAAAGTCAAACAATAGTACAGTAATAGATAGTAGATGCTTAAAATTTTCACAGAATATATGAATGTTTATAACGTATTGAAATAAATAATTACATAAATATAAAATAAATATTTAAGAAGGTCTCCCATACAAAAATCGGGATTTTTCGCATTTTTTCTAAGGTAAGGAACCCTTCAACCGCGAGCCCGACTCGCACTTGGCCAATTATTATTATATATTTATTTTCCTGTTTTGCTAGAGTTTGACTTGTTGAAGGTTAGACGAATGTCCACCGAATTAGTCGTCAGTCAAAATAAAAAAAAACAACAAAATAAATAATACTATCGAGTAAATTGTACCTAATCGTGTTTGTAGCTCTAGCGTTAATTAAGCAAAAGCGGCCCACTATACGTTCCCACTGCTGGGTATAGAGATATGTGCCATAATCCACCACAATTGCCAAGTACGGATTTGCGGATGACACAAGTCTTCGGATATTGTGGTTCTTACATGCCGGTTCCCTCATGATATTTGCCTTCACCGTAAAGCGAGTGCAAATCCACACATAACTTGAAAAGCAAGTCATTGGTGTAGGACCGGGATCGAACTAGAGGCCTGTCTGATGGAATAGCAGGCGTTTATACCACCGAACCACACTCGCTTTTTTAACACTGAATCAAGTATAATAATTACAACTGAAAATGGTGGCCGTATTTTTTACGAGGGAATTTTTCACAATAGGCTATTTTCTTAATTCTGAATAGCTGAAAAGAACTTTCTACCCCACTTTAAGGATCTATTTTAATCGACGAATGTAAAGTGATAATGACAAGATAACATATTTTTATAATTAGTTTTACTAAAAATAATATTACAATGTTACGCAGTTGCTTGTTACGCTTAAATGTCTAAATAATTAAATACCTATGTACCTACTTAAATAAAATTAACCAAAATAACTTTCAGCTAAAATGAAAGGCAAAAAGAAGCTATTTGCGAATCAAATTACTTAAAAAAAAATAAGATTTTTATAAAAGAATAATTGTTAAGTACTGTGTACTGTAAGTGAGCTTAATATGGGCATCAAAAGATATGCCCATAATGACAGACGAAAGCAAATGTGGCCAGTTGAGCAGCTTTGCTCGATAAGCCAGTAAATAATAGCGATGCGCGACTGCGAATAATCTTACCAGTCGAATTATCTACAACTACTAATTTACACATTCGACTTGAATATTAGTAATATACTTATGTTAATAATCGAATGATGACTAATAATAAGTTACTAATGGCGTTTTGACTCGATTGTTAGCGAATCTTGTCAATGTCACTTGTTAGTTTCAAATGAATGAAATATGAATGAATCGTTGGAGTTGAGTCGGCTCAAGTAGTAACTAATGTAGTATTCATTCAGTCCGGTTAATTTTGAGTGGGTATCACGATAGTTACTAATTTTCGGAGATCACTCGAATGAGTCGAATGAACTGGAATCATTCACAGTCGCGCATCGCTAGTAAATGACATTCGTACCGTACATACCATAATCCGAGACGTATAAAAAGTTAAGCGATCCACCTGTGTCTCGAAATCAATTTCTGTTATTGCCTTTTACAAACCAGCAGTGCTACAATAAATTTTAATGGCGCTATTTATTGCTGAACCGCTACTGTACTGTTATCTACCATTTCGTTTTAATTACAAGCCTCTTTACGATCTTCTAGAATGACTCATATAATGCCATCAATTTCACGCAAACGATAGAGTACGGCTATGAAGAAAAATACTAAATATACTAGCTGCGCCCCGCTATGCTTCTATCTATAAACTAGATTCAGTTTTGCATACAAACACAGCACAAAAAAATGGCATGAGTTTACTACACTATTGTATCTATTTCAATATACTACGTTACAAAAAATATTTCAATTCAAGTCAACCTTATCACTGTATCTTAAGATTGAGTTTCGACTAGTGCCATAAGAAACATAAGATATCTTGCTTCGTCTTAACAGCTATAAAATATTATGACCGTACACAGTGAGCGTTAGAAAATTCAACTGTATTACTATACTAATAACGCTTAAATTCCTCAAACTCAAATAAAACCACACTCTTACTTGTGGTCTTATTTTCCAAGGCGTTTTTAGAGACATCACCTTATATCTAGTAGGTACATTTGTGATCGAAGCCGCGGTGTTACTCGCCTTAAAACTCCTAGGCCTACCCGGGACAAAAAGCATCATATGTCTATACTAAGGTATAAGCTAGCTTGATTTCAAATTTTAGCCAAATCGGTTCAACCATTTGAGCGTGAAAAGGTAACAAACATACACACACAAACTTCGCGTTTATAATATTGGTAGGATAGAATAGGATCCTAAAGTCATAGACGGCACCGAAAGCAAAAAAAGCACATTATAAAAATACTGCGTAAAAGTTTGCGAGTGAGAGCATTGTTATTATTCCAGTTTTATTTTCTTCGATCAAGTGGTAAGGAACGCTAAGAACAAAACACGATTACGTTAAATTTAGCTCCAGAGAATTATTTTAGAAAATTAATTTCGCAAATTTAAAATAACGGTGTACATACTTCTAAAAGTTATTATAGGAAATCAAAATATTTTTTTTTATAGATGATATTAATTTGTAAAGAGACGAAGAACAAATTTATTGAAAAAACATAAGAATTCAAAAAATATTACAAACTACAACTTAACCTAAAAGAGATCAGGGGTAGAGGAAAATGTTCCCAAAAATACTAGCAGCATTGCCACTTGCCAATTGCCGTTGGATGGCAATGCTTAGTGTCTGAACGAATATTGTCGGAACGAAATAAAAGCCAACATTTTGGACACCCGAAACCTCTACCGCTTGGATTAAAGAAATTATAATTCCAATAAATAAATGTAATAAACATAAATAAATATTAGGCCACATTTCACATTAGCTTTATTGTTGATTTCGTGAAATACCTTTCACCGCTGTAAAACATCGCTTTAAAACAATGATTTATGCTAATGTGATATTTGCACGAGATTTTTACATTTTCCTCGGAATGCCTGTGACGAACGCTCAAAACTCGCAAGTTTATTGCGAACTAGTTTTGGAGCCAAATAATTCGCGTGCCATCCTTTAGTGCCGTGTCGATGACAAATTTACACAGATTTGTTGAAGATTCATATTTATATAAACCTAAGAATGTACTACAAATAATTAATGATCAAACGAACTTACCTAAGCGAAGTTCGTTTTTATCATTAACTAGCAAACGCGGCGAACTTCGTTTCGCCATATGAAATTGTTTGCTACAAACCTCACGGAGCCCGAGACCTTTCCAACAAATGCAAATCCGTGGAAATCGGTTCATGCGTTCTGGAGTTATAGCGTTAGGAAGGAAAACCCCACTTATTTTTAGACATTATGTATTATTTCGGCGGGAAACTATCCTAAAACTGTAATAAACACACGAAAAATGGTGCTCACTATCAAAATCTCCAAAATCACGGCGAAAATACTTCTTTTAGTTCACATTCTCAAACAACTTTTCATTTTCGTAGACGGCCGTGGACGGAAAAACGCACAATGACCATTTTGTTGAAGCTCGTCAGAATAAAGACGATAGCAATTTTTTAAAATTCGAATTAGGAAGAAAAATCTTTGATTCCACAAATGAGGAGTCTAACGCTTCTCTAGCAAGAAAATGTCATTGTCATTTTATATTTTCGGCTTCCATTTTGCAAAATTCTGACCTATCTGACAGAAGCTATGCGATGCGAAACTCCACTAGCGAAACAGCTGCGTCTGTGTAACGGCCATTTTGCAGTTACTTGCGAAACAATACGGACAATACTTATACCTAAAACAATTTTTCTAAAAAAACGCCTTCACTTTTGAACTCCAGCGTAGTCGAGTTTAGTACATGATCTAATCTAATAAAACCTTTTATCTAAATTAGGTGTTTCCAAATGAAGCAAGATGTAAGGCAAGGCATGATTACAACCGAGTTTTTTTCTTGGAAAAAAAAATGCTTGAAAAATGAGACGAGCTATGGAATAAATTTGCTTTACACATTTTGAGTCGTTCACAATTTTGTATCAAAGTTTTTGACGGCATTATATATACCAATTGTTAATATATCAAAAAAACATATGAATGTTATACTTCAGAATTCCATAAAAAATATTTTTAATTACCAATTTAGGAAAACAAAGATGACTCTTTACTCTAAATACACCGACAGACTGGTCGAAAATCGTTTACAAAACGCACGGACGTTTTTATTTTGAAGTTTCACGTCAACGATGGAGTTGAAAACAACCCTATTTCTTTTTCTACATTACATTGTTACTAATGTGCTTATTTAAAACAATCCTATTTAAATTGCGAAATTAATAATAATAATAATGTATAATGCACAATAACGGCACGGATAACTTCACAGTGCTAGCCTGCTGCGACTGCAGGGGCGCCACAGACGCCATGGCTTGCCTTGCCTTGACTAGCAGATCTTCTGACTTTCCATCACAGATCTCTGCTACGAAGCTGCAATTCACACGTATTGGAAATAAATACTTCTACTAATATTCAAAACGCAAAAGTTTATGTGTGAACCGCTTAGGCTGAAATTTGGTCTGGAGGTAGCTTATACCTTGGAAAAATACATAGACTTTTTTTTTTATAATTATATCTGATTTTATTACTGCGGGTAACACCGCAGTGCGCAGCAAGTATTAAATACAAAGTCAAGCGGCCAAACAAGTAAGACGTTATTTAAAAACATTTCAGACAACTCGTACATTCCGCGTAGTCCAAACAATTTGCTCAAGAATTCAGTCGTTGAGCAACTTTCAGATAAATTGCCGACGGCTCCAGTCAATCATAATATCCCACTTGGTAGCACGTAGCTTTATCCCTCTTCCGAAACACGTAAGTGATTCGAAATTCAAATTCAAAATGTGTTTATTAGCTACACAATTATTATTCATCACAACAAATTACACATTAATTTTATGTCTAAATAAATAAGATCAATTCGTCTAAAAGCTTCATTCTAATTTCTATTATAATAAAGTTGCAAACCCCTTCAACTTTACCCGAATTAATCTCCCAGATGAAGTGATAGGGGGTCGAAGTTTTTTCTAAATAAAATCAATCTGTCTAAAATCTTGATTTTGTTTCTACACGTAAGCTACGAGTAAATGTTTAGTAATCCTTCAATTATTTAATCAGGGAAAACAGAAAATTGTGACGAACTCGCTAAAATTACAACCCCGACTCCGGTTGAACCCTTTAGTCTTTCCTGTTCTACCGCACGGACATATTAAAGCGACCGCAGAGGCGAACAGCGCTCATATGAGACATTGCTTACATCGGCCATCAACTAGAATATTATCTTTGGCCTCAGTCGAATCAAGTTGGCCCTAGAAAGACCCTACTTCCTTGATAGCATTCCAGAACGTTCTGTCATATCTTGAATAGTTGGTACCACTTGGAAACCTGAGCGCGACTAGGAAATCTCTTCATCTATGTGCATTTGTGCAATACATAAAAGGTAAACGACAACCTTATGGGTTTTGATTACCGTCTCTAGAGCTTGAGCGAATATTTTATTATGAGAATATTTAATTTGTTTATACGCAGGTATTATACATACATACATACATATACGTGCAAGAGGGTATGGGCAGTTGTATTATTTAGTTATGTTATATATGTGAAAAATCTTGAATTTGCTATTTTTTCGTTATAAATCATAAAGGATAATATTGAAATAGCTTAAAGACCGTTTAAAAAAAACACCCTAAGAATGTTTATACTGATTTTGGTAAGATTTTGCCCTTGTCGCATTTTAGTAGCATTGGAAACATTATCTATACATTTTTAAATTCTAACGAAAATAGAAATCCATATGACCCGCGTCAATAAAGAAAACATTTGAAAGTTCGTTTCCTGTTTCCTTCATTTTGCAAGAGAACATGAAATTTATAATGTATTATTTTGATCAAGGTGCTTCTCCTTCAAAACTAATTTCATACGAAAAATTAATAGTTCACTTTAGTTAATGATCAAACACAGACTGTCAGCCGATATCATTTATCGACTCTGAGATATCTTAACTCTGAGATAGTGATAGAAGTAGTAAAAAATACTGTTTACTTCTTCGTTAACGATAGTGCATAAGATGACATAAGCTTTCAAAAAGTCCTGTCTACAATTTATGCCATCCCACTTGATTAGAAAGCGAATCTAGAAGAACCATGTGACGATAGTGAATTAAAAAGAAACAGAAACGAACGCAACTCGTCTAAAGGCAGTGGAAATTCAAACTATGTAGAATCTTGTATGCCTCTAAAATTGTCAAGCCCGTGCATTGCAAATATAATGAAATTATTCAATCTCCGTTCACCTGCTTCGCATCCATTACAACTTGGACAACATTGGAGAAGAACAAGACGAGTTCGCAAACCCCGAACATTGCAAATTAACACCTATGCCCAAAGCCGTAAGATCCGACTTAACAAATTCCGTTTTCAGATAACAAGTGAATTTGAGAAATGGCATTCTAATCTCAAACGTTAAAGCAATAAGGAACCCCGACTTACGCAGAGAAAGCGTTGAATAAAACAAATGAATCGAAGAGCAACAATCGTTTTGAGCTAACCAAAACAGTTCTTAGCACTTCGCGTTAGGTGTAGGTCCAGGTGCGTTAGAAGCGTTGCCCTGGTTACTGCGGCTCGTAAATGATATAATGGGTTTTATGGGCTTGTAATAGGGATTACGTGAAGTGCATGAGACATTGCAGCCGCTGGTAATAATAGTTGGCAGCTGGCGAAACGCCAGCGCTCGGGTGCTGACCCCTACCGGCGTGCTGGGCTAGTCTGCTAGTGAATGGCAGTTACATCGCTGTTTGGGTTATGGAGCAATCCAATAGACCTGATAATTGGGTCAAAAGTAAATTATAAACGTAGTAAACCATACAAATATGCCAAAAAATATAATAACTGTAGTAGGTCAGGCTCTCATAAAATTCTTGTTCTGATATTTAACAAATATTTAAGTGAAATAAAGTCACTGTATAAATACCAAAACACCATTATGTTAGACGTTACTACTCAGTAATCGCATAAAAAGTACGAAAAGCGAAAGCTATTCTGAAGTTTTATTAAAAATCTTAAGCGGACGTGTAGTTTTTATCACTATTTTAATAAAACAATCCTATGTCAATCTCAAAGTGGTATATTTTTTTCGTCCCGCCAGTTACCCCATTACCCTTAGTCAAGGATGCTGTTTGGCTTAAGGCGTAAAATACATAAATAAAAATAATCATAGGTCTAAAACGTATTAGTAGTAACTATAGTAAAGCTATAGCCATTTTTCTGCCACTCATTGAGCAGACTCGGCTCGCTAGTGTTGTCCCCGTGGGGTGCTATTGTGGCCCTCCATTCTATTACTGGACAATTTGCATGCTTTATTTGTGCTAGAATCGATCAGGCTACGGAACTTGACCCTTTCTTTCTAAACTAATCGATCTAATCACATTTTTAAGGGAACCATTTCTTTGTTAAGGATTTTCTACACGTTATGTGTATTTTTTTACAAATCATGATTATACTTAAATATAATTCAACAGATGTTAATCTCTATTATGACCTAAAGAAGAGCGCGCTTGCCTTAAAGAAGCTGATTATCACTTCATAATGATTGAATTGCGGAAACCGAAAGCCAAAAGATTTAACATCGTCACAGGAAACAGACATGTTTGAGGACCACAATAACCGAAGACGTGTGTCATCCGCCAACCCACACTTGACCAGAGTGGTAGATTATGGCCTATATCTATCTCCTCGTGGGAAAAGGCCCCGAGTCCTAGCTGTGGAAAGGTATGGTTTGTTGCTTATGCTATATACTACGAGTATGCTTATGTATGGCGAAATTTAAACGTGCGTGACATTTCCGGAAGTTTACCAAAACACGTCGGTAAATAATAATTTAACGATGCGTTAATTACTTAATTAAAAATGTAGCCAGGCCCCAGTGGAAACAGTTTGTTTACAAAACCTTTCACTATGTGTCACGCGACAGGTCCAAGAAAATGAGTTGACAGAAACAGGGACTTTGGACTGTGAGATATAGAACTACTAGCTGACCCGCCAAACGTTGTTTTGCCTCACTTAAGGATATGAAAAATAGATAGTAACCGATTCTCAGTCCTACTGAATACGCATATAAAATTGAGTAAAAATCGGTCAAGCCGTTTCGGAGGAGTACGGTAACTAACATTGTGACATGGAAATTTTATGCCTACATAAGAAGGTAAGATATATTGACTGGGGTTCTAATGTTTTTTTTATTCTTAGCTAATTTTATTATAGGTAATTAATAATATGAAACGGTTTATTTAACTAACGCTTACAGTTTATTATATACATCTACGAGTATTAACAAAAAAAGTATTAAAAATAAAAGGAAAACAATTTGAAGAATTTACTGAATTAGAGAAAACGAAATAGTTATGTTTTATATATACTCACGTGCCGCATTATTTCTACATATGTTCTTTAAATCTTGGATAATTACCTGAAATAAATTAAAGGAAATACATTAGTATCACAATATACATTTAATACATTATAGATATAATACATATGTACATGTATGACTGTATGTATGTTATTGCAGAAGTTATAACAAAAAATAGGACACATTTCACTGTGTGTGAATATCGGTTCACACAGTTTACACAATATAACGCATATTTTATTATAAAATATATATAAATAACTTCTTTTCACACATGTATAAAAAACTTGAGTGTCTATAATTTATATTTTCGAGCCAACCTAGCTCGATCCACCTTAAAAATGTTACAGTGGGTTAGTTAAATTTAAAAGTAAAAGTAATGAAAACAAATAAATCAGGTGTGGTTTTGCCGTTTCCTTTAGTTTAAACAGATTTTTTACACTTAACAACTTAACATTTGACCGGGCGCGTAATTACGCGAGCTAACGACCTAAGATGTAGCAAAGCCTAGACTGAAATAACTAGCTCTCAAGGAAGCTGCTGAAGAGGAGAACACACCTCTAAAAAAATAATTTTGAGAATAGGTCCACAAATGGCTGAGAAATCGGTGAACATGCATAAAAAAATATACATACAGTTGAATATATAACCTCCTCCTTTTATGAAGTCGGTTAAAAACACAGGCTCTTTATTATTTTTTGTTATATGTCTTGTTTGATGGTTCTGAATTTGACATCCTGCCTCGCCTGATAGAAAGCGACGGCGAATCCAAAGACCAAGAAGTTTTCTTTACACAATACAGCTAGGCATTTGACCTGCAAGGCGCTTAACCACACGAGCTAGCGACACTCTGGTAGAACCTAGTCAGGATCGAATCAGTTGACCAAAGAATTTGAACAATGATGAATCACAAAGTAAATGCCCTTTATACGACAAACCGAGGTGACACCGGTTGGCCGGGATGACGGCCAGTTCAAACTAAAATAAATATCATAACGACTGTTATTTTTGAAGAGCTGATTGATGATAAAATTGATGATGATGATTTCACAGAAATATTTCACAACACGTCAGATACACAGGAAGAAGAAAGCGCGTGTGGCTCGGTGGAAATATGTCTGCTTTTCATTCAGACGGCCCCTGGTTCGATCTTAGCCCTACGCCAATGACTTGTTTTTCATGTTTGTGAATTTGTACTCGCTTTAATATGAAGGGAGGCAACCGACATGTTTGAGGACCGCAGTATCCGAAGACGTGTGTCATCCGCCAACCCGCACTTGGCCTCTCTTTTGTAAATAGATTTTTTTAGAACTTCCTTACAGCATTGGTCAAGTAATTGTTGAGATGTTAAGGTCCTAACTTTGAGGAGTTTGCTAACCAAGCGAGCATTGGAAAATGATCTACCACCATGCTATGGTTTTCTCACGAAGATTTTCTTCACCAAAAACTCGAGCTCTTTGGCGGGTTTCGAACCCAAAACCTTCTGAACGTAAGGCGAAACGACCATTACACGTCCAGGTAAGTTTCAAAGTTGTTTACGGAAATCTGTAAGCGCAAATTCTACAAGTCAAAATGAGTAACGTGCAAAAACAAATAGCAAAACATCAAGATCTTGTTAAGAGGGGGACTATATTAATATCCTAATCCCAGCACTCACGTGACAGTTTCAATTTAATTCAGCACCAAAACAGAAATAACTCATTCTTGTTCACACACTAGGGTTACCGATAATTATATCAAAGCTAGTCTGGCTCGGTGGTAAAAACGTCTGCTTTTACATCAAACGTCCCCTGGTTCGATCCCAGACACCAATGAGGTGGAGCGCGCTTACCCAGAAGCAACATGTTCTTATTAACAGAAGGTGAGTCGAATGACACGTTAAATTGTAGGTCCCAGCTGTAAGTCTTAGTACAAACAGTCGTTAAGCCAAATTTCAGGGGCTTTCGGGTGGCTTGAAAAACTTTTGACAGAGCTTGGCCACTTAGCTCATACGAAGAAGAAGATTAACAGATCACTGTTCCTTATAAACAAATATCTTTTAGTCCCAAGGATAAAGTTATCTTTCCCCTCGCCGTTTCGGAAGTACTGGAAACCCTACGAGCGTGAGAGCAAAACGAACAGCGAACTAGAATAACCAGCAGTAGTGAGAGGGAAAATGTCAAATGGAAATAAATGTTGCTTGGACCAGAATAGCCGCTCGAGTTGCCAATGTAGTTAGTTATTTTGCTGAACAGAGTTTAGGAAAAGGTTGAAAACTGGTTCCAAAGAGTACCTGACCAAGCTAGGTACTTTTGTTAGTATCGGCTTAAGATAAGGGCAAAAATCTAGATTTTACGGTTGAAAAATATCGAAACAAATAGCATGTATCTATTATTAATCAGACTTATCAATATGAAAAAATGGAACGAAGTTAATATACCTGTATACACTCAACAAAAATAATCGTCACGACACCACACTGTTCAATGCGAAATAGAAATGATAATATCAGGCTTGCTTTCTATAAGAGAGAGAGAGAGGAGAGAGAGAGAGAGGAGAGAGAGAAACATGCGCAGGCCGCACAGCTTACAATAGCTTACTAAGAAGTCTAGCCCCCTTTCACAAAGCGCGATAAAGAACTTCGTTGCAATAAAGTCGGGGGTTTTCAAAAATTTGTCATTTACACGTCACACGTAATATTATCAAAGAAATATCAATATAATTCTTAGAAGTTTGGATGACCTTGCAGTGAGAAGACTTCGACTTGGCAATTTGCAAATCAAATGATACCGATTCAGATTCAGTCAGAGCTATCCGGATTGTCGAATGCTGAATATTAATCTTGATATTAGCACAGTTGTCACACGTTTCAATTCTCGCTTAGTTCCGTTACATACAATTTCGTGTTCTTTTTCATATAACTACAAATATAAATAATAATTAAATAAATATTAGGACACATTTCACACGGCTGGTTAGCCCCATACTGAACCATTTCTAGCTCGTATTATGGTCGCTAACACAACTGATATATACTACATATACATACATACATATTATATATAAACACATATTTAACACCCAGACCCACAGCCAACAAATTTTAGTTAAGCACAAAGATGTTGACCGGGCCGGGAATCGAACCCGGAACCTTCTGATTAGCAGACCGGCATGGCAACCTTTACGCCAACGAGGTCGTCGTTATTGCATTAGTCTATTTTTAAAATGTTTAAATCTTGTAAATCGAGTAATAGCTGTAACTTTTAAATAACTTTTAATTCTTAGAGTAATAGACCTAAACTATTTGTATATACAGTGTAAACTCTATATAACAGGACAGGGACTATGCATTTTATGGCGTTATAGAGAGTGGTCGTTAAATGGAGAGTCTGATGAATGTATCATTGTATGGAATACAAGCTAAAGCCAATTGATTTCGACGCTTTGGGGAGTTTGTCGTTAAATCAAGTGACGTTACATGGAGTTTACACTGTATATGTACAGAATGATAATTCCAATGTACCTGCGTTTCCATAAACATGCGTCATTAAGTTAAATTAAGTTTAATTTGATTTTTTGTGTTTAAATACTTAACTTAAATACTTAATACAAAATCAAAATAATGTAGCGGCTGAAGCTCAGCTAGCTAAGGTAATCTAACGCGATTATTGAGTTAATGTAACCGTCGACGTCGACAAGCCAAGAAAAGTGTAATTTTCAGCGCTACTGTGTGTCGGATGGCACGTGAAGCTGTAGGTCCCGGCTGTTAGTCAAAGCACGAGCTCATTGGCGGGGGTCGAACCCAGGACCTTGTAAACTTAAGGCAGCCACACGCCCGACGGAGCTGTTGCTGTCCAGGAACCAGTCAGCTTTCATCACGACTAGGTTCTCATTCACGGTAGCATGTCCTTATAAATCTAATCTATACTATAAGACTCTTTGTCCTGACTCATCTATAGACAACGCAGAGCCCAAACGGCTGGTCCTAGGGTTATGAAATTTGAAGGGTGTATTTGTTTTAGTATGTAGACGCGTACTAAGAACGGATTTTTGGAAATTCCACCCCTAAGGGGGTGAAAGGGGGTAAAACAGTTTGTATGAAACTTTTTTGTTTTTGAACTCCCAGCAATGAAATTTGGAATATGTATAGTTTATGTAAAATTAAAAATAATGGTATTATTTTTTTTTGCCAGGGATGAACTAAGGGTTCGTAATGGGGGGTGAAAGTTTGTATGGAAAATTATTTATTTATCAAGTTAAAGTCTTGAAATTTGTTATGGTAGTATATTATTAAATGATTAAATTAAAATTAATTATTTTTTTGCCAGGGGTGCATTAAGGGGGATGCCATTGGGGTTGAAAGTTAAAAATGAAAGTTTTGTGTTTTTGAACTTAGAGATGTAAAATTTGGAGTGTGTATATATTTTAGTACTTAAACGTGTACTTAGAATAGATTTTTGGAAATTCTACCCTTAAGGGGGTGAAAGGGGGTAAAACAGTTTGCATGAAACTTCTATGTTGTTGAACTTCTAGCAATGAAATTTGGAATGTGTATAGTCATCACCAAAGTAGCAATGTAATGTTTATATAAAATTGGCACGGGAATAGGATATAATAGAATTTTTACACAGGTTACGCGAAAAGCGACCTATACGCGGGCGGAGCCGCGGGCAACCTCTAGTGTAATATATAACTCAAATGTTGTGACGCTTCAGATAACAACCAATGTAAGACTCACTATACTGAACTGGATGTATTTAGTAACAGTCTCAGTCAATTTAGAAATAATATAAGTTATAGGTTAAATTGTTAAATTGTTTTAGTACTTAAGATTTCCCCTTTTTATGTATATATGAACCTTCCTTATTAAGTTTACACTAACATGCTGTGTACTCTTTTTTGGATTGCAGACTTGTTTTTGTTCTTTTAGTTTAGTTACGTTAAAATGAATGTTTGTAATCTGTCTGAGTGCCTAATAAATAAATAAATAAATAAAAAAAATAATTATCTCCGAATAGACTAGAGAATAAAACAACTCTACGCCTCCTTTGTCCGCGTTATCAGCTTGTTATTGGGTCGTGATAGCGCGGGGGATGAAGTGGGGGGAGAGGCAGGGGTCGCGCGTGCTTCGGTTACTGACCTCCCAGTATACAGCCGGCCTGCTTAGACCCTTACTGGATATAGGACCTTTCTACTATACAACCCCGATTCAAATGCTATACGACCTGGGCAACTACTGATAAATAACCAATTAAATTTACTGATAAATTGAAAACCAGCGCTGGAGTACAGTGCTTTTAACATTATGCTGAATTTGCTCCTTATGTGCCCAATAAATGATCTTTTTTTTTATCTTTCTTTCTTTCAAAAGTACACTGAAATACAAACATAAACTATTCTTAACATATAAAATAAAATTGGTCAAGTGCGAGTCGGACTCAAGCATGACGGGTTCCGTATTATTATCTACAAAAAGGCAAAGAAGCGTTTTCTGTACCCTTTATATTTACTTTATTTTTGCGATGACAGCTCAGTCAGGCGTTATTCCAGTCTAGGCATGCTCCACCTTAACTCTCTTACTCCTGTGCATGCCATACTGTTTTAAAAATACCAAGTGCGAGTTGGTCTCGCACATAAAGGGTTCCGCACCATTGTTGTATTGGAGCCCCCCCCCCTGAATATTTATTTTAAATGATTTTTTTATTTTAATTTGCTAGCCAATATACTTTTACGTAGTTTGTGAAAATGTTAAGTGTCTAGAACCTACCGTTATTGATATATAGCAAAAAATACGTTTACTGTATGGGGACCCCCTTAATATTTTTATTTTTTATTTTTAGTATTTGTTGTTATAGCGGCACGATAAATACATATCTTGAGAAAGTTTCAGTTTTCTAGCTATTACGGTTCCTGAGATACAGCCTGGAGACAGACAGACAGACAGCGGAGGCTTAGTAATAGGGCCCCGTTTTTACCTTTTAGGTACGGAACCCTAAAAAAGAAAATGATACCTCATAAGTATGTGTATGGTAACATTGCATTTGGTACATATGACATTCATATCGCAACTTAAAGCCCATAAAATATAAAGATAAAAGAATTTACGAGAATCTGTATATTATGGCTAGTCGACAATTAGTTCCAATATTATCTGTATGACTTTTGATTATGTCCGCCATGCTTTTACATAATCATAGCGCATGAAACATGAATAAAATTATGTTTATATTTTCGAATATTCATTATTTATGTACCTATCATTGCAATTTAACAAAGATTGCCAACCTTCAATATGCATTATTTCGAGTTTTAATTTAGTCAAATAAAACATTGTAATAGTTGTTTTTACACTTAATACGAGTAGGTTTGCGTTCGACTACAGATTGCCTCGTACCTATTTACTCTACTTTTGAAGCCCCCGGATTATACCTCTCAGGAAACAGAGACTCAGGTAGAGAGTTCCAAAGTTTCGCAGTCCTCACAATAAAGGTTGACGCAGAGCGTTTTGACGTACTGAAGCATAAATGATATAATACTACAGATAACAACGTATAATAACAAGCGCTTTCCACGTTTTGGAAGAATTTCCCCTTGTTTGTTGTGTTAAATGACACTACTTGTTCTTCTTCCTTGCCTTATGCCACTAGGTGGGGTCGGCAGCAAATTTTCCTCTTCCACTCTCCTCTATCAGCCGTGTCGTCTCAACACTCACTCCTTTCACTCTCATGTCTTCATTCACACACTCCATCCATGTCTTCTTCAGTCGGCCTCTTGCCCTTCTTCCTTGCACTTCCATTTCCATACATCTCCTTGTAACATGCATCTCCTCTCTACGCATCATACCACACCTTTTATGCCCATACTACGCTAACCTAACTCTATGTTAAATGACACTACAGGAGGAAAAACATTGTTCCAAACGTTAGCACATTTTGTTTCAAAGAAACCTAAAGATAAGGATCTCTTTCACTAAACCTCTTTGTACTTAAACCTATCTATTAGCCCGTTTTGAATCTTTTGCCTCCGCCATTATATTGATAGGTATTTTCCGTCAAGCCGTAGGTCATGTCGGGTTTATCAGTTAAATATTTATTAGCATAACAACGCAATGCTTGTGTGGCTCAAACATACTTCCTTGTACTGGTGATACAGTCATAGATTGTTATTTTATTACAAACGTTATTTTATGACTGTGGCTCGGCGGAAAAACGTCTGCTCTTCAATCTGACTGTCCTTGGTTCGATCACGGCCTTACAAATGACTTGTTTTTTAAGTTACTAGCATCTCGTACCGGCTTCGCACGGGCTCTAAAATAATCTAAGTTGCAAGGAGAGACATAATATAGCTTATGTTACTCGGCGATTATGTAGCTTTCCAAAAGTGAAATATTTTTTTAAGTCCAGTAGTTTCAGAGCCTATTTGCGTCAAACAAACAATCAAACTTTTCCTCTTTATAATATTGGTATAGATATGAGGGTTTGCACTCTCTTTACTGTGAAGGAAAACATCGTGAGGAATTCCGACTTGTTTGAGGATCACAAAATCCGAAGAGTGTGTCATGCGCCATTTTGTGGCATCGGCCATCTTGGATCTATTTCCAAAAATTCGCGACTAAAAGATCTTCAGTCCAAAAAAAACAAAAAGAATATCATGGATAGTTTTTGCCTTTCAATAATAACAAAAGTTAAAACTTTTTTTATTTAACCCTACAATGCAGGTCAACTTATATCTGGATGAAACCGTCGCGACGGTGTCTTCGGCAACTCTCCGCGATTGATATTCAAAGCGGCTCCCGCCTGTTTATTTAGAAACAATGAATCTTCACACATTGGAAATAAACAAAACTGTCGCGGCGCACGCATCCTGGCATCAGTATGCGGCGCCGGCGCAATCTTCACACTTCAATAGAAAACCTATCTAGCGCCCGACGTACGCATCGAATATAAATTACTCGAAATTAATAGTAGACGCATAAAATCCGCGGTACGTGCCCGTCGCCATTTTGGATTGGTTGCGTGCGTTCCGGAGCGGTGCGGTAACCCCGTGACCGCACATATTGATGCGTCCACCGCCCACAGCCGCGGTCCGGCCGCGCGCGGCTGAGGGCTTGCCATGCTCCGACCGCCTAACAAGCAACAAACGCAATCGCGTTCATTTGTGACTTCATTGCGGACATTATGTACCGATTGAGGTTGATTTTTAGGGTTCGGTATCTAATAGGTACTTATTGACGTGACAACGTCTTAAATTAGGTTGCGGCTGGGAGTCACTTATGAAAAAGTGTAACGCCCGGTAACGTTACGATGAGTCACCGAACGAGAGAGAGGCCCGCCGAATGCCTTGCGTCTCTCTCCCACTCAACTATGATCGGTCTGCCGCGCGCGCAGCACGCGGCAGACGTTGTCACGTAAAATCTTCGCCCGTAAAACCGACTTTACAGGCAACCATTTTTTTTAAGACTTCGCTGTCTGTCTGTCACCAAGCTGTAAAGCTAGAGCTGAGAAAAACTTCATTTGTATCATCATCAGCATTTTCAGCCCTCTATCGCCCACTGCTAAACATAGGCCTCCCTTCGTGTACGTTTCTTACCCCTCCCGATATTTTTATACTCATGTAAATTTAGTAAAACCAATAGCATATGTATGCGTTATAAAAGCAAAATTATTTTGACGAAGTCACTAAAGTAAGTGAGACACGAAAGCGATTGCGATCGTGTGACATTAGGCGGTCGGCGGGCTACCGGCGGGGCCGGTTCACCGCCCGGTCTACCGCGCCGCGTCGCAGACACGTTTATTGTTTTACATTTACACTTTTTTGGTGTTTACGAGTGGAGGCGAGGCCGTCGCGCGTCCGTTTCTGATTTGATTTCTTTTTATTGCTCGATAGGCGGCTTTATAACGAGCTACCTACTTCGCCCGCTCGTAAAAGTGTACGAGTCGTATTGCCAAATGCGTCGTCTTTTGTAGATTAGATCGAAAACGCAAAAGGCCAAAGATAACGCTCAGCGCATGACCTGAATGTAGTTCTCTTTCAAAACATGTTTTGACGAGAGCCTCGCGTGTTATGCTAGTGTTTTATTTACTAGATAGTTAGCTTCTAACAAAGTAAGATAAAGTTAATACCTAACTAGATAACAGACTTAATTAAATTATTGATTTAGATGTGTCAAGTATGTTACATGACATACCTACTGTAAAACTAGTAAACAAGATAACGAGTATTGAAGTAAGTACTTGGCAAAGCAAACCGCGGGATAGGAGGCTAGGAAAATACGTGGATAATAAAATAGAACGGAATTACTTTCATTTTCCTCAATATCGTTTACCATTTTGACCTGACAGATGACATGACGTGTGAAACGGAGAACGCATGTCACGAGCATTTTGACAGTTGGCAAAATAGACAGCGCCTATTCGATTTGCGATCCGCGTCAATGCGGTGTCGTAACATTTCTTGAAAATCGAATAATATTTGACTCAGAGCTGGCATTTTAGAAACAAAATAAATACGATTCCAAATTTAAAATGACGTGTAGGTTACGTTGGCGCCATTTTCAACGGTCACCAAGGAGGTCGCTACGTCTAGAGCAATACCTTCACGGTCGGTCTCCAACGCAATGTCGGCATTTAGGACTTGTACTCATTTGCATTAAATAACAATTTCGACGCTTTTTTGTGGAATGACGAATTGGCTTTACGTTGAACTGTAGGTGTACAAATGTTGATAACTACACAATGTATTTATATCTGTAGGATGCAATGCTTCCCACATAAATTATGTACTATACGATTATGTGGAAATCATCAGCAACTGTTATGCAAGACTTCACATGGGTGGTTTGAAATTCACACATGTTCTGGATCTTTTTTAGTTATAAAGGATAGGCAAAGATTAACAAGGCAAACAAAAGGAGTGATTTCCTTCACAAATCTGTCAAATATGGGGTCTCTTTGAAGCCATAAGAGCTCAGTTGGGTGTGGTCGCCTTTCATCCAGATGGTCGTGAGTTTGATTCCCGCTAATGAGATTACGCTGATTGAAATTCGGTGTTAAATAAAAAGTAAGAAAACCATAGCACGGTGGTAGGGCATTTTCTGAAGCTCGCCTGGTTAGCAACCACCCTAAAGTAGAAAAATCTGTAGCCAACCACCGAGCAGTGTGTACCGACAGCTTGATAGCAAGTTATTTTAGACTAGGCATGCTCGACATGCTAGGTCAGAGTGACGCTAAATCGTATGGTTACATGCCCTGCTGGTCAAAATGTCTAGCTGTTAAAGATAAAAGAAATAATGAGCTCTAAAACCGGACTAGCAAGGGAATCTCAACAAAAGACTACGCTATACTTGGACGCCTCCTGGACTAGTAAAAAAAGTACCACAACATCTGACGCAATGACAGTGGAACAGGTATGCCAGCGACCCAAGACCGTGCTCCGTTACTTTAAGGAGCTTGGATGGCTTGGGTAGGCTGGTAGGGGGAAATGCACAATACGCCTCCTGCGGTTGTCAGCGCAGGTCTGATCGCCCCCATCATAGAATAAGAATAAGAGCTCTAAAGTTTGATTTTGGCTTCTTCAATACCTTGGTTTTCATTGGAATGGAACTTATGCAAATGTAATGCAAAATGGCTCGAATATAGCGCTGCAGGTGTCAGCAGGAAGGTAAACTAATTACAAACTAGCAAAATTACCATTCTCGTTATTCTAATGTGGGACCTTCTGGCAGCACCTCTCTAGGATGTGATGCCAATGCCAATGTTCCAATCTCCAAGTTAGATCTAATATAAGAGCCAGGTGTTTCCTTTAAAACAACTACGGACTCAGGAATTCCCTTGTTCTTGATGGCTATTGCAAAAGAGGCTTAAGTTGTTGGAGCGTATACGTACAGGGCGTATGTATAGACGGTTGGATACGAGTATATGCAAAATAGCTGGTAGTGTAAGGAGACTCTGCTCAGGATAGGGTCGCGTGGCGTGCCTTGGGAGAGGCCTATGTCCAGCGGTGGACGCAAACGGGCTGGTGATGTTGTGACGGTTGGATGTATTTTGAACAAATGAGGTGTCATTTGAAAGCTTATAATGGTTGAAGCGGCATATAAAAAAAACAACTCCTACATCCAGGTCGTTTTCTTCCCCTCTATCAACAATAGCAAATAATCAAGCAAATAAACAGTAGAAAATCAATGGATTTGCTACGGTTTGATAGATTTGAATGTGACAATACAAAAGAAGATAAGAAGGAAATATATCTTCTATTGTATTGTCACATTCCACTTCCCACTAATAACATGAGGGCGTAAGTTTGTATGTATGTAACTCCTATAACTCAATGAGCTGTACAGATTTTGATTATATTTGGCTTATAGCTAGTTTAGACCCTGGATAAACAAATGTGTAACTTTTTAAACTTGCGTATAACTGTTCGCAGTTACTTTCAAGCATTGTTATTACACAAACGCATACACATGTTAGGATTTGATTTCAGCCATTTAAAGCCATGACAGCTCAGTCGGGCAAGCAGCCGCGTCACGTCCCGAAGATCGTGGGTTCGATTCTGCTTGAGTTCGAGCTTTCGGCGAAGGAAAACATCGTGAGGAAATCATGGTATGTTGATAGGGTATTTTCTAATGCTCTCCTGGTTAAACCACCCTCAGTTTGAGAATCCTGTCGCCAAGTACCTAACAGTGTGTTCCCGCAGCCTCCTTAGAGCCAGTTTTTCCAGCTCAAGCATGTTCCACCTTAGCCCAGACTGTCGCTAACTCACGTGGTCGCCCTGCTAGTCAAATGCCTACCAGTAAAAAAAAAACAATTCGAAAGGCGCAAATTCTTCGCCCATGCTAGCACGTGGACCTTCGAAATGTAAGCCACGGCGCAAGGTCAACTTTACAACTTGGCTCGGCCATCATTGATTTCTCTATGACGCAACCGTCGCGACGCGAGACTGCGCCATACGGAACTAGTACTTGCTTGCTACTCGTGTGTTTTTGCTTCCTTGACGCTTGTGGGTGTACCAAACCTTGGGAAAGATCATCATCATCATTTTGTTATGATAGATAGGCTTGCGGTTGATCGCAACTCACCTGATGTAAAGTGATGATGCGATCTACGATGGAGTGTGCTTGCCTAGAAGACATCACTTTTTTATGATAGATAGGCTTGCGCTTGATCGCAACTCACCTGATGTTAAGTGATGTTGCGATCTAGGATGGAGCGCGCTTGCCTAGAATAAACCGATTCACTCTTACCTTGAAGACATTGAGGTTATACATAGTTCAGAGGGAACAGAGATTCCGGCAAAGAGTTCCACAGTTTAATGGTAATCAACCTGTTTTACTCCAGTGCCGGGTATTGGTCAGACAGCGGCTGAGAAAGATGGGTGGAAAAATTATAAACCCTAGCAAGGAAAGGATTTTAGGGTTCTGTACCTTAAAGTAAAAATGGGACTCTATTACTAAGCCTCCGATGTCTGTCTGTCGCCAGGCTGTATCTCAGAAACCGTGATAGCTAGAATGCTGGGATTTTGTGACGCAATGCCATCCCCATTGGACTATTCACTATATACATATGAATATACAGCATTAATAGAGCAAAATAATAAAAACAATCTAATAACTGCAAAAACTTAACCAAATATAAACAATTACGCCTACAAAATTGCGAAAGGGAAAGATAAACAGTGCTCAAATTATTTCACGTATATAATTTATCCCATAAGAGAGGACAAGATAAGTCATTACGTGGTCGATTTCAGATAATATCTGATAATGATACGGTACAGAAATAGACAAGATAACGAGACACGCACTTTTAACTGTAGCGATCAAAACAAATCACTGCCAAGTGCCTTTTACAAAAGAAGAGGCGTAGAAAACTACATCTATACTATTATATGTATATATTTATCTAATCTAATATATAAAATTTCCATGTCACAATGTTAGTTACCGTACTCCTCCGAAACGGCTTGACCGATTTTTTCTTCTATATATATTTTTTAGTTTTTTGGAGAAAATACATTCAACCCTAAATTTTTACTCTTTTATCACCAACACCTATTTTATTAAGCTCATTTCAGTAATTTAATAATTATTCATCCCGCTCGATAACTGATCTGTTTTTAACAGTACTTAAGGCAAAACAACGTTTGCCGGGTGCAGTAATTATACAAATATACAAGTACATTGGGGCCGATTTTGTGCCACGTAAATGTTTTTTATGTTTCTTGTGTATTATTTTTTGTCGTTTTTATTTCGTGTCACAAAATAAATGATTCTTTCTTTCTTTCTAAATATTTAACAATGCATTTATTATGCATACGCACCCTATACGTTTATTTAGTATCCCTACGATCAAATTGCGAATTAACTTCATATATCGAGAAGTATAATTTTTAAGATGAAATTTCCCCTTTTTCCCCCGCGAGGTATGTACCTATCCGATAAGCGGGATTGAAGTTCCATCCAATCACAGCACCAATATGACGGCAACGCAATTTTCTCCTATAAAATTGTATCGAACCATCGTCTGTGTATTCAATTTATTCTCTTATACAGGGACATTGAATAAATAAGACAAAACTTTTTAAGGCAGTATAAAGAATGAAGCAAAATAGCATAGTTTGAAAAATCCTATAAAATCTGGCTTTTTCAGTTATTCCATCAACTGAAAAGATACGTTACTACGCAGATAACGGTTGTAATTTAATTGTGACATATTATTAAATTAGATGTTATTTATTTTAATATTTGACATCAGGAATAATGTTAAATTATAATTTTAATTATTTATTATTTATATTTGACATTGTTGATTATTGATATTGTATTTTATTGTAAACTGGCCTGTAATTTGACATATTATTTAATAAAATGTTTATCTGTTTATCATCTTTGATTCAGTGTTCAAAATCGTTAGTTCCAAAATACAATTACGTAAAATTTGCTAGATATATTTTATTATTTAAACTGTCGTCGTTCTAAAATTAAAAATGCTGTACTTTTGTGAAAGTTAAAAAGACATTTAAAACAAAATATTACTTTTTTGTTGGTAATGGTATTGTATAGATTCGTTACGAGCTTATAATAGAAATATTTTTGACTGTTGATTTTATATAATTTAATTAGTGAAGTACCTACTACCGCGGGTCAGGGATTTTCGCTCGTATATTATATGTATGGTTCGTCTTAGCTCGGTACAAAATCGTGTTAAGGGCGGCTTTTTTTTGACACATTTCACACACTTTTATTTGTAGACAAATTCTTTTTCTACGACTTTAGGAAATTTGCGAAAAATAACAGCTGCTCCATACTAAAAGTTTGCCGATTCACGGCAATATGCATGGAAAAGCAGATTTACTGCTCCAAAATGTCACAGAGATAAGATAGATAATAAAAATATGATGGAAAATGATTTAAATCTTACCCTTCGATACTAGACTTAATGATTTATTACGTAATGTTGAAGCTTACCTGTAACAAAGCAGAAAAAAAACATTAATTTACTACAATCAAATATTTAGAAAGAAAGAAAGAATAATTTATTTTGTGACACGAACAACTAATACACAAGAAACAAAAGAAAAGCACAACATTTACGTGGCACAAAAATTTATGTAGAAATGTACAGTATAATGTGTGGAAAAAATACATTTATTGCAGTTATGTCTTTGACGGAGCTCAGTCTCTCTTATTTGTCTTACTAATAAAAGCTTTCCTAAACCTCCACGGACATTTCAAGACCAAGATAAGATAAATCAGTCCAGCCCTTCTGGACTTTTAGCGAGACTAACGAAAAGCAATTGATTTGTATATTATTATTAAAGAGTTTATTAGCAAAACAACTGAAATAGAACAGCAAAATTAAAATGAACATCGGAATTCCTAACAAATACACTTTCAAATACATTTGCCATTTCATTTCGCGTCCACGAAAACAAAAGAACGTCGCCATTAGACGTTTTGGCGACCGGACCGTGGCTCAAAACAAAAGACGTCGTTACTAGTTCCTAAATCAAAACATTTTAGAATCTCTGCCTCCATGTTAGTACAGTAGTCGATTTGTGAATTTCAAAAGTATTTGGCAAAGTGAGAGTCGAGCTCGCGTAAGAAGGGTTCCGTATTTTTAGTTAAATTACGTTATTTATTTTAAAAAAATTCAAAAAACACGTATGTGGGAGTCTCCTCCTAAAAAAATATTTAATTTTTATTTTGAAGAAAGTTAATAACTATTTATTTTGTGAATGTTTCAAGCGTGTAGCTTTTTAAGTAAATTTATTTTTAACCAATGTAATGTATTTGTAAGAATCATAAAAATACGAGCACATTGAGTACTTTGATGCACATATTAGTAATCTGGGCACTTAATAAATAACGTAACAATTTGTGATGATATATATACAGTACAACAAACAATAAAGTATTTTTTGTAGAGCAGTGTTATTGTAGTAATAGGGTCCCATTGGTACCCTTTTTAGAACGGAGCCCTAAAAAGAACGCGTTGAAAAAAAAAGTAGGACGGGTCTGGCTACGTGCCACGGTGTTGGCAAACCGCGCGCGGACCAATTCTGTCAAGCGAAACTCAAAAGTAATGGCCACTTATTTTCGGCGGGAACACACTAATATCATTGGCTTCGTCATGAAGAAATATCGCTCCGGGTTAAGGCGGGTTCAGCCGCCATACATATTGACGACCTCGTTGGCGTAAAGGTTACCATGCCGGACTGCTAATCAGAAGGTTCCGGGTTCGATTCCCGGCCCGGTCAACATCTTTGTGCTTAACTAAATTTGTTGGCTGTGGGTCTGGGTGTTAAATATGTATTTATGTATTTATATATAATATGTATGTATGTATATGTAGTATATCAGTTGTGTTAGCAACCATAATACGAGCTAGAAATGGCTCAGTATGGGGCTAACCAACAGTGTGTGAATGTGTCTAAAAAAAAAAAAATCGAGCGAAGCGCCTCACGTGCGGCAGTGTTTTGTTTTCTATACAAAAGCAAAGGCAAACGTTGTTTTGCCTCGCTTAGGGGTATGAAAAATATATAGTAGCCGATTTTCAGATCTTCTGAATACGCATAATATAAACTTTGATAAAAATCGGTCAAGCCGTTTCGGAGGAGAACGGTAACTAACATTGTGACATGAAAATTTGATATATAAGAAGATTAGTACCTTGTTGACCGAGCTTTGCTAAGTATCTTTTTTTAATATGAAATTGTCTAAAAATGTTTCCTAGCTATATCGATTTATCGCCCCCGAACCCCTCTATATATTAAATTTCATGAACATCGTTGGAGCCGATTCCGAGATTCCAATTATATAAAAGAATTGCTTATTTAAGGATATAAGATAAGATTAGATAAAGAGGAAAAGTTTGATTGTCTTTTTGTTTGACGTGAATAGGCTCCGAAACTACTGGACCGATTTGAAAAATTCTTTCACCGTTGGGAAGCTACATTATCCCCGAGTAACATAGGCTTTATTTTGTTTCTCTTTTCAACTTGGATTATTTTATAGCCCGTGCGAAGCCGGGACTGGCTGCTAGTACTTTAAAATTTAATTTTAGATTTCTTGAACAAGTTTTTTCCAGGTCATAAGTCTGGTACCGAAATAAGTAAAAACATCCTTAGAGTTGTTCTTTAGACGGTCATGAAGCTATTTTTTCTATATTTTTTTTACAATTTATGATTTAAAAAAAACTGTGAATTCAAAAATTTGCACTTATCATGCATAGCCTTAATCTCGCCTCGTATGTTCTCGCATGGATTTGTGCGGATTGCCCGATGATATAAGGAGGTGGCAAACAAATGGGTTGCAGTTTTTAGGTTACGTAACAGTATTACATACGTAGCATTTTTGGTATCTCCACAGTGAAACGATGCCGCTTTGGTGGTTGGTCTTTCACCATTCTTGCACACCATTTGAAATGAAAATATGAACGTACATACGCAATGTACATATACCTAGTTATATTTTTGCAAAAAACGCAGCAGTGTTTCTGCCTCCCCATTGCATGGTATATAAAACAGCACTCAGCACCCCAATACATAGGGGTGTGCATAATACGTCAGCAATTAACGCAGAAGCTGCGTAGAAACTTGAAAACGCGCGTCAAAGCACTCACTTGCACCCCTCCCTACCCTATCCTATCCTCGAAAACATAACCCTCCATACGCTGTCAGGTAAAGGTAGATTCATAACCAAGGTGGTGGATTATTTTAATGACCACCTCGTCTACCTCTACCATTTACTCTAATAAATAATAATAATAATAATAAAAAAAAAAACAATTTATTGCTGATGTTCTTAAAAAAATTATATACTACTTTTACCACAATTACTCTATTACTTTTAATGATTTTCGCTAAAAAGCTACAACTGAAACTAGTAATGCACTATAAGTTAAATATAGTTTTGAAAATAATATACATTTTATATATCGGTGTATTATTTTTTTTCAAATATAAAATGCTCAATTTGGAGATGACGGCTGATAGAGTGGCGTGGAAGAGAAAAACAGGCTGTGCCGACCCCACCTAGTGGGAAATGGTAAAGGAGAAGAAGATAAAATGCTTAATTTTTTTAATTCAATTTTGCCTAGTTTTACCACATTTTTTTTTTTTACTCTATCTACTTTTAACGATTTTCGCTAAAATATATACAAACAATAAATAAATTAGAACTGAAACTAGTAATGCACTTTAAGTTAAAGATAGTCTTAAAAATAATATACATTTTATATATCGGTGTATTATTTTGTTTAAACTATAAATTGCTCAATTTCTTAGCCGTGTGCGCTCATTGAAACAATCTAACATTCCATTTAGATATTTTTAGAGACAAAATTACCGAAAGATGATAATTTTATACATATAGCCGTTGGTAAGTAAAAATTAAGTTAAATTAAACTTGTTGCTATGGTGATTATGAATAGTGTTTTTTTCTGACAGAATACATCTATATTTGGTAACTGTAAGTTATATTCGCCTCTTTACAGCTAGACATTTGACTAGCAGGGCGTGTTCTTATTTGACTAGCACCACATGAATTAGCGACTATACCAATATTATAAAGAGGAAAAGTTTGTTTGACGCGAATAGGCTCTGAAACTACAGGACCGATTTGAAAAACCTTTGGGAAGCTATATTATCCTCGATCAAAATAGGCTTTATTTTGTTATTAAAAATATTATAGACCCTTTCTTAAATTATAATAATGTGACACAAGAAAAAATCTTTCAGAGTCCTAGAGGAAAATATCTTCAAGAATATCCCTTTGAAATTAGATTAAAATGAAGTCGGTTAATTATTTTAATGCCCGTGCAAAGCCAGGAAGAGCTGCTAGCTTTTTTTTTACAAAATGCCTTAATTTATTCATTGGTATGAAAATACATTTTAAGTATGTATTTTTCTGCTAGGAACGTTTAAAATATTCTAGATATAATCTAGAAAAGAAAAATCAGACATTTAAGATATACAAAGATACTAGCTGACCCGGCAAACGTTGTTTTGTCTTAGTAAAAAAAAAAAAATCTAAATATACAGTAGCCTATTCTCAGACCTACTGAATACGCATATAAAATTTGGAAAAAATCGGTCAAGCCGTTTCGGAGGAGTACGGTAACAAACACTGTGACACGGAAATTTTATATATAAGATATAGAATAAAATCTTATATATAAAATTTCCGTGTCACAGTGTTTGTTACCGTACTCCTCCGAAACGGCTTGACCGATTTTTACCAAATTTTATATGCGTATTCAGTAGGTCTGAGAATCGGCTACTGCATATTTAGTTTTTTTTTTTTTTATTAAGGCAAAACAACGTTTGCCGGGTCAGCTAGTTATTTTATAAAATGCTCAATTTATTTTTTAGCCGTGTGCACTCATTGAAACAATGTAACATTCCATTTAGATATTTCTAGAGACAAAATTACCGAAAGATGATAATTTGATACATTTAGTTGTTGCTAAGTCAAAATAAAGCTAAATTTAACTTGTTGCTATGGTGATTATGAATAGTGTTTTTTTCTGACAGAATACATGTATGTACATAATATATTTGGTAAAAAAAAGTTGTAATTTATTTTCGACTTTTTTATTATTAACAGCTATTCATTTGACTAGCAGGGCGTGTAATACGAATTCGACGACCTCGTTGGCGTAATGGTTACCATGCCGGAATGCCAATCAGAAGGTTCCGGGTTCGATACGATTCCTAGCACGGCCACCATCTTAGTCCTTAACTAAATTTGTTGACTGTGGGTCTGGGTGTTAAATATATATCTATATAAAATATGTACTTATGTATGTATATGTAGTATATCAGTTGTGTCACAGATTAATAACTTGTACTTCGGTCATGTTAGCAAATTTTTTTTAGCGACATATTTTTTTGGGTGTTTACTAGCCAGACGAGCACTACAAAATACCCATAATCATACCATGCTATGATTTCCTCATGGCTTTTTTTCTTCAACGAAAGCTCGAGGTATTTGGCTGGGATCGAACCTTTGACCTTTGGAACGCAAGGCGGCCCCATACCTGACTGAGCTGTCTTCCCTTCAAGAACTGCTTGGTAGTGTTTTGCTATTCCCGCGATGACAGACAGACAGCGAAGTCTTAGTAATAGGGTCCCGTAGCCTTTGGGCACGGAACCCTAAAAAGTAACACACTGAGACAACTTAATAGCCAAATAAACGATTCTAAGTAATTTCATAATTTGTAATTACAAAAATATATAACTTATTTAAGCAACATTTTTGCAATGATTAAATTATGAGCAATTGGATTATCTTACTTTGATCTAAATTGCTTAATTATTGTAGTAATTAGTTGGTTAAAATAAATCTTTTTAACAAAACATATTAGGCACTACTTTCGTAATCATATCATGATATTTTATGTATAAACTCAGCAGTTAAGACTTTTGGTGAAGTATGTGTAATTAAAAAAAAACATCTGTTCGGGAGTTACGACGCCACACACACACACACACACAGAGAGAGAGAGATAGAGAGAGATAGAGAGAGAGAGAGAGAGAGAGAGAGAGAGAGAGAGAGAGAGAGAGAGAGAGAGAGAGAGAGAGAGACAGGTCAAATTTTTAACACCGTCATTTTTGTGAAGCAAGGTTGTGTGATCTCAATAGAAGGTATCAACCGACTTCTGGACCTCATTTTAGCCAATTACAGCTGATTGAAGTCATGAAACGGACCAATCAGCATTAGCTACTGATCTCCCAATCTCATGTCCAAGAGTATTAAACTTAACAGACATTGAATTGTCTAGTGTATCTGCTAAATTAAGTTTAGGCAGTAAGGAAATCAAGATAAAAAAACTTGAGAGAACGAAGTTCATTTATCTCACTAATCTTTAAATAAATAATCTATAATCTCATTAACCGTCGCGACACCACACTGTTCAATGCGAAATAGAAATGAAAATATCTGGCTTGCTTTCTATAACAGAGAGAGAGAGAAAGAGAGAGAGTGAGAGAGAGAGAGACAGCGAAACATGTGCACGCCGCACAGCTTACAATAGCTTACTATAGCAAAAAGTGTCGTGACAACTTTTCGTAAGATTTATTTCCGTCTAGCCCCCTTTCACACCGCGCGATAAGGAACTTCGTTCCAAAAACCTATACAAAGAATATAACCTGAATTAGTAAAGAAAATAATTGAAATTACGCATCTTCTTACCTGGCATAACCAAACAAGACGAAGCACAACTTCTAAATGTTTTATTTATTGACAACTTAATAAGTAATAAAATCCGCTTGCTTTAAAATATTTACCGAATTTCATTTACTATTTACTTCCACGTTTACTTAAGTTTGTAGGTTGGCTTTATAATATTACTAGCATCCCGTCCAGGCTTCGCACGGGCTCTAAAAAAATCTGAGTGGCAAAGTGAAACAAAATATAGCTTACGTTACTCGGAAATAATGTAGCTACTAAAGAAATAATTTTTCAAACCGGTCCAGTAGTCCAGGTCAGTTCGGAGCCTATTCGCGTCAAAAAAACAAACAAAATAACAAACTTTCTTCTTTATAATATTGCTATAGGCTGCGCCCCGCGGTCTTACTCGTGTTAATCCGGAATAAAAAGTAGTATGTGTTATTCCAATATGTAATACATATGTTTATGGATGTATGTCCGTATCAGATCACCTTAGTCACACCGAGTATCTAACTGACGCTATTTGAAATAGTCAACAAAGAAATAAGTAGTAATTCTTCATTGTCACATTTAAATTAACAAGAAAACTTGAATTAACTTTTGAAAAAAATCAAATCAACAAAACTAAGCAACGGTAGACCGTCGCTTAGTTTCGATGATCGCATCAGATCACCTTAGGTAGCCGAGCTACGGGCGCTACAGTAGGTACATCAAGTTGCGATGGATGAACTAGGGTTGTCAAGTTAAAAATATCACAATGTCGCGAACTTTGAACCTCGAGAACGATACCCTTTTAGAAATTATTCCGGCGGGTTTCGCACGAACCAAGGTCGGATTTTGCTAAAGCGGGTACACAGCGTTCGAGATCCTTTTTCACAAGATACCAGCCATAGAGGATTAAGATAAGGCTGCTCTGAATGGTAACATCGACCTCGGAATATATTTTAGCTACGTTTTTGAGCTGCGGTAATAGAAGTAGTTGATACAGAAACGATAGGGTGACTGCAGGTCATGAACAGTGCTTTGTTTGTTAGGAATATGTTAATGGGAAGGAAATATGTTGTATATTTTTTTGCTCAATACTGCTTAACATAAATACTAAATACTAGGACACATTTCACATACGGCTGGTTAACCCCATACTAAACCCTTTCCAGTTCGTATTATGGTTGGTAACACAACTGATATACTACATATACATACATACATATTTTTATCTTATATATAAAATTTCCGTGTCACAATGTTAGTTACCGTACTCTTCGAAACGGCTTGACCGATTTTTCCGAATTTTATATTATGCATATTCAGTAGGTCTGAGAATCGGTTGCTATCTATTTTTTAAGGCAAAACAACTTTTGCCGGGTCAGCTAGTATAGATATATATTTAACACCCAGACCCACAGCCAACAAATTTGACTGTTTTTGACTAGGACACATTTCACACACAGCTGATTAGCCCAATAATGAACCATTTCTAGTTTGTATTATGGTTGTTAACACAACTGATATACTACATATACATACATACATACTTTAGATCGATACATATTTAACAACCAGGCCGACAGCCAACAAATTTAGTTCATCACAAATATGTTGGCCGTGCCGGGAATCTAACCCGGGACCCTCCGGTTGGTAGTCCATGACCATTACGCCCACGAGGTCACCGAGGTCGTTTAAAGCATGATTAAGCTGGATCATGTTACGAAGCCAACAATATGAGAAGGTCAATTTAAAGATCGTTATAATTATTATTTTAGTACTTTTAGTACTTTTGTTAATGCAGCGGTCACTGACCTCTATCTTGTCATCCTGAACAGCGTACCACTTAATTGCTAATTTGTATTGCGACGCACTTTTTTATGCGAATGTACGTTTTATTATTACAATAAATTACGTTTTGAGATCATAAAGATCTTTGTTGAAACAAAAATAAGTATCTTGGGCCTTTTATTTAAGTGCGCCGCCAGTTTTTTGGCCGGCGTCGTAAAAAGTAATGCCTCTCTGCCTACATACTTTAGCGAGAACTTCAGAAATTATTGTGAATTTTTAGGTTTATTTGGCCCGGAATTTGCTGAACTCCTTGGTAATTTGTATTCTAAATCCGTAGAGTTTATTATTGTGTTGTTTTTAGGGTTCCGTACCTAAGGCAAAAACGGGACCCTATTACTTAGCCTCCGCGGGCTGTCTGTCTCCAGGCTGTATTACAGAAATCGTAATAGCTAGAAAGCTGAAACTTTCACAAAATATGTATTTTCCGTGCCGCTGTAACAACAAATAGTTTAAAAAAATATTGAGGGGGTCTCCATACAATAAACGTGTTTTTTTCGTATTTTTTAGTATTTTTTCATAAATGTATATGAGCTATCAAATTAAGTTATAAAATTTAAATAAAATACATATCTCTTACAACAAACATACGAGGGTGGATTGAAACTTTGCAACCATAAATACTTAAACTATTTTAATGTAACCATGACAACCATATCACAACTCTGGTTGTCAAATTCTATCCCAATAGCATGAACTGTATTTAAATAAGGATGAATTTTGTGAGCCTTTGTACAGCGTTTGTAAATAAATTAATAAATAATATCTGAGGGGGACATCCATACAACAATGGTACGGAACCCTTCATGTGCGAGTCCAACTCAGACTTGGCTTATATTTATTTCATTATTTGTTAACTGCCTAAAAAGTAAAAAGCCATTAAGGCTCGGTGGGAAAATGTCGGTTTCTAAATCTGACGTCTCCTGGACAAGAGATTGACAAAACAAGACGAGACAATTTGACTTTCTAGTCTAGTTAAGTTCTTTGAGCACAGAATAATAACTTGTACTTCGTACTTTGAGCGGGTATTAGGGGTGAAAGCTTTCGAAGCGGTTTCAATAAGTGACCTTCGCGAGAAAACAAAGACACGACTATATAACCCCATAGCGCTGTCTCTGCTTTGTGCGGGAGAAATTTATCTAATTTGCGGTCATGTTATGGGTATAGCTTAAGATTAACAGACGCAACAGTTAACTGAGTTAATCGAAAGTAAACGACTAATTATGGTTTTGCCGTCTTAGATATACTCTTTAAGTCTCCTCTATCGGTATATCTACGACGGCAAAGCCATAATTTGTCGTTTACTTTCGTAACTGTAGCGTCTGTAATTCTTAAGCTAACTTCTTCCTAAGTAACCATAACATGACCGGAAATTAGATAAATTTGTCCCACACAAAACCTCGTATAATGGTGTCTTGTTTTCGAGCGAAGGTCACTTATTGAAAAATGTCATCCCTGAAAACCGCACAAAGAACTTTACTAGACCAAAATTTTTTACAAGTCTAAATTTCTACCCACATCAATTTTAATCCACTCCCAACTTAGTGCTATCAAGTTCCCAGTTTCATAAAAGCTTTCAAAAGCTCGCTTTTTCACTAAACTGGTCTGAATTTATGTAAAAGTTTAACGTTCGGGCGATGGTCTGAGTCCCTGAAGGTTACTGCCCTTACAACAGCTGACGGGAAGACGCCCTGAGGTCGACGGCCTCATACATTGTCTAACGGATAACTTTATCTACGTCCAAATGAGAATTTGCACGGAATAAAGGATTAAATAAGTCCGAGCTTCTGGCACTTAATGTCACGAGGACTTTATTCTTTTGTTTGTGTGAAACATAGAAACAAAAGACAACTTTAGAATAGGTATCATACGGTCTAACCGAGATCGCAGCTGCGTTAATTTGGCCTCTGTCTATACTTTGTTTTAAGGATTAGTGTTTGTGATATACTTTTACACATTCGATCTGGGAAACACAAACTAGATTTGTATCTTGTAACTTTTTGTATATAAACACATTTCTAGTTTTTGTCGATTCTATTTTCGCCTTGCCGTTTTCGATTACGGATTCCCATTCCTAAACTTGTTTACTGTAGATATAAAAATACAATTTCGCGTCTATCTGATGATTTACGAGTCTGTAACGCGAATCCTATATCCACGAATACATTCGGAATCAATAAACTGCCTCTAATTTATTGAAATGCTACATCAGATACAACGGTTCCGTATTTTTAGCGAGGAAAATAATAAAAGTCCATGAGAATTTATGTAATCAAATTCAAGCTAGAGTGGAAACTGCTCGTAAAACTACAATAAAATCACAGTTTATTGTAGAGGTAGATAAAATTAAAGACTATCGTTTGCAGCAGAGAGCGTGTTGGGTAACCGCGGCGCGAGCGGACCGTGGGTGTCAGTACTAGCATATGTAAAGCGACCTACATTTCAGGTGTTACTAACTAACCGAACTAAAACTCAAGGTCATTACCCCTGGCACAACAAACACCGGCCACGTTATTACATTACAAAGCGAATTTGAAAACATTTAGACAAATAAGACGAAACGACGTTTCTTGCACAAACAACTCGTTCGGTGTATCTGTTGTTATGTTGCTTCTCGTTCGCACGTGCGCGGTGCGAGGGAGAGGGAGAGACAAGGTCGCCGGTCGCGGCGCGTCAGACAGCGGGGCGCGGGGGCGGCGTGCGCCCGCGCAGACACGCAGCATGGCGGCCAGACTGCCGCTGACGTCACGCGCCCGAGCCAGGGTTGCCAGCCGGGTGATCAAAAAACTGTATTTTGTTTTATGATAACATACTGTTTAACTAAAATTAAGTATACATAATCATATGTATACTATTTATTGAGTCACTGGTTTCAAGGAAGGTTTTTGTATCCGTAGAACCGTTTAGGCGGAAAGAGAGGCTTTCAAATATTATATTTTCTTAATTAACTATAAGTGGAGGGATGGTACTAGTACCACAGCAGGGCAAAGATATCCCATTTTTGCCCTGCTGTGGGCTAATTTATAGGCTTAGATAAATAGATAACTATATTGTTGTGAAGATAAGGGTTGCGACATGTGAAACATGTCAAAAAACAAGAACCACCAATGAATACAAAATATATTTAAATAATTTTCCTACTTAGACCTAAATAAACTTTCAACATCATCATCACACAACCTTTTCTATATAACCTTAACCTTTTCTAACTCAGGCGGTACTTTGCGGAAATCCATTGTAACGAGTAAATAGAAGAAAAAATAAATATTTTGTGTACATCCGCTGTGTCCTTTTCTATCCCACTGCTGGGTAAAAATATAAAGGAAACCTTTATTTCGTGTAAATAAGTTGTCAGCCCTCTTCTTCTTCTGCTTTACCTTATCCCACTTTATATTGTGGGGTCGGTACAGTATGTACGCTTCTTCCATACATCTCTGTCATTCGTCATCTCTGTATTCACACCCTTCAAAAAAGTTGTCAGCCCTACCGGTCGAAAACCGACCTGCGCCCGCGTCGGACCTCTTCATGCGTACGAAAACTGGATGCGTGCGCGACGGAAAAAGTGTGACGACTTACAGAATGCGTCGCGGAAGAAACACCGCACTATACTTGGTTTGCGTCGATTTCATTCGCGCATAGCTCGAATTCAACACCATACTACGACCGAGTTGTCTTGAACTGTTGGCAACATTGCACTTTCACTCGACGATCATTTGTTTTGTCTTCGAATCTTTACTACGAACGCAAGTTGTTGTACCATCAGTTTCAAATGCCATGCGACCAGCGACATGGCGTCGCTTTTGACATTTGGTACAATTTGCCAACATTTTTTAGGTATATAGTATATTACATTATTAAGTGACATTACATAAGAAAATTATATTTTTTATTGTTTTCAAAAACGTTTCTAATTATGTCACGGTCCAAGTCGCATAGCATTTGAACAGCGTTGTAAACTTCAATTCAATAAAGTCTTTCAAATAATCTATACTAATATCATAAAGAGGAACCGTTTGATTATTGTTTGTTTGTCGCGAATAGACTCCGAAACTACTGGACCGATTTGAAAAAATATTTCACCGTTCGAAGCTACATTATCCCCGAGTAACATAGGCTTTATTTTGTTTCTCTTTACAACTTGGATTATTTTATTTTATAACCCGTGCGAAGCCGGGACTAGCTGCTAGTATATAATATGAAGCATGCCTAATCTGGAATGATCTGATCTGATGATCCTAATCTGCCTTTAAGAAAGTTGCCAAGCTGTAATCTGTCCTCTGTAACCAGTATGTCACCTAACAGTGTGGGGATACACTGTTAGGAGCACCTAACAGTATTCCCCACACTGTTAGGTGCTTAGCGACTGATATTCCAGGCGAGCTAACAAACACTTTTACAACCACAGCGAAGAATTTTTTTTTCTTTACCTAGAGAATAATAATTAATTGCTGGTAAAACCCATCTCTGCCATCTCATCTCAGCACGTGTTTTTGAAATTAAAGGTTGTACAAACAGAATATTATTATTAGCTATGTTAACTTTTAAAAAGTTGAGGCAACTAATTAAATATTTGAATGAGGTGACACGTGACTCGCAGGTTTGCTTTGGCTTGCTGATAACTTTCGGTATATTTATTTGAGGTACTTTACTTTGGTCAAAGATCGAATAAAATTAGTTATATCAATTATGCAAAATATTAGTTAAAAAAATTATTGACTAAAAAGCGTACTTAAGCGTCAAAATTAAACCCCCAAAAACAATTTTAGTTAATAAATAATGAATTAATGAATGTTAACTTATTTTTATTCTATTAAACCGCGTTTTAGCAAAAACTTTAACTAACTTCAACATTAATTTTCAGAATTGACATTAGTTTGTTTATTTATTTACTTTTAATTTGTACTTATCATTTCAATGTTTCTTTAATTTCTTGTAATAGTTACTACAATAAAATATCTAAAATAATAAAGGCATTCGGTCAATTTTCCTTCAAAACTTTCCTTCAGTTTGTGTTAACCGAGCGAGGAAAGAATCTTCACATTTTAAATTTGCACATTAAATAACTAAATTAAATTTATCATCGTGCTCATACTAGTTGTCACAAAAACATAATAAAAATAATAATAAATAAATATTAGGACACATTTCACACACGGCTGGTTAGCCCCACACTGAACCATTTCTAGTTCGTATTATGGCTGCTAACACAACTGATATACTACATATACATACATATTATATGTAAATACATACATATTTAACACCCAGAACCACAGCCAACAAATTTAGTTAAGCACAAAGATATTGACCGGGCCGGGAATCGAACCCGGAACCTTCTGATTAGCAGTCCGGCATGGTAACCTTTACGCTAACGAGGTCGACATATTGAATAGACGAAACGTTCACACGAAAAAAGTAAACTCGCACCTAAGTGAAACGAGTTGCTGACAGCTAACAGTTGACACGCAATGACCCGGACGGGGAACGCGCGTTGGGAACGCGTAGCGCGGCGCGTTACTCGCATAGTTTGTCAAGACGGATAGCCGATAGATTCTCTGAGCTCTCCTTAATGACGACCTCGTTAGCGTAAAGGTTACCATGCCGGACTGCTAATCAGAAGGTTCCGGGTTCGATTCCCGGCCCGGTCAACATTTTTGTGCTTAACTAAATTTGTTGGCTGGGGGTTGGATGTTAAATATTTATTTATATATAATATGTATGTATGTATATGTAGTATATCAGTTGTGTTAGCAACCATAATACGAGCTAGAAATGGTTCAGTATGGGCCTAACCAGCCGTGTGTGAATGTGTCCTAATAAAAAAAAATAAAAATAAAAGTGAAACGAGTTGCTGACAGCTGACATTTGACAGTTGTCACGCAATGACCCGGACGGGAAACGCGCGTTCGGAACGCGTAGCGCGGCGCGTTACTCTCATAGTTTGTCAAGACGGATAGGCGATAGATTCTCAGAGCTCTCCTTAATGGTAATTTAGCGCTGCCCACTGGGTTTCCCGACGTTTATTTACGAAGCCGAGTGGGGAGCCGCTTGTCACGCGGCCAATTTTATAATTAGACAGTTGTCAAACTGCTTCTCTAGCACCAACCAAGTTGGAGATTGCACAACCTTTCCGACATTTATACGATTAGTCCATTGAAATGTTACATTTTTTAGGCCTAACCTTGCGTTTTTTAGAGGACGCAATTTTATTTTTTTGATGTGTAGGGGGGGTCAGTGTAAAGCTAAAACCAAGTTTGTGGGGTCACCACCCTTGTCCCACGGCCGCCATCTTGAAAATAGGGGTTGAAACAGTTTTTATGATATATCTCTTAAACTATTTATGTGATAAAAAAAATTGTTAACATTTTTTGTTGCAAATTAAATTCTCTACAACTTTGGTCCCGTAACCTTTTATCGTAAAACTATAAATAAAAAAGTTATAAGCGAAAATCTTCAGAAATTCGAGGAAAAAAATTATATTTTTCGATATAACTTTTTTTTAATCATTTTACGAAAAACTAATATCAGACCTTTTTTGTAGATCGTTTTTTGGGGAACAGCTTTTATTTACATCATTTTTTCATTAAGTTAATAGCTAAGGTTTTACAGCGCTCCGAAGTGAGTACTATTGTTTAGTACTCTTAACTATACCTATACGAGGGTGAATCAAAAAGTTCTTAGAAGTGCATATATATGAAACTTTTTTGGATCAAGTTCGATATTAAAATTAAAGAGTGTCTATCACACTATATTTATGCAGACTGCCACTTGTTTTTGTCAGTTCGTTCGCATGTAATAATTTGTTTTGTGCAACGAGTTGCTAAAAAGTTAAAATTATGGATAAAAGCGAGTTACGTGCGGTGATAAAAATGTCTACGAAGGAAATTTTTTTGGACATTCAGCAGACATTAGGGGGTGATGCTGTACCCTATTCTACGGTTGCGTACTGGGTGGCTGAATTTAAAAGAGGTAGATCAAGCTGTAAAGATGACCCGCGTTCTGGGCGGCCTTCAATCTCCGTTACAGAAGAAAATGTCAAAAAGGTTGAGAATCTGGTTTTGGAAGACAGAAGAATGACTATAAGACATAATATAGCTGAGATTCTAAAGATATCTTTTGGTAGCGTTCAATCCATTTTAATTGATTCACTGGGGATCAAAAAAGTGTCTGCAAGATGAGTGCCACGAATGTTAACCGACGAAAACAAAAAGCGACGTTTGGAAATTTCCAAGCGTAATCTCGAAATGTTCCAGCGTGATTCGGATAATTTTTGCCGTCGTCTTGTCACTATGGATGAAACGTGGGTCCACCATTTTGATCCTGAAAAAAGACAAAGCATGTCTTGGAAACGACCATCCTCTCCATCCATTAAGAAATTTCGAGTTGCTCCTATCGCTGGCAAAGTTATGGCCTCTGTGTTCTGGGATAGTGAAGGAATCCTTTTTATTGATTACATGCCAAAAGGCCAGACGATTACTGGACCCTATTATGCAAATTTGATCCCGAAAGTGCGTGAAGCGATTAAAGAAAAACGTCGTGGAAAACTGTCGTTGGGCGTGTTGTTCCTCCAAGATAACGCTCATCCATCGGAAGTTGCGCTCAACACAATCCGCTGTGCTGGCTTCAATCTCCTTGACCACCCACCATATTCTCCGGATTTAGCCCCAAGTGATTTTCACTTATTTCCAAAATTAAAAGAGAAAATTCGTGGAACAAAATTTCACGATAATGACGCGGTAATAGCTGCCGTAGAGGACTTTTTCGAGAGTCAAGAAAATATTTTTTTTTTCACAAGGAATAAGGAAGTAAGAAACGCGTATCTAAATGCCATTGCATTGGAGGGAGATTATGTAGAAAAATAAAATATTATTATTTAAATCTTTGCATTTTTTAATATTGATTCCAAGAATTTTTTGATTCACCCTCGTATTATATGTGTATACTAATAATATATCATCAGTTATTTTTTTATTTTTTTTATTTTGAACAGTATTCCCTGTAACGGCCATCAGATTTAAAATTATTTTAAAAATCAATAATTGTTAAATCCTGTTATGGAGTGAGAAAGAGTCAATAATTAATTATTAATAATATTGCTAAATTTGTATTTAAAAAAGTTATAATTACAAAAAAAAATAAAAAAAAAATAACTGATGACATATTATTAGTATACACATTTAATATAGGTATAGTTAAGAGTACTAAACAATAGTACTCACTTCGGAGCGCTGTAAAACCTTAGCTATTAACTTAATGAAAAAATTATGTATATAAAAGTTGTTCCCCAAAAAACGATCTACAAAAAAGGTCTGATATTATTTTTCGTAAAATGATTAAAAAAAAAGTTATATCGAAAAATATAATTTTTTTCCTCGAATTTCTGAAGATTTTCGCTTATAACTTTTTTATTTATAGTTTTACGATAAAAAGTTACGGGACCAAAGTTGTAGAGAATTTAATTTGCAACAAAAAATGTTAACAATTTTTTTTATCAAATAAATAGTTTAAGAGATATATCATAAAAACCGTTTCAACCCCTATTTTCAAGATGGCGGCCGTGGGACAAGGGTGGCGACCCCACAAACTTGGTTTCAGCTTTACACTGACCCCCCCTACACATAAAAAAAATAAAATTGCGTCCTCTAAAAAACGCAACCCCAAATGTAACTTTTCAATGGACTAGATTTAGAACGCAATATTTGCAGCTCACTCAAACGAACGGACAAGAATGGATGAGATTGGCCCGAGATAGGCAACTTTGGTGCAAACTGGGGGAGGCCTACGCTAATGAGGCGACATCAGCATTCCAACTTTAGACATAATAAAATAATCGCATTGACATTGACACATTATACTTTGGACATCATTATAATTGACATACTAATTAATCATAAATTGACATTAATATAATATTAAATATAATAAGATAATGTGCATGTTAATAAAGTAATCATAATCATAAATAATCGACGACCTCGTTGGCGAAATGGTTACCATGCCGGACTGCCAATTAGAAGGTTCCGGTTTTGATTCCCGGCACGGCCAACATCTTTGTGCTTAACTAAATTTGTTGACTGTCGGTCTATATGAATCTATATAAAATATGTATGTACGTATATGTAGTATATCAGTTGTGTTAGCAACCATAATACGAACTAGAAATGGTTCAGTATGGGGTTAACCAGCCGCGAGTGAAATGTGAAAAACTGGTCAAATGCCTGGCTGTAATGATAAAAAAATGGTGATTGGTGAAAAAAATTTTTCTAGTGCGCACCTGGCTAACTACCTTCAAGTTATTAACCTGTCGCCTAGCACCAAACGATGTGTTCCCAAAGCTTTTGACAGACAGTAATTCTAGACTGGGCATGCTACTGTTGCTGTTACACTTTACACTCTGTTGACAAAGAATCGTGTGGTCAAATGCCCACCTGTATTGTGTTAAAAACGAACGCACGATGTCACCTAATTAACTATGTGCATACATAAACAGGTTGTAGTTATATTCGGATCCAGCTCTGAAGAATTTTCATAAATTCGTTAAAGCACAAAAATGTAGTTTTAATAACATTTTAAACAGTCTTATTATGGTAATTAATGAGCCCGTTTTGATGAGATAGTATCTTCATATTACTAATGTTGCCTTTGAACGTCCGAAATATGAAAACTAGCCGCGTCTGTGTAATGGGTATAACAAGTACATATACATATTTTAATCCAGAATTTCAACTAGATACAAGGTTTAATCGAATTCGGTACAGACATTTAAGTATGTAGAAGTAACAAACATACATACACGTACTTATATACAAATTTATGTAATTACAATATTGCTAGCAGTGCTTTATTTAATTATAAATCATTGTTATATATCAAGAAGTTGTTATATATATATCAAGGTAACAGATTACCTTGCAATTAAATGATTAAATATAAAAAAGATAAATATTATAGGGGGCTCCCATTCAACAAACTAAACTTTTTGTATTTTTTATTCGATCTTTATAACGATATTCGGTAAACCATCTAAACATTTACAGAATATTTAATTATGTATTAACTTTAAAAATAAAACTAAGGGCTCCATACAACATTGGTACGGAACCCTTCATGCACGATTCGCACTTGGTCATTTATTATAATAAAAAAAAAAAAATTTGACGCAGTAATTCATACAAATATAAAGAAATTTATATAAAGAAATCCAAAGACTTCCAAACTAGTTCATAACTGTATGACGGAAGCCTATGTCTTCTCCCAACCGTAGGGTGTAAAGTACTGAATTCAGAAATCTGTAAACTTTCCAAATATGGAAAGATAAATTACTCAAAAATTCAAAAAAAAAAGTATGAAATTAAGATGTATGCATGAAAAGACCGAGTATAACAGACAAGTTATGTTTCGTAATAACCATTTGAGAAGTCTAACGTAGTGGTGTGAACATAAATCTGTAAACTTTCCAAATATGGAAAGATAAATTACTCAAAAATTCAAAAAAAAAAGTATGAAATTAAGATGTATGCATGAAAAGACCGAGTATAACAGACAAGTTATGTTTCGTAATAACCATTTGAGAAGTCTAACGTAGTGGTGTGAACATGTGAACTACACGAGAGGTATAACTGTGTAATTAAAGCGCGTTTTTCGCAGCAGTTAAATAAAACTCGACGGCGCGAGAGGCGACGGAGTAGTTGACCCATATACAGAGATACATCTACCCTGGGACGAGTCATCTGCCCCAATATGGTACAAGTTACAAGCGCAACGAGGGCATGTAAGATAACCAAATGAATTTATTTATACGTATTTATTTATTCTTCTAACTCTTAAGCTTTTACAATAAATTATATAAAGAATAAAATACAAAAATATTATAAAAAAACCTAAAAGCCTAAACCTAGCGTGGCACCGAAAGCGAGGCAAGTCCCAAGTTACCGGCGGTAGGAGCTACAGGGACAGGAACCTCCGGACAATGCGCGCCGTGTCGAGTATGTTACCGGCAGCGAGGCGCGGCCCAAGCTACCGGCGGTAGGAGCTACAGGGACAGGAACCTCCGGACAATGCGCGCCGTGTCGAGTATGTTACCGGCAGCGAGGCGCGGCCCAAGCTACCGGCGGTAGGAGCTACAGGGACAGGAACCTCCGGACAATGCGCGCCGTGTCGAGTATGTTACCGGCAGCGAGGCGCGGCCCAAGCTACCGGCGGTAGGAGCTACAGGGACAGGAACCTCCGGACAATGCGCGCCGTGTCGAGTATGTTACCGGCAGCGAGGCGCGGCCCAAGCTACCGGCGGTAGGAGCTACAGGGACAGGAACCTCCGGACAATGCGCGCCGTGTCGAGTATGTTACCGGCAGCGAGGCGCGGCCCAAGCTACCGGCGGTAGGAGCTACAGGGACAGGAACCTCCGGACAATGCGCGCCGTGTCGAGTATGTTACCGGCAGCGAGGCGCGGCCCAAGCTACCGGCGGTAGGAGCTACAGGGACAGGAACCTCCGGACAATGCGCGCCGTGTCGAGTATGTTACCGGCAGCGAGGCGCGGCCCAAGCTACCGGCGGTAGGAGCTACAGGGACAGGAACCTCCGGACAATGCGCGCCGTGTCGAGTATGTTACCGGCAGCGAGGCGCGGCCCAAGCTACCGGCGGTAGGAGCTACAGGGACAGGAACCTCCGGACAATGCGCGCCGTGTCGAGTATGTTACCGGCAGCGAGGCGCGGCCCAAGCTACCGGCGGTAGGAGCTACAGGGACAGGAACCTCCGGACAATGCGCGCCGTGTCGAGTATGTTACCGGCAGCGAGGCGCGGCCCAAGCTACCGGCGGTAGGAGCTACAGGGACAGGAACCTCCGGACAATGCGCGCCGTGTCGAGTATGTTACCGGCAGCGAGGCGCGGCCCAAGCTACCGGCGGTAGGAGCTACAGGGACAGGAACCTCCGGACAATGCGCGCCGTGTCGAGTATGTTACCGGCAGCGAGGCGCGGCCCAAGCTACCGGCGGTAGGAGCTACAGGGACAGGAACCTCCGGACAATGCGCGCCGTGTCGAGTATGTTACCGGCAGCGAGGCGCGGCCCAAGCTACCGGCGGTAGGAGCTACAGGGACAGGAACCTCCGGACAATGCGCGACGTCTCGAGTATGACTGCTTTCTGTATCCGACCTTTGATCCATTCGCGAGATGTTCGAAGCTATTATGTATTGATTATTATTAACATTCAGATTGTATTATTATTCAGTTCACAAAGAGTTCAGGTCCAATTTATTCCGTGTAATGTCACAAATTAAGTACTTTAGAGGTAAAATGTTTAATTAAAGGTGTTTTTTCGCAACAGTTAAATGAAACACGATGGCGCGCGAGGCGACGGAGTAGTTGACCCATATACAGAGATACATCTACCCTGGGACGAGTCATCTGCCCCAATATGGTGCAAGTTACAAGCGCAAGTCAGATTTCATCAAAGTTCGAGAACAGGGACTTGTGACATTACGCCATAACATATTCTTACTGATAAGTGATTTCATACAAAATCGTGAAGAGTGTGAGTTGGAAGTTCAGAACTTAATATCTCCGTTCCACTATAGAACGAGCAGGACAACAGGAAAGAGACACCGCTATACAGTGGAAAGGTTCGAAGATTCAGAGCTTCGCCTCAACATTCATACTAAAGACTGCAAAGCTTTGCAAATCTCTGCCTGATGCTCTGTTTCCTGAGATCTTCAAATCGAGAATGATTAGATTCCTTCTAGGTAAGCGTGCGTAGGCCGTAGTCCACAGCGCTACTTTACATCAGACAAGTTGTGGTCAAACGCAAACCTACACATAAAAAAATCAAACACATATCTTCGCTGTTATTGGTTTATCACACATTAATAACCTCATTGGTAAAAATACTTATTTATGAGTAGACACATATAGAGATACATCTACCCTGGAAGGAGTAATTTGAGTCACTACTTTAAATAAATAATAAATAAATAAATAAAACGTTTATTTGTGCAAATACAGTGGTCGTACAATACTGAAGAACTTTGACTATAAAGATTTCCCCCTCGTCAATGAAAAAAAAAATGTTAAAGAAAAGGTAAGCTCACAGATTGTCACGTGGCCTTGTTTACACGTGTATAGTTTATCCCTTATCCCACGCACTTCCCACCCCTCCCGTGCCCACCCCACCCCCCAGGTCACCCCGGCAGGCTGCCCGGGTATAATAATTTTAGCTCGAGTCGCGACATCGAATGAAAAATGCCATCGGCCGACCTTACTTCCCTTGCCAGTAACCTGCGTACCACCGGGGTAGTTACGGGAATCTATAATCAAGCCTGTAGCTCGGCTGACTGAGGTGATTTGGCACGATCATCGAGGTTAAGAAACGTTCGATGCGGACAGTCTTTATATAGGCGACCGTGCACAAATCTGTATTAAAAAAAAGTGTCATTTTCCCAGACTGATAGTATTATATATTATATTAGCCTTCTTCTTCGTATGAGCTTAGAGGCCAAGCTCTGGCGTCGAGTTTTCAAGCCACCCGAAGGACTCTAACTTGGCGTATATAATAGTACAAGCAGTCGTCAAGCCAAGTCAGAGGCCTTCGGGCGGCTTAAAAGCTCTCGATACCAAAGCTTGGTCACATAGCCGAAGATAAAGAAAACCATCAGCCTTTTTGGATGATACGGTATGTCAGGACAAGCCTGAGTTGCTAGCCTGAAGGTAAGCTATGCGCTGGCTCGCTCCTTTAATATACTTAACTACCGACGCACAAACTACGGAGTGTTATAGTTTGACGTGTCTGAGAGTGTGTGTGTGTGTGCGTGTGTGTGGGTTGGTCATACCCACACTGTGTCTTCCGACAAGCATTAATACTGCAATTAAATCGACAAATGACTATTAAATATTATTTTTCAAATACAATTTTAAGGCTTGACTAGAATCGACTGGTAAGTCAAATACGTTTCCATTTTATAGCCTTTATATCGCGTTGCCAACCAAAAAACAAACTAACACAATTAATAACAATAATAAATAAAAATTAGGACACATTTCACACAAGTATGGTCAGCCCCAAACAAAACCATTTCTAGTTTGTATTATGATTGCTAACACAACTGATATATACTACTTATACATACATAAATAAATAAATACTTTACTTCGACTTCGGTACCTTATATCGGTACATTTGTATCGATATAAAGTACCATTTACCACCCAGACTGTCGGAGTCGACAAATTTAGTTCATCACAAAGATGTTGGCTGTGCCAGGAATCGAACCCGGGACCCTCCAGTTGGCAGTCCGGCACAGTAATCATTACGCCAACGAGGTCGTCAATTGGTTAACGTTCTTTCAGCTTACGTCATCGGCTATGTATTTAGATGGTTTACGTATATGTATGTATGTATGTATATGTATGTATGTATGTATATGTATGTATGTATAGGCAAGAATAAATATGTTATTCTAGGTCATGGTGTGGTCAACACACGCTTTATTGACTAGTGATGGCATTAAGATTTATGTTTTACAGTTATGACGAAGTGAGAAGCAGCCGTGGTCTGCGCTTTTTTTTATGGATTCATATCCAGAGGGTACTTACGGAACCCTATTATTACGAGGAGTTTGCTCCTCATGAACCGTGCTAACTAGAGCTGTTTTTTTTTACAGATGATCGATTTCTGTTGCCGATATGTCAAAAATATTAATTAATAATAAGGTCCAGTTTTTCTTTTTACGTTACAGAACCTTAAAATGTAAGCGAATGATCGATCTTCTTAACTAGAACTAGTAAAATGCTGGAAATATTAAAAAAATATACATATGTATTAAACATTTTTTTTCAATCAACGGGGTTGAAACTTTGTGACCATGGGGCTCCAACGCCCGTAAGTTATTTATTGATCCGTCCAAACGCCTGGTGGACAGAACAAATGACCCAAGAGCTGGCGCTTACCTCGGCTAATGTATAAGCCTGGCGATCCATCGGGGTAATGCCGCTAGCATTTTAGACACCTTACCCACGGACACTGACTTAGATTTAATCTTTTTTTTTTTTAAGGACACATTCACACACGGCTGGTTAGCCCCATACTGAACAATTTCTAGCTCGAATTATGGTTGCTAACACAGCTGATATACTACATATACATACATACTTATTATATATATAAATACATATTTAACACCCAGACCCACAGCCAACAAATTTAGTTAAGCACAAAGATGTTGAATGGGGCGGGAATCGAACCCGGAACCTTCTGATTAGCAGACCGGCATGGTAACCTTTACGCTAACGAGGTCGTCGAATCTCTATTTGTACGGTTTTTTTTTTATTGTGTGTGTTTTTTTTGTAATTTTTAATTTTAGTGATAAATATTTATTTAAACAAATATAGTGACACAAACTTATACATAAGGCATATAACTCGATCAACGATTTTATGGTGGATTTAATATTGAAAATATTGTAAACTGACATTCACATGTGTAGTTTTGTACCTACATTGAATAAATAAAATAAACTGAACTGACTTTCAAAAGCAACTATCACTATCAAACATGCTGAACGCACACATACGCACGTGGTTTACACACACACACACACACATACACTAGTGTCTAGTTAAAAATAGCATTACCATAAAAACGTAGTTTCGGTCACGGTTGGTAACCGTAAACACAGATTCGCCATTGTTAGCCGATTTGTCAGTCAGACGGACCACAGCTTACACGGTAGTTCGCCATGGCAACACCTCACCCATAGAGCGAGTAAAACATTTTTCAAATGCTATGCGACTTGGGCTGTGACGTCACTAGTACAGTTTGCAACAAATATAAGATTTTTTGTATTATATTTTAGTGATAAAAATACAATAGATAAATGATAATATAAAAAATAGTAGTGTAGCGCCGGTGACTCGGCTGGCTAAGGTGATCTGACGCGATCATCGAAGCTAAGCAAAAGGCGATGAGGCATTTTCATCTGGGCGCTACCGTGGGTCGGATGACACGTAAATTGTAAGTCCCAGCTGTTAGTTTTTTTTAGGCAACAAATTTTCCTCGTCCACTCTCCTCTATCAGCCGTCGTCTCTACACTCACTCCTTTCACTCTCATGTCCTCATTCACACACTCCATCCATATCTTCTTCGGTCGGCCTCTTGCCCTTCTTCCTTGCACTACCATTTCCATACATCTCCTACTAACATGCATCTCCTCTCTACGCATCACATGCCCATACCTCGCTATTTTGATACCAATTACACACACAAATATGACCAGGTATAAAAAAAATATGGTATAATTAATAATGTTTTTTTTTTATTAATAAAATATCGGAGTCAGGTTTATGATTTTTTTAAATTATAGGTACTTGACGTTAAAGATAAGACAGGTGTATGGGGGCATAATTAGAGTGGTTCGTTTTATGAGATTAATGCACCTTTGCAGTTAATTAATTTGAAATAATTATTTTACTACTTAATTATTTATTTTACTATTATCTGAGCACTTAGTTACACGCCATGGTGGCGTTAACTACTTCTTTATGTTAATTATTTAACGTATTGCCTTTTATGAGGCTGTATGGGGTACAGCCTCCATCAGTTTATATATTCATCGGATATGTTCGGGTTAGTTCGGGTATCATCGGATCATACATTTTCGTGTGATCACGCAATACCAAACAAGTGTTCCAGAATCATTAAGCTATCTACCTGTACAAAATTCTGGCGGGCAAGAATGCATAGTTTTTTAATCTATGTATCGACGACCTCATAAACTTAATGGTTACCATGCCGGACTACCAACCAAGGTACCGGGTTTGATTCATGGCTCGGCCAAAATATTTGTGATGAACTAAATTTGTTAGTTGTTGGTCTATATATAAAGGTCTATAAATAGGTGTTAAATATAAAGTATTGATGTAAGTATATGTAGTGTATCATTGTGAAACTATTAATCGTTTATTATGGGGTCAACTAGAAATGTGCGAGGTGTTATCTTAAATAAATTTAAAAAAATAGTTTAAAAAAACGCAAACGCAGATGTTCTCAAGTTCTAGGGCTATTCTCAATAATACACTGACTTTCCTGTTTTTTTTTAATAACTGATTTCTACAATAAAGTATAATTAGATATCTATCACATTCCGTAAGCCAAAGCAAATGAAATATAATGAGCCGTACACTATTCTATTTTCTTTACCGTAATTGTTTATTATAAAAGACGTATACTGTACCACAAAGGTTTAGTGTCCCTTCATAAATGTCTTATTAGCGGTTTTATTTTTATAGTAGAACTATTTATAATAAATTGCCAGCACAGTTAAAATTAACAGACCATATTTAATAAGAAATATACGGGTATAATATTTAGGTAAGTACTTAAGGCTTCTAATCTAAAATGATATAATTATGATAGAAGAAGAAGAAGATTACGTATACTTTCAAGTATCAAATACATTTATGGTTTAGTAAGAAATTTTCCGAACAAATTACCCAATTTTCTTACTAAATATAACAACAATATACATCATTAGTACAGATAAATTAAGTAGAAAATACGAGAATCAATAGATGGCATTAGTAAGTAACTTAAGCAAATTGCTCGGATTTTTTTGAGATAAATAGCTACAAACGATTCTGTACTCTGTTATTTGAAGATAAAAATTAATTTTGTATATAGTTTTGTACATTTTTATATGGACTTAATTTGTTTACGTCAGCATTGAAACCAGGTCTCCCGCAGGGATAATGCGGGAATCATGCTCGGAATTGCGATATTTGTATAGCGAAGGGACAATTTTCCTATTATATATGGGTTTAGTTACTGATTTGGTTATTTTTAGAACAAAATGTGAATACATGTTTTCAATTACGAATCGCTTGTAGCTTGAGTAACTAAGGTGATCTGCTGCGATTACCGAAATTAAGCAACGGTCGATACGGACAGTATCTATATTCGAGACTGTAATTTAATATATTTTTTCTAGGTTCCACCGTGGGTCAAATGATACGTTAATTTGTAGGTCCCGGCTGTAAGTCTTAGTTCAAGGTAGTCGTTAAGCCAAATCAGAGGCCTTGGGGCCTATTAAAAACTCTCGACACCAGAGCTTGGCCACTCTAAGGAACTTCTTATACCACGAAAATAACATTAATATTTACAAGTGAATACTTTTATACTTGATGCATAGAAAACTGACTTCTTTTAAAAAAAACTTTATACCTATTTCGTTAAAAGGTACTTATATGAAACTATTAGGGATATAAATCTTATTTAATTACAAAATTTAAATTGGTTCGCAAATAACGTAGTTATGAGGTAAAAAAATTATATACGAATTCAGAACACTCTCTCTAAAAGTCCCTAAAAAAGTAAGTATTCCTATAGTATTCCCTAAAATGTAAGTAAATATTCTATGAACTAGCAAACGAACTACTTTTAGTTTTTTTTTAATGTTGTTAGGTTCCTGGCAACGTAGGCGAAACGCTTAGCAATTATTGTGAAGTTGAAAGACATTATGCCAACCGGACTCATCTACGGACCTATTTTCCCAGCACCTCGTGACCTTTCAAAACAAACGAGTATCTTACTACTTCTCGTGCTAACTCTAAAAGTTCAAAAACTTTATAAAGCTTCGGTAATTGCTTGGATGGTGTTGCACTATAAAACTACGGAACAATAAAGGGTTCCGCAGTTTTATAAAAAAAGTATTTTTTTAATTTCTATCTATACCAATATGAGGAAAAGTTTAATATAATGAGGAAAAGTTTGGTTCTTTGTTTGTTTGTTTGTTTGACGCAAATAGGCTCCGAAACTACTGGACCGATTTGAAAAATCTTTTTCTTTCGATGTATAAATACAATATACCATAACAACTTTTTTCCATAAAAATTATACATTGTAATTAATTACCTAAAATGCGTAAGTATTAAAACCTATTTATATCATAATATATTAAAAAAATTATACATGTGAAAACCTCAGACTACAGGAATAAACAAACCTTTATTCCTGTAGTCTGAGGTGAAAACTTGTTTGATATTGTGTTAGTGTGCGAGTAAAATTGGTAAGTGTAAAATTAGCTATACATACATATGTGTTTACGAGTTCCAAGTATACATAATAAGAAGTTAAACACCATTTTAGCAATTTCAGGCAAACAAATAATCGACAGCATAGACCAACTAACAAAACTCAATTCTATTACCAACGCTCTTCTGAACCACGGAGCTAAAAAAATTTCCTCACGTGTATCTTTCACTAACCTATCTAGATTCGAATCAACACCAGTTGTTGCTAACTGCTACACCCGACCAAATACGGTACATCGTCCTTCTTAGAAAACGTGTTTAGATTCCACGACACCGCACCTTGGGTGGGTAGCACCTCGCTTTAACTATAAAAACTAAGCTGGCGAATTTAAAACTCATTTCAACACCCATTGCTTTGCAGTTAACCAGTATTTTCAAACCGGTCGGTTGTTTGACAGCAATGTAGCGCGAACTTATCTTTACGTACTTTTGCATGCGTGTCAGTGAATAGATAGCGCTCAAGTAGGGTTACCACACGCATACTAAATAGGACCTGTTTTTATTTTACTAGTTCTTTTATGACTTTATTTCTTGATTTTTTTTTTATTGTTTTCATTGTTAACTCACGAGCGTTATCTTTACGATGATTAGAGTACATGAGTGGATTTGAAAAATACTGTTAAAAAGTCAGAGTGGTCCGTCTGTCCTTACATTTGGGTGCGGAACGGAAACGGAACCCTAAAAACTACGAGTATAATTCGGGTACGGAGCCATAAAAATAGTAGAACTTCCTGAAATTCAAGGATAGATAGACAAGACCTCAAAAAGAAATGAAGTAGGTAATAACACAGATTCATTAATCACAAGGGTCAATGACAACTTTACCTAAGGTGGAACGTTCCTAGTCTGGAATAACTAACTCTCAAAAAATTGCCGGGACATACTGTTAGGTTCAGAGCGACAGATTTTTGGAACTGGATGGATAGGTTAGTTAATTAGAAAAGTCAAAAATGTTCATTAAATGATATGGTTACGTCAGGTTTTTTCATTGAAAAAAAAACGTGCTTTGCTCATTGGCGGGAATCGAACCCACAACCTAAGGAATGTAAGACGGCCGCACGCTCGACTGAGCTGTCACCGCATCAAGCCACAGAGACACATACATGCCATGATTACTAACAAAAGCATATAAAAAAAAGCATATCAAATCTTCTTTAACTAAACAGTTATTGAAAAAAAATGTAGCTTTAGAAAATAGTCAGCGTCATGCACAGGTCTATCTTTCCCTGAATTGTCAATTAATAATATCTCACAACATCTTGCATGACAACGACCGCTTAGAAAGCCTAGTAACGCACCTGTGACCAAAAATGAAGGCACGAAGGGCGGCACTATACTTAGTAAAACAACTACTTAAGGCGATGCCGCGCGCTTAAATTTCAGCTTTACAGTTATCCTACTAATTTATAAGGGCGAAAGTTCGTAAGGCTATGTCTGTGTAAAACGCCTGGTAAAATGATGAAATTTGGCATGAAGATAGCTTTGACTTGACTTCGTCAGATTCGTGCATTATTTTTTGATCAAGTTTTTAACCGCGTTAATCTGAGATAAAAAGCAGCCTATGTACCAAGTACTAAAATTGGTATCAAATTCTTAGGGTTTTTTCAGATAGTGTTTAAGTTTTTTAATTAACTTTAATCGTTAATGTTTACAACGAACACACAAAGATTAGTAATAACACTTTATCCGTAATATAAAACCGTTTTGTAGGTAATTTAATTCAATAAATATTTTATCTTTATATAACGGTTTAAAGACGCGCTTGTGACCAAAGTTCCGGCCTCTACTTTGCATAGCGTTGCTACAAAGAGGCAACTATGCTGGCATTTTGGGTAATCTTCACGCTGGCACTGGTTTCAATGGTATAAGATAAGCTTTACATTAATTATTATGTTATATATTTTGTTTCTAGGTATTTATTACACTACTAAGTGTTCAAATTACATGAAATAATATATTATGTAATCTGTTTGTTGTTAAAAAAAACTGTAAATACAAAATTTTGCCTAACTCCTCGCCTTAAACCTCACACATCCATAAATGTCTACCCCATTAGCAGTTCAGAGTAAACGTACCCAAGTAAATCAGGATCGTAATGATGTTCTAGAATATTCTAGAGAAGCGTTCCGTTCTACGCGGCAAGTTTAATGAATACTTCAATAGTAACGGTAGGGCTCCCCGGTGCTTTCAGAGGGCACTCACGGCTCTCGTCTGCCTGTACTATACATAGCCCAGCTTTATACTTTATACTATTACATGGCTACTTCAAATGAACCGACTTCAATTTAAAAAAAATTGATAAATAATTTTTTTAGGCGTTGGAATGCTGGTCTATAAATAAAGATAAAGATAAATTGATTTGTAAAATAAAAAAGTGTATGTACAAAGTTCTTACGTCTACATGATACCTTAAAGATTACCTGGTACGCTGTAGGGAGCACTACGCCCTGCTATAGGACTACCAGGAGCCTGTATCACAGGGCCGTAGGAATTGCCGCTTCGAACCAGAATACACACATACACTTTAATAATTAATCTTATTTACCTAAATATAGGTCAGAAATTGAGCATTGCTATTAAACGTGGCAATGCTGCCAGTATCCTGGGCGCTGCCTTTTCTACTAAAGGTTTATTAGAATAAGCATTTTTGTTTTTATAGTTCTACTAGCTGACCCGGCAAACGTTGTTTTGCCTCACTTAGGGGTACAGCGCCATCTATTGATTACTTACTCAACCCAGTCGAAAGGTATCGACATCTGTTAGAATCATTTGGAGTTAACAGATAATTGTGACTGTCAAATAATAACAGACAATAATTAGCAATAAATTAAAATTGCGACTATAATTTGAGATTTAAATTATCCTATCTCTCAAGTTGAATCGAACTGCACATGGTGTGCGCATTTTATTATAATCGGTTAAGTGGTTTAGGAGTTCATTGAGGACAAACATTTTGACACGAGATTTATTTATATTAAGATATAAGCGTTGTGCACATTTAGATATGACGGCTGACAGAAGAGTGTGGAAGCAAAAAACGGATTTTGTGCCGACCCCCATATAGTGGGAAAAGGAGAAAACAAAAAAGAAGAAGAATAGATTATAAGCATTGAATTAATACAAAGGCTTTATCCTGGATTAACACAATCAACACCACAAGGCTTGTAATAATTAGAGCTACCATCAAATCATAGAAAAAGTTATTACGTTATTAGATATACATTTCACCCTTGTAAAAGTTTGGGATTGCCATCGGTTCCCATAACACAGCTTCTATAACCTTCTTTGGGAGCTTTTGGATTCCTATTGAACTGTTTTATTGTAACCTATGTAAGTTACAATAAGGCCTTGACAACCAGTTTTGAAATTGAACTGTTTTATTGTAACCTATGTAGGTTACAATAAAACAGTTCAATAACAGTAATATAAATATGTTTTTTTAAACTAACTACTAATGTACTTAATGACATATCAAATATTGAGAAACGCTGAGATAAGTAAGCGTCTCATTTCCGAATAGCCCTGTACAGTATGTGTATGTAATATGCATGATACGCACTCATTAGGTCGGGTGATAATAACCGACGACCTATTTTTCCTTAGTAGGTACTGCGAGCAAAGGGGACTCTAAACTAGCGCAGAAGAGAGGGTTCTACATACATCCATTATAGATGGGTATGTGAAATGTTAGGGTATATGCTCAACGTACTCGTAATTCAGCATTGCCATTCAACGTGGTAATGCTGAAAGCTGACAGCTAATGCTGCATGGCAATGATGAAGCCAAAAATAGGGTTTTCTAGATAAATACAAATGGAAAACTAGCTCTTTAAATTTTTTTTGGGTATTTTCAGATATCTCTAATAACAAATTAGCTTTGGCAAACGCGATATGAAACGCCTATGCCCAGCCAATTGCCAAAATAGGCTGACGATGGTAAAATTAGAATAAAAATAAAGAATTACTAAAGAATTACTTTTAGTAAATGTATTTGAAGACCCACCTCGCCCACAACTCCCACGAGTTATTAAATCAAACACAAACATTGAACACCACCACCAAAAAAAAAAAACAAAAAAAAAAACAAAAAAAAAAAACCAGAAAAGAACCTTTTCTGATTGACGACTAAAACATCCTCAATTCGGGGACACCGACGTGGGATGGCGGGGCCGTTTCCCCTTCATAAGTTAGAGATTAAAAAGTCGAAACTAAATACTGAAGAGTCACTGCAAAGTTCTGTCATGCTGATAAATTGCATGGTGATTCAGATAAAGACTTGAAGGGATATTTGAGGAGTCATATAAACGCCCCGAAACGTATTATATCCTCTTTGACAGTGTTCATGACGTATGAATAGATGGAGCCAGAGATTGGCCGGGTCGGGCAATCGGTGATTTTTCCTCTGTCACATTTAGTTTTCTTATTAACAGAGCTTATCTTACAATTGCTTAAGAACTACTATTGAAGAGTTGGAAGGAATTTTGCGAGAGGTTTATACTATATGCTTATAGCCGCGTCCACACAGAGCGAGCAGCCTCGCGCGGCAAATGCCTCGCGAGGCTGCTCGCTCTGTGTGGACGTGCCTCGGACGAGGAAAGCGCGCGCTCTGCCGCGAGCGAGCGACCGAGCGCCCGAGCCATCGAGTGTCGGCTTTTAAATTTGCTCAAAGGCGCCTCAGTCGCCTAGTTATGTCATTGTTGCACTAAATAGGCGCGTCCACACAGAGCAAGCAGCCTCGCGAGGCATTTGCCGCGCGAGGCATTTGCCGCGCGAGGCTGCTCGCTCTGTGCGGACGGGCCTTATGATGATGTTTATTTCTCTTTAAACAATCGCTCTTATTTAGTTATGCAAACGAGATGATATGAACATTGAAATGTTTAATTATTTTTGACGCGAGTTATGCTCGGACAAGAAACCATATCGTCAAAACCCAGTCACCTTGATGCGTCTTCAGACACGGCTGAGCGGCAAACACTGATCACAAAACATTGACCAAGTAGTCGTGAAGTTAGCTGCCACCTAGCTCTACCAATATGGGGCGAGCTGTGATTGGCTGAGAGAACAGGCGCGGTCGCCGCTCACTGCCTGACGTTCTACATACATACATACATACATATATATGTATGTATATAGCAGACACCTTGCAGAATGCAACGCCTTGACAACCAGTTTTGTTTTTGCACAACAGCAACATTGTACACATTGATTGAGCGAAATATTTCACGTGCTAAGTTTATATTTGTACATGGTTTAGCAGACTTGTTTTTGTTTTCAAATTGTTGTCATATTCATAATACTTGAAGAAATCGACAAGTGATTCCCAAATTGGTACATAACGATGTTGGATAAAGCTTTGGAACTCTCTTTATGATTCCCTGTTTCCTATAAAGAGTACAATTTAGGGGTCTTCAAATCTAGTTTAACTAGATTCCTTCTAGGCAAGCGTGTTATACACATTATGTTTTAAGCTGGGTGTGCCTATTCAGCATTAAAAAAATGTACCTAATGAACAAGCCCACGGATAGTTTTAGCTAATATTTATTGGTATAGCTGAGAAAGATTCTTAGTAAGGCATTCTTCCTTATTGCATAGATATAGTATAGTAAAGCTAAAGAAAATATCTGAAAAAGTAATATTTAATTGAATTGAATAGCATATACAGTGTAAGCGCTATATAACGACACTGAACGGACTGTGAATTTTATGGCGTTATAAAGAGTGGTCGTTAAATAGAGAGAATGTATTATTGTAAGGAATACAAGCTAGACTAAAGCCAATTGATTTCGACGCTTTAGAGAGTTAATCGTTAAATTGAGTGACGTTACATGGAGTTTACACTGTACTTTTATTCATAGGCCAAATTTCTTAGTAGTGTAGCCGTATAGTATGGTCATCTTCTTCACAAGGCACTCCACAAGTATTTTCCATGTTAGTCAGATCATGCGCTAACAAGTAGCCAGCTCTGTATATCTAGGCTATTTGCAATGTCTGAAATTGTAACAGTAACGACCGCCGCCAATTCTAATGGTTGCAGACAGTCTTTATACTCTTGCATTCCATACTGGCAAATCAGGAGCAGATTTTCGAAATGTTTGCTCTTTTACTGCGTACGCGCATCAGTTCAGTTTCGTCTGCTAATCTGATTTGATATAGTATTTATGATTTTGACGGAATAGAATGGATAGTTTAAATCTCATTGTTTATGCTGTTTTATTACGATTTATATTTCAGACAAATTTATGTAGATTCATAATATAATAAAAAAATACCCACCTACTAATATTTACTCGTATGTAACGAACAAGAATAAATGTTTCCAATAATAAGAAAAACGCTATATTTTAAATAAATTGAAATTAATGAATATTTTTGAAGCTGGTGCCAAACTGGGCAAGCGCGCTCTACCTTAGATTGCAATATCGCTTACCATCAGGTGAATTGTGATCAAGCGCAAGCCCATTAAGAGTAAAAAAAAAAAAACAACAAAAAAAAGAAGGTGTGGAATCTTTAAAGATTTTCAATGTCACCCGTAGAATTAAAAAATAATTACAAAACTTGGCTTACCAATTGAATTCAAATCGAAAGCACCAAACATCATTAACGACCCAGCAAAACCTTCAATTCCGAACGGCACTTCGTGAAACGAATTGCACCAAATTGTGGTCATACAAAGCAGAAACCCAGTTTCTAAGAAGCAGCGGGCTGTAAATTACATGTAGCGATGCAAGAGCTGAGCTAAGATGGCCGGCTTACAACTCTTATTATGATTCTTGCTTGATTTGTTATGTCCAACCTTTTTTTTATTTATTTTTTTTGTTGACGAGGGGGAAATCTTCGACAAGATACCTGGCTACGATGGGGCGCAGCCAGGTTATGTGGGATTCGTACCCACTAAAACCCCCCCGGTGACCTGCCTCTGTGCTTAACGGAGGTCTCCGGGAAACACTCTGGAGACCTCCTTGCACTGCGCTGTGGCCTTTCCCGGATTGTTTCACCAACCACGCGACGGTGACGGTCACGCGACGCCGTCGTCGTTCAACCCGGACTCGATGGAGCAGGTGTCGGAACCACATCTCCGAACACTTTCGAGTCTGATGCCCCTTTTAGTCTGTTATGTCCAACCTAGTATGTCTTCATTGGTAATGTAGACGAAAATATACTAAACGGTTATTCAAAACTTAGAAACAGTCAATAAATTATATTGGTTATAATGTCTAAGATTAATCATATAAGTGGCATCTACTTATGTACATAATATATATCCCTTTTCAGGTGCTTCAGTGGGTTCGGTAGCGCCTGTACCTCGATTAACTATGGTAATTTGACGGGATCATCAGAGTTACGAAACAGTCGATGTGGATAGTCTTTGGTTGTGTGACCATGTAAAAGACTGTCATTTAAAAAATTATACATTTATCTGGGCGTTACTGTGTGTCAGATGACACTTTAAATTATAGGTCGCGGCTCTTAGTCGTACAAGTAGTCGTAAAGCTAAATTATAGACCTTAAAGCAACTAAAAAACTCTCTACTCAAGAGCTTGACCACTTAGCTCATACTCAGTAAAAAGTAAAAAGAACTGGGTTCGATAATCCAATTAGTAGGAATTTGTAATTAAAGAGTTTTAATCAGAATCAACCAGAAGAAATCATAATTTGTGATAATGCGTCCATATTAGCTCCGCAGTACTTCCAACGCAATGGTACGTACGCAGCAACATAATCACCATGATCACACGGGGGATAAATAACTTGCTGGTAAAGAGCGTGTCTCGGAAACCATCAGATGCGTTCCCCAGCTTTCCAGGAGCAAGGAATCGATATAATATAACATTTTAAGAAATACATTGCAATTCCATTTTCGCTGAAAGAAATCAACTCCAAAAAAAAGGGAACTTGTCAGTTTTGGGGTAAAAAAGGAATCCTCACAATTTCGAAATGCCTTTACTGTCTAGGCGTCAAACAAACAAGAAAAGCAAATAGAATGAAAAACAATGATTTCAATACACTTAACATGAAAATACCTAAAATAGACCAGAAAAAACAACAATGAATTATACAAACGTATATAGGAAACCAGTAGAAGCACCCACGATCACGACAGGATATGGATAAACAACGACGTAAAGAAAATGGAGGTAAATTCAAACAAATTAAATAAATTAGTAATTCAAGAGAGGCCGGTAAAGGCCGCTGGCATCATAATGAGGGCTAATTGGTAATTGCAGTTGCACACGACTAGGATATCAGTAATTCTGCTAAAGATTTCTGTACTCAGATTGCAATAATCTCGACAATCTTGGATGCAATGACTTGGTAAGGTCAAGGATTGGGCGCAGGAATGAGGTGTGTTTCTGTTTAACGCAGACTGACCGTAGGAGGTAAGTGTGGGTAGGCTTCAAGTCTATGGGTATGGAAATATTAATCTGGCTACTTTACACTTGTAATGGTATAAGAAACAATCTGGATAAGGTCGACATTTATGTGAGTCCTATGAAGTACAATTTTGTTTATTGCTTTACATTTTATGCGACATTTCCTTAATTTCAACATGTTTAAAAATAAAAATGAGACAAAGAAAGAAGAGACGAAAGAGATAAAGCCTCTCGCAAACTCTGTTAGATTGATCGATACTACCAATTAGATTTATCTTAATTGATGAACGTATTGCAAAATTTCTTTCAGCAACTATTTCAGATGACTGCGCTAATCTGCTCAGCTCTTAGACATTTATTTACAGGAGCAAATAAAAGTAAACATGTCCAGTCTACATTACATACAACCTTACATTACATCTCGTAGCTGGCCGATTCCGTGTCTCGATAGGCGGCCATTTCCCAGTACAAATAGGTGTGCCAATCTTATCGGATCTGCGAGCCCATTACTCCGCCCTATCTGACCATCAGTTGCCAAGTGCGGCTCCTGCTGATCTGATGACTACAGATCCGCTCTGGTGCACTAGAATACATTACTTTTTTAACCTAATGAGTAGTTATGAGCTAGTCCTTAGCCTGATTTTTATCAGGCATTGCGCTCGCCAATTCTGATTACAGTTATACTCGTACCTCGAACGTAGCGTATATAGCTCGGCTAACTAAAATGATCTGATGCGAATACTTAAGTTAAGGTTAGTTAGTTACTAAAGCAACGGTCGATGCAGACGGTGTTTGAGTAATCTGATCATGCAAGACAATTCAAAATGTCATTTTCATCTAGGCGCCACTAATTACGCATGGGCTAAGTGACTCTGGTGTCGAGAGTTTTCAATCCGCCTAAGGGCCAGAGCGTCAAACGCTACAAGCGTTACTTATGAAGAGGATGATATGTCATGGTTGACCCAGGAACAATAAATCTCTGAACTCGTGATTGAACTGTAATTGCGACTGTCCTCTGAACTGTACAATCAAATGCTTTCAGAGACTCGGTATAAATCCGAAAGCATCCAACAATACACCAGTACAACGATGCTGTTCTACTCGTAAGTGGTCTGAGAAGTTAAAAGTCCACGTACAGAACGCACCACGGGCTACCGTGAACCAGTTCCACGGTGTGGAGTGCTCGCGGCACAGTCGACAACCGGTCTGTAACACGTCTTCATGCGTCGTTGACCGCCATTGCATGTCGTGCTCGCGTAATTACCCACTGCAAGCATGCGCGGGCAAGGCGAGACGATATTGTGTACGGACTAATGAGCTGTTTGCCACTCCGCGTCAGACAAAGCGTCAGACAAGAGGGCTGCTTTCAATCATATCTTGAATCTTTTATACGTGTTTTATGCCCTTGCCCTTTTATGTCCACTCAGTTGCCTTAGAATATTTAGTTTACATTTATACACCACTCCTTTGCACATGATTTTGCTAAAATCAATGTACATTTTTGGCCATAGTCAACTAATTTTGAACAAATGACAATGTATACAACATGACAATATGTTCACGACAAATTATATGCCATACAGTATTGTGCAAGTACTACTGCGGTCCGGGTTTGAACACAATAGTTTGAAATAACTTAACTAATTAAACGGGAATAAGAATAGATCTGCTAACAATGCTCAGAATGGGGAAGCTTGATGTATCATCAGGTTAGAAAACTTACGTGTTTTAACACTCATTTATCATAAAAATGTTAGTGCCGAAAGATACACTGCTAGCTAGGTAAGCGTGCTACAACGTAGACCACAGCGATGCTTAACATAAGGCAAGCTGTGGTCAAACGCAAACTTATACATATATAACATATAAAAAAGCTACTAACTTTTCATTAAGAAAGAAAAATTCTGTAGTCAGTAATAATCGCTATAAATACTAGAGCTGTAAAGCCAACAATAAATCAACAATTGTTTAGGAAAGGATGCCAAAAGTAGAGGAGTAATGCACTTTGTCCGAATAAACTGCGTTGGATAGAAAGCACACATAACATAGACTGTATTATAACCAGTAGTATATAGCTTTGGCTCATAACATTCGAGACTGTAGACTGTATTATACCTAGTATTGTAGCTTTGGCTATCTTTAAAGAATGATTGTAGACTGAAAATACGAGACCAGTCCGAGTTTGTTCACATTATCATATAACACGATTTCCCAGAAGACATTGGCTAAAGAAAATCCGTATCCATTTGTTTTTGAATCAGGTTTAGTGAGTCTTTAACTGGCCATAATAATTACGTGCATAGAATATAATTTTAATATCGAACAAGCATTGAGTATTAGCGTTTATTGTTAGCGGTCTTTACACTCTTTTTAATGAGCACCGGGTTATTCTGGTTGGTTATGTCAGCGGCACAATGCAAAGGGCACCTTCTGTGATGAATGCATCATTGTCCGGTTTAGAATGCAAGGGATCATCACCCAAACTTGTATGTGCAATGAATTTTTTAATTCGGTAGCTTTTGTGCCGTGAGTCACTTCGCTTTGTGTGCATGACAAAAGGGAACCGGAATTGGTGTCGCTTTGGGGCAATTGAGAATGATCTGATGGAGTTTAAGTCAGAGCAACTTAGGGAATTCTCTATCCTACTAATATTATAAATGCAAAAGTTTATGTGTAAGTGAGTGTGTGATGTTTGTTACTTCTTCCTGGACCGATTTCGATGAAATTTGGTATGGAGATAGGTAAGAACTTGGATTTACACATAGGCTATTTTTATCCCGGATTACAAATAGGCTATTTGAACGCGAATAATACTGCAAGGTGCATCTAGTTTCTAATAAAACTATTATTTACAGCTATCTTTTGTCTGCGACTTAGCTCGTGTACTTGTTTCATAAATCATTAAAAAAAATATAATAATTGTTCCTTATTCTAAAATTTGAAGTTCCCACTTGTCCGTCTATCACTGCTAAGCACATTCGTCCGCAGTGTCGAAAACTGTCACCTTTCTTGCACAAAAGAGCAGTAACTGTTATGTCGTCTTGTTAGCGCCGCTAGTAAATAAATACATGTTTTTTTGGTCCACTGGCCATTTGTAAGCCTTCCCACACACATTAGCAATGGTCCTCGTGCTTCATGTGCTAATTGTTCAGATATGAGCGCTGAAAGAGGTTAGGGGCTTCGCTTTCCGGTGACATCCATATTTATAAGATTTTTACACGCTTTATATTAGCTTCACCTGTATGTTTGTATGTTTGTAACCGACTTCTTTGGGCGCGATTTTGACCCACTTTAAACGGCCAGATTTAGTTGAAACTTTGTAGATTTATTGAGGACCGATGACAATACACTTATTTGATAAAATTATTACATTTTTTTGTATTTTTGTTTGTATGTAACCGACTTCTTTGGGCGCGATTTTGAGCCACTTAAAACGGCCAGATAAGCGTGTTTTTTAGTTTTTTTAAACTACTATTATTTTAGATCGTGTGTTCAACTATCAGGAATTTATTTTTATTATGGCCTATGTATGTTTTACAGAGAAGCAGAACACCAGCCCGATGGTCAGATGACATCGTTAGGTACGCTGGAGTAAGTGCTGGTGGAAACTGGCTGAAGACCGTACTATATGGCAATTTGGAGAGGAGGCCTATACCCAGCAGTGGGAAGATACAGGCTGATAATGATGATGATGATGTATGTTTTAAGATAAAAAGTAGCCGATGTAAGCTATCTGTATGCTTAATTTCAATCAAGTCTATTCAGCCGTTAGAGCGTGAAGAAGTAACAAACATACGTGTGACACAAAAAAATAACAATTAACAATATTAAAAAGGGATTTATTTGGATGTTTCTGAAAAGTCTAAAATTGCTACGCGTTCTCTAAACTATACTCGCAATTGAGATGTAAAACATCTGGAAACAACTCAAATAAATACTAAAGAATTAAGGCTACGAAGAACGCATTTAATTTATATTTTTCGTGCTTGATATTTTAACCGACTTCAAAAAAGGAGGAGGTTATTTATTCGACTGTATGTATTTTTTATTGTATCGTTATCACTTGCAAAAAAGCAAGGCATGTTAGGTTCACATGGTAACAATACCAAGGTAGGTTTGTCGTCGTGTTTTCTTTTATATTCTTTATCAAGTTGAGTGGATTATGGGATATATCTTTTGTCGCTCTAGTTATGAGTTATTATCTCTTATCTTTCGTATCCGTAAATCCTAAAAGTTGATCAGGATATCCGTTGTCTGTAAAGCATATCTTTCAGGGTGGATTTTACGAAGTTTTAGCAAGCGGATGTTCTTATTTCTATACAGCATATATGCAGGTTTGTGGTGCTATGTTTGTTTACTCTAGTGTTTATTATTTTACCGTTATTTATCTCAATCTGTCCTGATATTTGTCTATTCTAGCATCATATTTCTTTAATCAAATCGAAATCATTTTGTTCTACTATAGTATCAATTTTCATCATTCGTATTGCAAAGAGCAGATTGTGATAGTCGGAACGAACTGCACCATATAATTTAACAGATACGAAACTTCGATACTCCGCCATTAATATTACGGTAGCAAATTACTATTCGATAGCTTCGCTTTCATAGACTAGAGAATTGGTAGACGTGGAGAATGTAGCAGTTGCCAGATTATTAAAGAGACTAGTTAGAAGAAGAATACTCGTAAGTTCTTGAGAAATAGTGGTGGCGATTCAGCGGCACACACGACTAAACCAAATTTAAAGAAGCCCAGTCTCTTTTCATCTTAGGTGGCCAGAAACCACAGACAAAACAACTAAAATCACGTCAAATATGGAATGTGCAGGCAGTTTTAAAAGTGATACAAGTGAGTGCGTTCTAAAGTCGCCTATATTTTCTACATTTGACGTGATTTTAGTTGTTTTGACTATGGTGCAGAACGTGCCGTCTCTTTCTAGCCACCTAAGATGAAAAGAGACGGGGCTTCTTTAAATTTAGTTTAGTCGTGTGTGCCGCTGAATCGCCACCAGTGTTCCTGTCGTTTTCTTCTTCTTGTTTTCTACTTTGTTGCTTATTTAATTCTAAAACCTTAATTTTTTTGTATGTTATGGTATTTTATTTTCGTTTTTGTATATATTTTGTATTATTATTTCAAGTTTACATTAGGTTATATGGTCTTAGCATAAAACTTAGCCACTTTAATAGCATTTTCGGATGCCAAATGTCCCTGTGAAAATAGCAGAAACATCTGCGTTCCTAATGTTACTGCAATCAGTCAACTATAGATAAACCTTAGAAATAGATAAAGGGCAAGTTACAGGTCAAACTTATTGAGTTACAATAGATAAAATATGTAATACGAGAAGCTGTCCGCTTTTCTCTTCTACATAATTATGTTATTATACGAGTACGTCATAATTAGTTCCAATGTTATTGTTCGTTCTTTCTTTAACGTCATATTAAGCTTCAATGATTTCTTTTATATTCTTCTTTATTTAATTTGTCTTGATACTAAAGTATTTTATTACGAACTAGGATATTTCCTGGATCTTAGATCTTTGCTAAGACTTTCTTTACTTTCTTCAATCTACTAACTCAAGATACAAGTTAGCCGTTCACCGTTAACCGCCCGGATACCCACAGACAAACAAAATAGTTAAAACTAAACTCAATACAGCACGTTTGCATGTAAGATAACTATAAACTTTTAATTAAATTTTATGTAGCGTCGGGAGCGACTTCGAGCAATGGACTTCTAATTACTTAAATGCTAAAAATAGACGTGTTTTGTATGCATATATGTATGTATGTATTTAAAAATAGATAAGTAAGAACTTGGAAGCAACCAAATTGCCTAAATTAATTAGGCCTGAACAATTCGTGGTCTCATTATTATGCATTCGGTCTTTTTATCATTAGGCATTACTAATTTGCTAGAGAATTTGCTCATTTTGAGTGAAATATTTCACATTCCTCGTTCGCTTTACGACTCAAGTCAATAGCGCATATCAATTACTAGCGCCTGTTGATTGGCTAACTAAGGTGATCTGATGCGATCATCGAGGTTAAACATCGATCGATGCGGAGTCTTTGGATGGGTGACCATGCAAACGTCTGTCGATGAAAAAGTAGCATTTTCATTTGGGTGTTAGTGCTTCCTTGGGACAAATGACACGTTAAATTGTAGGTCCCAGCTGCTAGTCTAAACAAGCAGTAATTAAGCAACGTCAGAGGTCTTCGGGTGGCTTGAAAACTCGACATCAGAGCTTGGTGTCAAAGAAGAAATAAAAGAGTCAATAAAGAAAATATTCGACAATTCATTTCCTCGCACTCATTTAGTTGAGCAAGCGAGAGGACCAACTTAATAATACTTTTAAAATTAAAAAAATAATATTATTTAGCAATACAGACTCATTAACATTACAACTTATTTCACTACTACATTACCTTTCAAAATAAATTATAGATTAAAATAGGACCACAAAACTAATTTAGAAAACCACTCCGGATAGAACCTAACGGAAAAGTACCCATAACGCTCGTGGTATCACTTCTTCATCGTATGAGCTAAGTGGCCAAACTCTAGTGTCGAGAGTTTTCAAAGCCGCCCAAAGGCCTCCGACTTGTCTTAACGACTGCCTGTAGTAACTAAGACTTAACAGCCGTGACCTACAATTTAACGTGTCATCCCCACCTACGGTAGCGCCCAAGTGAAAATGCCACTTGAAAAACGACAGTCTTGTCATGGTCACCCATCCAAACACCGTCCGCATCGACCGTTGCTTAGCTTCGATGATCGCGTCAGATTACTTTAGCTAGCCGAGCTACAGGCGCTACAATAATCTTTAAAATATAGATACTGTTCAATTGACGACTTTATACCTCGAACTGAAAATACAAGTCACGAGCGATAGACACGTGCGGCCAACGACAGACAAACTCACAGACACGATAAACTGTTCATAAGATATGTAAACAACTAGCTTACACTTGCGGCTTCACTCGCATAATTTATATAACATACAAAATTCTTAGTTCAAAAAGTAAAATCATATAAATTTTCCAAAAACGTTTTGAAGCTACGACAGATCAGTCGGGCGTGCAGTCACCCTACGTGTCATAGACTGTGGATTCGATTCCTGCCAATGATCTCGACCTTTTGGTGAAGGAAAATACCGTTAGGAAACCATAGCATAGTGGTAGAGCATTTTCTAGTGCTCGCTTGCTAGCAACCCTCAAGTAGAAAAATCTGTCACTAAGCATAGTCTCCTTTGGAACTAGTTATTCCAGACAAGGCAGGCTCCACCTTAGGCAAATGTCTCTAATTCATGTGGAAAAGAGCTCTCAAAGCTGTACTTCTTAAAAGAAAAACAATACGATTGTACTGATTTTTAAAAAACAAGTTTTACAATTAAAAGAAAATCATTACGATTGTATTGTTTTTCTTTTAATTGTAAAACTTTTTTTTTTAAATATGACCCACCTAAGCTTTCGTCGAATTACGCCAAATACGAGTATTCTAGTGAAACTTAAGTCTGATCCCATAATTAAGTTTAATAGAGAAAAGTTATCAAATAAAAATAAATGCTAGGACATTTTATACACAAATAGACAGACAGACAGTCTCTGTCTTTAACAGACAGACAGACTTAAAAACGTTTCCGTAATATTAGTACGGATGCTATCTAATATTACATTAATAACGTTTATCTGACAACTGATAAAGTTGTTTTTGCGAACAGAAACGATAAAGCGTCTTTAAGTACAGACTTCAGACATAACAGTATACTTATTCTTTGTACAATATGATAAATTAATATACCTACTTAGAGGCATACACCCGGACTTAATGAAAGCATGATAACTTAAGTAATTTACTATTTTATTTTATTTTAACTTTACTTATTCTTCTTCGTATGAGCTTAGTGACCAAGCTCGGGTGTCAAGATTTTTCAACCCGAATGATTCTGACTTAGCTAAGCGACTGTTTGTACTAAGACTAACAGCGGGGACCTACAATTTAACGTGACATCCGACGGTATTTATTTTGCTTCATCCACTGGAAAATATGAGTGTCATAAGAATATTATCTTGTGAAATCGATTGTAGCGTCTGTAGGTCGGCTAACTCGAGTGATTAAACGCGATCATCGAAGTTAATTTATGATCGGTATGGGTGACTATAAAAAGGCCCCAAGTGTCAAAAAGCTATGGCTAGGGACCTATGAACCTTAACCCTGCAGCATGGGTGAAAAAATAAGGCTGCGGAATTAGGCAGGGGGCTTGTCGTAAGATGTGACTAAACGAGGCAGCAGACTCGAGGGTGTTCGGAGATGGGGTTCCGACACCCGCTCCATCGAGTCCGGTGTGAACGACGGCGTCGCGTGACCGTCGCCATCGTTGGTGTATTGGAAAGCAATCCGGGAAGGGCCACACACAGCACAGTGCAATGAGGTCTCCGGAGTGTTTCCCGGAAGAACCCGGAGACCTCCGCTAAGCGCAGTGAGTAAAAATCCCACATAGAAACCTGGCTGCACCCTATCGTAGCCAGGTATCTTGTTGAAGATATCCCCCTCGTCAACAAAAAAAAGGGACCTGCTTTTGAGACAATGTGCTAATTGATGCAGTTTTTGGCACCATCTCACCTAATACCATACAGGAGTCATCTTGTTTTGCAAAAAACTAATATTTTTTACATCTGTATATGTTATTGATGTTGTATTTGATCTTTGTATTCCCAATTTTCAAAATTGTATTGTTTAATTTCCAAACAACTTGTAAATTGAGTAATTATATTTTAGTTTTTAAATACAATATATGTATATGGATAGATTATTTTTTTTGGGAGAAGACATTGGCTTCCAATATACAGTTTTTACAACTAGTTTGGATTCCATAAAATTTTGATGATTTTTATTTATTCAAATAAAGATATTTTGTATTTTGTATTTGTTGTATTATGTGATGACAGCTCAGTCGGGCACTGCCGTCTCACGTCCCAAAGGTCGTGGGTTTGTTTCAGGCCAACGAGATCGAGTTTTGATGAAGGAAAACATCGTGAGGAAACCATAGCATGGTGTTGGGATTTTCTAGTGCTCTACCGACCACTAGAGAAACACTCAAGTTGAAAAATCTGTCGCACTTAATAATGTATTCTGGCAGCCATTAAGAGCCAGTTATTCCTGACTAGGCATGGTCTTATCTTAGGCCTAAATGTCGCTAAGCTAAGTGTTTACGTGCTCTGCAGGTCAAATGCCTAAATGTAAAGAGTAAAATAATAACTTTGTACTCTTTGAAACTGTGACTTGCTATATCGACCTTCCTATTTGCGATAAATAAATGCCTATATTTGTTATCTTTTTGCGTTGCATCTGTTCACATAAATATAATGACATGCATAATCTCTCAAGGATTTTCCTCCCCGTTTAGCATTTCAATTGAATTGTAAATTTAACCAAAATAGATCTTCACAAAAATACTTAGTTAGGTATTCAGGTAAGTATTATCTATTAGGTAAATCTTCAGCAGCAAAAATCCATTCATAACATTTGAGTTTATCGCGACAGATAAAAACTCTGCGGAGGTCTTACTTTTATAACATATATGTATATGATGACCTCTTTAGCGTTATGGTTACCACGCCGGACTGCCAACAAGAGGGTTCGAATCCCGGTACGGCCAACATCTTTGTAATGAACTAAATTTGTTGTCTGTCGGCCTGGGTGTTAAATACCTATGTATCGATATAAAGTATTTTTGTATGTATATGTAGTATGTATAACAGTTGTGTTAGCAACCATAATACACACTATTAACGGTTTAGTGTGGAGCTAACTAGAGATGTATCATAATAAAATGTATTGGGAACCTAAAATTAATGATGATGATAAAATATACTAAGTCATCTAATTTTCTATACATTAGATTATCACACCTAGTGGTTAATAATCACTGAGGATATTAGGATGTGTTTAGGCTGAATCTTATTGAAAGACATTAATTCCAATTTAATGTCAATAAGTTAGTCTGATAAGTTTCCGCTAAAGTTAAGTTAAATAAGAATTTCGCAGCATAAACCAACAAGAATCCAATAGGAAATAAGAATGTCATCTAGGCTAAAGCTTAAAGGGCGGTGTTTTATAGAGGCGGCAAATTAGCCCGCCCTGAGTGTCCTCACCCGCAGTTAGGTTTAAGGAGTAAGGAGAAGCGGACTGACCTGTTTCCTCTTGAGGGGCGCGTGCAGCTTGTGCGGCGGCGGCAGCTGGCGCTCGTCGCGCGCCGCCAGCTCGTCCAACAGCGCGGCGCACTGGTCGCGCTGCGGCTCCTCGTCGGCCGGCAGCAGGAAGCGGCGCCAGCGCGCCGAGTCGAAGCCCCAGTGGCAGGTGCGGTGCTCGGCGGCGTGCGAGTGCGCCACGAACCGGCGCGGCGGGTACAGCGCGCGGCACTCGCGGCACTGCACGAGCGCGTCGCGCGCCAGCACGCCGCGCGCGCCGCCGAAGCACTCGTGGTACACGCGGAAGCCGGGCAGCTTGTGCGGGCGCGAGCCGGCCGGCGCGTGCAGCAGCTCGGCGCACAGCCGCTCCGCGTCCGTGTGCGTGATGAGGCCGCACGAGGGCGCCGAGCGCGGCAGCACGCCCGTCGCCTTCAGCTCGGCCAGCTGCTCGTGCGAGCAGCGCGAGCAGTAGATCTGCAGCTCGTCGCACACGCGGTTGATCTGCTCCAGCGAGAAGTCCGTGAGCACCGAGGTGAGGATCTGCGGCAGGCACAGCCGCCGCTCGCCGCCCACGCCGAAGCAGGCGATGGGCTCGCCCTCCAGCAGCGTCTCGCCGCGCTCGCCCGGCTCCGAGTCGGCGGCCAGCAGCAGCGGCGGCGCGGCGCGCGGCGGCGGCGCCGGCGCGGGCGGGCCCGGCGGCGGCCGCTCGGCGCGCCCGGGGCCCTGCAGGCTGCGCGGCGCGGCCGCCTGGTACGTCGCGAGCACGGAGCCGATGTGTCCCGTCACCGCGTCCATGGTCGCGCGCGCGCTCGCTGGCGCCGGCTCATGTCCGGCCCGCCGCGACGCGCTCCGCCCGCGGTCGGAACATGTCTGCCGGCCGCGCGCCGCCGCGCGCTCGCCCGCGGCGTCTCCGCCCCGTCGCCGCACGCACGCCCGTGCGAAAAATACGCAAATAACCTCGTCTCGGAGCGGAGCTGGCGCGCTTCACCGTCACCACCGGAGTTCACGAGCACGGTTCCCCTCGATCCTGGGAGCTTTCACTGTGTTCCTATTGGAATATTCATCCGACATCGGTCTCACTGAGCGCGCTCGGTGCGCGGCGCACGTTATCCGGGGCGGGGATTCCGGCGACTGGCCGCAGTCAAAGCAGCAGACGGATGGCTCGGCTACTGGAGAGTCTAGCCGGCGCCCCGCACCCCGCGCCCCGCGCCCCGCCGCCGGGTCACGTGACCGACCTTCCCGTCAAAATATCCAGAATGGCGGCGCGAGCCGCGCACTGCCAGCTGCAAAGACTAACTAGCACAGAGGCGGCAAATAGTGGTTTGCTGCGCTCCACCTACTGAGGCATAATTTATATTGTATTTAATAAAGATTTAACCCACATTAATGTTATCAGATAAGAGCCTAATAATATATAAATAACATAATTGTTTTTCAATACAACTTTTTATTAATAATTAATTCTTGCCTTTATTCTTCGATCTTAGATTGATAAAATATTAAGTACTTACTTAGGTTCTTTACACCTATAAACTTAAACGATTATATTATTATTCTGTTAGATTTAAATATGTAAAGGAAATTTTTGTAGGTCATGAAATTTGCAAAGTTGTGTTTTAAGTCTTAGCAGAAAATAAATATAAAAGTTTATTTTGCAAATCTGTATTACTACAATATGATATCATAAAATAGTAAGTCTCAATTATTATTATATGAATAAACATATTTCATTCGTCACAAACAGAAAATAATATATTTTAGGTTTTTTTATTTTAAATTATTTTTGAAACTAGCTTCAATAAGTACAAATATAAAGACTTGTACAACTGCTCTACAAATGTAATCTTATCATCAAACCCCAAAAAGATCAGCTCAAGCACGATGGATGGACTTGATTAGTTAAGAAATTCTTATGGATACCTTACTGACTCTGAGTGATTGATTTTTTAGTTACTAGCAATTTTTCAATTGACCACAAAAAGAGGGAAATTTATTCCAGCTGGTCAAATTTATAGACTTTTAATATTTAATATATTTTAATTTATTTCAGACACAGAAGACACATACATTTACATTATTTTAAATATTATAAATAATTATATTTTACAGGACCTAAAAAATTTTTACAAAGCTTAGAAAAGACGAAAATTTAGTAAAGCAAAAAAAATTATAAAAATTAAATTAATTTTAATTATATTTTAGCTAAATTTTAATTTATTAGTTACATTTACATGTTATGACAAATAAAGATTAAATGACTATCAAGGACAATGTGTAATATGTAAAGTATTTAATTAAAGTTTTGTTTAAGCAATCACTTAAGATACTCTTAAAAGGAATATGAATAAAATAAATGAAAAAATGTTGTTTAGTCATAAAGTTCTAGTAATAACAAACGTTTCAAAATAACTACCATAATATGTATTATTTCTTAGCAGATGCAATCAAATATTAGGTAAAATTCCGCATAAACCTTCACTGGCCTTCTGCCACTGTATATTCTTGGTAGCCGCGACACGCGCGGGGCGACTGCGGGGTGAAGGGGAAGCGTTGCGGGGTGCGGGGGCAGCTGCGTCTAGCGACCGCTCGCTCGCTGCTCCGTGAAAACTGCTTTTATCGCTAATTGACATCGCTCACATCAATCTCTACCTTATTTTTAAAAGGTTAAAGCACATATTACAATGTATTAGAGTCGTTTACTACAAATCAAATTTGGTTCCTCCAAATGCCAAAGTCATTATCGACTTTATTTTTTACGAAATAGAGTAGAAATCAGGGTACGTAATTATCGGTTTTTGGAAGAGCCGTGCATTCAAAATCATTTTGCAATGGATAACATTGCGGTGGATGCCCTTGAGCGTAGCAACAACTCAGACTGCTAGTAGGTAATAGATAGGAAACTAAGGTAAGAAAATATGAATAAGTACGTATATGGGCATACTAACAAAAGACATAGGTATATCCGTTCTACAAATTATTATCGAGAAAAATTCAAATAAATACTTTCACGGGCATTTAGTGTTTACAATAATGTGTAAATAAATGCTTTCCTGTTACTTACTCAAAAATAATAGCAATGTGTAAAACGATATTGCTATACTTTTAAATTCAGGCGTTATCTGCAGCTCTACCGCGACCGGAGCGTGAGTTAAGATGAGCCAATAAATAAAACATTTGAAAGCTTATGTCCTCTCTCTATTTGTATAACCAAATTAGTGTAAAAAAGAGCAGGCTATCAAATGTTTCGTTTATTGACTCGAAAAGCCGCGAAAGAATCTAGCGGGACGGCCTCTTACAGCCTCTACACGAGTTTCTACCAACATACAGAGATATTAAGGTTAATTAATAGTCCATTGAAATGTTAGATTTTTTAGGCCTAACCTTGCATTTTTTTGACCTAACCTTGCGTTTTTGTCCCACGGCCGCCATCTTGAAAATAGGGGTTGAAACGGTTTTTACGATATATCTCTTAAACTTTTAAAAATTGATTAACGATTTTTGTGGCAAATTAAATTCTCTATAACTTTGGTCGAGCAACTTTTTGTCATAAAACTATAAATAAAAAAGTTATAAGTGAAAATGTTCAGAAATTCGATAAAAAATGTTCAATTTAACTTTATAATTTTTATAATAATAATAACGTATAAGCGCTTCGGTCACTTATGCCTGTTACACACATTAAAAAATCCCTTACAATGGGACGGTACAAGTTCAAACTGCAAAGTTTTGGTAGTGCTCACACACGGGTTAATTATGCAGATTTTTTCATACACATAATATGTGTTTGAAAAAAATATTAAAAATATATAAATCTACGAGAATCGAGAAAAATCTCGTACATACTCGTATTATGTGGATTTATCGTTGCAGATTGGACTGGAGCAATCATAAAATTATTTTTCGTACCATGTGTAGCAGCCATTATTACGAGTAAAAAGTAAAAATTGTGTACACTCACCAACCCTGGTAATTAAGACACTGGCAACTGTCGCCTTTACCAATAGTAATAGCTACTGCTATCCGTGGCAGTAGATACAAAGCTACGAATCAACAATTACTAAGCTGAGAATCGCGACAGTAGTCTAGAATCTTATTTATAATTTATTCTGCATGAATGTCAGTATGTCTATCAGAATAAATAATTAAACTAAATAAATATTAGGAAACATCTCACTCAGGGCTGGTTACCTCCACACTAAACCATTTCTAGTTTGTGTTATGGTTGCTAACACAATTGATACACTACAAGTACATACATAAACACTTTATATCGATACATATCTACTATACTTTTAATTTAATCTTTGACTCATTCACTCTTTCATTCAGCTATAGACAACGTCTGCGTTGCCTGTAGATACATGGCTGGTCCTAGGGGTATGAGATTTGGAGGGTGTATTTGTTTTAATATGTAGACGTGTACTAAGAACGGATTTTTGGAAATTCCACTCCTAAGGGGTGAAAAGAGGTATAAATGCTTGTATGAAATGGGGGTGAAAGTTTGTATGGAAAGTCCTTAATTTATTAAGTTAAAGTCTTGAAAGTTGTAGTAGCTTATTAAATGCTTAAAATAAAATTATGAAACAAAATGCCAAATGTGCATTAAGAGAAATGCCATTGGGGTTGAAAGTTAGATTTGCTAGTTTTGTGTTGTCGAGGGAGAGGGAGAGGGAGAGAGAGAGGTTACGCAAAAAAGGGACCTACACACGGGCGGACCTACACACACACGGCAACAGCTACTTTAAAATAAGACTTAAGACTGCTATCGCGTCGCTTAAAACAGTTAATGTTATATCTATTGTCACTGATAAGCATGGAACATTTACATTCGCAATGGCGACAGCTGTCACTGTCTTAAATACCAGACTTGGAGGCAGGTTAGTTAACAGGGGCTACCCCGCTATTATACGGTTCTTACTGCCAAAAGCAAACTGCACGTGTGTAAGTATATATATAACAATACCAAAACCCAGACAGATAGCATTGTTCCATAAGTCGTCGATACCTCAAGTTGTTAAGGGAATTCAAGTTTAAATACAGATGAATATTTAATCAAATTTAGTAGTTTGAACTTAATCAACCCGTTTTATGCACAAGGTCAGTGGTGTTAAACCAACAGTGAAGATCATCTAGAGAAAAAAAATCTCGCAGGTATGTTAATTTTTATGGATCCATACTCAAATGATATCCTGGTGATGGTGCTGGTAAAGGTACACGCTATTACCGAGACTGTAGTCCGTCTGTCTGTCACCAGGCTGTATCTCATAAAACGTGATTATAGCTTCAAGAAATGATTACACAGTTCTACAAAAAATCATTTTTTTTTTTGTTGCCCTGTTTATCATCGCAAATTGTTACGTTTTTAAGTGCCCAGATTACGAATATATCCGTAAAAGTACTAAATATGCTCATTTCTACAAATTGAATTTTGAACGATTTATCGTCAAAATTAAATTTTTCAGTCATTTGTTGAAAAAAATCCGAGCAAATCTTACAAAATTATTGATATTTTCACGAATTGTGTGTATAAACGGACCCAAAATCATCATCATATCAAAGGCAACAAAACCACTGTAGACCAGTGTTATGTTAGGAATATACAAGCTCTGGTCTCTTATTGAACAAAATATCAACTAGAACGCTAACAAATCAAAAGTGGACCTAGTGAGAAATACCCAAAATAATTTTTCTTCTTCGTAAGAGCTAAGTAGCTAAGCTCTGGTGTCGAGAGTTTCCAAGCCACCTAAGCTAGAGCTCGCTAAGCCTCCGACTTGGCTTAACGACTTGCTTGTACTAAGACTAACAGCCAGCACCTACAATTCAACGAGTCATCCGACACACGGTAGCGCCCTGATGAAAATGCCACTTTAAAAAAAGACAGACAGTGTGCGTGGTCACCCATCCAAACAAAGTGTGCATCGACTGTTGCTTAGCTTCGATGATCGCGTTGATCAGCTAGCCGAGCTATAGGCGCTATAATGAGAAATAACCAAAATGAGAAGTACGATAGTCAATTAGCGAGTCACTTGCCCTAATGAGAATTAGCCCAAATGCGCCTAAACCTTTAGCCATAGCCACTGCTATTGTCTGAGCAAGTAATACCTACTCGTAATTAACAAATTTGGGGATAGTGTCTTAGAGATGTATTTGATGAATGGCAACCACTCGTTTTTCTTGAAAAAATTGGTAACCATAACGACTTTAATTTATGTAAGCCACCAGTGCGTCGACACTGTCTTAAATAAGAGATGCTTGAGATGCTTTACGAGCATAGATATCTAGACTAGATAACTATTTAAAAATGTAGTACATAGATGATTATATTTGACATTTTATTAAGTGCCTGATGATGCTCCTGAAAGCCCCTTGTCTAGAATAGCTTTCAGGGGTTTCCCCTACTTACCGGTTGATGATATCTATGTTTACAATTACGTCCTCCTACCACTACTTTTGTCAGCAGTTATTATCGAAACATTTTGTGTTTTGCTTTACAGTCACAACTCCGCAGCTTCAAGCAGAATCTTTCTGAATAGCAAGAATAAAGAGAATTACGAAGATAACTCTTAAATGGGAACAAATTCAAAGCGACAAGCGTTCGCGGAAAGTTTTAACCATCCAGACGCTATGACAGACCAATCCTGGCATTCGTTAGATCAAGCAAAAGATCAACTAACTCTACGTGTATTTCTGCTACTCAATGCTATATCAGCAGTTATTTCTTGGCCATGGTCAATCACCGTGTATACTGTGACAAACACAACCCTACTCCTGGTCTTCGTCACGAGTCTGGCGCTGATAACCTGGCAATACTTCATTGAAAAGCTACCAATCAACACAAATGTAGCTGCTCTCCTTTTAGGCACATTATGGGCAGCTCATATTTTTGTAAAAGATAGTTTCACGCATGATGACGAAGTTTCAAAACAAGCAACTAGTTTAATAGAAGTGCTTTTTGTAGGAACAATTTCCTTCAGCACAAAAATTGATGGCTTCTTGCTACACTCTACACCAGCAATCATTACTGTTCTCTGGCTTTCCAGCATAGAGCACAGACTTCGGATGCTCTATTTTATCGCACTTCCATCAATAGGCATCACGTTTCAACATATAATCCAAAGGCGAAACGATCTTATCACCAATCGTCTAATGAGTAAACTCGTGGAGGAAAAAGAGACGCTGAGTAGCCTCAGTATGATAGATCCCTTAACTGGCCTTTACAACCGGAGAGGATTCGACATCTGTCGCCAGAAAATCGAGTCTCGAGGCATTGGAAACCACTACATGTTACTCATCGATATTGACAATTTCAAGCTTTTTAATGACCATTACGGGCATGTTAAGGGCGATAAAGCATTGATGGATGTTGCAGCTGCCATTCGTGATGCCGTGAGGTCGAGGGACGTTGTCTCCAGACATGGGGGTGAGGAATTCTTGGTGATGCTAACTGATATAGACTGTGAACGAGCGATGCAAGCCTCTGAGAGAATACGTCAAAGAGTTTGTGATCTGAAAATTGACCACAGGTTTAATAATGGAGTAGCACCTAATGTAACTGTAAGCATCGGGATCACCCAGTTCAGTAGTGGTAAAATTGAAGAGGCGCTAAGTGGAGCGGATAAAGCGCTTTACCAGGCTAAACATCGTGGCCGCAATATGAGCATTATGGCAAATGATATAGTGAATAATTGTTTCAAATTATGTATACATACGAAATAGGAAATTCAGTTCTTAATAAAAAGTAATAGTCACTTATTTTAGACAAGCTGCGCCCCGCGGTTTCTTCCGCGTCATTCCGAGGCTAAAAGTAGCCTATGCGTTTATCTAGAGTAAATTATGTCCGTGCCAAATTTCATCGAAATCAGCCGTTTGAGTGCGAAAAAGTAACAAACACATTCACACACATACACACACACACACTAAATTTACGTATTTATAATATTAGTTCTTTCATTAAAAAATCGTTTATGTTATTTTATTAGGACTGATACTTATTAAATTGTGTACATAACGAGCTAAATTTATTTTTTAATAAGAGCCATAACAAACTTTTGAATCAGGTGCTATGGTAGGTGGTTATATTATTTTTTTTATAATACATTAAATTTCTTCAGTAAAAGCTTTCAAACTTGTGCGTGCCCTCTCGCTTATGTAACTGAATAATGACTGAGAGAGGGAAATAACTTACTCTTCTTAGTAATTGTACATTGCCACAGATACTTGTAGCTATTACCATCGGCTGTGGCGACAGTTGTCAGTGTCTTAAATATTAGACTTGATGGAGATGTTTTTTGTTAAAAATAAGATGCTCTACTACTCTAAACAACTGCCTGAAACTTGAGTTTCTGGTAGTTGTGTAGCGTTAACGCTAGCGCATGTCCGTCAGGATTCCCAAGTTTTCCACTTATAGAGAAATATTAATGACCTAGTTATTACCTAGTTTACATGTAAATTGATACTGTATAAGTATGTTATTTGTTTGTAATAAAGTCTAGTTTTTATTCTATCTCTCAATAGCGTTTTTTCTGTTTCTTTTGCACTAGTTGGATCCTTGAAAAATCTTTATTATACAGTTATTTTTTCAATAATTATAAATTGATTACCCACGGTTAAAGTTAAGGCGAAGATCATGATTTTAGTGACTTCAATCGATATTTTTTCGCATTCGTTTCTAATTTTCAAAACCTTATATTCGTGTTATTGTTAGTGATAAAAACTATAATAAAAATTGACGTATAATGACTTAATAAATTAGTCGTTCGAAGTTGCTTTTGAAATAAACTTCTCATTTAATGTCATCACGGTTTTTGATATCATTGTCAAGTGTCATAATTATCTGGCTGTCAGTTAGTCAATCAATTTTGCAAATTTGTCAAAACCCAAACCCACATTTCTAGCAATACCAACGCAATTCAATATTTTCTCGAAAAATAATCTATCTGTTGAGATATTATCGCTTATAATTTAATCATCAGTCAGCCTCCGTCTTGGTAAGATGTGAACGTGAACTATTAATATACGATTAATTTCATAATGACCTTACAGCTAACACCATGTTTGCTATTCTTGACGTCTTTTGTCCAGTAAATAATTATAATTTGTTTTATTCATTGCAGTATTTGATGGATCCTTGGGGAAGCGAAGTAAAAAAAATCGAAGTCGTTCCTGAATTTGAAGATAATTTCAAGCCCAGCGTCCAAGCCGAGAAGCTAGCTGACTCCGCGGAATACCTTGCAGTTTTGGGTATGTTTTTCGACTTACTTACTTATCTATAACTTGTATCGAAGGTTGCCCTACTTCTCAATCGATATGAAGGTAGTGTCAGTTGCATTTTATTCTGTAATTTGAGCTGTGGTGTTGCATAGATGTGGTTTGTTGCATATCAAATGAAATATTTTGTACATTAAATTGTTGTTATAAGAAAGGAATTGTGCATTATATCAACAATAGAATTTGCAAACTGGTTTTTGCTAATAGTTCAACAAAAACTTACATTAAATATTTCCAATATTTTAAAGTGATAGGTAGATTAATTACGCAAATTATTCTGGTTTTTTGCTATTGTATTGTGCATAATATGTTCAGTTGAACCAAACTTTTGTTTACTATTCGCTGATCTTAGACATATTTTAGTAAATTTTTATCACAAATCCTCAGTAAGTTATATCAATAATAAAAAAATCTACATAATGTATACTTATCAACATTCAATATTTTTACTAAAACTGGTCTAGAAACTTATCTCAGAAGTTCATCAGTCATCATGACACTAATACAAAATATGATTTATCATTACAGAAAGAAAACTCAAAGCAGTCCAGTCGAAGAACAAAGTTTTAGAAAACCTATCAGCCTACCGTGAAGATTGCATCAATCGTTTGATGCGTGACGGCTGTGATTTGGATCCTGTCATCGGAGACACTGAAGCTGATCGTCTCATTGAAGAAGAGTCACAATAATCAGTGTAAGTATCAAAAGAACAAAAGTGTATTAAAATAAAATGGCGTCCGCATCATCCAGCATTGATTTGTCCGGATCTACTTACTGCATCCTATCTGGAGCTTCTCAAGGAATCGGTAGAGCTATAGCCGTGGAAGTCTCCAAACTCCTCGGCCCTAATTCTCTCATGCTGCTTCTGGCTCGCAACATAGATGAACTGTCCAAAACAGCCAGTCTCTGTGAGTCAAAGAATGTTAAAGTAGTTTTTGAATCCATCGATCTATCCAAAGCTTCGGCTGGTGACATGATTGATGTAATCAAAAACTCTCTCAAAGGCTGTAAAGTGGCTGAGTTTTCTACAGGTGTTATTTTCCACAATGTGGGTTCTCTTGGCAACTTGGCTGTTGATACAGCTAGAATGGAAGATGTACAAGAACTGAGAGATTACTACGATTTGAACGTTTTCAATGTAATTTCCTTGAACACTCAGTTCTTAAAGGTGTTTGAAGAGGTTGAGGACAGGTTGGTGATTGTGAACATAACCTCTCTTTGCGCAATAAAACCCATGAGTGGAATGGCATTCTACTGCAGCGGTAAGGCAGCCAGAGAGATGTACTTCCGTGTTTTGGCTGAGGAGAAAAAACAGATTAAGGTCCTAAACTACTCCCCTGGGCCAGTCGAGACAGCTATGATTGACTATGTTCTTGCGGAAGCCGTCAATGAGAATTTGAGGGAAGTGTTCACTTCATTCAGAAATCAGAACACTCTTCTCAAGCCGGAAGTTACGGCTAAGAAATGTATGAAAGTGTTGCAGGAAAGCAAGTTTGCTCCCGGAGAGCATGTGGATTATTTTGATAATAATGAATAAAAGTCTCCTTGTTATAATTCTGAGCAGTAGCACACCAAAATGTTTATGGAGACGAACACTTTGATATAAGAAGTGTTGTGATAAAGAAAACCTAGAATTTAATCTCATGAAAGAAAGTAAAAATACAATATTGTTCTGTCATAACAAATCTCAATAGTTTTATACTTAAATTGATTTTACTTGAATCTTGATATGACAATTTTAGTTTATTTTTATGTAAACGAAGGTGTGCTACTGGTTTAGTTTTGTCAAGGTGTCTAATGTTATTGAATCTCAAAACATTCCAAAACTTTTTTGTACTTTTCCTACTATTACATTACAATGTCTAAATTACTTTAAATAAAAGGCAATGTAGCTTAGAAACTATACGGAGTTATTGTTAGGTAAAATATACATAATACATGTTATTATTCAAAAGTTCCTTCTCTTGTATTTATAGAAAAGTGCATGTTACTCAAGATAAATACTCAATAGCTAGCAGATTGTTGAAACATTAAAATTTTTTATGTTATTTATGTTTCGTTAAAGTTTCTAAAAGCAAAATATTCTATTTAGTTAAATTGTTACTGAGATCAACGAAAGATAGGTTACATTATATATTTTTTGCAGGACATACCTATTCAAGTTTTTTTGCCATACTTGAAAAACATAAGTAGTTTTGCTGGTTATCAAATGTCAATGTTGTAATAGTGTGGATAGAATTCATAACAATGATAATACATCTATCTATTTAGGCTTATAGATTAACCCACTATAGGACAGGGGACTATCTAAAAAAAAATATGTACTCCTTTCTACATATCAAAATTTTAAAAATGTATAAACTAGATAATATATTACTTGAACTTCAGTAAACAATACACTAATTACAATGGCAAGCATTATTGGTACTTATCAGTAATCATATTATAGGCTGTGCATTTTATGATGATATGCCCCACATTTACTGGGTCACATTAATAAATAAAATACTTGCTTTTATTTGTACTTCGGCGGGTCTGTATACAAGTTATATTAGTGATGTTGTTACTCAGTTTATCATTATTTAAATTGTACTTAAAGTTATTGTCCTCATAATTATGTTTATATTAACATGATTAATACTTCTCTATGAAATAACTAGAACCTTCAAGACAGTTAAAAAAACTATTCAAATAACTTAGTTTATTTTTGTAGTAACTTATTTTATCTTGTGAACTGTAATCTTACGCCTATAGTTTATACTATTTTCTGTAGACATTAAAGCTTACATAAACCTTAGTGGGAGTTTGTCATCATATGTTAAACTATCTGATCTGTACTTTTAGAATCTGAACATTGTATACTCTACTATAACTATGAATGCAATTCATATTCCAATAAATGCTTTAAATTGAATGTGTTTTTGTTTTCCCTCAACCTTATCATATAACTTGGTAAAAATATGAGTTACATTCATAATTGGTATCTGCGTAACCCATTTATCAGTCACAGTGTAATATTCTTACAGTAAGTTACTTTACATTATTCAATAGTAGCAGATCGTCCCGGCTTCCCACGGGCTATAAAATAATCTAAGATGTAAAAAGAAAAAAATATAGCCTATGTTACTCAGGGATAATGTAGCTTCCCAACGGTTAAAGAATTCATAAATTGGTCCAGCAGTTTCGGAGCATATTCGCCTCAAACAAACTATAGGTATAGACTAACCGAGCCCGCCATTTTAATCGCGTTAATCTGGAATAAAAAAAGCCTATGAGTTAGTTCAGTATCTAAGCTATCTGTATACTAAGATTAATTCTAGTTGGTTCAGCCCATAGAGCGAGAAAGAATAAAAACATGGACATCCATTCTCAACTTTCGTATATATAATATTAGGGTAATACATAGTAGGATAACAGTAGGAAATTAATTAAATGATTAAAGAAAGTGATAATTTTCATCTTTCTTGTGTAAAAGGCTAAACAAGTATTATTTAACTAATGAATATTAACAAGTATTATTTAACTAATGAATATTTATTATGATCACGTATTCATTTATTTATCCTACTATTAAGATTTTTACAATATGATCATACAAAAATAAATACTAATAAATCTAAGTTTTTTAAGCATATCACAAAATTATCACATAGAAAAATAATAGTATAAGTATATATTATTTATTATGTGTTACAATTAAATAAAAGATTTTATCTTATAGCGAACCTACTTAAAATACTCAGTTATTGACTTACTGTAGTTAATTACACTGTGATTAGTTACATCATCATCGATCTACCGCAAAGTTTGATAAATAATTGAACTGGTAACAAAGTATTTTCTAATTAGTAGACGAATCTCTTGTTATCTCTTGCTGATAAAGAGGTTACCGCAGGTCTATGATTGTAACTATGTAATCCAAATAAGTTTTAAGATATAGTACGTACTCGAGTTACGTGAATGATTAGTAAAGTGTATATAATTATACTCTACAAGATGTCCAATAAGTAAATGCAGTATTACATTAGCTACTAGCAGATCGTCCCGGCTTCGCACGGGTTATAAAATAATCTAAGTTGCGAAGAGAAACTAAATATAGCCTATGTTACTCAGGGATAATGTAGCTTCTCAACGGTGAAAGAATTTTTCAAATCGTTCCAGTAGTTTTTGCGTCATACAAAAAATCTAAGTTTGTCACTTCATAATATTGGTATAGATAATTTGTATATACACCCTAGTGTCCAAGAAGTAAGTACAGTATAATATTAGCTACGATATTTTTAAGCAGTCCGGTCTGTACACCTAAACAAAGTAGCGCCTGTAGCTCGGCTAGCTTAGGTGATCTGACGCAATCATCGAAGCTAAGCAACGCTCGATGCGGACGGTGTTTAGATGGGTAACCATGCACAAGACTGTCGTTTTAAAAGTGGCATTTTCATCTTGGCGCTAACGTGGGTCGGATGACACGTTAAATTGTAGGTCTCAGTCAAAAGCAGTCGTTAAGCCAACTCAGGCATTCGGGCGGCTTAAAAAATCTCTACAGCTTTAAAAATCTCTATCAGAGCTTGGCCACTTAGCTCAAACGAAGAAGAAGAACCTAAACACATTCTCGAACTGTGTTCTGAAACAAGTACAAAGCCAGTGCATCGAAACAGTTCCGGTTCGTATACCAAAATAATTATCGTACAGTAATTTCGGTACACTGGAATAGGTTAGGTGTACAATCCGTAATGTTTTTTTTTTATTATGCCCATAAGTAAGTATCTTAAAAGAGAGACAAGAATGCAACTGCTATTAATATGAAATGTCAGATAGTGTATAATCCGGAATTTTTTTTTTCTGCCCATTAGTATCTTCAAAGAGAGAAGAATGCAACCGCTAGTTATATGGAATGTAAGATAGTGAATAGGTTAGGTGTACAATCCGGCATGTTTTTTTTTATTATGCCCATAAGAACTTATCTTAAAAGAGAGACAAGAATGCAACCGCTAGTTATATGGAATGTAAGATAGTGAATAGGTTATGTGTACCATCCGGAATTATTTTTTATTCTGCCCATAAGTATCTTCAAAGAGAGAAGAATGCAACCGCTAGTTATATGAAATGTTAGATATAGTAGTAAATTATAATAGTAATTAAATATTCTACTACTTGAAGATATTATTATTCGTATGTGTGTCAGTAAAGTAACTTATATTTTGTGCTCGAGTGTCTTACTGAAGGTTATCGGATTGTTTTGTATCTATGTACAGTACTATAGGTATTTATAACTATTCGCTCTCCAATCTCTATCAGGTTGACCTTAAGACCTGCTACTTTGCGAGTATGTGGATACTAACTTGTGTTAGTATCCACACCTAGCGTGGAAACCGAAGACGTTAGTTCTTACTGTTTAGGAACTAGATATAACATATGACATTAAAACTATACTGACATACAATATATAATTTATTTCATAATGACATTTGGTGTTCATCTTTAGCGGGGACAACCAAAAAGGGCAATGATTGAATATACCAATAGTTATTTTTTCAATAACTATATAAAAAAAAATATCTGTGTTTATAAATAAACTGTCACCAGCCTCGCGACGGTTAGGAAAAAAAACTAGTTAGTTTCATTATTTTTATTAATAAGCTTTATTATACATTTTGAAACGCTAGTGTAGGTTCTTATTCTTTTTTTATTGACTAGAGGGAAATCTTCAACAATATACCTGGCTGCGCTCCATCGTAGCCAGGTTATATGGTATTTGCTCAGAATACAGAAAGAACCAGAAGCCGCGTTCATCTGTATTTGCGAGCTACACGCTGTGTCCAAAAATCAAAACAATGCCCCCCGCCAGCCTCACTTCCCACCCGCGTAATGTTCTAGCTCAGGCATTATGTGCCCGTTTTTAGGGTAAAATTTGGGAGTCCAGGAGGTGAGATAATAATAGAATAAAAATTGTCCTAATCTTTATTATAATTATCTACCTACCTCATTGTCTCAAGAAATTGATAGATTTATTGAATAAAAGACGCTTTAGAAAAAAATACATTTAATTTCCTTTTTGCTTAGTAAGCTTTTTATAATATTGTCTCTTAGAATTTGAACTTAGTAACAAAAATTTTAATTTAGATAAATGATGAAATTTTATGTCTAGGTATTTTTCATAGATACTTACATAATATTTAATAGGACTATTTGGTTATGTACACGCGGGCTGCCCTGATGTTTTATACTTTCTTGTTTCAAGTCGGTTAATTTTTATTAAATTAATTATTAATATTCTACAATGAATAAAAGCCCTCAAGAGGTAATAAAAAGAAGGGTAAATCAAGACTCTTATACTGGCAACACTAACAAGATGGATGCCTCATTATCTATGACTATTGAAAACTGAGAAATTTATTCATTAATTGATACCTAAATACGATACTTACACGTGAAATGTGATCCCATCCTGTTTCTTTTTTAGACCCGCTGCATTTTTACAGGTAGGAACGACATAAGACGGCATAATTTAATTAAATTGGTACAGCGTCGTACGTTCCGCCAGTCACAGAGTGACTGATCGGTCGCGCGTCAAACTACTCCATTTAAGAGTAGTTTTAGGCGCGCCCACGTTTCTGGTTCTTTCTGTATTCTGAGGGTATTTGTACCCACTAAAACCCCCCGGTGACATGCCTCTGCGCTTTACGGAGGACTCCGGGATCTTCCGGGATACGCCCCGGAGACCTCCTTACTTTTAGCTATTTAGTTTAGTAGTGTACGAATGTTTTAAAATGTTATTCCAATTATGTTCTCACGTAAGTGGTCTTTGTAAACTTTGTGGGATATAAATGTCTTTAAACCTTGTATTTGCATCCCCAGCGTCATGGAAGGCGAACGCAAGAGCCTCTTCATATTCCTGATGGGGCTGGCGTGGAAGTTCAGGTTAAGCATGCCGCTGCTGCTGTCAGGCACCGTGGCGATGCTCGGCCGCGCCTGGATGTTCCAGATACGCGTGCAGACTGTGGAAGGGATACACGAGAACCAAGTAAATAGCCTTTTTTCTTATTTTTTGACGTGACAACGTCTTAAATTAGGTTGCGGCTGGGAGTCACTTATCAAAAAGTGTAACGCCCGGTAACGTTACGATGAGTCACCGAACGAGAGAGAGGCCCGCCGAATGCCTTGCGTCTCTCTCCCACTCAACTATGATCGGTCTGCCGCGCGCGCAGCACGCGGCAGACCTTGTCGCGACCAACGCGACGTTGTCACGTAAAATCTTCGCCTGTAAAACCGACTTTACAGGCAACCATTTTTTTTTTGTTGTTTATTCTGTAGTAAACTCTCTGATTTTGGTTTTCGGAATCAGCTAAACGCAGTCTTCTTCTTCGTATGAACCAAATGGCCAGCTGGAACCAGTTCTTGTAGCGTGAGTATGTATATCATTTACATTTACAGTTATTTGTAACGCAGTTGTATATAATTTTAACTTTGTTTAAGCCCCGCAAAAAAGATGAGCTCCTGGTAGTTTGACGTGTTTATGTGCATCTTTCTAAGAGAGTGTTTTAGCTATATTTGACGGAAAAGATCCAACCAATCCAATGGCTGCCGCTTCAAAATATTGGATGAAATATTTCTTCACACCTGCCTCAAAATCGGTATCAAATAAATGGCTTGATTAATAGAGTACAAACATTATGATACAATTCATATACAAGATGGTCGCCACCAAAAAATATAGAGTGGTGGGTTTTCTTAATTTTTGATGTATACTTGTTTAATAATATTTACATTTTATACTTGTGCCCATGAACATCATTGAGTATTAAAATGTACTGATGTAAAATTTCAGGTCAATTAGAAACATACTGAAATAACAAACGGACACTAAGATATTTACAAACCATACATGAATATTAACAGCTACATACATTTTGCACTACTTCAACTCATTTTCAAGCTGTTGAATCTCTCTGTCATAAGCACGTTTCACGGCTTCAAATACATCGTCTCCTGTCATATTTGTCATATCTCTGTCGTGGAACTTTATTGCCAATAGTTCGATGATTTTAAACGACTTATTGAAAACATCTGCATCCAAACCTTGCTGTCTTAGTTCATATTCCAAATCAGCTTTGTATGAAACTAAGTTTAAGTCTCTAAGAACATCTTCAAGTTGTATGTGTTTTTCTTCTTCTAAAGCAGCTATTTCTCTCACGTAAGCATCGTTTATGGCGTCCATTATGTGTTCAGCTGTTATAGAGTCTGGATCCAGGGGGTAGTATTTGAGGGTGGCAAGTTTTATTATACGCTCACCTAGGATTGCGTTTTGTTCGGGTGTTAACTCACTGATTGCTGCTGTTGCTATGGGGGTGCATTTTGTTGTAACCGCGAAGGTGGTGAGAATAAAAATTGTTGGGAGGTTGTGTATTAACATGATGGTTGTTTGACTTCTGATTATTATTTGAATCTTCTTCTTCTTGGTATAAGAATGAGCTAAGTGTCCAAGCTCTGGTGTCAATAATTATTATAATTGCGTGAGTTATATTTTACACTTGACAGATATTGTGGGAAGTTTGATACTGGCGAAAATAAAGAATGCCGTTGTTTATATACTACCTAATTACAAGTATTCAAGAAATAACTAATTATCAAGTTAATTAAAATTGTTGAAGTCTATATAAAAACGATTAAACATAACGGTGGTAGGTGGACATAATCACACTTTTACCCATAGGAATTTCATCAGTCATTCAATCTTTTTTTTACGAGGAGGAAATCTTCTAAAAGTTACCTAGCTGCAATGGGGTGCAGCCGGGTTATGTGGGATTCTTACCCACTAAAACCCCCTCGGTGGCCAGCCTCGATGCCTGATGGAGGGCTCCGGGTTCTCCAGTGGGAACACACGGAAGCTCTCCTGGCAGTCATCCAACCTAGGCATGACTCACCTTCGACTAGAGAAGTGATTCGTGAAGTTACACGATCTGTTGGTCAAATAATGAGTACTGGTAAAACGTAAAAAGCTAAGCGAGCATGTTGAATGTTCAGGTGATGAGTATTAACGTTGTGTTCTTCCTTTTAACGGACGACTTGCAGCTGGCCCTGGATGAGGTAGAGCTGCGTCGCCAGATGGGACTGGACGGGATTAACGAATATGTGAGTAGTGAGACAGAAAGAAAGAAAGAAATGAAAATTTATTAAGTTAAGTAGACAAAGATACAATAAATAAATAAATAAATATTAGGACACTTTCACACACGGCTGGTTAGCCCCATACTGAACCATTTCTAGCTCGTATTATGGTTGCTAACACAACTGATATACTACATATACATACATACATACGTAATATTATATATAAATACATATTTAACACCCAGACCCACAGCCAACAAATTTAGTTAAGCACAAAGATGTTGACCGGGCCGGGAATCGAACCCGGAACCTTCTGATTAGCAGACCGGCATGGTAACCTTTACGCCAACGAGGTCGTCAAACAATAGGTTCTTGTCATGTCTCTTGACCTTTATAAGTAAAAAATGATTAGTATGATATTACGAATACTTATATTTTATACTACTTAATCCGGGATAAAAATTAACCTATGTGTTTAACTTATCAAAATCGGTTCAGCCGTTGGAGTGTGAAGGAGTAACATAGATTTTGAAGTTAGTTGCAAATCCCACGGAAACCACAATTCTTTTCGGCATAAAAAGTAGCCTAAGTGTTAATCCAAGATCTAACCTATCTTCACACCAAATGTCATCAAAATATATTCAGCCCTTTTAGCGTGAAAGAAGTAACAAATATACACACAAACTTTCGCATAAATAATATTAGTAGGATGTGTTACTAGACAATAAAAGAAAAAAAAATATACATTTGATGTAAACTAGCATGAATAGGTGGATATAGTGTGACTAATAGGAATTACCATGATATGTACCTATTTGTATTAGATTATCCAAGCAACCTTCGGAAGTTGATTTGATTAACTGCAGTTCATACGCTCCTGCGAGTACTTTTATACAGTTCAATGAAAAAACAACTCAGCAGTATATTTAAACAATAGGTTTGCTTAAATAATATACTTATCGCTGCCAGATACGATAATTACTCGTAAACTTCACTAAATTGACGATATATTAAATATTGTATGCATGCCCATTTACCTTATTAAATAAGATTTTAATAGTATAATAAAAATAAAAGACAAAATTAAATATTTAGTGTACTTCCGCTGTGATCTGAAACCAAATTAAGATAAGCAAAGGAAAAATTAAAATATTAAAAAAAAATTGGTGTCGGTTCCTCCGACCGACCACCACACCTCCACTACAACTCACACCAGTAAAACTAATCCCTAATCTACCCTCCTAATATTTAATTTTGTCTTCTATTTACAATGGATTTCCGCAAAGTAACGCCTGAGTCAATAGGTTACTTGGATGATAAAAGTTACGCAACGCAATTGTAAACCTAAATAGTTAATTACCTGATAATTTATTTTGAATTTAATCCCATACGACACTTCGTACTAAGAAGATAAAGTATGGTGGAAGAATGATGACAATTATTTCTTTTCTTCGTATGAATGATAATAGCGAGAACTCCACAGACAAAAGAGCAGTTCTGAAATGCAAAGATATAAGTAACTAACAGACCGTCCCGGCTTCGCACGGGTTATATAAGGGCTTTTGTTACAATTTTTATTAAAGATCTCTGATATTTTTGGAAACAAAGTTAGCCTATGTTACTCGGGGATAATCAAGCTATTCAACGATGTAAAAAAATTCAAATCGGTCCAGTAGTTTCGGAGCCTCTTCGCGTCAAACAAACAAAAAAATCTATCATTTCCTCTTTATAATATTAGTATAGACATAAACTATCTGTGATAGCTCGCTGACCCCGAAATGGATCCTGGCCTCCGACTCTAAGAGACGCCACTCTTCTCTGTCCTGTGCAGTCTCCTGCCAATCTGCGGCATGAAGTACGCTCATGTCTTGCTGCACTTGGTCTTCCCAGCGATACTAGGGACGACCGACTGAACTTCGGCCAGTCTGTTCTGTTCAGTTCTGGTCGTCCCAAGTATGCTCGCCTCACAGCCCGATCCTCTCCCATCATATAATACGAAGCTCTACAATCCTATAACTGTAATCTATTCATCGAGGCGAGCTAATAAGGATTTTGATTTAGCTTTTATCCATGCCCATCAGTAGAATCCCTAAATATAACTTTTTGTAGTTCAATCGGTAAATATCAGTGTTATCGGTGAATTGCCAAAACGTATTCTTTGAAATTGCCTTTACCTTCAACACACACATACTTGCTGCGCGCTGGCACAGCAAGTTTCAGTCCTCACTTTTCTATCAATCGTCATCTCTTCAATCCCTTATCGTCTATATCTATTCTTTCTTTTTCTAGACCCTGTCTAATGACAGCTTTTGCTTTCTCTTTTACTTTGCGTTTGACTTTTACTTGTATCTTTTCAGCTAGCCTATTACGATGACGATGAAGAAGTGCACAACGATGAGAGCTCTAATTGGGAGAGCTCTTCCTCATCATCCTGGGAGACCCTGACCGAGGAAGAGGCGTTTGGATGACCAAATGTGGCCCACCGTTGGTATTACATACCACACCATATCCTACCGTTTTCACGTGTGCATGTAACGGTGATGGAACTCGATGTTGTTCTCGGACTTTACACGCTTTTGTTCGGTAACATTAATGAATTGCCACGGATTTTTGGTGTTTACCATTTTATTACTCACTTAGATATGTTTTTATTCCAGTAGGTACTTTATTTAACTTGCAGCATACAATTTACAAGTGAAGCCTTCATAATTGAAGGCAGTTTTTGCTGGGGTACTAATGTAATCCTTTAATTAGTAGTCCGGTCAACCTAGACCAAATAATAAGAGTGAAGGTACAATCAATACAACTAGATGAACTAGGTGTTTTCCATACACGGGAATGAATAATGGGGAATTTTCAAATCATTATTTATATAATGTTTTTAATCATTTCTACTGATTAGCTTGTTGGATTTTATGCACCTTCGAATGTCTAAATTGGCCGGACTATAGCATTATTTGGAGCTCTTGTTGGATCCTGCTTTACCTGTTTTTCATTTAAGTCTTAAGGTCAGGTGATGTTTTTTATGTGTATATTGTAATTATAATTACAGGGTTATTCGAAATGGTATACTAATCTTTATCTAGCAAACATTTATGCAGATACCTTTTTAGTATCAAAAACATTACTTTTGGCCACAATAAAATTCGTCTATATCCAGACGAATTTTATTGTGGCCAAGATTAATTACCGATATTGTGGTATTTTAACCTCCTTTTATTATTCTTATTTGTGCTGATAGTACACCTCGGTGTACTATTTTAGTGTACTTATAGGAATTATCACTCAAACTAAGTATAACTAATATTTGTATACTCTTTCCGCATAACTCTGTGTACGTAGCCAAATTGTTGTGCTTCTCTGAGGTAAGAGGGTGTAAAAATAGTATTAATGTACTTAATGTATTAAATTAAGGAGTAATTAATTGTAATGGGCTGTGTTAAATCAAATGTAAATACGTTTAATAAATGTGTGAAAATATAATATCTTTTTTTTATATGTAATGAAATAAAACACTCACTTGACAATCCAAATACAGTGTAAACTCCATGCAACGTCACTCGATTTAACGACACACTCTCTAAAGCGTCGAAATTGGCTTTAGTTGGTTCAGCTTGTATTCCATAGAATGATGCATTCTCTTCATTTAACGACCACTCTCTAACATAAAATGCACAGTCCCTTCAGTGTCGTTAGTGTAGAGTTTACACTGTACCTATATACATATATTTTTTTCCAAAAGAAAAATATTTACAACAGATTCTTAAACAAATAACTGTTTTACGCGAAGTTTTTAAGATAAAATGCATTGATTTGTTCTAGAAATATAAAAGTGAAGACAGTGTGAGGTCCTATTTTACACAGAGTTGGAAGAAATCCATTCCACAATGCCGCTATTCCTTCGTTCTTGATAACACTCATAAATACCCCACCTTGAGTCACGTTTGAGCCTTTTGGCGCGTTTTGGACCCTGCAATATATAAGGAAATATAAGTAACTGACGTTAAGCAACGATGAATGTGGACAGTCTTTGGATGGGTGACCATGGTCAAGGCAGCATTTTAAAAAGTGGCATTTTTATTAAACTTTATGACACAAATTGTAGATCCCGACTGTTAGTCTTAGTACAAACAGTCGTTAAGCCAAGTCAGAGACCATCGGGCTCGAAAATTCTTGACACCAGTGCTAAGTCAGCTCATACGACGTAAAGATGAAGTGAGTTCGATAAGGCAACCCGACTTCAGGCGACTTGAAAACTCGATCAGAGCTTGGCCACGAAGAAACGACGAAAGAAGAAAAATAATTGGCCAATTGCGAGTTGGGCACACCAATATTTTCTGGCAGCCCCTATTAAATAATAATTTAATAGTTTATTTTTAAAGTAAATACATGATAAAAAGAAAATAGTCTGTGAATGTTTAGAAGGTCTTCCAAATGTTATTCGTTATAAAGAGAGAGTAAAAAATGCTTAAAAAGTCGACTGTTTGTACTAAGACTAATAGCCGGAAACTACAATTTAACGTGTCATCCGACCCACGGTAGCGCCCAGTTGAAAATGCCACTTGAAAAACTACAGTGTTGTGTATATCCATCCAAACACCGGCCGCGTCGACCGTTGCTTAGCTTCGATGATCGCGTCAGATCAATTTAGCTGGCCGAGCTACAGGTGCTATTGTCAATCGAAGTCGAACTTTGATCCTGAGATCTTTTTTTTAACTTTTTTCTCCCTGGTTTGTTTGCACTGCACACTACACAGCAAAAGGTACCTAGTTTTAACAATATCGACGGGCAGCGAGGCGGCGGTGGTCACGAAGCCAGCAACCATGGAGGAAGCGAAGTGAAGCGGCATCCCGTCTCCCAACGACGGGAGGAGCATCTCTCGAGCCTAGATATTAAGTAGGATGGTAAACTCGCGTCGGTAAAAAAAACATTTCAAAGTTCTAGGTAATAAATATTAGGACTCATTTCACACACGGCTGGTTAGCCCCACCCTGAACCATTTCTAGTTTGTATGTATTATCAGGGTGTCCACGGACCTGGAAGGTCAGGGAAAGTCAGGGAAGCCATTAAGGGTCAGGAAAAGTCAGGGAAATGTTTTGACGATTTAGAGTGGACACCCTGATTATGGTTGCTAACACAACTGATATACTACATATACATACTTTATATAGATACATATTTAGCAACCAGACAGCCAACAAATTCAGTTTAGCACAAAGATGTTGGCCGTGCGGGAATCGAACCCGGAACCTTTACGCCAACGAGGTCGTCAAATTAGTTCACCTGTGCGTAAGTCCCCAGTTGGGCCGCGTTCACCACCATGGCTCGAGTGATGGTTGCGACGGCGCCTGTCCATAGGGTCAGCACTCCTTCCTCTCGTACTATCCTAGTAGTTTTAATCGATGATTAGTAATATCCAGTAGATAAAAGAAAAAATAAATATTTGGTGATTCATTATTTACTTCCGCTGTGATCTGATCTGAACCCAAAGATAAGCAAATTAATAATCACAATATTTAAATTTAGGTGTGTTCCTCCGACCGACCACTACAACTCACACCAGTATGCCTAATCTACCTTCCTAATAGAACGAAGTTTCTCTCCCCTCGGCTAGAATCCTCACTCGCCGGACTAATGAAAAGAATAGGACTGCCAAACCGCCATCTTGCTCAATAATACGCGCTAACGTCATTACCAAAGTGTATGGCGTGCAAAAAAAATTGTAAACAAATTATATTGAGTTTACTTATATGTTTAATGTACGCTGTTTTGCTATTTCTCATACATTTTACGGCAAATAATAAATTAATGTTATAAATGAGTAGGATTTGAAAGTAAAGCATATTTATAATTTTTTTTTTGTTTTTCATTGTTGGCACTTTTTTTTGTACCAAATAAAAAGAGTTTATTATACAGCACTTAAGTCGAAACTATCCAAAACTATAAAAATGAAACCATTGGTGTTGATTTAGTCATAGGCTGTGTTTCAACACCAATATAACTTTTTAGGTGTTGATAATTATTTGCCTTGGGTACTTCTTACCTGTAAAATTAATTAGTAATAAAATTCAAGAATAGTTTTTTATAGATATAAATATCATAATTATACAATGATTAAATTTATATCTATGAACCATTATCGTGTGAAGTTGAAGCAAGCGCGATCCTATTCTTAGTTGGCACGCATAGTACATTATAGGACATTCATGCCAAAATAAATACTGTCTTTCTCTGCTCACTAACCTGGATAGAGCATTAAATATATGCTTATAGTTTCTTCTCTTCTCTCTGGGCAGTCTGCCGTCCGCCGTCATCCGTATGAGGGCGACCTCTGCCGGGGTGCCGAGGAAGGCTCCGATTCCCCCCGCTATAACACCCATGCCCATTTTAGCGGGGAACGACGGGGTCCCGTACTGGCTGTGGTGGAAAGATAAAAAATGGGAATGGCAACTGCAAAGCTAAGACAATCGTTTCTTAGCTGTTCCATCGTTTTAGTTGCCAGTTCAGTTGTTGAGGTTTTTTCGCATTTTACTCCTTACTGCTGCCTGCCGGCCGCTTGAAAACCCTCTACACTAAGCCTTGGCTTCTTAGCTCATATAAAGAAGAAGACTAAAACTTAAAAGAAGTACCACAAAATCTGACGCAATGACAGTGGAACAGGTATGCTAGCGACCCAAGACCGTGCTCCGTTACTTTAAGGAGCTTGGAAGGTTTGGGTGCAAAGGGTGAATTGCACAATACGCCTCCTGCGGGTTGTCAGTGCAAGTCTGATCGCCCTCGTCATAGAATAAGAATAAGAATAAGAAGAAGACTCTTAACATCTTGGCATTTGACCAGCAGGCCGCGTGACCACACGAGTTGGCGACAATCCGGCCTATAGTGGAGAAGGTATAGTCTGGGATAACTGGCTCTCATGGAGACTGCCGGAACACACTATTAGGTGCTTGATTTAAACAGATATATATATACAGATACCTACAGTGGTGTTGTTGCCTTTTTTTTGTTGACGAGGGGGAAATCTTCAACAAGATACCTGGCTACGATGGGGCGCAGCCAGGTTATGTGGGATTTGTACCCGCTGAAACCCCCCCGGTGACCTGCCCCTGTGCTTAACGGAGGTCTCCGAGTTCTTCCGGGAAACACTCCGGAGACGTGGTGTTGTTGCCTTAGACCCAAAATCATTATCATATGACATAATAGTACCTGGTTTTTTTTTTAATATGAAATTTTTTTAATTGATTCTTAGATCGATTTATCGCCCCGAAAACTCCCTATACACTCAATTTCATGTAAATCGTTGGAGCCGATTCCGAGATTCCAATTATTACAAATTATTTACAAGAATTGCTCATTTAAAGATATAAGATTTATTTGTGCACACTGTTCATGAAACTACTACCTATGATATTGTAACATATGCTCAAATTTATTTTAAAAAATGAACAATCCGATAAAATTGTTCAAGTATAAGATATGCAATGATCAAGCACATTGAGAACTTTCATTCGTACATTCGTAATCTGGGCACTTGAAAACGTAAAAAATTGCGCTGATATGCATAAAAATACAAGCTTTTTTGTAGAGCATTGTAATTTATCCTGACAAGAAATGTAATTGAAAAGTAGCTCACCTTTTGTAATAATCAAAGAGTACACTAAAACACCCCAGCCGTCCGGTGGTATAAGTGGCCTGCCTAAACAGCCCCGCTGAGAGGCCCGTGTAGAAACCAAACGGGCCCTCATTCTTCAGGATATCCTTAGCCACGACCACGGTAGACGTGTTCTTGGCTGCTGGCCCGAGGAGCTGCATCCGGGTTTTTATCAAATCTGCTGGTTGAACTATACAAGTTGCCAACATTCTGGTGAAAAGAGTTTTTGGAAGATGTAACCCCTATATATACTTACATACAAAGAAAAATGGTGAAGCATCGAGAAGCGTGTACTGTCTATCCCATCCACCACTAATTCAGGACGACGAGACCGCTCTGTCAAGAGCGTACCGACTTAAAAGAAGAACTATATAGGTACATAAGCAGTAGTAGCTCTCTATGCGTTCCCACTGATGAGACTCGTGGCCTCCCTAACGAGGAGCGAGATATAGGCCATAATTCACCACGCCGGCCAAGTGCGGGTGGCGGATGACACACATCATCGGATATTGTGGTCCTCAAACATGCCGGTTTCTTCATGATGTTTTCCTTCACCGTAAAGCGAGTGCAAATCCACACATAACTTGAAAAGTAAGTCATTGGTGTAGGGCTGGGATCGAAACAGGGTCCGTCTGATGGAAAAGCAGACGTTATTACAACCTAGCTATACTCGCTTTTTTTACACAGTTTATATACTAGTATTCAAGGGTAAGGCCTAAGCTATACCTGTAATTTTTTAATGTGAAAAAGGTTACTATACCCGCTAGAGCCCCCGAAAAGGAAATTCAAGAGCGGTGGGATAGTTTTCGGAGTACTTTTTTTGTCTCCCATGGTTTCAAGTCACATGTATGAAATTAGCTCAAATATTATTCATCAATACATAATGAATGTCCATCAATTGTCATTTTACAAACATAATTTGCTTTCTCTGTCTACGAATATAATCATTTAAAACGTGTTAATGTAATTCGATGAAAAAAATATTGTTTACATCATAGACAAATTGCTTTCTCTGTCTACGGTTTACATAAATCATAAAATGTCTTGTTGAAGTTGAAAAGACAAAACTGTTCGAATATGTAATAGTTACAAAACAAGGAGGTTCTAGTTTAAGAACCATAAATACTTTTTTCTTAGAAAGTTATTTTTTTTGAATTGTTATTTTAGTTTCTGCCCAAAACTAATTTGCTCTATCGGCTTTTGAAAGTTAGAACGTTTCGAGCAAGGTTAATTACGTAGACGTTTGCCATTCATCATCATATGAATATAAGTATCGATAGAAAGTATTTATGTATATATACGAGTATACATATTATGTAAGTATGTATATCAGTTGTGCTAGCAAACATTATACAAACTATAAATGGCAAAGTATGGGGCTAACCAGGCGTGTGTGAAATATGTCCTAATATTTATTTATTTATACGATGGACACATACGAAAATGTGTTTAACAGAGTCTTTTCTGTTCCTATCTACTCATAACTATAAAATTTACGATGATATGATATTTGAGAAAAGCAAGCAACCTGCCTAAATTTTGCTAATCAAATAAGACAGATACAAGCATTATAATAGTTTAATTACAATAAGTACTTATTAACAAAACAGATAAAAATGTGTAGGTAATCATGCATTCACCACTGCTGCCATTCTTCAGTGAAATCTTGATCCACAGGGAAATGTCTCCTGAAACGAAACAACTTTTAGTCATTCTTAGGGGCAAAAAAGTTAAATAATTTACCTTTACGATAATAATGTACCTTTTCTTCGGGTGGTATAGAAAACAAAACAGCAAATTTTTAAGAATACTTTAAAATCGTGCGTAAGTAATATGCTATACTAACTAACTCTACCTGAGTTAGGATTTTTTGCTGAACGTTAGAGTTTCAAAATACGTTACGCAAAATGCGCTCGATAGTTTTATTTTTTGACAAAATAGTGTAGTTCTTAAAGTAAAAAAAATATAAATATATTATTTTTACTATTTTTTGGGAATGATATTAGTTAGAATTTAGAGGTTATTATAATATAGCACTTTTAAGAGAAAATAATAATAATTTATTTGTTTAATTAGATCTGAATAAAAATAAAATAGTATTATGTAATTAATTGTAAGTAGTCTTAGCCATGCCCTAATAACGAATCACAGGGTGCACATTTTTTTGTTTATTTGTGTTGCTAATAAAGACATTTGAATATGAATTTGAATAGTTAAAAAAAAATCTAGTAATACCTACCTATACCGCGGATAAGCCGCGCGTTTCAAGTTGCATGGCGCAGCTGCGGCTTTAGTAAGTATATTAGTTAGTAAAATGAGGGATTTATGTCGTAACGAACAAAAAACCTTTAGTCAAATTAAGAACCGACTTCGTAAAGGAAGGATCCTTTTTCGAAGTCGGTCAAAAAATGCCCTACCTCCTGGCTGGCGGGGTGGCAGGCGAGGCAGGGGTGGAGCGGCGCGGGGAGGGGGCGGCGGGCGGCTGCCGGCGAGCCACCTCGCCCAGCAGGGACAGGCACGACCGGGACAGACGCTGGCTGAAGTTCTGTACTCAACAAATAGTATACAATATGTCAATGTCATAAATTAAGATGTCAATGTCAATAACATACAATTAAAACTAAACCTAATTAATTAACCCACCCCTGACCGTTTCCGATGCAAAGATGTCTATAACGCAAGGCAGCATCGCCGGGCTGTATTGCACATACACGCACGCACACACAAAATTTGGCATTTATTATTTTAGTAGGATAATCCCCCAAACAGTAGATTTGAAAAGTGGCGGGTTTGGGAGACATGAGATAGAAAAGGTACCAACAATTGGACTTAACAAGCCTCATTTAATATAAGTCTCCTACGGCAACTACAGACCAGACAGATCCGAAGCATCTAGTTCGAATCTTTCTCCCCAACTGGATCCAAAATCTAACGAGTATATTAGTGAACAGCACCGACTCTGAATCAGAAAAAGATCTAGAAAACGGATACACAAGATGTCACTCACCGGTAAGCAGGATCCTTTCATCTCGCGTAGGTCGATTTTGCGGAACAGCTCACACAGCAACAGCTCGTGAAGACTCGGAGTACGGGGGCCGAAGATCTGCTCGATAATCTCAACCACCTGCCTTGGAAATTGTACTACGTGAGCATGAACAGCAATATACGTTCTTAGAGCTGAGATTCGAAGCCTTCGTAAAAAGTATCTAAAAACCGTTGACTAAAAGTTCTTTGTATAGACTCTAGAAATACAAAAGGTGGCTTTGCAAGTTTTAGTCACCAGCAACCTTGAATTTACTTGGTTACTTGGTGATCGGACCGGTTTCTGCAGTCAGGCCCTTTTCAGAACTCCTATTCTGCGTACCGACCAGCTGGTGATGTTACTCCAACCTTGAGTTACTGGAAATCTAATATTTAAGAACGCACATGAGGGTAGGTAGACATAAGGTCGGGCAGCAGGGACAGGTCGATGGGACACGCGGCACACATCTCAAACAGCACGTGTCCCAGCGAGAGAGCTTCCACGTGTTCAAGCTGTGCCGCTAACGCCACGGGGCAGCGTGGCAGCGCGCCGATCAACGTGTTCTCTAGACCACATATTCTGAAAAAAAAAGCGATAACCTTTAAGATAAACAGGATTCATAAAATAAATAAATGAAAGCTATCAGCTCGTATCGCAACAAGACGGAACGAGTCCTGGCGGAACGAAAGTGCAAGCGGGATTGCGGAATAAAGGTTAGAGACACGGTTGACCTCAGCGTTCGGTTTGTTAGGCACCTTTCATCAATTCATAACGTATGCAATTTTTCCTATGACGTTTATGACGTTATTACTTTTTTGCAGAGTATACAGCAAGGCATTCAGCATGACTCTGCCCAAAGGTGGGGAAAATGCCTATCATGGAATATGGGTAATGACACATAACGGGTGTCTTGCGGCAAATTTATAAAAGACCGTATATATCAGCATGACAAACATAGTTTAAAAACGCAACGAGCTTTGGCCATCTAAAATTAGGGCTGTCATTGCATTGGAATGGGCCAGCGTGATGCATATCATCAGCGGACTAATTGATAGGGCTCGGACTAGGTTTTCACAAACTAGTGTGGGGAAATTTAGACACTCACCTGGCAACTCCATTCTGCACCATCACATTCCCCGAGTGCAGATGTCGGAAGGGCGGGAACCCCTTCTCCTTGAGGAACATGAGGCCCTCCAGCATCTGCCGGCCGAACCTGGCCACCTGCCACGCTGGCAACCCAGTCCCGCTCGTGCCGTACTTACGACTGTAGTCTTCGTTCCACGAGCTCTGAAATATGGATATACGGACTTACTGGTCACTAAAGCGCAATTTTCTTTGTGTGGTTTAGTATCTATGTCTCTATAAACTACTTTTGATTTCCAGCTTTTAGGTATCGATAAGAATAGAGTGATCGGTGTCTTCTAGGTCAAAGCTCTCTCGGCTTAATATTCGACTACTCTACCGCTTTCCCTCAGGCGAGGTGGAGATTAAACGCATACCAAGTAAACATTTATTGGATATTCGTGTAAAATAAAATTATTGATGAAAAAAACATCATTTGTTGCCAGTATAGCGAAGGCTGTGACGGTTGAATGATTAAAATGCCAGTTGTTGCCACTGGCGGCAGTAACAACAAATACAAAACATTTTGTCGAAATAATTTTGTCAAGTAATGCAGAGATGCCTCCCTCTTCGGGTCAATGAATAATTGACTGACCTTATAAATAAGATCCTTCAAGCTGCCCCTAATATTAAAAGGCAGGACGGTGAGTGCATGTCCGTTACACAGTTCGAGGTCCAGCACGGGGTAGATATACGGATGATGCAGCGCTCGGAACAGCTCCATGATGAGACCTCTGGATCTCTCGCCTTGCTCTATAGGACACTTGTTGGTTAACGGCATCTGGAAAAGAAAATATTAGTAGAATCCGTTTCCTTAAGGTTCTCCTAAAGTGCATAACAAATCAAACAACAAATGATGAATAAATAATGAAAGAGTTTTAAATTTTAAGTTCAATTGATACTGCATGTCTGGTTTACTTAACAATGTTAAACACAGCGTTTTCTTCGGTCAAGTAAAAGCTGTTCACAATAATATTAAACAAATTAAAAGTACATGTGATGTAACTTGCACACTTACTCGTACTATATAAATTAGTGCGAGCAAGAAGAGGTAACGAACTTTCAAATATTTTATTTATATCAAGATAGGTAATATATAAATAATTTAAATATCAATTAAAGTACATCGCTTTAAAATAATAGATTTTAAAATCTTGTTAAAAGTTTTTCGAAACGAACAATTTGTTTCTTGAAATGGGTAAAATTAATATTGTTTCTTACCAAAGTAAGCAGTCGATCCGTTTTGATGGAGTTGTCATGGATCGCGAACCAATGCTTGTTGGAACGAGATCCGATCGGACCCAACTGCGATATTAAATCGTATCTGCAAGATCCCACATGATACAGTATCTGACACAACACCTATTCTGGGCAGAATTTCAAAAAGAAGTACAACAAAAACTAATTCTGTGATGCACATTATAAAAATAATTTAGTAAATGTTACATTATATACCTTGTAGACTGCGAAAGATATTCTGTGCAGATTGCCAATGCCGCAGAGCTTTCCATAGTTCTCTCAATCCTACAAAAAAAATATATACGAAAACATATAATATAAGAAACCGAAATATATATTTTGAAAAAAAAATATAATGAAGGAGAAAAAATACTATATCATTAAAAATTAATGAATGTCAAATTCGTAAAGTATGTAACATACAAAACAAGTTGTAACGTATAAAACTGGCCCTTAAGTACTTACCTTGGTGATGCAGGCGGATCGGACGGACTGCTCTTGCCAGATCCGCTTCCAATCAGAGATTTGTTGAACAACAGTTTCGCCAGGGAGTCGATTTTCTGAGCTACTAACGGAGCTCTTTCGGAGTTTTCTTCTAGAAATAATTACTTTGTTATGCATTTTTAACATAGGCAGGAGTCGCATCGGATGATAAACTATTTATGCATGGGCCGGGCACTATAGAGCATTATAGACTAAGTGCTGCTAAAGTACGATATATGGATAAATTTAAGATTTAGTAAATGTACTTATATATGCTAACCTGCTAGTTACTTAAACTGAAAAACTAAGATCACAAGATTTAAATAAATATTTTGAATATATGGATAGAGTGAAAACATCTAAACAAAATACAGCAATACTAAAACGACGTTAAATCAAAATAGGTAATCTAAAGCAAACAGATATTACCAGAACAATAAATAAATATAATAATAACCAAGAAGAATAATAAATATAATGTACTTGAACTACTTGACGCTCCTTCGCCATCATCCGTCTTTCCTCCTTCTTCCGTAAGCAATAAATAAAGTTATACAAAATATAAACAAATAGAGTACGTAAAAACCATAGCCTATTTACAAGAAACTTAGCATTGAATTCAATTTCAGCACATGATAAAAAAAAATAAAGTACAGAAAGATTAAAATATGAGAAAATTTTAACTAAATCACACGGAAAGTGTGTACCTACGTGTAGCACATAGTATCAAGAGCTGCCATATAGTAGTAGTAGTAGCTGTATATAGTGTTTAAAAATGCCATCTAAAAATGAAATTGGGTATCTTACCTTCACTCTCTTCTCTATCTGTAGAAACTGATCTTATCCGAAATGCATGTCTCTTATTAGCAGCTGCGATAGATTCCGGGTTCAGTTCCGCAGCAGACTGCGCTCGCCTACAAGCACCGCGGCGTTTCTTCTTTCTATAACTGGTTCTTGGTCTTTCTTGGTAAAATCTGTCGTGCCCCGTCGTCTCCGGCTCTTTAGTCTCCTTACCATCTTTCTCGGCATTCTGCATGTGCTTATACAAATTAAACATCTTCTCAGTTTTCTTTAGGAGATACGATTTAAATTTTTCAAATTTGTTTCTCATTGATCTAAATCATACATTTGATCAAGCACTTCACACGTCAACTTCACGAGAGAGGAACTACTACACGGATGATATTGTTGCGTCAGCGTATTAAGATTTTTTTTTTCTACGAATCAAATTGAATTGTGATAATGCTCATGGCAAATGCTAAATAAGTGCGAGAACGACCGCAATTTTCCTGTGACTCGCTGAAAAGTATGTCAATAGTGGCTAATTGAAGACCTACAAGGGGCGTATTAGCGCTACAATACTTCTACGTCGATGCCTATATACACATGACCGGGCCTGATGTAAAGGCTGTATGTACTTCAGGGTTAGGTGGGTGATATTATGTTAATACTCATTCTGAGACTTCATCATATCATAATGGTATTTTCTACACGTGGGTTTCTAAAGTAGCGTTTTTAGTTGCACATATCGAAAGAAACTTTTTTACACCTGTTGGTTTTTTTTTGGTTTCTTTTTACTGGTTCTACAAGATTGTGAGAATTACCAAATTTTTTACAATTAATTAATTTTGGATCAAAGACGGTTCCAAATTGGCCTCCGTTCGACCGTTATTGTGCATTATAACGCGACCGACATAAAAACAACCCTGTATAGGTATGGTTTAATCCAATACAAAACTGCACATACATTAGAATATTTATAATGCTAATTAGATACAAATATTTACAACATCGTAACATGATTTATTTTAAAACAAGTTTCGATTCAAACTCTCTACTTATACTTTGTAAACTGTTATCGTAAGGCATATTATATATTTACACGAAACAAAAACCAACGTTTTTTAAGTAAGTGTGACCGTTTGTCTCTACTTATAGTAACAACTTACTTAATTAATCAATCCAAATAAATGAAACATAACGTTGACTTCCTTTAAAACATATAGCGATAAGGTTGTATGGAGTGAAAGCCTTAAGAAGTAAGGGAAGAATCCAGGCCAGAAAGACATGACTCCGTTCATACGTAACCTCTCTAATAGTACTTCCTTCTGAGTCATTTTATCCGTTCTTATTTGATAACTGAAAAACGAAGATTTATTTTTGGGGTTATAATAGTGGTACCTCTTTTACTATTCTTCTGCCAAGGAGTAATGTACAAACACTACTGTGTTCTGGTTTGGTGGCATGGTACGAAATTTCAGAGTCTTGGTGGCCAGCCTTTTTTTTTTGTATAAATTATATTTCGGTGAGTGTGCGACTGAATTGTATAATTTAATTTCCTCCGCCCAGTCCACCATCAGATGAGTAGGGTTTGCAGGGAAACACCAAGGCGGCATATACCGTGGAGGTAGCACAGGCGCGTACTTAGCGGTTTGCCTCCACTTTCATTGTGCGAACCGCGAATGTGTAGGATTCTTTGCCAAGCTCCCTGTTCCCCGAAAACTATAATCTGGCGGTTTTCAAAGCAAAAGTGAACCGGTTTTTACTGGGTAAACGGATTAGGTCACCTTAGATCATAACTTCGCTTACCATCAGATGAAATGTGATCAAGCGCTAGCCAGTTTATTGTAAAAAAATCGTCATCGTCAACCACAGCCGGTTTTACGTTAGAACTAAGTCTATCTCCTTTTTAACCGACTCACTTAGCAGCGCTTTAGCAGATACTCACTTAGTTTTAAGCGTATCGACAGGTAGCGTGATGACAGCTGTCAAGAATCCTGACACGAAGGAGGCGGAGGTGTGGACAAACAGGTCTTCTTCATCTTTCGCCGTCTCGCTCATATATTCACGCGTCTGTCATTAAACGGTTAAAGTTTACAACGGTATGGGACTAAAAATGGGACGGTATGGGGTAAAAATCCTAGTATGTATAATAAATAATAATCCTGCAAAAATGATAGTTACGATTTTTCAATTTTATTATCTTTAATTCAGTCTCAAGAATAGTTAGAGTTCCAAAGCGCGATTACGTAAAATTCACTCATAGTATATTATATTATAGTATATTATTTCCTAAAAATTAAATGCTGCGCTTCTAAAAGTAACAAAGTGCTTATAACCAATCCTACTTGTTTTTGTATGTAACGATAATATCTAGAATCGTTAGAGTTAATCGTTGGAGAAGTATGAATATGATTGTACGAAGTAGCGGAAGTAGAGGTCGACCGAGGAAGACGTGGATGGATTGTGTAAATGAGGATATGAAAGAAAAGGGAGTGAATATGGAGATGACAGCTGACGTAATCGTGTGGAAGAGGAAAACTTGCTGTGCCGACCCCACCTAGTGGGAAATGGTCAAAGAAGAAGAAGAATAAAAGCGTCTCACCTGAGCATATGCCCCCAGTTGTATGACGCTCATAGAAACAGCCCTAGTGAGGGTAAGCGTACCGCCTCGCCACAACGCGAAGAAGCCTTCCATTTGGGTTATTCTGACAAAGTAAACAACACAAAACCTGGTTAACCTAAATGAAGCGATGGCAAGTTAGTCCGGCGAGCAGCCACCTCACGTCTCGAAGGTTGTGGGTTCAATCCTCGCCAATGATCTCGAGCTTTCGGTTTAAGGAAAACATCTTGAGGAAACCATAGGTGATAGGGAATTTTCTAGTGCTCAGCTGGCTAGCAACCGTCAAGTTGAAAATCTGTCGCTAAGCACCTAACGGAGTCTTTTTGAGAGCCAGTTATTTCAGACTAGGCACGCTCTTGCTTAGGTCAGAGCTTCGCTGATTCGTGTGATAACGCATCCCGCTGGTCAAATACTATGGTGTAGCGTAAAAAAAGTCATGACATATGTAGGTACTATAAGTGGCTAAAATAGTCCTTCCTACTAACATTATAAAAGCGAAAATTTGTATGTTTGTTACTTCTTCACGCTCATTCGGCTGGACTAAATTTGAAGAAATTTCGTAAGATATCTTTGACATTGGATTAACACATTGGCTACTTTTTGTCCCACGCATTAAATCGGATAACACTGCGAGTACAGCAATTAAGGTATTAAACTCAAAATTATTTATTTACATTAACCAGCGGATGGTAATGATGATATCTCACTTGTACAAGGCATGGAAGACCCCGCGGTACATCTTGCGGCACTCGAGCACGCTGCAGGGGTCCCTGCGGCAGTCCGACATCATCCTGACGAGGGCCACTTCAGAAGGGTTCCCGGCGAGGCCTCCCACTACACCGGAGTACACGCCGATGTTCATCTTCTCGGTCAAACTGGGTAGGACTCCGTATGTTCTGGAGATTCATTTGGATAAAATGTTTTGAAAATATATAATAAGCATAAGCAGCCCACTATACGTTCCCACTACTGGGGCTCGGGGCCTCCTTTCACTAGGAGAGAGATATAGGCCATAATCCACCACGCTGGCCAAGTGCGGGTTGAGGATGACACACGTTTTCGGATATTGTGGTCTGAGGACCATGCCGGTTTCCTCGCAATGTTTTCCTTTCCTTTATTAGCGCTTGTAGCTCGGCAAACTAACCTCAATTAGCCGATCTAACCCGATCACCGAGGTTAATCAACAATCAAATGAAAAGAAGAATAAATACACTATATTACATTTTAAATCTAAGATGGCCGCCACCATTAAAGTTTTCGTGGGTTTTCTAATTGTAATATCGACTATGGTTATAATAACGCACTTACTGTATATATCTGTTATGAAAGCCGTAGTAGACGGCGAGTCTGGAGGTCGTGAACGTGACCTGACGGAGGTACGCTGCCGATAGACCGTTGAAAAGCGCCGGCACTCCTGCAAAACACATTGTACGTATTACCTTTTTTGGGTATTACCTTGATCCTAGGGGGAGGCGGCGGGGTATGTCGGACTCGGTAGCGGTCGGACTAAAACCTCCACGGTATTCCCTCGCTGCGCCTTAAAACCGGAGAGCTGGTACATTTCGTACACTTCAACTATCCTACCTGCCTGGCAGATTGGATTTATTACCTAGTCTAATACTCGTAGTTCAGTCAGATCTTCGGGGCGGCAAATTTCACGAAATTATCCCTCTTCTTTTTACTCCTTTAGTAAATAAATCTCCTCTTTCACAGCCGGGTGAAACGGAAGTCTAATGGTACGTTTACACGCTTGCCAAGCCTTGGCAAGGATCGACAATCGCAAGCATGTAAAAAGGGCGTTTGGTTTGGCTTGCGTGGGCTTGTGCCTGCTTGCTTTCGATCCAGTCGAGTGTCGGTTTTTTTTTCGCAGATCAAAGGGCGTTTGCTTGGATGTATATTGCAGACTGACGTAATCACAAGCGTATAAACGCCTTTCACACGCCAAAACGAGAAGATTTGGAAGTAGGACATAGTCAGGTGAGATTGAGAAGTGAGGTCGCCATTTTAATGTTTTTATTATTATTTGTTTACATTACTTAATAACTTTCAGAAGCATGCCAGGCCAACTGGTAACTAATCTACTTATTGTAGCTTTTCTACGCAGGATTGAATAAGATTATTAACTTTTTTTGCCATGGCCACCAAATGTGCGTAGCGTAGAAGTTTCATTTAGCGCAATTTTGAACGAGCGTTATGATTGGCAGTAACGTCACGGATGATTCATTTTTCTTCTAATCCTACCCCGACATATTAGTGTCTGGGGTCTGTGCTACTCACATTCTTTCATACCAGTTGTCGTATGTATGGTTCTCGTACTTTCATTCCTGATACTGTTTCTTTCTTTCATCCTTTATTTTTCATACTGTGTTTATTTCCCTACGCTATATATTTATTATCTCTATTTCTTATTATTCTGATGTAACTAGGTACTATTTGTAATTTTTAAGTTGGGGTTGTGGGGAGCAATAATTTTTACACGATGAATATTATTATTATCTTAAGGCTAGTTTACAGCTATTCTTTTCGTCTTTGTTCTTAATCTTACTATGTTACTTACGTTGCAAGTTTTCGTCACGGTTGCTTACCTTCACATCTGAGTATTCTTCTCGTCATGGCGTCAGTGGAGATGGGTTCAGGGTAGAGCTGCATACGGACCTTCACCAGGTCTAGCGGGTGCACTAATGTCGTTACCAATAACCTGGAAACACCAACTTATATACTATATATTAAATAGTAATATTATTACATATTGACATCTATTTTTTACGTATAATCTTATATATAAAATTTCCGTGTAACAGTGTTTGTTACCGTACTCCTCCGAAACGGATTGACCGATTTTTTCCAAATTTTATATGCGTATTCAGTAGGTCTGAGAATCGGCTACTGTATATTTAGTCTTTTTTTTATTAAGGCAAAACTAAGTTTGCCGGGTCAGCTAATTTAATTATAATTATCAATATATGGAGCGACGGCGGTATGCCTCCATCTAGCAAAGGGATATCCCCCGGACAGATGTTGTGTCCGGAGACGGCCGTCCGACGGTCATGCATTGTAGCTTGAACCCATCGTACGCGCGTTGTAAATATCGATTACGCGATTCAGAATGAGCGCTCTGATTGGTCGGGCGATGAAGTGCGACAGAGACGCCACTAAGATATGGTTTATCTAGTATATCTGAACAGAGCCTGCGCTGATGACGGTTATTAGGTATTTATTTGCTTCTCTGAGTTAGCTGTATATTTTTTGTAGTATTTTTTACAGCTCCAAATGCCTGCATTGAACACCAGATCATATACTCAGACGAGTCAGCAACACGCTGGCCCATTGTGGAGCATGTTTAGTTCGGAATTTCTGGCCCTGAAGGAGGCTAACCAGGCGATCTCAAGCTTATTCGCGAGGATCGAACCTACGCTCTACAGGATGTAAAGCGAGCGCACGATTGACTGAGCTACCATCGCTTCTTCTAGCAACTACCTATGTGGCTAACGTGAGTTAAAAAGATACAGTAATACCCCGGACTTACGCGATAGGTGGGACCGAGCGCTATCCGCGTAAGTCGAATTGGCGTAAGTCGGGGTACAATTTTGCATATACATACCTATAAAGTCATACAAAGTATGTTTAATTGGGACCGGAGACTATAATTTAGGAAATATAAAACAATAATTTAGGAAATAAATTTTAATTTAATTCTTGATAATATGATAAACTATATTAATAAAATGTATAAACACAATCTGAAGTGCGCGGCTTTCAAACAAAAAACGTTAAAATAGACGAGAAAATTAAATCGCGTAACTCCGAATTCGCGTAAGTCGAGGTAGCGTAAGTCGGGGTACTACTGTATTCCATTTTTTTAGGTATTTGTTGTTATAGCGGCATTAGAATCATCTGTGAAAATTTCAACTCTGTAGCTATCACAGTTCATGAGATACAGACAGACACTCGGAGAGCGGAACCTTACTAATAGGGCCCTTTGAATACGGAACCCTAAAAATGAAATTAGATGAAAAGGTAATTGAAAATTAAGCTTAGGTAGTACTTACCCAGAAATACCCCCTCCAATAACAACGCTTAAATAGGAAAACTCCTGTGGTTTATCTAACATGGTATAACGGTTTTTTATTAACTTTCCTCTTGCTTCCAATCCATCTTGTATCAGGCTGACCCATGGGATGTTTGTGACTTAATTCTTATTAATTAATTGAGAAGTGATTGTGGAGATGACAGCTAACAGAAGAAAGAAGAAAGTGGAAGATCAGATTAGGTGTGATAGAATTCTCACTAGTCAGGATACAAATGCGAATAAGAATATCAAGTGACGAATCCTGCCAAATATAAGAGCGAACTGATAAAGATTTGTTAATGAGCTTCTTATATCTAGGCTATCTTATTATTTTGAATTAGTTAAAACTTTAGATATTTTAATAAATATTAAATGCTTGACAAATATGAATTAAATACAGCGATCTTTTTGCTTGTATCTCTAAATCTGTCACAATAAGTATAAAACTTCTTTAAAATAGGGTAGAACCCCTTATTAGAACCTCCTTGTCTGTCATGTGCAGTATTTTTGACAAAGACAAGACGGAAAAAGAAGATTTGTGCGGCTGACAGAAGATTTACAAATGAGGTCAACAAGTGCCCGTTTTTGTTAGGATTATAGACTGCAATGTAACTTAACATCAGGTGAGTTGTGGTCAAGCGCAGGCCTATCATACATAAAAAAATATTTTATAATTAAGAATAAAAGAAGTTATTTTAAACAAAAATGGTTTATTTGCCCTAAAACAAAGATTAACCGACGTTAGTAATAAAATAAAGTGCATCTAAAAATAGTCAATATTTAACTTATCACATGGAATCCATGTTTATAACATGTATTAGTAAATGTTCATATTTTAACGTCAAAAAAAGATGCATATTGATGAAATTAAACAATTTTCTAAATAAAAAGAATGACGCATACAGGTTTTTTTTGCCTTTTTTTAACCTAGGTATTCAAATCTGTATAAATATTCATATGATTGTTCTAGAAAATTCTAGAAACGATTAGCGTATGACTGTAACCGTTTACAACTTCTGTAAGCCATAGAGACTGTGAATCCAAGGTTTGGTTTGTGTATGCATCTTAAAATAATAGGTTAATTCAAATTTTTGTTTAATAATAACAATCATATTTAATTCATAAATAGAAGCAATATTGAAGTAATTGCTGTCTTTTTTATAAACTAACGTTCATTTTAAATAAAAAATAAAAAAATAACAAAAAATATCGTTACAAAAATATAAATTTTCACATTTTACAAGATCTTGTTCACTGAAATCAGAATATAAGTCATATTTAATTTACTTTTACATACTTATACATAAGACTCAGTACGTATTTTTAACTCAAAAACACTTTTGGCACTAACATTTACATATGTAAAAAGCAGTACAATACAAATACAAAAATATTTATTTCCATGAAAAATATGGTTGCAGAAAAACTAGGTAGCTGCTTAGGAGAGTGACTGTAAGCTCTGCACTAGGTTAGATCTGTATCGCAGGGCTTACTATGATTGCGATTACCATGGGTGAAAGCGGTGCTATCGCTTGCTGACATTAGGTAAGTGAGTTAAAAAGAAACTACAGTGTAAACTCCATGTAACGTCACTCGATTTAACGATAAACTCTCTAAAGCGTTGAAATCAATTGGGTTTAGTTGGTCTAGCTTGTATTTCATATACATTCTCTTCATTTAACGACCACTCTCTATAACGCCATAAAATGCACAGTCCCTTCAGTGTCGTCATATAGAGTTTACACTGTATCTGTCAAAATAGCATGAAAAAGAATACAAGATTAGCAACAGCGGGTATAGGCAGTGCTGCTAACATTTCGTGTGTAGTAGTTTGTGTTTCACAAATGACACATAGTCTATGGTCATATATGGTTTAGTCTATGGCATAGGTAATTATTTTGCCATTTAAGATTTTATGACATTTAATTGTTAATTTATTTCTGACATGTAATTGAATAATTACCAATAAATGTATGAGTTTACAAAGGCATATTGACGTAAGTATATTTTGTATAGGTATGTCGTAAATATACAAGTATAGAATATACATTAAATGTAGCATATACAAATTTGCTATTATTTTATGAGAAGTTGATACTTTAAACAGTGTGTATAAGGTAAATTATACCCTTATCGATTTGTACATTTTCGATAATTTTCACAAACGAAACCAAACTTTACCTTGTTTTATTATGTCTTTAACATCCTCTGGTCATAGGCATATAATTAAGATTCAGAATTTCAATTCACATATATACTTAGCGTACCTATAATAGCATTTAGTATGTCTGTTTATATGTAGGTACTACAGTTTATAAAAAAATCAACTTATCAACTACTAATAAAATATAACAGGCACTTTTGTGCTTCCGCTTTCTAATTCAATTTTAGAAAAAGCTGACATTCACTATTCTAAAACAAGCCTTCAATAAAAAAAATATACATAATTAAAAATATCTACCACACATAAATAAAATATCTACAAAAGAAAATGCAGTACTCCAAAACAAAAAAAACTACTTATATAAAACAATCGAATACATATTTAGATTATTAAATTCATATATGACTAATGAATCAGTGGCATATATTTAACTTCCATAAAATATACATTTTACTGCATAAATAAAGATCACGCCCTCTCACTCGCACAACAATACGATCGCGAGTAAGACGGAACTTAATTACAGATATTTTCTTTAGACACAAATTATACGTTATTCTAGTCAAAGTACGCACTGATACGAACAGTAAATACCAGCTTTTACCATGTCATTTTATGCCACACTTACAACCTTCTCTCATCGCAGTCTCTCGGGACAACATTCTATGTTATATAACTCGATTCAATAAAGGAAACATATAAAAGTTCCGACTCTCTTACTCATTTAGTTACGAAAGCGAGACGGCGTGACTTTTAAATGTTTTCTTCAGTCGCGTGTATTATGTCTACAGTCGCATAACAACAATCTTTTGCATTGTGTTGATAGAATTTATCCTAATAGGGTTGTTCTATGAACGGTCTTTGAGCTATTTTGTCAAAACTTTTTACCGTTTATAATTTATAAGAATATAAAATTAATTATTTAAATATTTATTGATTTAATGTCATATGGAGCGACAACAGTCTTCCTCCATTTAGCAAAGGGATATTTCCCCCGGACAGATGTTGTGTCCGGAGACGGCCGTTCAAGCGTAGTATCTAGGACCAGTCAACGCGCGTTGTAAATACCACTTGCGTGATTCAAAACGAGCGCTCTGATTGGTAGCGGGATGAAGTGCGACAGACACGCCACAGTCATATCTCATGGTAGCTTGCGGCGACTCTACCAAATAAATACAATATAGAGGCATTTTTTGTCGAAGTTTCTGATGTCAAACGCTATAAGATTGTTATACGACTATAAAGATTACATTCGTTCGATCCGAACGCGCCGAACGCAATAATTTTAAAATTCTGCATTGTATATGAAAGCACGCACATTTGACCGAATCGAATCGACCGTAGCGCCTGCTAACTAAAGTGATCTGACGCGATCACCGAGGTTAAGCAACGGTCGAAGCGGACAGTTTGTGGATGGGAAACCATGAATACGTCTTATGAAAAGTTTTATATTCATCTTTTTACTTTATAAGTAGTGCTTTTAGCTCGGTTAGCTAAGGTCATCTGACGCGATCATTAAAGTTATGCGGCCAGTGTTTCGATGGGTGATACACAAGACTGTCTTTTAAAAAGTGGCATTTTCATCTGGGCGCTATCGTGGGTCAGGTGACACGTTAAATTGTAGGTCCCGGCTGTTAGTCTTAGTACAAGCTACGTTAAGCCTTTAAGGCCTCCGAATGGCGAGAAAACCCTCTACAACAGAGCTTGGCCACTTAATTCAAACGAAAAAAAAAGAAGAGCGGCAATTAAAAACAAAACATTCGTTCTTATCTTGGATTCGTTCGCGCTCCGCTCGGCGCGTTCAGCTCGGACTAATGTGCGTTAACCTTAAACTAGATATCTACGTATACTTAAAGTAAGCAGCGTTCATCTGCTCCAGGAATATGAAGGTGAGCACAGTATGCGGGCCGAGGCGCGCGTAGTACGGCAGGAAACCTTTCCACAGAGAGAGCACACCCTCGTTCTTCAGCAGGCTGGTCACCACCGCCACCTGGCTTTGGCCCTTCGCCGCGTTCTGTATCCTGCGAATAGGGAGAGGAAACTGTAGGATGTTCTTCTACTGAGTGTGGGTGTCTAAGTTGCAATTGAAAGTCAGGACTAGTTTACAGGAATTCATTTTTACTCCGGAAGTTAAAATGAAAAAAAAATTAAATATTTTGTGTACTTCCAGAAGTGAAAATGAAAAATTTAGTGTACCTACTTCAGGAAGTTAAAATTAAAAAATTGAATATTGAGTGTACTTCCGGAAGTAGATATGACAAAATTAAATATTTAGTGTGCTTCCGGAAGTAAACGTGAAAAAAATATATTTAGTGTACTTCCGGAAGTATAAATGAAAAAATAAATATTTAGTGTACTTCTACAAGTAAAAATTTCAAATGATATATTTAGTGTACATCCGGAGGTAAAAAAAAAATATTTGGTGTACTAAACATTGTAAACTGTTCACGTAAGGCATTTTAATATTTTCCCGTAGAAAACTGAAGATGGTGCTCGGAAAGCACCGAAACTGTTGGACCCATTCCAACTTTTAATAATAAGTAAGTGTGACCGTTTTCGACGCGAAAATATTTGGTGTACTTTTGGAACTAGACAAAATATTTCATATTTTGTAGCAACTCACCTAGTCTTGATGATATCGACGGGCATGGAGGCGATGGTGGTGATGAGGCCGGACACCATGGACGCGCAGAAGTGCAGCGTGATGCCGTCCGGCACGTAGCCCACGAACATCTCGCGAGCCTGCCGCACACATACCACACTTACAAACAAGAAAACAAATATATATACGACTAGCTGACCCGGCAAACGTTGTTTTGCCTCACTTAGGGGTATGAAAAAAAGATAGTGTAGCTTATATGACACGTTCGTAGATTTACCATAGCAGCGCCATCTATTGTTTACTTACTCAACCCAGACATCTCTTAGAATCATTTGGAGTTAACAGATAATTGTGACCAATGATGTTATATGTACTAGATTGGCAGTTTACGGCAGCGACGCGTTGCCACTTCGAAGAAGCCTGTGGCCTTATCTGACGTCAGTTGCCTGCTTGACATGTAGTAAGCGTGATGCGCCTTCTAAAATAATTCATAATGGTGAAATTTGCTGTTAAAAATTGTGTATCGCGGTCTGAAAAGGATGATAAAGCAAGTGGCGTTACTTTTCATGAGTTAGTTTGAATAATTTTGATCATATTGTCTAAAATTAAATCAGAAAATAAAATAAATATATCGTCCATTATTTTTGACATCGATGTTGCCAGTAAAGCGATTTTGATTTTTCCCATTTATTTGGCAGTTTAGTTAATTAAATAATGAATGACGGAAGTGTGTGCCGGTAATATCTGTGAATAAAATTTCGGCAACGTCTGTAATATACTCAATCATTACGAGAAGTATTTTATTAAACTAATTAATGTTATTTCATCATCGTAATGTGTAATCATCTTAAAATTGTATTAAATTCTCTTAGAATGATATTTTATTTGTTTTAGTAGAGTATGTACCTAAACCTTCTACAACAAACTTATGTCACACAGCAGTGTTTAATCACATTAACACCCTGCAGTTTTATATACAATAACACACTTTTTGTTTTTATTTCTATCTACAGAACGTGTTACTATCTTAGATTTTTATTATTTACTAGCTTTATAAATAAAAATCTGCCTTTTATTCATGTAAAAATCTATTTACTACAGCCTTTTCAAAATATTTTCAATGTAGGTACACACACGCTTCCGTTACAGTTTTATAATAGTATAAATTGAAAGTTTTATTAAATTCTGTTCAGAATATATAACACCAAAGCAATTAAAAACATTTATTCGTTCATTCATTTTGGGGAAATTATTTCGCGCCACTGGCAGCTTTGTCCGTTTTCATGCCAGCAATGTCTTGTCTCACTTCTACGGTAATTAGATAATGACTGGAAGAAAAGAGACAAATATAGTTTACTTTGGCATAATGTATCGGTTTCAAAGCTACGTCTTTTGAACTATCAAGTGGCTACGCATTTCTGAAAATCGTTTGTTGTCATTACTACTCTAGTATATATAGCTCAATGATTGTGACTGTCAAATAATAACAGACAATAATAAGCAATAAATCAAAATTGCGACTATAATTTGGATTTAACCTATCCTATCTCTCAAGTTGGATCGAACTGCAAATGGTGTGCGAATTTTATTATAATCGGTTAAGTGGTTTAGGAGTCTATTGAGGACAAACATTGTGACACGAGATTTATATATATTAAGATAATATAGTGTACTTCCGCTGTGATCTGGAAACAAAGACAAGAAATGGAAAAAAAAATACAGTGTAAAGTCCTTCCGACTCTGTGTAAATTAGGACCTCACACAAATAGAATGCATTGATTTGTTCTAGAAATATAAAGGTGAAGACCACCTTTATATTTCTAGAAAGAACTAGAACAAATCAACGCTTCGTATCTTAAAAACTTCGCGTAAAACAGTTATTTGTTTAAGTAACTGTTGTAAATATTTTATTTTGGAAAAAAATATATATACAGTGTAAACTATATATAACGACACTGAAGGGACTGTTCATTTTATGGCGTTATAGAGAGTGGTCGTTAAATGGAGAGAATGTATCTTTGTATGGAAAGCTATACCAACTAAAGCCAATTGATTTCGACGCTTTAGAGTTTGTCCAAATTAAGACAAGAAAAGGAAAAAGATACAGCTCAAACTCTATATAACGACACTGAAGGGACTGTGCATTTTATGGCGTTATAGAGAGTGTTAAATGAAGAGAATGAATCAATGTATGGAATACAAGCTAAACCAACTAAAGCCAATTGATTTCGACGCTTTAGAGAGTTTTTCGTTAAATTGACTGACGTTACATGGAGTATAGTATATAAATCTATGATACTTAGAATAATAAAACCTTGTGAACTGAATTCTAAATATGTCTAGGTATGCGTAGTATAAGTATTGTCACACCGTTCAGAAGCACCTTGTATATACACTGTATAAAAAAAAATGGTGTGTTCCTCTGATCGACCACCACAACTCCATTACAACTCAAACCAGTATATCTGCTCAAACACTCGCTTCTTTATTTCAATATGTGCATACTAAACTGAAAATATTATGTTTGCATCGGTATTTTAATAAAACAGAAAGGTCAAGTCAAACGACGCAACAACACATTTAATTCGTGGCTATTTTTATCAGGACGGAAGTTTACGAGTGTTATCAAGGTTCGATGGAATATTTTCGTGGAGTCAAGCGAGATCTGTTGATAAGTGCAACATCTTATCGTTGCTATCTATTTCTATTTATAAACTAGTAGTTATGTGAACAATAGACCACGCGAACAATTTTTTTTTTCATTACTCATACTCTGAAAGTAGGCCTGAAGTTGCCTGAGGAGCGGGATGAAAGTAATACATTGCATCCCTAGGGATAATCTCTTTATGTTGTCAAATTATTTAAAAATAGTACAGTAAAAAAAGGTTTTACTTTCTATACAGCCACGATCTAAAATTGAGATAACTTATAAGAATTGATTAAAGAATATATCTTTTTTAAATAACTTTAATTTAATTTAGTTCCAACAATTTCTTTAAAATAACTTAGATTTGGGAAAAATATTCACCATTTTTGCAATGATGAAAATTAAAAATCATCTAATTCTGATATGAATTTAAGGCTTGATTTTATAAGAGAAGAGGGTAAAGCGGTAGTGGAAAACCTTTTATGACCCAAATCAAAACAAAGATACCTAAAATCGTATGACGATTTTATGAAATGGCGCGCTGAGAAAGTAAGAAAATAAATTTCTTTACTTTTTTTTTACTTTCCTTGTATTTGTAATGAAAAGCTCAGTGTTTACCTCGGGTTAAAGACTTATTTAGTCCCTCAAACTATTGGCGCCCTCACTTTGTTCGGGGCGCCAAACCCATTCTCGGGGCTAAATAAGTTACTTTCATCCCAAGGGTAACAATGTACTATTATTGCACGGTTACTGTAAATCTCAACTTACTGAGCGAATTTTGCAAGGAATTAAGTAAAATCCTTTTCAAATTTAATGCAGTTTGGGACGAAAATTCACTGATCCCCACCGTCAGAAGGAATTATGTAAAAGCGGTACTCCCGAAAAGCGGGTTTTGTAAAGCGAAGTACCTGTGAGTAGGTGCTGAGTTGAGCGGCGTTGACCACCATGGCTCTGCCGACGGTAGGGGTGGCGCCGCGCCATAACTTCAATACACCCTCTTCGCGGATTATCCTGCAAACAACACACCAATTGTTTTCAAGTTCTTTTACACATATCGATACCCTAATTTGCAAACCTACTAATTCTAAATCTAATTTGAAGTTGGGGTGATGAGACCTGCACTGACATCCCGCTAGGGGCTTATTGTGCAATCGTGGAAACCTACTTGTTTACAAAAAAAAAATCTAAATTAGAACGAATGAATCAACGTACTCGTACGTATGTAATAATAATACACGCACGCGATACTATCAAGTTTCGTGCCTCTCCTGTAAAATACCCGCAGAGGAGTTAGTAGGTTTTGAAATTAGGGTATCGATATACGAAACACATTTGTTTTCAAGTTCTTTTTCACATACGAAAGACAATAACAACTTATTATACCTACATACGTACATAGATTGAATATTTAAGCTTTTACATAACAGATATTAGAGGGAGTATCATTACGTACACGATTTATTTGAATTTCTTTATAACTTTCAGAACAAACCATTTTAAGTTATAAAATAACTGTTTCTATTTAACGATTCTTAACTCCGAATCAAAGATAATAAAAGTTAAAAAATCGTAGGTCTATCTTTTAGGCACGATTATTTGATGATGCTATTTTGCTCTTATACCTTCTTCTTCATCGTACGAGCTAAGCTCTGGTGTCGAGAATTTTTCAAGCTGTCCGAAGGCCTCTGGCCTTGGCTTAGTAACTGCCTGTACTAATACTAAAGGCTACTTAAACTACAACGTGCCATCCGACCCAGCAGCACAAGAAAAAAACACTTTTCAAAGTTTTGTGTATGGTCACCCATCCATAGAGTGTCCGCATCGACGATTACTTAACAGCGATGATCACGTCGGATCACCTTAGTTAGCCGAGCTACAAGCGCTACAACGTTGCTCCCAATCATTCCTTACCTCAAAAGGGCGTCAGCGACATTCTTGTAGTTCCTTCTCTGTTCCTTGGGCAGTCTGCCGTCAGCCGTCATCCGGATGAGAGCGACCTCTGCCGGGGTGCCGACGAACGCCCCGATGGACCCGGCAGACACTCCCAGCAAGGTCTTCATGAAAAACCCGGGCGCCGCGCCTCCATTGCGTCTGGAAACGGGGATAAAAAATCTCATTGATAAAGATTTATTTTTGCATATAAATAAACCGGTGCACTCCTCATGTGTTGCGTTATCCAAACAGGGTCCATTATAAGATACTTAATTTTAAGTGTAAGTATAACACACATAAGTATATAATCCTTATGAAGCAATAAATGTATTTGACTTTTTTTTAATCTAACCAATATTGTCCCACTGTCAAAGGTCTGCCCCAGTGATCCACACGCTTTTCTGACCTGGGCCTGTTTCTTCCATATGGTGTGGAAGTCCACCAACTCCTTGCGCCATCGAGTTGGCGGCCGGCCTCGTCGTTTTCTGCCATCGAAAAAGTCCCACTCCATGGAAACCTTTGCCCAACGGTCAGGGTGCATCCTGCACACGTGGCCCGCCCACTCCCGGCCTTTGAGCCGGGTCATGGCACGCAGCGTGATGTTTCGGACGCGGTCTTGTCTTTTAATGCCAAGAATGCTGCGTTAAATGACTTTGACAATGAAATTTTGTAAACTGTATTGGAAGGCATATTATATCTTTGCACGAACAAACGGTCACACTTACTTAATAGTATGACTTTTAAGTAAGTTTTAGTGTGTTTTAAGTGTGACCGTTTCGTGCAAATAAACAATTAAATTATCCTCCATCCATTACAGAACTTTTTGTAGGATGGAGTCTTAAAAGTCTTCCCCATGAGAATGGTGCCTGGAAAAGAACGCTTTAGGCGATAATACCGCTAACGTGGCACTCATAATTATGGACTTAATTATACCTACTTATGCGTTCGCAAGGTTTACTGATCCGAGAACTTTAGTATATCGTTATCGCGACTACACTCTACAGATGTCTCGTAAAAGCAAAATTAAATAAATATTATTTCAGCATTTGAGATAAATGTGCATAAGTGATAAGAGAAAAATCGTGATAATAAGCGCATTTCAAATAAACAAATGACTTTTAAGATACTACGTTTGTACCACGACTTTGTCCGTATTAGTTCTAGCTTAGCAAACTTAAGCAAGCTCTTTTACCTTTACTTAGCTAGAATTTGCTATATATATTTGTACTTTCACGCCTAACACTGTCGATTTCCCTTGAGTTTTGTTCCAAAATAAGTATATATATTCTTAGGGTAGTTCTTTAGTCAGTCTTTAAGCTATTTTTTCAATATTTTTATACCGTTTATAATTTATAACTAAAAAACTGTAAAAATCAAGATTTTGCCCTCATTACTAACTAGATCGTGACTACTAGATATATTAGAAATCTTTGATGGTAAGAATTTCTGCATCTATTCTTTTATTTAAATTGTTGCAGCATGCTAAGTAAAATCGGCTCCGGGTATAGAACTCGAATAGCTAAAATTCGAAGTCTAAATTATAAATGAAGAAAATCCCGATTCATACGTTCGGAAGCGGCCACAAACAGACATACATAAAGACACGTTAAACTTAAAATATCCCGTTTTTGCGTCCATCATCTGACAAAATAATCTATCAGCATATTTAGAAAACCCAATGCGGAATCTTGGAAACATTAGCACAATATCTAAAGAACAACTCCATTACTCTACTAATTATGGCACCAAAGTACATCGGCAATGTATATTTAACAGTAATATTATCACACAATGGTTCATTTATCGCGGCAGAGAAGACAGTTCACGAGGTCAACACGTTAATAAACTGTTTTTACGTCATCTTCCAGTGTTTACTATATTAAAAACACAACTTTCCTTTCTCCAGCATTCGATAAATCGTATATATTTCAGTTTTTTCGAATGCAATAAACTAAATATAATTTTCGTTTCTATACGTCAAACTATTGACCAAGTCTCGCGCATCAAGAGTTAATTTTTAGAGTTCCGTACCTAAAAGGTAAAAACGGGACCCTATTACTAAAACTCTGCTGTATGTCTGTCTGTCTGTCTGTCTCCAGGCTGTATCTCAGAAACCGTAAATAGCTACAAAGCCGAAACTTTCACAAGATATGTATTTCCCGTGCTGCTATAACAACAAACACATTTATTTTTAAATAGAAGACAAAAGGAGATGCTGACTCTTCGAACGACGATGCCTTGTGGAGCATCTCCTGATGATGCCTTGTGGTTAGGCGAAACACGTGTAGAGTTAAGAATTTCCGAATTGTGATAGGTAACGTTAATCTTAATTAATCTTAGTTAATTTATCTTAGTTAATTAATCTTAGTTAATTTTTCCTTTACTTGTCTTAATTTGGATTTCGGATCACAGCGGAAGTACACTAAATATATAATTTTGTCTTCTATTTACAATGGATTTCCGCAAAGTAACGCCTGAGTCAATAAGTTATTTACATTTATTTTTGTTAGAGGTAGATTATCCACAAGATATCTGGCTACAATGGAGTACAGCCAGGCTAAGTGGGATTCGTACCCACTAAACACCTAGATTACTGGAGATAAGTAGGCTAATCTAATATAGAGTATCAAATAATGATACTTCAAGTTAGCGTCGATTACGTAGATAAGGCGAGAATTACGCCGGCCGTGAGTTAGATAACGTGTCAAATACCTAAACAATTGCATAACGTTATCTACAGCATGCGGTCAAAGCGTGATTCTTCCTATGATATGTCTTACAATTGTAATACATACTACCATAGAAATGCGAAAGTTTGTGAGTTTGTGTGAATTTTTATTACTAACTTATTGACTCAGGCGTTACTTTGCGGAAATCCATTGTAAATAGAAGACAAAATTAAATATTTAGTGTACTTCCGCTGTGATCCGAAATCCAAAGACAAGTAAAGGAAAAATTAACTAAGATTAATTAAGATTAACGTTACCTATCACAATTCGGAAATTCTTAACTCTACACTTGTTTCGCCTAACCACAAGGCATCATCAGGAGATGCTGACTCTTCGAACGACAAGTCGAGAGTTTTTATTACCTCTCGCTCAAACAGTTTCAACGTTTTTAATGTAATTTGGTACAGAGATAGTTTATTTATTTATTTTACATTTTATGTTCCCGTAATTCTGGTTCCTGTAGGATACGCATATACTCATACTCTGAAAGTAGGCCTGAGGAACGGGATGAAAGTAATACATTGCTTCTCTAGGGAGGATCGCTTTGTAACTGACATCTGTCAAATTATTTAAAAAGTAATAAGTAGTAAAAATAGTACATTGTTATAGCTATTACGATACCCTAGGGATGAAAGTAACTTATGTAGGCGAGGGACTAAATAATTCTTTAACCCGAGACCCACGTACTCAAGTCGTACAATGTACATTAATTGAAGGGCGTCGCACCGTAAGAATAGATAGTAAACATTGCGCTATTGACTTTTCAATTGACACAGAAATTGTACCAAGGTTGTTTGTGGTTTCGCATTGCAGTAAGTAATGCAGTTGTTTTTAGGGTTCCGTACCGAAAAGGTAAAACGGGGCCCTATTACTAAGACTCTGTCGTATGTCTGTCTGGCTGTCTCCAGGCTGTATCTCAGAAACCATAATAGCTACAAAGCTGAAATTTTCACAAAATATGTATGTATTTTCCTTGCCGCTATAACAAAAAATACTAAAATTAAAAAAAATATTAAAGGGGTTCCCCATACAATATACAATAAACGTGTTTTTTTCGTATTTTTTTGCTATATATCAATAACGGTAGCTGCTAGACACATACAATTTTCACAAAATATATAAATGCATATTAGTTATAAAATTAAATAATAACATTTAAATTTATTTCAATTTATTAATAATAAACAATTAAGGGGGCTCCCATAAAACAGTGGTACGGAACCATTCATGTGCGATCCCAAGCATGACCGAGCGAGGATTTTTTCGAGTCGAAAGTTTTGAGTTACGGGTTTTCTAAATTTTTACATAGAATTGTTTATAACTGTGTCCAATACTTAGTAGTTTTTTTTATGATATGCAGCTAGGCATTATACAAGGTCTAAGGTAGGTATGCTTAGTCTGGAATAACTGGATCTCTGTAAGACTCCCAGAACACAAAGGGCTTGGCGACAGATTACCGTTTAAATGTTTTTTTTTTTCCGGAGTACCTACGAGGCACTCAAAGCATCATGCTGAACCTGTGCCCAAAAGGTTCAGCATTTGCCTTTTTATTGTATAATATAATATTATGTTTGTATTATATGTAATTCTTTTTTGGGCATAATAAAACCTTTTTTTCTTTCAATCTCATTTGATTTGATTAAAAACCACTTACTCTTTGTATGAATCGAAGAAGTAATTATAGACTCCGAGCCGGGTAGTGGTGTAGGTGGCTTGCCTCAGCAGTCCGGCTGACAGTCCGGCGTACAGCTTGAAGAACCCCTCCCTGGCTATGATCTCTCCTGCCACTGCGAACGAGGTCTTCCCACCGCCACTCAGCTGCATGCGCGTCTTGATCAGGTCTAGCGGCTGGACGAAGAATGTTGCCCCCATTCTGAACAAGATTTTATAACATTTTTCAATTGCGAGTCACAACAAAGTGAGTGTGGCTCGGTGGGAAAAACGTCTGCTTTTCCATCAGATGGACCATTACTTGTTTTTCATGTTATGTGTGGATATTTACTCGGTTTACAGAAAGGGAAAACATTGTGAAGAAACTGATATGTCTGAGGACCACAACATCCGAAGATGTGTGTCATCCGCCAACCCACACTTGGCCAGTGTGGTGGATTATGGCCTATATCTCCCTCCTGTGAGAGAAGGCCTGAGCCCCAGCAGTAGAAATGTATAGTGGGCTACTTATGCTATGCTTTACTCATGTAGTTTTCAAGATATCCACATTTATCGTGTTTACAGCTAAGGAATGTACCTAATGGATTGCCTCCTACTGTGTTTCCTGAGAAATGAAACAAGGTGATTCGAGTCTCACCTTGATTGAAATTCAAGGTGTGAGTGAACAGATTTCTTCTAGATCAACATGCTACATCATTGGTCATAACTTCATACCATCAGACAAATTAGTGCCCAAATGTAGATCTATGTAAATTTAAAAAAAAACGGACGGTATGGAACCCTTCATGCGCGTGCCCGACTCGCACTTGGCCAATTATTTTTCAACAATAGTTTTAATTAAAAAAAGATAGCAATTAACAGCTTAACAAAAATCTTAAAAAAGTATTAGCTTAATTGCTTAAATTAAGATCTTGTATTATGAATTATGTAGGCAATAACTGTAATAGACCTTTGTAACAAGCCAAGGTCAGTGCAGCAGTATTTTCCATGAAGGTTATGCAACATGTTTTGGCGAATGAGAAAGTAGTCAATCAATCACAAATGGCGTGGGTTTACCTCTGTCCACAAGGTGAAAGAATGCATAAACAAGTGTTTCTAAGATCTAATATTACTGCCAAAAACCTTATATTATGTATGTAGTATGTATGCATAATAAAATCAGTATGATAACTATTTAACATTGACAAGAAAATTAATATGAATTAGTCAAGTTTAAAAAGAAATTAATTAGGATTTTATCAAATATTTGTATGTATTATGTTATCCTCAATGTATGCAAGACAATGTTGGGAGATATAGGTTTCGTAAATTTTCTCAAATGTATTTATATACTTTTTTTATTAAGACATGCCATTTGAAGTGGGGGTGATGAGACCTGCACTGACATCCCGCTAGGGGCGTATTGTGACAGACAGACATGCCATTATTTATTTTTACTTTGTTGACTAATTTTAAGTGATTTGGCGAAAGTAAATTGACTAGCCCTTTATGATATAAGGCTAATCTTCATCATTATCAGCCTATGCTCGTCCACTGCTGGACATAGGCCTCTCCTAAGGCTAATAAATATCTATTATTCTATTATTATTTTATAGCTTTAAATAAAATTATGGTACATAATAAACAACTCTTGTTGTTGCACTTGGGTAGTAATAATCATTTTCAGTTTCTATAGCTTCCTAATATTTTATTAGTCAACATAAGGGAAAATATAGATTCTATATACCTAACTACTAGCTGACCCGGAAAATATTGTTTTGCCTCACTTAGGGGTATGAAAAATAGATAGTAGCCGATTCTTCTGATTTCTTCTTCTGAAAACGCATATAAAATTTGGGGAAAATTGGTCAAGCCATTTTGGAAGAATATGGTTACTAACATTGTGACATGGAAATTTTTGTATATAAGATTTATGTCTAATTTATAACTTGATTTACTACATATATATCAATAATTACTATTATTATATATAATTACTTTACAAGGACAGTTACAAAATACTCCATAGCAATATTATCTATTATAATAAAATATGTGACCTTTATGACCTGCTATGGAATGATGATATAAAACAGCAATTGAGATAACTTATTTCTTTAACTTACTTAATAATTATAAGTTAGGATATTAACTTATAACTTAAGGATGATGTCTTGTATAACTTATTTAAGACCAAAATACAAAAATTACAGTGTACTTTATAACTTAATAGCATATCATAGTAACTAAATATTTAGTGTACATTATTAAGCTAAAATAAGATAGGGCAAAACTTGTAGGTATCAGCTAATATATAGTGTAATGGATCAGGAAGATGTTAATCAAAAGATTAATGAAGAACTAAAATTAGCATCTCAGTGTTGTGAGTAAATGGAACATGCGACTTTATAGTTTATTAAAACTTGCATCCAATGTGGTCTATCATTTTATGTTCTAATACTAGAGTAATAAATATTTAGAAACGCTCGAAGATATGTTAATGACCTTGATCCATGGTAAAGGACACGTTGTAATCTTAAAATAAACCAAATGTTTGTACCCGGAAAGGCCGCCGAAAGCGAATTTGAGTGCATTCGGTATGTATCGTTCCTTCGGTGGCACTGCTACGGTAGTTTGCGCCATTATTCACACTTTCACTTAACTTTTAATTCTAAATTGTTAGAAGCGCTATTTTTGTTTCGAGTTAAATGTTTAAAACACGAGTTGAACTGCTTGGAGTTGAAAAACTCGTTGCCCGATAGCGCGGCGATATCACTTTATCAAGGACCCAGCTGATTAGCTGTCATGTCAGAGATATCAACGTAGCAGTGACATAAATATAAACAGACATTGATAGCCACATGTCTGTCTTCAAAGTCGTCAAAAATGTTGAGTAATCATTGTCAAAAACTTACACTCTTTTTTCTTTCTGACGTACACAGTATGACCATTTGTAGAAGATTTTTGCTATTTTGGCAACTTTATTTACAGATTTTGACAGGTTTTTTATAATAATTTATACACGGATCTAAATAAGTTAACCTTGATTCATATGTAGAACACATTAGAGCAAGACAATAATAATAATTCTAAGTGGCACAAGGCGCGGTGCGACAGAGACGCCACACATACATACTATTTAATTTTATCACTTGCGTCATGTTTGGCAGATAAAACCAAATGTCACGCCTCATGTGCAGCAGATACGCTAATTATGAAATGGTCACACTGGTATTTTTGTTTGCGTTTATGTTGCGTTTGGAATTTATGGCGATTGGCGGCAATTTATTTTCGATATAATTTACTTGAAATTATCACAAGCATTCATACAATTGTGTATACGAAATAGTAGCAGACATTAGTAATAAAAAAATGAGTCAACGTCGCGGCACTAGACCTCAGGATAATGACGAAGACTGCAGTTTCGAAGAAGCTATCGACAAATGTGTCCGGTACATCTTTAACCGAGAAAGTAGCAAGATTCCTATTAAACGAGCTGATATTTTGAAAATGTTAAGCACTGCCTGCGAAGTTCCTTCCAATAAGGTTAATTCTGTCATCGTCGGAGCAAATCGGCAATTGAAACAGGTTTGTGTGTACTTTAAATGTAGTTAACTGACTAATAAAAGGTAGTAATTATTGTCACACACTAAATCTATCTTTCCTGCTTTTGTGCCTATAGAAATAAAGAGACAACATCAATTTTCAGGTATATTTATGGTTCCTGCATAGCATTTTACATAATTTCGCGAAAATGTTGTTAGTTATGGCACTCTTGTAAGTTAGTTTTGTGTTTCTGATATTTATATATTTGTGAGTGTTTTAATAACCTCTTCTTCCTTGTCTTCGCCTTTTCGCACAGCCCGTTTTTTGCTTCCTCACTATTCTATCAGTCGTCATATCTAAATTCACTCCTTTCCCTTTCATATCCTCTATCACACAATTTAGTGTTTTAAATACCTTTATCTATAAATTTTCCCTTAAATTTCTATATAATCTTTCATAATCTCTTCTACATTTCCAGGTGTATGGTTACAAGCTGGTCCAGGTGGAGTCTCGTGGTGGAATACAGTACATTGTGGTGTTGGATCAGCCGAGTGAGTCCACTCCTTCAGTCCTGTGTGACCTTCATCAGAGGAGGATGCTGACTGCTGCCCTGACACATATCTTCATGTCTGGTGGTCCTGTTAAGGATGGTATGCTCTTTCACTATCTTGAAGTAAATCTTGAGAAGTATAGAGTGTGCCCATGTCTGGGTGCAGTTACAACACTTTGTACTTATTAAGATACCATTTAAATGCTCTGCATTTAATTGTTGTAGCACCTTTAGTTCAACTAGCTGGTGATCTGATGCGATTATCGATGCTTAGCAACAGGTCATGCAGTTGTTGTTTGGATAGGTGACCATGCACAACTGTCTGTCCTGTCCGACTGTCCTTTTTTCCGGTTTTTATCATCTGAACGCTACTGTGGATTGGATGGCCCAATAAATTGTAGGTTCCGGCTGTTAGTCTTAGTATAAGCAGTCATTAAGCCAAGTCAGAGGCCTTTGGGCAGCTTGAAAACTCTTGTCATGTATGAGCTGTGTAAAGAAGAAGAAGATTGCTCTGCACTGCTAGGATTTTTCTGTGGAGACATATGGCTCACTTGGCAATCTGTAATAGACCGCCACTGTCCAACCGATAGTGGCACTGACATACCAATAAATATCAGAAATACAGAACTTTATTAGCCCTAAAAAACATATGTTAAAGGCAAGTCATACTACAATAATTACTTAATACTTAAAAACATTAGTTAGATAAAATTAAATAAACTTACAAATTTCATTAAATAAATATTCTACCCCATTAAATACTACACACCTTAGCACTAGTTTTCCATGTTTATTAAATTTAAAATACTACTGTTTACACATGAATAACGATTCTGCAAGCTCCATATTCATATATTCGCTTAAATTATAAAAGGAATTACTTTCACAAAAACTCTTTATTTTCTGTTTAAACATACTACTATTAAGATTTGTTATTTTCTCTGGCAACTTGTTGTACATTAATATTTTTGTATAACATCCCTGTTTCTGTACTTTAGCTAGTCTATTTGCTGGTAGAACTTTACCTATATTCCTACGTAAACAATAAGGAATAACATCTTTTTTATTCTGGTACATTTCATTTTCATGAATTTCTAGCAGGCTATTATATATGTACATTGAAATTACTGTCATTATCCTATCCTTTTCAAAATATTTCCGAGCTGAGCTACACTTCTTTAAACCATTTATTATTCTGATTGATCTCTTTTGACATTTCAAAACTTTGAATATATCAGTTGCATTTCCCCATACAGTAATGGCATACCTAATATTTGAATGTATATAAGCATAATAAACAGATACAAGTGATTTTTTATCTAATAAAGGTCTAAGTTTAAACAATGCATAATTGGCACTAGCTAATTTCTTACAAAGCTTTTGACGTGACAACGTCTTAAATTAGGTTGCGGCTGGGAGTCACTTATGAAAAAGTGTAACGCCCGGTAACGTTACGATGAGTCACCGAACGAGAGAGAGGCCCGCCGAATGCCTTGCGTCTCTCTCCCACTCAACTATGATCGGTCTGCCGCGCGCACAGCACGCGGCAGACGTTGTCACGTAAAATCTTCGCCCGTAAAACCGACTTTACAGGCAACCATTTTTTTATATGTGCACTATGTTGAATAGTGTTATCTATTGTATAGCCTAAGAATACATTTTCTTTTTTTAATGAGTTACCATAGATAACCTAATCTAGACTGGTATTCCATCACAATGTTTTTTTTATCTCTTAGGACTCTAGGCTATCTTCCATAGACATATCATCCCTAGGATAGAGGGGCATCCACTTGTAAGAGACTCCACTACTCTTGGGTGCCCCTCTAGTGGATGGCATAGAATCAAGGTTCTATGTCTGTACTATTTCCAGTGGTGCCTGGACATAGTGCTTTCACTCACTTGTCAACTTTTTGCTTGCCAAGCACCTAAAAGTGTGTGTGTCTAAAAGTGTGTCCTTGAGAGTGAGTTATTCCAGACTAAGCCTGCTCCACCTTAGGACAGAGTGTCGCTAATTCGTGAGGTTACTCACCCTGCTGGTCAAATGCCTAGCATAAAGCAGAGTAGAAAATAAAACTCATTGTACAAATACAATACAAATCATTTATTGATAACACCAAAGTTACAAGTCAAATAATATGGTATCATTACAAAAGTATATGATATGTATCAATGTCAATTTTCAAATCTAATTCTAGTAATATAATATCATTACAATTGTATATGATATGAATTAAATGTCAATTTTCAATTCTAGATAATCATTAATACTATAAAAAGTTTTATCTAATAGCCAAACCCTGAGTCTAGTCTTAAAGCTGGCGGTGGAAGGTGCATCCCTGACAGTGGTTGGTTGCGGTTATAGATTGTGGGCCTCAACACGTAAACAGACCTCTCCAATTTCACAAGTCTATGTACCAGCGTTTCACTTGCATCTTCTGTAGTTTCATCAGAGGTATTTTAATTTACAGATGACATGTGGAAGTTTCTATCAGAAGCGGGCTTGTTAGAAAAGACGGACCACAATGGCCGGAAAATACTCACAAACACATTCACAAAGCAGCTCTACTTGACATATACTAAGGTAAGCAGCTGTATTTATAAGATTTTGTTATATTATAGATGTACTAAATTAATAATTATCTTGCAGAACCAGAAAATACCTTGATATACATTGTGACACAATTAATATAATAAAGAGGTTCCTGCCCCTGTAGCTCCTACCACTGGTATCTTAGGCCTTGCCTAGCTGCCTTTTAGGTTTTTGGATCGAAGTTCCCTATCGCGCGTTGTGAAAAGGGGCTAGGAGGAAAAAATTCTTACGAAATGTTGTCACAACACTTTTTGCTATAGTAAGCTATTGTATGCTGTATGGGGTCATGTTTCTCTTTCTCTCTCTTTCTCTCTCTCACTCTCTCTTATAGAAAGCAAGCCAGATATTTTCATTTCTATTTCTCATTGAACAGTGTGGTGTCGCGACGATTATTTTTGTTGAGTGTATACAGGTTTTTTGTAAATAATAAATAATAATATAAATAAAATGAATCCTGACAGTGTTTCTGCACAAATTTAATAATATTCTGTTAATAATAATAATAAGTAAATGTAGTGCCCGGGTTGAAGAATGTGTGTCATTCGCCAACCCGCACATGGCCAGTGTGGTGTATTATGGCCTATATCTCCCTCGTGAGAGTAAACCCCGAGTCTCAGCAGTTATCGCGTATAGTGAGTGGGCTGCATATGCTTATGATGGGCACTTGAAAACGTAAAAGTTTGTGATGATATCCAGGGCAACGAAAGCATAATGTAATTAATGTAATTGTGATTACCATGACAAGTTAACTTGTTAGTTTAACAGTAAAAATATGTGGTTCCAGGTGGGAGACGGTGACCTGGCGCGGCATGTGTTTGAGTGGGGACAGAGGGCCACAGAAGAGTGGCCTAAAATTAATGTGTTGCAGAAAATGGCTATTGTATGTATTATATGATTCATTATATTGAATACTAAAAGATAGTACCGGCTTCGCACGGGCTATAAAATAATTTAACGTTTCGGAGCCTATTTGCGTCAACCAAACAAACAAAAAATCTAACTTTTCCTCTTTATAATATTGGTATAGAAATTTCTGTTAACAGAAGACCTTGCCAAAACAGTTAATACATTATTACTACATAGCTGATCTATGAGTTATTCTTCTTCTTCTTCTTCTTAAGAGCTAAGTGGCCAAACTCTGGTGTCGAGAGTTTTCGTCTGACCCACCGTAGAGCCCAGATAAAAATTTCACTTTTAAAACGACAGGCTTGTGGCATGGTTACCCATCCAAAGACTGTCCGCATCGACCGTTACTTAGTATTGATGATCGCGTTAGATCACCTTAGGTAGCCGAGCTACAGGCACTACACACAATGCTTTATTTGCACCTACTCATATGGAAACCAACTTGTCTGAGGACTACAAAAACTGAAGACGCGGTAGATTTTTTTTTTTTTTTTCATATTAGGACTCATTTCACACACGGCTGGTTAACTCCATACTGAACCATTTTAAGTTCGTGTTATGGTAGCTAACACAACTGATAAACTACATGTACATACATATATATTTTATATAGATACATATTTAACACCCAGACCCACAACCGAAATTTAGTTAAGCACAAAGATGTTGGCCGTGCCGGGAATCGAACCCGGAACCTTCTGGTTAGCAGTCCGGCATGGTAACCTTTACGCCAACCAGGTCGTCGAAGATTATGACTCTTCTGATGAATAAAGGAGGTCTCAAGTGCCAGCCGTGGGAATGTATAGTGGGCTACAGATAGTTAAATTTTCATTCTATTTTTAAAATAGAAAAATCCTTTGTGTTTAGGAAGGTAGATTAGACATAGTGTGAGGTGAGTGGTGTGGTGGTCGGTCGGAGGAAATTAAATTTTTTTTATATTTTGATATTTACTTTGCTTATAGAAGACAAAATTAAATATTTAGGGTACTTCCGCTGTGATCCGACAAGTCGAGAGTCGTTCGAAGAGTCAGCATCACCTGATTATGCGGTTAGGCGAAACACGTGTAGAGTTAAGAATTTCCGAATTGTGATAGTTAATGTTAATTAATCTTAGTTAATTTATCCTTTACTTGTCTTAATTTGGATTTCGGATCACAGCGTACACTAAATATTTAATTTTGTCTTCTATTTACAATGAATTTCCGCAAAGTAACGCCTGAGTCAATAGGTTATTTACTTTGCTTATCTTAATTTGGTTTAAAATCACAGCAGGTTTCATTTTATATTCTCTATTTGCAGGCATTCGATAAAGACGTAACACATTGGCACGAGCAGTACAAAGAAGCTATGGTGGGAGGAGATGTGGAGATGGCAGAAGTATAGAGATATCTTTGCCATAGGGACTGTGATGTTATCTTAAGTTATTAATATAAGTACCTACTATAAGATAGAATAGAGTTGGTTAGGTAATAGACTAATGTAAGGATTAGTTTAAAAATCTTTTATTCCACTGATAAAAAACAAATTTTGAACACATTGTAGTTTTTTTGTCACTCTTCGCTATCCATTTCTTCACTTATTTTATAAGTCGAGCCTATAAGGTGCCTTAGTGGATATTATCTTCTTCTAATCTAATATTATAAAATTGCCATGTCACAATGTTAGTTACCGAACTCCTACGAAACGGCTTGACCGATTATTTAATTTTTTATGCGTATTCAGTAGGTCTGAGAATCGTCTACTATCTATTTTTCATACCCCTAAGTGATAAGTGTTGTTAACCCTTAAATTACTTTTTTATTTTTTGACGAAATTTCTTGGTTTTATTTTTTTATAATGTGGCAATGAAAAATACATACAACTCTAAATGTTTACGTTTTTATCACCAACCCCTATTTTTTTATGGCAGTTTTAGTAATTTGAGGCAAAATGTTTGCCGGGTCAGCTAGTATTTTATATAGATACATTTTATGTACCAGATGTAGAACAATTTTTAATTGCATTGAACACTGAGATAAAAACAAGAAATAAACCAGATAATAATTACGTAAACCCACCCATGTAAACCATATCGGCCGGTCACAGGTTATCCTTACAGATAGCATGGTGTTTTCACAACCATTGATTACGAAATCATTGCGGGTGCACGTGATTCTGATACTATTATACTTAAGGTTAACTCGAAATCCCATTCAAACACTGTAAACTGCTTAGAAATTAGAAAAGGCAAGAGCGTTTCACCTAAGACTGCAATATCACTTAACATCAGGTGAGTTGTGGTCAAGCGCAAGCCTATTAAGCGTAAAAAAAAAAAAATATGGATTTCAGCTGTATGGGGTTTGCTATTATATTGTTTACCACTACTTCAAAAAAAAGAAAGAGATACTCAAGAATCCGTGATTAAAAGAAATCTATGAGTTAATCCAAACTCTAACCTTCATAGTAAATCTCATCAAAATCGGCCCAGCCGTTAGAGTGTAAAAGAGTAACATAAATTTTGAAGTTATTTGCGTATCCCACGGGAACCACAATAGTTTTCGGGATAAAAAGAAGCCTATGTGTTAAACTATTTTCACACCAAATTTCATCAAATTTGGTTTCATCAAAAACAAAAACTTTCGCATTTATTATATAAGTAGGATATCACTAAAGATTTTTTTTTTAATTTGCCTCTGCAGATTTCCACCAGTGTTCTTTTTATGTGATGTCTCGTGAACTATGATCCTGTAAGTCTGTATAAAGATTTCATAAGACTATGTTTATTTACCTACGCCATTAAAACCGACAGATACCTATAAACATAACATGAGTATTAATTTTTGGCAATGGCATGATAAAGTGTGACCCCATGTCAAGTCGGTTGTTTATAAATAGCGGTAGATAACAAGATATCTTTCAGTTGAAAATCGGCTCTGGTCGACGACTCTTACGCTTGTTCTCAGACTAAAAAGGTAAGTTTTTTTTTGTTGCTTTCCTTCGCCTTTTATTTTCTTTCTTTCTCTTGAATGTGAAACATCTGTAGTCACATGTAAAACCGATTTCTGTGATGTGAACCGGTGCTGTGGCGACGCTATATGATGGTATGATGGTATATATATTATACAGTCTATATGCAGTAGTGTATGCAGAGTGTCGTTAAATCGAGTGACGTTACATGGAGTTTACACTGTAGCATTAATTATAATTATTAATATGAATTATAGTATTATTTTATATTATTTTTGAAGACCTTGTTGGCGTAATGCCGGACTGCCAATCAGAAGGTGCCGGGTTCGATTCCCGGCACGGCACATCTTTGTGCTGAACTAAATTTGTTGGCTGTGGGTCTGGGTGTTGATAAAATATGTATGAATGTATATGTAGTATATCAGTTGTCCACAGTGTATAGGATTAGTCTTATAATAAAAAGTTCAGCTCGTCCGACTGTGTATTTTTACCTAACCGACACCCCTCTCATAACTTATTTTGATGTTTTCAGCACGATGGTGAAGGTAAAGTTCTACTACTTCAACGCGAAGGCCCTGGGCGAGGGTTCCCGCATGCTGATGGCTTACGGCGGACAGCAGTTCGAGGACAAGCGCGTCGCCACCGCCGACTGGCCTGATTTCAAGCCTAGTTAGTAAACCTTTTTTTGGACATAGAGGAATTGCTTTTTTGTTCGACCTCGTTGTTGTAATGGTTACCATGCCGGAGTGCCAATCAGAAAGTTCCGGGTTCGATTCCCGGCTCGGCCGACATCTTTATGCTTAACTAAATTTCTTGGCTGTCGGTCTGGGTGATAAATATGTATCTATATAAAATATGTATATATGTATATGTAGTTATATCAGTTGTGTTATACTCATTTATTTCTGTAAATTATTAGTTAGTAAATTATTAAGGGCGGGCCTTATACAATAAACGTAATTTATTACAATAAGTATTTTTTACTCGGTCTTTATAACGACATTTGGAACACACTCTAAAACATTCACAGAATATGTAGTTGTGTAAACTTTAAAAATCTTTTATAAAATAATAGTAGTTAAAAAAAACTAAAAAACACGCTTATCTGGCCATTTTAAGTCAAAATCGCGCCCAAAGAAGTCGGTTACAAACAAACATACTGGTGAAGCTAATATAAAGCGTGTAATTATTATTTTAGGGGGACTCCCATACAAAAATATACGGAACTCTTCATGTGCAAGCCCAACTCGCACTTGGATATTTTTTTAATGTATTATTTTGAATGTATCACTTGTTATGTTCTATTTTTTTTTAATATGCATATGTTGTTATTAATGTATACTGACGTGTAACGATTACTCTTTCTAGAGACCCCGTTCGGCCAGATGCCGATCCTGGAGATCGACGGCAAGCAGTACGCACAGAGTCTGGCCATCGCCCGCTACCTCGGCCGCAAGGTGGGGCTCGCCGGGGCCACCGAGGAGGAGGCCCTCGAGATCGACATGTACGTCGAGTTCCTTAACGACATCAGAGCGAGTGAGTCACTTTCATTGTCATCTTCTTGTTTATATTCGTTTATTAGTTACAAGTTGTTAGTGCGTTAGAAAGTTGTTGTTTATTTAATAATATTTGACGACCTCGTTGGCGTAGTGGTTACCATGCCGGACTGCCAATCAGAAGGTTACGAGTTCGAGTCTCGACACGGCCAAAATCCTTGTGCTTAACTAAATTTGTTGGCTGTTGGTCTGGGTGTTAAATATGTATCTGTATAAAATATACATATAGTTTATCAGTTGTGTTAGCAACCATAACACAAACTAGAAATGGTTCAGTATGGGATTAACCAGCCGTGTGTGAAGTGATTAAAAAAAAAACTAGCAGATCGCCCCTGCTTCGCACAGGCTATAAAATAATCTATGTTGCAAAGTGAAACACATTCGACGTTACTCGGGGATAATGTAGCTTCCCAAAGTTGAAAGAATTTTTCAAATCGGTCCAGAAGTTTCGGAGCCTATTCGCAAACAAACTTTTCCTCTTTATAATATTGGTATAATAGGCTTGCGTTTGACCATATGAGTTATGGTGTTAAGTGACATTGCGGACTAGGATGGAGCACGCTTTAAAAAGAGGCATTCTAAATCTGGCCTTATGATAGGTCAGATGACACGTTAAATTGTAGGTCCCACCGGTGTAAAAGTCAAGTCAGAGGCCCTAGAGTGGTTTCATTAAACCTCACAACCTCTCATTGCTAATTCTATCATCCATACCTTTACAAAATGTACCTACCTAATCCATAATTTAACCTCGGAATCTCCGTCCCGCAGAAGCGGCCCTGATCTACTATGAGACCGATGAGGCGCTGAAGGCACAGAAGCAGGCGGAGGCCCTCAAGACCTCCTACCCTGAGCTGCTCGGGAAACTTGCTACTATTATTGAGAAGAACAACGGATACATCGCGCTTGGCAAGGTAAGTTTTCTACCAGTTTGTTTTTTGTTTTCAGGTGTTATGACATTTATTTCAAATACTAGCTGCGCCCCGCTGTGTTACCCGCGTTAATCCGGGATAAAAATAAGTCTATGTGTTAATCCAAGGTCTGACCTATCTTCACACCAATTTCATAAAAATCGGTTCAGCCGTTTGAGCGTGAAGAAGTAACAAACATACACACTTAGACACAAACTTTTGCATTTATAATATTACTTGGATTAGTAGATAGATAGATAAATTCTTAATTTCACACACTTACATTACATACAAAAGAAACTTAAAACTAGTGCCGAAAATGGCGGCCTTATCGCTAAAAGCGATCTCTTCCGGACTTTAGTCTGATGGCACTAATTTGTTATCTTCCTCAGCTGACCTGGGCCGACTTCGTGTTCACCGGCGTCTTCGAGTTCCTGCAGATGCTCCTCCAGATCCCCAACCTTGATGCCCAGTACCCCATCTTCAAGAAGGTGCGCCAGAATGTCCTCTCCATCCCCAAGGTCAAGAAATACGTGGACAGCGCGCCTGAGAGGGAACTGCCTTTCTAAGACTACCTTGAAAAAAAAAACTAAATGTCACTGCCAAAATATAATTTCTACCATCTGTCAAAAAAAATACCATCTGCTGCAATTTCTACCATCGATAAAAAACGTGTGTTACCTCACACTCGTATGTACAATGTACGCTTAAGTATTTTTTAGTTTAAGAATACTTTTTGTTGCGTTAAAAGATAAATAAATTATTGTTTAAAAAATAGACTGTGTTTTTTTTTATATTTCTTAATTTATGAACTGTTAACCCAATCACTGAACACTATTTCTATTTATGCAAGCCGATGTCACCCATTTTACGTCAAAAAATACTATGTATGTTTTACACTCGTAATCGTCATTAATTACGAAATGTAAAAGTAAAATTTTGCGTAGCATTTATATATTAAACGAGCAAGTACTCGTACTAATGTTTAAAACTAGAAGTCATGTGAGACGAAACTCACCGTATTTAGACATTTCAAGTCTATTTCTAATGTCAAATATCTCTCTCTTTATTTAGATATTATTATGTAAAGATGTTATGATAAAAAAAAATGGTTGCCTGTAAAGTCGGTTTTACGGGCGAAGATTTTACGTGACAACGTCTGCCGCGTGCTGCGCGCGCGGCAGACCGATCATAGTTGAGTGGGAGAGAGACGCAAGGCATTCGGCGGGCCGCTCTCTCGTTCGGTGACTCATCGTAACGTTACCGGGCGTTACACTTTTTCATAAGTGACTCCCAGCCGCAACCTAATTTAAGACGTTGTCACGTCAAAAACAAATCAATACACATTGACATACTTATAATTATTCTTGAGATATATCTTAATTGGCTTAGCACAGCGTCAGGCTTTATTTAGGTTTTGTCAGTTTTTTCTTGACGTAAAATATTGTTTTCTGCTATCGGCGGTTTAAGGTGCTGTGGTAGAAAACTAAAACTACCACTATGCAACACTGAGTTTTGACATTTTGTATCAAATTATCAATGTGATTGGATTGGAGTGCTCTCAGCTAAATCGGCGCGGTGTTGCAGAGTTTTTAAAATCAGTTTGACCTTGTGACGCTATTGTGGTGTACATGTGGTACTAATATAATTGGTTCATCATATAACTTCGTAAATTATAACAAATACATACCAAGGTAAGTGTAGATATTTCAATTTTTATAAAGAGGAAGCGAATCGGGCGCAATAATGCTAATCTTAAATGTTTTTGATTTTAGGGCTAATTTTATCATGTGAACTTTTTTACTGAACCGATTTTCGCCGTAGAGAATACGGATTACGGACGCGTTCGGCGGGATAATTCAAATTGAAACAGTTTTCTAATTTCAAACTTAACTGTCATTAAAATTTAAGATTGTGTTCGGATAAATTAATAGTCGAATGAGTCTTTCGAAAGTTAGTAGTAAACAACTAAATAAATAACTATTTCTTGGTAAACAAGAGCTGTTAGGATTTTCATCATCTAATTTTTGTTGTAGCATAATGCCGAACATGAAGTACTACTACTTCAACACGAAGGCCCTGGGCGAGGCTGCAAGGATGCTGATGATCTACGGAGACCTAGAATTTGAGGACGAGCGAGTGCCCCATAAAGACTGGCCGGAATTCAAGCCTAGTAAGTTAATGTTGCTTGAGTCCATTGAGAGACGAGCTAAGAAGCTCATCGGCAATTCTTGCGTTGCAAAGGCGAAGCTTCCAAGCTTAGACCACCGACGCAAGGTAGCTAGTTTGTCGGTTTTTTATCGGATAAATTTCGGGAAGTGTGCTCTGGAACTTCATAATTTGATTCCACCATCTCCATTCTACTACAGAACGAGGAGAAAGTCGGCGAAGAGACACCGATACAGAGTTGAGGTTCCAAACTTTAGTACAAAACGCTTTGCGTCGACCTTTATTGTTATGACTGCAAAACTTGGAACTAAGAACTCACTACCTGAGTCTCTGTTTCCTGAGAGGTATCATCTGGGAGCCTTCAAAAGTAGAGTTAATAGGTATCTTCTAGGTAAGCGTGCCACACCGTAGACTGCAGTGCAGCTTAACATCAGGCTAGCTGTAGTCAAACGCTAACCTATCAAGGATAAAAAAAAATTTGGAAAAACAATAGTTCTTGTTTTTTTTATTACGAGTGTGGTATTCTTAAGCCCCGATGCAAAAATAGAATAGAATAATTATATCTTTATTGTACAACCACAAATTAAAATTAAACACTTAAAAGTAGAGTACTATGGTGGCCTTATCACTTATGGTGATTACTACCAGGCAACCATAAATTAAGGATAAATAAACATTAACGAGAAGGCGGTGCAAATGGTGGGGTCTAATATATGTAACGAGTATATTTGTTTATTTAAAATTGTTACATAATACTATTTAATTTTCTTAAATAATAATTAAATTTGCTAGTTTCTATTATAGATTTAATCACAATTTTCATATATTATGCTTAATCTAGCCAAAAACTAACTCGTGTTCTTCTACATATCGGCAATTCGATGGGCAAATCTAATCCTAGTTTGTACAAAACATCGTTATTTAAATGCCTCGTTTGTTACTTTTATCTGTTTTGTATTAATTACGATAATGTAATCATAACTAAAATAAACGCTTGGCAACAACTTTATACTGCACAGCTAATGATAGCATATCGGTGAGGGCAATTTAATATGACTGGCGTATTTTGAACATTTATAAAAGGCCTTTATTCATTATTTATCTATTAAAATCTTAGTACTTTTAAATACAAAAATCTGATTTCTTTAACAGTGTGGCGTCTCTGTCAAACTTCACCACCCACTACCTACCAATCAGAGCGCTCGTTCTGAATCGCGCAAACGGTATTTACAACGCGCGTACGACTGGGGCTAGCTTCAATGTATAACTATCAGACGGTCGTATCCGGACCCAACATCTGTCCGGGGGGATATTCCTTCGCCATAACAGCATAGGTTTTGCCACCAATTGTCATCTTTATTATCATTGCTTTTGTAGTAACTCCTTTTTCTAGAAACTCCTTTTGGACAAATGCCGGTCCTCGAGATTGACGGCAAGCAATACGCGCAGAGTCTGGCTATCACTCGATACCTTGGCCGCAAGGTGGGACTCGCCGGGGCCACTGATGAGGAGGCCCTCGAAATTGACATGAACGTAGAGTTCCTAAACGACATTAGAGCCAGTAAGTATATAATGCTAAATATTTTTACACTAGCAAATTGTCCCGGCTTTGCACGGGCTATAAAACAATCTAAGTTTCAAAAAGAAACAAAATATAGACTATGTTTACTCAAGTATAATGTATCTTTCCAACGGTGAAAGAAATTTTTAAATCGGTCAAGTAGTTTCGGAGCCTATGTGCGCAAACAAGAAAATAAACAAAAAACAAACTTTTCCTCATATAATGGTATAGATTATAATATTGGTATAGACTATAGGAGCTGTGAAAAAAAAGTTTTATCAAAAACGTAGAAAGAGAAAGTTCTTTGTCTATGATCAAAAATGAATTTACGCAAAGTAACGCTTGAGTCAATGTTAAAGCGAAGCGTCTGGAAATCTGGAATTTCAGTTTAGTCGTTATAAATTAGTAACGGCAAAAAAGTTATTGGACTAATAACTTGTTCACTATCTAAAGAACAACCCTAAGAAATTTTTTACCAATTTTGATACCAACTAAGATTAATTTGTACATTATATGTGAAAATTTCAACTCACTAGCTATCACGGTTAATGTCTGTCCGTTTGTCAGTAGGCGATATAGCCTGGTAAAAGACTGGCAGACGATAGCTAGGTCCTCTTAGTAATGGGGTGCCGTTGGTACCCTTCGGGAACCCTTAGTAAGTACTGCATCTATAAAAAGCTAGAAGAGAATTGGTACGAAGTATAAGTTATTATTCTGTGGAATTGGTAATGATTTATCCCCTATTTTTAGAGGCCGCTCAAGTATTTTATGAAGAAGACGAAGCGGTGAAGGCTAAGAAGCATGAAGACTTTGCCAAGAATGTGTACCCTGCTATGATCAACAAGCTTGCTTCCATTCTAGAGGAAAACAACGGATTCCTCGCTCTTGGAAAGGTACTTTTACATTTTTTTTATATATAGTTAAATTAAATTTTGACTAGCTGCGTCCCGCGGTGTTACTCGAGTTAATCCGCGACAAAAAGAAGTTGATCCGGGATTAAAAGTAGCCTGTGTGTTAATCCTAGTATTATAGCTATTATACCTATCTTCATAGTAAATCTCATCAAAGTTACTTGCGTATCACACGGGAAACACAATTGTTTTCGGGATAAAAAGTAGCCTATGCGTTAGTCTATATAACCTAATTTAACCTGTACACCAAATTTCATCAAAATCGGTTCAGCGTTAAGCGTGAAGAAGTAACAAACATACACACTTACATACAAACTTTCGCAATTAAAATATTTGTAGGATTATTAAAATTCCATCCAAAGGTTGCCTGGAAGAGATCGCTGTTAGCGATAAGGCCGCCGTTTGTGGCATACATTTGTGTTGTTACTTTTTTATTTTGTGTTGTACCTTTATTTGCCCAATAAAGAGTTCATCTATCTATCTAATTATACATTGTTTGCTAACTTCTTAATTCTTTTAGTTATTTTATCAATGGTTTATCCGTTTATTTTTTCACATATGGATATTTACCAAATTTGGTATTCCAAACCTATTTTATCTTCATAATTTTAATTACAAAAATTAAAATAATTGTCATGTTTTCCAGCTCACCTGGGGCGACTTCATGTTTGCCGGCATATTTGAATACCTCAAAGCAATTATGCAGATCCCTGATCTTGAAGAGAAGTATCCTATCATCAAGAAATCGTATGAAAGAGTTTTTGCCTTCCCCAGCATCAAGAAATATATAGATAACATGCCTGAAAGAGAGTTCCCCTTTTAGAACATAGTTAAGTTAGTAAGCATTTAACTTTATGTATTAGGTACTAGCTGACCCGGCAAACATTGTTTTGCCTTAATAATTATTTCTAAATATACAGTAGCCGATTCTCAGACCTACTGAATACGCATATAAAAATTGGAAAAAATCGGTCAAGTCGTTTCGGAGGAGTACGGTAACAAACACTGTGACACGGAAATTTTATATATAAGATTTTATCGGAGTGGATATATTTTCCGAGTAGTTTAAGAAAACATATAATAAAAGAACATATTGTAACTCAATGAAACTATTTTTATTTACTGTAACAGTATAATAGAAGTAAGTACCCACCCATCCGTGTTTGATAATGCTTACAAAATCAATTCAATTAGGTACGATTCATTCTCATAATACAGCTAGGATGTTGTAGTTTGCTACCATGTCTTTGTGCTTATGAATTGCCGGATGCTCAGAATACAGAAAGTACCAGAAGCCGCGTTCATCTGTATTTGCGAGCTACACGCTGTGTCCAAAAATCAAAACAATGCCCCCCGCCCGCGTCACTTCCCACCCGCGTAATGTTCTAGCTCAGGCATTATGTGCCCGTTTTTAGGGTAAAATTTGGGAGTCCAGGAGGTGAGATACTAATAGAATAAAAATTGTCCTAATCTTTATTATAATTATGTACCTACCTAATTGTCTCAAGAAATTGATAGATTTATTGAATTTAATAAAACGCTTTAGAAAAAAATAACGCTTTAGAAAAAAATACATTTAATTTCCTTTTTGCTTAGTAAGCTTTTTACAATATTGTGTCTTAGAATTTGAACTTAGTAACAAAAATTTAAATTTAGATAAATGATGAAATCTTATGTCTAGGTATTTTTCATAGATACTAACATACTATTTAATAGGACTATTTGGTTATGTACACACAGGCTGCTCTGATGTTTTATACTTTCTTTTTTCAAGTCGGTTATTTTATATTAAATTAATTATTAATATTCTACAATGAATAAAAGCCCTCAAGAGGTAATAAAAAGAAGGGTAAATCAAAACTCTTATACTGGCAACACTAACAAGATGGATGCCTCATTATCTATGACAATTGAAAACATAGAAATTTATTCAAAGTTGATACCTAAATACGATACTTACACGTGAAATGTGATCCCATCCTGTTTCTTTTATAGACCCGCTGCATTTTATAGGTAGGAATGACATAAGACGGCATAATTTAATTAAATTGGTACAGCGTCGTACGTCCCGACGGTCACAGAGTGACTGATCGGGCGCGCGTCAAACTACTCCATTTTGGAGTAGTTTTAGTAGCCTCAGTTTTAGGCGCGCTCACGGTTTCTGGTTCTTTCTGTATTCTGAGGCCGGATGCCAGCCTGTGCCGCCCACGCATTGTGTTGTTATTCAATATTGATAATATACTCCTATCTACTTTTATTATCTTCTAGGTCTATGTATATTTGATGAGTGCATACCTTAGCTGTCGAAGAATCTACTATTTTGGTAGAAATATACGACATCAAATTATTCTAGGACATAACGGCACGGATAAATTACACTTCACATTGCAAGCCTAGAAACATCATAGACGCCTTAAACGTAACTTTGATAAACTATGTACCTATATATAAAAGGAGTTATCGATTAAATTCTAATTCTGTTTATTTACATGAATGACACTTACAGATCAAACGTATCATTAATATAATTACAGAACTAAGACTATATTATATGATAATAAGGTCATTCTCTTGAAAATATATATCTTTGCACATGATTGTTGAAAATTCTAGGAGTTTCTGAGTCAAAGAAACGTCTACTATTTGTCTACAGTACCTAATGATTATTTAAAAGTAGCATCACTTGGTAGAATAATAAAAACCGTTTAGTAGAAGTACGCCGCTTCGAGTGGCCACACCCGATACAATTCTAGACGCGTCGCCGGCCGGCTTTTCTTGTTTTGTAATCGCGCGACCTTCGCTTGGCATTCCACATCTACAGGCCAGTCTGTCCCGTTAGTTAACTTATAACTACAGTTTTACTAAAACAGGTGAGTTTCACCATATATTGCCCTAAAATTAATTGTTTTTCGTGGTTTGATAGGCAAATACGAGTAGGATAAGTGAATAGCTATCTAAATACATCATTATTGAAATTGTTTGCCTTCCTAGATTAGAAAAGGTAGGTCGGTAACAACGTAGTACGAACGCTAGTTTCTTGTTATCTTGTCTTGGAATTAATTATTACATTTTGTTCTTACTTTACGTCTATAGTCGTACCTTAGGATCCCGTTTTGAAACTTATATTAATAAGTTTTAATTATCTTTTCATTAAATGCTCAATTTTTTATCAACAATATTATGTAGGTACTCACGAATTTATGTAGGTAGGTACATGGTTTTAGAGAAAATTCATCGTTCAACATTCTGTTTTGTTTTTTTTTTAGAGTAACTTTTGTGTATCTACTTTCAAAAAAAATTGTTAAATTTTGTTCTGTGATTTGTTGCATTGTCGTAGGTAATTAAGTCTAGTGTTAGGTTCATTATTTATTATTTTTAGAAAAGGCTTGTACCTATCATTGCATTTACTTGTTGCATTGTAAATTGACAAGTAACGCGCAGTGCACGAACCGGTTACGGAACAATATTTAACATACTGAGTTAAAGTAATCAAGGTAAACTTTTTTGTAGCCAGCTTAAACATCAATTGAATATACCTAAGAAAAACTGATATAACAACATTATCCTACTAGGTATACCTAATAAATGCGAAAAGTTCTGTGTGTGTACCTATGTTTGTTACTACTTCACGCTCAGACGGCTGATCCGATATTGTTGAAATTTGGTGTGAAGATAGGTTAAACCTTGAATAAAATTAATACATAGCTACTTTTTATCCCGAAAACAGTTGTGGTTCCCGTGGAATACACCAACAACTTCAAAATCTATGTTATTCTTTCTCTATATTCGTAGGGGCATCATTAAATTTTCCATAAATAGGTACCAAACATGGGAGGAAGCCATGTTTGTTATTCAAAAGAGTTAGCATTTATCGCATTGAGCTTGTTTGTTCTTGTGACGCGTCTGAATAGTGAATAGTGACTGGATACTATTATTGTAAGTTCACGGTCACCCGCAGTGCCGGCAGACGCTCGATATACCTACCATACTATGCGTGTCAACTAAGAATAGGACTGTCAAACCGCCATCTTGCTCAATAATACGCGCCAACACCATTACCAAGGTGTATGGTGTGCAAAAAAAAAATGTAAACAAATTATATTCCGTTTATATGTACGTTGTTTTGCTATTTCTTATACATTTTACGGTAAATTGTACATAGGTATAGTACATATCTGATGTGTTGTTCTCGCATATTTTTTTCTTGTTTCATACCTAGGTTCATTATGGGATAATCCATAAGTATATGTAGGTATGCTGGTATCTTATACTGGTCTGTGAGCATAATATGCGCATATTAGTATAAAACTTACAAAGTCATTTCTACTGAATTAGTCTACGTATAAAAATAACTCATAACATACATAATTAGATCAAAATTAACGCTTTCAATAATTTATTTTTAACATTTAACTTTATATGTAGATATTTATATTATTTATACAACATATTAGGATTATTTATATATAGAAGAATGGTAATAACTATTTATATTTCAAACAGTTTTACCCAGAATATACACAATTATGTACTTATAAAAACATAGTTAATGTCGTTACATTGAATATTTATGTTCTTAGTAGTATCTGTTGAAGGTTGTGAGCTAAGCTATTAGCAAATAGCAATTGAAATGCAAGATAAATTAAATAGTACTTCATTTTACCATTGTTTTATAAGTGTATAGGTACTTTAGCAAGTAATCACGTTTTATCGCGTGTTTATCCCATTATTTTTATTTTATACCAATCTGAGCACTAAAATATACATTTGATTTTATTGACAAAATTACGCTTTGATTTGAAAAATATTGGCTTTAAATGCGGCTCACCTATATACAGTTACCTAATGGTACTTTCTCTATGATGGTCTAGGTCCTTAAAATATGATAGATTCAAAAAGTTGAAAATATTATACACTAATCATCTTTAAATCGTGGGTTGTAAGAATATCCTTGTAGACTACGAAACACTAGATAAATACATTTACCATAATAGTCGACGTTAAAATCCTTGTAACATTCTAAATAAACTATTTTAGTGTAAGTACTACAACATAAAATTCCTTAAATACGAAAATATTATGAACGATGTTGCTTAAGAATAAGCTTATACCCGTTGGACATATATCCAAAGTTTCTTAAGTAAGTATGACAGTTTGTTCGTGCAAATAAGCTTATGTCTAAACCTAATCTTAATCAACATCATCAGTTGCTAGTAAACCTATTTTAGTACGGATAAATCCGCGCGCAAAGCTAATTTTTCGATAAGCATGAGTAATTCATAACATGCACCGATAAGAGCGTTTTCAATTGATAATGTTGTGGGAGAGTCAAGCATCCTGTGATATGATAAGAAAAACAAGAGTCCTATGGTGAAAACAGTCATTTTGTTGTCCTTAATTGATATATAATAAAGCTTTCAAGTTTCATATGTTCATTGAGAATTCTCTAGTTAACGAGTTTTAACGTCTCAAGTTCATTAAGAACTCTTTAGTTATCGTGTTTTAACATTTTTGTTTGTTGAGACTGTGAAGTGTAAGTAATGTATCAAAGTACCTAAGACTTAAAACCGTATTTTTTAGAATCATTTTTATAATTTGCGTTAAATACTCAAATATTATAACGAGTGGGGTCGGTGGTAATAACGTCTGATTTTCAATCAGTCGGCCCCTGGTTCGATCCCGGCCCTACACCAATGACTTATTTTTCAAGTTATGTGTGTATTTGCACTCGCTTTAAGGTGAAGGAAAACATCTTGTGGAAACCAGCATGTTTGAGGACCACAATATCCGAAGACGTGTGTCATCGGATATTGTGGCGATCGGCGGTATACAACTTAAATACTAATGGTGCGAAAGTGAACATTTGTCCATCCTTAGGTCGTATTTGATGATGAAGGAGTGAATTCACTCGACCTTCCGGTGGGCATATGCTCCCTTTCACACGATTTGTGGACAGTTGTACTCATAGTTCAGTAATTTGGCTAAAAAACCCAAGTACTTATAAACACATCTAAAACATTTTGAAACGAGGACAGCTCAATCGGGCTTTGAAACCTGAATTAAATAAATTTATTATTATTTATTTATTTATTTTAAGTGATAAGCGTTGTTCAGCCTTATTTTTTTAAGGTTTTGACGAAATTTTTATTTATTATTTTTTTATATTGTGGCATTATAAAAAAATACAATATTAAAAATGTTATTTTTTTCCAGAACCATGACCAAGTACACGTTCAGTTACTTCCCCATCAAGGCCCTCGGTGAGGGTCCTCGTCTCCTGCTGGCGTACGGCGGGGAGGGGTTCGAGGACCGCCGCGTCACGCCCGACCAGTGGCCGCAGTACAAACCTGGTGAGCTCATAACGTGATGTTTGTATAGAGATTTAGCAAGATAATACTCATTAGGAGATATACAGAACAATAACTAGCCAAGGGCAAGTCGGATGCACGCACGAAGGGTTCCTAACCATCAACTATGCCTTTTTTTTTGTTGACGAGGGGGAAATCTTCGATAAGACACCTGGCTACGATGGGGTGCAGCCAGGTTATGTGGGATTTGTACCCACTAAAACAGGGAAACACTCCGACAGACCTCCATGCACTGCGCTGTGGCCCTTCCCGGATTGTTGTCGTTCAACCCGGACTCGATGGATCAGGTGTCGGAATCCCACCTCCGAACACCTTCGAGTCTGATGCCCCTTTTAGTCGCCTCTTACGACAGGCAGGGGCAATTCCGCAGCCTTATTCTTTCACCCAGGCTGCAGGGTTAAACCATCATCTATGCCTAAGAATGTAATGCCGTGGGAGCCGTCCTCAAAACTATATTTTATTATTAGCTGCGCCCCCAGGTGTGTCATTACCCGCGTGTTAAACAACAGAACCTTAAATGGGTTTGCGTATCTGTGTATCATCCTTACTATATACTGATTTTATTGTGTTTATTTAGCTATGCTTACCCAGGTCGACCCTAGTGTGTCTAGTTACTAATAATAATAGTTATTTAAGTGGTAAATTCGGGGGGGAGGGGGGCGCTGCACTACTTCACACTTCATCTTGGACTATTGTCCAAGACGTAAAAAAATCCATAGTTAAATTCGATGTAACCTAGAAGACAAAATTAAATATTTAGTGTACTTCCGCTGTGATCCGAAATCCAAATTAAGACAAGTAAAGAAAAAATCAGAGAAGAGTTTCTCTCGACTTCTCGTTCGAAGAGTCAGCGTCTCCTGATGATGCCATGTGGTTAGGCGAAACACGTGTAGAATTAAGAATTTCCGAATTGTTATAGGTAACGTTAATCTTAATTAATCTTAGTTAATTAAGCTTGGTTAATTGATCTTAGTTGATTTTTCCTTTACTTGTCTTAATTTGGATTTCGGATCACAGCGGAAGTACACTAAATATTTAATTTTGTCTTCTATTTACAATGGATTTCCGCAAAGTAACGCCTGAGTCAACAAGTTATTCGATGTAACCTATTCTTAAGTCTCCGTGTGCAAATAAATGTATTACTATTTATTATATAATCTCAACTTTCAGACACGCCATTCGGCCAGATGCCGGTGCTGGAGTTTGACGGCAAGAAGTACGCGCAGAGCCTCGCCATCTGCCGCTACCTCGGCCACAAGTACAACCTGGCCGGCGCCGACATCGAGGAGGACCTGGAGATCGACCAGAACGTCGAGTTCCTCAACGATATCCGCGCAGGTCAGTTTCATACATGGTGCATGGTGATCTTCTAGTCCCCCCTAACGTAGGGCCCCGCGTTGTAAATGCGGGTGGGCTCAGTAACCGTGGCCTGGTCACCCACGGTGAAGCTAAGAGTCCCTGAGGCGGGTCACTCCTTAGACTTGTACTCCCCATGCAAGTTCTAGAAGGAGTGACACCAGTAGGTTGCGGAACCTCTTTCCGGAGGGGTTTTGCAACTGAGGCGGGCTTGCGGTGTGGTTAGGGAGACACCGCTGTCGAAGGTGTAGGGCCGTGCAGAAAAGAAGTGTTGGTACGATACGCCACTCTTCCTACCTGCCGCGGCCTCGACGGGGTCGCTACCGTTTGATGGCGGATGCGGTGGGGCCGCAGGGAAAAGGGAGTTGGTACCACAAACTACCACTCTCCCTATTCTCTGCGGCCGTGGTGGCAGTTAACGGGGCCACAGACCTGTCCCGTTGCGAGTGACCTAGGACGTCGGACCGGCGTTTTCAGGCGTCCATTGCACTCATAGTCCCGACGTGGTTGTGGTACACCACGTGCACTGCAAGGTGAGTCATCCCCAGAGGATGAGCCTCGCAGACTAGCCGAGGTGGGCGGAATGGTGGGTTAATGCGAGGAGCGGTACCACATCCCGCCCTTTCCGGTGAGGAGGCCATCGCGAGGTTTTAGTCGGTAGTGATGTCCTTTTGGCATCGAGCCCGACATATCTCACACACCTCTAGTGTACGCCTGGTGAGCGAGCACTCTCATTTGAAAATCTGTCACCAAGCATCTCAACAGTGTGTTGCGGCAGCCGCCTTGAGTAACTCCTGACTAGGTATGCTACAACTTGCGTCAGAGTGTCATTGACTCGTGTGATAACGCTGGTCAAATGCCTAGCAGTATTATGTAAAAAAATATATATTTTTCTTGACCGCAATTTACCTGATGGTAAGCGATATTGCGATCTTAGGTAGAGCGCGTTTGCCCAGAAGGAACCGGTTCAGTCCTGCCTTGAAAACCGCTAGATTATAGTTATCGGGGAACAGGGAATTTGGCAAAGAATTCCCTACCTTGGCGTTACGCACAATGAAGGTGGACAATTTTTTAGGTGGTAGTAGTGGCTGGACCAGGACATTCGCAAATATATGTCATTCTATTCAGGTCAATTGTAATTTATATCTCTTCTTTACTTCCACACTTTAACTGTTTTTTCTAGATTATTCCTCATAACGATGACAACTGTTTAAATACAAGTAATAAGTATTCGGTTATCTTATCACTTATACTCGGTATCGGTCGACGCAGGCACAATCTTTCTATTTTCAACACAGGCTATAAGTATGTAAAGATAAATTAACAAGTTGTTTGCGCTACATGAAAATATTAACCGATAGATAATATTTTTTTGCAAATCTTACGTGATAATAAGTAAATCGCAGCACGGCAGAATAAGTATTAAGTCCTAACGACAGTAGACCTAGGTAGCTATTTAGGGTTCCGTGCTTAAAAGTAAAAACGGGACCCTATTACTGAACCTCCGCTGTCCGTCTGTCACCAGGCTGTATCTCGGAAACCGTGACAGCTAGAAAGCTGAAACTTTCACAAGTTATGTATTTCCCAAGCCGCGATAACAGCAAATACTGAAAATAAAAAATATATATTAAGGGGTCCCAATACAATTAATCGTGTTTTATTTAGTTTTTTTTTTGCTATGGGTATATCAATAACGGTAATAATTAAGTGCTTCAAACTTTCACTGAATGTGTGTATATACATATATAACTTTTCGAAATAAATAATTAAATTAGAATAATATTATTTCATTTCATTTCATTTAAAATACATAAAGGGGGGGCTCATTAAGGATTGGCTGTGGCAGACACGCAGCATTTCTTTCTTTTCTAATAAACTATATCTCTTTTTTCTAATAAAAATTTGCGATTGGTTGTTACAGCATCAGCTCTAGTCCACTACGAGAAGGATGAAGCCCTGAAAGCGAAGAAGCACGCAGAAAACAGCGAAGTGAAGTACCCGTTCATGCTGGACAAACTCAACGAGATCATCGTCAAGAACAACGGACACCTCGCTCTTGGCAAGGTGAGAAATATAAAAAAAAAAATGGTTGCCTGTAAAGTCGGTTTTAAAGGCGAAGATTTTACGTGACAACGTCTGCCGCGTGCTGCGCGCGCGGCAGACCGATCATAGTTGAGTGGGAGAGAGACGCAAGGCATTCGGCGGGCCTCTCTCTCGTTCGGTGACTCATCGTAACGTTACCGGGCGTTACACTTTTTCATAAGTGACTCCAAGCCGCAACCTAATTTAAGACGTTGTCACGTCAAAAAAATGGTACAGAAAATTTAGGTTTACAGCTACTTGTACATTGGTATATGACATGTAAGGTTTGCTTAATGCATGTAGAGTAGCCAATAGTGCGCTGCGCCTTACACACTAGGTCAGTCAAGCTGCCTGAACTGTGGGGCGGCAGAGGCTCCCGCAGGACTGCTCACCATTACTTGTAGGTACATAGCCATATGCCTACTATGTCACGTAGACAGGAAGTAAAACTACTGAGTTTCCCATTGTACGTGCTAGTGGATCTATATAATTATTATAGTGTATATGTGTACATATATCTTCTAAATTATATATATTAGTTATCGTACTCCTCCGAAACGGCTTGACCGAAATTTTACCAAATTTCAGGAAGTCTGAGAATCGGCCACTATAAATTTTTCATACCCTAATTAATAAGGTTTGTTCACCCTCAATTTTTTTTTTTCAATAATTACATGTAAATCAAACAGTCAAACTACTGACACTACAAAGTCTGATGTCAGAACTACGTGACCTGTTTAAAAAAAAAACAAATGTAACTTTTTCCAGCTGACCTGGGCTGACTTCGTGTTTGCCGGCATCTACGACTACATGAAGATGATGCTGCAGAAACCAGACCTGGACAAGCAGTACCCAGCGTTCGCCAAGCTGGTGGAGACTGTACTCTCCCTGCCGAAGGTCAAGGAATACGATGCCGCTGCCTATCCTAAGTAGATCGAACAAGAAGCTTCTTTAGAATAGGCAGAAAGATATTGTTCCGGTGAATTTAAGGCTTACGAGACATTTTAAGCATTTTACCTATGTTTTCTGGATAATCGATATTTAGAATTCCTTAGGTATAAGACATTTATGAAAGCCCACAACACATTAGCTATCTTCGCATGATTCACACGGTTTGACTCCAGATAGTGTAGTTTGGAACGGCCATCTGCAAAATATGTGGTATTAGAATTAACTCTGCCAAGATTTGATCGAACATTTGGCGTGTTAAGATGGATCCACATTGGTGTTTTAATGGTTGGACACCGTTGAACTATTTGTTATAGGTTTTGGATGACTAAACAAGCTTAAAATTTCAAGCATTTTTCACCGCTTTTTTCATCACCATTAAGTGCCTCTGTTTGTGAATCACTCTGATTTGTTGTTGTATCGCTTAGTATTTTTTTATTAAGTACATTTAAGAGATTGGATATATTTCAATAAAATACAGAATATATTTACATATCATTTGGTTTTAATTCAAAATCATCTCTAAAACTTAACATATAAAGATATGTGCATATGTATATTGACGCATAAGAAGTCAAAATAAATTGATTATAGATTATAATAATGATCAATTTATTCAGACGTTAATTTAGAAGACCAGTGTATCTCGTTCTTGGTGCAAAGGTTGTCTATTGCCATACAGCGCGGCAATGCGGCTAGTGTTATATGCATCGGGAACCATCGGAAGCAGATTATTTGACTAGGTGTTAATTTATAGATCATTTATTTAAAATTTAGCTGGTTTTGACAAGAGAACAATTTTGGGTTATTCCAATAATCCCCATTGATTTTCCTCATCAATGGGGATCTAATAACTATACGAGTAGCATAGCGCTCATGAGATTCCAAGATTAAATTATGTATATGTATATCTACAAAAACCCTTTTTTTGTTGCCCAGGGCTTTTGTTGTTTTACAATCTCACAATTGAATAATTAACGGCTTGATCAAATAAAATTGAATTATTAATTGAATAATTCACGGCTTGATCAAATAAAATTGAATTATTAATTGGGTGGATAATTATTAAAATTGGTTCGACAATATTATAATCCAACAAATTAAACAATAAAACAGAGCTTATCTTACAAAATTATCCATAGTTTCATAAATTGTGTGCATAAATAGACCCAAAGTATTTATGATCTAAGGCAACAAAACCTATGTATACCAATATAATGGACTAAAGTTATGGACGACATACGCGAAATCTACGAATATGGTATATAGTTGCCAATAAATAAATATAATAATGAATACGTATATGTTATCAAATATGAGTGGCAACATCTCCTGGTGCCCATTTTATCGTATTTTTCTCGGGATCATGCTTATTCATGACACTTTCGTCGACCTGCCTGATGGTATCCATGAGAGGCAGGTCCCTGGTCTCCGGAGTGAGGGTCAGCAGGATCGCACTCAGCAGCGCCGAGCTGCCGAACAGGATGGCGGGCAGGGCTTCCGAGACTGAGTTCTGTAAGTATACATTGTATGCAAAACGCATGTCGCTAAATATGAAGTTTGGTACATCAAATTGTCATTGGGACCCAAGATTCATAACTTACTACGAGCTCGTATATTCTGACAAAGAAGGCAATAAGTCATGTATGAAGGGCAGCCCTTGGGCAGCTTTCAGATACTGTAGGCTGGCACTATAGCCAATAGCAGCTAGCATTAGACAAATAAATATTTATTATTCTGGATACAATATGAAGGAATTGCAAAAGTAAACTTGACTTACGTTACGAAGTACAAGTTATTATTCTGTGCTTACTGCTTACGTATAACCACGGTCCACCTATCTCCAGCCAATTCTATCCCAACGCTGGTATGGGCTTTTCTCCGGTTCTTGGCCTCTGACAGTAAGAGACGCCACTCCCTTCGGTCTTGAGCCGTCTATTTCGACTGTCTTTGAGTCGTGGAGTACTTGGGACATCCGACCGGTCGGCAACCACTCGGTTGTCTCAAGTACGCCGTCCAAGAAGATAACGGTGATTGTTTCATATACCATACCAGTATAGGCGTGAGTGGAGCCAGCATGCTGCCAACCTTGGCAGTGACGCCACCAAACCCAAGGAGAGAGCCTCGAGCGCTGGTCGGGAACAGCTCCATGGTGTAGGTGATGGATCCCGTGAAGCACATGGAGATCAGCATCTTGCCGAGGAGGAACAGCAGGATCTTAGCCCAATTGTAGCCTTGAGAGGAAGAAAGTATCGGGAGCGTATTATTGGGCATTATAATCCATTAACTTTGTCTTTTCTTGAACTAAACTAAAAGCATACAAATACTATGGAAACATAGACAAAGTGTCTATGATGGAACTAAATCGCCACGGTCTGTGTCGAGACCTTTCTAGTCAAGTAAGACAATATTTTTAAAACATTTGCCATTAAAGTGCTCATCAGAGTCACGCTAAATTAATTAAATTAATTAATTAAAGTCCGTCGTGAAAGCGATTTGAGGGTAATATGGTATTAATTAATCATTAATCCAATTAATAAAATAATTACGCTTAACCATTAAATAGTTTTGAGTCCATACTTATTTTTCGAATCAGAAAAGCTTTTATAAAGAACTCAAATACAAAATATTTCGATATCTTTTTCAAGAAATATTTTATATTCATACATACTATCGGGTACATATCCTGCAGTGACAACCAGCACTCCTGATAGTATAAAGCCAACTATCAACGGCATTCTTCTTCCAACCTTATTCATCAAGTAAAGAGATATCAGCTCTCCGGGAAAGGACATCACAGTTGACAACAGGAAATTCGTATATTTGTTCCCGGGCAAATATACCGAGTTTATCATCATGCCAAAGTAAACAAAGCTAGCAGTAAATCTATAAACCATAGTGACGATAAGTCGTGTCATAATCTCTCTTGATGTAATAATTTCTCTCAAACCTTCTCTTGTTTCATTGCAGCTGATGTTAAATTTGCTTTTCAATTTAACAGTATCAAGCCCTGCTAGCTCTTCTCGGTTGATATTGATTTTGTTCATCTTAGTCACTGCTAGTAAAGTTTCTTTAGCGTTTTCGGTGTTGTCGCTGATGATTTGCCATCTCGGACTCTCTTTGATGAGGAATATGTAAGACATGAAGAGGATAGAGGGCCCGTTGATGATGAAGATGAGATTTTTCCAGTAAGAGACGTACATGGCGATAATGGCGAACAGACATTCTCCAAAATACATGGCGTAGGAGAACACCACGCCGGTCCAAACGCGGTTCTTCTTGCCGCAAATTTCTAACACTGGAATGGAGATAACGAGTAAATATTCTGCTATAAGAAATTGATTGAAAGATATGACAGCTGAAAGAGCAAATTAGACATATAGAAATTCATGTCATGCTCATGCTAACTGTACCTTTGGTTAAAGGTAAAAAAATATGACGATTTTAAAATATTATAACGTGAACTAAACCTATAATAAGTCTTGACTTATCTGTGTAATTAATAGTATATTATAAGGTACTTTATCTACTTACCCGGAGTCTTAAAAATGAAGATAAAATTTGAAACTGAACTGACACAAAAAATATGGATGTAGGCCCCGGTTGGTGATTTACTAGATGTGATAAATATAAATAATGATAAATAATAATAATGATATAATATCTTACTGAGCATCATAACAGTACTAAAACTCCCTCCAATCAGAGCTGCTTCAAAGAACTCGATGGACACATACATGTTGTAAGAAGTAGCTAACGTCTTCAGCTGGCCGACCGAACTGCTGATCACGCAGAATAACAGGACAGGTTTCCGACCAAACCTGAAAATATATTATTACACAGGGTTTTATGCAGGTAACGAAACCTAATACTTATTTTGAGTCCCTCTCAAAATAAGTATTAGGTTTCTTAATAAGATTCCTAGCTGCTATGGGGTGCATTCGGGTATGTGGGGTTCTACTACCCACAAAACTGCCTCAGCGCTTTATATACAAAGGTGGTATGAAAAGTTGGCGGCCTAACACATAAATACTTATAGTAGAAGATACGATAAACAACGACCTTCACCCATCTGTTTAATGGATAAAAATTACTCGATAGGTAATTTCATTTATTAAAAATGATAAAAAACATGGGTTGCCTGATAAAATCTTGGCCAGGCTATAATTAATTAAAAATTGAAACATCATTTTTTTTTTTAAATTTCACCATTGTGTTTAACAAAAAAAATTAACACTATCGGAAAGTTCACAGCCTATAGAATATGCAAACGGAGGGTTGCCTATTATTTTCCTGGCATAACGTTTGGGTTGCCAGGTGTAAACCGGTATTTCGCTCGTAGTTATTTTCACCTATTTGTTTAATCTATTAACTAAACATAAAAATAAGCGCTGTTTTATTGTGAATACGATGATATAGGGTTGCCCGTAATAAGTCTGTCCTGAATGACGGTTGCCGAATTTTAAAAAGTTAAATTTTAATGCGACTGGGGACGTACAACATAGAGGTCCGAGTCTATACTTCCGCCAAATTCGATTTAAAAAAAAATTTACTCTTGGATTAGCTATCAAGTCTCTAACCAACTCGCGACAAATTATAACAATGCTTAACAGATATGGTCATACAATTGGATACAATTTAGCAGAGGAACTAGTAACCGAAATGACTTATACATCAGTCAAAAAAAACGCCGCAATACCAAGTGGCATCAGTGCAGTAAATGGACTTAGTACTCACGTTGCGTTTGATAATTTTGATCGTTTCGTTGACACCACATCCGGTAAAGACACGATGCACGAAACAGTTGGTATAATCTATCAATTTCCCAGTGGTGATCATTTTGATAATATTGAAGCTACGAGTTCATCGCAACTTAATGTTAGTGAGAATGAACAAGGACCATCACGAAAAAGAAGACGTTTCAATGAAATTTCACGACCGATTCAACCGTATTAACATAACCAAAGACAACTTTACAAATGCTTAACTTAGATTCGTTTACTAACACGCTGGAAGTCTGAAGTCTATATTTGCCTCCGATAAATTCTTCTCCAACATCTCACGCAGTAGTAAATGAAACACTTGTCATAGCAAACGAAATAGCCGAAAAATGTCAACAGGAGCAAATAATATTGACATATGATTTAGCTATAGCCAAAATGGCTATGCAAATCAAAAATAAAGAAAAACCAAAATTTGATAAAATTTTTTATAAATTTAGGAGCGTTTCATATGGAGATGGCATTTTTTAAAGCGGTCGGGAAATTTATTGATTGTATAGTTTAAAATAATAAATTTTTTATAAATAAAATATTCTTAGTATTGGCTTTTTTATTTCATTATTTGGGATTTTTGACAATTACCTAACTCCATTATTATATACTTTCTAAAAAAATAAAAAGATGAATATTTCCAGTAACTATACGTTACTTTCTGATATCAATTTAGAACAACATAAATATACTGTAATGCCGCTTTTATAATTAAGTATATATTTAATTTTTACAATTTATTATATTAATATTAATCTAATATTAATCAGCTTGCTAATTATTGTATATTTCACAGTACGTTTGTACTTAAACTTTATATATGTATATGTATAGAAATATTAGTTGCTCCAAAATATTGCTGTATACAAGTTTATCGCTATCTTTTTCCATTGCATGAACTAGAAGCATGCGCTCTTTGTCATTTCCTACAGCCACGCCACGCGCAGCTACCTATAACCCTGTCTTTGTCTACCGCACGAGATACTAGACTCGGACCTCTTTGTTGTACGTCCCCAGTCGCATTAAAATTTAAATTTTTAAAATTCGACAACCGTCATTCAGGACAGACTTATTACGGGCAACCCTATATCATCGTATTCACAATAAAACAGCGCTTATTTTTATGTTTAGTTAATAGATTAAACAAATAGGTGAAAATAACTACGAGCGAAATACCGGTTTACACCTGGCAACCCAAACGTTATGCCAGGAAAATAATAGGCAACCCTCCGTTTGCATATTCTATAGGCTGTGAACTTTCCGATAGTGTTAAATTTTTTTGTTAAACACAATGGTGAAATTTAAAAAAAAAATTGATTTTTCAATTTTTAATTAATTATAGCCTGGCCAAGATTTTATCAGGCAACCCATGTTTTTTATCATTTTTAATAAACGAAATTACCTATCGAATAATTTTTATCCATTAAACAGATCGGTGAAGGTCGTTGTTTATCGTATCTTAGACTATTACTATTTTAATGTAACTGACCTCATCCGAATGGTTTTTTCTCTGGCTGTCAAATTGTAAAATTCTATCCCATTAGCATAAACTGTTTTAAAATTAGGCTGAAAATTGTAAGCCTTTGTGCAGCGTTTTAAATAATGTACAAAATTTTGCAACGTGCGGTCATCAAATACCTGTTAAAAAACTAACTCCAAAAGAGATTCACGAAGATATGCCAACGACATTGGGGGAATCTGCTCCGTCGTATACGACTATCAAAAAGTGGGTTGCTGAATTTAAGGGCGGACGAGAGAGTATTGAAAAGACCATCCGCTCTGGCCGGCCTCTGACGTCTACGATTGAAGAAAACGTCAGGAAAATCTGTGATCTGATATTGACAGATTGGAGATTGCCGTGAGATTGCAGATACTATTGGCATCTCGTATGCACGAACACAAAACATCATAGTCAATGAACTTGGATTATGTAAAGTTTCTACGCGGTGGGACCCAGATTGCTTTCAGTCGAACAAAAACGAATACGCCTCACATTTTCCAAGCAACAACAATCCAAGAAGCGGAAAAAGCCTGATGAACGTGCCCGAAAAAAAGCCAAAACAATTTTGTCACCTGGCAAGGTGATGGCGTCAGTTTTTTTTGGGATGCTAAGGGTTCCATCATGGTGATCTACCTTACTACCTTACTTATTACTGCACCATTTTGCGTCACTTGCGTGAAACAATGAAAGAGAAAAGGCCAGGTTTACTCAGCAAGAAAGTGTTATTCCATCTGGATAATACAAGTGTTCACACGTTTTTTGTGTTACACTGTTGAATCTATGGCTCAAATTCATGACTGGGGCTTTGAATTACTCTCCCGTCCCGCCTATTCCCTTGATTTGGCACCTTCAGACTTCCATTTATTCCCAAACCTCAAAAAGTAAGTTTGACCTTGGAGGTCAAAAATTTTCATCAAATGAGGAGGTCGAAGCTTCGGTGGGTGCCGGGCGATCTTTCGTCACCTGCGCAAGGCTTTGAGGAGCGCGGTGGGGGTCCTTCCTTCAAATCCGCGTCTGTTTAGCCTCGTAGCTATATGAGCGTACAGAGTAGTCAATGAGAAAATTATAGATAAGGTACCTGTCTGCCAACCACCCGGTGATGAACCTGGATACCAGTAATCCCACGTTATGTACCGTGCCTATGAGGTTCGACCGCCATGGATCACAGCCCAAGTTCAACTGGAAAAGTAATAAGAATAATTTTGACGTGAAACCGTTTCTGCTTCTTTCATCTTTATGTAATTTTATATTGATCTTCTTATCCTACTAATATTATAAAGGCGAAAGTTTGTATGTATGGATGTATGGATGTGTGGATGTATGGATGTATGGATGTTTGTTACTCTTTCACGTAAAAACTACTGAATGGATTTGAATGAAACTTTACCGCTATATACATCAGAATAACACATAGGCTATAGCTTATACATCAGAATAACACATAGGCTACAATTTTTGAGGTTTTTAATGTGAGGTCGTAAAAAAAAACACATTTTTTGCGCTTACATTGCAAACGCTGACTGAATCCTACAAGATAGATCAAAACAATTTACTACAGTATTGTACAACTTAAAAAGGTCTACAAAAAAGTCCGTGATGGTATATGTTTATCTCTTAGGAATAACCCACAATAACCATTTTTTATCCTTCACTTTGTACGAGAAATAATGGCTTATTTACGAAGCGATTTTAAGCAATACAGTATTAATCCTTATCCAATTAAGTATCTTAAATACATTGTGCATTTAATAAAGATCAATATGGCTTTTTACAGCATGTAAATTAAATAAATATTTTCGAATATATCACAGATTTAAAATGCAGCGGCGCCAGGCGAACGGGGCGTGGGGGAGCGGGGTAGGTGCGGTGGGGAAGAAGTGGCTCATCGCTGAGTGCGCGACCCGAACGCGGGCAGACGCATGAGGGCAGACGTCGTTGACGGTTGGGTCCGTTTTGCGAATTTTCAAGGCACTAGCGATTTGATAAAAACGTATGGTCGCCTACTTTAAGTAATATAGGCCTAAGGTTAGTTATTGCCAGGTTTCTTTTTGGTTAGGACTAACACGTACAAAAAGATACTTCATTTTTACGAATTACTTCATTGATAATTCAATTACTATATAGATAGGTTACTTACAGTTAATTATAACAAATTATACTAGCAATAAATTAAAATAGCGACTATAATTTGAGATTTAAACTATCCTATCTCTCAAGTTGGATCGAACTGCACATGGTGTGCGAATTTTATTATAATCGGTTAAGTGGTTTAGGAGTCCATTGAGGACAAACATTGTGACACGAGATTATATAAATTAAGATAAGATTATTAATATTATATGTATGTTTTTTATTATTCTTTATTGTACACTACGTCCTTCTTTAGTCGTTTATAAATTCCTTTCCATCCAAAGGTTGCCTGGAAGAGATCGCTTTAAGCGATAAGGCCACCAATTGTGGTACACTAATTTAAAGTTAGTTGTCTTTTACTATGCCTTTTTTATTTATGTGTCCAATAAAGAATTATAAAATTTCCATGACACAATGTTTAGTTACCGTACTCCTCCGAAACGGCTTGACCGATTTTTACCAAATTTCATATGCGTATTTAGTAGGTCTGAGAATCTTCTACTATATATTTTTAAGGCAAAACAACGTTTGCCGGGTCAGCTAGTACTGATCTATATCAGACAAGCCTTATCGACTATTTTACTTTTGTACCTTCTTCTTTGTCTTCCCCCTTTTCCTACTATTCGGGGTCGGCACAGCTTGTTTTAAACCTAATAACTTCGTGCCTGAAGGCGAATACGAGTAACATCATTATTCGAAATACTTTATAAAAATATTAAAAGTATTTTTAAAACTAATTAAATTTGTAACGACTTACGACAATTATTTGCAAAATTCCGCTATGGTTGGAAAAGGTAGCCATAAAAATAGCTGATATTTACTTGCCTGCGATTCTGCTAGCCGTACTTTTAACGCAGTGTACAAAATATAAAGTTGGCTTTTATAGATAGATAGATAGATAGATAAATTCTTTATTGGACACATAAATAAAAAAGACACAATATAAGACAATTAACTTAAAATTAGTGTGCCACAATTGGCGGCCTTATCGCTTAAAGCGATCTCTTCCAGGCAACCTTTGGATGGAAAGGAATTTATAAACAACTAAAGAAGGACGTAGTGTACAATAAAGAATAATAAAAAACATACATATAATATTAATAATACAAGATATAACCTAATACATATATAAAATATAGATAATATACTAATACATAACGTATCAAATTAATTACTTGCGTAATAAAAAAAAAAAATAACATTATAAATAAATAAACAGTATCTAATTGAAGGAAAAAAGTGAATTGTCTCAGAGCAGTGAAGATAAATACCACTCTTCCACAACTGTAGGGTATAATGGTACCCTCAAATAGAACCGGTGGCAGGATTTCCCAATCTATCCGAGATATCATATGCGAACTACCAATAATGATGACCTGAGTCTTTGAAGGGTTGACATTTAAACCAAAAGATTTACTCCATTCTGAAATACGACTCAGGTCAGCATTAGTGGTAGCAATAGCAGAATCAAGCTCGCTGATAGGAGCTTGTGAGTAAATTTGAAGATCGTCTGCATATAGGTGGTAGGCAGAAGTAAGGCGGTGAGATATAGAATTAATAAATATAGAAAAAAGAAGAGGAGATAATACGCCGCCCTGCGGCACACCGGCGGACGTGTTGCACCAAGAAGAAAATTTATCTCCAAGGCGAACCCGTTGCCGGCGCCCCGACAGGTAACTACGAAACCAATCGACCACCAATGGAGATATGTTGATAGAGCGTAATAGAGCCAGTAGGATATCGAAATCGACGGTATTGAACGCGTTACTGAAGTCTAACAGGGTTAGAACAGTAAGCTTACCGCCATCCATACCCTCGCGTATGTCATCAGTGATCTTTAAGAGTGCAGACACAGTACTATGCCCAGGACGGAAACCGGATTGGTAAGGATTGAGCAAATCATGTCGATTGAGAAAATGACAGAGCTGACGATGGACAAGACGCTCAAGGACTTTGGAGAGAAAAGGAAGAATAGAAATGGGACGATATTCGGAAAATGATTTGGGATTGGGTTTTTTAGGTAGAGGTAAAACCTGCGCATCTTTCCAGATGGCAGGGAACTCACCATGGAGAATAGAGTTGTTAAAAATTACACAAAGAATAGGAAGGATGATGTCAAGGATGGGCAATAGCATGTTCCGACTAATAGAGTCACAGCCAACCGCGCTGGATGTGATAGAACGAATGCTCTTCTCAACATCACATGGAGTGAATTGGATGAAAGCAAGAGGAGGAAAGTCAAAATTTGGAATGGCAGAAAGATAATTGATTGAGGCTAATTTATCATCATCAGACATAGTGGATGAAGAAGAAAAATGAGTATTCAAAGAATCTATATCAAGACTACAGGATTCAGTATTTTGACTAGATTTGCCAATTCCCAATGACTTCAGGAACTTCCAGACTTTAGCTGGATCTTTGTCCTTAACGGAAGTATGGACATGACGGCGCATGGCATCCCTACACACCATATTGCAGCGATTTCGAGCCTGAACATATTTAACACGATTAATCTCAGTAGATCGCATCTTATACCGGGTTTTAGCTACAGCTTTTTTGTGCATCAAAACTCTGATATCAGCGGTGAGCCAAGGAGCAGGTAATTGTTTTATTTTGATGGCACGAAAAGGAGCATGTTTATCATACAGATTAATAATAAATGAATTAAAAATGTTAACTTGGTCATCGATGGATTTAGCGTTGACAACAGGAGACCAGTCTATATTACAAGCGTCATTTAATAGTGCTTGTTGATCCATGCCACCAAAGTTGCGCTGCAGAATGATTTGAGGCTTAGGTTTTGGAGGACGTACCTTATAGGAAAGAAAAATATTAAATCATGATAAGAAAAATCATTAGTATTATATTGACCATGTTTAACAACATGGTCAAGAGAGCTCACCATCATTAGGTCAAGAAGTGAGGGAGTACAATTAGGAAAATGGTGAGTAGCACTGAGAGGGAGAATATGCATGTTGGCTGAATTAACAACTGTCTCCAACCTTGAAGAGCGATTATCACGTTTGAGGAGGCAAGTATTAAAGTCACCCATAATAATGGTATGACTGTAAGAGGGACAAATATTGCAGAGAACACTTTCGAAAGAATGGCTATAATAGGCTCCCAGAAGAATTTTAGAGTTGGAAAGCAGGATTTCAATGAAAAGGTGTTCGCCGGCATTCACAGGAGGCGGTTGGCACGACAGACTAATAATAGAATAAGGTATATTTGCTTTTAGGTATATGGCTACACCGCCACCTGTGCGTGCGACACGATCATTGCGAATAAGGATAAATCCAGGAAGTGAATAAGATGTATTGGGAAGGCATGGACGAAGCCATGTCTCGGAGACTATTATAGCGTGTAGATTCTTTTGATCAAGAGACGCCAACATATCTGGATAGCTAGCCGGAATACTTTGCGCGTTAATGTGGGCAACATTGAAATTTTTCGGTACATCAGAAAGACTTCTCTCAAGAAACTCAGACAAGGAAAGGACACTATTAAAACTATCTTCACTGCAAACAGAAGATACTGAAGAAGAGGCTGTGAAAAATTCACTGCCACTACTATTAAAAATATCAAGCATTAATAAGTTGGTATTATTATTAAATATTATATATATTAAAAAATAAGTATAAAATAAATAAGTAAATATATATATATAAAATATATTCAAAATTAACAAGTAAGATTGAGGTTTAATAAGCTCAATCCACCCGCCAGTTGCAACTGGAAGATAAAATAACTAAAAATTAACCTAGCTCTTAAAAGTACTACACAGCAACTACTTCAACTATAGTGAACCATTATGTCACATAAATATATTTAATACTGAACGACAAACAAAACGCTTAATAAAAGATCGTACATAATTCAGAAAAAAAAAAAAATAACAAATAAGCTAAATAAGTTAATCGTTCAACTGACAGTTTGTTATAATGTCAGCAGCTAATGAATGACAGGTAAACAAAGAAAAAATATGAAAACATATCTTATCATCAATTGATAACAAAGAAAGTTGGAATGCAAAGATGTTAGACGTGAGAAACAAGCTACCTAAACAAAGCAAATCACTTGGACGACATTTGTTTACGTTTGGAATCCTTGGACTTCACGTCCTTGCCTGGTTTGCTCTTCGAACGCGCTGTCTTCAGGGCCATCGCAACCTCCGGCGGCTCAATTTCATCCAGCTCAGCGACGCATGAAACACGATGACGCTTGTTATCCGATGCCAATACGAAGACAAAACCATCCCTAGTCCAACACTTGTTTATGCCGAAGCGCTGGCGGGCGGCCATAAAGGCGTCGTGCCTAGGTTTTGTTAGAAACTCCGATATTGTTACGCCAGTGCCTTTCAGTGCAGACTTCGCGAGCCATAACTTCTGCTTCAAGGCCACATCAACCACTTTAAGCAGAATGGGCCTAGGTTTGTCTGTGGCAGATGTGCGACCCATTCTATGACAGCGACTGATGTTATTAGTGGTGAAATTACATACTTTAAGTTGCTTCGTCACAAAATTTACCACACATAGTGCTGTGTCCTGATCCTTAGCTTCTGGAACTCCATGAATTAATAAAATCTTGCGACGAGAACGCATCTCAAGGGCATCACACTGCTTGGCTAGGAAATGGATTTGCTCTTGTAGGCTCTTGACTGCGGTAAGCATAAAAGTACGGAACTCAGCAAACTCATCCGCCAGTTTTGCCTTTCTGTCCGGAGTGGAGGAAGCAGATGACTCTTGCAATCTCGCCTGGAAGTCATCCATACTCTTCACAAACAGTTCTTGAAGCCGCTTCTGACCTTCCAAAACTACCTCCATAGTGCACTAGTTGTTGTGATTGTACAGTGAAAATATAGTTGGAGTTAAAACACAATAGAATTGCCAGACACTGGTAAGGAAATATGCAAAGGCAGGTATTTAAACACTAATTATTAATTTGACATATTAATTACTTTGAAAAACGCGATATATATATTTTTAAATTATAAAACAACAGGAGCCTGATGTTTGGGTGGACTACCCACGTCCCGAAAAAAAAAGTATACCAAATTTTTACCAAATAAATGGCCGATATTTAATGTTTTGCAGGTACTCTAGCGACTAAGTCTACTGTTTTCTTTTCCAGTTGAACCTAGGATGTCGCCCGTGGGAGTCGAACCTGATAGGCACTGTACACAATGCAGGCATGCTGATCTCCATGCTTGTTGGGGGATGGATGTCGGACAGGTAAACAATATTACATACTTCTGGGAAAAGTATTTGTACTTTGCCTACACAAGACTTGGTTGGTCGAGTAGCTACTTTGCCATTTGAAATATCGAACCCTGGAGTCGACTCCAAATATCACTAAATTATCTCTTTCTTATTAAACTAGCCAACAGCTTACATACTAATTGGCACTTGAAATCTAGAAATGGTTCAGTGTGGGGTTAACCAGCCGTGTGCGTGTGAAATACGCAACCCCAACTAAAAAGTTACTTATCATCAATACAAACCCTTATAAATTTAACATTTAATATTTTTTTTTATCTAGAGTGCGACTAAAAAAGATGAAAGTAACAAAAACCAAATAAACATATTTTGGAATTTTTGTCTGTTACGTTATGGTCCGGGAGCCAGGTGCAAATTTGGTTAAATATTTCCTCTCAAGAGATAATTTGTGAGACGCATCAGAGTATAGTATTATAAAGCGTCGTGAAAGTCAGCTGGTGCCGGGATTGACTGATTTCCTCTCAGCTGAAATTTTGTCAAATTGTAGCTCATCTAATATCTCAACGAAAAAAAATAATCAGCTGGTTACAACATGGTGTATTGTTCGTCAGCTGGTGTCTCGAACAAAGTATAAATATAAAATAACAAACGTCAGCTGACGGTTTTTCCACCAACCTACAGCCAGCTGACCTATATATTTATCCACAGTTACATATAAGCTATCATCAGGTAAATTTTTGTTTGAGAGGAAATCAATGAAATTTTTTTTTTCATGTTCGAGATGGATCAGTGAATGTATTTTTTTTACAACCAACCGAGTGCCAGCTGACGTTCACGAGGCTTTATAATACTATATTCTGATCCATTTTATTAATTACCGCTTGAGAGGAAATTGGTCATTAAAATCTGTTGCTGGCTCTTGGACTATTATAAATTCGTAACTACTCAATGGATTTGAACGCGGCTTACACAGGTGGATTAAGGTTTTAAGGACTACTGTTGAAACTTGGTATCGTCAAAATCAATCACAATACCTAATATTATAAAAGCAAAAGTTTTTGCGTGTGTGAGTGTGCATTTTTGTTATTTCTTCACACTCGAACGGCTCATTTACAAAAAAAAATATTTTTTTTAATAAATATCCAACCGCAATTTTGTTATACTCATTATATCGTAAGAACAACGAAGGCATATTCAAGGTGGTACCTCTACAACTGTATTAAAATTATAAATAGAATAGAAAATCTGAATTATCTGTCTTTTCATATCCTGATAGCTCACAAACACGTACTCAATCTATTAACTACGCTCCAGATTCGGTCGGAAACCAACCCTAATATTCTGCGCGGTGAACAGTTGGATCGGTCAGCTGAAGACTCTCGTTTCTTCATACTACGTCTACATCACCATCGAGTTCTTAGAGGCCGCATTCACTGGCGGCAGCTACGGAGCTGCTATGGTGTTAAGTAAATATTAGTTATTATTTAGAGGCTCTCACACTAAATATAATTTATAATTCAAATTCAAAATGTCTTTATTAGCAACACAAATATACAGAAAATGTGCACCCTGTGCTTCGACGACCTCGTTGGCGTAATGGTTACCATTACCGGCTGTAAAACCACATCAACTTTAGAAAATAAGTACAGGATTATTGTATTTGCTATTGATAAGCCTTATTCAATAAAATAAAATATTAGAGGAAAAAAAACTTGGTGAACGGCGGTTGCCGACCGTTGCGGATCAAACATAACGCACTGTCGTTTTTGTGGCGGCGGTTGAAAACCATACGCCCGTTTATTCAGTCACGTATATTTTTTGCTTTGTAGGGGCAATTATTCTCACAAACTATTTCAGCAAGTACAGTTCCAATCCAACACTTGTTCTTATAAATTTTATAGATTGATTTTTTTTTTTTTTTTTTTTTACTCTGAATAGGTTAGCGCTTGACCACAATTCACCTGATGGTAAGTGATATTGAGGTCTACGGTGGATCGCGCTTACCTAGAAGGAACCGGTTCACTCTCGCTTTGAAAATCGCTAGATTGTAGTCATTGGGGAACAGGGAATTTGGCAAGGAATTCCAAAGTTTGGCGGTTCGGACAACAAAGGTGGAGGCAAAACGCTTTGTGCGTGCCTTGGGCACCTCAACCGTAAACCGATGCCGCCTTGGCGTTTCCCTGCTCGTCCGATAGTGGAAGGGGGCGGGGGGAATTACTTCATGTAATTCAGTCGCACACTCGCCGAAATGCAACCGATAGAAGACCGACAGACTGGCAACAATGCGGCGGTGCTCTAGGCTCTGCAACTTTGCCTTGCAAAGATTGTCATTGCCTATGAGCCTTTTTGCACGCCGCTCAATTGACTCCAACGCCTGAAGCTGGTACTTTGCTGATCCATCCCAAAGGTGCGAACAATACTCCATGCATGATCGAACTTGTGCTTGATATAATATAAGCAGCTGTTCCTGCGTGAAGTACTTTCGCACCTTCGAGAGGATACCCAGCTTTTTGGCTGCTACGTGAGCCATATTCTCCATGTAGGAGCCAAAATTCAGTGTTGAAGACAATGTTATGCCAAGGAGTTCTAAGCTGTCGGTAACCGATACGGTTGCACCTCGGAAGGAAGGGGCCAGGTCAAAAGGCCTCCTCTTAGCAGTGAAAAGACACGCTTGGGTTTTGGCGGCATTGAACTTGACTAGATTGGCATCGCCCCATTCGGAGACTGCCTGAAGAGCCAAGTTTAAGCGCTCAACCATAGCTTCCCTATGAGACCGGATTTCGGCCTCACTGGCTCGTGCAGTGGATATGTAGCTCTCTACAACAGTGCTGTCATCTGCATACCCAAAGGTACCGGGTCTTAGCAGATCGTTAATATGCAGCAGAAATAATGTCGCAGAGAGCACCGACCCTTGAGGGACACCGGCATTGATCGCCATTAGATCCGACGAGCAGCCATCAATGACCACCCGTATAGATCTGTCCCTCAAAAAGTCCGATATCCAATCACGAAATCCAGCAGGCAGGCCGTAGGAGGAAAGCTTGCCAATAAGGCCGTCGTGCCAGACCCTGTCAAAGGCTTTGGAAATATCCAGAGAAACCGCAAGTGCTTCTCCGTACTTCTCAATAGCCAATAATTCTCAATAATTGATAGATATAAACAACGTTGATGAGTATTCAATAGCATGTCTATGGCATTTTATTTAATTCTTACAAACCTTTTAGGTTTATAACTACATAACGTAAAAGTTATATCATATAGTGTACTTATTTTTTTTTACAAATCTACTATTTTGCACCTATCCTTCGTAGAACTGTGTTAGGGCCCAACTCCAGTATCTAGAATTATACTAACTAACCCAACCTAGTCATCAAATATCAAAGTGATTCATGTAAATAACTTATTGACTCAGGCGTTACTTTGCGGAAATCCAATGTAAATAGATGACAAAATTAAATATTTAGTGTGATTCATGTAATTTTGTTATATTCATGAACTTTGTATCTATTATGAGAGGAGTGGGTCTATGATAAAAATAATTTAAATCTTGCGCTTAGAACATAAATTTAGTCTTTATACACGATACGTTGTACTTTTTAATTTAAGTATCTTTTGTTTGTCATAATTTACTATTTTATTTATACAATTAATTGTTGGAATATTTTATATTAATTAGTGCATGTTGTGTTTGTCTTAACAACTGAGAAACAATTAGCTGTAAAACCACATCAACTTTAGAAAATAAGTACAGGATTATTGTATTTGCTATTGATAAGCCTTATTCAATAAAATAAAATATTAGAGGAAAAAAAACTTGGTGAACGGCGGTTGCCGACCGTTGCGGATCAAACTCATTTTGTCGCAGAGAGCGTTTCTACTGCTTTTGTATCTATGGCACCGCAGAGCCGCGAGCGAACAGCGAGTTACGTCGAAGTTAGGCAGTGGTCCCGCCGGCGTCGATGAACGAGAAACGAGTAGAACTAGAAACTATAAACGAGTTGGCGATCAGCGGGAAGCGAGTGTAGTTTCGATAGTTTTGTCGCCGGGCTATAAGCGAGTGTGTAAGTGCGACGAGCAATTACTCGCGCCACTCGCCTCGTGCGCCATTCAATGCCGCACTGTATAGAAATGATGAAGCGGACGATCATCGCTGAACGAGTATATTGCTGAGCGACTTTATTTTTGAAAGCTCGTCGCTTAAGTGATAAAACTGGTAAAGCGAGTCATCGCCGGCAGTGTGAACAATCAACTGTTTGTATGTACTTACATCACTTTTATTTACACGAAATGTTATATCTATTGAACGTTTCTTGAGCGAGAAAATAGTCGATAGTTAACCGTTTACTCGCCGTTGGTGGGACCACTGCCTTATTGTGAATTCTGAATATGAGCTGACGACTACACCGTTAAAAGTAATAACAGTCGCGTTTACGCTTGAAAAGAGTTTTTACTTGTAAATTGAATAAGAATATTTATAAAAAATAAAATATAAGACAAAATAATATTATAAAAGACGCTTATTCTCTAAACATATAAGTAACAGTACCTACTATATAAGTACTTTTAAGTTTGTACTTAAGATATAATTTTTTTTTAATAAAATTTGTTTCGTATTTATACAAAAAAATACATATAATAGTGTTCAGTTTTGTGACGAACATGGCAAAATCCACAAAAGTTCAAGTCGTGTGCGATATATCAGAAGTGCTGGAAAAATTTGGAAAATTTCAACTCATACAGTATGTGCTATTGTGTTTGCCGATTGCCTTTGTTACTATGGTTAATATTAACTATGTTTTTACTGCCGGCGATCTTAATTATAGGTAAGATTATATGAATTTATCTTTTATTTATTTTTTGATAAACCATCCGTGTTCGCTACTGCCTCGCTCTACTATTGTGAGAATGTTCAATGGGACAAACAGGTTTTTTTTTTCAATGTGTTTGTTATGTTTAAACATAACAAACATTATATTTATTATATTCGTATTCTCTGAATTTGTTTTAGTAATTGTAAATAGTTCACTTAAACTTAATATACGAGTAGTAATTAAGCCTAGTCATAATAATAGTCTTAGTATTGTAATTTTATTTATTTTAGTTTAATTTCCTACTAGTCTAAGTGATACGTTTGGTTTATTGGTAAGGGTTATTTATGTAAACAAATAGAATTTGAATTTGAATTCCGAATATAATGTATATCCGAGAATAATGTAATAAACCGCTAATATACAACGCTTTGAGAGTTCACTAACTTGTGGTATAATTAGCAAAAATATATGCTGAAATATAACCAGTTTTGTATTAAATTGTAGCGAAAGCATTATAATTAATTACTCGGCTGGCATTTAGATACTATTCCCACTGGCACATTTTTTTTAGATTAGGTATAGTTTTACATTTATTATTTATAGAAACATTTAATAAACATTTGATATTTTTGAGAAATTACGGTTACTTTATATATACTCGTACTATTACGAATTAAAATTTCATATTTTATTCATAATAAAAAAAAGGTTAAGCGTATTTGGTCGCAAACTATGCCAAATGACACGCTTTAAATCGCATAGCATTTGAAAAGGATTTCGTACGCAAACTGTTACAAAATTGTTTTAAGAAGTCACAATCCCCCTTATAGGGTTCTTAGGGGACATTTTTGCTATAGAATTTTACTATATAACCGACTTCAAAAAGGAGGAGGTTATATATTCGACGTGTATGTATTTTTTTTTTTTTATGTATGTTCACCGATTTCTCAGCCATTTGTGGATCGATTCTCAAAATTCTTTTTTTAATTGAAAGAGTATGGTTCTGAATTGGTCCCATTGTCACCAAAACTAATAATAATAATAATAATAAATCATTTATTTGCACCAAATATACAAAGACAGTTTCATTATAAAATATGTACCCTATAGTTATCACTATATAAAACTACATATTCAAAAGGACTACTAAAATAATCTTTATAATACTAATAATTTGTATTTAAGACTGAAAAAAAAGTTACCAACTATTGTACCAACTGTAATTAATATATTATATTGAGTCAACTGATGCCTGAACTAGTAACTAAACTGTATCTCAGGCATCAGTGCCCTCCTTAATAGAACGTTAAGCCAAGTATTAACACATTTTTAGTGATTTACATTTTAAAATTAACAAATAGTTTAGGTAGCAGCTAAATTAATTCTATGAATTACCATAAACAGAAACAAAAATAAGTAGCTTTTTATATGTTCCACATTACATATTTTATGAACTTAAGCTAATAAAATATATATATATATATAAATCTTTATATTGTATGGTGAGGTGAATGAGGAGTATAAGAATTAAGTGTGTGTGTGTATGTGTGTGTGTGATAAAGTGTATGTATCTCTGTGTGAGTGGAGTTTAAGAATGTAGTGTATGTGTGAGTTAAAGTGCATGTATATTTGTAAGGCTGAGTACGTCCAGGCAGTGAAGCTGGGGTAACAGCCTTACCAAGGGAGTCTGAAACGTAAGTGTATATAGGTATTTAGATGTAGTGGATTGTGAAATGTTGCAAATAAACAAACGAAAAAAGGGAAAGTTTAGGCTTGTTGTAGTTTAAGTAAGGATTCTGTCTCATAATATGAAAGTGTTTTTAGATACTTAGTTAAAGATATCTTAACTTGTGCATAAGTCATAGGGTAAATATTAACAATATTCTTATTGATTTTGTTATAAAGATGACACGCTACATGCTCGAAATGTCTTGCAACTAATGAGATACTAAATTGTTTAGTAGGACATACCCTAGATCTTTTTCGAGGAATATTTAGATCATCATCATATGGAAGAAGTTTATGTTGTCTGAGAATGGAGTGAAGAATATAAAGCTGCCTGACTGTGAGTACTCCGGCATCTTCATATAAGGCCTTGGTTGGAAACCTAATCGGTTTCTTTAACATAACTTTAAGGACAGCTCTCTGAGCACGTTCAAGGGGAAGCAATGTTGTGCGATGTATTCCACCCCAAACTGTATCACAATATGTTAAAATGGATTGAGCAAGAAAAAAATAGACTACTTTAAGAGTATCTATATCTGCAGATGATCTGAGATGTTTAAAGATATATATTAGTCTTTTGGTTCTTCCAACTAACATTTTAATATGACTTTTCCAGGAGAGGGTACTATCAATTTGTACACCTAAATATCGTATATCTTCTACTCTTGTTAATGGCTCACAATTACAAATGTGCAAGGTTTTAGGTGAATTTAGTTTAACACACCTGTGAAGGGTAATAGAAAAATCATTATGTTTTGGTTGAGAAGCTATACGGGGGGCAAATGTGACATATTTAGTTTTTTTTATATTTAGTGTGAGAAGGTTTCTGGATAGCCAATTCATTACAATTTTTAAAGCATTTTGTGCATGAGATTTTGCTTCCTCCCAAGTTCTGCCATGTACTATCAAATTTGTATCATCAGCATAAGTAAAAATGTCACAGAAGGGTATCCTATGGAGGCATAGCTCATTGATGTAGACGATAAATAACAGGGGGCCCAGGATACTTCCCTGGGGAACCCCAAAACATAGTTGTCTTTCATCACTTATTTGATCTCCAATTTTGACATATTGTGATCGTTCCGAAAGGTAGTCTTGAAAAATGTTAAAAGCTAGTCCTCTTACTCCAAGTTTTTCAAGTTTTATAAGTAACGCCGGGATAGATACAGTGTCAAACGCTTTGGATAAATCTAAAAATAGTCCTATTGCTTTATATTTATTGTCAAGATAACGAACTACCGTATTAGTAAGTTGGAGAACAGCATCTTCAGTAGATAATCCATTGCGAAAGCCAAACTGATTTTTAGCCAAAATTTTATTTCTATCTAAATGATTCAAAAGCCTCTTGTGTAGTAGTTTTTCAACAAACTGGTTCTGATGATGGACTCCTAGGGAAATCGAAGAAAAACCTAAAAAGTTAGGTTATTTTTACGCATGAAGAGAGATTCACGCTCGTTTGGCTGTACTGATATCCATGAAAATTGAGAAGAAAATAGGTAAGACTATGTGTTAACACATACGCTACTTTTTATCCCGAAAATAAATACTATTCCCGTGGGATGCACCAAATAACATATAGATCTTTTTAACTTCTTCACGCTCGAACGGTTGTACTGACATTGATGAAATTTGGAATGAAGATAGGTTAGACTATGTGTTTACACATAGGCTACTTTTTACCCCGAAAATAATTATTGTTCCCGTGGGATGCACCAAATAACATATAAATCTTTTTAACTTTTTCACGCTCGAACGGTTGTACTGACATTGATGAAATTTGGAATGAAGATAGGTTAGACTATGTGTTTACACATAGGCTACTTTTTATCCCGAAAATAATTTTTGTTCCCGTGGGATGCACCAAATAACACAAGACACACTGATTTCGCTAAAATTTGATATAGGGGGTAGACTAGACCTTGTATAACACGAAGGTTACTTTTTATCTTTAAAGTCATTGCTATTCCCATGGGAAGCCCAAATAACTCGATAACCTATTTTACTTCTTCGCGCTCATACGGCAATACAGATTTCGCTCATAAAATTAGCAGCCTGGCTAACAAAAGTAATCTGACGCGAACATCGAGGCTAAGCAACGGCCCATGCGGCCAGTCTTGGATGGCTAACCATGCACAAGACTTCCATAAAAAAAATGTGATATTTTCATCTGGGCGTTACTGTGCTTCGGATAACACGTTAATTTGTTGGGCCTGGACCACTACTCTTAGTACAAGCAGGGTTCAAACTAAATCAGGGGCTTGAAAAATTCTCGACGCCAGAGCTTGGCCACTTGGGTCATATTAAGTGGAAGAAGGAACTGTAAAATTTGATCTATTAATAGACAAGACCCTCGAACGGATAAGGAAAATATTTACGCGCTCGCTTCGCTAGGAGTTATCCCGCTTCGTTCGAATTTCCCCCAGGATGTTCTGGGCTTATGACACTCCAAATATTATATTATTTGTGCTACTTTGGACTTCAAACGGTTCGAACAAATACGGTGAAAATTTTCGCGCTCGCTTCGCTCGCATCCACCTCTTTTCGCTCGCACTTGGTTCAAGTATGTTTTGACACAACAAACATTATGTAATTTGTGCTGCTTTAGACTTCTTTATGCTCAAACGGTTCGAACAAATACGGTGAAAATTTTCGCGCTCGCTTCGCTCGCATCCAGCTCGATTTGCTCCCAATTGGTTGCCTGCCTGGCACACGCCAAATTTTTTCATCGTGAAGTTTATTTGACTCTCCATAGCTAAACTTAAACAAAATATCATTACCAACCACTAAAAATGTAAAAATAAAATTGTTTTAAAAAACAAACAACCGACTTCAAAAACACAACTAATAAAATTGTTTTAAAAAACAAACAACCGACTTCAAAAACACAACTAAAAAGGGAAAAATAATTTTAAGCCTAAATCAAATCAAGAATATATAAATAGAATAGGAGAGTTTATTTCATGTACTTATAAAAAACTATTTGCAATTTTTACTAATCCTGTATTCTTGGAGTCGGTGCCAGCAAAGAAAGACAATTGAAAATAGTTTTTTTTTAACAAACATTAATATGTTCATATTAGATGGCACCGACTTCAAGCATACAGGATTACTAAAAATTGTAAATAGTTTTTTATAAGTACATGAAATAAACTCTCCTATTCTATTTATATATTCTTGATTTGATTTAGGCTTAAAATTATTTTTCCCTTTTTAGTTGTGTTTTTGAAGTCGGTTGTTTGTTTTTTAAAACAATTTTATTTAATGCTTTTTGTTTACTACTTTTTCTACTTTATTTTATTTTCAGATGTAAAATCCCTGAATGTGACGGCACGAACCCTACATTCGAGGTGTCGTGGTGGCCGAACGCCTCAATAGACAGATGTTCCAAGCCCTTGCTGCGAGCAGAGCACGCGCCAGGGACTCCCTGCACCAACGCCAGCTTCAGCGGAGACCTGGACACGTGCCGGGAGTGGCTCTATGAGACCAATAACACTGTCGTCGCTGAGGTGAGGATTAAGTGTAAAGGTAATGAGTAATTCTCTGATGCGTTGTCGGTGTTTGAACCACAACTAGACTAATAAATATAATAGACACTCAACCTCTTGTTGAAAATCGAACTACGTGTATCGAATGATACGCAATAGATATCAAAAGATGGCGCTACGTGTATATCGAATAATAAACGTAGCGCCATCTATTCGTATTTGCTTGAAACGACTTCACTCGGGTCACGCAATCAACTATCGTTATTAACTAACACTACATGCGGAATTTGGCGGCAGCTAGGCTTTACGCTCGATTTGCAGCGCCATCTAGGTTTCATCAGTAATTATGGCAAATTGTCGAGTAACAGAATGAAGCAATAAACTTACTAAACGATGTTTAATTTTGTTCGCGATGTCTAGTATTAGGTGAACTACGATAAGATTGTTTTTTTAAAAGACACGGTTTGAAAGGCACGTTTCTTGGGACGTAGTAATCACCAAATTAGTTATGTTTGAGATAAATTCACGTGCTGCGGCCATTCATATGCGATTCATTTACATAGGAATAGTAGTTTATGCAAATTGACTTGCCATTCGCTTTCAAATTTCTGTATTTTTTAGTGAAACAAAACAAAAATGTAAAATATTGTTTCACCCAAAATTAGATTACACAGTTATTATAGATCTATTCTGAATATAAATATTATAATTACATTGTTTTTATGTGACAAAACAACGCGCTTGACGTCAATAGAGGAGTTCGGTACCGCTTGCAAAAAGAAAATCAAATATTTATTAATATTTTTTACTGAATTTGAAATAACATAGTATCAAAAACAGCGAGAGACAGAGATAATACGGTAAAAATCCTGACCGCTGAATTGTTTCGTTTCGCAATAGACAGGATGAAATATGCGAAGCTGGATGCCAGCACTAGTTGTAATCGCACCATGGAAAAGATGTAGAAGAAAAAATTACAGTAAATAGATCTGTTATCGTAACTGATTTGCTTTTTGTTGCTTTTCTTGTTATACAAGTCCTGATCCTAAAATTAGAGTTTCTACATCCTACTACTATTATAAAGGCGAAAGTTTGTAAGTATGGATGTATGGATGTTTGTTACTCTTTCACGTAAAAACTACTGAATGGATTTGAATGAAACTTTACCACAATATAGCGTATACATCAGAATAACCAGAATAACACATAGGCTATAGCTTATACATCAGAATAACACATAGGCAAAAATTTTTGAGGTTTTTAATGTGAGGTCGTAAAAAAACACATTTTTTGCGCTTACATTGCAAACGCTGACTGAATCCTACAAGATAGATCAAAACAATTTACTACAGTATTGTACAACTTAAAAAGGTCTACAAAAAAGTCCGTGATGGTATATGTTTATCTCTTAGGAATAACCCACAATAACCATTTTTTATCCTTTACTTTGTACGAGAAATAATGGCTTATTTACGAAGCGATTTTAAGCAATACAGTATTAATCCTTATCCAATTAAGTATCTTAAATACATTGTGCATTTAATAAAGATCAATATGGCTTTTTACAGCATGTAAATTAAATAAATATTTTCGAATATATCACAGATTTAAAATGCAGCGGCGCCAGGCGAACGGGGCGTGGGGGAGCGGGGTAGGTGCGGTGGGGAAGAAGTGGCTCATCGCTGAGTGCGCGACCCGAACGCGGGCAGACGCATGAGGGCAGACGTCGTTGACGGTTGGGTCCGTTTTGCGAATTTTCAAGGCACTAGCGATTTGATAAAAACGTATGGTCGCCTACTTTAAGTAATATAGGCCTAAGGTTAGTTATTGCCAGGTTTCTTTTTGGTTAGGACTAACACGTACAAAAAGATACTTCATTTTTACGAATTACTTCATTGATAATTCAATTACTATATAGATAGGTTACTTACAGTTAATTATAACAAATTATACTAGCAATAAATTAAAATAGCGACTATAATTTGAGATTTAAACTATCCTATCTCTCAAGTTGGATCGAACTGCACATGGTGTGCGAATTTTATTATAATCGGTTAAGTGGTTTAGGAGTCCATTGAGGACAAACATTGTGACACGAGATTATATAAATTAAGATAAGATTATTAATATTATATGTATGTTTTTTATTATTCTTTATTGTACACTACGTCCTTCTTTAGTCGTTTATAAATTCCTTTCCATCCAAAGGTTGCCTGGAAGAGATCGCTTTAAGCGATAAGGCCACCAATTGTGGTACACTAATTTAAAGTTAGTTGTCTTTTACTATGCCTTTTTTATTTATGTGTCCAATAAAGAATTATAAAATTTCCATGACACAATGTTTAGTTACCGTACTCCTCCGAAACGGCTTGACCGATTTTTACCAAATTTCATATGCGTATTTAGTAGGTCTGAGAATCTTCTACTATATATTTTTAAGGCAAGACAACGTTTGCCGGGTCAGCTAGTCTATAATATATAGGTCGAGGACATGAGCAAATCTTAAATTTACAGTTTGATCATAATAATGTATAAATGGTCCAAGTTATTTTAAAAATAGCTTATAAATATCCTCTAAAGAACAAGCTTTATAATCTTTTGAGCAAATCATATTTCATATTGTTAAATCTTATTGATACCAAAACTGGTATATGAACATAATATTGTGGTGCATATACGTCCAACGGGTTGGACGTATATCCAACGTTTTAAGTAAGTGTGACCGTTTGTTTCGTGCAAATATATAATTTGCCTTACGATAACAGTTTACAAAGTACAACCCTAAGAATATTATGTTCATTTACTTAAAAACGTTGGATATACGTCCAACCCGTTGAACGCATATGCACCGTTTTTAGTAAATGTGACCGTTTGTTTGAACGGAAACTAGAGAGTCACCCAGTTACCTATATAGAACACATACATACATATAAACCTGAATCTAACTTAAACCTAAATGTAATAGCAGTACCGACTACTATATCAAGACTTCCAAAGGCCCCAATTCAACTAAAAGGTATAAAGAACGGTAAAAAGAATAAAGGTATAAAGGTATTACTTACCTCAGCGACGACAGTATTATTGGTCTCATAGACCCACTCGCGGCACGTGTCCAGGTCTCCGCTGAAGCTGGCGTTGGTGCAGGGAGTCCCTGGCACGTGCTCTGCTCGCAGCAAGGGCTTGGAACATCTGTCTATTGAGGCGTTCGGCCACCACGACACCTCGTATGTAGGGTTGATACCTTCACATTCGGGGATTTTGCATCTGAAAATATTTTCCAATACAAACCAGTTGTAAACGTGTATCTTTGTTATTAATCTGTTCGTGAATAGAGTTAGTGGTAGATTATATACGAGTACTAGCTGACTCGGCAAACGTTGTTTCGCCTTAATAATTATTTCTAAATATACAGTAGCCGATTCTCAGACCTACTGAATACGCATATAAAATTTGGAAAAAATCGGTCAAGCCGTTTCGGTGGAGTACGGTAACAAACACTGTGACACGGAAATTTTATATATAAGATTAAAATGAAAAACACAAAGCAATACGAATAAATAGTTGTCTGTAAATGTAAAAAATATGTTAGGATTTTCGTTTTTAATTAATTTTAAAGAGTTAGGAACAGCTGAATTGATTAATTAAAATAATCTTCAAAGCAATGCAGCTGCAGTCAATTGCAGAATGAAAATTGTTAGGTTGACTCGTGAACAGCTGTTTAGGTGTATACTTCTTATTCACTCACCTATAGTTAACATCTCCCGCAACAAAAATATAGTTGATATCGACCATGTTCATGAAAAACGCAGGCAAACATAGTAAGATAAATTGCAACCACTGATATTGTCCAAAATTTTCAAGCACTTCTGATAAATCGCAAACTTTTCTCTTTTCATTAGTGTCTTTTTTAGATTTTAACATATACATGGTTTTTATTTGTATTTTTATTTTTTCTATTTGCTCTTCGACTCGTGTATAATTATTGTCACTAATAGTATATTACATTTAAGAGGTTACAAAAAATTCAAACAATTATTTTAAGTACGTTTGTACGTCTTTGTAAGTAAAAGCTTTGTAAGAGTTATTAATAAATAAATCCAGAATAGAATAAGTATCACAACGAGAGACCTACACCGGTCAGACGCTATACAATACATATATTTTTAAGGACAGTATATAATTTATGCAAAGTAACTAACTGGTTGTCGACCTAACCGGATCTTGGTATCTAATACCAAAATACGGCATTCCCTTCAAACTTATAGCATAACATAAGCTACAGCCCACTATACATTGTCACTGCTGGGACTCGGGGCCTTCACTCACTAAAGAGATATATAGACCATAATCCACCACGCTGGCCAAGTGCGGGTTGGTGGATGATACACGTCTTTGGATATTGCAATCCTCAAACGTGTCGGTGTCCTCATGGTGTCTCGCCGTAAAGCGAATGCAAATCCTCACATAACTTGAAAAACAAGTCATTGTTTAGGTTAGGGCCTCTTTCTTTTTACACTCCAAACTGATACAAAATAAATTATGCAAAGCCTAAGCCAGGATTTATTTTGCAATTGTAATTTCGTATTCTACGAGGTCAGCAAATAATAATGTCGCGAAGCTCCCAGAATGTTGTGAACACACGAACACCTTGGGTCTCGCTCTCACACATATTTGTTGTCTCACTCATAAGTAACTTGAACATTCTAGATTGTACTGGTGAGTAGTATGGAAAGTTAAGTACTAAAACTTTCTAGAGACTTGTTTACCGTATATAAGGGAGCGGACAGGACTAGTGAGGAAAGTTAACTGCGAGTTGTCGCTCAGAGTTAACTCCGAGCGATACCCCGAGCGAAAAGTGCGATTAGTGTCTACGAGTGTACGACTCTGGCGAGGAATAAGGATTGAGACTGCTTACTATTTGGACGTTTCGAAGAGTTGGAAGACCAGACACGCAAAACCTGGAAAATATCGCGACCCTCCCATAGACTAATAAATATATAAAAGACGCTCAACCTCTTGTTGAAAATCGTACTACATGTGTCATTTATACACGATACACGTAACGCCATCTATTCGTATTTTCTTGAAACAACTTCACTCGTATCTCGCAATCTACTAAAGTTATATTACTATGCGACTGCAGCGCGTTACGGAATTTGGCGGCAGCGCAATCTAAGTTTCATCGGAAATTATAGCAAACTTCCGCGCCACGCTTTATTGTATGGGAATCCACAGAAATCCTCTCGAGTATTATGATCCCTGTTAATATTAACATAACAATGTCATTCATTAGACCTGTCGTACTTTATGGATCAGAGTGTTGGGCAACCAAGGCAGGATATTTGAAAGAGGAGTGCATGCGGCAGAGATGCGAATGTTGAGATGGATGTGTGATGTGACTAGAATGGACAAAATAAGGAATGAGTATATTAGAGGAAGCGTGAAAGTAAGTGCCCCAGTGAGGGAGAAAATAAAGAGTGGAAGGTTAGCATGGTATGGACATGTAATGCGTAGAGAGGAGATGCATGTCACTAGGAGATGTTTGGAAAGGGAGAAGAGCAAGAGGCCGACCGAAAACGACGTGGATGGAGTGTGTGAATCAGAACATGAAATTATTTATTTATCATCAATTAATTATTACGGTTAGCACCAATTACAATAATTAATAAACTTAAAACATATATGTAAGTCAAAAATTATTAAGTATCATCACAATATCACAACAATAATAAAATCACAATAAAAGTTAAATAAGAAATGTCAGGTAAAAAATTGCAATAAATTATATAATGATAGTAAGCATTAACCTAAACCATAATGTCAGCAAGTCTTAATAGAAGACTCCACATACTCTACCCTCTCACAATATTGCAAACAGACCACAAGTAACTCTGCCCACCCATCGGAGAATAAGTCAACGCGAGGGTTTTGATCCACGATGGAGTTGAGCGCAGATATGACTCGCGGAATGGGAGAGGTAGCGCGCGCAACACTGCCGTAACAGGATTCGTAGAACAGCTTGTGTCCCTTGCGACTGCTTCTAAGATACTTGTCTGGGACATAAAGCCTGCACAAGTCCTGAATCAAATCCGGACAGTCGATGAAACTTCGAAGGACTTTAAACGCCATCACGATTTGATCATGAAGACGTCGTACTTGAAGCGAATTGTACCCTAAAGAGAAAGGATTGAGTGTGGAGATGACGTCTGATAGAAGAGAGTGGAAGAAGAAGATTTGTTGTGCCGAGGCCACCTAAGTGGGATATGGTAAAGATCAAGAAGAATGTCAGACAGATTTTTACCCTGACCTTATGCGTGGTAAATCACTTCTCTTGATCAGTCCATTATATTGTTTAACCCAACCGTTGTTTTATTTATTTTAATTTATAAAGTATTATAATAATATTAAAAAATTGCGTATTTCATAAACAACAACAATACAAAATTTTTGGGATATGGATTTCACGGTAGCATAAATCTTAGTCAATAAATACTTGAAATAAGTAAAGCAAAAAAACAGGTAAAATATATTCGAAATGTTTTTCCGACCGGCCACTACTACACTACTCACTAGTGTGAGATGAATCGACTTTCCTGCACATAAAGATTTGTTTCGGTTCCACATTTTTATTCCATTCATTATTTGCATTGTGTAATGACAATACTTTAACACGAAATAAAACGCTTCCAAAGCGAACAATGAGTAAAGCTGTCCGGCGTTATTGTTATGCACGCTAGGTTTTAGCAGACTTTGCTTCAGAGTTACAATTTTTTTTTAATATCTTTATGTGTATTAAAATGATTTTTATCTTAGTATTTTGAAATATCCTATTAATGAAAACTGATTGGGAGGAACTGACTAACGGAGCGGGAGCTGGCACTGAAAGGTTAGGGTTAGACATTTTGAAGTACAGCTAAGTCTCAGCGGTACGGTCTACTGAGATATTTATTTGTCTTTTAGTTTGAAAAAGTATGTAAAACCATACAGCTAGTACAGCAAATGGAATTATCACGCACAAATATGTTAGGCTATAGTAGTAGCCTATATAACACACTTAACTTTTTGAGATGCATTAATTATTATGATGACCGAATCTCAGAAACTGTTAAAAAGTTGCTGGAAAAATGAGTCGTCTTTTTTTATCGGGTGCTCTCGGTGGTCGCTCAACCGCGTCCTACTCTAACAAAGCCATGCCTCTCCACGTCTAAAATAAATGTGATCATGACATATTTTCTCGCGACGTCGTTTTCATAGCTGCAGCTCTACCAGAAAAGAAGCTTCGGCTTCTACTCCCAAGACTGCGACTTTTATTTTATTTTTATTGTCAAGGAAGTAAGAAAAACAATATTTTGCCGTGCTCTGAATTTACCACCCGGAGCGTGATTTTATTTAGTTTTACTTACATAATCAAACTTGCACAAATTGTAGTATTATTGTAATATGAATACATAATATATATAAGGAAAGTCCAGGTTCTTTCATAAATGAGTGACAACATCTGCAGGCACATTTTCCTCTAGCTTCTTCATCAGCTCCTTAGTAGTTACGACACTTTCCTCGACCTGCCTGACGGTGTCCATGAGAGGCAGGTCCCTGGTCTCCGGAGTGAGGGTCAGCAGGATCCCGCTCAGCAGCGCTGAGCTGCCGAATAGGATGGCAGGCAAGACTTCCGAGATCGGAGTCTACAAAGCACAAAAAATATAGATAAATTATAATTTGATAAAAAAACTAGTTTTGAGATGTAATTTAAAAATTATATAATTTGTTGCTATAAATGAAAATTGTATTATTCGGTAATTAGAGAAATCCTCTATGAGGGGAAAAATAATCACTAAGTTCAGCATGACCTGCAAAAATATGCTTATGTAAAGAAAAAATTACTACTTTCCCCCTTTAGAAAAGATAAGTAGACAAAACGGATTGATATTTTGCACAATTTGGTTAAAATCCTAGAGAATATACAAACCAAGATGGGCGTCAACGGCGCAAGCATCCCTCCGAGTCTCGAGACGAAGGCCCCAATGCCGAGGAGTAAGCCTCGAGCGCTGGTCGGGAACAGCTCCATGGTGTAGGTGAGAGTTCCCGTGTAGCACATGGAGATCAGCATCTTGCCAACGAGGTACAACAGAATCTTGGCCCATCTGAACTCTGGAACGTTTAAAATACAAATTACGCTATATACTAGACTTTTGATTTACTTTTAGCGTTTTCGTTTCCCTATCGCCCAAAATATATTTTATATTTAAATAACAATTTGTCATGATTTGTATCCTTATATTTCTACATGTATCTTACAAGAATTTTTTAGTTTAAAACCGTCTAAGATTTTCCAATAATATACATACGAAAAAAACTGATATTATTGATATATGTCATTTGAAAAGTTTAGATGATGATCGAACGGAAAATTTGAAAATAGTAGATACACTTAATCATACATATTAATTTATAGCAATAAAACTGAAAAAAAGCAAGGTTTTGTCTATATGTAAACCTTAGACCACCCCAAGGAATAGAATGCGAAAAAACCGTTGGACAATAGGACGGGCAGAGCAAAAGTAAAAGGGGCTAAAGAAATCGAAAAAGCTTACTTGTGGGTACATATCCAGTGCCAACACACATCACTCCTGAGATGAGGAAGCCCACCAACAGCGGATTCCTTCTGCCGACCTTGTTCATAAAGTAGAGAGATATCAGCTCTCCAGGAAACGACATCAAAGTCGACAACAGAAAGTTCGTGTACTTGTTCCCCGGTAGAAATACTGAGTTGATCATCATTCCATAGTACACAAAGCTTACTGTAAACTGACAGACTAGAGATACAAGCAATCTCTTCATAATCTCTTTTGACGTCATGATCCGCATTATGCCTTCCCCTTTCTCGTTCGCGGCAATGTTGAATTTGTTTTTCAATTTAGCAGTATCAAGTCCTGCTAACTCTTCTCGGTTGATATTGATTTTGTTCATGTTAGCTACTGCTAGTAGCGTTTGTTTTGCTTTTTCGGTGTTGCCGCTGATGATTTGCCATCTCGGGCTTTCTTTGATGAGGAATATGTAAGATATGAAAAGGACGGAAGGTCCGCTGATGATGTGGATGAGGTCTTTCCAGTAGGGTACAAACATGGCGATGACAGCAAACATACTTTCACCTAGGTAAGTGATGTAAGCGAAAACTACGCCTGACATCACACGATTTCGTTGGCCACATATTTCTAACACTGCAAAACAAATGTATTAACTTAAAATGTAATTATTATAACAATAACTGAATTAACTTAATAACATGTCTAAAGGTACCCAAAATCTGGTTTGTTGTGATGAAACAAGAGTTCAAATTTTCGAAACAATAATCTTCTTCTTTGTCTTCACCTTTTCTCACTATGCGGGGTTGGCACAGCCCTTTTTTTTTTTCGAGACATTAATATTGAGCTATAAATTATCCCGGCATTGTAGATATAGGTATCTACCATAATAATTATTGACTCAAATAATCCGGAACCAAAGGAATATTCAGTACGGTTAATTATAAATACTGTTGTAAGAGTGATCGTAATCACATTTGCATGTGGACAATTATTATCAAAGTAAGTACGGGTATATATTATTTGAGATAATAGTTGAGACATGTCAGAGACTCATGATTATTTTTTATTTTTTTGACATATTTCTCACAAGGCTGGTTAATCCCATACAGAACCTTTTCTAGTTTGTGTTATGGTACCTAACACAACTGATACACTACATATACATGCCCCAGCCAACAAATTTAGTTCAGCACAAAGATGTTGGCCGTGCCTGGAGTCAAACCCGGAACCTTATGATTGGCAGCTCGGCATGGTAACCATTACGCCAACGAGATCGTCGAAGGACAGGGTGCACATTTTCTGTATATTTGTGTTGCTAATAAAGACATTTTGAATTTTGAATTTGAATTATAAATTATATTTAGTGTGAGAGCCTCTAAATAATAACTAATATTTACTTAACACCATAGCAGCTCCGTAGCTGCCGCCAGTGAATGCAGCCTCTAAGAACTCGATGGTGATGTAGACGTAGTATGAAGAAACGAGAGTCTTCAGCTGACCGATCCAACTGTTCACCGCGCAGAATATTAGGGTTGGTTTCCGACCGAACCTGGAACGTAGTTAATATATTGATTACGTGTTTGTGAGCTATCAGGATATGAAATGACAGATAATTCAGATTTTCTATTACTTACTTATAATTTTAATACAGTTGTAGAGGTACCACCTTGAATATGCCTTCGTTGTTCTTACGATATAATGAGTATAACAAAATTGCGGTTGGATATTTAATAAAAAAAAAAATTTTTTTTTTTGTAAATGAGCCGTTCGAGCGTGAAGAAATAACAAAAATACACACTCACACACGCAAAAACTTTTGCATTTATAATATTAGGTATTGTGATTGATTTTGACGATACCAAGTTTCAACAGTAGTCCCTAAAACCTTAATCCACCTGTGTAAACCGTGTTCAAATCCATTGAGTAGTTACGAAGTTATAATAGTCCAAGAGCCAGGAACAGATTTTCATGACCAATTTCCTCTCAAGCGGTAATTAGTAAAATGGATCAGAGTATAGTATTATGAAGCCTCGTGAACGTCAGCTGGCACTCGGTTGGTTGTAAAAAAAATACATTCACTGATCCATCTCGAACATAACAAAAAAAATATATATTTTCAGTGATTTCCTCTCAAACAAAAATTTACCTGATGATAGCTTATATGTAACTGTGGATAAATATATAGGTCAGCTGGCTGTATCTTGGTGGAAAAACCGTGAGCTGATACTTTGAAAGTTTGTTATTTTATATTTATTCTTTGTTCGAGACACCAGTTGACGTACAATACACCATGTTGTAACCAGCTGATTATTTTTTTTCGTTGAGATATTAGATGAGCTACAATTTGACAAAATTTCAGCTGAGAGGAAATCAGTCAATCCCGGCACCAGCTGACTTTCACGACGCTTTATAATACTATACTCTGATGCGTCTCACAAATTATCTCTTGAGAGGAAATATTTAACCAAATTTGCACCTGGCTCCCGGACCATAACGTAACAGACAAAAATTCCAAAATATGTTTATTTGGTTTTTGTTACTTTTCATCTTTTTTAGTCGCACTCTAGATAAAAAAAATATTAAATGTTAAATTTATAAGGGTTTGTATTGATGATAAGTAACTTTTTAGTTTGGGTTGCGTATTTCACACGCACACGGCTGGTTAACCCCACACTGAACCATTTCTAGATTTCAAGTGCCAATTAGTATGTAAGCTGTTGGCTAGTTTAATAAGAGAGAGATAATATAGTGATATTTGGAGTCTACTCCAGGGTTCGATATTTCAAATGGCAAAGTAGCTACTCGACCAACCAAGTCTTGTGTAGGCAAAGTACAAATACTTTTCCCAGAAGTATGTAATATTGTTAACCTGTCCGACATCCATCCCCCAACAAGCATGGAGATCAGCATGCCTGCATTGTGTACAGTGCCTATCAGGTTCGACTCCCACGGGCGACATCCTAGGTTCAACTGGAAAAGGAAGGAAAACAGTAGACTTTACCTGCAAGGTTTAAAAAATTTAATGAATTGACCATTTATTAGGTAAACATTTGGTATAAAAGCCAACTTTATATTTTGTACACTGCGTTAAAAGTACGGCTAGCAGAATCGCAGGCAAGTAAATATCAGCTATTTTAATGGCTATTACCTTTTCCAACAATAGCGGAATTTTGCAAATAATCGTCGTAAGTCGTTACAAATTTAATTAGTTTTAAAAATACTTTTAATATTTTTATAAAGTATTTCGAATAATGATGTTACTCGTATTCGCCTTCAGGCACGAAGTTATTTGGTTTAAAACAAGCTGTGCCGACCCCGAATAGTAGGAAAAGGGGGAAGACAAAGAAGAATGTACAAAAGTAAAATAGTCGATAAGGCTTGTCTTGTCTTGTCTAAGATCAGTATGTAGAAACTCTAATTTTAGGATCAGGACTTGTATAACAAGAAAAGCAACAAAAAGCAAATCAGTTACGATAACAGATCTATTTACTGTAATTTTTTCTTCTACATCTTTTCCATGGTGCGACTACAACTAGTGCTGGCATCCAGCTTCGCATATTTCATCCTGTCTATTGCGAAACGAAACAATTCAGCGGTCAGGATTTTTACCGTATTATCTCTGTCTCTCGCTGTTTTTGATAGGTACTATGTTATTTCAAATTCAGTAAAAAATATTAATAAATATTTTTTTTTCTTTTTGCAAGCGGTACCGAACTCCTCTATTGACGTCAAGCGCGTTGTTTTGTCACATAAAAACAATGTACCTAATTATATTAATATTCAGAATAGATCTATTAAGGTTGTTCGCTAGCATGCTGCAAGTGCTCATATGCCGCTAGATGGCGTTAAATAGGTATAAGTTAGTTATATTCATCCCAGCAGCCCAAGTAATTTCTTTTGTAACTTCAGAATCGGTTCGCGAAATCTACTGTTAATGTATTATTTTTAAGGCTCATCACAAAACAACATATATTAAGCGTTAATAGCAAAAATTTACAAAAAGCCATATAAAACCCATATCTACTATCATCTATTCTGTGACGATGCGGCTACACTCACACTAGCATTGACAATTTTTTTTTGTCACTTGAACTTCAGCATATTTGAATATGGATGCCAATTTCGAACGCTCAATTGTCGATTATATTAGCTCGTTCGTAGAGGAAGCATTTTTGGAACATGAAATATTTTTATGATTTGAATTGACCATGGTTCGAATCTCATGAATTGTTCTTGCTATTTTATTTTGTTTGAAACTCTTTTTTTTGAAGGAAAATTATGAGAAAGAGAATATTTTCAATAGGTTTCGTTTTCGTGTATGTTAATATTCATAGCGCATACCTTCAAACCTCAAACGAAATTAGAAAAGTAAAAATCTATAGGGTACATGATATTAGTAACAAGAAAAAACTTTTCTCACGAATCATCTAACATATTGCATGAAACAGTTGTATTTTTCGCATGATTCCAAAATGTAAGCTCTTTCATTTGGGAAAGTTGCGAATAATATCATATCCAATATTTTGTATTCGCGGACATCCGAATACCATCAAACATAGCTAAGAACATCAAAACCGGAGCTAGACACATATGTACCTTCTACATACAGTGCGTGCGTGGGATGCCAAAATCTGATAAAGCTACGTATCCAGAGACCTTTTATTGATAAAATCTAATTTTTACTCTATCTTATCAGCTTCAAGTCTAATGATCAGAAAAGTAAATAATTACATATTATCAGGGAATTTATATTTATTAGACTATGGATACAATTTTAGCTACATTTGAAATAAAAAAACTGTTATTATTATTCTAAGGTAAGAGGCCTGTCGAAATCTTAGTTATAATAAATGTACATCTGGCAGTTTACATATTGTATCGTTGATATAATTATACACTAGTGGCCCGTCCCGGCTTAGCACGGGCATAAAAAAAATTTAATTCTAGGAGATATGTTTGAAAGTCGTTCTTATTCGTTACAAACAAACATTTAAATTTTATCGCATTATAATTTTGACATAGATTAAAGTTTTTTTTTGTATTTATGGGTTCCGCTGCTCTCAAGACATACTAAACGACACCCGCCACAACTAACTTTTCATAGCGCATGCCATGAAACAATTTTTTTACTCTTTTTTATACCTTGTGTTACATTACTGGAGTATTATAAGAATTTATTACCCTTTGCAACAAAATATAATGCTTATGTCATTTGGGGATAATGTAGCTTCCTAACGGTGTAAGAATTTTTAATTTTAGTCCAATAGTTTCGGAGCCTATTTGCGTCAAACAAACATAAAAACATCCAAACAAACAAACAAACAAGCCTTTTGTAATTATGAAATTGATAAAGATATTGATAGGTAAACAAAAGACGTAAGTATAAAAAATGTATATAATTGGCCAAGTACGAACCGGGCTCGCGCGTGAAGGGTTCCGTACCATTATAAAAATATGGCAAAAAAACATGTTTATACAAAAAACATATTTTTTGCCCCATATCAAAAATTCGTTTTATTTTGAAAGAAAGAAAGAAAGAGAGAAATCATTAAAGAATCTACCAAGTGTCATTGTAAAGATAGAGTAAAAAGAGGTAATATGTAGCTTAATATTCTTTAGAATTCTTTAGTGTCCTGTTATCGTTATTGATATTAAGCAAAAATACAAAATATAACACGTATTTTAAGGTACACTTTAAAAACGTGTCATCCACCCTTTGATATTTTCTGTTTTTAGTATTTGTTGTTATAGCGTATCTAGTACTTGTATACTCTTGGGTTATAGCGGCAACGGAAACAACTAATTTGTGAAATTTTCAGCTATCACAGTGTATAAGAAACAGCTGGTGACAGAAAGACAGACAACGAATATTTTGTAAAAGGCATTCGTTTTTATCTTTTAAGTACAGAAAAGATCGCATTAGTATATTAATTTCATTCTTAGGGTACCTAACCCTAAAAATTATTGCTGCAATATAAATATGTTTTTTTAAGTATGTCAAATATGACAAACTGACATTGACATAACTAAATTTCATTCAAATAATCAAACAAAATTATACATATTTTAAATTTTTAATTCTATTACGATACTTAATATAAAAATGGCAATAATTTATTTAAAAATAATAAATAAATTTCATCAAACTCTTTAACAATACTTTTTTTGATCCTGCCATCTATCGGAATTTTGTTGATTTATTACTACGGATGGTAAGCTTGGGTTCATGTTTGGCAGAGAGAATGACACTAACGGAAACGGAAACTAACAATGTATACGTATACATGTCACCAACTTAGCTGTTCAGGTGGCCAAAATTGGAATTACAAGTTCGACAGCACTCTTAGGTGGCAACAAATCTCCACTAGTGACACTGTCAACTGAACAGCTAAGTTGTTGCACTGCACTCATACATGTGTATTTTGCTGGAAAAAATCACGCTGATATATGTGTTTTGCGATAAAAAATGTATAATATTACCTATTTCGCGCCCCAATTAGACCATTTTAAGTTTATGTTAAGTGATTACTATTTAAAAATCTTAGAGGAAATGGTTGCCAGTCTGAGAAGCATTTAGTATGGGGCTCGGAAAGCCTTAATAACTGTGTAATCTAATTTTGGGTGAAACAATATTTTACATTTTTGTTTTGTTTCACTAAAAAATACAGAAATTTGAAAGCGAATGGCAAGCCAATTTGCATAAACTACTATTCGTATGTAAATGTATCGCATATGAATGGCCGCAGCACGTGAATTTATCTCAAACATAACTAATTTGGTGATTACTACGTCCCAAGAAACGTGCCTTTCAAACCGTGTCTTTGAAAAAAAACAATCTTTAGTAATAGAGAGCTTTATAAACTAGTAGTTCACCTAACATTAGACATCGCGAACAAAATTAAACATCGTTTAGTAAGTTTATTGCTTCATTCTGCTACTCGACAATTTGCCATAATTACCGATGAAACCTAGATGGCGCTGCAAATCGAGCGTAAAGCCTAGCTGCCGTCAAATTCCGCAATAGTGTTAAAACGATAGTAGATTGCGTGACCCGAGTGAAGTCGTTTCAAGCAAATACGAATAGATGGCGCTACGTTTATCATTCGATATACACGTAGCGCCATCTATTGATATCTATTGCGTATCATTCGATACACGTAGTTCGATTTTCAACAAGAGGTTGAGTGTCTATTATATTTATTAGTCTAGTTGTGGTTCAAACACCGACAACGCATCAGATTATAATAAGAGTTACTATAGTCTGGCAAACGAAACATGACCCTGGAAAAGAGCGGCAAATTTAAAAAATCTGAGTATAGCAACCCCAAAACTAATATGAAATACCTGGAATAAACTAATTTGATACTTTGAAATTATTTATTTTATTTCGACTGAATAAAAATGCTTTAAGTACTTAAGGAAGTAATCCTTTAGAAATTATACAATCAATCTGAATAAAAAATAAACAGTATTCTAAAATGTTTTATTCACTGTCATAATCAAAATGTGAATCTAAGACTTAAATTTGAAAAGATCAGCGGGGTCACTAGAATCACAGTTTTATTTATTTATATTTATTTAATTTATTAGTTTCCTACTATAATGAAACTTCCCAAATTATTTTCGGTGATCCTGTCCCGATCTTATTTTCATATTAATTTTCAATGTATATTACATTATCAGTCATATTATTCTTCCACTTCTCTGGAGATATGGTTCTAAATGTCTCTTTAATCACTTTTTCTGATTCAACACCGCAAGACAGACAAGGCAATATTTTCACTTGACACGTTGCGTTTACCCAAACTTCATAACAGCTCAGTGGCAGAATCCAGATTAAGAAAAACCTGTTAACCTGGTAGAGAAAAAAAATGTGTTAAAATTACAATGTAACATTTTATGGTATGATAAATAACCAAAATGCATTATTAGGAAGGTGGGAAGGTTTTGACTAATGATACAAGAATGTGAATCGAACTTGATAATTACTTTATACATAAAGATATATAGTAAATACGAATTAAAACAAAGTATCAACTTAGTAGCGTCATACTAACCTAAGAAATCAAACACCACATGTAAACAATCTTCTTTTCGTTGAAATTACGCCGAATTTCAATTCTTTGTTCTTGTTGTTTTTTATGATACTTTGAGATCATGCGGAACAACAACTCCCGTACTCCACTTTTGATGATTTTTTTCATTTTTCGCTGAGTAATTAGTGTTTAACTAAATCATAACAACACGCCATCTTGTTTTGGATATTGACGTTGTCATTATTATAGCATTGCCATATAAAAAGTTTGCAAATAATTCGAGTCTCATGTTTCGTTTGCCAGACTATAATTACCTTTACACTTAACCCTCACCTCGGCAACGACAGTATTATTGGTCTCATAGAGCCACTCCCGGCACGTGTCCAGGTCTCCGCTGAAGCTGGCGTTGGTGCAGGGAGTCCCTGGCGCGTGCTCAGCTCGCAGCAAGGGCTTGGAACATCGGTCTATTGAGGCGTTCGGCCACCAGGACACCTCGTATGAAGGGTTCGTGCCGTCACATTCAGGGATTTTACATCTGAAAACAAAATAAAGTACGTAACTGCTATAAACAAATGGCATGAAAATAGTAAAATTCTATAGCAAAAATGTCCCCTAAGAACCCTAAATGTGGATTGTGATTTCTTAAAACCATTCTGTAACAGTTTGGATACGAAATCCTTTCCAAATGCTATGCGATCTAAAGCGTGTCATTTGGCATAGTTTGCGACCAAATACGCTTAACCTTTTTTTTTTTATGAATAAAATATGAAATTTTAATTCCGCAATAGTACGAGTATATATATAGTAACCGTAATTCCCAAAAAAATCTAATAAATATTAAATGTTTCAATAAAAAATAAATCAAAAACTATACCTAATCTAAAAAAAAAACCAACGTAATACCTAAATGCCAGCCGAGTAATTAATTATAATGCTTTCGTTACAATTTAATACAAAACTGGTTATATTTCAGCGTATATTTTTTCAAATTATACCACACGTTAGTGAACTCTCAAAGCGTTGTATACCTATTAGGGGTTTATTACATTATTCTTGTTTAAGACATACATTATATTCGGATATAGATAATTAATTCCGATTCAAATTCTGTTTGTTTACATTAAGTAAATAACCCTTACTGATAAACCAAACGTATCTAGACTATTAGAAAATTAAACTAAAATAAATAAAATTAAAATACTAACGGTCTTATTAATAAAAAGTTATGGAACAGTTAAAGTGTTCTTTAACATCACTATAACAAAAATGTCGAAAATCGTTATTAATAAACGCACTATAGCGCTAAACAGTTCTTTAAGCCTACTATAAAGTTATAGTGGCCAGGCCCCTACTATAACCGTACAATAGCGGCGCAATAAGATCTGTAGCGGATCGGATGATCTACTACTCAAAATAACTGCAGGTTCTTTGGTTTGGGTGAGATAGCAAACTCGTTGGTAAAGTTACAGGAACAGGGATTTATTTGCACATATTTACATTACATCGTTAGTCTAGTTGTACGAAAAAACTGAACACAAAACCTCCACCACGCCCTTCTCCAACAGGCATCTTTCAGGGGCTTCTTTCAAAAAGAACTAAATGCACGGCCAAACAATTATTCCGCACATTGGTATTGTACGACCTAAAGAAACATTCATAACATCCTCCCGGGGCCGAATCACAGTTATTTTTACAATTACAAAACTCATAAACATAATGTGAAACTATTATAAAATCAGATAAGTATTGTACCTTACAGACTAAACACAATATAAATCAAGTCACAAATTCAGTCTCAAAAACAAATTACAATTAGCTTAGGTACATCAAAACAGAAACATAACTATTTACTTTTAAATCAGGAAAATCTTAAAATATAACACAAATCAAATCATAATCAGTCGTAATAATTATATAGGTATACATAATATAAAATTGCCACAACCAGAGCACACAATACTATACATGAAATAAACTATTCTAAAAAACGAGGTGGTAGTTTTATTGAGCGCCCTGATCTAGTAGCAGTCGCCAGAGGAATGGGTGCAGCTGCCACCTGTGAATCTGGTTTATCAAAAAGGTTCGTACCTGTCTCCTGTGAAGTAGACTTGCCCATGCTATTGTGTGGACTTGGTGCCATCTCAAGCCATTCTTGGGAGACTGATGAAAGTTCTAGTGGATAAAGTCGTTGATAAGCTCTTACCTTTTCTCCTGAACTAGTCTGCACCTTAGCTGCTCTAGTTAAACTGTCTTTTCCTGTAAAAATTTCCTTAATTATGCCTACGGGCCAGTGAAGTCTGTTCTTCTCTGTATCTATAAGAACTAGATCTCCTACTTTCGGCTCGTTCCTATTCTCTTTTCCTTTACTAATCATCAATGACAAATATTCTGTTTTAAATCTCTTTCTAAAATCTTCTCTGAGTTTCTGTATATATCTGAATCGAACTTGTAAACTCTTTTGATCAATTTGATCTAGTTCTGGTATCTGGTCACTTGTTGATAAGTCTTGTAGAAACATCATTGGTGTGAGCGGTCTCACTGATCCTATTTCCACATAAGTTAGTGGGCGGCTATTGATCACGGATTCACAGTCACATAAAATAGTTGATAGTTCTATCCAGTTTAGTGATGCTCTTCCAAGTATCCTTTTGAGCATGTCTTTGACAACCCTGATTAAACGTTCCCACCAACCTCCCCACCACGGAGCTGCTGGCACGGAGAATTTCCACTTGATTTTGCAGAAGTTTGAGGATTCTTCAATTTCCTGCCAATTGACTTCATTTAATAAACTGGATGTTCCAACTAGATTTGTCCCATTATCAGAATAAATTACTTTCGGTTTTCCTCTTCTGGCAATGAATCTCCGTAAAGTCAATATAAATCCGTTTGTTGAGAGAGTGTCTGTGAGCTCTAAATGTATACACCGGTATACTGCACATGTATACAGGACCAACCAGCACTTAGTGTTGTCTTTTAAATATAGAGGCCCTGCTAAATCTATTCCGGTGATGGCGGTTCTGGAACATCGTAGGATTTTGCAGTAAATCTTTTGCATATGATGCATCTTGAAACAATTTTCTTTACAACTCTTCTTATTCCTGTTATCCAGTAAGTTTTTCTCAATGTTGTCATTAAAGTTTGTGTCCCAGTATGACTCATCTTCTTATGTAAATCTTGAACCATCCTGTATACAATCTCATTGTTACCTGGCAGTAGAACTGGATTGATAAACTCCTTTGATTCACCACTATATTCTAGTCTTGTCTTTACTTTTAAAATGCCTTGTTCTTCTGTTGTTATGAACTTCTTGTTCTTTTTCTTGTCTATGAAGTTTTCTCTCTGTAACAACTTTATAAGAACTTCTTCTGCATACATGTACTCTTCTGACGAAATAGTCTTGGCATTTATGCTTATGTTGTGCATTTTCCTTATTCGGAGGCTCCATCTTAGTAATCTAGCCACCAACCTTATTATTTTGTTATATTGATTAAAATATAGCAATCTTTTACTGAAGTCTTCAGTTGATGTCTCCACGTTAACTACAGTAGTTTTGTATTGTTCCTTCTTTATGGTTTCTTCATCATTACTTGTATAGTTCACTGTAGACTTTGGCCAATCTTCTTCTTTCAAGTACAACCATTTTTGACCCATCCACCACTGTGATTCTAGTAGAGTTTTCGCATCACAGCCACGTGATGGTAAGTCTGCAATGTTGTAGATTCCAGGTAGGTGTCTCCAGTCGTCTTTATTAGTGTTTAAACATATTTCTCTTACTCTGTTTGTCACAAAGGTTTTCCATGTATCTTGTCTGTGTATCCATGCTAAAACAATAGCTGAGTCTGTCCAGCAGTACACCTTGCAGTTATTGCACGACGAGAGCAGGCCTGACATTATCACTTCATGGTATAATCTTGATGCTATAAGTGATCCCATTAATTCCAGTCTCGGAAGTGTCATCTGTCTTTTGCTCGGTGAAACTCTGCTTTTTGCTAATAAAAGACGTACTGATACCTGTCCTTTGTGTTCTGTTCGTAGAAATATACATCCAGAGTAAGCATCTTTGCTAGCATCACTGAAAACATGTATTGATGTTTCACATTCTTGTAGCGGAAAGTCTGATACACATCTTGGTATTTTGCATTCTTGTAGATAATCAATATTTTGTATCCAACTCTTGTATTCATTTTCTAGCTCTGTTGATATCTTCTCATCCCAACCAGTTTTCAATAACCAAGCTTTCTGTATGATCAATTTTGGAATGAGTGAAACTGGGCTCAGAAATCCAATAGGGTCAAATATTTGTTGTGCCACTGACAACAAGTTTCTTTTAGTGATATTATTGGGAACAGGTTTTAAGTTTAAATTGCAGTGTAACTTATCTGTGTTTCTGTCCCATTGTATTCCTAGTACTGAGATTGGTACTTCTTCTTGGCTCGAGTTAGTCATCCATCCTCGGAGCTCAAATTTTCCTTTATTCATGATGTCTGTAGCTTCAACTATAAATTGCATAACTTCTTCTTTTGTGTTGAAGCTCGTCACACAATTATCAACATAGAATGACTCTTTTAGCCTCTTTGATGTACTGGGAAACATTTCAGTATGCTGATCTAAGTGATGGTTTAGTGTAGCTGCCAGTAAGAATGGGCTGCAAGCAACACCAAATGGTACCCGTGCATGTTGATAAGTGATCATTCTATCTTGCTTGTTCGGGTCATTCCACCATAAGAATTTCAAGTATTTTCTGTCATCTGGTATTACAGAAATTTGTAGAAAGGCCTTACGTATATCTGAAGTCACTCCATACTTTCCGGCTCGAAACATAATAATCAATTTGGGTATGACTTCCATCAGATTTTCTCCTTTCTCTATACACATATTCAGTGATACTCCATTTTTGTCTTTGGAAGCTGCGTCAAATACTGGTCTTATCTTTGTAGTCACACTCTCCATCTTTATCACTGCATGATGAGGCAAATAGTGTCCATCGTTTTCATTGTTTGGTTCCACTTCTTCTATAATGCCTTCTTGTTTCCAATTTTGGAAAACATCATTGTAATCGTCGAGTCTTCTTGTATTAGACAATTTCTGAGATGTGCTGTATAATCGTCTCTTTGCTATTTCATAATTAGACTTGATCTTTGGATAGCCCTCTTTCCACAAAAGTGGTACTTCGTATCGGCCATCCTCTTTCTTATTAATGTTTACAGCAGTATCATTTTTCTGGCAACATGGATCTTTAATTCCTAACGTTTCCAGATTCCATAAAAATTCTAAGCTATTATCTGCTTCTGGTGTTGCTGTTATCAAAGTTGTATGCACTATGTTACTATATGTACTTGCTGGTACCGGACCTTGCAACACCCATCCCAACTTTGTCTTTATAGCAACTAGCTTGTCGGTGAGTTTTATTATATTGTTCTCCGTGAAAGTTCCCAACTCATCAGATCCAATTAGCATACCTATTTCATCCAGATCATTGGTGTCAGTGTCTGTTAATCTTATATTTCTTTTCTCAAGTTGAGCAAGCAGTTTTTTGTCTTGTACTTTAGGTATATTTCCACAAACTATCTCCTGCTCCAAAGCCGACATTGTTGTGATAAAACTGTTTTCCAGGTTACTTATCTTAAACTTGAATTTCCGGAGACTTTGTACTTCCTTTGTAACTCCACCGAACAAGGAGTGTTTAAGGTTCTCAACTTCTCTTATTTCGAGCCCTAGCTCTTCTGCTAGTTGAGTCTTAATGTATGTGCGCATGGATCCTGGATCAAGTAACGCCCTCACTGTATTTCGTTTTCCACTGCTGCCCCCTGAAATTTGCACAACCACAGTTTGTAAAGCAATTGTAGAGACATTCGCTGCAAGATGGTTTGATGTCACTGTAATATCTTCACTTTCTTTTTTAGTGCAATTACTCGCTTCATTGTGTAGACTGGGACATAGTATAAGTAAGTGACGCTTACCACACTGCATGCACTTTATAAATGTCTTGCAAGCCTTGGCCAGATGACCTTTTCGGAGACAGTAAAAGCAACCACCATTCTTTTTTATAGCTTGTCTTTTCTGTTCTAGATTTAACTCATTTGCCTTACCACACTCATGTGTATTGTGGGCTTTATTACAGAAAAAACAAAGCTCCTTACCTTTTTGCTTGTTGCTCTGCCTCTCATTTACCTTTTGTGTTTCATTCACCAGGCATGCTGCAGTCGCAGGTGGTGTGCAACTGGGTTCATATAGAAGTTCACCTTTGGCCAGCTGCACCCTTCGCTCGGCATTCACTTCACTCTGTAAATAATCTATTAGTGACCCTAACTTTGAGCAATTCGCTATTGTTGGTTGTTTGCTCCATGACAGTAATGTGGTCTCTGGTAGGGCTGATTCGATCAGTGGTAATAAAATACATTCGTATTTTTCTTTAGCAATACCTAAACTTTCTAATATTTGCAAGTTAGTTGTTATTTTGTAAAACAAAATATCTATTTCTAGGTTATTTCTGCTTGTGACTAATTTCAAAAGTTCTCTTACATATATTTCTATCAACATATCATTGTTAGCAAACCTTTCCTTAAGAGTTGTGATGACCGTCTTATAATTGTCTTCTGTCGGTGGAAAACTTTCCACGAGGGTCCTCGCCTTGCTTCCTGACGACATCGCTTGGGTTAGGTATTGGAATTTCGTCTCGGCGTCCATATTGTTATCCTCGTGGATCTTCTTAAATTGTCCCCAAAAACTAAGCCAATTCCGCGGATCATCATTGAACTCCCTCACTTGCAATTTCGGCAGGTTAAGTTTACTAGAAGTCGGCGCCGTCTGGTAAATTGGTGTCGGTGAATCTTTTTGAAATTTTGCTTTCACCTTCAGCCATCTTAATTTGTAATCGTCGGCGTCGTCACAGTCTTGCTCGTACCGTTCATCTTCTGAAATCAGCATTCCCTCCTGTATTTTACCATCCAGCTTCTCCATCTCGATTATTTTTGCTTGGAGAAACTCGAGATCCTCAGCGGTGATCGTTGTTTGCTCTTTCACTGCTGATTCATGCCTTGTAAATACGCGTCGAAGTTGAGCGCGTTCTCTCACCCATCTTTTTATTTCTTCCGTTTTGGTCGCCATAATGTAGCGGATCGGATGATCTACTACTCAAAATAACTGCAGGTTCTTTGGTTTGGGTGAGATAGCAAACTCGTTGGTAAAGTTACAGGAACAGGGATTTATTTGCACATATTTACATTACATCGTTAGTCTAGTTGTACGAAAAAACTGAACACAAAACCTCCACCACGCCCTTCTCCAACAGGCATCTTTCAGGGGCTTCTTTCAAAAAGAACTAAATGCACGGCCAAACAATTATTCCGCACATTGGTATTGTACGACCTAAAGAAACATTCATAACAAGATCCAATATGGCCGACTATCTGTCATCAGCTGATTTCCTGACATTGGACACCAATGTAAACAATCAAATTTTGTATTTTGTGACTGTGTAGATTCTTGTTATTTCTTTTGAGTTTTAGTAGTGAGTTTTCGGGATACCACATAATGCAAGCGTGACAAAGTTTGGCTACTATCGAAGCAATTTAAAAACAGCAAAAACTTTATAGAAAAAGGTTTGACCCGTTTTCTCTGGACGATGAAGATTTTAGAAAACGGTATTGCCCTAAAAAGTTTACGGCAGAGTTTGTCATTAATTTGGCCAGAGAAGAAATACAAAAAAACAAACACTGTGTCTCACCCTGAATTATATATAAAGATAAGTCTTTACACAATGGTACTGCTCATGTAATAAATAAATCAATACAGATGATAGTACTAAATGACAGTATTTTAATAATAAAAATGTTAATAAAAGTATTTCTATGTGTATCATTCGGTTTTGCTTTTATAATAAAATATTTTTAGTTTTAACAATTCTTCGTTTAATTTTTGGTTTTCGTTGGCCATTTAAGCCTCATGCAGCTCTTGCCTGCAGGCTATCTCTGCATTAGAAATTTTCTGAGCAGCTGCATGAGGAGAGTGAGGTCTTTGGTGCAAGGTCCTGTTGGTCTTTGCCATGGCATTGAAGCTAAAACAACAAATATTCACATTTAAAGTTAGATTAAAATAAAAGTTGATATGTAGATCACTTTTTGATGTTAACAAATTAATGTTCGTTTATGAAAGAACGATGTTCAACTGCAAGCATATATACAAACCTTATCTTCCTCCAGCCAATTTTTACTTATTTGGCTTTTTATAGGTCTTTTATTCATTTTTATTTTATCAGTTTTTGCCGAAATTTGAAAATATAATGACTTTTTGACGTTTGTTTGTGTCCGAGTATAGACAAAATTTTGTGTTTATGGACATATTTCACCTTTATTTACAAATAATCTGTGGTTAACATCGTTCTTCTTTAACTTTTTCGTCATACTGGCAAGGATTTTTATCTGTGGCTACTATAGTTATTGAAGGCTTATAGAACGTTTATTAATAGTAAACTTTACAGAACACTTTAAATGCTTATTGAACACTTTAGCTATACTCGTAGTATGCTATAAACCTACAATAGGCATTTTTTATTAATAAGACCGTAAGACTATTATTATGACTAGGCTTAATTACTACATTAAGTTTAAGTTAACTATTTACAATTACTCAAAACAAATTCAGAGAATACGAATATAAGAAATATAATGTTTGTTATGTTTAAACATAACAAACACATTGAAAAAAAAAACCTGTTTGTCCCATTGAACATTCTCACAATAGTAGAGCAAGGCAGTAGCGAACACGGATGGTTTATCAAAAAATACAAGACAAGTTCATATAATCTTACCTATAATTTAGATCGCCGGCCGTAAAAACATAGTTAATATTAACCATAGTAACAAAGGCAATCGGCAAACACAGTAGCACATACTGTATGAGTTGAAATTTTCCAAATTTTTCCAGCACTTCTGATATATCGCACACGACTTGAACTTTCGTGGACTTTGCCATGTTCGTCACAAAACTGAACAATATTATATGTATTTTTTTTGTATAAATACGAAACAATTAAAAAAAAAAATAATTCTTAAGTACAAACTTAAAAGTGCATATATAGTAGGTATGTTACTTATGTGTTTAGAGAATAAGCGTCTTTTATAATATTATTTTGTCTTATATTTTATTTTTTATAAATATTCTAATTCAATTTACAAGTAGGAACTCTTTTCGAGTAGGTATAAACGCGACTGTTATTACTTTTAACGGTGTAGTCGTCTGCTCATATTCAGATTTCACAATAAGGCAGTGGTCCCACCAACGGCGAGTAAACGGTTAACTATCGACTATTTTCTCGCTCAAGAAACGTTCAATAGATATAACATTCCGTGTAAATAAAAGAGATGTACATACAAATAGTTGATTCACACTGCCGGCGACGACTCGCTTTACTAGTTTTATCACTTAAGCGACGAGCTTTCAAAAATAAAGTCGCTCAGCAATACTCGTTCAGCGATACTCGCCCGCTTCATCATTTCTATACAGTGCGGCATTGAATGGCGCACGAGGCGAGTGGCGCGAGTAATCGCTCGTCGCACTTACACACTCGCTTATAGCCCGGCGACAAAACTATCGAAACTACACTCGCTTCCCGCTAATCGCCAACTCGTTTATAGTTTCTAGTTCTACTCGTTTCTCGTTCATCGTCGCCGGTGGGACCACTGCCTAACTTCGTCGTAACTTGCTGTTCACTCGCGGCTCTGCGGTGCCATAGATATAATAGCAGCTTAGATACGCTCTCTGCGAAAAAGTGAGTTTGATCGGCAACGGTCGGCATCCGCCGTTCACCGAGTTTTTTTTCCTCTAATATTTTATTGAATAATGCTTATCAATAGCAAACACAATAATTCATGTACTTATTTTCTAAAGTTGATATGGTTTTACAGCTAATTGTTTCTCACTTGTTAAGACAAACACAACATGCACTAATTAATATAAAATATTGCAACATTTATTTAATATTAATTGTTATTAATAATAGTTACATAAAATAGTAAATTATGCCAAACAAAGGATACTGAAATTAAAAAATACAACGAACCATGTATAAAGACTAAATTTATGTTCTAAACGCAACATTTAAATTATTTTTGAGTTTAGATTCAAAGTTCATGAATATAACTAAATTACATGAATCACTTTGATATTTGTTGACTAGGTTAATAATTCTAGATACTGGAGTTGGCCCCTATTTTGCACCTATCCTTCGTAGAATAACACGGTTTTACGAAGGATAGGTGCAAAATAGTCGTTGATTTGTAAAAAAAATAATAAGTATCTACACTATATGACATAACTTATACTTCTACACAATCTAGTTATAAACTTAAAAGGTTTGTAAAATTTAATTAAATGCCATAGACATGCTATTGAATCTCATCAACGTCGTTGTTTATATCTATAATCTATAAAATTTATAAGAACAAGTGTTAGATTGGAACTGTACTTACTGAAATAGTTTGTGAGAATAATCGCCCCTACAAAGCAAAAAATATACGTGACTGAATAAACGGGCGTATGGTTTTCAACCGCCGCCACAAAAACGGCAGTGCGTTATAAGTTTCACGAATGTGCGGGTGTGTGTTACTTCTACGTTGAATCTGTGTATGAGTGTGTCTGCGGCATCGTAGCTCTCGAACTCGTGAGCCGATTTTTTTTTATTGGAAATATGAGCATGATTCTCGAGTGTTTTTAGCTACGATTGTTAAAAATCGGTTCAAGATGGCTGCCTCTATAAAATGGCGGATAACATTTTCCCAATATGGGTATGGAGCGACGACGGTCTGCCTCCATCTAGCAAAGGCATATACCCCGGACAGATGTTGTGTCCGGAGAAGGCCGTAAGTAGCTAGGACCATTCGTACGCGCGTTGTAAATACCGCTTGCGCGATTCAGAACGAGCGCTCTGATTGGTAGCGGGCAGTGAAGTGCGACAGAGACGCCACATGGTTATGAAACACACGGACGAGTAGGATACTGTTAATTACAATAAATATCATATTCAAGACGAGTACCAACCACCTCAAAATGGAGAAATGAATATCTTTAAAACTCCTTCAATGTTAGTTATGAAATGGTTTAACTAGATTACACTAGAATATAATATTACATTTTTAAATCCAAGAGGTCCACAACTACTAATAATTCTTCATTGATAATTGACGATCTCGTTGGCGTAATGGTTACCATGCCGGACTGCTAACCAGAGACTTCGATTCACGGCACGGCCAACATCTTGTGCTGAACTAAATTTTCTAGCTGTCGCGCCTGTCGCTCTGGGTCTTAAATATGTATCGATATAAAGTATTTATATGTAGTTTATCAGTTGTGTTAGCAAGCATAAAAAAAACTAGAAATGGGGCTAACCAGCCGTGTGTGAAATTTGGCCTTATATTTATTAAATTAATATATTCAGTAAAAATAGTAACAACACGCTAACTATTTTAGATCAACTAAATGTTATTGGGGTTTTTAAATTGTTTGTAAAAACATGTTACGTAATAACGACGACCTCGTTGGCGTAAAGGTTACCATGCCGGTCTGCTAATTAGAAGGTTCCGGGTTCGATTCCCGGCCCGGTCAACATCTTTGTGCTTAACTAAATTTGTTGGCTGTGGGTCTGGGTATTAAATATGTATTTATATATAATATGTATGTATGTATATGTAGTATATCAGCTGTTTTAGCAACCATAATACGAGCTAGAAATGGTTCAGTATGGGGCTAACGAGCCGTGTGTTAACGTGAAAAAAAAGAAAAAAAAATATATTATAATTTGGACTCATTTGTCAAACGTTATTGTGAGATACAGACGCCTGACGAGGAATTGTTGGAATAACTAATAATTTTCAAATAGTTTTATATCCACTCGTGGTTACTTTTACCTAAGCCACAAGGTCACAAGTATATTCATATTTAAAATGGAGTTATTAATATCATTATTTATTCAAAGCAAGTTAAATGTAAAATTTGGTCATTAGCTTGTAAAGCATTTCTGTATTATGCAATTTAGATCGATTCACAAGTTACTCGTAGTTAAAGAACTTGGCAAATTAATAAGCTTAATACCCAATAATTTAATAGCAATATCATAAAATATATTGTAGCTCTATGGCGCACATGAGAATTGATAGTAATATTTTTTTTCGTGCATCTATTAATTTCGAAACTGTTGCGGATTATTTCAATTTTTGGGGTTCTTCTTCTTCGTATGAGCTAAGTGGCCGAACTCTGGTGTCGAGAGTTTTCGAGCCCGAAGCCCGAAGGCTTCTGACTTGGCTTAACGACTGCTTGTACTAAGACTAACAGCCGGGACCTACAATTTAATGAGTCATCCGATCCACGGTAGCTCCCAGATGAAAATGCCACTTGAAAAAGGACAGTCTTGTGCATGATCCCATCCAAACACCGTTGATTAGTTTCGATCGCATCAGATCACCTTAGCTTACCGAGCTACGAGCGCTACTTTTGGGGTTGATTCTAAATTTCTTTGAGCGCCTGTTACAAAAACATGTTTGTTGTATGTGAGCCGCACGTAAAAAACTGTTCAAGCGACAATATAAATACATTATTTTAATTATTTTAAATATGTTAAAGGGAGTTAAGTAAGATACAAGTTTTCGTTTTTCTTTAATTTGGTGATTGTATCTTAAAAATTACTTCTTTCCAATGGTTGCCCCTTTGAACTAAAGTTAAGGAAGAAGCGTATTATTTGAACAGTGTTACTCGCATTTGTTTTATTTTTAAAATCATTATACTATGGTGCAAATCATGCTACCACAAAAAAGATATATAACGTATAATCCCTTTTTCTATGTGTGCTCAGCTTTGGATCGGTTTCGCGGTTCCCGTTTTCGTGGATCCTAACCTTAATTAATCTGTAGTAGCACTATTCTAACAATGAATTGCTAAAGAAAGGAAATTTAAAGACATACTAACATCCAATTCACGCATACATTAAAATATGTTACAAAATTTTAATAACTAACAATATGAACACATAATAGTATTAGAAAAACACAATGTTTTTTCATATATGAGTGACAACATCTGCAGGTACATTTTCCTCTAGCTTCTTCTTCAGCTCCTTAGCAGTTGCGACACTTTCCTCGACCTGCCTGACGGTGTCCATGAGAGGCAGGTCCCTGGTCTCCGGAGTGAGGGTCAGCAGGATCGCACTCAGCAGCGCTGAGCTGCCGAACAGGATGGCGGGCAGGGCTTCCGAAATTGGGTTCTACAAATAGTACAAAACAGTTAAAATATTATTTATGTAAATTAGAGTTACTATTAAAGAATTTGTAGTTTTGAGACGAAAATGACATTAATCATTACATTATTAATAATTATCTACATCAAAATTTCATAAATCATCAAGCAGAGAAAGGCTTCGTATTGATATGCTGTCACGTGAAAGGAACCAAAGTAGAAACAATAACTTCGGTAGACATGATAGAAGCTTTGATGGATTGAAAATAGAACTTAAACATAATTAATTAGTTATAAAAGATGAGCAACCTCTAAAAAGATGATATACTATGTATCTTATAGATGTTAGATAGATAGATAAACACTTTATTAAAACACTCACAAAAATAAATTACAGAAAACACCTAAAGGACATAAAAGCTAGTGCCTTAACTGACGACCTTATTGATACCTAAGATAACTTAAGTAATACCAGAATAGGCGTCAGCGGAGCAAGCATCCCTCCGATTCTTGAAGCGAAGGCTCCAAATCCAAGGAGAGAGCCTCGAGCGCTGGTCGGGAACAGCTCCATGGTGTAGGTGATGGCTCCCGTGAAGCACATGGAGATCAGCATCTTACCGAGGAGGAACAGCAAGATCTTGGCCCATTTGTACGCTGAAAATTATATAACTTCAGAACGCTACAAAGCTCAAGAAAGATAATTGATGACGTTTGTGAATTCATAGTAGGAATTAAACATGATTCAACAATGTCTTTACTATCATTAAAAAGTATTATATCAACACACAGTTTTTATCGGATGACTGTAGCTTCACAAACGATGTGTTTGGATCTCGGTCGCCTGGCTGCTACTACTACCAACAAGTCAACACGTAATAACTTTTCAGTTGTTTTTTGTCATGAGAACCTCTTTAACTCAACTAGTGGTCAATTGGATGCCGAAATATTAGTGTAAATCATCATTTGAAACATGGGATAAGTGAGATAGATACACCATGTATACAGTTTTTATGTAATGAATTTTAAATCCTAGGTTAGAATCCCTATGATTCTAAGCTTCATCAATCACTAGTAGTATAACTTTCAAGACCGATTCTTAAAAATGGTACACTTAGGAACACACATGTATTAAAACTTAGCTTCATTTTGATGGACCTCTTTGTAACATAGCCAAATAAATGCCATTTAAAAAAGTATTCATCATTGCAGATAGAGCAAAGAAAGAAGCTTACTTGCGGGTACATATCCAGTGCCCACACACAGCACTCCTGATACGAGGAAGCCCACCAACAGCGGATTCCTTCTGCCGACCTTGTTCATAAAGTAGAGAGATATCAGTTCTCCGGGAAACGACACGACAGTCGATAGCAGAAAGTTCGTGTACTTATTCCCCGGTAGAAATACTGAGTTGATCATCATTCCATAGTACACAAAGCTTACTGTAAACCGACACACTACAGCTACGAGCAATCTCTTCATGATCTCTTTTGACCTCACGACCTTTTCTATGCCTTCCCTCTTCTCATTAGCGCCGATATTGAATTTGTTTTTCAATTTAACAGTATCAAGCCCTGCTAACTCTTCACGGTTGATGTTGATTTTGTTCATCTTAGCTACTGCTAATAGAGTTTCTTTTGCTTTTTCGGTGTTGCCGCTGATGATTTGCCATCTCGGGCTCTCTTTGATGAGGAATATGTAAGATATGAAAAGGACGGATGGTCCACTGATGATATAGATGAGGGTTTTCCAGTAGGGTACAAACATGGCAATGATGGCAAATATACATTCTCCGAGGTAAATGGCGTAAGAGAAAACTACGCCTGACATCACACGGTTTCGTTTGCCACATATCTCCAACACTGTAAAACAAAAACGAGATTTCTTTTCAGCTATTAATTGTAATTGTTGATTTCTTTTAAGCTTTTAGTCTGTAAGCCATATTATTGAGTCATATCAGAGAGTCATTATCATCTCAAACATTTTGGACATTAAAGCTACTCGCAGGACAAGAAAGAAGACTTTTAAAAATGTTAAATAGGTTAACTTACTTATCACCATAGCTGCCCCATAGCTGCCTCCAGTGACAGCGGCCTCTAAGAACTCGATGGTGATGTAGACGTAGTATGAAGAAGCGAGGGTTTTCAGCTGACCGATCCAACTGCACACCACGCAGAATATCAAGGTTGGCTTCCGACCAATCCTGGAACGTAGATGACAGATCCTTTATCACGTGTTAGCGAGCTAGTAGCTGTCCAAGAATTTATTAGTCGCCGCCAGTATATCAAACTGCAGACTAGAGCAGCTGAATAAAATATGAATGATTCAGAATTTAGATAGTTACAAGGTAAGTTGTTAGCTGTACAAGTTGTAGTATCAATTGGATCGTAGTGTGAGATCTCTGCTGCTCTGCATTACAGGCCCCTTGTACCTTTATTTTATTTTTATTTTTTTTCTGTTGACCAGGGGGAAATCTTCGACAAGATACCTGGCTACGATGGGTGCAGCCAGGTTATGTGGGATTTGTACCCACCAAAACCCCCCTGGTGACCTGCCTCTGTGCTTAACGGAGGTCTCCGGGTTCTTAAACCCATTGAGGTACCTAGCACATAGCACAGCTACTTTTTCGGGTACGACACAACCCTCTACTCACATAGCTATAACTAAACATTACTTTATGTACTTAACGCTAAGATTCATACAATAAACGAAATTTGAATTTTGAATTTTTTGAATTGAATTTGGTTTGAGAAATAAAATTAAGTAGAGATATGAAAAACGGTTGATTGTTGTTTACATTAATGTATGTCTATTCCATTAGCTTACGAGTGGACATTGCTATGAAACTACTTGTCCAGAGATGGATTTTTCACGGCCGACTGAGCTGTCATAGCTTCAAGGTGTTTCAATTAACATAATATATCAACAAGTTCTATATGTATCTATTGATTGATACAGATTTGAATGATGTGCGTCAATGCATAACTAAAGGCAATAAGAGGTCGTGATCATTCTATCAGTTTTATTGGGTCAATTTGAATGTTGTTGAACTGAGATTTTGATGTTTTATTTTATGGGTATTTTTATCGGATAAATGTTTGATAAAGCTGTCTTTCCGTTAAGAATATTTTGAGACAATAAGCAAGAACCCTAGACAATCCAAATAAGTTGATTTATTTTATTTTAACGTAGAAATATCCTTTACTTGGTCCAAAACGAGCAGAGTCAGTAAAGAGACACCGATACAGAGTTGAAGTTTCAAACTTTCGTACAAAACGCTTTGCGTCGACCTTTCTTGTTAAGACTGCGAAGCTTTGGAACTCACTACCTGAGTCTCTGTTTCCTGAGAGGTATCATCCGGAGGCCTTCAATAGTAGAGTTAATAGGTATCTTCTGGGTAAGCGTGCCCACCGTAGACTGCAGTGCAGCTTAACATCAGGCTAGCTGTAGTCAAACGCTAACCTATCAAGGATAAAAAAAAGAAGTGTATACGTAATATTGTTTACCTGTCCGACATCCACCCCCCAACTATCATGGAGACCAGCATTCCCGCACTATGTACAGTGCCTATGAGGTTCGACTGCCACGGGCGACATCCTAGGTTCAACTGGGAAAGGAAACAGTAATTATTAACAAGCTAAGAGCCTGAGCCAAAGTCACAATGCATGAACGTTGGACGGCCGTCTCCGGATACAACATCTGTCCGAAGGGTAGGCGTCAAGAAGTACCGAAGACCGTCACCGACTGCATCAACTGGGTATTTCGCTTTCGTCTGTTTGTACGTTTTACTAAACCTAGCTTGACAAAAGTTTAATTGCGTTCAATTTGTCTAAACGGCTAAATTATCCTTTTAACCAACTTCATGAGTACAAAGATATAATTATATCACAGACTACTCGAATCTTGTCTGTGTCAGGCGTGTTGTGGTCAACACTTACAATATAGTATAATGGAATTATCAACAGTTTTACCTCAGCGACGACAGTGTTATTGGTCTCATAGACCCACTCCCGGCACGTGTCCAGGTCTCCGCTGAAGCTGGCGTTGGTGCAGGGAGTCCCTGGCGCGTGCTCTGCTCGCAGCAAGGGCTTGGAACATCTGTCTATCGAGGCGTTCGGCCACCACGACACCTCGTATGTAGGGTTGATACCTTCACATTCGGGGATTTTACATCTGAAAATAAAATAAATAGTAATATAAAAAAAAAACTCTTAACATTCATTTAATTGTCAATTAATCGTGGATCCAGGATAAACAAATGTTTTTTTAATTTTTATTAAACATTACATCAAATATGTATTAGGATTATTCATCATTCATGTATGTCTTACGGAATTTTTGATACAGTAATGTTAGGATTATTAAATACTTGATGAATCTTCGTCATAAGTAGGTATTTTACATTTTAGTCGTGTTTCATCTTGTAAGTAGACAATAGACAACCCTTTTTCATTATAAGTAATATTATACACAGATTTACTAGTAAGAATCTAGATTATTTACTTAGTATACTCATGTTTCCTTAATTATACTTGTTTAAAATAATAATTGTGTAATAAACATTTTTGTATTTGTATTTTGAATAATATTAGGAATATGCCTGATCTTACCTATAATTGAGATCGCCGGCTGTAAAAATATAGTTAATGTTAACCATATTAATAAAAATCGCCGGCAAACACAACAGCACAAACTGTATTACTTGAAATTTTCCAAATTTTTCCAGCACTTCTGATATATCGCACACTTGCGGCTTTTCACCTTGGACTTTCGTAGCCTTAACCATTTTCGTCGAATAAAATAAATTACTATTAGTTGAAGAAACGTAATATTATTTTACTTTCTGTATGTAGGTATATGTACACATGCTAGGAATATGCCTATTTCCTATTGTCAGACATGTCTCAATCATGAATAATCTACATTTAGAGATAAGCGTTACTGTTTAAGGATTGTAATTTATTTTTTGCTTGTTAACAGTATAAATAAAAGTTAAATTCCAGAACACAATGCTCAATGTACAGTAATAATAGAAGCGAGTCGCTAAGACTGGCGCCTGACGACTAAATTGATGTAACAAAAAATATATCGTTTGACATCTACCAATGTCTTTATTATGAGTAGGCCAGGAGATCATTTTAATAATATTTTCGTCACTGATTATTTACAAACTTGGAAATTTGGATTATTTTTAGCATGGCGCTGGAGTGTTTGGCTGTTTAGGCACATCGTCAAGTTAACAACTATCTGACCCGAAGTACATGACACAGCTTCCAGCTACTTGAGAGCGAGAAATTCTAGATAAGACATGCGTATTAGTTACGCCCGAATACTGGTGAAAATGCTAGCAATGGTATTATGTGAAAACAAGTCATGCTAATGTCGAAATTTAACAATTGATGGCCAATTATGCTTAAGTTTTCTGTGATTCATTTGATTGATCACACCCCTAAGAAGAGAAACTAGCTCTCACAAACTCAGGGTATCCCATAGAGCCAGGGACTTATACAAATATTTAATAATCATTAAGTTAAGTATGATAAATTTGTTGCCCGCTAATATTGTATTAATTATGGTCTATTGAATATATTTTTTGTTATATTATGTATGTGTGTGTCAAATAAACGAATTATTATTATTATTGATTTAGTTCAAGAATTGACAAAATAAGCACATAACTCATTCCTTGGTTTCTTACTTTGTATTTGGAAATATTTCATGCTCAGAAAAATAGCTTTTAAAGAAAGAAAGAAACATTTATTTTGTGACACCAATAATAAAAAAAACAATACACAAGAAACATAAAAGAAAACATTATTAAAAAACCTGGTTGATTTAAATAGTTTTGAGATTGTCCTGTTATAGTACAAATTTCAAATTTTATGTAACAGTTTGTATAATTATACCTACACAGACATTGGTACTATAAAAAAAAAATATTTTAGAGTATTTGATTGCAAATTGTGACTAGTGACGTCACGGCCCAGGTCGCATAGCATTTTAAAATATATTCTATACTTACTAAATTTTGAGTCTTATTTTATTGTATTTGATAGTCGAAATTCGATAAACTGATTTCTTTCCATTAACTGCCTCTTCAACTACAGTCATAGAACGAGCGAATATGAACGACAGTATTTACTCATATTATTTGTTTTAATATTAAAATCATAATACTTGTTGCATTGTTATTTAATATTACAAATATTTGTTTTAACTTTATTACAAAGATTGTTGCTTTATTTGTATAGCGCTACAAGTTTGTTTTCTAGTCAGAATTAAACTAATGATGAATGATAATGGTGAATTTTTTGTGACATGTTATTTTTAATTGACTTTTATTGAATAAATGATGAATTTCTTATTATTTAACATTTTTTACTGATAGGTTCTCGTTTGCCCACAGCTTCCCTGGTGTTAAGCTACGCTGAGTCTACGATGTTATACGCTTACTTAGAAAATGTCTATTAACTCTAGATTTGAAGACCCTAAGTAGGAACTTCTCAGGAAAATGAGACTTAGGAGAGAATTTCAATGTTTTGCACTCCTCACAAGGAAGTTCAAAGCGAACCGGCCTTTGCCGTATTTCACTTCGTGCAAGATGTTGACTGTATATGTATGAAGGTGTATCTTCTTGCTGAGTTTCTGCTCATTCTGTAATGGAACGGAGATGGTCAGAATTACATTGTTGAACTCAGCTGCGCACTTCCCGAAATATTAGCAAATTGTTGAATGCTAGCAACACTATTGTATGAAAATGCCTTTACTAGCGCAATTAAGCACGTAGTCTATTATTATTTGCTTCAACGTCATTTATTATTTTATAATCGCACTCATTTATTATGCGATAAGGTAACTACTCGTATTTGGCGAATTGTTTCATTGTAAATCTTCGACGTTTTTAGAGTAAAAAAGTAAGGGTAAAGTTAAGTTAAATTTAAGCCAGAGAATTTTAACTAATGCTCTGATTTAGGGTCCCGTACCTAAAAGGTAAAACTGGAACCCTCAATCTTAGAAACCGTGATAGCTAGAAAGCTGATTCGTTCACAAGTTATCCGTACCGCTATAACAATAAATACTAAAAACAAAAATACAAAGGGGGTCCCCATTCAATAACAATAACAGACATACAGAGGAAACAATATTACGTCAATATTTTTTTGACATTGCCTCTCCGTTAGATCCATACATTATTTACCATATTATAAGAATCTTTGTCGTGACTCATTCATTCACAGCAACGCAGAGCCCAGGCGGGTAACATAATGTTTAAATGATACTTAGTACTTAACTTCCAAATTTTTTAAAATTTAGTAACTCGAAGGCTACTCGCCTCCGGCAGGCGGGTTTCAGTGAATATACTGCTATTTGGAAGTTTGACAAAATATTTAGATATTCGACGATATGCAGTCCAAACACAATTTACACAAATGGCATTGGACGAAGGGTCAATCTGATTTTTGAAATTCACAATTAGTATTCTAGAAAAAGATTCACACAATCATTTCGAAATGTTATTATGTTGTTACTTATAATTACATATTATGTTATTACTTATAATTACATATTAATAAAATGAAATTGTAACTTACAATAAGAACCCGTGATATAAACATACAATATTATGGACAAAAATGCTCCTTTCATAGAAGAGTATCAACTTCAGTGGGTTCAATTTTCTTCTTCTTCAGCTCCTTAGCAGTCGCGACACTTTCCTCGACCTGCCTGACGGTGTCCATGAGAGGCAGGTCCCTGGTCTCCGGAGTGAGGGTCAGCAGGATCGCACTCAGCAGCGCTGAGCTGCCGAACAGGATAGCGGGCAGGGCTTCCGAGATCGGGGTCTACAAATCACAAATAATATAGATGAGAATGAGAGAACAACTAGAAGCATACATATTTTTTTAAAATATATATGTCGAAGAAAAAGCATCAGAAGGATTTCTCATTGACATCGTCATTAGTGGCTACGGGCGTGGTGGGCATCATCATGGTAGAGTGAGTGAGAGGGCGAGCACAAAACAATAGTCACTTTTCACAATATTTAATTTAGATTTTTTACACTGTAGGTACTTCACAATTATTTCGGAGAGAAAATCAATAGCTAAGACCGAGCAGTGGGTTCAGGGCTCCGATCCTCTTTTACAACAACGATCCGACTATAACTCTATACAATAACGACGATCCAACTCGGTCAAGCAACCTCACTCAAATGTCCTCCTAAACTCAGCCTTCATCAGCCAACACCGGCGTCTCGACCCCACTCGAGGCACATGCTCGGCTCTGATTGGTTCAATAGCTTCGATAGGTCGATAGCTCCGATTGGTTGTTCATTTCTTCGTTTCCTTGATATACATTGTACTCTTTACCTAGTTTCGATACTTTAAAATGTAGATACCAAGATAGGTGTCAACGGCGCAAGCATGCCTCCAAGCCTTGAAGCTAAGGCCCCAAACCCGAGGAGTAAGCCTCGAGCGCTGGTCGGAAACAGCTCCATAGTGTAGGTGAGAGCTCCCGTGTAGCACATGGAGATCAGCATCTTGCCGAGGAGGAACAACAGGATCTTTGCCCATCTGTACGCTGAAAGGTTGAAACACAAAAATTAGAAAAGATTCAGTACTTACACAGTACTACAGGTTTTTCCTAGACGAAGAACCGAATTCAACAGACTAGCCCTCATTTACCATTTAAAACATGTGATCTTTTTCTAATAAAATAAATGATCGAGCCATCTAGCTTCGTAAGGCAACAACATTTACGAAAGGAGGTGATTTGCTAATAGCTCTAAAATTTTTAAGGCATATTTCGCTTGCAAGGAGGCCTCCGGGGGGTCCCGGAAGAACTCGGAGTTCTCCGTTAAGCATAGAGGCAGCTCATGGGGGGGGGGGGGGTTTAGTGGGTACAAATATAATATAAAAAAAATATGTCCCTGCATTTTAGTAGATCTAGAATTCATTAATAGATCTATTTGTACCGTAGATATTCCACACATAGAAGCGCGATATATAAGATGTCCATTTTAGATTCCATTTTTTTTAATTCAAAGGTGGCCCATGTTTACCCCTCTTTGAAAACACCCCCCGCGGGCCGTTTGCGGCCCGCGCACAGCCCAACATCTAGAAATTTCGAAAATATCGACACTAAAATGGACAACAGAAGCCAAAGAGCTTACTTGCGGGTACATATCCAGTGCCAACACACAGCACTCCCGAGATGAGAAAACCCACTAACAATGGATTTCTTCTGCCGACCTTGTTCATCAAGTAGAGAAATATCAGCTCTCCGGGAAACGACACCACAGTTGACAACAGAAAGTTCGTGTACTTGTTCCCCGGCAGAAATACTGAGTTGATCATCATTCCATAGTACACAAAGCTTACTGTAAACCGGTATACTAAAGCTACAAACAATCTCTTCATAATTTCTTTTGACGTCATTATTCGCATTAGGCTTTCCCTCTTTTCGTTTGTAGAAATGTTAAATTTCCTTTTCAATTGATCAGTATCAAGTCCTGCTAACTCTTCTCGGTCGACATTGATTTTGTTCATCTTGGCTACGGATAGAAGAGTTTCCTTTGCTTTTTCGGTATGGCCGCTGATGATTTGCCATCTCGGGCTCTCATTGATGAGGAATATATAAGATATAAAAAGAACGGATGGTCCACTGATGATGTGGATAAGGTTTTTCCAATAGGGCACAAACATGGCGACGATGGCAAATAAACATTGTCCGAAGTAGATGGTGTAAGCACCGACTACACCTGACATCACACGATTGCGCTTGCCACATAGCTCCAGCACTGTAAAATAATGTTTAGTACTATTTAACAAAGGTAAATACCAAATAATTTATTGCGATTTCAGGGTGTTACCATCTTGTACAATTAATATAAACTATATTACATTTAATCTTATAACGACACAAAATTCATGGTATATTTGTTCAATAAAAGTCAATTATAAAATTAATAACTAAAGGTAAATTAGTAAAGGAATAAAAAGGTTAATTGTTATAGGCCCAAAATGTCAGTACCCATGATTGTGTAACTGATGACCAAACCGAAAAACACTTTAAGCAACTAAACTAGTGCTTTTAATTAGACAGTGAAATTGGACAGAATGTTTTCTGTCCTTTTATTAGGACACATTTCACACGGCTAGTTAACCCCATACTGAACCATTTCTAATTCGTATTTAGTTACATATAACTTCAATCGATCCAACTTATTACTGCCGACATAAAAATTGCTTCTTATCTGTTTACACTAAACTTTAAAGATCCAGGAAAAATATCAAAGTATTAAATATAAGCATTCGTAGACATTTCATAGACACAATCCGGAGCCAACGAAACTATCAGTACATTGGATCGAAGGTGGCATATTTTGCAATAGCAATTAACATTATTTATCAAAGTAAGCAGGTAAGATAGTACTTGTAGAGATCTACTTCCAGAGATCTGTTATCATTGTAAGAATTCAAAAGCTAGGGTAGAATTTTTGTAGACAAAAAAGAAGACTAACTTATCACCATAGCAGACGCACTGCAGCATCCAGTGATAGCGGCTTCCAAAAACTCGATGGTGATGTAGACGTAGTATGAAGAAGTGAGAGTCTTCAGCTGACCGATCCAACTGTTCACCGCGCAGAATATCAGGGTTGGCTTCCGACCGAACCTGAAACGTAATAAACAGATACATATATTACATACTCGTATATTTACTATGTACGTGTTTGCGAGGTAACATAATCTCCAACATTTATAGATACAAATTAGTTAATATCAATTACATGTCAAAATAATAACATTAAATAAAATTAAGTCTACGTCCATAAAGACTACGTCAAAGCCCCTCGCGCAAACGTAAACGTATAGGTAACAAACACAATTGGAGAAAAGACATGGACAATTCAGATTAATGTTGTTTTTTTGGCGAAGGTGACCAGGTCAGATGTATGAATCCGCCTTAAATCCCATAGGTTGTTAGCTCGACATCGAATACTAGAGCTTTCGACAAAACATAGCATGGTGGTAGGGCATTTTGCAATATTTTGTTCATGATGGTACTAATACTTGGTCCAGGAGTATGTAATATTGTTTACCTATCCGACATCCACCCCCCAACTATCATTGAGAGCAGCATGCCTGCGCTGTGCACGGTGCCTATCAGGTTCGACTCCCACGGGCGACATCCTAGGTTCAACTGGGAAAGGAAACAGTAGACTTGTTAAGTTAGAGGTTATTGGGACACATTTCACACACGGCTGCTTAGCCGCATAATAATTAATAAACCATTTTTTAACGGAATTATCACCAACTAGAACCTTACCTCAGCGACGACAGTGTTGTTGGTCTCATAGACCCACTCCCGGCACGTGTCCAGGTCTCCGCTGAAGCTGGCGTTGGTGCAGGGAGTCCCTGGCGCGTGCTCTGCTCGCAGCAAGGGCTTGGAACATCTGTCTATCGAGGCGTTCGGCCACCACGACACCTCGTATGTAGGGTTCGTGCCGTCACATTCAGGGATTTTACATCTGAAAATAAAATAAAGTACGTGTATTAAAGTAATTAAACTGCTATAAACAAATGGCATGAAAATTGTAAAATTCTAAAGCAAAAATGTCCCCTAAGAACCCTATATTCTGTAACAGTTTGGATACGAAATTCTTTCCAAATGCTATGCGATCTAAAGTGTGTCATTTGGCATAGTTTGCGACTAAATACGCTTAATCTTTTTTTTTTATTATGAATAAAATATGCAATTTTAATCCGTTATACTACGAGTATTTACATAATAACCGTAATTTCTCAAAAATATCAAATGTTTATTAAATGTTTCGATAAATAATAAATGTAAAACTATACCTAATCTAAAAAAAAATGTGCCAGTGGGAATAGTACCTAAATGCCAGCCGAGTAATTAATTATAATGCTTTCGCTACAATTTAATACAAAACTGGTTATATTTCAGCGTATATTTTAGCAATTATACCACGCGTTACTAGTGAACTCTCAGAGTTACTAGTGAACTCTCAGAGTTACTAGTGAACTCTCAGAGTTACTAGTGAACTCTCAGAGCATTGTATATTAGGGGTTTATTACATAAATTATATTCGGGATTCAAATTCAAATTCTTTATTTATTTACACAAATAACACTTACAGATAAACCAAACGTATCTAGACTATTAGAAAATTAAACTAAAATAAATAAAATTACAATACTAAGACTATTATTATGACTAGGCTTAATTACTACATTAAGTTTAAGTGAACTATTTACAATTATTAAAAACAAATTCAGAGAATTCGAATAAAATAAATATAATGTTTGTTATGTTTAAACATAACAAACACATTGAAAAAAAAACCTGTTTGTCCCATTGAAAATTCTCACAATAGTAGAGCGAGGCAATAGCAAACACGGATGGTTTATCAGCAAATACATAAGTTCATATAATCTTACCTATAATTTAGATCGCCGGCAGTAAAAACATAGTTAATATTAACCATAGTAACAAAAGCAATCGGCAAACACAGTAGCACATACTGTATGAGTTGAAATTTTCCAAATTTTTCCAGCACTTCTGATATATCGCACACGACTTGAACTTTCGTGGACTTTGCCATGCTCGTCACAAAAACTGAACACTATTAAATGTTATTTTTTTATAAATACGAAACAATTAAAAAAAAAAACTTAAGTACAAACTTAAAAGTACTTATATAGTAGTTACTGTCACTTATATGTTTAGAGAATAAGCGTCTTTTATAATATTATTTTGTCTTATATTTTATTTTTTATAAATATTCTTATTCAATTTACAAGTAAAAACTCTTTTCAAGCGTAAACGCGACTGTTATTACTTTTAACGGTGTAGTCGTCAGCTCATATTCAGATTTCACAATAAGGGAGTGGTCCCCCACCAACGGCGAGTAAACGGTTAACTATCGACAATTTTCTCGCTCAAGAAACGTTCAATAGATATAACATTCCGTGTAAATAAAAGAGATGTACATGTGTACAAATTATTGATTGTTCACACTGCCGGCGACGACTCGCTTTACTAGTTTTATCACTTAAGCGACGAGCTTTCAAAAATAAAGTCGCTCAGCAATATACTCGTTCAGCGATACTCGCCCGCTTAATCATTTCTATACAGTGCGGCATTAGGCGCGTCCACACAGAGCGAGCAGCCTCGCGAGGCATTTGCCGCGCTCTATGTGGACGCGCCTATTTAGTGCAACAATGACATAACTAGGCGACTGAGGCGCCTTTGAGCAAATTCAAAAGCCGACACTCGATGGCTCGGGCGCTCGGTCGCTCGCCCGCGGCAGAGCGCGCGCTTGCCTCGTCCGGTACCATGCCGGTCTGCTAATTAGAAGGTTCCGGGTTCGATTCCCGGCCCGGTCAACATCTTTGTGCTTAACTAAATTTGTTGGCTGTGGGTCTGGGTATTAAATATGTATTTATATATAATATGTATGTATGTATATGTAGTATATCAGCGGTTTTAGCAACCATAATACGAGCTAGAAATGGTTCAGTATGGGGCTAACGAGCCGTGTGTTAACGTGAAAAAAAAAAGAAAAAAAAATATTATAATTTGGACACATTTGTCAGACGTTATTGTGAGATACAGACGCCTGACGAGGAATTGTTGGAATAACTAATAATTTTCAAATAGTTTTATATCCACTCGTGGTTACTTTTACCTAAGCCACAAGGTCACAAGTATATTTATATTTAAAATGGAGTTATTAATAATAATATTTATTCAAATTCAAATTCAAATTCATTTACTCCTTAAAATGTATCATTACAGGGACATAGTCTATCAAGTGATACATTCTTAAAATTAACACATTAGCACTATATAGAAAACATTTATACATAACTAAACTTAGTTAAATAGATAATAAATACATAATTTAATAAACGTACAATATTATATAAATACTTAATTTACTACACGTAGAAAATGACTAAAATATAGAAAAGGACTGAAAATAAATAAATAAAAAAAACTCTTTGTTCACTACGAATTGAATTGGCATATTATTGGCATATTATTTATTTAGTGGACTATACTATATCCCTTTTACTATTTTACTATTTAATAAACTATACTATATACTATACTATATTGTGACCGACAGCTCCCACACTGAGATTATCAATCTCGTGTTGTGGGCAGCTGTGTCCTTCCGAGCACAATTCAAATGATTTGTCAACCAATGTTGTCAAGGTTTAGATCAGTGGTACCTTATATATAAATTGTTGACACAAATTTGTAAGAGTTAGGTAAGTGAAGTTGAGGTAAGTAGATTTAGTTATTATAGTGTAATTGCAAATTAGATGTCTAGCAGCTAATTTTTAATTTTAAACAACTAATAACAACTAACAATTTTATTTTTAATTATTTATATATATTTCTAATTTTAAACAACTAACTGGGCATTCTCGCCGGCAAGTGTATATAAATATGTGTATTTGTGTGTGTATGTGAGTTTGTGTGTGTATGTATGTGTTTGTTTGTGTGTGTGCTAGATGTGTGTTAGTTATGTTATAGCCGTTTCACTTATTGATTTCCAACATTTTTTCACTACTGTTATAGTCAAACTTTAGCAACCAATTTTCAAGAGCTTGTTTCAAGTCTCTATTGTTTAGGGCATTAAGTTTATTTATATTACCACCTGCTTTATTATACAAATGTGGCCCCAGAAATTGTTGGTGATGTTGAAATAATGTTGTGTTATGTTTAGGAATAGAAAAATATAAGTCAGCACGTCTCGAGATTAGGGCACGCTCATTCCCTTTAGAGTGTTTGTGTAATGATGTAAGCTTGTGCTGTTCAGCTATGACGCTTTTCATGTAGAGTTGTCGTACCGTTAAAACCTGACAGTCTTTATAAAGGTCCGTTGTGTCGTGTCGGTAATGTTTAAAGGTAGCAACCTTAAGCACTGCACGTTGTGCACGTTCTAACTTTAACATATGGGTTTTACATGCCCCATGCTACATTGCAGTAAGTCAAGATTGATTTGCACAAGGAGTTATAGACTTCTATTATAAGTTTTCTGTCGGCAACTTCCCTTCTTTTTTATTCAAAGCAAGTTAAATGTAAAATTTGGTCATTAGCTTGTAAAGCATTTCTGTATTATGCAATTTAGATCGATTCACAAGTTACTCGTAGTTAAAGAACTTGGCAAATTAATAAGCTTAATACCCAATAATTTAATAGCAATATCATAAAATATATTGTAGCTCTATGGCGCACATGAGAATTGATAGTAATATTTTTTTTCGTGCATCTATTAATTTCGAAACTGTTGCGGATTATTTCAATTTTTGGGGTTCTTCTTCTTCGTATGAGCTAAGTGGCCGAACTCTGGTGTCGAGAGTTTTCAAGCCGCCGGAAGGTCTCTGACTTGGCTTAACGACTGCTTGTACTAAGACTAACAGTCGGGACCTACAATTTAACGCTTCATCCGATCCAGGGTAGCGCCCTGATGAAAATTCCACTTGAAAATGGACAGAATTGTGCATGGTCACCCATCCAAACACCGTTGATTAGTTTCGATTGCGTCAGATCACCTTAGCTTGCCGAGCTACAGCGCTACTTTTGGGGTTGATTCTAAATTTCTTTGAGCGCCTGTTTAAAAACATGTTTGTTGTATGTGAGCCGCACGTAAAAAACTGTTCAAGCGACAATATAAATACATTATTTTAATTATTTTAAATATGTTAAAGGGAGTTAAGTAAGATACAAGTTTTCGTTTTTCTTTAATTTGGTGATTGTATCTTAAAAATTACTTCTTTCCAATGGTTGCCCCTTTGAACTAAAGTTAAGGAAGAAGCGTATTATTTGAACAATGTTACTCCCATATGTTTTATTTTTAAAATTAATATGGTATAAATCATGCTACCACAAAAGATATATATTACGTATAATCCCTTTTTCTATGCGTGCTCAGCTTTGGATCGGGTTCGCGGTTCCCGTTTGCTTGGATCCTAACCTTAATTATTCTGTAGTAGCACTATTCTAACAATGAATTGCTAAAGAAAGGAAATTTATAGAAATACAAGCACCAAAGTCACAAATACATTAAAATATGATACAAAATTTTAATAACTAACAATGAATGATGAAATAAACACATAATACGAGTAGTATTTAAAAATACACAAAGTTTTTTCATAAATGAGTGACAACATCTGCAGGTACATTTTCCACTGGCTTCTTCTTCAGCTCCTTAGCAGTTGCGACACTTTCCTCGACCTGCCTGACGGTGTCCATGAGAGGCAGGTCCCTGGTCTCCGGAGTGAGGGTCAGCAGGATCCCGCTGAGCAGCGCTGAGCTGCCGAACAGGATGGAGGGCAGGGCTTCCGAAATTGGGTTCTACAAATAGTACAAATCAGTTAAAATAATATTTATGTAGATTAAAGTTTCTATTAAAATATAATGTAGCTTTGAGACTAAAATGACATTAATCATCATTACATTATTAATAATTATATCAAAATTTCATAAATCATCAAACAGAGAAAAATTTCGTATTAAAATGCTGACACGTGAAAGGAACCAAAGTAGAAACAATAACTTCGATAAACATGATAGAAGCTTTGTTGGATTGAAAATAGAACTTAACCATAATGAATTAGTTATAAAAGATAAGCAACCTCTAAAAAGATGATGTACTATGTATCTTATAGATGATAGTTACATAAACACTTTATTAAAACACTCACAAAAACAAATTACACAAAACACTTGAAAAACATAAAAGCTAGTGCCTTAACTGACGACCTTATTGATACCTAAGATAACTTAAGTAATACCAGACTAGGCGTCAGCGGAGCAAGCATCCCTCCGATTCTTGAAGCGAAGGCTCCAAACCCAAGAAGAGAGCCTCGAGCGCTGGTCGGGAACAGCTCCATGGTGTAAGTGATCGCTCCCGTGAAGCACATAGAGATCAGCATCTTACCGAGTAGGAACAGCAAGATCTTGGCCCATTTGTACGCTGAAAATTATATAACTTCAGAACGCTACAAAGCTCAAGAAAGATAATTGAATAATGACGTTTGTGAATAAAAAGTAAGAAATAAACATGATTTAACAAAAAATATTATGTCAATACACAGCTTTTATCGGATGACTGAAGCTTCACAAACGATGTGTTTGGATCTCGGTCGCCTGGCTACTAACCAACAAGTCAACACATACTTAGGTTTCAGTTGTAATTTGTCGTGAGAACCTCTTTTACTCGACTAGTGGTCTATTGGGTGCTGAAATCTTAGTGTACATCAGCATTTGAAACCATGTATACAGTTTTTATGTAATGAATTTTAAATCCTAGGTTAGAATCCCTATGATTCTAAGCTTTCATCAACTAGTAGTATAACTTTCAAGACTGATTCCTCAAAAATGGTACACTTAGGTACACACATGTATTAAAACTTAGCTTCATTTTGATGGACCTCTTTGTAACATAGCCAAATAAATGCCATTTAAAAAAGTATTCATCATTGCAGATAGAGCAAAGAAAGAAGCTTACTTGCGGGTACATATCCAGTGCCCACACACAGCACTCCTGATACGAGGAAGCCCACCAACAGCGGATTCCTTCTGCCGACCTTGTTCATAAAGTAGAGAGATATCAGCTCTCCGGGAAACGACACGACAGTCGATAACAGAAAGTTCGTGTACTTGTTCCCCGGCAGAAATACTGAGTTGATCATCATTCCATAGTACACAAAGCTTACTGTAAACCGACACACTACAGCTACGAGCAATCTCTTCATGATCTCTTTTGACCTCACGACCTTTTCTATGCCTTCCCTCTTCTCATTAGCGCCGATATTGAATTTGCTTTTCAATTTAACAGTATCGAGCCCTGCTAACTCTTCACGGTTGATGTTGATTTTGTTCATCTTAGCTAATAGAGTTTCTTTTGCTTTTTCGGTGTTGCCGCTGATAATTTGCCATCTCGGGCTCTCTTTGATGAGGAATATGTAAGATATGAAAAGGACAGAAGGTCCACTGATGATATAGATGAGGGTTTTCCAGTAGGGTACAAACATGGCAATGATGGCAAATATACATTCTCCGAGGTAAATGGCGTAAGAGAAAACTACGCCTGACATCACACGGTTTCGTTTGCCACATATCTCCAACACTGTAAAACAAAAACGAGATTTCTTTTCAGCTATTAATTGTAAATGCATCATTTTAGGTACCCTAAAATGATTTCTTTTAAGCTTTTAGTCTGTAAGCCATATTATTGAGTCATATCAGAGAGTCATTATGATCTCAAACATTTTGGACATTAAAGCTACTCGCAGGACAAGAAAGAAGACTTTTAAAAATGTTAAATAGGTTAACTTACTTATCACCATAGCAGCCCCATAGCTGCCTCCAGTGACAGCGGCCTCTAAGAACTCGATGGTGATGTAGACGTAGTAGGAAGTAGCGAGGGTTTTGAGCTGACCGATCCAACTGCATACCACGCAGAATATCAAGGTTGGCTTCCGGCCAATCCTGGAACGTAGATGACAGATCCTTTATTACGTGTAAGCGAGCTATTAGCTGTCCAAGAATTTATTAGCCGTCGCTAGTATCTCAAATTGCAGACTGCATAATTTGATTCCACCATCTCCGTTCTACTACAGAACGAGCAGAGAGTCAGTGAAGAGACACCGATACAGAGTTGAAGTTCCAAACTTTCGTACAAAACGCTTTGCGTCGACCTTTATTGTTAGGACTGCAAAGCTCTGGAACTCACTACCTGAGTCTCTGTTTCCTGAGAGGTTTCATCCGGGGGCCTTCAAAAGTAGTAAGAGTTAATAGGTATTTTCTAGGTAAGCGTGCCACACCGTAGACTGCAGTGCAGCTTAACATCAGGCTAGTTGTAGTCAAACGCTAACCTATCAAGGATAAAAAAAACTGGAGCAGCTTAATTAAACATGAATAATACAGAATTTGGATAGTTACAAGGTAAGTTGTTAGCTGTACAAGTTGTAGTATAAATTGGATCGTAGTGTGAGATCTCTGCTACTCTGCATTACAGGCCCCTTGAGGTACCTAGCACAGAGCACAGCGACTTTCTCAGGTACGACACAGCCCTCCACTCACATAGCTATAACTAATCATTACTTTATGTACCTAACTCTAAGATGCATACAAGAAAACGAAATTTGAATTTTTTGAATTGAATTTGATTTTAGAAATAAAGTGAAGTAGGGATATGTAAAACGGTTGATTGTTGTTTGTTGTTTACAGTAATGTATGTCTATTCCATTAGCTTACGAGTACACATTGCTATGAAACTACTTGTCCAGAGATGGATTTTTCACGGCCAACTGAGCTGTCATCACTTCAAGGTGTTTCAATTAACATAATATATCAACAAGTTCTATATGTATCTATTGATTGATACAGACTTGAATGATGTGCGTCATTGCATAACTAAAGGCAATAATAGATCGTGACCATTCTATCAGATTTATTGGGTCAATTTGAATGTTGTTGAACTGAGATTTTGATGTTTTATTTTATGGGTATTTTTTTTTCGAATAAGTGGTTGATAAAGCTGTCTTTCCGTTAAGAATATTTCGAGACAATAAGAAAGAACCCTAGACAATCCAAATGAGTTGATTTATTTTATATTAACGGAGAAAACCCCCTTACTTAGTCACGAAGTGTATACGTTATATTGTTTACCTGTCCGACATCCACCCCCCAACTATCATGGAGACCAGCATTCCCGCACTATGTACAGTGCCTATAAGGTTCGACTGCCACGGGCGACATCCTAGGTTCAACTGGGAAAGGAAACAGTAATTATTAACAAGCTGAGAGCCTGAGCCAAAGTCACAATGCATGAACGTTGGACGGCCGTCTCCGGACAACATCTGTCCGACGGGTAGGCGTCAATAAGCACCGAAGATCGTCACTCCTCGCTCGCTTTGTAATGGGATAATTGACCTAGCAAGCAAAGCCTGCATCAACTGGGTAATTTGCTTTCGTCTGTTTGTATGTTTTGCCAAACCTAGCTTGACAAAAGTTTAATTGTGATCAATTTGTCGTTAAAACGGCTAAATCATCCTATTAACCGACTTCATGAGTACAAAGATATATATCACAGACTACTCGAATCTTGTCTGTGTCAGGCGTGTTGTAGTCAACACTTACAATATAGTATAATGGAATTATCAACAGTTTTACCTCAGCGACGACAGTGTTATTGGTCTCATAGACCCACTCCCGGCACGTGTCCAGGACTCCGCTGAAGCTGGCGTTGGTGCAGGGAGTCCCTGGCGCGTGCTCTGCTCGCAGCAAGGGCTTGGAACATCTGTCTATTGAGGCGTTCGGCCACCACGACACCTCGTATGTAGGGTTGATACCTTCACATTCAGGGATTTTACATCTGAAAATGAAATAAATAGTAATATAAAAAAAACTCTTAACATTCATTTAATTGTCAATAAATCGTGGATCCAGGATAAACAAATTATTTTAATTTTTATTAAACATTATATCAAATATGTATTAGGATTATTCATCATTCATGTATGTCTTACGGAATTGATACAGTAATGTTAGGATTATTAAATACTTGATGAATCCTCGTTTCCATAAGTAGGTATTTTACATTTTAGCCGTATTTCCAACGACATTTATAATAATGTCGTTGCGTATTTCATCTTGTAAGTTACAGTAGATAATAGACATAACACCTATTCATTATAAGTAATATTATTCACAGATTTACTAGTAAGAATCTAAATCATTTACTTAGTATGCTCATGATTCCTTAATTATACTTGTTTAAAATAATAATATTGAGAATAGGTGCCTGATCTTACCTATAATTGAGATCGCCGGCCGTAAAAATATAGTTAATGTTAACCATATTGATAAAAATCGCCGGCAAACACAACAGCACAAACTGTATTACTTGAAATTTTCCGAACTTCTCTAGCACATCCGATATATCGCACACTTGCGGCTTTTCACCTTGGACTTTCGTAGCCTTAACCATTTTCGTCAAATAAAATAAATTGCTATTATTTGAAGGAACGTAATATTATTTTACTTTCTGTATGTAGGTATATATACACATACTAGGAATATGCCTATTTCCTATTGTCATACATGTCTCAATTATGAATAATCGACATTTAGAGATAAGCGTTACTGTTTAAGGATTGTAAGTTATTTTTTTTCTTGTTAACAGTATAAACAAAAGTTAAATTCCAGAACGCAATGCACAATGTACAGTAATAGAAGCGAGTCGCTAAGACTGGCGCCTGACGACTAAATTGATGTAACAAAAAAGATATCGTTTGACATATACCAATGTCTTTATTATGAGTAGGCCAGGAGATCATTTTAATATTATTTTCGTCACTGATTTTATTTACAAACTTGGAAATTTGGATTATTTTTAGCATGGAGCTGGAGTATTTAGTAGTGTTTGTCTGTTTAGGCACATCGTCAAGTTAACAACTATCTGACCCGAAGTACATGACACAGCTTCCAGCAACTTGAGAGCGAGAAATTCTAGATTAGACATGCGTATTAGTTACTAGCCCAGTCTTATTAGGGGTTTCACCTCGGAATTAAAGATAATAAGCTGGAAATTGGTAAAACCTTTGTTTTGTTACCCTAAATATTGTCTCAAAAGTCACAAATGCTATCGTGTCCGCGTCTTAAGATATTGAAGGTCAAAGGTCACAAAAAACGATTTTTCGCGAATATCTCGGTTCCTATTGCTTAAATGATATTTTTACTTATCACAAAAGTTGTAGAGTATAAAATTCTCTACAACTTTTGTCTAAACTTTTTTTTTATACGATCAACCGTTTTTGAGGTAGAGCGCGAAGAGGTCAGGGTCAGGGTATCCTATTGAGCCAGGGACTTATACAAATATTTAATAATCAATAATCATTAAGTTAAGTATGATGAATTTGTTGCCCGCTAATATTGTATTAATTACTATCTATTGAATAACATATATTTTTGTTATAATATGTATATATATGTGTGTCAAATAAACGAATTATTATTATTGATTTAGTTCAAGAAATTACTTTTATTACAATTATAAGTAGAAAATAAGCACATAACTCATTCCTTGGTTTCTTACTTTGTTTTCGGAAATATTTCATGCTCAGAAAAAAAGGTTTTTAAAGAAAGAAAGAAACATTTATTTTGTGACACGAATAATAAAAAAACAATACACAAGAAACATAAAAGAAAACATTATTAAAAAACCTGGTTGATTTAAATAGTTTTGAGATTGTCCTGTTATAGTACAAATTTCAAATTTTATGTAACAGTTTGTATAATTATACCTACACAGACATTGGTACCATAAACAAAAAATATATTTTAAAGTATTTGATTGCAAATTGTGACTAGTGACGTCACGGCCCAGGTCGCGTAGCATTTTAAAATATATTCTATACTTACTAAATTTTGAGTCTTATTTTATTGTATTTGATAGTCGAAATTCGATAAACTGATTTCTTTCCATTAACTGCCTCTTCAACTACAGTCATAGAACAAGCGAATATGAACGACAGTATTTACTCATACTATTTGTTTTAATATTAAAATCATAATACTTGTTGCATTGTTATTTAACATTACAAATATTTGTTTTAACTTTATTACAAAGATTGTTGCTTTATTTGTATAGCGCTACAAGTTTGTTTTCTAGTCAGAATTAAACTAATGATGATTTTTTTGTGACATGTTATTTTAAATTGACTTTTATTGAATATATGATGAATTTCTTATTATTTAACATTTTTTTACTGTTAGATTCTCGTTTGCCCACAGCTTCCCTGGTGTTAAGCTACGCTCTACATCTACGATGTTACACGCTTACTTAGAAAATGTCTATTAACTCTAGATTTGAAGACCCTAAGTAGGAACTTCTCAGGAAAAGGAGACTTAGGAGAGAATTTCAATGTTTTGCACTTCTCACAAGAAAGTTCAAAGCGAACCAGCCTCTGCCGGATTTCACTTAGTGCAAGATTTTGACTGTAAGTATATGTATGTAGGTATATCTTCTTGCTGAGTTTCTGCTCGTTCTGTAATGGAACGGAGATGGTCAGAATTACATTCTGCACCTCAGCTGCGCACTTCCCGAAATGTTAGCAAATTGTTGAATGCTAGCAACACTATTGTATGAAAATGCCTTTACTAGCGCAATTAAGCACGTAGTCTATTATTATTTGCTTTAACGTCATTTATTATTTTATAATCGCACTCATTTATTATGCGATAAGGTAACTACTCGTATTTGGCGAATTATTTTTTTAGGGTAAAAAAGTAAGGGTAAAGTTTAGTTAAATTTAAACCAGAGAATTTTAACTAATGCTCCGATTTAGGGTCCCGTACCTAAAAGGTTAAATTGGAACCCTCAATCTCAGAAACCGTGATAGCTAGAAAGCTGATACTTTCACAAGTTATCCGTACCGCTATAACAATAAATACTAAAAACAAAAATACAAAGGGGGTCCCCATTCAATAACAATAACAGACATACAGAGGAAACAATATTACGTCAATATTTTTTTGACATTGCCTCTCCGTTAGATCCATACATTATTTACCATATTATAAGAATCTTTGTCGTGACTCATTCATTCACAGCAACGCAGAGCCCAGGCGGGTAACATAATGTTTAAATGATACTTAGTACTTAACTTCCAAATTTTTTAAAATTTAGTAACTCGAAGGCTACTCGCCTCCGGCAGGCGGGTTTCAGTGAATATACTGCTATTTGGAAGTTTGACAAAATATTTAGATATTCGACGATATGCAGTCCAAACACAATTTACACAAATGGCATTGGACGAAGGGTCAATCTGATTTTTGAAATTCACAATTAGTATTCTAGAAAAAGATTCACACAATCATTTCGAAATGTTATTATGTTGTTACTTATAATTACATATTATGTTATTACTTATAATTACATATTAATAAAATGAAATTGTAACTTACAATAAGAACCCGTGATATAAACATACAATATTATGGACAAAAATGCTCCTTTCATAGAAGAGTATCAACTTCAGTGGGTTCAATTTTCTTCTTCTTCAGCTCCTTAGCAGTTGCGACACTTTCCTCGACCTGCCTGACGGTGTCCATGAGAGGCAGGTCCCTGGTCTCCGGAGTGAGGGTCAGCAGGATCGCACTCAGCAGCGCTGAGCTGCCGAACAGGATAGCGGGCAGGGCTTCCGAGATCGGGGTCTACAAATCACAAATAATATAGATGAGAATGAGAGAACAACTAGAAGCATACATATTTTTTTAAAATATATATGTCGAAGAAAAAGCATCAGAAGGATTTCTCATTGACATCGTCATTAGTGGCTACGGGCGTGGTGGGCATCATCATGGTAGAGTGAGTGAGAGGGCGAGCACAAAACAATAGTCACTTTTCACAATATTTAATTTAGATTTTTTACACTGTAGGTACTTCACAATTATTTCGGAGAGAAAATCAATAGCTAAGACCGAGCAGTGGGTTCAGGGCTCCGATCCTCTTTTACAACAACGATCCGACTATAACTCTATACAATAACGACGATCCAACTCGGTCAAGCAACCTCACTCAAATGTCCTCCTAAACTCAGCCTTCATCAGCCAACACCGGCGTCTCGACCCCACTCGAGGCACATGCTCGGCTCTGATTGGTTCAATAGCTTCGATAGGTCGATAGCTCCGATTGGTTGTTCATTTCTTCGTTTCCTTGATATACATTGTACTCTTTACCTAGTTTCGATACTTTAAAATGTAGATACCAAGATAGGTGTCAACGGCGCAAGCATGCCTCCAAGCCTTGAAGCTAAGGCCCCAAACCCGAGGAGTAAGCCTCGAGCGCTGGTCGGAAACAGCTCCATAGTGTAGGTGAGAGCTCCCGTGTAGCACATGGAGATCAGCATCTTGCCGAGGAGGAACAACAGGATCTTTGCCCATCTGTACGCTGAAAGGTTGAAACACAAAAATTAGAAAAGATTCAGTACTTACACAGTACTACAGGTTTTTCCTAGACGAAGAACCGAATTCAACAGACTAGCCCTCATTTACCATTTAAAACATGTGATCTTTTTCTAATAAAATAAATGATCGAGCCATCTAGCTTCGTAAGGCAACAACATTTACGAAAGGAGGTGATTTGCTAATAGCTCTAAAATTTTTAAGGCATATTTCGCTTGCAAGGAGGCCTCCGGGGGGTCCCGGAAGAACTCGGAGTTCTCCGTTAAGCATAGAGGCAGCTCATGGGGGGGGGGGGGGGGGTTTAGTGGGTACAAATATAATATAAAAAAAATATGTCCCTGCATTTTAGTAGATCTAGAATTCATTAATAGATCTATTTGTACCGTAGATATTCCACACATAGAAGCGCGATATATAAGATGTCCATTTTAGATTCCATTTTTTTTAATTCAAAGGTGGCCCATGTTTACCCCTCTTTGAAAACACCCCCCGCGGGCCGTTTGCGGCCCGCGCACAGCCCAACATCTAGAAATTTCGAAAATATCGACACTAAAATGGACAACAGAAGCCAAAGAGCTTACTTGCGGGTACATATCCAGTGCCAACACACAGCACTCCCGAGATGAGAAAACCCACTAACAATGGATTTCTTCTGCCGACCTTGTTCATCAAGTAGAGAAATATCAGCTCTCCGGGAAACGACACCACAGTTGACAACAGAAAGTTCGTGTACTTGTTCCCCGGCAGAAATACTGAGTTGATCATCATTCCATAGTACACAAAGCTTACTGTAAACCGGTATACTAAAGCTACAAACAATCTCTTCATAATTTCTTTTGACGTCATTATTCGCATTAGGCTTTCCCTCTTTTCGTTTGTAGAAATGTTAAATTTCCTTTTCAATTGATCAGTATCAAGTCCTGCTAACTCTTCTCGGTCGACATTGATTTTGTTCATCTTGGCTACGGATAGAAGAGTTTCCTTTGCTTTTTCGGTATGGCCGCTGATGATTTGCCATCTCGGGCTCTCATTGATGAGGAATATATAAGATATAAAAAGAACGGATGGTCCACTGATGATGTGGATAAGGTTTTTCCAATAGGGCACAAACATGGCGACGATGGCAAATAAACATTGTCCGAAGTAGATGGTGTAAGCACCGACTACACCTGACATCACACGATTGCGCTTGCCACATAGCTCCAGCACTGTAAAATAATGTTTAGTACTATTTAACAAAGGTAAATACCAAATAATTTATTGCGATTTCAGGGTGTTACCATCTTGTACAATTAATATAAACTATATTACATTTAATCTTATAACGACACAAAATTCATGGTATATTTGTTCAATAAAAGTCAATTATAAAATTAATAACTAAAGGTAAATTAGTAAAGGAATAAAAAGGTTAATTGTTATAGGCCCAAAATGTCAGTACCCATGATTGTGTAACTGATGACCAAACCGAAAAACACTTTAAGCAACTAAACTAGTGCTTTTAATTAGACAGTGAAATTGGACAGAATGTTTTCTGTCCTTTTATTAGGACACATTTCACACGGCTAGTTAACCCCATACTGAACCATTTCTAATTCGTATTTAGTTACATATAACTTCAATCGATCCAACTTATTACTGCCGACATAAAAATTGCTTCTTATCTGTTTACACTAAACTTTAAAGATCCAGGAAAAATATCAAAGTATTAAATATAAGCATTCGTAGACATTTCATAGACACAATCCGGAGCCAACGAAACTATCAGTACATTGGATCGAAGGTGGCATATTTTGCAATAGCAATTAACATTATTTATCAAAGTAAGCAGGTAAGATAGTACTTGTAGAGATCTACTTCCAGAGATCTGTTATCATTGTAAGAATTCAAAAGCTAGGGTAGAATTTTTGTAGACAAAAAAGAAGACTAACTTATCACCATAGCAGACGCACTGCAGCATCCAGTGATAGCGGCTTCCAAAAACTCGATGGTGATGTAGACGTAGTATGAAGAAGTGAGAGTCTTCAGCTGACCGATCCAACTGTTCACCGCGCAGAATATCAGGGTTGGCTTCCGACCGAACCTGAAACGTAATAAACAGATACATATATTACATACTCGTATATTTACTATGTACGTGTTTGCGAGGTAACATAATCTCCAACATTTATAGATACAAATTAGTTAATATCAATTACATGTCAAAATAATAACATTAAATAAAATTAAGTCTACGTCCATAAAGACTACGTCAAAGCCCCTCGCGCAAACGTAAACGTATAGGTAACAAACACAATTGGAGAAAAGACATGGACAATTCAGATTAATGTTGTTTTTTTGGCGAAGGTGACCAGGTCAGATGTATGAATCCGCCTTAAATCCCATAGGTTGTTAGCTCGACATCGAATACTAGAGCTTTCGACAAAACATAGCATGGTGGTAGGGCATTTTGCAATATTTTGTTCATGATGGTACTAATACTTGGTCCAGGAGTATGTAATATTGTTTACCTATCCGACATCCACCCCCCAACTATCATTGAGAGCAGCATGCCTGCGCTGTGCACGGTGCCTATCAGGTTCGACTCCCACGGGCGACATCCTAGGTTCAACTGGGAAAGGAAACAGTAGACTTGTTAAGTTAGAGGTTATTGGGACACATTTCACACACGGCTGCTTAGCCGCATAATAATTAATAAACCATTTTTTAACGGAATTATCACCAACTAGAACCTTACCTCAGCGACGACAGTGTTGTTGGTCTCATAGACCCACTCCCGGCACGTGTCCAGGTCTCCGCTGAAGCTGGCGTTGGTGCAGGGAGTCCCTGGCGCGTGCTCTGCTCGCAGCAAGGGCTTGGAACATCTGTCTATCGAGGCGTTCGGCCACCACGACACCTCGTATGTAGGGTTCGTGCCGTCACATTCAGGGATTTTACATCTGAAAATAAAATAAAGTACGTGTATTAAAGTAATTAAACTGCTATAAACAAATGGCATGAAAATTGTAAAATTCTAAAGCAAAAATGTCCCCTAAGAACCCTATATTCTGTAACAGTTTGGATACGAAATTCTTTCCAAATGCTATGCGATCTAAAGTGTGTCATTTGGCATAGTTTGCGACTAAATACGCTTAATCTTTTTTTTTTATTATGAATAAAATATGCAATTTTAATCCGTTATACTACGAGTATTTACATAATAACCGTAATTTCTCAAAAATATCAAATGTTTATTAAATGTTTCGATAAATAATAAATGTAAAACTATACCTAATCTAAAAAAAAATGTGCCAGTGGGAATAGTACCTAAATGCCAGCCGAGTAATTAATTATAATGCTTTCGCTACAATTTAATACAAAACTGGTTATATTTCAGCGTATATTTTAGCAATTATACCACGCGTTACTAGTGAACTCTCAGAGTTACTAGTGAACTCTCAGAGTTACTAGTGAACTCTCAGAGTTACTAGTGAACTCTCAGAGCATTGTATATTAGGGGTTTATTACATAAATTATATTCGGGATTCAAATTCAAATTCTTTATTTATTTACACAAATAACACTTACAGATAAACCAAACGTATCTAGACTATTAGAAAATTAAACTAAAATAAATAAAATTACAATACTAAGACTATTATTATGACTAGGCTTAATTACTACATTAAGTTTAAGTGAACTATTTACAATTATTAAAAACAAATTCAGAGAATTCGAATAAAATAAATATAATGTTTGTTATGTTTAAACATAACAAACACATTGAAAAAAAAACCTGTTTGTCCCATTGAAAATTCTCACAATAGTAGAGCGAGGCAATAGCAAACACGGATGGTTTATCAGCAAATACATAAGTTCATATAATCTTACCTATAATTTAGATCGCCGGCAGTAAAAACATAGTTAATATTAACCATAGTAACAAAAGCAATCGGCAAACACAGTAGCACATACTGTATGAGTTGAAATTTTCCAAATTTTTCCAGCACTTCTGATATATCGCACACGACTTGAACTTTCGTGGACTTTGCCATGCTCGTCACAAAAACTGAACACTATTAAATGTTATTTTTTTATAAATACGAAACAATTAAAAAAAAAAACTTAAGTACAAACTTAAAAGTACTTATATAGTAGTTACTGTCACTTATATGTTTAGAGAATAAGCGTCTTTTATAATATTATTTTGTCTTATATTTTATTTTTTATAAATATTCTTATTCAATTTACAAGTAAAAACTCTTTTCAAGCGTAAACGCGACTGTTATTACTTTTAACGGTGTAGTCGTCAGCTCATATTCAGATTTCACAATAAGGGAGTGGTCCCCCACCAACGGCGAGTAAACGGTTAACTATCGACAATTTTCTCGCTCAAGAAACGTTCAATAGATATAACATTCCGTGTAAATAAAAGAGATGTACATGTGTACAAATTATTGATTGTTCACACTGCCGGCGACGACTCGCTTTACTAGTTTTATCACTTAAGCGACGAGCTTTCAAAAATAAAGTCGCTCAGCAATATACTCGTTCAGCGATACTCGCCCGCTTAATCATTTCTATACAGTGCGGCATTAGGCGCGTCCACACAGAGCGAGCAGCCTCGCGAGGCATTTGCCGCGCTCTATGTGGACGCGCCTATTTAGTGCAACAATGACATAACTAGGCGACTGAGGCGCCTTTGAGCAAATTCAAAAGCCGACACTCGATGGCTCGGGCGCTCGGTCGCTCGCCCGCGGCAGAGCGCGCGCTTGCCTCGTCCGGTACCATGCCGGTCTGCTAATTAGAAGGTTCCGGGTTCGATTCCCGGCCCGGTCAACATCTTTGTGCTTAACTAAATTTGTTGGCTGTGGGTCTGGGTATTAAATATGTATTTATATATAATATGTATGTATGTATATGTAGTATATCAGCGGTTTTAGCAACCATAATACGAGCTAGAAATGGTTCAGTATGGGGCTAACGAGCCGTGTGTTAACGTGAAAAAAAAAAGAAAAAAAAATATTATAATTTGGACACATTTGTCAGACGTTATTGTGAGATACAGACGCCTGACGAGGAATTGTTGGAATAACTAATAATTTTCAAATAGTTTTATATCCACTCGTGGTTACTTTTACCTAAGCCACAAGGTCACAAGTATATTTATATTTAAAATGGAGTTATTAATAATAATATTTATTCAAATTCAAATTCAAATTCATTTACTCCTTAAAATGTATCATTACAGGGACATAGTCTATCAAGTGATACATTCTTAAAATTAACACATTAGCACTATATAGAAAACATTTATACATAACTAAACTTAGTTAAATAGATAATAAATACATAATTTAATAAACGTACAATATTATATAAATACTTAATTTACTACACGTAGAAAATGACTAAAATATAGAAAAGGACTGAAAATAAATAAATAAAAAAAACTCTTTGTTCACTACGAATTGAATTGGCATATTATTGGCATATTATTTATTTAGTGGACTATACTATATCCCTTTTACTATTTTACTATTTAATAAACTATACTATATACTATACTATATTGTGACCGACAGCTCCCACACTGAGATTATCAATCTCGTGTTGTGGGCAGCTGTGTCCTTCCGAGCACAATTCAAATGATTTGTCAACCAATGTTGTCAAGGTTTAGATCAGTGGTACCTTATATATAAATTGTTGACACAAATTTGTAAGAGTTAGGTAAGTGAAGTTGAGGTAAGTAGATTTAGTTATTATAGTGTAATTGCAAATTAGATGTCTAGCAGCTAATTTTTAATTTTAAACAACTAATAACAACTAACAATTTTATTTTTAATTATTTATATATATTTCTAATTTTAAACAACTAACTGGGCATTCTCGCCGGCAAGTGTATATAAATATGTGTATTTGTGTGTGTATGTGAGTTTGTGTGTGTATGTATGTGTTTGTTTGTGTGTGTGCTAGATGTGTGTTAGTTATGTTATAGCCGTTTCACTTATTGATTTCCAACATTTTTTCACTACTGTTATAGTCAAACTTTAGCAACCAATTTTCAAGAGCTTGTTTCAAGTCTCTATTGTTTAGGGCATTAAGTTTATTTATATTACCACCTGCTTTATTATACAAATGTGGCCCCAGAAATTGTTGGTGATGTTGAAATAATGTTGTGTTATGTTTAGGAATAGAAAAATATAAGTCAGCACGTCTCGAGATTAGGGCACGCTCATTCCCTTTAGAGTGTTTGTGTAATGATGTAAGCTTGTGCTGTTCAGCTATGACGCTTTTCATGTAGAGTTGTCGTACCGTTAAAACCTGACAGTCTTTATAAAGGTCCGTTGTGTCGTGTCGGTAATGTTTAAAGGTAGCAACCTTAAGCACTGCACGTTGTGCACGTTCTAACTTTAACATATGGGTTTTACATGCCCCATGCTACATTGCAGTAAGTCAAGATTGATTTGCACAAGGAGTTATAGACTTCTATTATAAGTTTTCTGTCGGCAACTTCCCTTCTTTTTTATTCAAAGCAAGTTAAATGTAAAATTTGGTCATTAGCTTGTAAAGCATTTCTGTATTATGCAATTTAGATCGATTCACAAGTTACTCGTAGTTAAAGAACTTGGCAAATTAATAAGCTTAATACCCAATAATTTAATAGCAATATCATAAAATATATTGTAGCTCTATGGCGCACATGAGAATTGATAGTAATATTTTTTTTCGTGCATCTATTAATTTCGAAACTGTTGCGGATTATTTCAATTTTTGGGGTTCTTCTTCTTCGTATGAGCTAAGTGGCCGAACTCTGGTGTCGAGAGTTTTCAAGCCGCCGGAAGGTCTCTGACTTGGCTTAACGACTGCTTGTACTAAGACTAACAGTCGGGACCTACAATTTAACGCTTCATCCGATCCAGGGTAGCGCCCTGATGAAAATTCCACTTGAAAATGGACAGAATTGTGCATGGTCACCCATCCAAACACCGTTGATTAGTTTCGATTGCGTCAGATCACCTTAGCTTGCCGAGCTACAGCGCTACTTTTGGGGTTGATTCTAAATTTCTTTGAGCGCCTGTTTAAAAACATGTTTGTTGTATGTGAGCCGCACGTAAAAAACTGTTCAAGCGACAATATAAATACATTATTTTAATTATTTTAAATATGTTAAAGGGAGTTAAGTAAGATACAAGTTTTCGTTTTTCTTTAATTTGGTGATTGTATCTTAAAAATTACTTCTTTCCAATGGTTGCCCCTTTGAACTAAAGTTAAGGAAGAAGCGTATTATTTGAACAATGTTACTCCCATATGTTTTATTTTTAAAATTAATATGGTATAAATCATGCTACCACAAAAGATATATATTACGTATAATCCCTTTTTCTATGCGTGCTCAGCTTTGGATCGGGTTCGCGGTTCCCGTTTGCTTGGATCCTAACCTTAATTATTCTGTAGTAGCACTATTCTAACAATGAATTGCTAAAGAAAGGAAATTTATAGAAATACAAGCACCAAAGTCACAAATACATTAAAATATGATACAAAATTTTAATAACTAACAATGAATGATGAAATAAACACATAATACGAGTAGTATTTAAAAATACACAAAGTTTTTTCATAAATGAGTGACAACATCTGCAGGTACATTTTCCACTGGCTTCTTCTTCAGCTCCTTAGCAGTTGCGACACTTTCCTCGACCTGCCTGACGGTGTCCATGAGAGGCAGGTCCCTGGTCTCCGGAGTGAGGGTCAGCAGGATCCCGCTGAGCAGCGCTGAGCTGCCGAACAGGATGGAGGGCAGGGCTTCCGAAATTGGGTTCTACAAATAGTACAAATCAGTTAAAATAATATTTATGTAGATTAAAGTTTCTATTAAAATATAATGTAGCTTTGAGACTAAAATGACATTAATCATCATTACATTATTAATAATTATATCAAAATTTCATAAATCATCAAACAGAGAAAAATTTCGTATTAAAATGCTGACACGTGAAAGGAACCAAAGTAGAAACAATAACTTCGATAAACATGATAGAAGCTTTGTTGGATTGAAAATAGAACTTAACCATAATGAATTAGTTATAAAAGATAAGCAACCTCTAAAAAGATGATGTACTATGTATCTTATAGATGATAGTTACATAAACACTTTATTAAAACACTCACAAAAACAAATTACACAAAACACTTGAAAAACATAAAAGCTAGTGCCTTAACTGACGACCTTATTGATACCTAAGATAACTTAAGTAATACCAGACTAGGCGTCAGCGGAGCAAGCATCCCTCCGATTCTTGAAGCGAAGGCTCCAAACCCAAGAAGAGAGCCTCGAGCGCTGGTCGGGAACAGCTCCATGGTGTAAGTGATCGCTCCCGTGAAGCACATAGAGATCAGCATCTTACCGAGTAGGAACAGCAAGATCTTGGCCCATTTGTACGCTGAAAATTATATAACTTCAGAACGCTACAAAGCTCAAGAAAGATAATTGAATAATGACGTTTGTGAATAAAAAGTAAGAAATAAACATGATTTAACAAAAAATATTATGTCAATACACAGCTTTTATCGGATGACTGAAGCTTCACAAACGATGTGTTTGGATCTCGGTCGCCTGGCTACTAACCAACAAGTCAACACATACTTAGGTTTCAGTTGTAATTTGTCGTGAGAACCTCTTTTACTCGACTAGTGGTCTATTGGGTGCTGAAATCTTAGTGTACATCAGCATTTGAAACCATGTATACAGTTTTTATGTAATGAATTTTAAATCCTAGGTTAGAATCCCTATGATTCTAAGCTTTCATCAACTAGTAGTATAACTTTCAAGACTGATTCCTCAAAAATGGTACACTTAGGTACACACATGTATTAAAACTTAGCTTCATTTTGATGGACCTCTTTGTAACATAGCCAAATAAATGCCATTTAAAAAAGTATTCATCATTGCAGATAGAGCAAAGAAAGAAGCTTACTTGCGGGTACATATCCAGTGCCCACACACAGCACTCCTGATACGAGGAAGCCCACCAACAGCGGATTCCTTCTGCCGACCTTGTTCATAAAGTAGAGAGATATCAGCTCTCCGGGAAACGACACGACAGTCGATAACAGAAAGTTCGTGTACTTGTTCCCCGGCAGAAATACTGAGTTGATCATCATTCCATAGTACACAAAGCTTACTGTAAACCGACACACTACAGCTACGAGCAATCTCTTCATGATCTCTTTTGACCTCACGACCTTTTCTATGCCTTCCCTCTTCTCATTAGCGCCGATATTGAATTTGCTTTTCAATTTAACAGTATCGAGCCCTGCTAACTCTTCACGGTTGATGTTGATTTTGTTCATCTTAGCTAATAGAGTTTCTTTTGCTTTTTCGGTGTTGCCGCTGATAATTTGCCATCTCGGGCTCTCTTTGATGAGGAATATGTAAGATATGAAAAGGACAGAAGGTCCACTGATGATATAGATGAGGGTTTTCCAGTAGGGTACAAACATGGCAATGATGGCAAATATACATTCTCCGAGGTAAATGGCGTAAGAGAAAACTACGCCTGACATCACACGGTTTCGTTTGCCACATATCTCCAACACTGTAAAACAAAAACGAGATTTCTTTTCAGCTATTAATTGTAAATGCATCATTTTAGGTACCCTAAAATGATTTCTTTTAAGCTTTTAGTCTGTAAGCCATATTATTGAGTCATATCAGAGAGTCATTATGATCTCAAACATTTTGGACATTAAAGCTACTCGCAGGACAAGAAAGAAGACTTTTAAAAATGTTAAATAGGTTAACTTACTTATCACCATAGCAGCCCCATAGCTGCCTCCAGTGACAGCGGCCTCTAAGAACTCGATGGTGATGTAGACGTAGTAGGAAGTAGCGAGGGTTTTGAGCTGACCGATCCAACTGCATACCACGCAGAATATCAAGGTTGGCTTCCGGCCAATCCTGGAACGTAGATGACAGATCCTTTATTACGTGTAAGCGAGCTATTAGCTGTCCAAGAATTTATTAGCCGTCGCTAGTATCTCAAATTGCAGACTGCATAATTTGATTCCACCATCTCCGTTCTACTACAGAACGAGCAGAGAGTCAGTGAAGAGACACCGATACAGAGTTGAAGTTCCAAACTTTCGTACAAAACGCTTTGCGTCGACCTTTATTGTTAGGACTGCAAAGCTCTGGAACTCACTACCTGAGTCTCTGTTTCCTGAGAGGTTTCATCCGGGGGCCTTCAAAAGTAGTAAGAGTTAATAGGTATTTTCTAGGTAAGCGTGCCACACCGTAGACTGCAGTGCAGCTTAACATCAGGCTAGTTGTAGTCAAACGCTAACCTATCAAGGATAAAAAAAACTGGAGCAGCTTAATTAAACATGAATAATACAGAATTTGGATAGTTACAAGGTAAGTTGTTAGCTGTACAAGTTGTAGTATAAATTGGATCGTAGTGTGAGATCTCTGCTACTCTGCATTACAGGCCCCTTGAGGTACCTAGCACAGAGCACAGCGACTTTCTCAGGTACGACACAGCCCTCCACTCACATAGCTATAACTAATCATTACTTTATGTACCTAACTCTAAGATGCATACAAGAAAACGAAATTTGAATTTTTTGAATTGAATTTGATTTTAGAAATAAAGTGAAGTAGGGATATGTAAAACGGTTGATTGTTGTTTGTTGTTTACAGTAATGTATGTCTATTCCATTAGCTTACGAGTACACATTGCTATGAAACTACTTGTCCAGAGATGGATTTTTCACGGCCAACTGAGCTGTCATCACTTCAAGGTGTTTCAATTAACATAATATATCAACAAGTTCTATATGTATCTATTGATTGATACAGACTTGAATGATGTGCGTCATTGCATAACTAAAGGCAATAATAGATCGTGACCATTCTATCAGATTTATTGGGTCAATTTGAATGTTGTTGAACTGAGATTTTGATGTTTTATTTTATGGGTATTTTTTTTTCGAATAAGTGGTTGATAAAGCTGTCTTTCCGTTAAGAATATTTCGAGACAATAAGAAAGAACCCTAGACAATCCAAATGAGTTGATTTATTTTATATTAACGGAGAAAACCCCCTTACTTAGTCACGAAGTGTATACGTTATATTGTTTACCTGTCCGACATCCACCCCCCAACTATCATGGAGACCAGCATTCCCGCACTATGTACAGTGCCTATAAGGTTCGACTGCCACGGGCGACATCCTAGGTTCAACTGGGAAAGGAAACAGTAATTATTAACAAGCTGAGAGCCTGAGCCAAAGTCACAATGCATGAACGTTGGACGGCCGTCTCCGGACAACATCTGTCCGACGGGTAGGCGTCAATAAGCACCGAAGATCGTCACTCCTCGCTCGCTTTGTAATGGGATAATTGACCTAGCAAGCAAAGCCTGCATCAACTGGGTAATTTGCTTTCGTCTGTTTGTATGTTTTGCCAAACCTAGCTTGACAAAAGTTTAATTGTGATCAATTTGTCGTTAAAACGGCTAAATCATCCTATTAACCGACTTCATGAGTACAAAGATATATATCACAGACTACTCGAATCTTGTCTGTGTCAGGCGTGTTGTAGTCAACACTTACAATATAGTATAATGGAATTATCAACAGTTTTACCTCAGCGACGACAGTGTTATTGGTCTCATAGACCCACTCCCGGCACGTGTCCAGGACTCCGCTGAAGCTGGCGTTGGTGCAGGGAGTCCCTGGCGCGTGCTCTGCTCGCAGCAAGGGCTTGGAACATCTGTCTATTGAGGCGTTCGGCCACCACGACACCTCGTATGTAGGGTTGATACCTTCACATTCAGGGATTTTACATCTGAAAATGAAATAAATAGTAATATAAAAAAAACTCTTAACATTCATTTAATTGTCAATAAATCGTGGATCCAGGATAAACAAATTATTTTAATTTTTATTAAACATTATATCAAATATGTATTAGGATTATTCATCATTCATGTATGTCTTACGGAATTGATACAGTAATGTTAGGATTATTAAATACTTGATGAATCCTCGTTTCCATAAGTAGGTATTTTACATTTTAGCCGTATTTCCAACGACATTTATAATAATGTCGTTGCGTATTTCATCTTGTAAGTTACAGTAGATAATAGACATAACACCTATTCATTATAAGTAATATTATTCACAGATTTACTAGTAAGAATCTAAATCATTTACTTAGTATGCTCATGATTCCTTAATTATACTTGTTTAAAATAATAATATTGAGAATAGGTGCCTGATCTTACCTATAATTGAGATCGCCGGCCGTAAAAATATAGTTAATGTTAACCATATTGATAAAAATCGCCGGCAAACACAACAGCACAAACTGTATTACTTGAAATTTTCCGAACTTCTCTAGCACATCCGATATATCGCACACTTGCGGCTTTTCACCTTGGACTTTCGTAGCCTTAACCATTTTCGTCAAATAAAATAAATTGCTATTATTTGAAGGAACGTAATATTATTTTACTTTCTGTATGTAGGTATATATACACATACTAGGAATATGCCTATTTCCTATTGTCATACATGTCTCAATTATGAATAATCGACATTTAGAGATAAGCGTTACTGTTTAAGGATTGTAAGTTATTTTTTTTCTTGTTAACAGTATAAACAAAAGTTAAATTCCAGAACGCAATGCACAATGTACAGTAATAGAAGCGAGTCGCTAAGACTGGCGCCTGACGACTAAATTGATGTAACAAAAAAGATATCGTTTGACATATACCAATGTCTTTATTATGAGTAGGCCAGGAGATCATTTTAATATTATTTTCGTCACTGATTTTATTTACAAACTTGGAAATTTGGATTATTTTTAGCATGGAGCTGGAGTATTTAGTAGTGTTTGTCTGTTTAGGCACATCGTCAAGTTAACAACTATCTGACCCGAAGTACATGACACAGCTTCCAGCAACTTGAGAGCGAGAAATTCTAGATTAGACATGCGTATTAGTTACTAGCCCAGTCTTATTAGGGGTTTCACCTCGGAATTAAAGATAATAAGCTGGAAATTGGTAAAACCTTTGTTTTGTTACCCTAAATATTGTCTCAAAAGTCACAAATGCTATCGTGTCCGCGTCTTAAGATATTGAAGGTCAAAGGTCACAAAAAACGATTTTTCGCGAATATCTCGGTTCCTATTGCTTAAATGATATTTTTACTTATCACAAAAGTTGTAGAGTATAAAATTCTCTACAACTTTTGTCTAAACTTTTTTTTTATACGATCAACCGTTTTTGAGGTAGAGCGCGAAGAGGTCAGGGTCAGGGTATCCTATTGAGCCAGGGACTTATACAAATATTTAATAATCAATAATCATTAAGTTAAGTATGATGAATTTGTTGCCCGCTAATATTGTATTAATTACTATCTATTGAATAACATATATTTTTGTTATAATATGTATATATATGTGTGTCAAATAAACGAATTATTATTATTGATTTAGTTCAAGAAATTACTTTTATTACAATTATAAGTAGAAAATAAGCACATAACTCATTCCTTGGTTTCTTACTTTGTTTTCGGAAATATTTCATGCTCAGAAAAAAAGGTTTTTAAAGAAAGAAAGAAACATTTATTTTGTGACACGAATAATAAAAAAACAATACACAAGAAACATAAAAGAAAACATTATTAAAAAACCTGGTTGATTTAAATAGTTTTGAGATTGTCCTGTTATAGTACAAATTTCAAATTTTATGTAACAGTTTGTATAATTATACCTACACAGACATTGGTACCATAAACAAAAAATATATTTTAAAGTATTTGATTGCAAATTGTGACTAGTGACGTCACGGCCCAGGTCGCGTAGCATTTTAAAATATATTCTATACTTACTAAATTTTGAGTCTTATTTTATTGTATTTGATAGTCGAAATTCGATAAACTGATTTCTTTCCATTAACTGCCTCTTCAACTACAGTCATAGAACAAGCGAATATGAACGACAGTATTTACTCATACTATTTGTTTTAATATTAAAATCATAATACTTGTTGCATTGTTATTTAACATTACAAATATTTGTTTTAACTTTATTACAAAGATTGTTGCTTTATTTGTATAGCGCTACAAGTTTGTTTTCTAGTCAGAATTAAACTAATGATGATTTTTTTGTGACATGTTATTTTAAATTGACTTTTATTGAATATATGATGAATTTCTTATTATTTAACATTTTTTTACTGTTAGATTCTCGTTTGCCCACAGCTTCCCTGGTGTTAAGCTACGCTCTACATCTACGATGTTACACGCTTACTTAGAAAATGTCTATTAACTCTAGATTTGAAGACCCTAAGTAGGAACTTCTCAGGAAAAGGAGACTTAGGAGAGAATTTCAATGTTTTGCACTTCTCACAAGAAAGTTCAAAGCGAACCAGCCTCTGCCGGATTTCACTTAGTGCAAGATTTTGACTGTAAGTATATGTATGTAGGTATATCTTCTTGCTGAGTTTCTGCTCGTTCTGTAATGGAACGGAGATGGTCAGAATTACATTCTGCACCTCAGCTGCGCACTTCCCGAAATGTTAGCAAATTGTTGAATGCTAGCAACACTATTGTATGAAAATGCCTTTACTAGCGCAATTAAGCACGTAGTCTATTATTATTTGCTTTAACGTCATTTATTATTTTATAATCGCACTCATTTATTATGCGATAAGGTAACTACTCGTATTTGGCGAATTATTTTTTTAGGGTAAAAAAGTAAGGGTAAAGTTTAGTTAAATTTAAACCAGAGAATTTTAACTAATGCTCCGATTTAGGGTCCCGTACCTAAAAGGTTAAATTGGAACCCTCAATCTCAGAAACCGTGATAGCTAGAAAGCTGATACTTTCACAAGTTATCCGTACCGCTATAACAATAAATACTAAAAACAAAAATACAAAGGGGGTCCCCATTCAATAACAATAACAGACATACAGAGGAAACAATATTACGTCAATATTTTTTTGACATTGCCTCTCCGTTAGATCCATACATTATTTACCATATTATAAGAATCTTTGTCGTGACTCATTCATTCACAGCAACGCAGAGCCCAGGCGGGTAACATAATGTTTAAATGATACTTAGTACTTAACTTCCAAATTTTTTAAAATTTAGTAACTCGAAGGCTACTCGCCTCCGGCAGGCGGGTTTCAGTGAATATACTGCTATTTGGAAGTTTGACAAAATATTTAGATATTCGACGATATGCAGTCCAAACACAATTTACACAAATGGCATTGGACGAAGGGTCAATCTGATTTTTGAAATTCACAATTAGTATTCTAGAAAAAGATTCACACAATCATTTCGAAATGTTATTATGTTGTTACTTATAATTACATATTATGTTATTACTTATAATTACATATTAATAAAATGAAATTGTAACTTACAATAAGAACCCGTGATATAAACATACAATATTATGGACAAAAATGCTCCTTTCATAGAAGAGTATCAACTTCAGTGGGTTCAATTTTCTTCTTCTTCAGCTCCTTAGCAGTTGCGACACTTTCCTCGACCTGCCTGACGGTGTCCATGAGAGGCAGGTCCCTGGTCTCCGGAGTGAGGGTCAGCAGGATCGCACTCAGCAGCGCTGAGCTGCCGAACAGGATAGCGGGCAGGGCTTCCGAGATCGGGGTCTACAAATCACAAATAATATAGATGAGAATGAGAGAACAACTAGAAGCATACATATTTTTTTAAAATATATATGTCGAAGAAAAAGCATCAGAAGGATTTCTCATTGACATCGTCATTAGTGGCTACGGGCGTGGTGGGCATCATCATGGTAGAGTGAGTGAGAGGGCGAGCACAAAACAATAGTCACTTTTCACAATATTTAATTTAGATTTTTTACACTGTAGGTACTTCACAATTATTTCGGAGAGAAAATCAATAGCTAAGACCGAGCAGTGGGTTCAGGGCTCCGATCCTCTTTTACAACAACGATCCGACTATAACTCTATACAATAACGACGATCCAACTCGGTCAAGCAACCTCACTCAAATGTCCTCCTAAACTCAGCCTTCATCAGCCAACACCGGCGTCTCGACCCCACTCGAGGCACATGCTCGGCTCTGATTGGTTCAATAGCTTCGATAGGTCGATAGCTCCGATTGGTTGTTCATTTCTTCGTTTCCTTGATATACATTGTACTCTTTACCTAGTTTCGATACTTTAAAATGTAGATACCAAGATAGGTGTCAACGGCGCAAGCATGCCTCCAAGCCTTGAAGCTAAGGCCCCAAACCCGAGGAGTAAGCCTCGAGCGCTGGTCGGAAACAGCTCCATAGTGTAGGTGAGAGCTCCCGTGTAGCACATGGAGATCAGCATCTTGCCGAGGAGGAACAACAGGATCTTTGCCCATCTGTACGCTGAAAGGTTGAAACACAAAAATTAGAAAAGATTCAGTACTTACACAGTACTACAGGTTTTTCCTAGACGAAGAACCGAATTCAACAGACTAGCCCTCATTTACCATTTAAAACATGTGATCTTTTTCTAATAAAATAAATGATCGAGCCATCTAGCTTCGTAAGGCAACAACATTTACGAAAGGAGGTGATTTGCTAATAGCTCTAAAATTTTTAAGGCATATTTCGCTTGCAAGGAGGCCTCCGGGGGGTCCCGGAAGAACTCGGAGTTCTCCGTTAAGCATAGAGGCAGCTCATGGGGGGGGGGGGGGGGGTTTAGTGGGTACAAATATAATATAAAAAAAATATGTCCCTGCATTTTAGTAGATCTAGAATTCATTAATAGATCTATTTGTACCGTAGATATTCCACACATAGAAGCGCGATATATAAGATGTCCATTTTAGATTCCATTTTTTTTAATTCAAAGGTGGCCCATGTTTACCCCTCTTTGAAAACACCCCCCGCGGGCCGTTTGCGGCCCGCGCACAGCCCAACATCTAGAAATTTCGAAAATATCGACACTAAAATGGACAACAGAAGCCAAAGAGCTTACTTGCGGGTACATATCCAGTGCCAACACACAGCACTCCCGAGATGAGAAAACCCACTAACAATGGATTTCTTCTGCCGACCTTGTTCATCAAGTAGAGAAATATCAGCTCTCCGGGAAACGACACCACAGTTGACAACAGAAAGTTCGTGTACTTGTTCCCCGGCAGAAATACTGAGTTGATCATCATTCCATAGTACACAAAGCTTACTGTAAACCGGTATACTAAAGCTACAAACAATCTCTTCATAATTTCTTTTGACGTCATTATTCGCATTAGGCTTTCCCTCTTTTCGTTTGTAGAAATGTTAAATTTCCTTTTCAATTGATCAGTATCAAGTCCTGCTAACTCTTCTCGGTCGACATTGATTTTGTTCATCTTGGCTACGGATAGAAGAGTTTCCTTTGCTTTTTCGGTATGGCCGCTGATGATTTGCCATCTCGGGCTCTCATTGATGAGGAATATATAAGATATAAAAAGAACGGATGGTCCACTGATGATGTGGATAAGGTTTTTCCAATAGGGCACAAACATGGCGACGATGGCAAATAAACATTGTCCGAAGTAGATGGTGTAAGCACCGACTACACCTGACATCACACGATTGCGCTTGCCACATAGCTCCAGCACTGTAAAATAATGTTTAGTACTATTTAACAAAGGTAAATACCAAATAATTTATTGCGATTTCAGGGTGTTACCATCTTGTACAATTAATATAAACTATATTACATTTAATCTTATAACGACACAAAATTCATGGTATATTTGTTCAATAAAAGTCAATTATAAAATTAATAACTAAAGGTAAATTAGTAAAGGAATAAAAAGGTTAATTGTTATAGGCCCAAAATGTCAGTACCCATGATTGTGTAACTGATGACCAAACCGAAAAACACTTTAAGCAACTAAACTAGTGCTTTTAATTAGACAGTGAAATTGGACAGAATGTTTTCTGTCCTTTTATTAGGACACATTTCACACGGCTAGTTAACCCCATACTGAACCATTTCTAATTCGTATTTAGTTACATATAACTTCAATCGATCCAACTTATTACTGCCGACATAAAAATTGCTTCTTATCTGTTTACACTAAACTTTAAAGATCCAGGAAAAATATCAAAGTATTAAATATAAGCATTCGTAGACATTTCATAGACACAATCCGGAGCCAACGAAACTATCAGTACATTGGATCGAAGGTGGCATATTTTGCAATAGCAATTAACATTATTTATCAAAGTAAGCAGGTAAGATAGTACTTGTAGAGATCTACTTCCAGAGATCTGTTATCATTGTAAGAATTCAAAAGCTAGGGTAGAATTTTTGTAGACAAAAAAGAAGACTAACTTATCACCATAGCAGACGCACTGCAGCATCCAGTGATAGCGGCTTCCAAAAACTCGATGGTGATGTAGACGTAGTATGAAGAAGTGAGAGTCTTCAGCTGACCGATCCAACTGTTCACCGCGCAGAATATCAGGGTTGGCTTCCGACCGAACCTGAAACGTAATAAACAGATACATATATTACATACTCGTATATTTACTATGTACGTGTTTGCGAGGTAACATAATCTCCAACATTTATAGATACAAATTAGTTAATATCAATTACATGTCAAAATAATAACATTAAATAAAATTAAGTCTACGTCCATAAAGACTACGTCAAAGCCCCTCGCGCAAACGTAAACGTATAGGTAACAAACACAATTGGAGAAAAGACATGGACAATTCAGATTAATGTTGTTTTTTTGGCGAAGGTGACCAGGTCAGATGTATGAATCCGCCTTAAATCCCATAGGTTGTTAGCTCGACATCGAATACTAGAGCTTTCGACAAAACATAGCATGGTGGTAGGGCATTTTGCAATATTTTGTTCATGATGGTACTAATACTTGGTCCAGGAGTATGTAATATTGTTTACCTATCCGACATCCACCCCCCAACTATCATTGAGAGCAGCATGCCTGCGCTGTGCACGGTGCCTATCAGGTTCGACTCCCACGGGCGACATCCTAGGTTCAACTGGGAAAGGAAACAGTAGACTTGTTAAGTTAGAGGTTATTGGGACACATTTCACACACGGCTGCTTAGCCGCATAATAATTAATAAACCATTTTTTAACGGAATTATCACCAACTAGAACCTTACCTCAGCGACGACAGTGTTGTTGGTCTCATAGACCCACTCCCGGCACGTGTCCAGGTCTCCGCTGAAGCTGGCGTTGGTGCAGGGAGTCCCTGGCGCGTGCTCTGCTCGCAGCAAGGGCTTGGAACATCTGTCTATTGAGGCGTTCGGCCACCACGACACCTCGTATGTAGGGTTGATACCTTCACATTCGGGGATTTTACATCTGAAAATGTAATATTAGTATTCACACTAACATTATATAAGAGCGAAAATGTGCGTTTATTACACATTTGCGCACAAAATCGATTGGAACGCAATCTGGTTTGTGTTTTTTTTTTTTAGAAAATACTGCATTAGGAATTCATATGCATAGAATACTTACGTTCGAAAATTGGCATAGGTGTATAATATAAAAAAAAACGAAAACTTGAATAGAGTTCACTAAATAACCAATTTTTTTTTTACATGCATTTACGCATGCCCATCACTCCCGGGGAGGTGGGTGTGGTATGTCGGGCTCGATGCCAGAAGGGCATCAATACCGACTAAAACCTTACGATGGCCTCCTCACCTCCTGGCGGAAAGGGCGGGGTAAGGTTCCGCTCCTCGTATTAACCCACCACCCCGCCCACCTCAGCTACCCTGCGAGACTCCTCCTCAGGGCATGACCCCCTTGCAGTGCATGTGGTGCACCGCAACCACCTCGGAGACCGTGAGTGCAATGGGCGCCGGACAACCCCAGTCCAACGTTCTAGGTCCCCCGTGACGGGTCAGGTCTGTGGCCCCGTCACTTGCCACTACGGCCGCAAAGAATAGGAGAGTGGTACATCGTGGTGCCACTCTCCCTAGTGGTACTTATCTAGTATTCTGATCCCTGGTATTATCAATCTTATATGTTTTGCTAATTACTAATTTCACTATTTCACTATTTTATTTTATTTTTAACTAGTTGCGAACCCGCGCGAAATTACTACGAGGTTAAATATAAACTAGTCTATGCCCGTACCAAATTTCATCATTAGCCGTGGAAGTGTGAAGAAGTAACAATTATACAAGCACCAATTTTCGCATTTGTAATACTAATATATTTTTAAATACGCCGTGAACCGCATTAAACACTGTTTATTTTTTAAACAATGCTTGAAGTAAATGTTCAACTGACAATTACTTAATTTTGATGAAACAAAGTTTTGACAACGCTGGGAAACCAGCATTCAAATTCTTTGGATTGTTTTCAAGGACGTGTATTATGTATTGATTATTGTTGATTTAATTAAAGAATTAACGGGACTGACATGCCATGTTGGCCAAAAGCCCTTAAATAAATAAAAAACAGAATAAAACATACAAAAAATGTATTGATAAGTATTTTTTTTAATAGGACATATTTCACACACGGCTGGTTATTATACTGCACCATTTCTAGTTTGTGTTATGGTAGCTAACATAACTGATATAATACATATAACATACATATTTATAACATCCATACCCACAGAATAGAACCCGGAACCTTCTGATTGGCAGTCCGGCATGGTAACCTTTACGCCAACGAGGTCGTCAAAGTCAAGTATTTGGAGAGTAGTCTCCACAACACGGCAATACACCTGCCATAAATTTGACTGCATTCGGCCATGAGCGCAGATACCATAACCATTCGGACGACACATGAAATCATCTAAAGGGTAAAGGTAATCATGTAAAGGGCCAAAGATATTGTTTTTTTTTATTGTTCCGTACCTAAAAGGTAAAAATGGGACCCTATTACTACGACTCCGCTGTCTGTCTGTCTGTCTGTCTCCAGGCTGGATCTCAGAAACCGTAATAGCTAGAAAGCTGAAACTTTTATAATATATGTATTTCCCGTGCCGATATAACAACAAATACTAAAAATAAGAAAAATATAAATATTAAGGGTGATAATATTCCCCGAACAATAAATGTGTTTTCGTTTTTTTTGCTATATATCAATAACGGTAGCTGCTAGACACTTAAAATTTTCACAGAATATATAAATGTATAGTATGTATAGTTATCAAATTAAATTATAAAATTTACTAAAAATAAATATTTAAGAGAGGCTCCCATAAAAAAATAAATATTTAAGGGAGGCTCCCATACAAAAATGGTACGGAACTTTTCATGCGCTCGCAACTCGCACTTGGCTAATTATTTGGTTTGACTCGATTTTGATTTTAGGTCGTCCCCGATGATGACGCTCGTAATGCGTCGAAACCCGTTGGACGTATATCCAACGTGTTTAAGTAAGTGTGACCGTTTGTTTCGTGCAAATATATTTGATATGATATTGTAATCTTACCTATAATTGAGATCACCGGCCGTGAAAATATAGTTAACGTTGACCATATTAATAATAATAGCCGGCAAACACAAAAGCACAAACTATATCAGTTGATATTTTCCGAACTTCTCTAGCACATCCGATATATCGCACACTTGCGACTTTTCATCTTCAACTTTCGTGTCTTTTGCCATTTTCGCAACAAATAAAAAATGGTTATTAATAATCTCTCACTCTCGACTTGTCGTTCGAAAAGTCAGCATCTCCTGATGATGCCTTGTGGTTAGGCGAAACACGTGTAGAGTTAAGAATTTCCGAATTGTGATAGGTAACGTTAATCTTAATTAATCTTAGTTAATTTTTCCTTTACTTGTCTTAATTTGGATTTCGGATCACAGCGGAAGTACACTAAATATTTAATTTTGTCTTCTATTTGGTTATTAATAATTAGGAACGCAATACGAATTTAAATGTCTCTTATTACATTTAAATTTAAATGTCTCTTATAATTTATTTTTCTTCATCTGTATTTATATTAACGTCAGTATACTTGAACGTTAGGTCATAAGCATTTGCTATATCAACAATAAAGATTTGATTATTTATTTATTTTATTTATTATTTTAGATTAAGATTTAACAGAATTAGTGTATTTTATAAGACTAAGTACTTAAGTACTATTCGAAAGTAAACTTTGTAAACTATTTATATACGGTATTGCTTTTGTAATTAGTTCTTAGAAACAAGACACAGGCGTCTGACAACTAAAAGATGGAACAACTGCTAATTATATTTGGACAAGTTTCGATGTATTAATGCTAGGCCAGGAGATTTACGTATACTTTTTTTAAAAGTATTTTTGAACAAAGATATATTGATACCTGTTAGCAAGTAAATTTTGACTTAACGCAGTCAATGGTACCTAATTTTTGTTAGTCTTACTACAGTCAACGCAAAAGCCTCACGGTGGCTTAAAAACGCTTGACACCAGAGCTTGGCTACTTAGCTCATACGAAGAAGAAGAAGTGCCTAAAGTTTCTGTGCTCAAATAAAATCTTTCATTCATCATTTTAGTTGGTTAAACTCGAGGGCTAATATGCTTGCTCATTTAAACCACGACCATTAAGTACAAACTACTTGATTTTACAGTTTGTTTCGTTTTTTTTGTAAATCGGAAACGGTAAATAATACCGAATATATATAGCTTTAAAGACGTCTAAACAACCAATCTAAGAAGAATATTTATACTTATTTTGGTAGGTACTTGAAAATTACTTAATTTGAAAATTACTTACTTATTTGAAATAGTACATTGTTGCTCTAGGGGTGAAAGTAACTTATTTAGTCCTGAGACGGGGTTTTGCGCTCAGAACCAACGACATTTATAATACCTAAATGGACCGGTCGTCTCAGTACTTTACCATCCAAAAACATAAGTCGACATCTGTTAGATTTAAACGTTCGTGTAGGCCGGTCCAAGGTATTATAAATGTCGTTGCTCAGAACGAAGTAAATCGGCTACATACATTTGTAGTACACGGTTTATTGTTCGGCATTGAAATATAAAAGTATCAAGACAGCATTTTCACTTCTTCTTGGAAAAATCTTGACGACCTCGTTGGCGTAATGGTTACCATGCCGGACTGCCAATCAGAAGGTTCCGGGTTCGATTCCCGGCACGGCCAACATCTTTGTGATGAACTAAATTTGCTCACTGTCGGTCTGGGTGTTAAATACGAGTATGTATCTATATAAAATATGTATATATGTATATGTAGTACTTATATTAGTTGTGTTAGCAACCATAATACGAACTAGAAATGGTTTAGTATGGGGTTAACCAGCCGTGTGTGAAATGTGTCCTAATATTTATTATTTTATAAAATTATATTTTCAATGTCTACCTCTCGAACTTTAGTTATAGAACAAGCTAATCAGGACGGACTTTACTCATATTTGTTTAAGATATTAATACTCATATTTGTTTAACATATTAATATCATATTCTCACAAAACTAATGTTGAATTTAGCTACGATTAGATTGCACAAATTTTGTCGCCACACATCTCATTAAGAATTTAGGCCCATTGTCCACTAATACAAATAGTGATAACACATTTTATAAGTATTGTACTTTGTAAACTGTTATCGTAAGGCATATTATATATTTACACGAAACAAATGGTCACACTTACTTAAACTTGGACGTATATCCAACGTTTTTTTAAGTAAGTGTGACCGTTTGTTTCGTGTAAATACATTTTATAAGTGTTTTAATCCTCGGCGGGTGACGGGCTGTTTGGCAGAAAAGTTTCACGTGTCCAGTGATATAATTACAATACATATTTTGAGTAGGTAAGTACCTACTTTTCGTACTTATATCAATTTTATTTAATTTAATTTAGAAGGACAGCGAAGTCTTATTGTAAAGGGTTCACTCCCACCACCTCCGATGGTCCCACCAACCTTTCGGTTATTAGTACCGAAACATGAACTTTGCGGCATGTACTGCCTACTGTACTGAACTACAGTGTAAAGGGTTCGTTGATATTCTTTACGCACGGAATCTTAAAAATTTGGTGTAAATAATGGACCCTGATCGGGATTCGGGCTCTTAAAGAGTATTATGCGTGCCAACTAAGAATAGGACTGTCAAAACCGCCATCTTGTTCAATCATACGCGCAAACTTCATAACCAAAGTGTATGGTGTGCAAAAAATTTTATGATCAAATTATATTCAGTTTATATGTTTAATGTACGCTGTTTTGCTATTTCTTATACATTTTATGGCAAATTAATTATAAATGAGCAGGATTTGAAAGTAAAAGCATATTTATAAAAAATATAATTTCTTTTACATTTTTGTCACTTCTTTTTGTACCAAATAAAAATATTTTATTAAACTGCTTACAGCACTTAAGTCGAAACTATCCAAAACCAATGTCTCGTCACGTGTTTTTTTTTCTAGGTGTTGTTAATTTGCCTTGGTTACTCCTTACCTGTAGAATTAATGAATCCAAAATTATCCAGTAATAAAATCAAGTATAATTAAACAATAATTAAATTTACATCTATGAACCAAAAAAATAATTATTAAATTTCTTTTTTACGCTTTCTTTGCTAGCAGTACTTTTTTGACAGTTATCGTGTGAAGTTGAAGCAAGCGCGATCCTATTCTTAGTTGGCACGCATAGTAAGCCGGTTCACTATTGATGTATTACTATTTTTATTGGTTCGTTAGTAATAGGACTTGATAAACATCATAAACTTAAATACAGTGTAAACTCTATATAACGAAACTGAAGAGACTGTGCATTTTATGGCTTTATAAAAAGTGGTCGTTAAATGAAGAGAATGTATCATTGTATGAAATACAACAATAAAGCTAAACCAACTAAAGCTAATTGATTTCGACGCTTTATTTATTTTATTTGTCAAATTAGCACCGGACAAACGAGTTACACTAATGATAAATTTAATATAACATACTAATTAATACAACATATTAATTTAAATAAACTTAAAATAAAATAAAAAACAACATTCAAATAATTCATACTCAATAAAAAAATAAAAAAATACTATAGAAATACATAATAAAAATGTCAATATAATGTAAAAAAAATCCATGGTAAAAGGGTAGAGAGTAGAGTTTGCCGTTAAAAGTTAAGTGACGTTACATGGAGTTTACACTGTATATCACATAAAATAATAGTAGTTTAAAAAACTAAAAAACACGCTTAACTAACCGTTTAAAGTGGGTCAAAATCGCGCCCAAAGAAGTCGGTTACAAACAAACATACAAACAAAAATTCAAAAAATGTAATAATTTTATCAAATTAGTGTATTGTCATCGGTCCTCAATAAATCTACAAAGTTTGAACGAAATCTGGCCGTTTTAAGTGGGTCAAAATCGCGCCCAAAGAAGTCGGTTACAAACAAACATACAGGTGAAGCTAATAAAAAGCGTGTAAAAAATGCGAAATAAAATTTTTCAGATTTGGTAAACAACATCGATCCTCGGGCAGAACCCCTTTTGCGTCATCTTCAACTTAGGGTTCATACATTCCATACAGTCTTGGTTCCAGTACGTCTTCCCGTCGGATGCGCAGACTGGCTGGAGGCCCTCACGGCCGCCGCAGGGGGGGCAAGAGGCCAAGTCGAGCTGGTTGAAGGCCAGGGTGTTGCACACGAGGAGAAGGATCACTGGGGGAGGATTCAAAATTCAGATGAGCTTCGGAGTATTATAATTAACCTTCAACACAAGATAGATAGATAGATAAACTCTTTATTAGGCAAATTAAGGTACAAGTCAAAATAAAAAGTATCAAAACAAATGTATGCCACAAACGGCGGCCTTATCGCTAACAACGATCTCTTCCAGACAACCGTTGGATGGAAAACAGTTGAAAAAGAAATATGATTAACCCAAATCTGTTTTTTGCGCTATCAGTTAAAACCTTGGGTGCGTGGTCACAAAACATGTTTGTAACAATTTAACAATTTGAGTAAACGTCTAGATCTTGCTAATAAAGGCCCTCGGCTGGCATCTGTTTCGCTCAACGCATTCATAGAGGAAACGTACCTAAATAGAGGAACGGTAATTGTGATATGGATGGAAATTTTATATATTAGAAGATTTACAATCTGCAGAGGTTACCTTTAGTAGCCAAATCAAATAGGTACATACCATTATAAAAATCCGACTTAAAAATGCATGGGTTTGTATGTTTATTAATTTGATCATAACGGCCAAACGGCTATATTGATTGGCTTGAAATTCGGCATGAAGTTAGATTAGATTCTGGATTAACACACAGGCTATTTATTATCCCGGATAAACATGGATAGCATTGCGTGCAAACTAAGAATAGGATCGCGCTTGCTTCAACTTCATACGATAACTGTCAAAATAATACTGCCAGCAAAGAAAGCGTAAAAAAGATTTTCTTTTTTGTTCATAGATATAAATTGATTAATAAATAATTATTATATTCATATAAAAACTAATCTTGAATTTTATTACTGGATAATTTTGCATTAATTAATTCTAAAGGTAAGAAGTACCCAAGGCAAATTAACAACATCTAAAAAAATTACGTTACGAGACATTACACAGTACATTAGTTTTGGATAGTTTCGACTTAAGTGCTGTAAGCAATATAATAAACTCTTTTTATTTGGTACAAAAAGAAGTGCCAACAATGAAAAAAAATATATTTTTATAAATATGCTTTACTTTCAAATCCTACTCATTTATAATTAATTTGCCGTAAAATGTATATGAAATAGAAAACAGCGTACATTAAACATAAACTGAATCTAATTTGCTTACATATATTTTTGCACACCATACACTTAGGTTTGCGCGTATTATTGAGCAAGATGGCGGTTTGACAGTCCAGTTGGCACGCATAGTACATTTAAATGTACACTAATTTGTTAAAGATTGTCATAGAGCAATATTTTTTTTTACACAATAGGTACAGCTAGACATTTGATCAGCAGGGCGCGTAACCACACGAGTAATTATTATTTTCTTAATAGGTCAGCGCTTTACCACAATTCACCTGATGGTAAGTGATATTGATGTCTACGGTGGAGCGCACTTACCTAGAAGGAACCGGTTCACTCTTGCCTTTAAAATCGCTAGAGCTAGCGGCAGTACTCTTTCTTAAGGTGGAACATGCGTAGTCTGGAATAACTGGCTCTCAAATAGGCTAGTGGAATATACTATTAGGTGCTTGGTGACAGATTTTTTAACACTTTAGGGTCGCTAGCCAGGCGAGCACTAGAAAATCGTTTACCAGAATGGAAAACTAATTGACTAACAAATTAGCGATAATACACATAATAGGCGTTGTTACGAGTAATACACACTTAGGCGTTGTTAATACACATACACTTAGGTTCTGTTATTACACATACACTTAGGCGTTGTATACAAAAAATGTCAGCTGTCACAGGACGCCTGGCATATGTGAAACATCGGCATTATTATGTAATATGGACGCAAGCCGTGGCACCGCCGTGGTGTTCTGGTGTCGCGTCGCCACGCCAGAAATCGGTTTATGGTGCGGCTATAGATGTTTCACATCAATAATACACTTATTTGTAAAGGTTTTTAATTTTGAATACTTGTGTTTTTTAGTGTATTATTCAATTCATAGTTAATATGCGATAATATATAATTATTATGTAAAATGGCTTATATATATATTTACCTTTCTGACTATTTTACTGTCTTTTGCGATAAACAGTTTATTTTTAATACGACCGCTTTTTGCAATTTACACAAGCATTTACACGTTTTCAAAGAATACAATTCGGGTTGAGATTCCACAACAGATAAGTTTTTATAATTTTATGATAGGTAGCAAAAAAATAGGTATTTATTAAACACTCACAATTACTACAAGACCTCGAGGAAGACCAGTAAACGAAGACGCGACGATCTATATAAATTTGATAAGGACTGGGCCACCAAAGTCGAAGACCGGGCTGACTGGAAAGAGATAACGGAGGCCTTTGCCCAGCAGTGGGACACAACAGATTTATAATAATAATAATAAGTTAATAACTCACAATATTTCATGTTTTCCAAGTCAACAGCGCAGAAGGATGTTTACAAGGCGATTTATTTGCTTGTAATGACTGTTTGTGTTTTATATTGTGCTTGAGTGTACCAATGTTATCGCAGGGTTATTCTTGACACGTTTATGACGTTTAAACTGTGTAATCGACTGTATTATCTGCACTACATAAAATAACTCACAAGATAATAATTTGTTTTGTTTCATTACTTTGTTTATATAAATACAACTTATTAGTATTCAAACGAGGTTGTTGTCCAGCAGTGAGATGGGTTGACGATATCACTGAAGTTGCAGCTCCTACCTGGACGAGGACTGGTGTCAGCCGACCCACGGTAGCGCCCCGATGAAAATGCCACATTTTAAATTATAGTTAGCATGGTCACCTATTCAAAGCGGATGTCTGCATCGAGGCTAACCTCGATGATCGCGTCAGATCACCTTAGCTAGCTTATCTGCAGGCGTTAAACTAAATACTAAATTTGCAAATAAATAGAAATAGGTACTAGGGACGTTTATATATTACTGATACTGTTCATTTTCTAATTATTGTGCTATGAAATTTAGATAAGAACTTACCATGTTTGCAATGAGATTTAAACCGAAAATTTTCCGGAAAATCTCAATTGACACTCGAGTTATTACTATATTAGTTTTGGTACAATAACAATTGTATCTATTTATAACAATAAATAGAACTTTCTCGAATGAAACAGTTGAATCTAAGAACTTATTTATTGTATTCGCATTGTCAGAGTAAAGGCTCAAATCTGTTGAGTACACCACCTTCTAACGCAAATCCTAAACAAACAAAAACATTTGTTATTCACGTTATTCATGCCTAATAATGTAACACCGAATAAAATCGATTATTAGAATAATAACGTGTATTTTAACACTGCAACGATAACCACAAACACTAACAAAAACTAACTATAAAGACTCGAGCTGAAAACTGTGTGATGCATACTGAATTTGAAATTGGAACAGTGAAAAACAAAATCGAAACAAGATGGCGATTTCCAAATTGACAGCTGTCATGTTTGTGGTGTGCTTATTTGCGCTGCTCAGCGGAGGTCAAGCTGACGGACCAAGGAGACCGCAAGGTCCGAGCCAGGGACAGGGACAGCAAGGAGGTCAGTCAGGTGGCAGACCTCGCGGTCATCTGGTGAAGAGAGACGCTGATTACGGAGACTTCGCCGATGCTGATGGCGTAGACCAAGATTCAGCTGCCTTTGAACGTTCCTTCGAAAGGCCTCACAGAATCCGTACTCTTCCTGGCTTCCTTCACTAAAACTAAATATTATCAGCATCTAACTCCACGGGCAAAGTGCAATCTACGGAATTGTGTTAGTGTAACTAAATAATGTTTAAGTAAGTTTAGTTGTAAGAATGTGTGTTTAGTTGTAATAAAAGTTATATCAATGTCATCTAATATGTATTTTTTTTTCATATTTACCTACTTTTAACTAAAAAATTAAAGAAATATGAAATATTTTTAATATCTAACCGACTTTAACTGGGGAAGAAAAATCAAATTCGTGTGGTAGGTATTGGTCAATAAATTTTATTAAAAACTATAAAATATAATGAATAAAGTAGAAATAAACAAGTTCAAAATATAATACAATTATATAAAATGTTCATTCAGTAATCAAAAATCAAGATTTAAAACGACTTCTAACGTAATAAAACAAAATTAGTTACTTTTCAAATGCATATGATTTTTAAATGATTTTAAAAATTACATTATTAAAAAAAAAATCAAATGGTTTAAAAATACTGAAGTACATGTTCATAAGTCATAACTAAGTACACAATTAGAGAGCTTAAAAAAAAAACTATTTCAGTGTTACAATATCTTTACATATGTTTTGTTAGTTGATTTAATTATAAATTAATATCAGGAACCTACTGCTCATCGGAATCAATCACAAAAATAATTATCTTAAAATATAAAAATACTTAATTGTTTTAGACACGATTTCGATAGCAAACTTTAATAACATACGAAACGTAATAATACCAAATCAAACTAAAAATATGTACTTATATACACAGTTTTACTGGTAAACCACACAAAACCTTTTAAGGGTGCCTTTAATAAAATCTTGTTTTAACTTTAGTTATATGCCTAATAGAAATTTGAAAAAAATGCCAACAGAATACCTAGTGCGTAGTCAATCACATTGTATCGATAACTAAGCGGCGTCGTAACGCGATGATTGGATACCGCAGGCACCCACGTGACTTCGGCAGCCAATCGCATCACGCGTTTCAATAACGGCACCTTCGAGTTGTCAATGCAAAGCGTTTGAGACGCTTCCGCACTCTGCAATTTTCCGTATAAATGTAAAGTTTTTTTTAAAGAAAAATTTCCAAAAGTCATGAAACAAACATTTTTGTCTAGCTAGACTTGCCAAAAACGTCCTGAAAAGGTTTTGTTAGTTACCAGAAGATATATCTTTACATCTGTACTATAATTGTTATTTGCAAAAGTACAAAAGTATATATAATTTTTACTTCATATATGATCTCATTGGGTAAAATATGTGACAATAACCAATGAGATATTATTGTTGACTTATTTGTCAATGGATATAAATTTAGCAAAAGAGAAACTATAGGGTAGATTAGCGCTTTTGAAAAACTTATACTAGGGGTTACAGTATTTAGCTGCACCATTAACATATCAAACGGGAAGAAATATAAAAGCAAACAATACTCTACTTTGGTATCAATATTTTAAAACAGTTTCGGTTAAACACACTGGCACAACATTGACTAAATTAACTGTAGCACCGTCGATTCAGCGACATTTTTCTTACAACAATTTTAAAACTGCTAGATACATATCATGGATAATAATATGTTCCTCAGTTTCACACGTTAAACGATTACTTTGACACACTTTTATGGTTAAATTAAATTCCTATAAGTAGGTTAATAATTTGGTAGGTATTGTTTTTCAATTCTTTGGTTTCAGAGTTAAAAATGCATGTGAAACGCTGTTCAAATACTATGCTACTTGGAGCATGACATCAATAGTGGCGTTCGGTACTATTGAAATATAAAATGTTTCGTATTCAATCTTGACAATACTTAAATAATAAATGGTTTATAGGTATACAAAACAAATCAAATTCTTAGCGTATAGCTGATTCTGTACATCCATTAATCACGTGACGTTTTTTTTTCAAATTTTTTTCACCCCCCTCCCCCCTTGGTGGTTAATATTTTAAGACCTCCCCCCGCCTCCCTTTCTTTATCACGTGTATTTATGAGTAACTTCACAATTTCGTTACTATTTTAAATAATACAGCTTTCGTTATAATCGAATTGTATTTTGGAAAATAAGTTAGCTAGCAACTATAAGTTAGCCTGAGGCCACAAAGACGAACGCCGCTTTTCGGCTCAGGACCCCGAAAAAAAAATACGCGTGATATATTATTATAAACCCCCCACCCCCTGTGACATTTCGTGATTTTATATATACCCCCCCCTCCTTTTTTGAACCTCACGTGATTAATGTACGGCCCCCAAATGTCTTTAACGACGCTATGGCCGAGGTCACGTAACATATTAAAACGGGTTGTAAGTGGTTTGGCAAAATTTGAATATCTAAAATCTTAATTACAATCAAATTAATCAATATATCAATAATTTTAAAGAGATTTAAAAGTAAACTTAAACCTATAGTCTAGTCAACAAGTGCCTTTTTGGTCAACTTTTTTCAGCAGTCTCCGAAAATTATGATTGAGATGTCATTCGATTCGGAATGGCATCTAGATAGTTTTCGAAAAACAATGAAGTTCCGCAAAAAAATATAAGTTTTTGACAACGGATTATTGTTTATTGATCTATCCTGTAGGCACCTGAATTTTTTCAAATTTTATTTTTCATATTTAATAAGTTTAAATAATATTTATTCATTCAAGCCGAAGGAATGAATAAATATTATTTAACTTGTTGACTAGACTACTATATCTAGTAATTTAAGGCACATAATGGCACAGCTTTATTAAAAACTAACTTTTGGCACATTGAATTCACTGAGTTCTTTGGGATTGAATACAATTTAAAATGGCAAACTCACACTATGTGTAACAATAATATCATACATTATATAAAATATTTTTATAAAACCTTTATATATTTTCAAATATACTCTAATTAAGTGAAGTAAGTAGGATTTGCCGTAGATATAGATAATCTGGTAATTCATTAAATATCATTCGAGACAATATTAAGAATATAAACATAATTATGTATTGTAAGTACTTTTTCATATAAAGTATGAGAAAGATCTTGTGACCGTCGAATACTATAATTACGTTATATAACATTCTTACTGGTACTTAAGTTAATGTTATTAAACAAAATATATTTAATATTAATCCCGGTTATTAAAATATTATTTTGCTTTATATAACAAATGTCTTAGTGGTTTTTAACGTCTAAAAAACATTTAAAACGTCATAGCACGTATCAGCATTGCTATTCAACGTGGTAATGCTGCTAGCATATTGGGCAAGCTGCCTTCAGGTAATGGACGATAGATTTTGGAATAGCTTTAGTTATTTGTCAAAAGCTAATCTAAATCGTTTACGTAGTAGTTAGTTGATATTGTTGTAAAAACCTTATTAAAAATTTATAAATTTAAATGTCTCAATATACATAATATACAAATTCATAAGTAACTGCGACGCCAAGGAGTATATTATGTACTAAATAGTTACATAATAACTTTATAAGTATGTATATTCTAATGTTAGTAAGCACACGTAAAATCTTTGATATATAATTTTCCCTAAATATACATTTCAGTATCATAGTGTTATCTTGATTATAAAAATCTTAAATCTACATTTTACTTAAAATTAATTTTGTATATAGAAAAGGCAAAGATTTTTATTTAATACACAAGTGGCTGTCGATTTAGTCAATAGGACGAGAACTTGTTAAGGCGAATATAAGGGCAAATGTAGATGTACCAAATATGATACCAAAATAAGTATACATATTATTAGAGTGGATCTTTAGACGACCTTTAAGCTATCTTTTCAATATTTTTTACAGTTTATAATATATAGCGAAAAACTGTAACATCAAGATTTACCCTTATCATTCATTGCCTTACAAGATTTGTAAAAAAGCTGCTATATTCAATAAAATGAATAGCACTCGTTCCTAGTATAATAAGTACATTTTTTAGTAACATTGGGAATATTTATGATAGTGGTAGTAAATAAAGGTTGCTTCGTCTTTTTTTGTATGAAATGAGATATTAACAAATTGTTTGTCCTAATGATTTCTGAAGACGCTGATACGATAGGTAGGTTTTGAGACAAGTTTTAGGGTGTCTATAGTATAAAGGTTTCATACAAATTTTTAGCATTGCCTTTCTTTCCGAGGTGACACCCCTTATTCAACTGAAGCATAAATAAACAAACGATGTTGCAAAAAGTTTCATTCGCATGACCTAGAACAACCACTTGATTTGCTCAAACACATTGTATAGTTAACTCAGAGGCGCCGTAATGCGAGCATTCTTGAAATGCTTGATACAATTGGCTGCCGAAACCACGTGGGCGCTTGCGGCAGCCAATTGTTTTACGGCGGCGCTAAGTTATTGATATGATTGTGTGGGAGGACGAAGTCCGTTGCGTTGGACTGACCAGATTCGGGCCACACTCGAAACGAAAGTTCATGAAGCCATTCACACGGCAAATGAACGGAGCCACGGATCCGTGGCGGGGATCATGACCCTCAGCAGTGAGGAAAACGACGCGAGGAGGAGGAGGGTGTCAGAAGGTCCACCCTTGGTACTCTGAAGGCTGAAGGTAAAGTGCGTGTGCTTAGTACTCCCTGCGGCAGTAGTAGCCAAGGGAGCGACACTTCTGGCACAGGTGCTGCGGGTGAATCTTCGACTGGTCGCTCACGTCCAGCCCGTCGGGCTTCTCTAGCGGCCTCTGGAAGCACAGGAAAAGCCTTTATTAATCTACGTTTCGTTTTTACTATAATAAGTAAATGTTTTGCAAAATAAATGTTCATCTTGAAAAAAAAGTGCACCTCTAAATAGTTCTACGCGTTTTCAATTAATATTGCCCTGGATATCGTTACGTTTTTGAGTGCCCAGATCACGAATATATTAATTAAAGAATGTACTCAATAGTGTGGTCATATTGTTTCGATTTTTGCTAGTAGAATTTTAAACAATTTACAGTTGAAATAGAATTCTAGTCATTTTTGAAAATAATGTGAGCATATTTTACAAAATTATTGATAGTTTCATTAATTATTTGTTCAAATAGAAAACCATTTTCATAACTAGGGCAAAAAACCATCGTAGACCCAGTGTTAATAAAAAAACTAACTACACGATTAATATAATGTTGTTTTATTTAGTAACATGCAAATTATACGTGTTTGCGACACTTTGGCGTGAGGTGGAGCAAACCTAGCCGATATAAATGCTGGCGATTCAGCGCCTAATTTTCATCACCTAAGATGAAAAGAGACGGGGCTTCTTTAAATTTAGTTTAGTCGTGTGTGCCGCTGAATCGCCACCAACGGCTCTCAATGAGGGTGCCGAAACCCACCGTTAAATGCTCTACGACAGATTTTTGAACTAGAGGGTGGTTGCTAGCCAGAAAACACGAGCACTAAAAAATGCCCTACCACCATGTAAAAATATTTTATTGATTCTAGCTTTGTGCCATCGTGTTATCAGCGGGTTATCACTCATGCACATTTTCAGCCTGACATGATAGACAGACGTTTTAGTTAGAGAGTTTTAGTAATACGGTTCCATTGGTTGGTTGGTATGGTTATAAAATCCTTTATTCAACTGCACATATTTACATAGCTTGACATTTTTTCATATTATTATTACAAATGTCATATCATATTAATCGTCAATAAATGTTTAAATCGGAATTTCAAATAATAATTATAATTGTCGCTTATTATACTATCGCATGTCAAACTATAGTATAGGTAATTAATGTCAAAAAAATTATTAAGCGGATCCATGACAGGTTTATTTCTGATGTCAATCTTCTTGAAGTGCAGATGTCGCCTCGCTGGCTTAGGCCTCCCCCTTCCTGTCCCGAGCTAATCTCATCCAGTTTTGTCCATGTCTCTGTGTAAATACATCTGCCCATCTTCGGTACGGTCTAACTCTACTTCGCTTGTCCATTCGCTAGTTGGTATGGTTACAGAACACTAAATAAGGGAATGTACCTGTTTATGTGGGAAGACATTGATCCGGCACTTGATGCACTCCTGGCCGTTGTTGGCCCACGAGTTGCCGCTCATCCACTTGCGCTTGCACTTGGGACACTTGTACTCTCCGAAGCAACGCTTCTTGCCCTGGTACGGAGTCAGGCCCTCGCCTTTTGGTCGAGCCTGGAACATAGAAATACATACATTAACGCTGTCTTTTATTATAGTACGAGTACAGCGACTGAATTCTCTTCCTGAGTCTCTGTTTCCTGAGAAGTACGACCGGGGGTCTACAAATCGAGTTAATAGGTATTTTCTAGGTAAGCGCGTAACACCGTAGGCCATAGTATTGTTTAATACCAGGCAAGCTGTGGTCAAACGCAGACCTATAAGTTATAAAAAAATAAATGAAAAAAAAACTGAGCAACTGACGGCAGAAGCAGCGAGCGTATTCTTCATCGGTACCCAGCAGAAGGTCCTATACCCCGAGGACGACCACGCAGACGATGGCGCGACGATATCGAAGAAGCAGCAGGAAGTACTTGGACTAGACTAGCTCAAGATCGGATGTCCTGGCCATGCACGGAGGTGGCCTACACCCATATTTGGGTGCCCCAAGACGCATAGGTAGTTGTTAAGAAACAGAAGAAAAAGAAAATGTATTTATAGATAAAAAACTAACTAGCTTTCATTAACTCATGATATGTTATTTAAGTTTCTTGGGAATAAGTGGCTTTATTTATTATTTTATTAGTATATAATTCAGCTCCCAAAAGACATTTTTGAGTTAATTTTGATTGTAATTTTTAATTATTCTTGCTTAAATATATGTTTTAAGTTGATTTATTATTGTAATTGTGTTATACATTAAATTTTATTTCAGTTCTCTCCGTAGCCTCAAATTATCTCTATTGGTATTTTCACTTACTGTCCGTTTCGTGTGCGCAAAAAGTGTCGTGACAACTTTTCGTAAGATTTTTTTCCGTCTAGCCCCTTTCCTAACGCGCGATAAGGAACTTCGTTCCAATTAAATGAATATGAAATTTAAAACAGATAGTAAGTGCTAATAACTACAACAGCAGTAATACAATCCGTTGTTGTTGAGATGACATGATTCGCAGAAGCCGATAGGAAATGCGCTATGGTTGCAAATTGTTTGTGATTAGATACATAGTACTTAACTACAACACAGATGTACTTTTTTTACTCATAATGGGCTTGCGCTTGATCGCAACTCACCTGATGGTAAGCGATATTGCGATCTAAGGTGGAGCGCGCTTGCCCATAAGAAACCAATCCACTCTTCTTGCCTTGAAAACAGCTAGATTATAGCTAGATAAAGAATTTCACACCTTGGCAGTATGAACAATGAAGGTGGAGGCAAACCGCTTAGTACGCGACTTAGGCACCTCCATAGTATAACGATGCTGCCTTGGTGTTTCCCTACTCGTCCGATGGTGGAATGGGGCGGGGGGGATCAAATCATGCAATCTCGTTGCACACTCTATGTACTCGTACTTATCAATACGGCGTTTTTAACCGACTTCAAAAAGGAGGAGGTTATATATTCGACGTGTATGTTTTTTTTTTTTTTTTATGTATGTTCACCGATTTCTCAGCCATTTGTGGATCGATTCTCAAAATTCTTTTTTTAATTGAAAGAGTATGGTTCTGAATTGGTCCCATTGTCACCAAAACTGGTTCTGATGATGGACTCCTAGGGAAATCGAAGAAAAACCTAAAAAGTTAGGTTATTTTTACGCATGAAGAGAGATTCTCGCTCGTTTGGCTGTACTGATATTCATGAAATTTGAGAAGAAAATAGGTAAGACTATGTGTTAACACATACGCTACTTTTTATCCCGAAAATAAATACTATTCCCGTGGGATGCACCAAATAACATATAAATCTTTTTAACTTCTTCACGCTCGAACGGTTGTACTGACATTGATGAAATTTGGAATGAAGATAGGTTAGACTATGTGTTTACACATAGGCTACTTTTTATCCCGAAAATAATTATTGTTCCCGTGGGATGCACCAAATAACACATGACACACTGATTTCGCTAAAAATTGATATAGGGGGTAGACTAGACCTTGTATAACACGAAGGTTACTTTTTATCTTAAAAGTCATTGCTATTCCCGTGGGAAGCCCAAATAACTCGATAACCTATTTTACTTCTTCGCGCTCATACGGCAATACAGATTTCGCTCATAAAATTAGCAGCCTGGCTAACAAAAGTAATCTGACGCGAACATCGAGGCTAAGCAACGGCCCATGCGGCCAGTCTTTGGATGGGTAACCATGCACAAGACCTCCATAAAAAAATGTGATATTTTCATCTGGGCGTTACTGTGCTTCGGATAACATGTTAATTTGTTGGGCCTGGACCATTACTCTTAGTACAAGCAGGGGTCAAACTAAATCAGGGGCTTGAAAAACTCTCGACGCCAGAGCTTGGCCACTTGGGTCATACTTAGTGGAAGAAGGAACTGTAAAATTTGATATATTAAAAGACAAGACCCTCGAACGGATTAGGAAAATATTTACGCGCTCGCTTTGCTAGGAGTTATCCCGCTTCGTTCGAATTTCCCCCAGGATGTTCTGGGCTTATGACACTCCAAATATTATATAATTTGTGCTGCTTTGGACTTCAAACGGTTCGAACAAATACGGTGAAAATTTTCGCGCTCGCTTCGCTCGCGCATAGCTCGCTTCGCTCGCATCCAGCTCGCTTCGCTCGCAATTGGTTCTAGTACGTTTTGACACAACAAACATTATGTAATTTGTGCTGCTTTGGACTTCTTTATGCTCAAACGGTTGGAACAAATACGGTGAAAATTTTCGCGCTCGCTTCGCTCGCATCAATCACTTTTTGCTCGCACTTGGTTCTAGTACGTTTTGACACAACAAACATTATGAAATTTGTGCTGCTTTGGACTTTTTTATGCTCAAACGGTTGGGACAAATACGGTGAAAATTTTCGCGCACGCTTCGCTCGCGCATAGCTCGCTTCGCTCGCATTCATCTCTTTTCGCTCGCACTTGGTTCTAGTACGTTTTGACACAACAAACATTATGTAATTTGTGCTGCTTTGGACTTCTTTATGTTCAAACGGTTGGAACAAATACGGTGAAAATTTTCGCGCTCGCTTCGCTCGCGTATAGATCGCGATCATTACCAACCACTAAAAATGTAAAAATAAAATTGTTTTAAAAAACAAACAACCGACTTCAAAAACACAACTAAAAAGGGAAAAATAATTTTAAGCCTAAATCAAATCAAGACTATATAAATAGAATAGGAGAGTTTATTTCATGTACTTATAAAAAACTATTTGCAATTTTTAGTAATCCTGTATTCTTGAAGTCGGTGCCATCTAATAAGAACAAATTAATGTTTGTAAAAAAAAAATATTTTCAATTGTCTTTCTTTGCTGGCACCGACTCCAAGAATACAGGATTAGTAAAAATTGCAAATAGTTTTTTATAAGTACATGAAATAAACTCTCCTATTCTATTTATATAGTCTTGATTTGATTTAGGCTTAAAATTATTTTTCCCTTTTTAGTTGTGTTTTTGAAGTCGGTTGTTTGTTTTTTAAAACAATTTTATTATATACTAGAGGTTGCCCGCGGCTCCGCCCGCGTGTAGGTCGCTTTTTGCGTAACCTTTGGAAAAAATCTCTTGTATCCTATTCCCGTGCCAATTTTATATAAACACTACATTGCCACGATATCAAAATAAGCCGCATCTGTCTTTCCTCATTCGATTCCTGAGATCTAGTTAACCTTTGTTTTAGCTATTTTGGTGGTGATGCTACAGATTAGATCGTTTTCTCCAAGCCATTATTTTAATATAAATAATAAGAATACGTGAATCATACCACTAAGTAAACCACATACTTAAATTCCAATTCATAAGTATTTAATTTCAAACACACAAAACTTTCCCTTTGAACTTTTAACCCCAATGGCATACCTTAATTCACTCCTAGCAAATATCATTACAAATTTATTTTAACCACCATATAAACTACAACCAAAACAAAGTTCAAGACTGTTAAATTGATAAATAAAAAAAATCCAAACAAATGGCATCCCCCTTAATGCACCCCTGGCAAAAAAAAAATAATTTTAATTTAACCATTTAATAATCTATTACCATGACAACTTTTAAGACTTTAATGTGATAAATAAATAATTTTCCATACAAACTTTCACCCCCCATTACAAACCCTTAGTTCACCCCTGGCAAAAATACTTGATACCGTTATTTTTAATTTTACATAAACTATACATATTCCAAATTTCATAGCTGGAAGTTTAAAAACAAAGAAGTTTCATACAAACAGTTTTACCCCCTTTCACCCCCCGTAAGGGTAGAATTTCAAAAAATCTATTCTTAGTACACGTTTAAATACTAAAATATATACACACTCCAAATTTTACACATTTAAGTTCAAAAACACAAAACTTTCATTTTTATTTTTCAACCCCAATGGCATCCCCCTTAATGCACCCCTGGCAAAAGTTTTTAAAATTTTAATTTAATCATTCAATAAACTACTACCATAATAACTTTCAAGACTTTAACTTGATAAATAAAGATTTTTCCATACAAACTTTCACCCCCCATAACAAACCCTTAGTTCACCCCTGGTAAAAAAAAACTTGATACCATTATTTTTAATTTTACATAAACTATACATATTCCAAATTTCATTGCTATAAGTTCAAAAACAAAGAAGTTTCATACATACTGTTTTACCCCCTTTCACCCCCTTAGGGGTGGATATTCCAAAAATCCGTTCTTAGTACGCGTCTACATACCAAAACAAATACACCCACCAAATTTCACAACCCTAGGACCAGCCGTTTGGGCTCTGCGTTGTCTATAGATGAATGAATGAATAGGTCAGGACAAAGAGTCTTATAGTATAGATTAAAATTGAACATATATAAATCGAGTAATTAAAGTAAACATTTGAATGTACATGTCCTTTTACTTGCATTGGCAAATACAGTGTAAACTCCATGTAACGTCACTCGATTTAACGATAAACTCTCTAGAACGTCGAAATCAATTGGCTTTAGTTGGTTTAGCTTGTATTCCATACAATGATACATTCTCTCCAGTTAACGACCACTTTCTATAACGCCATAAAATGCACAGTCCCTTCAGTGTCGTTTTGCATCATATACTGGGTCAAATATATATATTTTTTGTATTTTTATTTGTATCCACGCTTGTAATAATAAAATTTGACATAGAAAAGAGGAAATTCTTAGAAGAGATAGCGTATGTAGTATTTACGAGCCAATCTAATCTATCGCTTGTTCCTGCCCTTTGACCGTTTGATTATTCATTATGTAATATTCAATTTGGGAATATTTCAGACCTACTACGATGTGACCTTATAAATTATTCTTTAACACTCGTATTTATATTAGAAAACTTTTTCGTAAGAAATATTAGTTAGTTAATTTCAGAAGAAATGGTCTCGTTTTAGTAATACCAGTATTTGATCGACAGGGCGCGTAATCTTACAAGTTTTTTTTTATTATCTTGATGTTGCAAAATTTAAAAAAAAACATTTTTCAATTTTTTTTTAATATTCTGTCCAGGATTTTTTAAGGTAACCCATTATTAACTTATTTTCTAATATACTAAATTTGTTATGAAATTAATTTTATGCAATTATCACGTCGGTGAAGGTCGTTAAAGGCTCGGATCTTTTACTATATGGCTTAAGGTAGCCCATGCCTAGTCTGGAATAATTAGCTCTCAAGGAGGCTGCCGGAACATAGTACTATCACGTGCTTGGTGACATTTTGCATATTAAGGGTGGTTGCTAGCCAGGCGATCGCTAGAAAATGCCCTACCACCATGCTATGGTTTCCTCACGATGTTTTCCTTCATCGAAAACTCGAGCTCATTGACGGGGATCGAACCATCGCCCTTCTGGCCGTGAGGCAGCCGCACGTACGACTGAGCAGTCATCGCTTCGACCTTTATTACCACGTTGCGATGTATGGAAATGGAACCTTCCTTATACCAACTTGCTGTAAACGTAGCTAATCCAAATTAACATTGAACTTTTAAACATCGGAACTTCAGATTCTACAAGATGGTTATAAAAATATAACATAGATATAGAACTGTTATAAAAATAGATAAAAATATTTACAGACCGGTGGCCGAGGTTCAAAGATCTATAAAACACAGAAGCGTCGTTGTAACTCTAAAACAGACGATATAGGAAATAGGAGCACAGTTTGGGTTTCGTAGTAAATTACTCGAAACAAATGAAACGTTGAGGGGAGCAGAATGGCCTTTTGTACTGTTTCTTTTTACTACAAGGGCTCTTTATGAATCGAATAGCAAATACATATTATATTTATCACCATATATGTACTAGCTGACCCAGCTAGCGTAGTTTTGCCTAATTAATAAAACTCTTTCATTAATACTAACATGTATTCGCGTGTTTCCGTCTTTTTGGTCGACATAGAGTATGAGTAGTAAACCAAAGAGGTCTACATTATACTACAGTATACAGAGCTACGTAACTAATTAAATCTAAATAATAATCCTTGTGACGACAATTGCTGGCTTTTGGAAAGACTGAAATAAAATAATATACATTTTTTTCCATTACTTTTATACATATTTCGCTTTATATAATTTATGTTTCAGTTTACTATTTAATACATACCGTTTTATAAGTATACAAAAACTACTGTATCCTAACACATCCATACTAATTTTAAAGTTTATTAATATCTTACTGATCTTCTAAAATGTTACTGTAAATTTGTTTGCTTCAATAAATAGGTATATGTTTGTTTGTTTGTTTTGTTTCATCTTATCTTACTAGTATTATAAACGGGAAAATTTGTACTTTACCGACTCTTCTATTTATACGTTCAACTATGTGCTTGAAAACTCCACTATAAAGATCACGCTGATAAATTCGTAGTAAAATTTGGAAGAGGAAGACTTAAAGAAAAGGCATTTGGCGTGATAATTTGGCAAATGGCCCGAAGATACCGATCAGGCAATCAGACTAATAAAATAAAACTAATTTGGAAACGGAAGTCTGCGTTTGTGACGAGATCTGGCAGTGTCCATCAAATATCTTACAGGGTTTTCACTTTGAGCGCAACTTCTCTTTGTACGCTGACATAGTTTTTTCACAGTTCAGCCTAGTGATATTAATAACATTATAAGGATGAAAAGTTTAATTTTTTGTTTGTTTGTTTGTTTGACGCAAATAGGCTCTGAAACTTCTAGACCGATTTGAAAAATTCTTTCACTGTTGGAAGCTATATTATCCACGCGTAACATAGGCTATATTTTGTTTCTCTTTGCAACTTAGATAATTTTTTAGCCCGTGCAAAGCCGGGACGATCTGCTAGTATTCTATAAACAGTGTTTTTACTACACGTACTGTTTTTACTACACGTACTGTTTTGACGTATTTACCTAGAAAATTTTACAGCGTTCTTGGTAACGTAATACCTATATCTTGGTATTCTTTATCAAAATATACCAAATTTTGCCAAAGTTTACTTTAGCGAAAACGAAGGTAATGGAAGGTAAATCTCCTTTTATTTCCTTCATCTACGATTCAACTAGGCATTTGGCTAGTGTACTCTTAAGCTCGGTTGCACAATATTAGTAGTTAAAGTTATGGTTAAGTCTAGTTAAGTTTAATCTCTACACTGTATGTAATCCTGTCAGGTACGTCACCTTAGACCCTACGTATACGCTTTACTAAAATTCCTTGATTTGGCCAGTGGCGTTGCCAGTGGCAAGAAATGAATCAGCGACATTCTGATTGTCTAAAATGTAAGAGTACTTTTTTAAACATAGAAATAGCGATGTATTCGTAAAGAAAAAAACAAACAACACGACAAATTTGAAGAATGAGGTAATTTGAATTTTATTTTAAGAGATAGAGTTGTTCAAATACAAACTCAAATTCTGTTTATTAACATAAATGACACTTACAGTTTGGACAAACATATCATTCAGACAAGCACATAATACAAGAATCATTCTTACACGGTCTGTAAGTGATGTACCAAAACCAAAAAGTGCTTACTTGAGGACAGTCTCCAATATAATGTCCCTTCTTAAAGCAAAGATGGCACATGTAAGCGGGCGGCGGCGGGCGCGGCGGCCGCCTTAGTGAGAGCAGAGACAGCTGGTCAGCCAGCGAGCTGGTGTCGTCAGCTGGGGGCTGCGGGCCGGTCGCCGCCGTCGGCAGCTGGCCCCATACTGAGCCTGGCACCCACTGGAAGAGAGGGAACATATTGCTATAAGACCACGGTTTCTGGAGGGTTCCCTTGAGGTGGGTCCACTCGGACTGCGGACAGCGGCCTGGGCGGGGAGAGCAGAGGCATTGCGCGAAGCGGTCCTGCATCCCTGCCCCCGTCGTGAGATGGGACACCGTGAGGTTTTAGTCGGTAGTGACGGCCCTTCTGGCCGTTGAGTCCGACATACCCCGCTCGCCTCCCCCAGGCTTGTAGCGGGAGATGCGTAAATGCATTTCCTCACGAAAAAAAGGGTTTCTGGAGGGATGAGATTGCTATTAGATCAGGGTTTCTGGAGGGTAGAGATTTGGTATTAGATTAGATCAGGGTTTTTGGAGGCAGGAATTGTTATTAGTTCAAGGTTTCTGTAGGGAAGAGATTGCTTTTAGATCAGGGTTTCTGGAGGGTAGAGATTTGGTATTAGATCGGGGTTTCTGGAGGGAAGAGATTTGGTATTAGATCAGGGTTTCTGGAGGGAAGAGATTTGGTATTAGATCAGGGTTTCTGGAGGGAAGAGATTTGGTATTAGATCAGGGTTTCTGGAGGGAAGAGATTTGGTATTAGATCAGGGTTTCTGGAGGGAACATACTACTATAAGTGAAGGGTTTCTGGAGTATAGAGATTTGGTAATAGATCAGGGTTTCTGGAGGGAACATATTGCTATAAGTGCAAGGTTTCTGGAGGGATGAAATTGCTATTAGATCAGGGTTTCCAAAAGGAAGAGATCGCTATCACGTGAGGGTGTCTAGAGGGAATATATTGCTATTAGGGAATATATTTCGAGGTAAAGAATTACAATTAGATCAGGGTTTATGACAGCAGGACGTTGGTTGGATCAGAGTTTTTCAATCAATTTTAAAGCTTAATATAAATATTACAAATGTCTACCAACTGACGTTAAAAAGATGCAATAAAAAACCCTTTTGTGGTATGAGATTTCCTTAAATATTCAAGTTTTCATATTTGTTGTTATGGCGGCAACACAGAAATACATCATCGGTGACAATTTCAATTCTTACGATTAATTCTGATGTGAGTATCATCAAATGAGTTTTATCCATCGAGTATGGAACCCTAAGTACTAGTAAATGTTTATGATAAAATCGTACTTCAGATTACATAATATATGAACGGACATCGTGCTCCAATAATTTCCATCAAGCAAGAACCATTTAGTTCAATTGACACTCATCTAGTCATCGCTGGCGAGCCGTGAGTAGAAAACCATACATCGTCTTACATTGAATGCGGCCGCACGACTATTTGGCTGCATTTACACAGTAATGTTAGCACTAACGATAAATATGTAATTTTATTTTTTATCGAGGTTGCTAGAAGACGAAGTGTTGATTATATAACTATGTAGTTTAAGACATGTATGTATAAACACATTGAGCAAACAAATAATTATTTCAACTCTATATCTGTTTGCTATTCAGGTTTTGCTGTATTTGACAAAAAATAAGTGAACAGGCAAATTAATACAACTGTTCACGCAATCTCATATACAAGCATTTGTTAATTGCCATTATCGTTGAATAAGCGGACATTCACAATATAATTATTTATTGTGTATATTGGTATTTAAGGAGCATTATGACATGGCACTCATAGTACCTATGTATAATTATACTAATGCATTGTGTTGGTTTGATACGGTTATGGGATATGGTTGTTATTTAGAAGTTCAATAGTAAAGATGCCACATATAAACTTTATTTGCTTTCTTTTACCCTTTTAGGGATAGAATTTCCAAAAACAATTTAACAAAAATACACCATCTAAATTTCATACCCAGCCGTTTGGGCTCTGCGTTGCCTATAGTATAGATGAGTTAATGAGTCAGGAAAAATAATCTTATAATTATAAAGTATTTATAAAAGAATATTATATATAATCTACCTAGTTTAGATAAATAAAAAGATTTGATTTCTAATCTAACCCGGTTATTTAAATGCCACCACGTACGTAACGCATTTGAGCGTATTGCACGTCGGTGTAAATGCGCCAAGACAAACTAAATCGCGGTGCCATCGGTAGTGAGTGCGCGCGCGCATCTGTTGGGAGAATTACTCAGAAACTCGCACGTAATCTGTGGCGTATCGTTCCAAATACGAAGTACGTTATCCCGCTACGTGAATCACTGGACGATTATAATTATTGGACCAACAAGGTACATTGGAATTCGGCAATTGGAAGCTGTTTTGGAAGAAAATCTGGCACGGTGTCCGAAATTTTCCTGCGAATGTAATTAAGATGAAAATGTTTGTAATACGAGCTAGAAATGGTTCAGTATGGAGCTAACCAGCCGTGTGCGAAAGTGTCCTAATATTTTAATTCAATATTTATAGTGAGTCTAGTTTAAAGGATTACTGGTAACTAATGCAAATACTTTAAAGGGTGATTTTAGTACGCCTAAGCAAATAAGTTTTGTTTTCTTTTGGAAATTAGCGGAAAAATAATTGCTGCTTCTTCATACATTTTACTGCGCGTCGGCGACCTTTTTTATGTAAATGTATATATTTTTTTGTCAGACAAATTTCTAAAGTTTTTTTTTTCTTGATGTAAAAACCTGCCCAACGCGCTCGAACATTCCAAATTGTCATTCTTCTTCTTCTTCTTTGTATGAGTTGGTCGTGGCCAAGCTCTAGAGTCGAGAGTTTTTAAGCCGCTCGAAGGCCTCTGACTTGGCTTAACGACTGCTTGTACTAAGACTAATGAATCGTAGCTTCAATGATCGCGTCAGATCACCTTAGCTCGCCGAGCTACAGACGCTAACTTATCACCGTGTGACCTTATTACAATTGAATGTTCTTAAAAATAATTATACCCATTTTTCCTTCAATAGATACAGTAGTAAGAACCGTCACAATAAGAACAACAATTCTAAGGAACAGTCACCGTAAGATGTTTACACTAGATATCAACCAATCCGTCAGATCACGTTGCGAGCGCATCCGGTAGCGGCGGCTAGCTTTGATGTCCGACACCTCAGGCTGGCCTATTTGGAAGAGCGAGGTATTGTGTTGAGATGAAGTGGGTGACTAATAGAAACAGGGAAAAATTAATCGTCAGGCAAAATTAATGAAGGCGCTATTTTACCGAGTACATCCGCACCATACATATTTTTAAGCGAAACGCAGCAGTAGGATTTTCACAAAATTAATTAATATAAAATCAACAGTATTAAAAAAAAGCGAGTGTGGAAAACTTTTTTATTTAGCGTGTGCACAATCTTGACTTTCTATCCAGATTTACTCTAAATCCGACATTTCATCACCTTTACAGTAACAGAGCTACTTTCGAACTTCCTCTAAAATCTTAAACGTTATTCTATCACTAGCTGTTGCCCGCGGCTCCGCCCGCGTGTACTTTTTACTTTCAAGCCCAATGGCATCGCCCTTAATGCAACCCTGGCAAATATATTATTAATTTTACATTAACCATTGAATAAATTACTTTCATAAAAAATTTCAAGACTTTAACTTGATAAATAAAGAATTTTCTTTACAAACTTTCACCCTCCATTACACACCCTTAGTTCACCCCTGGCAAAAAAACTTGATACCATTATTTTAAATTTTACCCAAACTGTACATATTTCAAATTTCGTAGCTAGAAGTTCAAAAACCAAGAAGTTTCATACAAACTGTTTTACCCCCTTTCACCCCCTTAGGGGTGGACTTTCCAAAAATCCGTTCTTAGTGCGCGTCTACGTACTAAAAGAAATACACCCTCCAAATTTCACACTCCTAGGACCAGCCGTTTGGGCTCTGCATTGCCTATATATGAATGAATGAGTCAGGACAAAGAGTCTTATAGTATAGAAGAATAGTGAGGTGAATTGGCTAAATCATTTATTTATAACCCAGTCAACAACCTTTTTATTTGGCGTTTACAATCTTGATTATCTTCCCAAATTTACTCCAAGTCCAGCATTTTATCACCTTTACAGTAACATAGCTTCCATCTGCTCGGTACCGTTCCACGCTTCACAACAAACAACTTCAGCCGTTGCCCCATAGTTCTACTACGGTTGCACTCGACACAGAATAATATGATAGTTACTATTACTCGTGCTCCCGAAGATTAATTAATAGTTACGAAATTCATTTTTTCAACAAATTATTTTGTTGAAAAAATAATCTTCACTTGATATTATCAGTAGTATCACTTTCAAATAATCTTGGGACTGTTGACATTCTCGTTTTTCTTAACCCCCAATGCTTCTGCATCTACTTCCCCGTGGTTTCTACCATCAACCATCTGTAGGTTTGACGTGCTGTGTTTCTGTTTGTTTATCTGTCTGTCTGTTGCATCTTAGTCACAGATTTAGTTTATCTGTTTAAAAGTATTCGGGAGTTTTACTAGTGTGATGAAAATCGGTCAAAGTTGGCGCGTGGCAAAATGAGATTGACACATTTTTTCTCAAAATTAAATTAGATGACTTAGAATACAAAAATATCAATTTGACCGCCGATGATTTCAGGGGTTCTTAATGCTTCGTTGCAGTAATTTTCAAAGGAAACTTTTATTTTAGTAAAACTATTGTTATTTAAATTATATTTCTTATTTTCTCTAAATTTTTGACGTATTAAATTTGCATAATTTTAAATAGTTGATCATCGTTGTATGAGCTTCCTTATAAAGTGAAAGCAAGTAACTGAATCAAGAAATAAAGTTTCACAGTTTGGGCTGAAAGCTCCCAGTTCAATGTCCCAGTATACCAATCAGTTAGTACTAAAAACGTCACAGAATACGACACAGTTAGTACTATACACGTCACAGAATATGACGCAGTCAGTACGCGAGAAGTCGGTCGTGACTCTAATTATAGAACTACCTGTTTGGTTCATATCACTTGTTTAGTTATCGAAAACCGAGGGGAGAAACGTTACTGCTTTGGCTGGGCTTAATTGGCTAAATTAGTTTTCGGTTTTTTGGGTAGAGTTAGATGCTGTACGAAGTAAAATGTTTTGTTCGCTTTTAGTTTGATTGAAAAAGTTTTTTGTGGATTTTATCGATCACAGAACATAACTAATTCTATTATTTTTACTTTCTTAGAAAAATTAGAACTCGCGCGAAGAATTTGCAGGATTTGTCTATAAAAATATTATAAAGAGGAAATGTTTGATTTTTTGTTTGATGCGAATAGGCTTCGAAACTATTGGACTTATTTGAAAAATTCTTTCCCTTTTGTATTTCTATTATCCCTGGGTAACATAGGCTATATTTTGATTCTCTTTGCAACTTAGATTATTTAATAGCCCATGCGAAGCCGGGACGATCTGCCTGTTATATAATGTATTTTTAATTACTAATTATGTGATTGTAGGTTTGGTCATAATTGAATAGATTTTATACAGTAGTATAAAACTTGAATCATAATCAAAAATAAGTTGTGATATAAAGTTATTTCAAGCAATGTAGAGTTACCAAACTGACAGTTTTACAAGGACATGAAAATGTCAAATTAAAACAGCAAAAAACACATAAATTACTGTTGTTTTTCAAACACTGCACATTCTAGGTATGGAAAGAATGTAAACATTCAAAAATACTGCATTAGCACTGCGCTAAATGCGGTTCCAGTGTGATTCCAGACGACTTGAGACATCGTGTTTATGGTTAAATGGGCAAATAAACCTGTGACGTCATACAACACATAGTTTTAAGGATACGTAAGATTATGATGAAAGAGATGGAAAACCAGTGTCATTGGATTTTCTCATAGATGGGATGGATACTTGTGAACTTAGGTAATGTTAGAATTTATTTCATTTAAAAAGCTCACAATTAAATAAATAATTAGGTACGAGTATATAAACTAAACGCAGATATTACGTTAGATGCAAATCATTGGTTAAAGTCTTTGTCATGGTTAATAACATAAAGTTCAAACATAGAAGATACAGTCTTTGCTCATACAACAAATAAATGAATGTTTTCATTTTAGATAAAGAAGTGTGTAGTTATGAAAAAGTTTTTTTCAAGGCGTTAGAATAACCTATGTTTAGCACATACCATGTTCAACACACAAAAAAGCAAAAATGTAAAGATAAAATAGGTATGTAATATTCAGGAAATATTCAAATGTTAGAGGGATTGACAAGGACGTCTTCTCAAAAACAAACTAGAAGCTATGATTCATCTTAAGTATTTCATGCGCTGTCTAGAATAATAAAAATTCTGGGAAGGGCTTTTTCTCTGAATGCTATTTTTTCGCTTGACAATATTTGTAACTGACAGATTACAGACAACGCTTGACATAAATATTTCACACAGATATCCTCTTTACTACTTATTCTAAGAAAATACAAATGATATCGAAGACTACTCGAAGATCGATATCGATAATTTAAGCCCAACAGTTGCAACACTACGTTCCAAATTCAAAAACAAAAAATAACAATACGTCAACTTGCAATCCAAATTCAAAACGTACACCAATTCGATAGACCTTGAACTGTTTTAGAGTTTGAGAATCGAGAGTTCAGCTTACCTGGTCATTCTGATCTGGAGTTAGATATAGCCAGCCGAGCAGCGCTTGGGGGCAAGCCTCGGCTTTGCCGCACCACTGAGGGAAGTCAGCGCCCATGGCGGTGGGGGACATCCCATCTGTGTCACGTTCACTGGGTTACAGACGCACTGGGTTACAAACGTGCTGGGTTATAGTGTGTGTACTGGGTAATACAGTTGTCGCGTGGTACATCAGCCCATGTCCGCGGCTGTCGGCTATTTCGGGAGAGGGCGGGGTGCGTGTGCGCCGGTCCGGCTCCGACTAGCGCCACTCCTTGAGATCGGATGGGAGATGGTGGGATTGGGGATGGGATGCGTAAGATTTTTATCGATACGATTATAAATATTGCAGCTTTGCAAGTTTTTGTAAGCGCAATGGGTATCAGAAGTAGTGATTAATGAATCAGTTCTTGTAAGTTTTTTTTGTCTTATACAACTACTTACTTTGAAAATAAATAAAGTGGTTGGACTAACTATCAACATAATTATTTGTTGGAACTGTAAAGCTTGACAATAACTTAATAGTACTTCATATAATATATTTTAAGTATAATAGCAATAAAGTAGTAATTGATTGCCTGCAAATGAAACATATCATATTCTGATAAACATTAAAAATAACACTCAAAGAGCTTTATAGAAATAGGTACAAGCTGACCCGGCGTTGTTTTGCTTTATCACTTAATACGCATATAAAATTTGGTAGCAATCGGTCAAGCCGTTTCGCGGGAGTACGTAGTACGTAGTAAAATTTCCATGTCACAATGTTAGTTCATTGTGACATGGAAGTTTTATAATATAAAATTTCCAAATATATTTTATTAAATAGATTGAAAAAAACCTTTTATCGATAATATCCCGGCCGCCGTGGATGTCTCAGCTCTAAATCCAACATGTGGGCGCAGTCGACCGCGCCGGGAGTCAGCCGAGAGCAATATTTTGGTGCCCCCTCTACCACTACACGGTGCCAACGACTGCATGTTTTATGAAACGATGTGAATTTACGTGGTACACGGGCATGATCTGAAAACGTACGGGTAAATATGGATTTTCCTATTCGTCATTTATATAATATAGCCATTTATTCAGATCTTAAGAAACAAAAAATAATTAAATAAAAATAAACAAAAGTTAAAACTATTCTACTATCTGCTGTTTAGTTATCTTTTGCAGATCTGTTTGCCAATCGGCAAAGGCCTGCTCCAACCTTTTCCACTCTGGGCATATGATAAGAGGTCCTGACAAATGGAGTAAGATAGTCACTAGTTGGTACCCCAGGGAAGGTAAAAGAAAAAGAGGGAGACCAAAGAAACGGTGGGACGATGATATCAAAGAGGTGGCAGGAGTGACGTGGAATAGAGTAGCCATAGTGAGGATTCGTCATTTACATAAATTTATTCTTGTATGATTTGGAAATGCTCCTTGCATTTGAAAACGTTGACTTTTGCATTTTTTCTTAATAATATATTGAGTTATACAGATATACCTACGAGTATATTAATGAAACGTGTTGCTTTGATTGTCTTGCATCTACAAGTATGTAGCGCCTGTACTCGTAGCTCAGCTGGCTAAGGTGATCTGACGCGATCATCGGAGCTAAGCAACGGTCGATGCGGACGGTGTTTGGATTGGTGACCACGCACATGACGTTTTTAATTGTCATTTTCATCTGGGCGCTAGCGTAGGGCAGATGACTCGTTATTCTACTGCCTTGTTAAATTGTAGGTCCCGGCTGTGATGCAGTCTTAGTACAAGCAGTCGTCAAGCCTAGTCAGAAGCTTTCGGGCAGCTTGAAAACTCTCGACACCAGAGCTTGGACACTTAGCTCATACGAAGTAGAAGAAGGTATAACTCTATCACCATGTTTTTCTTCTTGTCTGAAAATGATAACCGTAGAGAAGGATAGCAAGTGAATGTGTATGTCAGATATTATTCCTTTTTCTGTATTTCAAACTCATGTAGGTCAATTTATCTAATTCTGCATACCAATGTATAAGTTTGTCGCACCAGTTATTATTAGTTACTAATTAGTTCGTTAAAATACAGGTAGAACTAAATATAATTAATTTCACATTACGTAACTTAGATTTCAATATATTTCTTTATTTCGGATACAATTAATATTTTTAAAAATTTATATTTATATTCCTTTCCCACTTGAAATAATATTGTTCCCAAACTCAAGATATTTCTTTAACACATTTGGTCCATAAATTAAAAGTAGCCACTTAACATTTGTTTAGAGTTCACAAAGAGAGACTAAGTGTCAATAAATTTAATAATTTATTAGTTCACGAATGGTTCTCGAGCATTTTTTGCTATCGATATTCATTGCTTTTTCTTTTGAGGCCAAACTGCTTCAGACTATCTAGTGCATGTAGCTTTGCTCGCTCTGTAGCGCCTGTAGCTCGGCTAGCTAAGGTGATCTGACGAGATCATCGAAACTAAGCAACAGTCGATGCAGACGGCGTTTGGATGGGTAACCATGCACAAGACTTTCGTTTTAAATATGTCATTTTATTAGGATTCAAGTTATTTATTTCACATATCGAGTTAAATTTACTAGGTAACATCAATCAGAATTATATGCTACTTTTATCTGAAGCTAATATAGTTAAAAACAACGGTTCCAGTATAGAGAACAGAGTAGCGCTGTGTTGTTATCTGTAAATTACGAAAATCGTTGAAACAGGACGCAGTTTAATGAATTATTGAACTTTCTCACTAAGCGATACGATTCAAAATCTATAGACATACTTACGTAGACTCTCAAAAGTATACAAATCCGTAAATCGCACAGCTTTACCCTAACATATTAGTTAGATTAGTTTTTTTATGATGAATTATTTACGTTTTACCGCAGCTCGCCTGATGTTAAGCTTTACTGTGGTCTAAGATTGCCTAGAAGAAACCTATTTACTCTAGATTTGAAGACCCTCAAATTGTACTTCTCGGGAAAAAGAGCCTCAGGAAGAGAGTTCCATAGCTTCGCAGTTCTCTCTTTAGCCCAGTTTATTTATTTTTGTCTGAAACATTATGTTCGTATGAGCTAAGTGGCCAAGCTCTGGTGGAAGATAATTGAATATGCATGAGGACCGACTCCTAAAATGTTCTAAGACTACCATCAAGGAACTTCTACTGGAAAGTTGTGAGAACGACCCGTTTGAGTTTGACGATATGAAATTTTGTTAAAGATAATATAAAATGGCGGATTACAAAATGGTGGATTGAACCGCCGGAATACAAAATGGCGGATTGAACATTTTTTCACAATTCCCAATTATGAGCACAAAATATGCCGATAAAATATTGACAGGTATTTATCTTATTATATCTTATGAACTTTTTATCTTTATTTTGTTATGAATTTTTTTTTTATGAAAACTCTCGACACCAGAGCTCGGCCACTTGGCTCATACGATGAAGAAGAAGAAGAATATAATTTATAAGATGTTTATCTTGATACATATCGATTTTTAATATATTTATCTTAAATAATCATATACATTTTAAGACGAAGAAGAAGATAACCATCTTATAAATTGTATTCTACTTCTTCGTCGTATGAGCTAAGCGGCTGAGCTCTGGTGTCAAGAGTTTTCAAGCCGCCCCAATCCCTGTGACTTGAACTGCATTGGCTACCGAGTAAATTCTTCCACTATCAATAACTATTGAGACTAAGAAATCACGATATAACCCCGCCGAGTGGAACAGTAGTTTCTTTCATCCAATATGTTCTAAACGAGGTACATTCAGCCTCGACCGGTTGAGGTTAGTGGCATTCTCTCGTTGTCTTCAATTAAACTGCGTCAAACGAAGCAATTGGACTTAATAATGTGATATAAGCGTTTATTTGTGACGGCGGGGACTGAATAAAGAAGTGTCATGGTGGAAGTTATGGACCTTGATGTGCATTTTAAAGATATTACAATCTTTTAAATGAAATAAAAACTAACCTATTGACTCAGGCGTTACTTTGCGGAAATCCTTTGTAAATACAAGATTAAATTAAATAAGTATTTAGTGTATTTCCGCTGTGAAATAAAAACTTTTAATTCAGTTTCTAAAATGTTTTCTGGAATATTTGACTCTTTGCAATTACCTTTTTTTACTGGTTAGCTCCATACTATAACATTTCTAGTTTGTATTATGGATGCTAACACAACTGACATACCTTAAATATTAAGACTCGGGCCTTGATGTTCATTTTAAAAATATTAAAATCTTTGGAATTAAATAAACAACTCTTAGACCAGTTTCAAAAATGTCTTCTGGAATATTTGACTAGCCCCATACTAAAACATTTATATTTAGTTTGTATTATGGTTGCTAACACACCTGATATTCCTTACCTAAATATTAGTTTCGAGCCTTAATATTAATAAAAAACTCTTAGACCAGTTTCAAAAATGTCTTTTGGAATATTTGGCTCTGCATTTTTTTAATGTTTAGTCCCATACAAAACATTTCTCGTTTGTATTATGGTTGCTAACACAACTGATATCGTACCATAAAGATATTATTACGAGTATCATTCATCAATTTAATACGAAGCATGTTAGCTTGTATGTTTGTAAATTGTACCACACATTACTAGTGAGGTCACGGCCTAAGTCGCATAGCATTGTAACAGCTTTGTACAAGAAGTAAGACGTTATAAGAAATTCTAAGTTTTTTTTGCAGAGAAACAATACGTTTATTGGTTTAAGTGTGGACCACGTGCAAACTTAACTATTGACCCGCGCTTCCCTACCTTGTTCTTTTGTTTAGTTATTTATGTACCTACTTTGTGCAACATCTGTTCCTTTTACTCGTAAAGAACTTTCTTTTTAAATTATTATTGCAACAAATAAAGTGTTTGAGCTTAAAAAATATCAAGATTACAAGAGAACACATGTTGGAGTTTGTAAAACACGACTTCAACAAAGGCTAGAAACCGGCCAAGTGCGAATCGGTCTCGCGCTCGTAGGGTTTCGTATCATTTTTTTGTACAATAAATAATGGACTTGCGCTTGATCACAATCCACGGATGATTTCAGAATTGATGGTAAGTGATACTGTCATCTAAATCGTGCTTGCTCCGAAGAAAATAATACTTGCTTTGAAAACTGCTAGATTATAGTTTTCCGTTTTATTATACGGTACCGTTAGTCGCTTTAGGTGCGTAACCCTAAAAACCCATCTCTTTCTACGTAAAAAAAAGTGTGCAGTAAAAAGTTTGCATCTCAAAAGAGGTTTATTATTATAATAAAACCTTTTTTACGAAAAAAGAATAGGCCGCAAAATTCGTAAAAAGAAAACTGTCCAATGACAAGAATAAGTTTTATTTCAAAATTGACAGTTTTAAAATTTACTTTGTGTAAAATATTCGATTTGCGACGATTTCTTTCCATTTATTAAATATTTACTAAATTGATACAACTGTTTGAAAATAGTGTTTATTTTGTGAAGTGTGTTTGGAAGCTTAGTTTTACTGATTGGAAATTAATTTTCTAAGGTAAGTTTTGAATTTAGTCCCCAAATGTACGAGTATCTGTCAAATGGTTAAGTCATGTAGGTCCGTAAAGTAGTTGCTAAGCCAAGTTTGACGACCGTTACCATGCCGGACTGCCAATCAGTAGATTCGGGTTCGATTCCCGACACGGCCAACATCTTTGTGCTTAACTAAATTTGTTGGCTGTGGGTATGTGTGTTAAATATGTATCTATATAAAATATGTATGTATGTATATGTAGTATATCATTTGTGTTAGCAACCATTATACGAACTAGAAATGGTTCATTATGGGGTTAACCAGCCGTGAGTAAAATTTGTAAAAAAATACTGATACTGTACACACATAAATGCTTTATATCGATACATTGTTCGCACCCTTTTTAGTTCATCACAAAGATGTTGGCCGTGTCGGGAATCGAACCGGGGCCCCTCTGGTTGGCAGCCCAGCATGGTAACAATAACGCCAACGAGGACATCTTTGGTAGCACAGTTATAAAAAAATTGCAAATTAGTAAGCAATAAAAACATCGTTAGCCATAAGGCATAGCATTAGGCCTGATTACTTCAACCATGAGCTATAAAAACAGCAAGAAACATTAGGATACAATCTAAGGATGTAGAATTCTAGGTTGATGTAATGACTCCCCTCCGGTTGGGTCACCACCTTGTCGTGGTGGAGGGGCTCAACGGCCGACCAATGTGTTGTTTTCCACTTTGCATTGTTCGGCCGTTGCTAAGAGTGACCCGGGAGTCAAGAGCCTATTTCGTGTTATCCGGTTCTGTCCGGATGGTGCGAAATAGGACAGTGGGTGGTCGTCGCGGGGGGCCCTCGCCTGTACCTCTTCTTTGAGAGGAATGGTGAAGGGCGGGAGACGATGCACCTGGGGTGAAAGGCCTGCGAGGGCGTGGGTCCGGAGGCGCGTGGGCGCTCGGACGAGAGGGAAGGGCCCGAGATGGGCGGCGGACGTTGTGCCTGAGACGGGCGGTGTAAAGTCCAAGGTTTGTGGGTTGCCGAGGGCGGCTTAGGGGGTGTGAATTCGGAACTGTGGCTTGTTTTTGAGTAGCAGTTCCGAAGTCATAGCCCAGGGCATGCTAAACCTGCGGTGGAAAGAAATATGGAGGCTCGCAATTTGAATACAACTACCCAGGAGGGTCCGGCTAGCCGGGAATCCCTCCGTGGCGCTTCGGTGTCACGCAGTCCCCGATCGTATTCTGGGGGGGACACAAATTGCCTGAAGACATATAGTGGGAGTAGTGGAGAACGAAGGGGAGTGAGAGAAGGAGAACAGCCAGGTGGAGATCGTGTCACTACGGATCTCGACTCTGACGATGATTCGCAGAGCCTGAGATCTTGTGGTTCGCGAACTTCACTTGGAAAGAGGAGGGAATCGCCGGTGTTGCTGGACAGCCACTCGGAATCTGATACCGGGTCGGAGGTGCCAACGGCACCGAAGGTTCCCGCCTTAGTGACGAAGAGAGGGCGAGGTCGACCACCGACCACTGGCCGGTACGTCGGCATCGCTAAAGCCAAGGCGGCTTATGCAGCCACTCAGCGGGAGGCAGAATTTAGGTCACCAATTCCACCGGTGACACCAGCGTCGGCTGAACGGGCGAGCGATCTCCCGGCTACCGACCTGGTAAAGAGGGTCTCCGAAAAGCTAGCCAACATTGAATATGTGGCTGGCCATTCAAAGAACCTGAAGGGCACCTTCGTTAGGGCCCTGAAGGACTCGGCGCTTTCCATAAAGGAGGCAGTGGAGGAACTGCGCAAGCGTTCCTCCAACGATGAGGTGACCAAACTGCAGGCTGCTAACAAGCGCCTGCAGGATCAAGTCAATGATCTCCAACGGGATCTCAATGACTTAAGGAGAGAAATGTTGGAGGCACGCGCGGAGGCTGCTGTGGCTCGGGCTGATCCTCAGCCTAAAGCTCAGAGGCCTCTGCCAGCTCCAACTGCTCGCGGAAAGCCCATGGCGTTGGAGTCACGCCCTGGCCCATCGGGCATGTCCGCGGGCTTAGAAGTAACAGATGATGAGACCCTGCCGACTGCTCCCACCCTGGGGAAGCAGCGCGGTAAGAGGCCCATCACTACCGGACTAGACACAGCAGCCAAAGGTAAGAAACCTGCGGCTGCACCCACTGGATGTGACGGACCCCAACCGGTCACCACCCGACTCGGCGAAAGCTGGGCGGAAGTGACCAAGAGGGGTAAAGGGAAGGGGAAGCCTGCGGCGGCGGCCGCACTCTCGGGGACTCGGTCCGGTCCGAGAGCTGCGGAACCGCGCAAGGCAGGGAAAGCCAAGGCAGGTGCGGCGCCAGCGTCGCAAGGGACCTTGTCCGGAGCGACGGCGCAGCCGCGTAAGCCTGCCAAGGCTAAAAAACAAGAAAAGGTTCGAAAGCCCAGACTTCGTGCTCCGAAGTCTCTGGCTATCAGCCTACTGATCTTGCCGGAGGGGCAGACGAGGGGGCTGACATACGCCCGACTCCTCGCTGCAATCAAGAAGCGGTACCGGGACCTCACGGTGTTTGGAATATCGAGCATTAGCTTCCGCGTGGCGGCCACCGGAGCAAGAATGCTCGAGTTCCCAATTGAGGTCCCGACTTCCAGCGTGGATACCTTCGCGGGTAAAATCCGGATGATGTTTCCGGAAGACGAAGTCCGAGTCACCAGACCGGTGAAGCGTGCTGACGTGCGCCTTGCCGGTTTGGATGACTCGGTTACCAAAGAGGAAGTGGCTCAGGCGATCGCCCGAGTTGGGGGTTGCTCCCCTGACGAGGTGAAGATCGCCGAGATCAGCCGCAATGCCAAAGGTTCGGGAGCAGCATTTGTGCGCTGTCCGATTGCTGCGGCAAAGAAGGTAACGGAGACCCCACGTCTCCTCATCGGATATATGTCGGTCCAAGTTAGGGTCCTGACGCCACGGCCGCTGCGCTGCTTCCGGTGTCTCACTACGGGGCATGTCAGGGAGCAGTGCACAGCCACGGAGGATCGGAGCAACATCTGCTTCCGATGTGGCCAGCCTGGCCACAAAGCGGCAAGCTGCTCGTCCGCACCGCACTGCGCAGTCTGCGCGGCGGCTGGTCTGTCGGCGGGTCATCGCACTGGGGGGAAGGCCTGCAAGCCTCCCCCCAAACGGAGGAGACGTGTGGCGTCTAAAGTGTCCACGCAACCTGGTGCCAGTTTGGCGCCGGCTGGCATGGCCATAGAGGCTGACGGGCCGGGTACCAGCGGTGGTCGGTAATGACCTCCGCCTGTCCCGGTAGGAACTCTGGACTTCGGGTTCGGGGGATTCCGGAGTCCACTAGCAGAGTTCGTGTTGTGGCGATGTGTCAGGTGTTCCCGACATATCGCCACATGTGGGATGAGCGGAAGGCTCAAAGAGTGTGGGTCGAAGGACCAGCGCTGCCGGGGAGGTTGAAGAGTACACCCATGTTCCAGCCCCCCGGCTTTAAGGCGCAGCGAGGGAACACCATGGAGGTTTTAGTCGGTAGGGGTCGCCACTCTGGCACCGAGCCCGACATACCCCGCCGCCTCCCCCGAGGACTGGCGGGCATGCGTAAATGCATTTCCTCCATGCCAAAAAAGAAAAAAAAAAAAAAAAAAAAAAAAAAAAAAAAAAAAGGTTGATGTAATGACTAACGTAATTATGCCTTCAGTGTTCAAACCTCTTTTGACCTGAAAAAGTTTCTACCTCAGAATTACCTTTTTAGTTTGAGGTTTCTACAAAAGTTTTAATACTAGCGTATTCATAGAAAGTGGATTTGGGCAAGATTAAATTAACCATTTAGAGAACCCTGAACAGACTGTTTTTTCGTAGCGGTCTTGGATTTGAAATGTAATCATACATTTGACGTCCTCGTTGGCATAACGGTTACCATGCCAATCAGAAGGTTCCGGGTTCGATTCCCGGCGCGGCCAATATCTTTGTGCTGAACCAAATTTGTTTGGCTGTCGGTCTGGGTGTAAAATATGTATCTATACAAAGTATGTATGTATGTATACATATGTAGTATATCAGTTGTGTTAGCAACCATAATACGAACTAGAATTGGTTCAGTATGGGGATAACCAACCGTGTGTGAAATGTGTCCTAATATTTATTTATTTTTATTATTTATTATAATATAGGCTTTTAGACTCATAAAAATACGATTAATTCATAAAATAATTCCTACAAAGCTACCCCATAAAACACATGCCATGACGATTGCAAAACTTGGAATTATAATTTCTTATTGTCTCGTAAAATTTAAGTGGCCCGTTGGCCCATTTAAATGCCATCGTTTGTGTTTTAATCTTCGATTATGTACATGGAAGATAGGTTACGACTACAAAGGACCCGGAGACCTCCGTTAAGCACAGAAGCAGGTCACCGGGGGGGTTTTAGTGGGTACAAATCTCACATAACCTGTCTGCGCCACATCGTAGCCAGGTATCTTGTCGAAGATTTCCCCTTCGTCAACTAAAAAAAAAATGTTACTGCAATGTTTATTGTCAATATTTCAATTTAAATAATTTACTTATTTTTTTTACTCATACTTTTATAGTATTGTATTATTACTTATTAATGTCACATTTTTTTATTTCATTTTTATAATGAATGGCTTCTTACGATTGTCCGCAGCTTGCCTGATGTTAGGCTTTACTGTGGTCTTCAAAATCGATTCAGCTCATTCAGCGTAAAGAAGTAACGAACATGCGCATTTACACAAATACAAATAATACAAATAAAAAATTATTCATTGGACCAACTTACATTCTAAATAAGACAAACATTAAGTATTGGTACCTTAACTAATTAATACTAATTCTAAATGCTAAGTCTTAATGTATGAAAGTATGGTGCCTAGCTCCTGCAGTAGGACACCCTGTGTTTGCAGGAGCTAGCTCTCTTCAGAGGTGCTACAAATGAAGTTGGGATATATTGTGATGTTGAGTGCTAGTGCTTAACACAAACACACAAACTTTCGCATTTATATTATTAGTAGGATAACCTAATGATATGTATGTATCTACTTGTATTACATCAGAGGCCGAAGTAAATTGTACAAATTGTCGTGCAGTTCAGTTCGCCATGTTAACCGTTACATAAATTATGTTTAGTTTGAAAAAGCGACGGTCGATGCTTTAAACTTGCCGTAACTTGGGTAATAGAGTTTTAAGAGAGCTACTTAACTACCAACTATTGTCCTCGAGATTCAGATAGTTACTAGAATTTTACGTGGATCGGATGACACGTTCAATTGTAGGTACATAGGTACTCATACGAGTACCTACATAGAGACATATTATCGCATACGAATTTCTTTTTATACTTACCGTATTAAATAGTCAAAAGAAAAAAAAAAGACTTAGAAACAGAGCTTTCTTTTCTCTTTTTAACAAAAACTTTCTATTAAGTCAAAACATGAAATATCCCGTGATAGTGATAGTAGATACCAATAAAAAAAGAGGAAAAGAATAAAAAGGAGGAAAAATTTAGATTTTTGTTTGTTCGTTTGACCCAAATAGGCTCCAAAACTACTGGATCGAATTGAAAAATTTATTCACCGTTGGGAAGCTACATTATCCCTGAGTAACAGAGGCTATGTTTTGTTTCTCTTTGCAACTTATATTTTTTTATAACCCGTGTGAAGCGGGTACGACAGTGTAAACTCTATACAACGACACTGAAGGGACTGTGCATTTTATGGCATTATAGAGAGTGGTCGTTAAATAGAGAGAATATATCAGCTAAATCAACTAAAGCCAATTGATTTCGACGCTTTAGAGAGTTTGTCGTTAAATCGAGTGACGTTACATGGAGTTTACACTGTAATTTCAAACGTACAAAGTCACAAGTAACAGCGAGGCAGCTATTTTTGTTATCAAACCATTGAGCTTTTCTCGGTAAGGTACCGTCAGCGTATCGATATCGACTGTACTGTACATTGTTCGTCTGATCGTCTCTTTACTAAGAAATGACTAGCAGCGTCACGTAGGTTCTATTGCAAATTAAAATGATGTTACTGCCATTTTGTGTCATTATTGATACTATTATATCTGAGTACATCAGAGGAAGTGTGAAAGTAGCCCCAGTGAGGGAGAAAATAAGGAGTAGAAGGTTAGCGTGGTATGGACATGTGATACGTAGAGAGGAGATGCATGTCACTAGAAGATGTATGGAAATTCCACTATCGGACGCCAAGGCGGCATCGGTTTACGGTTGAGGTGCCCAAGGCACGCACAAAGCGTTTTGCCTCCACCTTTGTTGTCCGAACCGCCAAACTTTGGAATTCCTTGCCGAATTCCCTGTTCCCCAATGACTACAATCTAGCGATTTTCAAGGCGAGAGTGAACCGGTTCCTTCTAGGTAAGCGCGATCCACCGTAGACCTCAATATCACTTACCATCAGGTGAATTGTGGTCAAGCGCTGACCTATTCTGAGTAAAAAAAAAAATGGTAGAGCAAAGAAGAAGAGCAAGAGGCCGCCCGAAAAAGACATGGATGGAGTGTGTGAATGAGGACATGAGAGAGAAAGGATTGAGTGTGGAGATGACGTCTGATAGAGGAGAGTGGAAGAAGAAGATTTGCTGTGCCGACCCCACCTAAATGGGATAAGGTGAAGAAGAAGACGAAGAAGATTGATACTATTATATTATTATAAATATTATATTTATCATAAATTCATTATTATTTTAAATCAACTTTTATTTTAGTCTTAGTAGTCTACTGTTAGTTTTATTTGTACAAGTTGTCGCTAAGTCAAGTCAAGAGACCTTTGAGCGGCTTTAGAACTCTAGATACCAGAGCTTGGCTTAGCTTAATGTATTTTGTGTTCTTTAACCCCCAATGCAAAAAATACGGGAAGTGTCTGTGTGTGAACTACCAAAGCCAAAAAAAATCGATAAAATTCTTGTTCTTCTTTGATATTTTCCCACTAAGTGGGGTAGGCACAGCTTTGGTTGAATAAACGCTTTATTTATTATTTAATTATTTTTGGTTTTGTATTACAGTAAAGTAAAGTAAAGTAAAAGTAAAAAAGCCATTTATTCAATTACAATCATTACAAGGTTCTGTTTCAAATTCACAATCACGATGTCACTATTTATCAAAATTTAAATTAAAATATAATTATTAAAAAAATCTCTTGTTTAATTTTTAGCTTTTAAATATGTCAATTTTTCTTGTAAATAATAATTAAGTAAAATAATAGTGAGTTTAAATTTCAGAATATCAAAAATGACAAAAATATAATAAATTATTTGTGAATTAAGCGATTTCACTTGTCAGTTTTAGGTTACTGTAATTGTCGCCTCGTTGGCGTAGGGCTCGTAGTATTACAGTAATACATTTTAATTTATTTTATTCAAACGTTTTATTGGTGCAAATTTCTAAATTATTTATTTACTTAAAAGTGACATACAAATGACCAAAGCTTTTAGATTTTTATGTATGCACATTTATAGCAGATAAGCACCAGCAACATTGTAAGCCTACTGTAACTTGTCGTGATGATAAATAGAAGTGTTATGTTACATTAACATAAGCGCATTCTATTATGATTTGTAATGGCGGTTATTTTTTTTCTTAGAACTAATACGTAGCTAAGTAAACATAGGAATGTTTATGAATACCCTTGGTATTTTTTTTCATAACTTTGTACCATGTTCTTTCATGTTTTTTTATATTTAGACTCTCGATAATTTGTACTAATTTAACAGTCCCTCCCCGAGTCCCTAGAGTGTCACTTACTCTTTTTAATAATTTCAATAAATTTCCTCTAACGAGATAAGATACCTTTTGTATCGTACGCTTTCTTTTTTGGAAATTTAGTTTTTATTGTTTGCTTTTTAGCTTAGTTTATTTTAATTATACTATTGAAAAATAATGTAGTAATTAACCCTGTAATTAACCCATTTCGTATTATTTTGCTATATAAAAATAACGGTAGCCGCTAGACACTTAACATTTTCACAAAATATCTAAATGTTATATTACCTATCAAATGAAATTAAGAAATTTTAATATAATTAATATATGAGGATGGCTCACATACAAGAAACGTAATTTTAAGTAGTTTTTTACTCCATCTTTGTAACGATATCTGGTAGACCCTCTATATTAAATTGAGTATTAAATTAAAAAATATATTATTAAATAATTTAAAAATAATATTTAAGATGGTTTCCAATACAACAATGACACGGAACCTTCATGCGCGAGCCCGGATCGCACTTGGCCATTTTTTATATATTAGTAAACTACTAGATTGCATCGATGTTCGCGTATCGCATTATTTCCTCGGTCATTATTTGCCAGCACTTTAGTTCCAATTATTCACACTTGATGGAGCCACTTATACGGACTTGAAATGCTGGTTTTGGCATATTTATGGGTTGGTTAGTAGAATACTCAAACACTTTGATTCTCAATCTGAAGTTCTTTTAAGTATTTTACTCCATAATAGGTTTAGGAATAAATGCATTTGATGAAAGAATGTGTGTCAAATATGTGTGGACGACCCCGTTGACGTAATGGGTACCATGCTGGACTACCAACTAGAGGGACCCGGGTTCGATTTCCAGCGCGACCAAAATCTTTGTGATGAACTCAATTTGTTGGCTGTCGGTCTGGGTGTTAATATATGGGTCTGATGTGTATTTATGTATGTATATGAATATGTTTTAACAAAGAGCTAGAACGTATGCTCAATTCATAAAAAAAACTTCCCCAAAAAGTAACTTAACTACTTCTTCTTCGTATGATCTAAGAGGCCAAGCTCTGGTGTCGAAAGTTTTCAAGCCGCCCGAAGGTATCTGACTTGGCTTAACGACTGGTTGTACTAAGATTAAAAGCCGGGACCTATAAATTAACGTGTCATCCGAGCCACGGTAGCGCCCAGATAAAAATGCCACTTGAAAAACGACAGTCTTGTGCTTGTTCACCCATCCAAACACCGTCTGCATCGATTGTTGCTTAGCTTTGATGATCGTGTCAGATCACTTTAGCTAGCCGAGCTACAGGCGCTACACTTACCAACTAACTTCTTCTTCTTCCCTGCCTTATCCCATTAGGTGGGGTCGGCAGCAAATTTTCCTCTTCCACTCTCCTCTATCAGCCGTCGTCTCTATACTCACTCCTTTCTCTCTCATGTCCTCATTCACACACTCCACCCATGTCTTCTTGGGTCGGCCTCTTGCCCTTCTTCCTTGCACTTCCATTTCCAAACATCTCCTACTAACTATCCCTACGCATCACATGCCCATACCACGCTAACCTCCCACTCTTTAGTTTCTCATTCACTGGCGCTACTTTCAAACTTCCTCTAATGTACTCCTCTTACCTACTAACATACTTACTAATGAAATGAAATGAAATAATTTATTTGCGTAGCCACAGGTAATATAAAAATATGGAAAATAATAAATAAAATTTCCCTTGTAGGCTACCGCATATGCGGTGTGCAAAATGTCAATTAATTAGTAAATTTATAAATTTATTTCCCACTATGATTTACAGCTAGGCGCAATAATATTTAAAAGAAATGTCAAAAGATTATAAGTATACAATATCAAAAAATGTCAATAATAATAATATGTCAAGGTTTTAATCCTACATAGGACCAAAAAAGTTAATCTATTCGGCATATTTATCATGTCAAGTAGAGCTGCCGTGTCGGTACAGGCACAAGTAAATGACACGGTGTATCCGCGCCCTGGTTGCGGCCCGCGATCTTATCCGGCTCGCCTCGAACTTACCCCCACTTACCCCGGCCTTACAGTCTATACGAAAAACTAAGGTGCGACGAGCTTGCCTTATTCAAATTCAAATTCATTTATTTCAGGATCAAGTCCCATATCCAAATGTTACATAAAAAAAAAATAAAAAAAAAAAATGCCTTATGCCTAGCTGTTTATGTTTCTGTCAAGTTCAATTAAAACATATATATGAAACATTAAAATAAAAGTCGTCTTAAGTGCCTTGTTCGTATTATATCTTCACATAATTAATGTAATGATGTATGTCTTCTTTTTCTTCTTTGCCTTCGCCATTTCCCACTACGTGGGGTCGGCACAGCCCGTTTTTTGCTTCCGCACTCTTCTGTCAGCCGTCATATCTACATTCACTCCTTTGTCTTTCATATCCTCTTTCACACAATTCATCCACATCTTCTTAGATCGTCCTTTACTTCCATTACCTTGTACAATCATATTCATACTTCTCCTAGTCGCATGCTTCTTCTCTCTTCGCATGACATGCTCATACCAAGTTAACCTTCCGCTCTTAACTTTCTCTGGCATAGGTGCCACTTTCAAACTTCGTCTGATATACTCATTTCTTATCTTGTCCATTCTTGTCACTTCACACATCCATCTCAAAATTCGCATCTCTGCATTCGCATGCAATCCTCTCTCATGCACTACTTTCGTCGGCCAATTCAAATTCAAATTCATTTATTTCAGGATCAAGTCCCGTATCATTATTATTGAATTATTATTAGTAAAATAAACTGTATCAAAAAATTTAAATATATGTCACAGAAAAAAATATTAAAAAAAGTCAAATTTAAAAATACAAATAAAAAAAATATAAATAAACGTCAGTGATAATTAATATAAATACCGAGGTCAAGTAGGTCAAAACCTCCTCACTGGCACCACCACAGAGAGATGCCTCTCGCAGCAATGCCAGAGAAAAGGGCAATCCAATCTCGACGCAATCATCTTCAGGACATTGTTGGAGCTGGCCCTAACCCTGCGCACCAGGGATGCTGCTCGTATGCGCATAGTCGCGTGGAAGCATGCGGTCCGCGCGTCTGCGAACATCCCTGACGCGCTGCATTACTCAGATCCATACAATACGACAGGTCTTATGTACCATGTGCACTGCAAGGGGACTCATCCCCTGAGAAGGAGCCTCGCAGGCTAGCTGAGGTGGGCGGGGTGGAGGGTTAATGCGAGGAGCGGAACCTCACCCCGCCCTTTCCAGTGAGGAGGTCATCGTAAGGTTTTAGTCGGTAGTAATGCCCTTCTGGCATCGAGCCCGACATACCCCACCCACCTCCCCGGGTGTGGTGGGCATGCGTAAATGCATTTCCTCACGTAAAAAAAAAGTCTTATGTATCTACATTATTAAGACTTCACATGGAAAGTTTCACCAAATATAATCGCGTGCAGTATGTTCTCGTCCACCCCTTGACCGTGCGATGTGGTCACGCGAGGGGTCACCGACCTGTCGTCTACGGCGCGTCTACGGAGCCTTGCGGTCACGGGACCGGCCGCTATATCCCCTAACGCGGCGCTACACGTCGTCGCGCATCTTTACAGCTCGCGATATATTATTTGGCACACAGGCTTGCCTAGAGGGAGATTCAGCGGCACACCAACCTACCCCTAGTATTAATTTTTGACGTGACAACGTCTTAAATTAGGTTGCGGCTGGGAGTCACTTATGAAAAAGTGTAACGCCCGGTAACGTTACGATGAGTCACCGAACGAGAGAGAGGCCCGCCGAATGCCTTGCGTCTCTCTCCCACTCAACTATGATCGGTCTGCCGCGCGCGCAGCATGCGGCTGACGTTGTCACGTAAAATCTTCGCCCGTAAAACCGACTTTACAGGCAACCATTTTTTATCTTTCGTCTAGTAATGGTGTATATATTTAGCCTTAAGTTTATAGAACAATAAAAATACATTTGAATTTGAATTTGAAAATTATTATACCAAGTCCATAGTACCACATGTAGTATTGTACCAAGTCAAGCCGCGCCATACAATTTTGAGCGACTGACGAGCGGCAGTAGAATGATCACGAAATAAAATTCATTAAAAATAAAAAAATAGATTATTGAAAATCTAAGATCTAACTATGTATTTTAGCTGATAATATCAGTGTCTACTAAAATGAGTAACATATGTTTGTTTTTTATTGATTTATTTGTTTCTTTCATAAGCAAAACAACATTTTAGATTATAAAACGTCAATTTTTCGTAAATAAAACTATTGATCGAATTTACGTAATCGTGTCTTGGAACTCTGACTTTCTAAACTTTGAACTAAAGATAATTAAACTGTAAAAAACGTAGCCCTGATGGTCTACGGCAAATTTCGCTTTAAGCAGGATTTTGTAGGATTTTTCAAGATATGCTAATATATTTCTTAGCGCGTTAAATAGTGACGCTACGCATTATACAAGACTGATAAAACATTTTGCATGGGGGTAAAGCATTTTCTAGTGCTCGCCTCGATAGCGAATTCCTTCAGGTTAGCACACACACAGTTAATCTTACTGTGTGTTCCAGCAATATTTTTAAGAGACAGCTGTTCTAGACTAGGCATGCTCCATCTTAGTGCAGACTGCTGTTAACTCACACTGCTGGTCAAATGCCTAGCTGAACATAAAAAATCTGTTGTAAGCCAATCGTTATTGGCTTCATCAAAAAATGTCCTACCATCCATCATAATTGTGTCATCTATCATTATTACATTAATTGACATTAACTACCTGGATGACCGAGCTTTGCTCGGTATTTATTTTATGACATTTTCAAAAAATGATTCCTAGCTAGATCGATGTATCGCCCCCGAAACCCCCTATATTTTTATATATGGTTATAACTAAATTTCATGAAAATCGTTGGAGCCGATTCCGAGATTCCAATTATATATATATACAAGAACTAGCTGACCCGGCAAACGTTGTTTTGCCTCACTTAGGGGCATGAAAAATAGATAGTGTAGCTTATATGACACGTTCGTAGATTTACTATAGCAGCGCCATCTATTGATTACTTACTCAACCCAGTCGAAAGGTATGGACATCTGTTAGAATCATTTGGAGTTAACAGATAATTGTGACTGTCAAATAATAACAAACAATAATTAGCAATAAATTAAAATTGCGACTATAATTTGAGATTTAAACTATCCTATCTCTCAAGTTGGATCGAACTGCACATGGTGTGCGAATTTTATTATAATCGGTTAAGTGATTTAGGTGTCCATTGAGGACAAACATTGTGATTTATATATATTAAGATTGCTCATTTAAAGATGTAAGATAAGATAATAAATTCTTGGCTAAAAGAATGTCAAATGTTCGTTCGCCCAACGTGTGAACGCGCCATGCGGCGTTCTTAGCAGCCCATTAGCCCGTTACTCATGGAGTAACGTAACGCTTTGATAACACCTTACGGACAGTTATTATGAGCTCGCTTATGAAATGAAGCCTACTTTTTGCGGTAATTTATTTTTATGACCGCCTGATACGCTTGCTTGTAGGGATTGAATGTTTTAACGGTGATAAAGTATTTGAAAACTGAGAAATTAGAGATAATTTAATTCGTTATAAGTCGCAACAGTAAAGAAAACATTTGAAAGCTCGTATCCTCTTGCTTATATACGAGAGGGATCGAATTTACAAATGCTTTCTTTATTGTGCGCATATGCTCGTATCTCGGCTAGCTCAGGTGATCTGACGCGATCATCGAAGCTAAGCAACGGTCGATGCAGACAGTGTTTGGATGGGTGACCATGCACAAGACTGTCGTTTTTCAAGTAGCATTTTCATCTAGGCACTACCGTGGGTCGTATGACATGTTAGATTGTAAGTCCCGGCTGTTAGTCTTAGTGCAAGCAGTCGTTAAGCCAAGTCAAAGGCCTTCTAGTGCTTGAAAAACTCTCGCCCCCAGAGCTTGGCCACTTAGATCATACGAAGAAGATTGAATCGAGTTATATAACTGTATTTTTTATTGTATATACATAATTACCTGTACATTTTACTTATAAGTCAAAGTCAACACAACAATTTATTCAATAATATATATGTACATACCTCCATGTAATTACTTACTCGTATTTCATATAAATATACTACTACTAGTCATGAAAGACAACAAAGAAAAACAGCGTTGAAGTTATATTAACGTAAAATTAAATTAAACTGTTTCTTGATACTATATTTACATCGTGAGAAAGACACAAGCTGTCTTTGAAATTTTAATTTAATTCGACCTAGTTTGACGAGCTACTTATTAATTAGATAGTCTGATGTTATAGCAGTTCTTTTAAATTGACAATTGTGTATTTGAAATGATTAATCCTACCCATGTACGTTACGTATTAAAATGTCTAAAATTGAAAACACCTCTGTTCAAAATACCTAAAATCTAAACACCACATAAGCCACACCTACATAAGGAACACCTAAATTCAAAATACCGAGATCAAAATGTCTATTAAATAGCATCTTAAATACCAAATGTGCAAAATACCTAAAGTCGTATGATTACACATACTACAGTGTAAACGTCACTCGATTTAACGACAAATTCTCTAAAGTGTCAAAATCAATTGGCATTATTTGGTTTAGCTTGTATTCCATACAATAATACACTATCTCCATATAACGACCACTCTCTATAACGCCATAAAATGTATAGTCCCTTCAGTGTCATTATATAGAGTTTAATATATATGATAGTAAAAAAAAATCATCTACGCTTCTGACTTTCCTTTACTTACCCGACAAATATCCCTGACGAGCATATATTTATATATATATTGCTATTTTTTTAATTTAAGTATTTTTCGCATTAACTGTTGTGAGTGAAAAGTGTTTGTTGGACAATGTCTCCGACGTAAATGTGTTGGAGGAAAGCCTGACGAACATACAAAAAAAAAGCCAAGTAAGAGGCCCTTCGAGCGGCTTGAAAACTCTAGACGCCCAGAGCACACGCAGCTTGGCCACTTAGCTCATACGAAGAAGAAGAAGTCGGTACCATGTACGTAAAAGAAGTTTCCTATTTCTCGCAATTCTCGTCCATTCTTGTCCGTGTCTCTGCGTGAACAAGTCCTCCCATCTTCTATTTGGTTTTCCTCGACCTCTTTTGTCATCTCTAGGTACCCATTCTAATACTTTCTTGGTCCAACGATCACAGTTCATCCTACATATAAGTCCAGCCCAATTCCATTGTAATGTTCCAATAGTTTTTAGAATATCTCTTATATTTGTTTTCCTTCTTATATCTTCGTTGGGTATTATTCCTAACATCCTTTTCACCGTTTTGGTTTGGCATACCTTGAGTTTTTCGTCTTCCTTTCGTAGAGCCCATGTTTGGCAGCTAAGTACGTACGAACCCTAAAGATTACTTCCTTCCCGTAAGCTGTAAGTACGCAGTAGGCTCGAGCATGGCGAGTTTGTTGCAGGTGGGTTCGTGACGTCGCTTGATTTATCGCCGGTGACATTCACAGAGCTCGGGCCGCGGACACAGGGCGGGAGTTAGGACTCGAACAGGGGTATAACAGAGCTAAGGTAAAGACTTGGTCAAAACAAACGTGTTCACTGTTCACGGTGGCTGTTCTATTGATGGATCAACAATTTATTTTGCTAAATGATTCAATGTTATGTTTTCTTAGATAAAGTTTTTTTTTATATCTCTTGCTGTATGTCATTATATGACATAACGTATGTCAAAAACATAAGATACTTATTTCTTTATTAATATGACAGCGAAATAGATTAAGTTTTAAATGGGTCACCGAAACAATTGTCTGTTATTTAAATAATAAGATGCCTTGTTAAATTTGGCAATGTTAAATAAAATAAATATATTTAAATAATAAGACCAACTAGGATATTTCTATAATTGTCTATATTTAATTTATTATGTTGTGAAGGGGGACTCATATGAATAATAAAACTAAATAGTATCTACGATAGATTTAGTTTCGAAAATTAAAATGCCACTTGGTTTGCAAAAAAAATATTCAAATATTGTTTTTAAAGTCTTAATAATTATTATTTTAGAGTAAACACTGCCCCCTCCCTCTTCCAATCCCTAGGTCCAGCCCTGGTGGTGCCACCCGTTCCTTACTTCGTAATTGCGTTCGTGGCTCCCGCGGGAATGCCTTTTTTTGCAATTTGCCGTCGATTCTAATCAGTTGTTGAAAATATGGCGCAAATTACGGTCTAAGAACGCGCACGACAATTTTTGCATTGATTTTGTTAAATTTTAAGCAAACTTAGGTTCAGAATTTAGTTTGACGCTTGGATGGAATTTGCAATATTTTGAAATGAAATACGAATAGGTGTTACTTGATTCAATGAAGAAAACATTTAAGCTGAGACTCGTCGCCTTCTCACACAAGGAGAGAGATATAGGCCATAATCCACCACGCTGGCCAAGTGCGGGTTGACGGATGACACACGTCTTCTTATATTGTAGTTCTCAAACGTGCCGGTTTCCCTACGATGTTTTCCGTCACCGTAAAACGAGTGCAAAATCATACATAAATTGAAAAAAAGTCATTGGTACGGCCGGGATCGAACCAGGGGTTATTTGATTGCAAAAACCGGACGTTATCCCAACGAGCCACTACTTTCAAAGAAAACATTTGGTAGTTCGCATCACCTCTATGGTTTCCTCACGATGTTTTTATTCCCGAAAACTCGAGCCACTTTTCTTAAAATAAAAAAACTACGGTTTTCCGCACAATATTGCACAAAATACGTAACAGGAAACGTCACGGCGAGCCTGGCAAGGGATGTTTTGTAGGGCGGCAGTATTCGCCGTCCGCCGCCCACAGCAGGCCGCGTCTCCGCCCGCCCTACAATATCACAATACCACGTGAACCCTATAATAAGAACTGAAAGACTGTGTACTCGGTTCTGGTGTTACGTGTTTTGTGAATTATTGGACCCTCAAAGTGATTTTTTACGGGATAATTTTTATGTAATATAAAAGTGAACTTACTGTAAATGTACATATCTACAAATCATCTCTGTCATGAACTTTAGATTGATTCCATCGTGTGATGCGTCCTAAAAAAGCGTTAGCTTAGATAAAAATACCAATCACTATTTTATAATCTGGTGCTAAGTAAACATTTATCTATACAGACTTTACTGTGCTTCGGATTCTTACGTAAAGAACTAGACGAAAACTTTGAGTGAAATAGAAATAGTTAACTTTTTACCAGTTGTGTGAAGTTTTGATTTGATTAGTCAGTTTGGAAGTTTGGATATGAGCTTTTTTACGATGCCGCGGTTGGCCAAAGAAATGTGGTGAGTTGATTAATAAAATTATATTTGGGGTTTGTAATATAAATACCATGTAAAAGTTACGTTTTACGTTTTACAGTAGCCGATTCTCAGACCTACTGAATACGTATATAAAATTTGGAAAAAATTTGTCAAGCCGTTTCGGAGGAGTACGGTAACAAACACTGTGACACGGAAATTTTATATATAAGATAAGACAAGATATAAGATAAAGAATTTTATTTCTATATTTTTATGCGGCGTGTTTTATCGATTTAGCTAGTTTTATTAACGAAAAATAAGCAACAGTACAAATGTTACCTTATATTTTAAGGTGATACATATTTGAGCAAAACGCATTAGACATTTCACGAAATAAATTCATTATTCATCAACAATTAACAAAATTTCTAAATTATAAGCTGTTCTAGAAAATGTCATTACATAGAAAAAAGGGAAGATCACTTTTAATTTCGTCATTACTTTCAGATCTTTATTTTATTTTAAAACGACTTGTAAAAAACTAAAAATTGAGCTAATTTTACTGTAACCATGTTTTCAGACTGTAACAACTCTTAAAACTGAAATAAAGATAACAAAACTGGAAAAAATCGTAGCCTCAATCCGTTTAGACAGGATTTAATGGCACTTTTCGAAATAAGAAAGAAAGATAGAACATTTATTTTGTGGCACAAAGACAATGAAAAAAACCATAATAAACAATAAAAGAAAACATTTTGAAAGAAAGCTGGGTTTTTGTTTCGTTGAACTGTTTCGATACCTACTGTAATTCCTAATGTAATGTAATTCCTAAATATGTGATGTAACAGTAAATATAGCGTGTCGGTGATTTATAAAATCACTCCGACGATCACATACGAGCTCTCTATTCTATTAATCACAACACACGCAAATACCGTTCGAGTACCTAACTTGCTTCATTGATAACATCTGCACAGGCTTGCTTATTTATACAGAGTAAATGTTATTAAGTTGCAAAAGTATAAGCAGTCCACTATATGTTCCCACTGTTAGGACTTAAGGCCTTATCTCACGAGGAGAGAGATAAAGGCCATTATCTAAAATCCCGGTTGAAACACGTCTTCGGATATTGGGGTCCTCAAACGTGTCGGTCTCCTCACGATGATGTTGACCGTAAAGCTAGTGGATTCGTTAAAGTAATTGAAAAATTACCAAAAGATCGTCTAAAAACAATTCTAAGAATATATATATACCTATTAAATATCACTATGAAAGAAAGAAAGAAAGAAAGAAACATTTATTTTGTGACACAAAGACAATAAAAAAACATAATAAACAATAAAAAAAAAACATTTAAGTGGCACAAAACCTATGATGCTAAATGACTTGCCGTTGTTGTTGCAGCTTGTAGCGTAATTATCTGGAGCGATCATTAAGGTTAAGCAACGGTCGAAACGGACGGTCTTTGGATGGGTGATCATGGCAAAGTCTTAAGTAGAATTTTCATCTGGACGCTAACATGGGACGAATGACATTTTAGATTTTAGGTCCCAGCTGTTAGACTTAGTACAAGCAATCGAAGCCAATTCAGAGGCCTTCTGTCGGCTTGAAAACTCTTGACACTAGAGTTTGGCCACTTAGCTCATACTAAGAAGAAGAAGAAGATCCCAGACTATTTATGCTCCTTAGACCATAGGTGTCGAGAGTCCATGTGGTTACTCGCCCTGCGTGTCAAATGTCTAGTTGTGATGAGAAAAAAAAATACCAAACCCAGAAACCTCTTTACAAGTTATTAAGCAATTCCAAGTAAAAAGGGGAAGAAGAGATACGGGTAGGTACCGTGGGTGCGTGTCGAGTCCCGGTGAAACGTGAGTTATGGTCGCTCCTACCCCAAACAATACTTGGAAAATATTCCCGCATTCGATAAAAATCTGTGGAGACTTGATGAGCTTTTTGTTTTTGGTATTCCGGTAATTGAAGACCTCGTTGGCGCAACGGTAACCATGCCGGACTGCTAACGAGAAGGTTCCGGGTTCGATTCCCGGCCCGGCCAACATCTTTGTGCTTAACTAAATTTGTTGGCTTTAAATATGTATCTATATAAAATATGTATGTATGTATATGTAGTATATGAGTTGTGTTAGCTACCATAATACGAACTAGAAATGGTTCAGTATGGAGTTAACCAGCCGTGTGTGGAATGTGTCCTAATATTTATTTATTTAATTTTAGCAAGCCAACTTATAAATGGGGAGCAGAGATGACCCAGTTTCAGGGTTTTCTAGAACACCTGCGTATTTCGTGGTGTTTTTTTCCGAAAGGTTTTAATTTATGTATTGCCGAATTTCCGTTCAATTAACAAGCAATTAATTCGCCTCGCATAATGGACACGTGTAACGAGGCTAAAAATAGAATTGGAGTTGGTTAATAACAAAATATCAAGAAAGTTTATAAATAAAATATAAAACTTTACCGAGTTACTTAGTAGTAACTCGGTAAAGAACTCGGTAGCCGGTTAAAACAGTCGGTACCCTACAAAAGAGGGTTATATTTTTCTAGCAATTTGGTGTGTGTGTTTGTGTGTCTGAGGCATCGTCTAGCTTCCGAACGGAAGGACTTATTTCGAAATCCTAAGAAGCTTTTTATTATCGATGAAAAAGAAAACATATTTTTCTTCTCAACTCTATCTCTCAATATTGGATTTAATTAAAAAGCCTTGACTAGTTGAAAAGCTGTCATACATTTTAGATCCAGAAGCCGTCAGTCACCACAAAAAAAGTGTGGACTAAAAAAAGATACAAAATATGACAAAATATGTTCTCGTCAAATATATACAACTCTTTATTATATTAATTCACCAATTTAATATACAATCTGAATTTGAATCTGAAACAAGGAAAAATATCTATGAATGAAATGTATTAATCACATTTTATTTTCTTAAAATTAAAATGTGATATTTCTAACTATAACTATACCTTATTATACCTTGTTTATTAAATACCCACCTGAAAAAGGTTTCAGTTTATAATCCGTGACTGTTTATATCAGTTTATCAGCGAAGCACTGAAGCTAATAAGCGGGTCAATTATAGCCTAGGTCAATGTATGCAAACTGTGTCTTCGAGAATTAGCAATAATTAATGAACTCCGATCACGACATGACAGTTTCAGAGGGCTTCCTTTGGTATCCAGTGAAAATCACCCGGGTGATGGGAAATCCCACCATCGCGCATCGGGTTAAAAATTTGGTATATTTACCATTTTTCAAGTGGCATAATTTTATTTTATTTTGTTTAATTATCTTTGAATTTGATGATACAAATGTAGCAAATAGTTTATTTTAGAGTGATTCTCGTATGTTATTAAATTTAAAGAAATAAATTGACTGGTCTTTTAATTAAAAATACGAGAAAAATTTCGTTAAAAATGCGAATAGTTCATTGCCATCTACGACAAATTATAGATAAAAATATTTCTAATAACTAAAAACAAACACACAAAGGGACTAGTATCAAAATTATTGCTCAAAGCAATTTTTGCTACAATTAAAAAAGGGTGCTAACAAAAGAGAGAATAACTTCTTAACCTAACGGTTTTTCTACTGACCGTTTATTTGCACAACACTCAGGTTTATGGAAAATTCCAAATCTCAAGTATCTAAGTAGTAAGACAAGTATCTAATAGAATGGTGGAACGGTTATAAGACCACGTCCCGTGCTAACCCTGCCGGATTACAATATTGTGTTCCCGAACGTTTTCGAAGTTAAAACAAAGTCAGTATAATGGTTTAAACCTATAATTATTTAAAATCCGCAAATTATTCGCGACTCGGATCACTTGTAATAATTATTGTACTGGTTTTGCAGTTTGCAAAACAGAGATGGCATAAAATATTAGTTATTGAGGTTTTGTTTTGGATTTTTAACTTTTATGTACAGTGAATTGGCGCGGATACATAGATAAATGGTTTTCCTCTTGATTTCCTAAGAATTTTGTTGTGCAGGGGTTTTAAAATATATTTGATTGTATTTTTCATTCTATTTATTGTTATTCTCAAACCACAGTCAAGTAAATGCTAAACTCTTTTTGAGTTGTTTTGTGCTGTATATATTTTAGGTATCTAGTAGGTTAAAACGGGACCCTATTACTAAGCCTCCGCTGTCTGACCGTCACCAGGCTGTACTCAGAAACCGTAATTATTAGAAAGCGAAAACCTATGTATGTAAGAGCATAATATCTTTGGGCTTGCGCATGAAGGGTTCCGTACCATTGTTGTGTGGGGGCCCTTAAATATTTATTTTACTTAAATTTAATTTGAAAAATAATGTATATTGATACATTCTGTGAAAATTTTAGGTGGTATACGTGCTACCGTTATTTTGACATATAGCAAAAAATCTAAAAAAAACTCGTTTATTGTATTTAATTATTATATATTTAATTATTTGTATATATTAGATTTAATATTTATTTATTTTTTACTTTTAGTATTTGTTGTTATAGCGGCACGGGAAATACATATTTTGTGAACGTTTCAGCTTTCTAGCTATTACGGTTTCTAAGATACAGCCTGGAGACAGACAGACAGACAGCGGAGTCTTAGTAATAGGGTCACATTTTAAACTTTTTTTGTGAGGAAATGCATTTACGCATCTCCCGCTACAGCGGGGGAGGCGAGCGGGGTATGTCGGACTCGAGGGCCAGAACGGCCGTCACTACCGACTAAAACCTCACGGTGTCCCATCTCACGACGAGGGCAGGGATGCAGGACCGCTTCGCGCATTGCCGCTGCTCTCCCCGCCCAGGTCTCATTTTAACCTGTAGGTACGGAACCTTAAAAAAGTAGTTGGAACTTTCTAGACACGTTTCGTCTACCGAAACCCGATTCGAATTAGTTTGACAGTTGCAAAAATCCCCTCTACACGAAGTGAGCAGGTTCCCGGGGCTTGTTGCGTGCCGGCCGCGAGTTATGTCGGCGGTATCACGAATTACAAATCAATATCACGGTGTGCTCTGTGCACCGCACTGTCTCTCGGGGGGACATACGATATGGGACTTGGTTTCTTTCATTTTTCCCTCACATTTGCTGTGGAACTTGTTGTTTTCTTTATGGCGTTTACGTTTTCTTCTACTTCTTGTAAGTATGAGTATAGACACAGATACAGAGTTGAGATTCCAAACATTCGTACAAAACGCTTTGCGTCGACCTTTATTGTTAGGACTGCGAAGCATTGGAACTCACTACCTGAGTCTCTGTTTCCTGAGAGGTATCATCCGGGGGCCTTCAAAAGTAGAGTTAATAGGTATCTTCTAGGAAAGCGTGCCACACCGTAGACTGCAGTGCAGGTTAACATCAGGCTGGCTGTAGTCAAACGCTAACCTATCAGGGATAAAAAAAAATATAAGCTTAGTATGTGAAAATGAAAATGAAAAATATTTATATATATCTTGTGACTACTTAACTAGGCAAGGCCTGAATCTAAGTAGTCCATGTATATTATATATCTGGGCGCTACCGTGGGTCTATGACACGTTTAGTTGTAGGTCCCCGCTGTCAGTTTTACTACAACCAGTCGTTAAGCCAAGTCTAGAGGCCTTCGAGTGGCTTAAAACTCTCGACACCAGAGCTTGGCCACTTAGCTTATACGAAGAAGAAGAAGAAGATTGCGAACTGTCCGATGCCCATTCGTTTGCTAACTGAAATATTATTGGCTGACAGGTATTGGTTAGTTAACTCAGAAGTTAATAGTACATACAAAAAAATATTTTTGTCTAATGTATGAGCTGGCTTAACGACTGGTTGTAGTAAGACTGACAGCCGGGATCTACAAACTAACGTGTCATCCAACTCACGGTAGCGCCCAGATGAAAATGCCACTTTTAAAACAACAGCCTTGTGCTTGGTCACCCATCCAAACACAGCATCACAGCCATCACAGCATCGACCGTTGCTTAGCTTCGATGATCGCGTCAGATCACCTTAGCTACATGCGCTACGTCGTTTGTGTAATGAACGGAAAATAACTGTGGCACTCTATACAGGCTCTAAGAAGACCTAGCACGAGACGCAGTTTTAACTACAACGTACCCCAATCATAATTATAGAATAGAATAGAATATTACTTTATTGTACAACCACATAAGAGAACAGCTTAAATTAAGGAAATAAAATATTTACACATAGAGTACAAAGGCGGCCTTATCACCTATAGCGATCTTTACCGGGCAACCAGGAATGAAGAATAATTAAATAGATTATAACTTCTTCTGTAGTGTGGTTGGTGTATAGTGGTGGGAGGGACAGAAAGTATACGAGTTAGCAACTCTCTCACCTAACGTGGAGTATGCCTAGTCTGAAATAACTTGCTCTCAAGAGAGAGCATCGAGAAAAAAGAGAGTTTATTTCGGGAACCTTCTTAGGTTCCCGAAATAAACTGTTAGGTGTTTGGCGACAGATTAAACTGCTCTATCAAACGTAGACCTTCTGTGTCACAGATAATAAATAGCTTGACATAAATTAATTACAGGTAATACCTCCCTCAACAAGGCTTTGTGTAGTTTTCGTGACGTGTCACTCTGCTCTATGAATATTGTAGTGACAGACTGACGGACGTACTCTGGCATTGACCCATATGGACATGGCAATAGTGAATTGAGCATGGTGGACACAACAATTCGAATTGTTTAAGGGGATTTCAGCTAAGAAGCTCTTATTGAATTGAATTTTCCCGGCCATTATCTGGATTAACATTATCTACTTGTAAACTGAAATTAAAATAATAATCCTTCATGCCGAAGATAAGGGAAACATATTGATTTTACAGTTATTTAGCTATAATTCGTAAACGAGAAAAAACTGTATTTTAGCTTTTAGGACGTCTATATTAAATACTTGTTTTGGTAGCAATCAGACTTATGAATATAAAAATAATAAGATAAGTTTTTGAACCACTTTTTCATATTTATAAGTCTGATTGGTAGCAATTAAAAAAAAGTATAAATATTCTTGGAGAGGTTAAGGTTATACGGCCTTTTCTAGCTATTTTTTCCATATTTTTTTCCGTATAGTAAACCCTTTTCTTCGCCTTAAAAGTATTTCATATTTTTTTTAGTTTTAATATATACATACATTGTATTATTAATATGTACATACTTAGTATTCAATTTTTTTTTAAAGTTTTTATGTATATACTTTGTACCAGTCTAATAGCTTCTGAATTAACTAACACATACCTACTTGTCAAGAGCGCACAGGCGCCGTTTAATATTTCAGTTAGCAAACTAAGGGGCAGTGTATAGTTGGCAATGACCAGTGTCAATATTTAGTCACACACTGACATTGACCGCCCCTCTATTACCTCGAGAACCTTCGACAATGTCGCTACAACATGGTTACTCTAAAACGAGGATTTTGTATTTGTAGTTAAAAGAATATTAATAAAAAGTTAAAGTTGGTTAATAACAAATTAACTGCACGCCCCCAGTTTTATCCGGGTTATTTGGGATAAAAGTAGCCTATGTTAATCCAAGCGTATGTAATAAGCTTAGCCATAGCCCTATGGAGCAAATAAGCATATTTTGAAAAATCCTATAAAAACTTGCGTCAATGATAAGGCTGTGGCGTTTCCGGTTTTATTATCTTTAATTCAGTGTTAAGAATCATTAGAGTTGCAAAACACGATTACATAAAATTCACTTGATAGTTTAATAATTAGAAAAATGTGCTTCTGAACGCCACAAAGAACTTAAAAAACTCTTACTTACTTAACTTTACTAACTTACTCTGGTTAGACCATGGATTAACGCATAAGCTACTTTTTATCCAGAAAACAAGTGCGGTTTTCGTGGGATATGCAAATTGGACTTCAAAACCTATGTTACTTATTCATTCACGCTCCAATTGCTGGACCGATTTTGATAAGATTTATTTTGAAGATAGCTTAGACCGTGGATTAACACTTATGCTACTTTTTACCCAGAAAACAATTGTGGTTCTCGTGGAATACGCAAATGACTTAGAAACCTACGTTACTCCTTGACGCTCCAATGGCTGGAGCGATTTTGATAAGATTAATTTTGAAGGTAGGTTAGACCTTGGATTAACCACGTAGGCTACTTCCCCCCCCCCCCATCAACTTCTTTTTATCCTGGATTAGTAGCTTTTATATTGTTATTTGTTGATTTTAATGAAATTTCCGCTGCCGCATGTCAGGCACTTTGCCCAAATTTGTATGGCGCGGCTGAATTCAGCTTACAACTATAGGCTTGCTCTGTATATAAACTGGGTACAACACAGCCGCTTATGTAACAGTTTTTTATCGATACTTGGCCAGAATCAGCCCGGTATTGGGACATATAACGCAAGGTTATGACTGGTTGTCGGAAAAGCTCAATTCTGTACGGTTCGACGTTTGCGTGAATCATTTCTTATAGCGTATTTATTTCAGTGTTAGTTTTTCTCATTTTGTGAATATAAATATTTTGGTTTATGATGATTCTGGTCGTAGTCGTAGTTGTGAGTGTTTATAAAAATCTGCTGGATTTTTTTTTACTCTTCTATTTACATATGCATCTGGTTGGTTAATATAACTAAGTATGTCTTAATATCTGATCTGATCCCCAAGACTGTGACTGCTCCGCATAATTTATTCAAGAAGCTTATGAATAGATAGACGCCCAGATCCTTTTCACGGATCTAAATCTGAGTGTTTTCTTAAGGAATCTTTTAATGAATTTTAATGAATAACTCTGAATGTGGTTTCGACAGCCTTCGACGGCTTGATATGAAAATATTTTAGATGACCTATTACTATTTTTTATTAGTATTATTTGCTATTTTGTCTCAAATTTAGTGTTCCATTATTCACGATAAGACGATTACACTGGAACAGAAGGGCGCTGATTCATCATACATATTTAATTGCAAATTTTACTTCACGATTACAATCATGCTAACATAGAATCCGTCTTCTCCCAATAGAAGTTATAAAGCATATTTTAGTGCCGATACCCAAACAAACATACATATTACTACGTACGTATTGGCGTATTAGGTTTTATTACCTAGGCCTACAAATGTAGGTTCTACTACAGTATTTTATTGGTGTATTGTCATACCAAAACACTTGGCAAAATGACAGTGCTATTTACATGTCAATATGTCAATGACGCATATGGCTGCTTAGGTAATTTATTTCAAAGGTTTTCGCCAACTTTGCGGATTCGTAGATTTCGTGACGGTTGATAAAGTTTTTCTCTGTCTCTAGTTTTTTGATATTCCTTTTGTGGGCTTATCGGAATTATGCTGTTCGTTTTGTTTTGGTGTGAGTTCTCGAAGTTCATGTACAAGTTAGTATAGGTTGGTGTTGAAACTCAATCTATTACTAAACAAGCACCAGTGATTTCATTTAATAGTGTGTGTATTAGAAACTTAAGTCAATAAGAATAGTTATTATTGATTAATTTTTGATCTGATTCTATTTCTTCGACTGATGTTAGATAAAATCTACTTCTTCTTCTTCTTCTTCTTCTTGATATGAGCTAAGTGGCCGATCTCTAAAAGAGAAGTTCTAGAAAGAGAGTTTTTTAAGCTGCCTTAAGGCCTCTTGAAGACTTGGCTTAAAGATTGCTTGTACTAAGACTAACAGCCGGGACCTACAATTTAACATGTCATTCACAGTAGCACCCATATGAAAATGCCACTTTTGAAACAACAGTATTGCGCATGGTTACCCATCAAAAGGCTGTCCGTGATCGCTTCAGATCACCTCAGTTAGCCGAGCTATAGGTGTTACATTAATCTAATAATTGAAGCAAAACTCCCCGAGTTCTTGTTTGTGTGTGTGCGTGTTTGTTACTTCACCAAACTCAAACGTCTGAACAGGTTGCGATGAAATTTGGTATAGAGATAGATTAGACTTTGAGGAATGTTTAGATGAATATATGGATAATATATAATATACCTTTTATTCATATATTCATAAAAGGTATTGATATAACGGTAATAAAGGTATAATATATATTGTATATAATAAATTGTATATATATTGATAAAAGCATAGACAAAGTATATTATATATACTTTGTCTATGATAAAGGTTTATATAATATACCTTTTATCCCGGATTAACGTGGGTAGCACCGCAAGGCGTTGTTAATCTGTATATTATTGTACCCCACCAAAAGTTACAGTTCCAATGCCAAAGTTAAAATTAACTTCTACGCTTTGTATTCACTAAATTGTTCTGTAATTTATATTTAATCTGTGAGCCGTGACCTTACCCTGCCGTGACTAGGATTAGGTATTATTGATAATTTCATTAAATTTAGCTTTGTCGTAGTTGAAGTATTATTTGCTTTTGTGTTGTTTTATTTAATTATAGGATGAATATATCAGTTTTCTTTTTACAATTGGTAGTTTTTGCATTTGATCACAGCTTGCCTGATGTTAAACAACACTAAGTATTTTTATTTGAATACTAGCTGAGACCCGTAGTGTTGCCCGCATTGCTCCGTGATAAAAATTAGTCTATGTATTATTCCAGGATCTAAATTATATCCGTACCAAATTTGATCGTAATCTGTTGAGCCGTTTGAGCGTGAAGAAGTACAACAAACAGACAGACAAGCTATCGCATTTATGATACTAGCTACGCTTCGTGGTGCTATCCGTGTTAATCGATGAAAAATTAGGCTTTATATTAATCCAGAGTCTCCGTACCAAATTTGGTCGAAATTGTTTCAGCCGTTTGAGCGCAAAGAAGTAACAAACGTGCACACTAACATACACAAAGTTTATTTATAAAATACTAGCTGACCCGGGAAACGTTGTTTTGCCTTATAAATTAATAACATTTTATGTTTCTATCTTTTGTAGTTTAGGCAGCGTACGCAAAATAAGTAACTTCTTTGGTTGTTTTTTTTTTCAGTTTGTGTCCGAAAAATCCAAATATTTTACGGAACCCTATTTTTTTCCTAAATAAAATATAGTCTATGTTACTCGTGGATAATATAGCTTTCGAATGGTGAAAGAATTTTTAAAATCGGTTCAGTAGTTTTTGAACCTATTTGGTTGTAATGAATACCAAACAAACAAACAAAGTTTTCCTCTTTATAATATTACTAGCTGACCCGGCAAACGTTGTTTTGCCTTAATAATTATTTCTAAGTATACAGTAGCCGATTCTCAGACCTACTGAATACGCATATAAAATTTGGGAAAAATCGGTCAAGCCGTTTCGGAGGAGTACGGTAACAAACACTGTGACACGGAAATTTTATATATAAGAAGATATACTAGCTGACCCGGCAAACGTTGTTTTGCCTTATAAATTACTAACATTTTATGGTTCTCTATCTTTTGTAGTTTAGGCAGCGTACGCATAATAAGTAGCTTCTTTGGTTGTCCGAAAAATCCAAATATCTTACGGAACCCTATTTTTTTTCAAAATAAAATAAAGTCTATGTTACTCGTGGATAATGTAGCTTTCGAATGGTGAAAGAATTTTGAAAAACGGTCCAGTAGTTTTTGAGCCTATTCATTACAACCAAACAAACAAACAAAGTGTTCCTCTTTATAATATTATTAGTGTAGATTAGTGTAGATATAGGTAGGATTCAAGCAAGTTTAAATTGATCGTACATACATACATGTAACCTTGGTAATATTGACGGCATGAATGTATCACAACGATAGCCAGTAGCTGGTGCGAAACGTATCATTTTATTTGCCGCCTTAATAATACATACAGTGTTATAGGTAAATTTGTTGTAGGTCTTTTTTGTGGGGCCCTCCGGAGTAATTGACTCGTCTATTACTTGACTGCCAACCTGAGGGTCTCGGGTTAGATTCCCGGCAAGGTCAATCTTTGTGATGAACTAAATTTGTTGGCTGTCGGTCTGGGTGTTAAATATGAATCGATATAAAGTATTTATGCATGTATATGTACTGCGAGTATATGTAGCCTATATCAGTTGTATTAAAAACCATAATAAAAACTAGAAACGGTTTAGTATGGGGCTAACTAGGCGTGCGTGGAATGTTTTCTTGTATATATTTATTTAAGATTATTTAAAAAATAAAAACCGTGGAGCGGACTTTTTGTGATCGTGTTATCGAAGTCTAACGATTCTAAACACTGAATCAAAAATGTTACATCTGAATAAAACAAGCTTTATCGTTTAAAGGAGATTTAAAAAAACACTATGTTGCTCCCTCATTATATATACCTTACCTATTACCATTTTTCATTTTAACTGTAAAGAGGTTACAGTCCGGTGACACGCTGAGTTTTCTATTCCAAAAGTAGGGTTGTTATAACCCTGTTGTAACTTGTAACCGTATCATTAGCAACACCTGACTAATGAAGCTAGTTAGCGTTTATTTCGAGGTTCCGTTTCAATGTTGTACAAGTTTTCATAGAAAACTTACTCAGTACAGAAATAGAATTTGCTGAGTCGGGTGCCTAATGAAGCTTAAAGCTAGGCAGTAGGCATTGTGTTTATTTCTACAGCATGATAGAAATTCCTTTATAAGGCCTAGGTGTTGTAGTCTAAGGTAGTTTAGTTGAGTACATACATTATATATATAGTCTAAGAGCCCGTGAAGATCGTCCTTCACCGATCTGATAACCAGATGAGACGTATTTTTATGAAGTATTTTTTATAAACAAATATAGTCAAATGATAATTTAGCTACAATTATCAAAAATAAAAATAACATTCTAACTGTTCAGAATCGTTGTTACTCCTATGAAGCGCATCAAAATCGAATGAGTCACCTATTTTGACTTACCTGTTTACACCTGCTTGCCAGGTAGTTATACACTGAAATGAGTAGGCAAGCATACCGAGGCATATTCTGTGTATTAAAAACTATCAGTGAAATAAATTTCATTTGGTTATCAAAACTAAAAGTAAAAGGTGATGAAAAAAAAATCAATAAAAGTTTATTTAATTAAAAATAGCCATGAGCACTTTTCGATGGGCAAGCAATGTTAGGCACATTTGTTTATAAAAAATATTTAATAAAAAATACGTCTCATCTGGTTATCAGATCGGTGAAGGACGATCTTCACGGGCTCTTCTACTAATAGGCATAAAAGCATGTTTATGCTTTTATGCCTATCACTTATTCCCATTATATGCTTTTTCTTGACCACCAGAACTAGGCCACTTAGCTCATATGCGTGCCTAGTGGCCAAGCTCTGGTGTCGTTTTTAAGCCGTTCAAAGGACTTAGAGGTACATTTTTCGGATTTTGCAGCATTTTCCAGATGCTTTTTTTTTAAACATTTCGCACACGTCTGCTTAACCCCATACTGAACCATTTCTTGTTTGTATTATGGTCGCTAACACAACTGATATACTACATATACATACATACATACATATTTCATATAGATAGATATTTAATAAACAGACCGACAGCCAACAAATTCAGTTTAGCACAAAGATGTTGGCCGTGTCGGGAATAGAACCCGGAGCCTTCTGATAGGCAGTCCGGCATGGTATACTCGTATGTTTGGGTACTAACATTATATAAGAGCATCAAATCATAAATCCACTCGTTTCCATTATATACTTCTTCTTTTAGCCACCAGAATATGGCCACTTAGCTCATACTAAATGACAAAGCTCTGAGTCGTTCATGGGCCACTGAGTTGAAGACAGTGAGGTTAATTTTCCGACAAACCATATTTGCTTGTAATATTGGGTATAACTAAAGTAAAATTAATAATATTATATATGTATTGTTATAAATGTATTGTTATAATATTATATATTATGTATTGTTATTAAGTAGGTAATATTAATATTAATTATTCAACTGGTTTTACTAATACCAAGTACAAGTTATTATTCTGTGCTAATACTTAATTTTAAAATTTTATATTTGGATTCCCATATCCAATTATTGTTGATCCTGAAATAAATGAATTTGAATTAATATATTATATATTCAAAGTAATATTAATAATATTGTGGCCATGGTTTGTTTGTATACAGGTGTGTGAGCGGTTGTTGAAGATGTCTCCTAGTGGTGCCGCGAGCCGCCATGTTGACGAAGATGGATCGCCGCGCGCTCTCGCCCTCCACGCCTAACTCGCGGGCTATGGACAAATATGAACAGTTGGCTGTCGTACGTACATTTCATAATTGGCCAAGTTTGGCTGAGGCCGATTAAATATTGGCCGGGTTAGATTTGCGCATGGGTTATTTAATCATATTTAATGAAATATAGATTGCTAAAAAAAAATATATACAAAAAAGTAATATTAAGTTAGCAAAAGCTTGAAACAACTTTAAAGCCAAAAGTTTAGAAAGAAAATAAACTGTACAATTGTTGCTATGCTTCCTAGAAGAGGAAATGAACCAAATCAAGATAGAAAGTTTTTGTTATTATTCATAAGGGTTCCGTACCAGTATTATAAAAATACGGCAAAAATACATGTTTTAGGGTTCCGTACCTAATAGGTAAAAACGAAACCCTATTACTAAGCCTCCGCGCGTTGTCTGTCTGTCTCCAGGCTATATCTCAGAAACTGTGATAGCTAGAAAGATGAAACTTTCACAAATTATGTATATCAATACGTTCCACTATAACAACAAATACTATAAAATAAGACAGAACATTCCACTATCGGACGAGCAAGGAAACACCAAAGCGGCATAGTCGTACCGTGGAGGTTCCAAAGGCGCGTAGTAAGCGGTTTGCTTCCACCTTCATAGTGCGAACCGCAAATGTGTGTTTTTTTTTGCCAAGTTCCCTGTTCCCCGAGAGCTACAATCTGGCGGTTTTCAAAGCAACAGTGAACCGGTTTTTTCTGGGTAAGCGTGCTCCGCCTTAGATAATAATTTCGCTTGCCATCAGGTAAATTGTGATCAAGCGCAAGTCCATTTAATGTAAAAAAAGAAAGAAATATTAAAGAAAATTTTAAAAAAGAACTAAATATAACGAAGAATAAAGAAAATATTAATTCAATGTTTTTCCCTTGTCCTCACATTAACATGATGGTGTGGTGTATGTGGCAGGTGGGCGAGGGCTCGTACGGCGTGGTGCTGAAGTGCCGGCGGCGCGACACGGGCGAGCTCGTCGCCATCAAGAAGTTCCTCGAGACTGAGGATGACGCCGCCGTGCGCAAGATGGCGCTGCGGGAGATTCGCATGCTTAAAGTCAGTCGTTATTACACGCTTTATATTAGCTTCACCTGTATGTTTGTAACCGACTTCTTTGGGCGCGATTTTGACCCACTTTAAACGGCCAGATTTTGTTGAAACTGTAGATTTATTGAGGTCCGATGACAATACACTAATTTGATAAAATTATTAAATTTTTTTGTATGTTTGTTTGTAACCGATTTCATAAGGCGCGATTTTGACCCACTTAAAACGGCCAGATAAGCGTGTTTTTTAGTTTTTTTTTTAAACTACTATTATAATGTTACGAGAATACATACACACACACACACACATACATACAAGCCGTATTCTAATTCTAATTAAGTGGGGGTGATGAGACCTGCACTGACATCCCGCTAGGGGCGTATTATGCATTCCCCTCTTACCAGCCTACCCAAACCAACCGAGCTCTATATTGTCGTCCCGTGGTAGTAAGAGAAAATGTAGGTAGCTCAATGGGTGAATTTTGGACTACAGTAAGTGACGAACCAATGACTTGTTTTTCAAGTTTGATTTAGAAAATCGAATCATAAAATATAGTATGTATGTATATGAAACCTGAACTAAATAAATTTATTTAAAATTTCTTTTCGCTCAAAAGGCGAAGGAAACATCGTGAGGAAATCTTCATGCGTTGAGGGTCACAAAATTCAAGGACAACGACAATCAACAATCCGGCAACAAGCTTTGCCAGCGTGGTAAATTAAATCAAAATTAAATTATCATTTATTACAGACAAGGTCCATACAGAAAAAAAAACATCTCATAATCAAAACAATCACAGACAAACAAACACAAATTTTGATCCGATACAAATATAAAATGTCATAAAATAAAATAATAGTAATAATTAGCAAATATTGAAGCTAATTAGTTAATTAAATTAATTGATTAGGCCTTTTCAGTACCTATAGTAGTAGTACCTTTCTCTTTTTGAGAGATAATCCAGAGCCCCAGCTGTAGTAACGCTTAGTGAGCGGCTTCTGCAACGAGTAAGCTATTAAAATAAAGCGCAAAAGAAAACCCGCCTTTTAATCGCTCACCTGCTATAATTAACTCTACTCTAAAGAAAAGTAAAGTTCAATAAAATCTGCTGACGGTTTCACGCCTGTCCATTCCAGAAGCTCCGTCACGACCACCTTGTGAACATGATCGAGGTGTTCCGTCGCAAGCGGCGCTTCTACCTGGTGTTCGAGTACCTGGAGCACACGCTGCTGGACGAGCTGGAGGCAGCAGCCGGGGGGCTCGGCGAGGAGCACGCCAAGAGACACCTCTACCAGCTCCTGAAGGGCATCGACTACTGCCACCAGAACTCGGTAAACTAGTGTTTGTTGTTTGTTTCCAGCAGGCAATAGCTGTTTAGTGTTGTGCAAGCTAGCTGCTGTAGTTGTACTGGTTCTCATGGCAGTAGACAAGTCGAGAAAAGACTGTAGTTACCTGTATGGTCGCCAGGACAATAAAACAACTTTTTCATCGAACCTTACCATAATAAATAAATTAAATAATAAATAATAGGACACATTTCACACACGGTTGATTAACTCCATACTGAACCATTTTTAGTTCGTATTATGGTTGCTAACACAACTGACATACTACATATACTTATACATACATACATATTTAACATCCAGACCGACAGCCAACAAATTTAGTTCAGCATAAATATGTTGGCCGTGCCGGGAATCGAACCCGATACTTTCTGATTGGCAGTCCGGCATGGTAACATGGTAACCATAACGCCAACGAGGTCGTCTCAACTCTGACTATACAATGAGTTAGTTAAGTAGTTGGAAATAAAAAAATATACACGAATATTTTTTATCCTTTACAACCAGGTATCTGACCAGTAGGGCGCGTAGCCATATTTATTTAGCGATATGTACTCTGATGAGGCAGCTAACATGCTTTTGTCATGGATTTTTGTTGGTAAGCCTTATGAGCACAGTATGTGGATTATTTTATGTGCTTATATGAACCTTTCCTCGTATATTTCAGCTTGAATTCTTTTATCGAGTGCGATTGGTGGAACGGGTTTGAACTAAACTACTTATTTCATCTCATCTAAGAACTTTATAATATTTCCAACCTTGTCCTCCAGATTATCCACCGTGACGTGAAGCCGGAGAACGTGCTGGTATCAACGACAGGTGTGGTGAAGCTGTGCGACCTGGGTTTCGCCCGCGCTCTGGCCGCGCCCGGGGAACCCTACACGGAGTATGTGGCCACCCGGTGGTATCGAGCTCCGGAGTTGCTGGTCGCTGAACACAGGTACGAGGGCTAATGATATTTTTTATGGCACTAGCAAAGTTTGTCCAACTTTATGTTAACAAGGTGGAACAGAGTAGTCATTGAGAAGCGTGAAGTATGAGACTTCAATTATGATGTACAAATGGACGCCCAGAACTCTTTAGAACTTTTCCCATAATAAAATCAATACAAGCAGACGCAGTGACACGATGCTCTCGACGTAAGCATCTTTATCACCTTTTTTTGTTGTTAACGAGGGGAAAATATTCAACAAGATACCTGGCTACGATGGAGCGCAGCCAGGTTATGTGGGATTTGTACCCACTAAAACCCCCCCGGTGACCTGCCTCTGTGCTTAACGGAGGACTCCGGGTTCCTCCGGGAAACACCCCAGAGACACCCTTGCATTACGCTGTGGCCCTTCCCGGATAACTGACCGATCCGCCAATGACGGCAACGGTCACAAGCCGTCAGCGTCCACCCCGGATTCGATGAAGCGGGTGTCGGAGCCCCATCTCTGAACACCCTCGAGTCTAACCCTTTTAGTCACCTCTAACGACAGATAGGGGCAGTTCCGCTGCCTTATTCTTTCACCCAGGCTGCTTATGCTATCTTTATTACCTATGTTGTCTAGATTATCTAGAACCTCCGCTAAGCACAGAAACAGCTCACCAGGTTGTTTACGTCATTTATTTCCAGGTACGGTCCTGAGGTGGACATTTGGGCAATCGGCTGCCTGTTCGCGGAGATGCTGACCGGGGACCCGCTGTTCCCGGGGGACTCCGACATAGACCAGCTCGCGCTCATTATCAAGACTGTTGGTGAGTACTGTCCGTAGCTCAGGTAAAGTCTAGGCCAAACCAACGCGTTCAACTCGAGTGCGTTATTATCTCAAGCTCAAGTACTCGTAGTATGCAATTTGCATTGTGCCTTGGTCAACTTATAATTAAATTTAAAATTCTCTTTTATTTAAACAATTATAATCCTAGTGTTAATAAAATACAACATAATACTAATGTTAGATACATATTTGGTGCAAACGAAGAATAGGGATATAGAACTGATCAAAGGCATGGCTTAGACGACTCTGAGTGAACATCAAAAAAGTGCTAGCTCTACCTAATCGTCATCCTTATAAAATGCCATGATGATCTGTGGCCTCTGGAACGCTTAGAGGCCACCATTAACGATAAGAAATGGCATTAGTGTCTGTAATAATACTAGATAATATTTTAAATTAATATAATATAAATAATAATGTTAAATGACTTAATTAGAATGTAATTTTTGACATAATAATTTATTGTCATTTAATTTAATATTAATTCACATAATTGTTTTACCATGTTATTTTTTTTTATTTATTGATATTCAAATAAATATTTTTAATATTAATTATAATATTTTGTCCTTTCGTACTAAAATATTATATATTTTAAAAGATAGAAACCAACCTGGCTCACTCCGGTTTGAACTCAGATCATGTAAGATTTTAATGATCTAACAAATCAAACATTTTAAACTTTTGCATTTAAATTTTATCATATTCCAACATCGAGGTCGCAAACTTTTTCTTTTATATGAACTAAAAGAAAAAAATGCGCTGTTATCCCTGAGGTAATTTAATCTTATAATCAATAATAAAATTGGATCATTTATTCATGTGTAAAATTAAAAAAAGTTTAATTAATTTTTCATTACCCCAAAAAAATCAATATAATTTAATATAACTAATGGTGTGGCTTATAACATATTAATTCACATAATTGTTTTGACATGTAACTAATGGTGTTTATTAATAAACATTTGCATTTGTATTTGTAACGTGTGTCCCCGCGTGGCAGGCAAGTTGGCCCCGCGTCACCAGCAGGTGGTGTCCCGGCTGGCGGGCGGCGCGGGGCTGGGCGGCGCGAGCGCAGGCGCGCGTGGCTCGCTGCCCGGCGCGGGGCTCGCGCGGGACCTGCTCGCCTCGTGTCTGCGCACGGAGCCGCGCGCGCGACCCTCCGCGCAACACCTGCTCCGGCACAAGTAAGCCTTGTTGTAGTTACCCGTAGCAGGCCTGTGTCACTCCGCGTGTAGGTGTTAAAAACATACCTACGGGCGGCGGCCACTGCGCAAGGGCCAATCTAGTAGGCTGCCACAAGCGAACGAAAACACACGAGTGCGCGCTTTATGTTCGACCACGTTCAACTTAATTATTTGATTGATTCATTATATAATTGCAAGATGGACACAAAACGAAAAAAATAAAAAAGATATACTGTGCAGTATTTAATGGTTTAAATAGGGATCGTGATCGAAATTTAACTTTTTTTTGGTTACCTAAAGACGCTGACAGATAAGGGTAAAATCTATTTTGACTGGATTACATTATGTTCCTATATGAAATGAAATTCAAATCAAACTACAAACCGTACTATTCCAATATCCTAAAAGTACAATAAAAAAGCGTCGAAGTAAGCAACCCTAGTCCGCGGCTCTTTCAATACGTATAACCATGTACAACTTATTATGAACCGTAGTATAGTGAATTAAGGCCCATATTTCTTCGAAAAGAAATTGGATATATGAACTATGAACTATTATTCTGTGCCCATAGCCATATATTTTTACTTAGGTTAAAATAGTTTTTCTAGGACACATTTCACACAAGGCTGGTTAGCCCCATACCCTATTTCTAGTTTGTATTATGGTTGCTTACATAACTGATATTTACTACATATACAAACATTAATATTTTATATCGATACATACTTAACACCCAGACCAACGGCTAAAAAATTTAGTTTAATCACAAAGATGTTGGCATTGTTGCCGGGAATTGAACCAGGGGTCTTTTGGTTGGCAGTCGTTATAGCATGGTAACCATTATGCCAACGAGGCCGTAAAAAGTCGAAGTCGAATTTATTTTTTACACAAGAGTGCAAAGTTATTCCAGACTGGGCATGCTTCACCTTAGGCCGGAGTGTTGCTAACTCGTGTGGGTAGGCAAAATGGTATACTAAGTAATATGTATTTATATATAATATGTATGTATGTACATGTAGTATATATCTGCTGTGTTAGCAACCATAATACGAGCTAGAAACGGTTCAGTATGGTGCTAACCAGCCATGTGTGAATGTGTCAAAAAAAAAACTTAAAGTAGTGGTAATATCTGCAAAAAATAAATTGAAAGCGATGGATGGAAGAATTATGATGAAAAAAATTACAAAAAACGGCTGAGATTTGCCACGCTGAATCACATACTTAATCATATACGAGTACGTATGCTTTGTCACCTTTCAGATATTTCCTACAAGACTCGTTTGCGGAAAACTTCAACGCAGAACTGCGGAAGAAACTAGGGAAGGAAACGGAAGTAAGTATACTCTACCTATACTCTACATTTTAATTTGTTTTTCAAGTCTTTTAACAGCTTAACGGTACATTTTCCATCTATCTAAAGAAAATCAAAAGGTGTAAGTATTAAAATTCTATTGCTTGACAAGACACAGTACACGGTCAAAGAGTATTTGGAATTTGGAAAATGACTATAGTCACTTGGCTTTTGGAGATGATCCTGTGTCTGTACACGCCTAATGATTTCACTTAGCTTGTTTTTTAATCTTATATAATTTTTATTTATCATAATTTTTTTTCGCCCCTATACAGCGCCTATGTTTAAGTTTAATGTTATTTTTCGACGAATTGTAAAAATGTACACATTTACGTGCTTACAGTAAGTAAGCGCCACCATGTTGTTATTTTTGTTTCAATAAATCTCTTATCTATCTATTTGATTACAGGAGTCTTCACCCCAGCAGAGCACGGCACGAGTGGCCGGCAAGCCGAGGCAACAGTGGACTTTAAACATTATTCCTGTACGTCAATGATAATATTTTAATTTCAGACTTTGTCATAAATTTTACTTTTTTTTACTTACAAATGAAATTTATTCATGTTACAATTTAATAAATTACAAGGTTACATACATCTATATATTACATGAAAAAAACCTACACAATAATTAAAAATCTAAAACTTTACAAATAATATATTTACCTTAGTCAGTGTCCGCGGGTAAGGTGCCTAAAATGCTGGCGGTATTACCTCGCTGGAAAATTACATTATATTATTTAACTTCCATACATTTTGTGACACGTAAATGTTTTTTTTTTGTTTCTTGTGTATTATTTTTTGTTGTTTTTATTTCGTGCCAAAAAATAAATGATTCTTTCTTTCTTTCTTTCTTAATATCTATTCCCGTGTGTTTCCCCAGGACCAGAGCAGATCTCGAACAGACAGCGTGGCGGGAGAATCTCTCATAGACTACAACTATACGCCAAGTGAGTCTTACGCAATATACCTAACCAAAGTTATAAACACCACATACACGCTTTAGTATAGATATAAATGTAAATAAATATTAGGACACCTTGGATACACGGCTTTTTAGCCCCTACTGACCATATATATTTCATCTCTTCCTGAGTCTCTTTTACCCGAGAAGTACTTACAATTTGAGGGTATTCAAATCTAGAGTAAATAGGTTCCTTCTAGGCAAGCGTGATACATCTTAGACCACAGTTAAGCTTAACATCAGGTAAGCTGCAGTCAAACGTAAGCCTATTTATCATAAAAAAATGTATTATGGTAGTTCTCGGGACGACCAATTGGCCGACGTCCGGTTGGTCGTCCCTAGTATCGCTGGGAAGACCTAGAGCAGCAAGACATGAGCGTACTTCATGCCACAGACTGGCAGGAGACAGCAACGGGATAGAGAAGAGTGGCGTCTCTTAGTGTCGGAGGCCAGGCATGATCCATTTCGGGGTCATCGAGCCGCCATAGTTGGTTTTAATTATTATGGTAGCTAACACAACTATAAATAATAGATTGCAATAGCAAATAGTTGTGTGGTTATTTAGTGATTTAGTCATATTTTTATTTAGTCAGTTAGATCATTATATTATGTTTGGTTGTTTGCAGCGTCAGCGACGCCGCTGGAGTCGAGTCCGCCCGACAAGAAGTGTCAACAGAGCGCTGCTCCCGTATCTCACCACCCCCACCACGATACTCTCGAGGTAATCATATACTCGTTACTTCTATAACGGAGATTGAATGGGCCAAGTGAAAGTCGGCCTGGTGCATGAAAGATTCCGATGTTCATAAAAAAATTAAAAAAAAAAAATGTTTGGTGTATGGAAGGCTCCCTTAAATATTTATTTTATAGTGTTTTTTTTTTTTATTTGTTGTAAAAATTCAACTCTCTAGCTAACACGGTTTATGAGGTCTGTCCGTCTGTCCTGTGCTGTAGCCTAGTGACAGACGGACAGATAACGATATCTCCGTATTATGGTCCCGTTGGCACAGTTAGAGCCCTGAAAATGAGAAGAATCAGATATTCGTACCTATTCATTTGTTTATCTTAGTTTTAAGCTTTTTGTTACATGATCACAAATAAAACAATATAAAAATATAATAAAACCTAAAAGTTTGCATATTATATTATCTCCGCTTGGTTTCTGATTACAGCGGAAGTACTACATAGATTTTCTTCCATCTACAATGGATTTCCGCAAAGTAACGACTGAGATAATGTTATTTAATGTTATGGCTCTTGTTAGCGATGTTATTATCATTGTATGTATCCGCCAGGGTGCAGTAGTGTACGGTGGAGGTGTGCTGCCTCCTCCGAAAGCCGCTCCGCCGGCGCCGCGACCTCTCGCCAGAGCTATCAATGAGGCTTTCCAGGTTTGACAATTTTTTTTCTTCTTCTTTTTTTCCATGCAGTACAGCAATCCTCGTTGTTTTAACAAGAACAGTGCTAGACTGTTGATCAGAATGGAACTATAAACGAGTCTGCAACACTGCTCAAAGTTGGAGCATGCTTAGTCTAGAACTGACTCTAATTAGCCTGCCGGAAGGTGCTTAATGATAGAATTTCAAACTTGAGGGATGCTCCTGAACACGAAGTAGCCATGTCAAATTTGACTTTGTGTTTTCACTTTTAATCATATTTTATAGAATAATTAAGAAGTAATAAAAATTCTTTAGGTTTTTATGTTTTTTTTTTGGTGTTTGTGAGAGCTTTCGGCATGTCTTTGGCTCACTACTATTTGCACTCCGAAGGAGTTGATTTTGCTTACTGAACTTTTTAAAACTTGTGCGACTGAAATCAAAAAAGAACCTCAAAAAAGCTAACTCTTTTCTCCTTTGTATAATTAAATAAGTGCAAAACAAGGGGAAAGGAGTTTACAATTTTCATTTTGTCTTTATTCTTCTTCCTTGCCTTATCCCACTAGGTGGGGTCGGCACAGCAAATTTTCCTCTTTCGCTCTCCTCTATTAGCCGTCATCTCTACACTCACTCCTTTCACTCTCATGTCCTCATTCACACACTCCATCCATGTCTTCTTCGGTCGGCCTCTTGCCCTTCTTCCTTGCACTACCATTTCCATACATCTCCTAGTGACATGCTCACGCTTTTATTTTGTCTTTATTTATGAAAATTTGTGATGACTGTTGTCGTTTACAGACGTTTCCTGTGCCGGTGAATTCATTTCCACGGACACCTTACATTAAGAAGTAAGTAAATAAAGTCAACTTACTTTGCTTTAAGAATATTGTTCTAGAACATTTAATTTACATTACCAAAACCTGGACTGGACTCCGGCCAAAACAAACCAATGGCTCCAGCCATCATGTATACCATTATCAAGCATTTGCCGAATTTTTGGGACAGTTTCGATATAAACTTTTTTTACAATTTTATTTGATTTGATAGATTTGCTTACTTTTTCATCAGATTTGTATTTATTCAGTGTTACCTATAACACTGCTGGTAACAGCTGTTTTTTTCTACAAATTAAATTTTAGAGCACAAGATTGTTTTCTTATCGTGACGTACTAAAAACTTTAGTTAAAAGATTTCGAGTTAGTTACCAGCGATAATTATAATATATCAGTCATGACCCAAATAGTTTTATTCTGTCATCAATATCGCTTACTATCAGGTGCAACCTTTTTATTGGGAGTAAGTAAAGGTAAAAATTAGTAATAAAATCTAGACATTAATTTACCATACATTGTTTGCAATAATGTGAGTGTTGTTTATACATTGCGCAAAATAAAATAAAAAAATAATGAAGGTCAGTTTTATGTGTGATTTTTAGTATTATGTTGTTTAAAAACAACATTGTCCATTTAAGGGTTAACATGAGTATTATTTACTCCTGGCACAGGATAAACAACAGGCTGGTGATGGATGAGGAGCTGGTCCGAGGTCGCGCGCCGCCCAAGAAGAACGCCAAGAAGACTTGCCCGGAGCTCTCATTGCCCTACGTTCCGGGAGGTAACACTAATAGAAACTATACAACTTTATTAACCTTATCACATTACGTTATACCAGGCACGTCAAATTTACATATCATCATATATATTCATGAACAATGAATTAATTAACCAGTCAATCATACAATGTCGTAATAATATAATTAGTCGTACAATGTCATGTTAATCTAATAGAAAATAACAATTAATAATTTTAAGTAAGAGTATTTTTAACTTATATAAAATATAATTATACTTTTCTTCAGTCAAAATACAATCTTATGTCACACATGTCAAAAATAAAATTAAACCCAAAAGACTACGTCAAAGCCCTTCGATGAAAAACAAGCCTGGCAGCATTTACTCGCTGAATCGCGAGAGAAATTTGCTGCCGCAAGTATTACCCATCCCACGAATCTATCTCGTAACCGCCGTCCAAGATCAGCCACAAACTTCCTTGCCTCGGTTCCCCATGGCCACGACACCTCGACAGCAAACGGCAAACTCATATGCCGCTTCCAAGACAGAGTCTGGTGCTTGCCAAACGCAGGTGCCTAGTGTAACTTATATTGTACTAGCTGGCCCGGCAAACGTTGTTTTGCCTCACTTAGGGGTATGAGAAATAGATAGTGTAGCTTATATGACACGTTCGTAGATTTACCATAGCAGCGCCATCTATTGATTACTTACTCAACCCAGTCGAAAGGTATCGACATCTGTTAGAATCATTTGGAGTTAACCGTGGAGTTAACAGATAATTGTGACTGTTCAATAATAACAGCCAATAATTAGCAATAAATTAAAATTGCGACTATAATTTAAGATTTAAACTATCCTTTCTCTCAAGTTGGATCGAACTGCACATGGTGTGCGAATTTTATTATAATCGGTTAAGTGGTTTAGGAGTTCATTGAGGACAAACATTGTGACACGAGATTTATATATATTAAGATTAGATTTACATGTCTATTTATTTCCACTTTCAGCGAGCAACAGTCCGATGAAGAAAGTGAAGAAGCCCCACCCACACCTCACACACCACCAGCCGGTGACGGGGAAGACGTACGACTCACACCACTGGGACGCTGCGGTCAGTTTTTTTTTACTTTTTTTAATGGGCTTGCGCTTGATCGCAATTCACCTGATCGTAAGCGCAATTGCGATCTAAGGTGGAGCGCACTTGCCCAGAAGAAACCGGTTCACTTTTGCCTTGAAAACAGCTAGATTATAGTTATCGGGGAACAGGGAATTTGGCAAAGAGTTCCACACCTTGACAGTGCGCTCAATGAAGGTTTGAGCATAAGCACTCCACTATAAGCAAGGGTCGATGCGGACAGTGTTTGGATGGGTGAAATGCACAATACTGCCGTTTTAAAAGTGGCATTTTAATCTGGGCGCTACCGTGGGTCGGATGACACGTTAACAAGTAGGTACCGGCTATTAGTCTTAGTACAAGCAGTCGCTAAGCCAAGTCAGAGGCGGCTTGAAAACCCTCGACTCCAGAACTTGGCCACTTAGCTCATACGATGAAGAATAAGACTCACTCTTTTACTATTTAAAGATTTTAATAGACAAGCGTTATTTTTTTTAAAGTCAAGTGAATAATACATATATTGCTTTTCTAATTTGCAGCGTAATGGCGGCGACGCGTGCACATTTCAGCCGAACCTACCGTACATGTGACCTCCGCTCCACGGCTACTGGCGGCCCGGGTACTACTGACAGTATGCCTTACCTACATCATTACATATACATGTATAAACCTGTAATTCTATATATATTAAATTGTTAAACAATATTGATTTCGGTATTTGTAAATTAATCATCATCACGGATAAGGGTGGATTTTGATCAGTTTATAATTATAAATTTATTCATTATTTATTTATAAATAATGAAGAAATAATGTAAAATAAATATAAAAATAGCGTTTATTTCTACTACTTCGGAAACACACAACAATTGATACTCAAAATTGGAGTAATTAGTGATGTAATTACACTACTATAAATAGTGTCATTACGAAATACCTACTCTACTACAATGTCGTAATTACACTATTTATTATACTAAGCGAGGGACTTCTACTGATAATATAATATGTACCTTAATCACGAGCAGTATAACTTCTTTCTTTTTTATAATTTTGAACAGTAAAACAAGTTCAAATAAACGTATAGACGTAAATATCAACAGTTCTGAAACTTAATTTCGCTACACAAAAAGTTTTTAATGTCTGACTGAGAATTATTTCCAAAAACATTCAGTTTGAACTTTCAAGCCCAATTCCATCTTCCTTATCATTACCTTACATATTGATGTTAATGATGAATCAAATTTAAACAATTATTAGCTTAAATATAATTATAGCCCGTGCAAAGCCGGGACGAGGTTTCAAAAGTTTTTTTTTTTTCAATATAAATTGACCCACTCTTGTATCACAAAATATATAAATCTATATGTGTGAATAATTTGCGTTTTCTAGTAAATTAGTGTTAAACACTCTAATGCCTACTCTAGTCATTATTAAAGTATTGTTGATTTAGTGATTGAATATTTTTATATTTCTAGATTTATAACATAAAATTTTGTAGTTTATAAATTTGTTAGTATTGCTCGAAACAAACGGTCACACTTACTAAAAAAACGTTGGAATTACGTCAAACGGGTTTCGACGCATTACGAGCGTCTTCATCGGGGACGAGCTTCACACGGACTGTCACCGACGAGATGCGCGCGCAGACTGATGATGACGCTCGTAATGCGTCGAAACCCATTGGACGTATATCCAAGGTTTTAGTAGATAAGTGTGACCGTTTGTTTCATGCAAATATATAAAATGCCTTACGATAACTGGTATTGGTTGGGCTGACTAATGACATTGCTACTATACCTATTAAGATATACCTATACCTATTGATTCAGGCGCTATTTTACTAGCCGTTTGAACTGTTATGTCTGTTTTTACCCAAAATTTATTAATATTTAATGTATAAAGCAGTATTAATATTCAATGTACATAAAAGAAGTTTAACACTGTTTATTTCATTTCAGTTAGTCAAGTAGAAAAGGTGCTTAGAAATAGCAAAATCTATATTTAGATTTGAAAAAGATAGCATTATTTACTAGTTGATATTCGTAAGTTTACTATAGAAAACTATCTAGACGGTGTTTTATCGTTTCATGAGTGAAAAATCACAAACTGTATGATATTTAGAATAAGAAATATATTGTTTTATAACTGTACCTACATTGCGGCTCAGTTAACATTCATTTTAATTTTCTCGTTTATTCAAATACAATATACTTTAAAAAAAAAAATTCAAAGATGTCTGGACTAGTTAGCATCATCATCAGCTACTAAGTGCAATATAAGAGTATATATTTACTCAAAAATAATAAATACATTTCACACACGGCTGATTAGCCCCATACTAAACCATTTCTTATATGTATTATGGATGCTAACATGACTTATATACTACATATACATGTATAAATACTTTATATAGATACGTATTAAACACCCAGACCAACAGCAAACAAATTTAGTTCATTACAAAGATGTTTGCCGTGCCGGGAATTGATCCCGGGTCCCTCTGGTTGGCAGTCCGGCACAGTAACCATTACGTCAACGAGGTTGTAATAAAAAGTAAACACTAATATCCAAAACCGACTAAATATTGAGCCCAATAAATGTCATCGAACTAAAGTGAATGTCTTTTGAGTCGCAATATAAGTACTTTTATCTTTGCAGTGCTCAAGTAAATAGGTTATTAAAAATTGATAGATGAATAGAAAAACCAAATGTACAAAATCTTACTAATGTAACAAATTTATTTGTATTCATTATTATTGTGTATTATTATAGTATGCATTGGCAAATTGGCACGTACTTGCCATTTTAATATCCAATGTCCAATAATGTTTTTTAATTACTCTATTTTCTTCAACACATTTTTATGCCTTTTGATGAAATATTGTCTTAATTTACAATAAATCGTCTGAAATAAATATTGATTACTATTTAATAGGTAATTCATTAAAAGATTTAGTGATGTTTTGTAAATTAAATAATCAATAGGCATAAATATGTATCTGGTTAGAAAGCATTATTTTATTTGTTTCTAAAATATTTCGTAAAAATTTGTCTTTGACTACTGCCAAAGGTGTTTTTGTAGAGTTGAGTTTTGTTTCTAGTTTGGAAAAGTTTTGTAACTTGCCCTTAACGGGTATGAAGATGTTGTTTGTAAATATTGTATAGTGTTACATTTTAATACACGCCATATTTAATAAACACATTTTTGATAAAAAAAATACTTTTCTTTTTTTTGTGTCGGACAACGTTGTTAGCTATAATATTTTAAAATTGTTATGTTAATATTTTGTTTAAAGTAATAGTAAGATTTTAACTACAGAGAATTTGTTATACCTACCATCTATTTGGTTGTACTAAATATGTATACCTACTAAATAAATAAATATAAATACTACGACACATTTCACACACGGCTGGTTAGCCCCACACTAAACCATTTCTAGTCCGTATCATGGTTGATTACACAAGTGGTATATTACATATACATATATATTTTATATAGATACATATTTAACTCCCAGACCGACAACCAACATATTTAGTTCAGCACAAAGATGTTGTCCGTGCCGGGAATCGAACCCGGAACCTTCTGATTGGCAGTCCGGCATGGTAACCATTACGCCAATGAGGTCGTTACTATGAGTACCTTCACAATAAATACAATTGAAATTCTGTCGCCAAGGACCTCCTAAGGGTGTGTTCCGGTAGACTTCTTGTGAGCAAGTTATTCTAGACTACGCATGCTCCACGTTAGGACAGGGTGGTTAGTCAAATAGTATAAAATAATTCTACATGTATCTACTATGTAAACAAAATTCGCTGTACAAAATTTAAATTATTATTTTTCTCGAATCTAGTAATTTACCTAAATTGAAAATGTTAATGTTATTCCAAAAAAACTGAAAATGTTATACCAAATTCTCCTTAAGAGTTTCAATACTTTGGGTTCGGTTTATGTATAACCATAGACAAAATATACTAAAGTATATTTGTTAGTAGTATGTTTTGTCTATGGTATAACATAATACAAACAACCATTATTTTTAAAGTTTTATTTTAATTGGCAGTTTATGACTATAGTACAATAGTAACATAGATCTATACTGCCGTGTCACCGAAAAAGGGCACAACTAACATTTTTTGTGAAATTGAGTTATATATATATTCAGAATCAGGAAAAAAAGGCCTAACTGCCTGATTTTTTGTGGATTTATAGCTACAAAATTAATAGAGATAGTATAAGCTTAAAGGGCACAACTGCACCATTTTTTGAGTTTTATTACAAGAAAAGGGCATATTGTGAGATATGACTTTTAGTTATAGCTTTTTACTTTTATATATTTAATTGAATGGGCATAACTGACGTTCATCAAGTGTAAAAGGCTCATGTGGCAATTGTGCTTATTTTTTATACCGATACTTGAGCAATTAACGTAGAAAGAAAGGTCACAACTGTTAGTTATACCTTTTCTTTTTAACCCTTACACCTTAAAATGTTAAATAAAAAGGCACATTGACGTTTGTGCCTTTACCACTTAACATTTCTGAACGGAGATGAAGTGAGCGAGGCGAGGTGAGCAGGGAATGCCGTCAGTTGTGCCTGACGTGTCGAGACGGGTACCCTCTCATCTTGTCGGCACAGCGCTCTGGTAAGATTGTAAAACTCCTCAGAAGTTAACTTCGACTCCATCACATTACACTACTTAGAGACTGGCCATACCTTCATGGCTGCAGACGAATTTCATCACAGAGTGGAACGGTCTTTGAAAACAAAAAAGCGTGTCTACGACTTTGAAGACTTCTGTAAAGCCGTATCTGACACTGGCGTACGCACCATGGTAAAGAAGATGGGACTCCAAGATTTTTACAATTATGAAGACTGCTCTTCAACAAGTAAAACAAAGAATTCCAGTCCTCGAGCTTATATGAAATATATTTCAGAGGTCAATTTTCGCAGAGGATCGAATTCACTTATTTATAAACGCAATCATGGTACTGACGAATACTTTGAGCTAGATTTCCTTAAGTTGAAAAATATTAAACAAGGAATACCACCTCCACGTCAAAAGCTTGTTCCCAGGGGTATTACGAGCGAAAGGAAATCAGCCATACTCACATAACTTGGTCCACTTATACCCACTAACAGAAGGCCTTTTTGGGAAACATTACCTATAAATGATCAGACAGTTGATTTGATTCATCACCAAAAAGACTGAAATAATGGAAGATTGATTTTTATAGTCTCTTTAATCGATACTTAGGTATTATGATATTTAATATTAAGTGCCTTGTTGTTCCTAATTTCATGTTTAGAATTTGTTTTCGTTTAATTTAGACAATACGAGTATAAAGTTGATTTTACTGACCTATTGTAATTACTAAGTATATCTCTTAATAGTATGAGAGAAAAATGCAAAGTGCCATTTAAATAATTATAGGAAGTTAATTCAATTAATGATTGTGATAAAAATTGAAGCTAATAAATAATTATAGGAAGTTAATTCAATTAATGATTGTGATAAAAATTGAAGCTACATAGATAGTTGTTACATAACTGTAATGATATTTATTAGGTATTGATTTAATAAGCTATGTTTTCTTTATTTTAATGAAATTATTATTAAGTATAAAAGTTCCTTAGTGGCTTTGTTACCCTAATTTTTAATTAATAGAGATTTGGAAGTGTTATACTTCAATTATTGTTAAAATAATTGACCTTTGAAGACTTTGTACTACTTAAAATAAACGTTTTATTTCTTGATAACTACCTTATTTTATTTCTAACACAATGTTAATTTATCAGCTTATTATAATATATTTTTGGCAATAAGGCCAAAATCTATTTAAAAAAAAGAAAACCAAATATAACAGAATACAACTTGGTTTTATTTAATTACAAACAAATTATTGAACAACAGCAAAGGTTTACACAATTATACAAACAATCAACTAATCAAAACAATTAAATGGAAAAGTGGGCAGAGTAACAGTGAGAAAGTGAGACGATGTTGTCGCTACGGTAGCCGAAAGCAAAGTGTCCCGATGTCCAGTCTGCTCGGCGTTTTATACTCGTCGCTGTGACGTCATCACGTGGTAGATGAGGGTAGTTTCTCTCCAACACGGCCTCTCCTGACGGAGATCCGTCCTCGGATCTCTATGTGGACTCCTCGACTTTGTCATCAGAATCTGAGAACAGTACAACACAAATGCTCAAATCATGTTTAAGAGAAACAAACTTGTTTCTAACAATTTGTCAGTGTCATATTGTTAGAAGCAAGATAGGTACAAATTAATAAGCTCATGTTCAGACATGCTGCAGTCATGACAAAACATGTTCATATTAAACAGAAAATCAACGCGATACTGACGGATCCTTATGGGAACCGCTATACAGCCCCACCATAACCGTGTTATGATGTCGAAATACACGATGCTGACGGATCCTTATGGGAACCGCTATACAGCCCCACCATAAACGTGTTATGATGTCGAAATACACGATGCTGACGGATCCTTATGGGAACCGCTATACAGCCCCACCATAACCGTGTTATGATGTCGAAATACACGATGCTGACGGATCCTTACGGGAACCGCTATACAGCCCCACCATAACCGTGTTATGATGTCGAAATACACGATGCTGACGGATCCTTATGGGAACCGCTATACAGCCCCACCATAACCGTGTTATGATGTCGAAATACACGATGCTGACGGATCCTTATGGGAACCGCTATACAGCCCCACCATGACCGGGTCATGATGTCGAAATGCTGACGGAACATTTTCCGATATACAGCCCACAATGCTGACGGAACATTTTCCGATATACAGCCCACAATGCTGACGGAACATTTTTCCGATATACAGCCCACAATGCTGACGGAACATTCTCCGATATACAGCCCACAATGCTGACGGAACATTCTCCGATATACAGCCCACAATGCTGACGGAACATTTTCCGATATACAGCCCACAATGCTGACGGAACATTCTCCGATATACAGCCCACAATGCTGACGGAACCTTTTCCGATATACAGCCCCACCATAGTTCCCCTTAAGGCAGAACTATGATGTCGAAACAATGCTGCAACCGCCAACCCCGCTCGGCACGGTGCTCGGCAGGCCGCTGCCGCTGCTGCTCGGCAGGCCGCTGCCGCCGCTGCTCGGCAGGCCGCTGCCGCCGCTGCTCGGCAGGCCGCTGCCGCCGCTGCTCGGCAGGCCGCTGCCGCCGCTGCTCGGCAGGCCGCTGCCGCCGCTGCTCGGCAGGCCGCTGCCGCCGCTGCTCGGCAGGCCGCTGCCGCCGCTGCTCGGCAGGCCGCTGCCGCCGCTGCTCGGCAGGCCGCTGCCGCCGCTGCTCGGCAGGCCGCTGACGCTGCTTGGCTGGCCGCCACCTGCACATATTTGTCGGCATAGCCGCAGCCAAAGTGCTGCAGTCTACGCCGCCGCAGTCTCCGCTTCCGCGTTCTCGGCTGCCGTTGCCGATGCTGCTCAGCAGGCCGCTGCCGACGCTGCTCGGCAGGCCGCTGCCGACGCTGCTCGGCAGGCCGCTGCCGACGCTGCTTGGCAGGCCGCTGCCGACGCTGCTTGGCAGGCCGCTGCCGACGCTGCTCGGCAGGCCGCTGCCGACGCTGCTCGGCAGGCCGCTGCCGACGCTGCTCGGCAGGCCGCTGCTCCGCACGCCGTTACCTGCACATATTTGTCGGCATAGCCACAGCAAAAGTGCTGCAGTCTACGCCGCAAAACACACAGTTTTTAAACAAAATTGGCAATATACCACTGAAAATAACTCGACAGGCCCAACAATTGATGCATTAGCTTACCATTCTTGGGATCAGTAATTCAGTCAACGCTTTAATTTTACCAGAGCTCGGTCGTACCTGACCTTGACTAATAGTTCGACTTAGGTATTCGATTTCTGTGGCCAAGAATGTACACTTATGGAAAAGCCTGTCTTAGTTAATACTGACAACACTTGGTTCAATAAAACAAATTTGCTATCTAATGTCGTACACTTAAGAGCTGAAAATCATCAATGTATACGAGGACCTCAGCGGCCACATCCTTAACATCAGCAGTTACTCTTTCGCGACAAAAATTTACGTTTTTTAATGTAACGAAACTGTTTTCATTTTGGCAAAGCAAGATTCAACCGTATGTCCAGGCTTTTTGCAAAAGGTACAAGAAAACAGAAATATAATAAGATTGGTTAGATCTCACCACGCTTCCTATGGACCGGATCGCCTCGACAATGCGGTCGGTACCCGAAGACAGCGCGGAGCTCGGAGATGCCCCGGTGACCTCCCGGTGCGCCGATGTCACCGTGCCCAGCTCAGCATCAGCATCAGCACGCGATGCCCGCTGCGTCGGCATGCTGAACTCCAACAGGGTGTCCGGTGCCTCCTTAGGCGCCGCTGGTACGGCGCGTGTCAGCTCAATAGGCGGCGCTGCGACTGAACTAGTCGGCCGTGGTGTTGATGTCGGTACAGCGGCGTGTACCAGCACTGGCGGTGACCCGCCCGACGACGCCGCAGCCGGAGAAGCGCCCACACGATGACGCCGTGATGGCGAAGTTGACCGACGTGGACTGCGATGCACTCGTTGCTCAGGAGACCGACTGGGTCGCCGTGCTGACCGCTCCTCTAATGCTGTGAGACGTGACAAGATCGCCTCCATGGTGCTCCGAAAAGCACCATCAGGCGTACGCTCTCGGCGTCTATTAGAACAATGCTCACGGCTACCATGTCGACTGCCATGACGGCTTTGACGATATTCGCGGTCAGGCATTTCATTTAAACCCCGTATGCGACAGAGAACACGAAAATAATTTAAGTCAGTGATAGGCTATACGTTGAATTCGAATCCCACTTCTGATTTTGGCAATAAGGCCAAAATCTATTTAAAAAAAAGAAAACCAAATATAACAGAATACAACTTGGTTTTATTTAATTACAAACAAATTATTGAACAACAGCAAAGGTTTACACAATTATACAAACAATCAACTAATCAAAACAATTAAATGGAAAAGTGGGCAGAGTAACAGTGAGAAAGTGAGACGATGTTGTCGCTACGGTAGCCGAAAGCAAAGTGTCCCGATGTCCAGTCTGCTCGGCGTTTTATACTCGTCGCTGTGACGTCATCACGTGGTAGATGAGGGTAGTTTCTCTCCAACAATATATTATACAATCCCATTGCAGGGACACAATAAAATACATGTCATATTGAAATATAAACAATATATATGTGTCAGAAACAATTTTTAATATTAATAAATAAAAGTTTATTCTAATAATTTACTGATTAATGAATATAAAAAAAATCAATGAAAAGGCACAATAGAGAAAAGGTGCCTTTTCATCATAATATTCTATTTTTTTTCCTCAAAATTTTACATTGATAAGGCATATTTGGTTATATGTGCCTTTTGAACGTAATAATGCTCTATTAATGTAATTTTTTTTGTTAAGTTAAAAATTAATAAGGTAATTATTAATTATATACATTAAAATAAATATATATTAATTTCTGTCGTTATATACATACTAATCATAGTCAACTTTTAACATTCACACAAGTTTGAAAATCACACTTCAAAGGTATTTTTTTTAAGAAAATTCACAAAATATTTTAATCTCGATTTTCTCAACATTTGCAAAATGTTAGTTGTGCCTTTTTAAATTGTGACGGCAGTATAGGTTACCTACAAACGAAATAAATGGCATACAAATCATTTAAAAGTAACTAACTACAAACCTAAGAGACAGGTCACTCCGATTTCTGTTTCTCACTTTGGCTTCATTTGTCAGAATTCGGGTCAATTAGTTTTAGCATAATACTGAAGCGCATAATAAATTAGGACCACATTTAATGATATCAGAATAATATTAGACGCATTTACCTAATATTTGCGGATCCGTAAACATTTTAGATTATTATAGAAAAAAATAAGCGCAGACTGGTCCACTATTTTACACAATCATCCTAAATAATATGCATATAATGATGATATAAATAATATGAATCTTACAAAGATTTGCACATAAATCTTAGTTCAGATGTTTGACAAAAAAGTTATAAGTAAAAAATTCTCTCGTGGTTTAAAATATAAAAAAACTCAGACATCCAATTTCAAATCATTGTCTTGCCACGTGTTTTTTTTTATCTATAACAGAAGCAAAGGTAATTTGTTGCGATGTAAATAAACATTTATATTTGAATAATACATACAAAGTTTGTTCGTTACTTTAATTCCTAAAGAAATGCAACAGTATATTTTAAAACGTCAATGTAATAAATAAATCCGCTTAAATTGACGAGATCGCTTACAAACTACTTTAAACAGTATTAATTAGAGAATAATATTCGATTAAGCACCATGAATATTAAATTTCAATATCGTAAAAGCACTTTTTTCCAAACGCAATCGTGTAAGTATTTATAGACACAATTTGTAAAATAAAAAATAATATTTTAGTTAAGTCAGCCCTGAAAATGTGGTTTTAAGTACATTAGAAACTCAATTAACCGGACAAATTGTTGTTATTAGGCATTCGGATAATCGAAATTATGAAGGAGATCGTTTTTTTTTGTGAGAAACCGGCGCGGGCTTGGTGTTGCCAGTTCCACCCAACACATTCATGCTTGCAAAAATATGACTTTGGACAACTGGTCTGTAGTCCGGATAATCGCGAATCCGTATAACTGAGAGCCGGATAATCGAGTTTCTACTGTAACAACATTTCGAAAATCGCTAAAAGGCGCTGGTGTATTATCAAACGCGAAAACAAACATGCTTATCTAGGTATAGTCATTGAACACTAGATCTTGAAAAAAAAACTAAGCAAATTGATACTTAAATACACAAATAAAATACAAACACAAGTATTACGAACTAATCCTAAAAGAAAATCATATTGCTTGAGTATGAGTATTTAATATTAATTCATTATTATTAATATTAGTATTAATACAAATCTAGGACCTTATATCTTAGTAACTATAGTTTCATTTCTTACACATATAGCTAAGTAATATATAGTACAAAACATATTTTACTTAGTGACTAAGTTTGACTTTATATATTGGTCCCATAGTAAACCTTTTCGCGCGTTATTTTAGGTCTGTTAACTCATTATAGACAAGTAAACGGTAATCCGTAAATAGAAAGTAGGATTAAGTATCATTTTTAAGTAAGATTTAAAAAAAATAATTTATTCAATTGGTTTTCATAAAAACTTCTGCCCAATTTATTATCATAGATATAGATCGATTATTTATAATTTGTTTTTGTCCCATACAGTTTATTAGTTCCTTTTTTATAATCGAATACGTCTCGAAAGCGCTCGAGTAAATAATTTTATAACTATTTTCAATAATAAAAAAACATTTGAAAGTTTGTTTCCTCTAGCTCTATTTATTTACGCAAGCGAAAGGACATAACTTTGAATTTTTGTTCTTTATTGACGCGACTTTATCATATGTACCCGACTCGTTTGATCATCAAAGGCTCCCTTACGTTAGGTACGTCTAGAAAAGTGAAAGTAATAATCACAAACATAAGATGATTACTTCCATATTTCTTAGAACAAATTGTCTTTCGATTAAAAGTTCACCAAGCTACTTGCACATGTGGTTGTTTACGATAAATATGATAATATAGTTGGTTCAGTATAGTTTAAATTATTATATATACTCCGAAGTAGAAGCGCGGGTAGTTTAACATTTCCCGCAGTATTCAAGATGGCGGCGCTGTGAGTAGCGGCGGGCGTGTCGGTGCGCACGGTGACGTCAGCAACTCGCCCCCACTCTCCGTGATCGGCATCGACTTGTGGTACTTTATGAGATCCGCTGCAACACGAAAAATGAAAAGTATAAAAATCTATACTAATAATAATGACAATAAAGAGTTGTGTTGAACTTCAGGGACTTCCTCTGAGAGTCTGTAATGCAGAGCAACAGGGTGTGAATATGTACCCCCACACCCGTTCCGAGATGCAAACTAGGTACTATTAGCTCGTCTCGTTGAACAGATAGTGTTAGTGAATTAGCTAAACTACTGTAACCGTGTTGACCAGTGGAAGGTTGTTTGGGGAAGTTGCTTCCACTGCCAGTCTATGATGCAGATGACCAAGTAAGGATGTTCACTTACACCGGCTCTGAGACGCACGAACTAGGCAGCTCACCTTGTTGAATAGACAATAGAGTGAGAGTAGTATTACTTTAGCTGCTCTGAACGCACCGTCTAGTCCCTAGCAAGCGAGCTTACAGCGAGCGCCGTCACAGCTGTACGTCGTCACAGCTGTACGTCACTTTCCCTCCCTATTAGCTCGTCTCCATGAACAGGCTATATATAGTATGTGCCTAAGGTTAGTAACCTAAGCTGCTGTGACCGCACCGCCTGGTCCCGAGCAGGCGATAGGAGCCGCTAGACTCGACCAGGTGTAGTGGTTCCAGCGTGCTTCGTCACAGCTGTACGTCACTTTATCTCCCTATTAGATTGTCTCGATGAACATGCTATAGTATGAATGTGAAAGTACCTAAGCTGCTGTGTTCGCGTTGTCCGGTCCCCAGCAGGCGGTAGGAGCCGCTAGTTTCGACCAGGTAGTGTTTCCAGCGGCCTTCGTCAACGAGGTACGACACTTCCCCTCCCTATTAGCTCGTCTCGATGAACAGGCTATAGTATGAATGTGAAAGTACCTAAGCTGCTGTGTTCGCGTTGTCCGGTCCCCAGCAGGCGGTAGGAGCCGCTAGCTTCGACCAGATAGTGTTTCCAGTGGGCTTCGTCAAAGGGCGCGACATTTCCCCTCCCAATTAGCTCGTCTCGATGAACAGGCTATAGTATGAATGTAAAAGTACCTAAGCTGCTGTGTTCGCGTTGTCCGGTCCCCAGCAGGCGGTAGGAGCCGCTAGCCTCGACCAGGTAGTGCTTGCAGCGCGCCGGTCCCTCGCACCGGTACGACACCGCGTACCCCCACACCCGCTCCGAGATGCGGACTAGGAAACTTCCTACCGGCTGGCTGGACAGGATCTGCTCGGCCTCTGAACGGGTGATGAGACCTGGAATGAACATGTTCTTGGACTTGGAGTGATTTTATCACCAGAATCAAAATCACAATTTATTTATTTACAACACATTGACAGAACAAAGACAATATAGAATATTTTTTTATTTAAAATAAAAAACCTATCCTCCTTCCTGTTCCTGATCCTAATAAAGGTTATTAGGATCGACCTCCGATTTGCATGTCGGAGACCTATTTTACGCTATTTCACTCATACCAGTTCTCGCTTGCCTGTCGCTCTTGCACGCTTCATACTTTTTCTTTCTCTCATTCATCATCTTTTTCTCTTTTCTCTGGCTTGAAATAAAATTGTTTCCTGGATAGGAGCTTCCCTTAAATTTGTATTTCATTTTTATTTCTTTTTCCTTGGCTGGTAGGAGAAGTTGAGTATCACATTTTAAGATAGATAGATTTCATCCTAGTAAAAAAGGAAGTATATCTCACCATGGAACCACTCGACTGGTTTGTTCTCCTCATCGAGCCCCACTCCTCGCTTGAGCTCGTTGGAGCGGAACCACTCCAACACAGCTTCTCTGCTCGGCGGCTTGCCGGCTGCAACCATTCATTTAGTAATCTTAGTGTTTTTTTTAACTTTGTACTTGTTCTTCTTCTTAGTATATGTCTATAATCCGTCCAAACGTTTATTTTCTTCTTGACAAAAATGAAAGCCTCTCAACTCGTTGGCGTAATGGTCACCATGCCGGACTGCCAATCAGAAGGTTCCAGGTTCGATTCCCAGCACAGCCAACATCTTTGTGCTGAACTAAATTTGTTGGCTGTCCGTCTGGGTGTTAAATATGTATCTATATACAATATGTATGTATGTTTATGTAGTATGTCAGTTGTAATAAGTAAGTGTGACCGTTTTCTACGCGAAAATATATCAGTTGTGTTAGCAACCATAATACGAACTAGAAATGGTTCAGTATGGGGTTAACCAGCTGTGTGTGAAATGTGTCCTAATATTTATTTATTTATAATGAAAACCTCGCAAAATCCACACTTGGTCAGCGTGGTGGACTACTATAACTCTCTCCTAGTGAGAGAAGGCCCCGAGTCCCAACAGTGGGAATTTATAGTGGGCTGCTTATATACCCTGTGTATCAGAAGCGATGGTAGCATGCGCCAGGTCTGTGCTCCGCCGATGCGCCTCACGCGCCGCGCGCGCTATTTCACGCATATTCGCCTCTGCCTCCTTCGCTTTACGCTCTGCAAACAAGATAAACTTTCATACAGATAATGCTACCAGCATTTGGAACACAATGAAATTACATAGAATGTCTTTACTTTTCTTTAATGGTTCTTGAAATACAAAGTTGTATCACTAGTTCCATAGGTATATCCATATTAGTCTTTAATGGTACATACTAATGATACAAAATTGTGTCACTTGTATCATCAATGGTACTACTTATATTAAGGCCTTTTTCATCTACAAATGCCTTATTATTAGTTGGTATTATTGTATTATTTATACAATAATACCAACTGACTACTACTTATTAGGTTTAATTTTAAGACTAGTTTTCGCTTAAAGCCCAGAAATGGGAGAGTACAGATCCAGAAAAAAAAATGAAATGAGCGGCATAGGATTTTTTCAAAATCTGCCTCGCTAGCTTCCACGGGAATAGAGCCCTGGGGGTTGCAAGCAGAGTATGTAGATCACAGGGCAAGCGAAACAGATAAAGCTTATATCTTTTTACTATTTCTGTGAGCCGTAGTTACTTCCGCTGCTCTTAATGCTCTATTGACTCAACTCTATTGTCATCAACAGTCCATGGGAACATTCCATGGACTGTTGATGACAAAGCTTACAATACTCATACTATGCTTTCGTATAAAGATACATTTACGCGCAACTAGACCCAGAAAGTAAAAAAAATGGTTGCCTGTAAAGTCGGTTTTACGGGCGAAGATTTTACGTGACAACGTCTGCCGCGCGCGCAGCACGCGGATAGAGTTGAGTGGGAGAGAGACGCAAGGCATTCGGCGGGCCTCTCTCTCGTTCGGTGACTCATCGTAACGTTACCGGGCGTTACACTTTTTCATAAGTGACTCCCAGCCGCAACCTAATTTAAGACGTTGTCACGTCAAAAAGATTTACTTCGTAAACATACCTAATCTGTCACAGATCGCGGATGACAGGTTCACTCGGGCGGTAAAAGTACAAAAAATTCAAATCGAAATCTCCTTTTTGAATCGGATATTTGCATCCGCGCGCAAACGCGCAATTCGTTGTCGGAAACGTTTTCGAAAAACATAGACTGCATATCCGAATGAAATGTCAATGTCATGTGTTCTGATGTCTGTATGGAAATTGTTCTATCCGATTCGAAGAAACGTCACTTATCTAAAAAAAATTTTCGAATCGCATACATTTGAAGATTACTTGAGTAGCCCAGCTGTTCTCCAAAACCGGTACATTTAACCTATCAGTATCTGTGACGTTTATTACAGCAGTAGAAGAAAAAGATATTACAGCAGTAGAAGAAAAATATATTATAGCAGTAGAAAAAAAACATAATACAGTAGTAGAAGAAAAAGATATTACAGCAGTAGAAGAAAAAGAAGAAGATTATCTTGAGCGGACCTTGTTCCCTCCAATTAGCGTCGTCGTCCCCGGCGTGTATGTGCGCGTCCCGCAGCGTGCGCGCGCGCCGCGCCCGCAGCGTGCGCAGGATGTCCCCCGCGCGCGCCGCCGCCACGCGCCGCTCCCACGCCGCCACGCGCACCGACACGCCAGACCCCGTGTTCGGGATGCCTAGCTCCTGGAACATGCACAATACTGGTTTCCAGTGGCGAAGGTATATATTGTTTTTTTTTTATTGTCTTATTTTTTGTATTTATATTGATATCTTATATTGTTGCGCAAATTATGTTTGTTTGCCTACCTGCACCTTGCCATACGCGCAGGACGTCACCGCCAGTCGCAACAGAATACCAGCGCCGGTAGCCACACGCCGACGGCATTTGCTGAGTTGCGACTGTATTGCGGCAAACTAACGTGTTTTATTTTTAATGTATACGTTTGTTTTAGGTTTTGTGTTTGCCATAATAAAAAATATTTTTCTTTCTTTCTTTCTTTTCAGGTATCGTGGGGCAGTGCACCAGGGCCCCGGACTTCCACTTGTATGTTGAAACACCGGCTCCCGGTATAAACACATTTTCGCCGCAACTGTTGACATACCGGGAGCCGGTGTGGGTAAAACTAAAACTTGGTTTTCAACAGATAATACAAAATGGGCTAATGTCATTCAACATACGAACGGCTAAGCTTTAAAAATAAATTTCAGAGTAACTATTTTTAATTGTGTACTCGACGTAATCAATCAGTTAGATGCGCGTTTTTTCCGGCATGAGTGCACTTTGCAAAACGTTCGACTTTTTGATTCCAAAAAAATTGCGTACTAATGGTATAAGTTAACCCACTGTATCCTATTATTATTCCTATCTATAATTCTGAAGGGCAATAAAAGTTCAAGCTACGTGAAAAAGGGGATGAGAGCCCCATTGTAACTTCTCCGCCTTCCTACTCTAAATTTTGGGCCTCCAGTCTTATTCCATCTGCCATCACTGCCTCGCAAGGCGTCCTGCCTAACGCCATATGAGTTTCCCGATAGATTGTCAATCCTCACGCACCTTAATATGCTTTCAGATCTCCGCGTTCTTCACACGCTAGTTTGATGTCGATTCCTTTAAGAAGTACAACAATGGGACTACTAATCTCACCTGCAAAACATCCCTCTTTCCCTCAATGAAATTGAAATGCAGCGTATTCTTGTTCAAATCCAACTGATGTCCAATATTTTCATTACAATAATCGCCCTTATCCTCAAAGCTGGAGAGCTCCTTGTCTGAAGTGACTTCCGGCTCCAACTCCTGGATCCTTTGCCGCAACTCGTCCACTGTGCAATACATCTCCAGGTTGTCTTCTAAGGAGTCCATGCTCTTCGGGGAGAGGTCGAATTTCTGAAAGTCCAGAAAGATAGGTTCTAGTTTATTTATTAGCTTGCAACACTTATTCGTAGACAAAATATATTTTAATGCAATAAAGTTTAAAAAAACATGTGCCCTGTGTTTTTTATTTTAATATTTTTTATGGAGATGATATGGGCAAAATCTATAATTTACAGTTTTATCGATACATGTAAGTACATCATAAACGTTTAATATAAGCTTTTATAGGTATGATTATAAACACTGACGTAGCTGTAATAAAATACACATAATTAATACATTTGCAGTATAAAGAAAGAAATAAAGTAGAAACTAAGCATTGCCATCCAACGTGACAATGCTGCTATCATTTTGGGCACCTTTTCCTCTACCCCTGATCTTTATAGGTTAAGCTTTAGTAAGTAACGATTTATGTATTCTGTGTAAATGTAATTGTTTTAATAAATTGATCATAATTATTTGCAAGCAGATAAAGGTAAGTGGGGGGCATGAGTGGACTTAATTAAGCTTGCAAGATTCCACCCAAACAACACACTGGCCGAGGGTGAAACATGCCTAGTCTGAAATATCTGGCTCTCAAGGAGACTCTTGGAATACACCATTAACTGCTTAGTGACAGACTTTTCAACTTGAGGGTGGTTGCTAGCCAAGCGAGTACCAAAAAATGCCCTCACCTTGAGATATACATATTTATGTATTATATTATTTATGTACAGCGCTGATTGCTTGCAGTCAGCACACGCTGAGCTGGGGCCGGTTTTGTGCCACGTCAATGTTTTCTTTTATGTTTCTTGCGTATATTTTTTTTCTTTGTTGTTCGTGTCACAAAATAAATAATTCTTTCTTTCTTTCTTTACATATTTTTTTTGGACACATTTCACACACTGCTGGTTAGCCCCATACTGAACCATTTCTAATTCGTATTATGGTTGCTAACACAACTGATATACTACATATACATGTGTACATACAAACATATTATAATATAGATACATATTTAACACCCAGACCGACAGCCCTAAATTTAGTTCAGCACAAAGATGTTGGCTGTGCCGGGAATCGAACCCGGAAACTTCTGATTGGCAGTCCGGCATGGTAACCTTAATGCCAACGAGGTCGTCGTTTATGCCTTGAGGGTGGTTTCGAGTACTAGAAGAAGACCCACCACCATGCACGGAATGTGAATGTAAAGTTAGTAACCTGTTCCAAGCTATCCAGGGGCTTGTAATCAATGAGCTGCGTGAGCTCCTTCTCGACGGACTTCCTGAGCTGGTGCGCCTCCTCCCGAGCCTGGCTGAGCGCGCGCTTGCGAGCCTCCTCCGAGAGGATAGTCTCTATCGACTTGTCGTCAGGGTGCTCGCCCATCACCCACACCTGGAACACCACGATGTCAAATGTCAAACATGTATTGCATTGTTAAATGTTACGTAACAACACTTAACATACCCACCCAGGGTGTAGTAATGTACGTTTGGAGCGGCGCGATTTATATTTTAACCGACTTCAAAAAAGGAGGACGTATATAACGTCCTCCGTCAATTGACAATTCGACTGTATGTATTTTTTTATGTAATCCATTAAATTTTCTAAGTTTACGTCATTAAAATTATTATCATTCTGACCTTGCTTTCGGAAGACGCGGGTTTGAATCCCACTGGTTGTGATTATTCTTGAGTTCTTTTTTAGGATTCCGTAACCAAAGAGTATCAACGAGACCCTATTATCCGTCCGCTAATCTGACTGTCCGTCACCAGGCAAAATAAATACGAGTACATCCTCTGTAAAAACTCCCTAGCTATAATAGCTAGGGAGTTTTTTCACATGCGTTGTTTTCGAGTTGAGTCACATGCACATGAACCGTAATAATTACGGTTCATGTGCATGTGACAGCTTGGTGACAGACGGACTAACAGACAAACGGACGGACAGCGAAGTCTTGGTAATAGTCACAGAACGGGCCACATCGCCCCGCGCGCGCACCCCCAGGGGCAGGGCAGGGTCACAGGGCGACACGCATGGACTTCAAATCTCTGTGGTAATAGTCTTTAGTCCTCTTGAGTATGGAACTATAAAAATGTAACGCTGCGTTTTTTTTTCATGTTGAATTTATAGGATTCCTCCTCCAGTAGTGGTATTTAATTAAAACACCCACGGCTCATATTCAACTCAATAATCATTTATTGCTTTACTTTAGCAAAATACACTGGCTTACTTTAACTTAATTAGTACAATGTCGTCCACTCACTAGCGCAGTTGTCGATCGACTACCCCTTTCTTAGCATCCCCACTCTGATCTCTGTTCGGACGGTGGTACCGTCAACTATAAAAATATATCTTCTTTTTATGGGTGGTGTTACCAGTCCTTATTTGCCAAAATACTACTAACTCCAAATAGTAGAAAACAAAGATCAGGGTGTGGATATCTTAGGATAATACATAGGTACCTTACATTCGACCATCCTGACAACGTGTATGCCCTCATACACGATCAGGTGATAACCTAACATTCGGCAATATAATGTAAATATTTTTCCATACTTTAATCAAAAAAATCTACGAACTTTGAGATAATACTGCATAACACTATAGGTAAACCTAGGTAACAAAGTGAACAATCATATAATGTAACAGACACATATATAAACCACGTATAGCTGACAACTAAGTCTATTGCTAACAATATAAACATGTTATACATTGATTTACAGTGATTACTTGCAATTTGTATAATAATAATGGTAAATTCGAAACTATAAATACATGAGAAACACAGTGTTAGGTATTCCAAACAAGATCAATCAATCAAACTTAGCACATCTAATCAATTTATCAATAACCACATTTTATCTATAACGATACCACTCTTGACCAATTAAAACCATCAAGGTCACCATAATATTGGCTCTCCATCTGAACTAGAGTTAAGCCCTCGTCCAATAAAAGCCCGTCCCCTGTCTAAAACAGGTTATCCTCCGTCTAAGAACAGAGTTAAGCCTTCGTCTAAAACGAAGTTTGTTGCCTGTCTAAAACAGGTTATCCTCCGTCTAAGAACAGAGTTAAGCCTTCGTCTAAAACGAAGTTTGTTGCCTGTCTAAAACAGGTTATCCTCCGTCTAAGAACAGAGTTAAGCCTTCGTCTAAAACGAAGTTTGTTGCCTGTCTAAAACAGGTTATCCTCCGTCCAAGAACAGAGTTAAGCCTTCGTCTAAAACGAAGTTTGTTGCCTGTCTAAAACAGGTTATCCTCCGTCTAAGAACAGAGTTAAGCCTTCGTCTAAAACGAAGTTTGTTGCCTGTCTAAAACAGGTTATATCCTCCGTCTAAGAACAGAGTTAAGCCTTCGTCTAAAACGAAGTTTGTTGCCTGTCTAAAACAGGTTATCCTCCGTCTAAGAACAGAGTTAAGCCTTCGTCTAAAACGAAGTTTGTTGCCTGTCTACAACAGGTTATATCCTCCGTCTAAGAACAGAGTTAAGCCTTCGTCTAAAACGAAGTTTGTTGCCTGTCTAAAACTGGTTATATCCTCCGTCTAAGAACAGAGTTAAGCCTTCGTCTAAAACGAAGTTTGTTGCCTGTCTAAAACAGGTTATCCTCCGTCTAAGAACAGAGTTAAGCCTTCGTCTAAAACGAAGTTTGTTGCCTGTCTAAAACAGGTTATATCCTTAATTCCATGAATGAGGCAGTCAACAGCGCGCTTACCAGAAATATCGCATAAATTTAATCGCGATAACGCTAACTTTTCATAATAATATGTTTCTATAGGTTCATTAAATTTACTCCTTCATCTTAACATATCTTCCAAGCATTGGCCATAGTTTTGCTCAAAAGGAAATGCACTTCTCAATTTATCTTGCCACTCTAGCCAAGTGAATAAAATGGTATCTAAGCTTTCGAACCAAGTCTTGGCCAATCCTTGGAGTTTTTGAAGTGAAAAATGAATAGTCGTCCTGTCGTACCAACCATATACAGCGGCACACTCATTTACTTTTTTCAACCACGTATCCACACGTTGATTTTTAACCGGCGGTTCAAAGTTCGGTAGTATGTTTTTGTTACTATGTTGAGTGTTCTGTCTGAGGCTCAGGGCTCCGTTTGACTGATTGTATTATCTTAATGACGCCATTAGCCGAAAAAGAGGGACTACGTGACCTGGAGAGTGATCTTCGACGTCAATGGTCGCTCCTTCCATGTCGCTCAGCGTCCAGGGATGACCGCAGGGCCGCACGCAGCCTCTCTGATGAAGGTCCTCGTAGAAACTCGCACTGCTCCTCCACTGATGGCTTTCGAACTCGTTTCCGCTGATCCATCGACGCACGCCGCGATGGCGAAACCAGCCTCCCAGATGAGATCCGGCGCGAGCTACCTTCACGTCGTCTTAGGGCTTCTCTTTCGAGACGCAGTTCTTGTTCAAGTCTCTCGATGCGCTCCTGGCTCGACCTAAGGCGGCTGCGGCTACGCGTGCGTGACCGTCCGAGGTACATCATAACTCTGCTACGCCCCCGGCTACGGCGAGGCGTCTCTCGTCGATGTCTTTCGTTGTCGCTGTCCATATACTGGAACTCGGAAACAAAAAATAGTATTAGTACTTTTATTCTTTATTTAGGGTATTTTAACAACTAAAGAAAGGATTCTAACATTTGAAACAAAATTTAACTTCTACAACCGATGCGTTTGGTGGTACTTTTGGGCGTAAAAGAACGAGCTATTTAGTATAGTTTAGTGTTCGACGTTTCATCATTCAACTCCGTAATAGAATGCTAATAAACTGAACACTTAACATCAGCATTAATACTGAACACATAAAAAAAAAACTTACGAGGAAAAGTAAAGTGTGCATCAAGATCCCACCTGGACCATACAGCGGCTAAGTTCATGTTATCTAATACTTTATTGATATACTTAACACGATATTCATAATGCTACTCATCAATCTTGTACGATATTGAAGCGAAACTTTTGGCCAATTTTTTTTTATCTATTCTCAAATTTGCATGCATTCAGCGTCACAGTCGTAATAAACTATTTTAAATTAATTTTATTTTGTTTTTTTTAAGTAATAAGCAAGTGTTTACTTACGTTCAATCCCACTTCTGAGATATAGGATTCCTCCTCCAGTAGTGGTATTTAATTAAAACACCCACGGCTCATATTCAACTCAATAATCATTTATTGCTTTACTTTAGCAAAATACACTGGCTTACTTTAACTTAATTAGTACAATGTCGTCCACTCACTAGCGCAGTTGTCGATCGACTACCCCTTTCTTAGCATCCCCACTCTGATCTCTGTTCGGACGGTGGTACCGTCAACTATAAAAATATATCTTCTTTTTATGGGTGGTGTTACCAGTCCTTATTTGCCAAAATACTACTAACTCCAAATAGTAGAAAACAAAGATCAGGGTGTGGATATCTTAGGATAATACATAGGTACCTTACAAATTGAATTTGAAAACAAAACAAATAAACGCACCTACATCTCGTAATTGGCTCGCCGGTACCCAATGACCCCGGCGGCACTCCGCTTTCATCGTGCTTACCGCCGTGACAAACTGCCTACTGTTTCAAAAGGTCAATATTTGATCTGAACACAACCCACTGCACTTTCCACCTTCCTCCAAACACAATAAAGCTCATTATTGCTCTCCTAAACCCATTAAAACAAGACAATTGAACAGACCTTCGCTTGTCCTTGCTAAATACACGGATTTAGAACCCATTGTAATTGATATGAACTTGGTATTTGACGGCCTTTCGACTTTGATTTCATTTCCGATTAGGCTTTGTTGCTAAATGTTAATTGAAAACTAGGCACGGGCTTTAACAACCCAACCGTGATTCCTCTCGTTTGCTTGGTTTCAAGAAAGCGATGGTTTGTGAAATTGCTTTGATTGTTTAGGTAGCCTGACCAACAATATTAAGTATTTTAATCTTGAATTTGAATGCAAACAGGATATACGAAACCGTAAAAGGAACATTGCATGTAGGCCTTCTTTAGCCTTTAGCTGGGCATTTGACCAGGAGGACGGTAACCACACGAATCAGTGACACTCTTCAATACCCCGCCAATGATCTCAAGCTTGCCGTGAAAAAAAACATCGTGAGGAAACCTTGACATGATGGTAGACCATTTTGTATATATGTTTGGTGTCCCCATACAACAAACGTATTTTTATTTATTTATAGCATTTGTTGTTACAGCGGCACAGGAAATACTCATACATAACTAGTATGAATATTAGCCTTCTACTAATCACGTTTTTTGGGATACAGCCTGGCGACAGACAGTCAGACAGTGGAGGCTTAATAATAGGGTCCTGTTTTTACCTTTTAGGTACAGAAGCCTAAAAACAATAGTTATCTTCTTTGTAATTCAAAATTAAAAAAATTCAAAATAATTTATTGGCGCCAAAAAAATACATATTTTTAACATTATGCTCTAGTTGCCAAAATAGGCGTTAGCCCGTGCCTTGGCAGCTAGTCCTTCCCAAAATAATCCAATAATTTGTCTGATTCAATTAGAATAAAATAATAATAGATTCATATTAACATTATTAATAATATTATTAAATATCAACTCAACGTAATCAATGTAATCACACAAACTCAATGTAATGTAACCCAACTAACCCACGGTTCTCCGTCCTCTCCCTTGAGGAACTGCACGTGCTTCTTCCCATTCTTGTGGTGCCGGGGACGTTCCTCCTCACCACCCAGCTTCTGTTCCCACTGCTGCCAGCGACGCACCTGGAATGGATAGCACATTCACATTGTGAAGTCATTTTAACTTATAAAATGTTACTGGTGGTGATTCAGCGGCACAAACAATTAAAATCACGTCAAATATGGAATGTGCAGGCAGTTTTAAAGGTGATACAAGTGAGTGCTTTCTAATGTCGCCTATATTTTCTACATTTGACGTGATTTTAGTTGTTTTGACTATGGTGCAGAATGTGCCGTCTCTTTCTGGCCACCTAAGATGACAAGAGACGGGGCTTCTTTACATTTAGTTTAGTCGTGTGTGCCGCTGAATCGCCACCACTGTGTCTAAAACAGTATTTTTAACTGATGTGACTACGTATTTGTTTGTATTATTATGACTTTCATATGTCATGTACTGTCCCATAGATTTATTTTAGAATTATATGTGTTGTTACTTACCTATGCCTGTTTATAAATAGAAAATTGTATGATAATGTACCTAAATGTTCTAAAAATTTATTAAATGAGGATTGTATTAAATCCTACTAATTAAATATTTTAACACCGAAATTTTTAAAAATATTGTAATTTTTCCTTTGCTTATCTTAATTTGGGTTTCTGATCACAGCGGAAGTACACTAAATATTTAATTTTGTCTTCTAGATTTCTAAATATATATTCTGCACCACAGTAGAGTTGGGCAATCATAATATTCAACAAGTCCAATTTGATTCAATTTTGCAAATACATTTATGAATTAGAGCCAGCAAGAAGAACAGAGTACTGGACCACTCAGACAGTTCGTGACCAATTAAGCCTCGTTAGTGCTATGTATACACCTACCTACCTATAATTATAATGTATGTATATACTATACAGGGTTATTAGTAACTAACGGAGTAACCTTGGAACTTATAAACCATGGAACAAATATTTTACGTCATCATATTTCTAGTCAAAATACTTTTAGTTAAATTTTTTTTCATTGTATTATTCTAAATATAGTAAAATAGCAGCCCGGCCCGGCTTTGCACAGATTATATGTATGTAAAAGAGCTTGTGTTACTATGTAAGTTTTTTAGTAAGGATCCTAATGCTCTCCTTGGGGCTTGAAGCTTCCCAAAGGTAATTTTTTATCAGTTTAGAAGTTTCGGACTCTCGACACCAAAGCTTGGCTACTGAACTTATACGAAGAAGAAGATAATAAAGAATAACTTGTAGGTATATCTATTCAGATTCATAAATAATTCATACATTCTTTATTTCCCAAGTTTTAATATAATATGAAATAAATGTTTTAATTCATTTTTTTTCAGTATTTTCAACATTTATAATATTGTGATATTAATTCCTAAAAATAATAAATAAAATATTTATGCACCACAGAAAAAAACTTAAACTTTAGTGTCGCATGTACATGTTTAGTTATGAGTCTATATTTTAATAAACTTTATTACAATGTATAAAACTAAGGGCACTCTGTGAATCATACGCAACTCTTGCAAAAATGTCACCCTTTTTTATTTTTCTAATATTAGGATACCCTGCACTGAGTATACTACTTGTATTGGAGGGTCTGTGTTCTCTCAATGTAAATCTAAAAACACAACACCGAAATTCTGCCTAGATATACCAACAAATATCACTCATATTCAATTGGTATAACTCTGTACTGTCTGTATACCAAAGACGAAAAAAATCCACGAAAAGTTGGACTATGACATAATCTCGGAACATTTCAATTTAGATATCTGACTGAGAGACCCGACAATGTTGGAGGTTCACAAAAAACGACCTTGTGGCGACGAAAGCTTTAACTCGACCGTGAATTATGAAACTATTACCAAACGTGGTTAGAAGATACTTGCTGACAGGAAATAAAAAGAAGATTGATTAATATGAAACTGATAAGATGTAGCAATTGAGAAAAAAAATAGTTTAACTTAAATATTCTTTCTATATTTATTATTCTAAATATTAAATAAAACTAAATAAAAAAATATATTTATTTGTGAATAAATAAATTTATAAAGAATAAAATGTTTAATTGTTTTAAAATTTTGTGTTTTTTTTTCATTTACATACATAATGTAGATGGTCAAAGATCCTTTGAGTATATCCTCGTACATATTTATTTTTACATAATTTATGGAGCACCAATGAGTAATTTGTACTAAAAATTATTGCTTTTAGGGTTCCGTACAAAAAAGATACTAACCCTAGGACAAAGACTTCGCTCTCCGTCCGTTTGTCTCTCTTTTTTTTGTCTATCCATCTGTCACTAAGCTGTATCTCATGAATCGTGATAACAAGAGAGTTGAAAATTTCACGTGCTTTTTGACATTTTTCGAAGATAATGGTACAGAGTCCTTCATGCGCGAGACCCCCACTTGGCCCATTATTGAATTTATAGGACTTGTACTTGATCACTAATCGCCTGATGGACCAAAGGCCAAAAGACCAAAGACAAAAAAAAAATATCTGAAAAAATCGCAAGTAGGTAACACCACTGTTAGTTAATTTTACTCGTAAGTGCCTTATCCATACTTGCATATCTATGTATTATAGTAATTATATGCCTCATCCATTCACTCCCGCGCAGCCTTCACTGCCAATCATGCTATCACTGTAGGTTGAGCCCATTAATCACTTTATCACTCTAATCTCTTCATCCATGACTAATGTTCCTATGTAGTTCCCTTGACTGACTTGTACTTAACTACATACGGCATTGTAATTAGTCATCAAGTAAATAGATGGTTCATGCATCTGCCACACCGGTCCTTTAAAGTAGTAAGCTATTGACCTAGTGAGCAAAGTAAATGCGCTTGCGCATGATTATAATAAATCTGATGGTAAGCGACATTGTGATCTGAGGTGGAGTGTGCTTACCCAGAAAGCCCCGGTTCACTCTTGCTTTGAAAACAGCTAGATAATAATTTTCGGGGAACAGGGAGCTTGGTAAAGAATTCCACAATAAATATATTTCAAAAATGACCAATTCAGCTTTCTTCAGTCTGTGTATATCTACAATATAAAAATAAGTCGGATTATCCTTCCTGAAGCTATAACTCCAACACGCACGAACTAAATTCCACGGTTTTGCATTCGTTGGAAAGGTCTTAAGCTCTGTGAGGTTTGTAGCAAACAAAATGCAAGAAACATTTCAACAGAGAAGAAGGAAAACAGGGAAAATCATTTTTCATATACAGCACCATCTCCGATACATAGCATGTACTACAAACCAATATGGTTTTGCATGGCGGCGAAACAGAGTTCGCCGGGTTTGCTAGTAGTATTTAAGAACCTACATATATATGTTTGAAAGATTACCACTTCTTAGAACATTTTTGATTGATAGAGAAAGGTTCCCACAAAAAAATAAGAAATTTCTTAGTAAAAAATACGCTCTCAAATTACTGATTCTGTCTCATGTACAAATTCTGCGTACAAGCGGCCGTGGTAATGTTTCTTGTGGGAATAAATGTCAATTTGCTGGAATGGTTCTTGGAAATATGACTCAGGTACTCGTTGTTAGCTTAACGATGTTTTATTAGAGTTTTGCGATATTCTTTTCACTTTGAAGAGTTCCGTACTCAATGGATACTAACAGGACCCTAATACTAAGACTTATCCCTACATCTTCTTGTCAAATATCTATCTTTCCTGATATAGTTTACCATATATTCTACGTTAATTAAATAATTCCAGGTACTGATACTTTTAAAAAACATATTTGATACGGATAGTTAGTTATTTATTTGTATTGAAAAATAAAATAGAAGTAATAAACGAATACGAAAAAAAAACTTTTTTTAAGCAAATAACTATAAACTAAGACAGAATATTTATATACTTTGTTTCATTCGATCGTAAGTTGTTTTTTATAGATCGTTGAATAACTCGTGAATTTTTAAAATGCATATTATCATACCGACAAAAATAAAAAGTATATAAATCTCATAAACCGTCAAAAATACCTTCACACGCCATGGTTTAAAACATCTGCTGCTCTAACCTAATTATCACAAGCGAGTGAACAAGTTCAACAACACCGAACCAAAGCAAAACTTATTACAAACTAATGACTATTAATAACAGGTACTACTTACTTGTTAGATCCTTTACTACTGCTAGGTATTTTACTTGTACTGGCCATTGTTTTATTTTATTTTGAACTGTAGTAGCTTTAGTTTCTTTCTTCTTTAGTAGCAACAAGTTTATAAAATTAAAATATACCACGAATAAAATGCTATTCTTTTCACACTATTGACATATCACCCTGACTTTGAAGTTATGATTTTCTTAAAATTGACATATTTTACGTTGTGCTGCCATGTAAAAAAAACTCTCGGTCATATTTATGGCTATTTTTAAGGTAAGCAAGTTGCCTTTGTAAGGTCAATATTAATAACTATAGTCAACGTTAACTAAAGTTAAAATGATAATGAAAAACGTAAAACTGGTTTAGCCATTAGTTAGCCCTTAACTAATAGTCAATTTAACAAATAGTTATGTCGATTTTGACTACGGATCAAAAACCAGCCCTAAGCTTCAGAAGTCATTGTTCTCAACTTTTTATACCTCGTCAACTTTTTGCCATCTATTTTAAATCGACAAAAAAGTGATCTAGAAATCTATTTTGTTTCACGGATCACTGGTTATAATCGCAGTTAACGCAGTTGGAGGTAAAAACCATAATTAATCATGGTTAGTTGACTGTTCTAAAATTGGATACCGGAAAAAGGGTTTAGAGAGGCGAGAATAATTTATTTTAGTTGCGAATTTAGCTTGTTTTAGGTAATAGTAACCTATTTTGGTTTAAAGCACCCGTACTAAAGTTTTTTTTATAGATTTAAGAAAAGCAACCGAAAATAACACTACCAGCGGGATTCTTTTAGAGTGTTTGAAGAATGGAAGTGGAAACCATAGAAGAGCAATAATACGCTCTTTTAAGCCTTCCTTTTATTATATTATTCTCAAAAAAAAAGGAGAAAGTCGTGTCGTATGAGTTCAAGGAGTCATGATTGAGTTCAAGGATTTGGCTGAAGATCGAAAGAAACCGAAAACACTTTACTGACAAGAGCTCTGAGAAATTGAATGAATAAAACTTGGAGTTCTAGTCAATAACTGACCAATAAGCTCATACGATTCATGAGAATACTCTATATTTTACTAAATCATCTTATATTTAAGATTAAAGTCACTTTCTATTTGATGAAATTTTCCACTAGAAAGAAAGAGACAGTGTCTCTATTTAACGCACGGTACATGAGTCCCATTATACCATCAGACACCAAATAGCTCGGCTAGCTAAACTTCCCTAACGCGAAGCTAAGCAACGATCGATTGGCAGTTTTAGTACAAGCAGTCGTTAAGCCAAATCAGAGGCCCTCAGGTGGCTCTCGACATCGGACCATGACCACTTAGCTTATACGAAGAAGAAGAAGTAAATAATGCACTCGCTATTTATGTAAAATCACCCGCTCATACATAATACAGGCGAAAATTTGCAATTTGTAACGGTACGTTTACGTAAGTACCCTTAGCTGATGCGACGAAATGACGCGTGGAACTAAATAAATAAGCAGCTACCGTTAGAGACATACACTCTCGGTTTCTAAACGATTGGTTATGCAGATTTGTTAAAAAAATCCTAGTTAAAAGTAGTTCATTTGTTTACTTATTTTTAACAGTCTTCGAAAAAAGAGAAGATTATACTCGTATGTTTGATTACTCAGATAAACCCAGGGTTTTTAGGTAAAATATTTTAATTATAATATGTATTCTGTTTGTGATACTAATAATAAATAAGTGTTTTTTATCGGAGAGTTTTAATTCTACGATTTAAGAGCAAACTTGAACCCTATGTTTACCTTGTACTATATGAGCTCTTTACAGATTTTTATTTCAAAGAATACACCTAATTTTCTAACGAGTGTGGCTCGGAGGGAAGACGATTGCTTTTCAATCAGACGGCCCCTGGTTCAAGCCCGACCCCACGCCAATGACTTGTTTTTCTAGTTATGTGTGAATTTGCACTCGCTTTGCGGTGAAAGAAAACATCGTGAGGAAACCGACATGTTGAAGACCACGATATCCGAATACATGTGTCATCTGTCAACCGCGCTGGGCCAGCGTGGTGGATTATTATCTCTCCTCGAGATTCTTCTCGTCTTTCTAGACGCCGAATCCCAACAGTGGGAACGTATAGTGGGCTGCTTATGCTACTTAATTCCCTATTGTACATACTCGTACAAATACAAAAACTCTTTACTGCACGCCAAAAAACAGTTATAATAAATCTATATCTATCTTTGTGTCAACTTTATCACATTGATAAGTTTTTCACTTTATCAATTGGCATTGAATTATGCCAACTTATGAAAGAAGTAGAAGGCGAAGATGGGTCTGATGACGTCTGACACTCACCATGATACATCTTGTCATGTCATGTCAGCCGGAGACCACCGCCATGCTTCTAAAGACGAGCAGGAACCAGGGGACCGGGTGTATGAGCGAGTAAGAAAGTTAGTGAATGCAAGGGAAGAGGGAGTTAGGATAGATCTAATTAGGAAAGCAAAAGATGATTTCAGGATGTCTTTCATAACAGGAAGCTTAAGTTCATGGGGGAGTTTGAAATCCGCTTAGAGCGGGACGTAAGGCATAGACCTATATATGTTTCTTTACCTGTTCCTCCCTCATCTTGCAGAAGAGAGTCTGCTTCTGGGCCTCGTCCAGCTCGGCGAGGATCTCCGGGTCCACCCACATGTCGCGCAGGATCTGCTGCAACATGGCGCCGCCCTGCAGACAAGCAGACAAACATAATATATTATACTGGTATACTTTATCGAAATAAATAAAAATTGACAAACAAATTAAAAACAATTCTGTCTGTGAAAATAACAAATAACAATTATACAACCTATCGAAAGATCATTTCAACATTTTAGTGTTACCAGTACGTGCTCCACCTTTATTTATTTTATTTTATTTATGGAATATTTTGACCAAATTAAGGAGAAGGCGAAAGTCATGTCATATAGTGAGGTCAAGGATTTGGCCGAAGATAGAACTACCTGGAAAAAAATCCACGAACAAGAGCCCAGCTCTTAAATATTGAATGAATGAATGAATGGAAAACTTACAGCTTACTTACTAAATAGGCTAGGACAAATTACCACGTAAATATACTGACTGTACTAAAACTAACGTGAGGCATAATTAAATACTTTAAAGTTAAGTGATAGTTGGTTATACAAAAAAGTATAGCTTCTATACTATTGGTACAACTTAATATCCACAAATATTAAGTTGTACCAATATTAGATTACCCAGAGTGTAACTGACTCGTGTGGTTTCACGCCCTTCTGGTCAAAAGCCTATGTGTCTGATTATATAAGTAGGATTTCATCGTGTTTAAGTAAATATAAATATTATTTTTACATACATTAGTCATCAGCTAAAATACTACCGCAAATACTCTGAAGAAACCATGTTTGTAAACCTGGCGATCAGTTGTTCAAAACAATAGCACCCAGACGCATATCGGTGTTATTGGAATTCAAAACACGCATACGATAATTTATACTATACGATTACTAGTAACTATCACAAAACCTTAAGGTGCTATGGAAGTAAAATGGCATTTTTTGAAAAATCCTTAAAAATCCTATGTAAATGATAGGGCTACAGTTTTTTCAGTTTCATTAGCTTTTATTCAGTGTTAAGAATCGTTCGTTAGAGTTCTAAAAAACGAAGACGTAATATTCAATTGTTTTATTAATTGAAATATAGTCGTTTTAAAATTTAAAAATTTTGTGCTTCTTAGAGTGACAAAGAAATTTAAAACATCTTACTTTTATTTATGCGTAATGATGTAATCAACAATTGTTAGACCTTATAATAGTATTAGTTGTAAATTTTATATAAAATTTATTTCGTGAAAAATCTAAACTAAAGTGAACTAAAGAAAAAATCTACAAACGCATGGCAACAGTTAGCAATAACCTAGACTGGGGTTAAGTACTATTCATTGCCTACTACATGCACACTACATTCTATGATTGAAGTAAATGGAACCGATACGTTTCCGTGCGTATACGCATGAGTGGTAAACATGATGATATGCAGAACTAGCGCGGACACCTCCATTCCACTACAGAACGAGCAGGGGCACAGCGAAGAGACACCGATTTACTGTCGAAGTTCCGAGGATTCCCACTTTTTGCTTCGACTTTCATTGTGAGAACTGTAAAGCTTTGGAACTCTCTTCTTGAGTCTTTTTTTCCCGAGAAGTACAATTTGGGGGTCTTCAAATCTAGAGTAAATAGGTTCCTTCTAAGCAAGCGTGATACATCTTAGACCACAGTTAAGCTTAACATCAGGCAAGCTGCGGTCAAATGTAAGCCTATTTATCATAAAAAAAAAAATTGGTTATTCATAATAACTCAGACATCTTCTTCTTCATCCTTATATGTAAATGCGTGTACTTATTATTTATGGATCGTGCGTGACGTCACAGCCAGCTTACATCGGAACGGAAGACCAGCGTTGATTGCTCTCCAGCAACCAGCATTATGCTGAGTTGAGGCTTTGTTGTGACAAATTAAAAGTAGTCAATCCAGGGTCTAAGCTAACGCTTGTAATTTTTTTTAACATTTCACACACGTCTTGTTAGCCTCATACTAAACCAATTCTAGTTTTTATTATGGTATTATGGTTGCTAACACAACTGATACACTACATATTATGCAAACATAAATATTTTATATAGATACATGTTAGAGGAATGTTTTATTTTAATTTATTCGATTAGTAGTTCCATCCTATCGAATGGCAGCACTGTGAACGCAAGAGTTTGTTATCTGTGCTGATTGAAGGAACGATTGTGAATGTACGAATGAAGTTGTTCCTATTTGTCAGTAGTGCGTTCACTCGCGGTTTGACTTGAATGTGCTTCAGTCTGCCACGATACAGCGCCTGCGCCACTTGTGCGCACTGACAAACAATTCAATTATAATGGCGGACGACGACGACGACCACGCTGATTATAATCTAATTGAATCCGCGACAGCAGCGGTGGGATCGATACAACGCGTCTCCAGCGTACTCTACTGACCTACGGCTACCACCTGCGAGGCATATTTCAACGATCCAACGTCTGATCCGGCACAAGAAAATTTTCGATCTAATCGAGAATCTGATTGATTCGAAATCAATCGCGAAGAACAAACCACGCACCACGGTAACGAAAATAACATGCCTCCTATGGAAAGCAACCTACCCAATCTTCCTACGGCTGTGGGGGCATCGTTTTTTCGTGGCATGTTGGAAAGTTTTCGTGTTAATGAAACCAGAAGTACGACACCGAAGGTGGTTATGCAGAAAATGAAACCTTTTGATCCTGATAATTATGAATTCACGGTATCTCAGTTGTGTGAAGAAATTGATCACGATAAAACGCAAAACGAGTGGACCGACTATGAAACGCGGAACGCCGCGCTTACGCATCTACACAGGCGTGCTCGCAAATGGACATCGAAGTCTTATCCTCTGTGTGTGGGAACTATGTGTGTACGAAGCTAAGGAAAGACTCTCGCGTTAGTTTGCTGCTAGGAAGAGATTCTACAATCTGTTCCGGGATACGGTGCAGTACACGAGTGACAAGGCGGTGACTTACGTGGAGTATTCCACGAACAAACTGGTGATGATCGACCGGCTGGAATCGGGCTAGAGTGTGGCGAATAAGATAGAGGTTGTCATCTCAGGTATCGTCGATGACCAGGTACGTTTCGATTTGTTATAAGAAAAGATACGCCTACGGATTTTATGGCTTTGGACAGACACCTTGGTACTTTATGTAACGTAAAAATCTTAAACTGTGCAAGCACTTTGCATTAAGTGAACAGAAAAGGCGTAGAGTAGATTCTACCGATCGTAGTAACATTTTGTGTCATAATTGTGGTATAGTCTGACATTACATGCGTAATTGTAAATCTAAGGCCCAGGCGCATACCTCTACTAGCGAAGATGCTTCCTGGTCAGCGACTATAGAGAAAAATGTTCAATGTAGCTATTATTATAAAATAGGCCATACAGAGCAAGTCTGTTTCACCAAACCATGAGACGTTTAAAACAAACAAGCGACAAAGTCTGTTAATGGTGACAATTCGCACTAAACTAAAATTGCTCGCACTTAATTTTGTGGTTTGGTGCAAAACTAGTCAAAGGCTATTTATTCGGTGTTTTCTTCGAACTAAATTTGAATTGATTTTGGTCGTGAGATATATTGAGCCAAATTAAGTGGAGCCTACGCCGTCTAGTGCTGAGTAGCAATGTTAGATCAAGGTGTCGCCAATAGATGGCGCAAAATATTATTCTTTTTGTCTTATTTTATCTATGACCTCTCCTAACTAATTGCCGTGTTGATAAAGGGGTAACAGTTGTGTTTTTATTTTTCGATGTTTGGTTTTATGACGTGCATTTGAAATAGTGTCGTTATCCCCCAAAGGGAAACAAACGAGCGAAACGAATATTTAGGTTTCAGACTTGGCTTGAACTCACTTGTGTGTGAGATGGCGTCTATGTGTGTTTTATGTGTGTACACAGAATGCGCAATTTATGCGTAGTATAATGCAAAATAGGGCTATTATTGTAACTTTGGGTGAAATATTTTGGCAACACTAATTATTTCGAACAATCCATCAAAATTCAATGGTTTTATTTTGCTTTGATAAAACTTTTGTTTGAAAAATGAAAAAGAAAGCGGAGAAATTATAAAAAGCGAGCTTTACATGTTTTGGGATACCTTCTTGAGATGTGCTTCCTACATTGGGAACTTCCATTAACTGTTGAGCTCCTGACTTTGGAACTTGAAACAGCTTTTTGAACTTTTGCTCTTTTATCTGAAATGGATCTGGTGCCTTCCTGGTGTTTCTTAAACGGAGTCTCTTTGATGATGTCTAAAATTAAAAAAAAAAGGATTCGGATTTTACCGCTGCATTGGGGGCTGAACCACGCATGCAGGCCCAAACTTGTTTTGTGGAGAAGAAACGGAATTTTGATTCTTCACATACCCTTCCAATGAATCGACGGCTGCTACAACAAATTATTTCATATTTCTTGATTATTTACGAAAATCGATGATATAATCCATTACAAAATCATGTAAACTTCTTGAACTAATTTTAATCGCGATGTTTTGGTGACGACTAATTTGACAGTTGGATTTTGGACAGAAAACACTCTAAAATGTGGGCCGCTGAATGCGCTTTAACCGGATTGAATAAATAAAATCGATTTAGTTGACTTGACTTAAAAATTAGTTTTATCGTGTATCCACCCGAATACCAAAGCCTAGTTTGACAGGACTAAACTTATTTTAGTGAAAACTAAACTAAAATGTGTGTCGCCGAGCCACCACCAATGTGTGCTCACAATGCGAAGCCCCGCTTATTTAAATAAACTTTGACGAGTTTACGTTACAAGCTCTTTTGCCAGCGGCACTGATTGTTCTTTAATTTTCAAGCATGTTGCTGATGAGATTAATAGCGCAGCACTCTGAGTTTACGCGTCTTGTGGGTATCGGCTCGGCCCCCGCTTATTTTTTCGCGGCCAATACGAGTCAAAGACTTGCACATAAAAACCACCTTAGTTATAGTAGATTCTCACGTTTTGCTTTATGACGCCCTCATAGGACGTGACGTTTAAAAGTTTATGCTTTATTAAGTACCGTAAGTTTTGCTACGAGTATATCGTAGCAAAACTCTATACTGAGCTGACAGGCCGTAATGACGTTACTCGATTGCGGTCCATTATTGAAAGCTACGGAGATAAATTTGCTAAAGGAAATTCTTAATCGGTGTTCAAGACTGACGAAGTGGAAATAAAACTTAAAAGTTCTAACAAAATCTAATACGGTTTTAACCGTATAATACGGTTTTAACCGTATAATACGGTTAGTGACAATTATCCTTTGCGGTTGATATCAGAACAGTTAGATACGCTAGGACAGCCCACTGTTTTTACTACACTAGATATGGCGTCCGGGTTTTATTTATTCCTTATATCTGAGAAATCAGAATCGATAAAAAGAAACTGCATTTTCTACACCGGATGGTGCATATGGTTCGTAAAAATGCCATTTGGGCTTTGTGGTGAGGCTGCAGCGGTTTATCTAAGGGCCAATAAGCAGGTTGAAAGGTTTATATCAGTTCTCACGAATTGTTTAACGTTCGCAGAAAACCACGAGCGTAAATCGTGTAAGTCTGTCCTGGGTGGGAACTAATTGGCTGTTAATTGTACAGTATCGCAAAGAACTGGAAAGTGTCCGTCATAGCAGTTAATGGGTTGTAATAAAAGCCCACCCCGTATGTTTTCACGAGTACGAGAAACTTGATCTCCTTGATGTTAGAGCGCAGGCTAAGGTCAGGATGGACGAGCGAGCTCGACATGACAAAATTCGATATGACTAGGGCAAGGCAAAAATGCGTCCGTTCGTTGTCGGTGATATTGTATTGGTTGAAAAGAACCCGAGAGTAAACACTAAATCAGGCGAAAAATTCTCGAATCCGTGTAAGATTGTCGAGGTTTGTGACAATGAAAGGTATAATGTGGGGTCTATATCCGGAGGACGTGTTCAGTATGTTCGTCACGAAAAATTACGTAGATACCTTTCAGGTTTACTAGATTTATCTTCTGAATTAGACAAAAGTCCTGGTGACGGAACTGAAGATGCAGAGTTCTGCCATCAGACCTTGCCTTGAATTGTAATTAGCGTCTTTAATTAACGCGCTTCGTGTAACACTATTGTAGTACACCAGAAGCTACACGCTTCGTATACCACTGTTGTTGTAGACTGTAATCTATGCGCTTCGTGTAACGCTATTATAGTGCATTGGAGGCTAAGTGCTTCATACATTTCAGTTGTAGTGCGTTAGAAGTTTCGCGCTTCATGTGGCTCCGTTGCCGTAAATTGGAACTCCGTGTTTCGTATAATTCGTATTGTTATGTTTCTAACGTAACGCCATGCGCTTCGCGTACATTTGTCGTTGAAAGCTGTCACGCTTTACGAGTTTTTACGATTGCTGTAAGCTATTACGCTTAGCTGGAGTTTCGGATTGAAAGCTTTGTTCGCTTTGTCCGCAAGTGTCGTTGAAAGCTACCACGCTTTACGAGTTTGAACGGTTGCTGTAAGCTGTTTTTCTTAGCTGGAGTTTCGGATGGAAAGCTTTGTCACTTTGTCCAAAAGTACGGATTGAAAGCTTTGTCGCGTTGTCCAAGGGTATCGTTGAAAACTACCACGCTTTATGAGTTTATACGGTTGCTCGTACTGAATTCTTGTTGCCGAAAGTTCACGATGCATTGCGCCAAGTTGAGTGGAAGACTCGTGTGTTACGTTGAAAGCTCTACGCTTTGCGTTTGTCATTTAAATAACAAAACCTCTTTGAAATTAGTTGCGGCTGAAAGCTTCGGACGGAGTTAACGCTTTGCCGGTGTTGTTGATTGCTTCCTGTTAAGTTGCTTATAATTGTAAAACAACGCGAGAACGCGTTGAGTGGCAGAATGGCCGTGTTAGAGGAATGTTTTATTTTAATTTATTCGATTAGTAGTTCCATCCTATCGAATGGCAGCACTGTGAACGCAAGAGTTTGTTATCTGTGCTGATTGAAGGAACGATTGTGAATGTACGAATGAAGTTGTTCCTATTTGTCAGTAGTGCGTTCACTCGCGGTTTGACTTGAATGTGCTTCAGTCTGCCACGATACAGCGCCTGCGCCACTTGTGCGCACTGACAAACAATTCAATTATAATGGCGGACGACGACGACGACCACGCTGATTATAATCTAATTGAATCCGCGACATACATATTTAACACCCAGACCGACAGCCAACCAATTTAGTTCATCACAAAGATGCTGGCCGTGCCGGGAACCTTCTGGTTGGCAGTCCGGTATGGTAACCATTACGCCAACGAGGACTTCATAATAATTAATTTTAAAGCAAAGAGAACAAGGGCAGAATCTTTTAATAAATTTGTTTTCGCTATAAATCGTAAACGAGACCAAAATAAGTATAGGTAAATATTCTTAGAGTGGTTCTTTAGACGGCCTTTAAGCTATTTTTAATATTTTTTTTCGTTTACGACTTGGCGCAAAAAGTGTAATATCAAAATTTTGCCGCAATCTTCGCCTTAGGATACACACTTGTTGAACTCTTTGGTAATTGCAAAGATCCTTCCATCAGTTTCGATATTATCATATTTGATAGCAAAGTGGCCATACTAGACCCTCTATGATTAGATTATAGCAGGTTAGTGTAGACTTGCCTGTGTACTTAGACGCTCTATTTCCGTATTGTCGATACAATTAGCTTGGTAGTGGTTGACCTTAGTCAAGTTGTAGTACTTGAGTTTGAGTCACTCATGTGTATATACAGGGTAAACTCTATATAACAACACTGAAGGGACATTGCATTTTATGGCGTTATAAAGAGTGGTCGTTAAATGGAGAGAATGTATCATTGTGTGAAATACATGCTAAACCAACTGATTTCGACGCTTTAGAGAGTTTGTCGTTAAATTGAGTGACGTTACATGGAGTTTACACTGTACTTAAGCTGAATTAAATACTAATACGCCTTTGTTGAAACTACAAAAATGTCACTAAAGAACCCTAGTTATGTACCTAAAGGTAAAAACGGGACCCTATTACTAAGCCTCCGCTGTCTGTTTGTCTGTCTCCAGGCTGTATCTCATAAATCGTGATAGCTACCAAACTGAAATCTTCATAGACAGTGTTTTTCCGTTTCCGTTGCTGCTATAACAACAAATACAAAAAATATATAAAGTGGGGTATATGTACCCCACTTTATATTTCAACAATATTTCATATTTATGCTTTGTCTATGCTTTTACCTACGAAACCCTAAAAACAAAACAATACGGAACCCTATTCAATAGTTTCACAGTTCCTGCTACATTTAACACCTTCTTGTTGAGTAGGTAATTGTGCTCGTTAATTTGGCACTAGTATTTGTTTCCCGAACTTAGTTCCTGGAACTATCTATTACTATACATCTGTAGCTAAATACTCGATTCCGTGTAAACACGTAACCTGCGCACGCAAACACATAGTTTACGCGTTTACCTTTGTTGATCTTTAAAGTTATTTTATGTAGGTACAACGACTGCGAACTGCGAAGATTTGGAACTCTCTTCCTGAGTCACTTTTTCCCGAGAAGTACAATTTGGGGGTCTTCAAATCCAGAGTATATAGGTTCCTTCTAGGCAAGCGTGTTACATCTTAGACCACAGTCAAGCTTAACATCAGGCTAGCTGCGGTCAAACGTAAGCCTATTCATCATTAAAAAAAAAAAGCTACCGGAAATTCGCAACAAAAGAAATTATCTTCTACATACTTTAAAAAAGCTGCACAAAGACTCACAAAATTCAGTGTAATTTAAATATGTTAAGTTAATGCTATGGCGATAGAATTTTCCATTTGACAACCAAAGTGTAAAATATTCGAATAAGATCAGTTACGTTAAAATAGTTTAAGTATTTATTTGTTAGGCTGCGAACTTTTCAATCCACCCTGGTACATTTTGTTGTGGATCACCGAAATTTAAATTAATTTTTTTTTTTATGTAGCGTAACTAAAAGTTAATATAGCGGGACCGTATTACTAAGCCTCCTCTGTCTGTCTGTCTCCAGGCTGTATCTTATACCCCGTGATAGCTAAACTCAAAGTCAAATACATTTATTGCTTCGCTATGGCATAATTATGATGTTATACATTTAAAAGGTAGGTATCTCATAACGGACCCTGTTCGGGTATCGCAACACAAGAGGAGTGAGCCGGTTTATTTGCATGCAGAAAATAATTCCTTATCGTTTAGAAATTCGTCAATAGAGTAATAGCTTTTATGCAACAATAAAAGTTTTAATTTATTTTCAAAAATACTGTCTTTGTCTATTTCCTTTAACTTTTCTGGTAGGTTATTAAATATTTTGACTGCCATTGAGTTAGGGCCAGAACCATGTATTTTAACCTACTTTTTGGCTAGAGCCCTGAATATTGTACAATAGATATAAGATGATATAGATAATAGATAAGATATCCTTTACACATATCTCCAAAGATATCAGTTAAGTGGTACGTGTACACTACTACTCATTAGCGGAACAAAGGTAGTCTACTTTTTACTTCCGGTACATTGTCCCCGAACCATGGTTCAAAGAAAGTTTATATTTCTTAAATTAAAACTTTAAATATTGACATTACTTCCCCACACTTGTTTAACTTTATCAATAATTAAATATTTTGATATCTTAATTATTATTATTCATTCATTTTTATCGCACAGGTACTATAACGAATTCTTCGCTTGCATTTCTTTCCAAAGCGCAGTTACTTGTAATTTTCGCAAAATCTTTTAAATGCGGCTTTTGAAAGTACAATGTAAACTCTATATAACGACACTGAAGGGATTGTGCATTTAATGGCGTTATAGAGAGTGGTCGTTAAATGGAGAGTATGTATCATTGTGTGGAATGCAAGCTAACTCAACTAAAGATAATTGATTACGACGCTTTAGAGAATTTGTCGTTAATTCGAGTGACGTTACATGGAGTTTACACTGTACATTTATAAGGGCTCATATTTGTTCATAGACATATCCGTAGAAAAATAACAGTAATAATATAGTTTTCTTTAAATTAATAGGTTACGCTTAGTTAGGCTAATGCTAAATAAACTTACATTACAAATGTCGATATCGAATAACGAAACAACTCTAACTAACCCTTACGATGCGGGTATTTTTGCCCTCATCAGATGGATGAACAGATGTGTTTGGTTAGTGAAGTAAAATGCGGGTGAACTTGGTAACAAAGGGTTAATGTTCTACTATCACTTTATCAGTTATCATTTAACTATGTTTTACGTTTGGTAACTGATATTTAGTACATAATATGGTAAAGAACTCAAACGCTACTTTGTCTTAGCCCGCTATATACAAATAAGGTCTTAAAATGTTACATTAAAATCTCTTTGAAAATAGATTCGTTCGATAAGTAGAGTATTAATTTTATCTTCAAAGTATTTGATTGTGTTTTAGCTATTGTTATGTATTAATTTTAATTACCTTATCTTTTACAAGTTTTAAAATTATTATAACATAATTCACTTCGGCCATAATCTTAATCTGTTCAGTGTCAAAACGCAATAATGCAGTTTATTTTGGAACGGATTGTCTCTGACTGTGTTTCCTGAGAAATATAACTTGGGAGTGTGAACAGATTTCTTCTAGATCAACGTGCTACATCTTTGGCCACAGCTTCGCTTACCATCGGGCAAGTTGATGGCCAAACGTAAAACCAATAAAAAAAAAAAGAATTTCGAGAATCGATCCACAAATGGCTGAGAAATCGGTGAAAATGCAAAAAAAATAATACATACAGTCGAATATATAACCTCCTCCTTTTTTGAAGTCGGTTAAAAATATATTTAGTACCAACTTTGTTTCTTCTATGTTATCACCAAATTGTAACATTATTGTCTTCAGCATAATCTTAATCTATTCCGCGACGGCTATAATCAAGTCAAGCACACCTATGCATATTGAAACGCATTGAATATTCGTTGTATAATGTGTCCATCCTGTCAGTTTCTCGGAACGCAAGAACAAAGCATTCTCAAGCTTTGACGAGCGCACGCGCATCTTGCATAGTAATCAGGCTATTGTACTGACATTTTGTTCGTCATATTATGGAAACGTGTTTATTTACGCAGTACAGCTAAGCATTTTACCAGCAGGGCGTGTTTTTTTTAGTACTCTTTTCACACACGGCTGGTTAACACCATATTGAACCATTTCTAGTTTGTGTTGTGGTAGCTAACACAACTGATATACTACTTATACATACATATATATTTTATACATATACATTTTATTTATCACTCAGATCCACAGCCAACAAATTTAGTTAAGCACAAAGATTTTGGCCAAGCTGGGAATCGAACCCGGAACCTTCTGTTTGGCAGTCCGGCATGGTAACCATTACGCCAACGAGGTCGTCATGATTAGGTACACGAGTTAGCGATACTCCTGCCTAAGGTGGAGCATGCCTAGTAAGGAATAATTGGCGCTCAAGGGGGCGGTTGGAACACACCCTTTATTGCTTGGTGACAGATTTTTCAACTTGATGGTAGTTACTAGCCAAGCGAGCACTAGAAAATGCAGTATCAACATGCTATGGTTCTCAAGACTATTCTATAAGATTCTCAAGATGTTTTCCTCATTAGCTGTATACGTAAAATATTACGAAAACCTAACTAATCTACCAACAGAAGTAAGTACACAAAGAATTCCCTTAAAAAAGAATCCAATCTAATATAAAAAGCAGTCAATAAAAGGTCAATTGCTTTTTATAAATACTGACACAAAGTTAGACCTTGGCAGTGGAATTGTTAGTATAAATAGGCAGTGGTGGGCGTTTTTCTCAAGTTTCTATGCTATTAGGCTGCTTACAGACCACGAGTGTATTTAATATATGAAAATATTTTAGTTATAAATATTTATTACTAAAATTAATTTTCATTCGAACAATATAGATACGATAAAGATACGAGAACACACTAATTAATTAAAATATATTTTGTCAAATTTTAATATAAAATTAATATTACAATTTTTATTTTATTTTTCGTATATAGACGTTTGTTGCAGTCTTCTGAATTACGAAGCATGTTTGTAAGCTATTGAACTCTATTCAAACTCTCTTTTACCGAGAGATTTTTTTATGGGCATGAAAAAGTCGAAAATATATACGATTAATTAAATTAAAACTATTCTGCATATCAGAGACAAAAATATCACCGCAATTTCTTCCATTTCCTATCAAATATTTTGTTATCAATAGAGATGAAATGACTCGAAATATGTAACCTATTGTAGACCTATAATAGACAGTATTAAGCATCTCAATCATAGCGGTGTGTTTCGATAATCACCACCTTACGTCATAGTTTCTGCGACTTGCTAGAAGCAGCACGGTGTTAAAAAAATCATACATTGAAAATATATTGAAATTGACGCAATTCTGTAACCGGGCTAACTTTAATGGTGCCTTTCCGATAGTATCCTTAGGACTGAGTTTCCCTGACTTGCTAGAAACAAAGTGAAAAAAAAACATAAAATTAAAAAAAAATAATGAGTTTGTCGCAATTCTGTAACCAGCCTAACATTAATGGTGTCTTTCCGACAGTGTCCCACCTTAGGACAGAGTTTTCCTGACTTGCTAAAAGCAACGTGAAAAAAAAAAAACATAAATTGAAAAAAACATTGAGTTTGTCCGTCTGTAACCAGCCTAACATTATGATTGCCTCATGCAAGCGCAGACAACAAATACGCGCATAAAATACGAGTCAATCGAGTGGAACCGACTTGATCACAGGATGTATCTGTAGACTGCATACATGAGTAAGTTTACTTCTAATCAAATCAAATCAAATGTTTTTATTTGCGAAGTATAGGTCGAAAGGTGTTACATAGGTATTAAAATTTAATGTACTCTATACTAAACCCGTTAGGGTGTGCAAATTTATGTTCGATCTAACACTAATGTAAAAGTAAGTAAGTAAGTAATAGTAACATTATCTGCGGTTAATAAAACTTAGTCATGATACAAATAAAATTAGGTCAGGATATTATAAAAATAGATCACAATTTGTCATTAAAAAAATCTTTTAGAGAATAGTAGGCCTTATCAAGAAGGAATTTCTTAAGTCTCAGCTTAAAGATATAAAACGAGTTGGATTCCTTAATAAAATCAGAGGCAGTTTGTTATATATTAGGACACCCATGTTAAAAATCGTATTACCATACGTAACAGTTCCATGTGTTGCTATGCAAAATTTACCAGTGTCTTCTAAGATACTAGGCTTGCCCCGCTGAGTTACTCGTGGTAAAACAACAGTAAAAAATACATTTTCTATTATATTTTACGCAGTACAAATTGGCATTTGACCAGCAAAGCGTATAGCCACACCAGACAGCAACACTCTGGCCTAAGTGGAGCATGCCTAGTCCGGTATTACTTACCTGGCTTTCAAGGAGCTTGTCAGAACACACCGCATCACGTGGTTTGAGTCAGGGCTTAAAAGCATCAAATATACTTCCCATAGTTTTCCAAAAGGTAAAAACGGGACCTGATTACTAAGCCTCCGCTGTCTGTCTGTCTGTCTCCAAGCTCTCAGAAACCGTAATAGCTAGAAAGCTGAAACTTTCACAAGATATGTATTTCCCGTGCCACTATAACAACAAATACAAAAAACTTAAAAATATTTATAAAGGGTGGCTATACAATAAACGTGTTTTTTTCGTAATTATTTATTTATTAAATCCTTTTAAAAAAAATATATTAAATCTCTAAATAATTACTAAAGATATTATAATGAGTTAATTTAATATGCATAATTATGTATACAGTTCATCGTCCGTTGCTGAACTTACGAGTAGGTTATCAAACATCTGATTTCGATTCTATTAATATTACTAGCTGACCCGACAAACTTTGTTTTGCCTCACTTAGGGGTACAGCGCCATCTATTGATTACTTACTCAACCCAGTCGAAAGGTATCGACATCTGTTGTGATAATTGTGACTGTCAAATAATAACAGACAATAATTAGCAATAAATTTAAATTGCGACTATAATTTGAGATTTAAACTATACTATCTCTCAAGTTGGATCAAACTGCACATGGTGTGCGAATTTTATTATAATCGGTTAAGTGGTTTAGGAGTCCATTGAGGACAAACATTGTGACATGAGATTTATATATATAAAGATAAGATGAATGGCTGACTGACATGTTACTGCTATACTACACACAAATAAATGTATCGTTGCAGTTTGTAATGTAACGTTTTTTTTTACGTGTGTTTTTTCATTACCCGCATGCGGTAAGCTAGCAGCTATCTACTAACATTATGGCATACAAATATATTTAAAAAAAACTATTAGTTAAAAGTACCCAGAACTAAGAACACTAATGCTTTACAATTATACAAAACTCAATAAGTCACATTTGCTCGGTCATAAACTACAGTCTAGCCACAAAGCCAAGACATTGAAGGTGACAAAGTTTACATCAATCCTGTTACCACACTGTAAAAGAGTGTGAACCTTATCGTTCAGACATAAGGCCTAAATTTGCATTCTTATCTAGTTAAAAAGCTGTTAGTAAGTACACTACCGTTTATATGGCACAGAATAAGTATGAATATGTACCATATGACTCAAATATAAGGTCTATTTTTTCCTTTCTCGTCTTTCAAGACTGTTACTGTTTATATGACACAGCATAAGTATGAATATATACTTTATGCTTCAGACATAAGGTCTATTTTTCTATTCTCGTCTAATCAAGACTGTTATTTATGGCACAGAATAGTTAGTAGTTAGTGCACAGTTGACTGAGCATGTCACTAGTTAGTATTCTGTGGCATCGTGACAAAGCGAGGGCTTGTCAGTTGCGACACAGACTGGTATGTGCCGGTGGTTTAGAGCAAGCTTTTGTCAACCTGAGATGATAAGAAACAGGTATTCAGATTTTAATTGTATGGTGATATAGCATTTTGTAATGCTCATCTGGCTACAAGTCTCAAGTTGAAAACATGTCGCCCAGTAAGTACCTTACAGTGTGTGCCGGCAGCCTCCTTGAGAGACGGTTATCATGCCAGACTGCCTATCAGAAGGTTCCGGGTTCGAGAGGTTCAAGACACAATAAAATAGAATTAACTTAAAATTAGTGTGCCACAATTGGCGGCCTTAACGCTTAAATCGATCTCTTCCAGGCAACCTTTGGATGGAAAGGAATGTTTATAAATTCCTTAACAAAAGAAGGACGTACATACATATTACTTAAGGTCCCGCATGCGTGTGGTCGTAGCGACGAGCAATGTTTGTCACAGTTCTATTCCATTTCCATAATCGTGATGTCAAACGTCAGACACCATATCTGGAGAACTCCTTGTTTGAAACAAGCAACACGACGTCGCTTTGTTATTAGTAACGATGGCTGAACAAAATAGGGATAAGCGTGCAAGGCCTATATATTCAGAAGCTTGGTTTAATGGTAGTTTCATAATATTCGAGGTTTTTAAATTAATTAATGCTTTATTGAATTAGGTAACAAATACACAGCCACAGACTGTGTTTCAGAATCAATAGCCTCTCCCACTTGAATACTTTAATTTCTTATAAAGAAATTAAAGTTTTAAAAACACACAATTTTCAAATTTTATAACGGTTTTTGAAATAAAGCTGTCGAGCGATTATTTTAGGAGTTCCAAAACCACGGATCAGAAAAAACAGTCCAAAATACTAGAGCTACGCTAGAGAAAGACGCTACAGCGCTTCTTAACACCTAATCAAAGATCAAATCAAAACAGAACAAATCGTAGCTGTATCTTTTACGCAGAATTTTTTTTTATATAATATGTTTTATTCACTTCCAAACCGCCTTAAATTAACAAGATACTTTTATTGATTAATGAAAAAATACAATATTAAGTTTAGTAAAGAAATATAAGTAACTATGTTACTAACTCAGAATAACCTTTAATTATGAAAATGCCACATTTCTGATGTGGCATTTTTTACAATATTTTGTGATTTAAAGTACAAGTATGTATCTGTTTGCGTTACCATACTAAATATACCACACCCTTTAATCCGCAATCCTGTCACAAGCATTTCCAAACTAATAGACCATGTCGGAGACTCGACAAGCCTTTAGGAATGCTGGTCACTGTGGGACCTACCTTAAATGTCACCGCAGACCCTGATATCAACTGTTTGCGCAATGTTCTGTATCTAAAATGACTTCTCTACTTGGTTCTTTTAACTTTATTCACATTTTTACTGACTAATTCTTTTAAGTCGGTACGCTCTTGACAGAGCGGTCGTGGTCGTCATGAAATATTTGGTGGATGGGACAGACTGTACACGCCTCACGATGCCTCGCCATTTTTCTCTGTTACGAACTAATTACGAAATATACTGACTAATTACGAAATATTTAATATAAATTCTACTTACAGATCTTTGCTTTACAACTATTTAGAAATAATGGAGAAACCAAATTAAAATTAAGAATAATTATTTATTATTTCTAATCCTACTACTATTATAAAGGCGAAAGTTTGTATGTATGGATGTATGTTTGTTACTCTTTCACGTAAAAACTACTGAATGGATTTGAATGAAATTTTACCACAATATAGCTTATACATCAGAATAACACATAGGCTATAGCTTATACATCAGAATAACACATAGGCTACAAATTTTGAGGTTTTTAATGTGAGGTCGTAAAAAAAAAAACATTTTTTGCGCTTACATTGCAAACGCTGACTGAATCCTACAAGATAGATCAAAACAATTTACTACAGTATTGTACAACTTAAAAAGGTCTACAAAAAAGTCCGTGATGGTATATGTTTATCTCTTAGGAATAACCCACAATAACCATTTTTTATCCTTTACTTTGTACGAGAAATAATGGCTTATTTACGAAGCGATTTTAAGCAATACACTATTAATCCTTATCAAAATAAATTATTTCATCAATAAGAACAGTTTGTGTTGATAATATTTGGTCTTTGAATGATTAAAATTGGACGTTTGGTTTTGAAGTTATGGTGAAATTAAAATATTACGATTTCTGCTGCACGGCCCGTTGCGAAGAGGGCGTGTGCGGGGGAGGGGTGTTTAGATCTATGAGTAAGGTACCCCCGCGCCGCTCAGTCGCGAGGTTGGCTCCCATCGCAGCGGTCGTACGCGAAGTCTAATAATTTTCGGTTTTTTTTTTTTTTTGTTCTTTTAACTACACATACGCAAAAGTTCTTCTCAGAGCTAAACTGTTGTCTAATATATAATACTAGCCGACCCGGCAAACTAGGTTTTGCCTCACTTAAGGGTATGAAAAATAGATAGTGTAGCTTATATGACACGTTCGTAGATTTACCATGGCAGTGCCATCTATTGATTACTTACTCAACCCAGTCGAAAGGTATCGACATCTGTTAGAATCATTTGGAGTTAACAGATAATTGTGACTGTCAAATAATAACAGACAATAATTAGCAATAAATTTAAATTGCGACTATAATTTGAGATTTAAACTGTCCTATCTCTCAAGTTGGATCGAACTGCACATGGTGTGCGAATTTTATTATAATCGGTTAAGTGGTTTAGGAGTCCATTGAGGACAAACATTGTGACACGAGATTTATATAAATTAAGATAAGATTATTAATATTATATGTATGTTTTTTATTATTCTTTATTGTACACTACATCCTTCTTTAGTCGTTTATAAATTCCTTTCCATCCAAAGGTTGCCTGGATGAGATCGCTTTAAGCGATAAGGCCGCCAATTGTGGCACAATTGGCGGTTTTTTTTTAAGTTAATTGTTTTTTACTGTGCCTTTTTATTTATGTGTCCAATAAAGAATTATAAAATTTCCATGACACAATGTTAGTTACCGTACTCCTCCGAAACGGCTTGACCGATTTTTACCAAATTTCATATGCGTATTTAGTAGGTCTGAGAATCAGCTACTATATACTTTTAAGGCAAAACAACGTTTGCCGGGTCAGCTAGTACCTACATAAATACAAAATAGTTGTAAAAAAAACTTATCACAGATCGATGGTCATAGGCATCTAATTTTTTTACGAATACTTACTTTATGTAAGTTTAGTTTAGTTTTATTTTAATGTTTCTGATTTTTAAAAAGATTAACACGCACACGCATGTACTTACAGTCAGAAAGCCATTCGATGTATAAAATGCCATCCTCAAAACTAAATAAAATTACTATTGTAATTAAAATAAATTCGAGTTATTACCGTTACAAGGACTAAACATAGACCTTGATTAATATAACAAATACTAAGTGGATCGTAAAACCTCAAAGGTACGCGTAGGTATAGTTCAAAAGTGAAGGTGACTTCAAATACCGAGGGGCTTAGACGCTTTGTTCACGGCGCGGCCGCTGCGTTCTGTTTCGATCAATAGGCACAGTACTGCAGGCCATTCTCATTATAAATATTACAATAATTATATTAATATATTCAATTTGTTTTGTGCAAATAACCTATAACCTTAAATGGGCAATATTTTATTGGTATAAGATATTTATTAATAATAATTTATTGTTTATCTGTTTTTTTTTTATGTTACCTAGGTATTTATAATCAACAATTTAAATCTTTATTGACACAAGTTACAAAATTATGAACAAACTCAAATCAAGTTTGCAAAAACTGCAAATCAAAAAACCACACATGGCTCCCACACCGAGCCTTCATACCTGCATTGTATGCGCGAAGAAAGTGACTGCGCCCGCGCAACTCGCGGGGTCAAGGTCTGCAAGCTTCGTGTTGCTTACAAAGCTCACGAGTAGCGAATAGAGCTTTTGAAAGCTCACTTTGCGACTAGCACCGTTTATACTAGTTATTATTCTGTGCTAGCACTTACATATTATATTGTACGGCTAGTTGTGTAATGCTTTGTTGATTTGAACTACATACTTAAATATAATCTTTTATCGGATAATTTTGACTACATACTTATATATGTAGGTACGTGCAAAATACGTCTGCGCATCATTCACGTATATCAATACTGTCAAATGCTAAGATGACTTTTGCTATCCTATCGCATGTCAAATATAATTATTTATATTCACTGAATAGGAGAGTTCGCGGTACATTGACATTGCACTGTGATATTTATTTAATTGTATGAGTATAATTTTGGTACACATATTTTGACAGAATATGTTATGTAGGTATGTATTATATTCAGCTGTCAAACTCACATGACTGTGTCAAATAATATAAATGAGTAATCAGTTAATACGTCTATAGCCCGTCCAATCGTTTATTTTCTTCTTGACAAGAATTAAAACTTGTCAACTCAAATTAAACCCTCGCATTTAGAAGTGAACTTTGCATAACACGTAGTTCTACTTTAGATCGCATTATCGCTTACCATCAGGCGAATTGCGATCAAACGCAAGCCCATTAAGAGTAAAAAACAAAAGTTATGTTCAATTGGTGCTGTCAAAAAGAAGGCTTATAGGTACGGCTGTACCGAATTCGATGAAATTTGGAAAAAAAAGGTTGGACGCTGATTTAACACTGACGTTAATCCCGGATTAACGCGAGCTACACCGCCGGAAGCAGCTAGTCGGTAGTGAGATAATTGCCATATTTTATTTTTACGTTCATAATAATTTATTCCTCAATAACGCATCCTAAAAGTCAAAGCAGCGGGTGGATCTTGTTTGCGAAGCAGAATTTTTTCGCTTTCTAAGCAATGTGTTGTGAATTGAATTTGACAGCTGTTAAATGACATGGCGCGAAAACAAAGCGTTGTCACAGAGTAGGTAAATAAGCGTCGCGCTTGGAAGTAGGTCAGCCACGTCAAATCGGAGGCTAGTCCTTTATTACCCTACTGTAAGTTCTGTGACCTCCAATTTGCATATTATTCATCATTTTTATGTTTTTTTTATAACATGAAAATATTACTTTTAAATAAGTGCTAAAAATGTAACTGCAAGACTGTTACAGCATAAAATAATATCTTTACAATTAAATGATTTATAGCATTTTAGCTCTCATATTTAATTTAGTCAATAAAATACAGTAATGGTTTGATTGAATCTTTCACCGTTGGGAATCTAAATATCTAAATATTTACATAGTTCAATAATGTTAGACAAGGTACCTAAGGATCAAATAATGTATAATTTTTTTTATCAGTTCAAAAAGATTAAAATAAAATTCGGAAAATTCTTGACGAGTTTTAAATATGTCTTCTACAATAGCAACTTAGGATAATTTAATAACACGTGCGAAGCCGGGGCCGGCCAAAAGTTAATTTTAATTTACTATATTAACTCTCTATATCTCTTATGGGGCCTTTCCTTGCAATGACAGAAATTTAGGTTATCAATCACGCAAGTGCATGTTGGTGGATGACTCATGTCTACAGATTAACGTAGAAAGTGGGTTTCTTCGCGATGTTTTCCGTCACCGAATAAGCGAGTGCGAATTCCATACTATAAAATGATTGGTGCAGTGCTGGATTCGAACTGCAGTATCGCCGATTGCAACCCCAACATTCTCCCGACGAGCCTCTCTCGCTCACTCTCAAATGCCTGCTTACTTTGTCTCGCAGATTTCTATCTCGGTTGCAATTATCACTTTCGCGTTGCAAGTGAATTACCATTCTACGGTATCACAGCAACGAACAATAAAAGTAAGGTGTTTATTAAACCTTATCGTGGGAAGTGGTTTTTATTATCGACAAAAATTATATCTTTTCCTTTCACACAAATAAAATTATAATGATTCGGAAGAAAGATATGTGTTACGTAACTTTTTTAACTTTAATTGTTTGCTTGCGTAATTATGTAGTTAAGTTAAAACACTAAGTAGGTATAAGTGGCGTTAATAAAGAAACCATTAGAAAGTTCGCTTCCTCTTGCTTACACTCGTTTGGTGCAAGTGAGAGGATAAGACGAACTAAATCAAGGTCGCAGACACAAACAAAGACACGTCAAACTTAGAAAACCCGTCGTTTTTTGCGTCGGGTGTTAAAAAAAATAACTTTGACGACCTCATTGGCGCAATGGTTACCATACCGGAGTGCCAATCAGAAGGTTCCGGGTTCGATTCCTGGCACGACCAACATCTTTGTGCTGACCTAAATATGTTGGCTGTGTGTCTGGGTGTTAAATATGTATCCATATAAAATATGTATGTATATCAGTTGTGTTAGCTACCATAACACTAAACTAGAAATGGTTCCGTATGGGGTTAGCCAGCCGTGTGTGAAATGTGTCTAAAAAAAGTATGTTAGGTACCTAATTTGTTAAGTCATAAATAAAAAAACTATAAACTTAAGATAAATCAAAGAACTAAGATATATCAAAGAACATGTTTAATCTCTTACAAAAATCTCCAACTATTGCACTATATTACTAGCGTAGTAGCACAGAATAATAACTTTGGTAGTAGTAATATCTCAGTGTCAGTTAAAAATTTAAAAATAAACTTGAGATATTTCAAAGAACATGTTAACCTCATACTACAAATGTTTCTCTCCAACGGACTCCATACGCATAATCAATGAGACCAACGAATTTTCCTATTTATAGATCCTACAACATCTGTGTTCAAGTTCCAGTAACGATTCTCTGGCGAACATGTCAAGACATGTATTGTAAACATGACTATAAAACATATTTCGAAATTTAGGATTTTTCGAAATCTAACAGACCTTTTTTATAACAGCGTTAGTTACAATTCTAATAACAAACAGATTGATCAATCTGATGCGATCATTGAAGTTAAGCTACGGTCGATACGGACTGTCCTTGGATGGGTGACCACGCATAACCTTGTCCACATCGCTCATACCAAGAAGAAGAAGACAGCAGCTGAATAACGTTTCTGTGACAAAGACATGACTGAGACTTAAACATGCTTATTAATCTGTGGTCCCGAGCATTAATCTTGGCAGAACACGTGCGTGCAAAAAACAAAATGCGACAGGCAGCGGTCGCTACCGGCCAATGATAACATACCACTTGATAGCCTATGTAAGTAATGACATTCTAATACATATACAGTGTATTAGAATGTCATTGTATGTAAGCAATGTTTAGAACTAATTTCGTTGGCTGTGGGTCTGGGTATCAAATATGTATAATATATACAAAATATGTATGTATATGTAATTTATCAGTTGTGTTAGCAACCATAATACAAACTAGAAATGGTTCAGTATGAAGCTAACCAGCTGTGTGTGTTATGTGAGTCTAAAAAACTAAAAAAAAATGCAGTAGAGCAGGACAGACTAAACAGTTCAACGGGGTGTCAGAGTTTTAATTTTCGTGTCTTTATTATAATTAAGCGCTCGTAGCTCGGCTAGCTAAGATGATCTGACGCGATCATCGAAGCTAAGAAGCGGTCGATGCGGGCAGTGTTTGGATGGGTGACCACGCACAAGACTTGAAAACTCTCGACACCAGAGCTTGGCCACTTTCCTCATACAAAGAAGAAGAAGAAGAATTATAAATAACTGTAATTCCTGATTAAGGAATTTACGGCAGGCTGAAAAATTAAACTTACTTGTAAAAAGAAAATCAAATTTTCAGACGGATTAAGTTGTTTTATTCAGGCATAAAATATGTGCGTAATTCTATGCGCGAAAGCAATTAGTGATTAGTAACTAACTTGTTTCGGAAGAGGGATAAAGTTATGCGTAATCAAGTGGGATATTTCTCCTTCAATAGTACAAATCATTATTTTTATAATCTTTTATTTTACAGGACTTAAGAATATTTACAAAGCTTAGAAAAGATGAAAATTTTGTAAACTAAAAAAAAAAAAAAACTAATGTGTTATTCTGATATACTTATTATCTTTTATTATTTTTGGTGACACCAATTTACATTGCGAGTTGATTATTTCGCTATTCGAATTTTCCGAGATAATATTGTAACGGTAAAATAACTGGAAATAAGGTAAGTGGTAGTACAGGTGTCAATGAACTTGGCATTGTCCTTTCTCGGGAATTTTCTTCAGATTGTTTAACCTGATTTGAACTTCAGTTTATTTACGTGCGAGTACATACCTTTTGTTTCATTTTCTTTCTGACTTGGTACATTTTTTTTCTATATTTTGATTCAGCCAAAAATAAAGGTATATTTGGATTAATTATTAGTCATTTCCGGGCAAATATATATTTTCCAAGCAGTAAAAAATAATAATATGATATCCTTGATCATTTGTGAGAAGGCTCATTATTACTCATATTTTCAAAATCAATTCTAAACATCACTTCTTTTTTCAAAATTGATTCTACTCTTCTACTCTTTTTACTGCACTAGCTTTGAAAAAATCCTGACTTAAAATATCTATACTTACTTAAATTAAATTTAAATTCGTTCTCAATTATATACGACTACCTCGTTGGCGTAATGGTTATCATGCAGGACTGCCAATCAGAAGATTCCGGGTTCGATTCTCGGCCAACATCTTTGTGCTGAACTAAATTTGTTGGCTGTCGGTCTGGGTGTTAAATATGTACATAAGTATATAAAGTATGTATTTACATATGTAAATTTAGTATATTAGTTTTATTAGCAGCCCATAACACAAACTAGAAATAGTTCAGTGCGGGGCTAACCAGTCGTGTGTAAAAAAAATCTTAGAGAAGTAATATTTTCATCAAACGTGGTAACTGCACGAGAGGTATAATCTTCTGAATTAATTAGATAAAACGCAACAGAGATGTAGGTAAGTGGATCAGTAGGTACTGTTACCTTGCAGGCCTCAATGCTTACTCTGCGTTAAATGCTTCTTTGTTATTAGAAATACGTCCCATTTGCCTCTAGCAACCTACAATCGTCTTTAGACTGGGTTCAGTCACGTCAAATATATATTTGGATCGAAACGCCTCAAGCGTAGTTGAGGCGTTGTTATTTGGAATTTCACGAAATAATTTCATTAACCGAAAATATTTTTGACGTGACAACGTCTTAAATTAGGTTGCGGCTGGGAGTCACTTATGAAAAAGTGTAACGCCCGGTAACGTTACGATGAGTCACCGAACGAGAGAGGCCCGCCGAATGCCTTGCGTCTCTCTCCCACTCAACTATGATCGGTCTGCCGCGCGCGCAGCACGCGGCAGACGTTGTCACGTAAAATCTTCGCCCGTAAAACCGACTTTACAGGCAACCATTTTTTTTTTATTTATTTATTCCGACACAAACTAGGTCAAACAAGATTCAGCTGGATAAATAAATAATATTTCGTGTGAAGCCAATCAGCTGACAGTCAAATTGGTGCATTTCTTTAGAGACCCAATTAAATACTACACAAAAACTATGACCCAATTAAATACCACACAAAAAAACTACACAATAATCAAAAATTCAAAAACCTCAATTACAAAAAGTAAATTGTATCTACAGTCAGTGTCCGCGGCTAAGGTGTCTAAAATGCTGGCGGCATTTCCTCGCTGGATCGCCAAATTTAAACGTTGGCCGAGGTAAGCGCCAGCTCTTGGGTCATTTGTTCTGTCCACCAGCCGTTTGGAAAGATCATTGAATAACTTACGTGCGTTGGGGCCCCATGGTCCCAAAGTTTCAACCCCAAAAGGCGAAAATATGTATGCATCGCTTGGGCATTCATAAATTAAATAATAATAATATTTAAATTATGTGTTCTAACGATACCAGATAAAATAACTAATACTCGTTTGGTAAAATTAATTGTTAAACAGTTCTTGCAAAAATAAAACCTAACAAAACGACGTGAAAACTGCAACTAATTACATACTAAATTAATTTATTTAGTTAGCTCAGCAATTTAGTGAAATTACGCGATTATAATTACGCAAATTACAGGTCTAGATGTGAAATTACGACTGAACAGAGGTCGTTCACCTTTACAGAGGAAGTGAAAAAATTGAATTTTAAGTGAAGTTAATGTGAGACGAAATTTCAATTACAAAATGGAGGCAATTACAATAAATCTTTGGCAAAGACTTCGAGAGAGGCAAAGAGAGTTAAACGAAACATTACAGCTTCAGTGTGTGTGATTTTTGTGCAACTAATAGTTTTTATTAGGGTACCATAACTAAATGTAAAAACGGGACTCTATTACTAAGCCTCCGCTGTCTGACTGTCTGTCTGAATCACCAGTATAGTATCTCATAAACCGTGATAGCTGGAGAGCTAACATTTTCACAGGAATATTATATTTCACAGAATATTGAACTGTATATTATATTTCAAATCTATACTAATACTACAAAGCTGAAGAGTTTGTTTGTTTGAACGCGCTAATCTCAGGAACTACTGGTGCGAATTGAAAATTTTTTTTAGTGTTGAATAAACCATTTACCGAGGTAGGCTTTAAGCTATATAACATTACGCTGCAACTAATAAGAGCGAAGAAACAAGACAAATGTGGAAGAAACGGGGAAAATTACTAATCTTTGAGGGCTTCCGTTGGTCTGGATAAATGTAGTCTCTACAGGATACGCGAAAAGCGACCAATACGCGGGTGAAGCCGCGCGCAACCGCTAGTTAAATTATAAAATTAATAATTAAATAAAAGGGGGCTCCCACCAAAGGGGGCACAAACAAACGTGTTTGTCGTATTTTTTTAAGAACTCTTCGTACGCAAGACTCACACTTGGACAAATTATTTTAGTTTACTTTCAATTTTGTACAGTTTAAAGATAACCGACCCGAAAACTTCAAACAATTAGTAGATTCCGCTATCCATTAACCTCTTACCCTACTCACACCAAACCATAGCTTTTTACGAACCTATTCAATGTACATGTTTTTTACAACACATTCACTTACAACTATTTTATTATTGTTTATGCTGCGTCCGCTTTATAAAATGAATTAAATTTCACAAAAGCCATTTTTGCAGACAGTTAGCCTAGTTAGAGATACCGTTCTATGTATAATTACGTACATAGAGTTTCGTAATTAGACGGTTTGCAAAATACAACGGTTTGAAGTTTTCGTAAACTGTTCGTTTTTATAGATGTTAGATCAAATCAAATCAAAATAAGTTTATTTGGCAAAGGTTACATGCGTTTACATTAGAATAGGAATCCAAAGGCTCCCAAAGTAGTTTTAAGAAATGGGTGTATTTATTTTGTGTCAATTTTAAGTGTCTAGCAGCCACCGTTATTAATATAATATATAGCAAAAAAAAAATACTTAAAAAACACGTTTATTATAAAGGGATCCCCCTTAATATTTTTATTTTATTTATTTTTAGTATTTGTTGTTATAGCTTCTTCTTCTTCTTCTTCACCTTATCTCATTTAGGTGGGGTCGGCACAGCAAATCTTCTTCTTCCACTCTCCTCTATCAGACGTCATCTCCACACTCAATCCTTTCTCTCTCATGTCTTCATTCACACTCTCCATCCATGTCTTTTTCGGGCGGCCTCTTGCTCTTCTTCCTTACACTACCATTTCCATACATCTTCTAGTGACATGCTTCTCCTCTACGCATCACATGTCCATACCACGCTAATCTTGTACTCCTTATTTTCTCCCTCACTGGGGCTACTTTCACACTTCCTCTGATGCGCATGAGAAATACATATCTTGTGAAAGTTTCAGCTTTCTAGCTATTATGGTTTCTGAGATACAGCCTGGAGACAGACAGCGGAGGCTTAAGTAATAGGGTCCCGTTTTTACCTTTTAGGTACTGAACCTAAAAGACTTGAAAGAATGATTTAACATTTCAAAATACAAGCTATAAGACATCTGTATATGTAATCGTATAAAAAGAAGTAAAGCAAGCTACAAATTATGGTTTCACAGAAGTAAAGGTAAGACAGGTTCAATCCAAGGCGCATTTCTCGAGAGAACCTCGTGCTTTCCACCTGTCGCGCCAGTTTTTGTTAAAACTCCACGTTTGATGTGGAGAAAACATACGTAGAGTTGAGTTGAGCCCTTGTTAAGGATATAATGTACGTGCGTTGGGGCCCAATGGTCCCAAAGTTTCAACTTCATCGCTTAGGCATTCATAAATTAACTAATAATAATAATATTTAAATTATGTGCTCTAACGATACCAGATAATAATACTCGCTTGTTAACGTACTCATATGTAAGTTGTTTTCACATTTATTTTTAAGCAAATATTAATTGCGATTCAGTATTTTAGTATTTTAACTAGATACATATAAGTAAATAAATAAGTATATAAGAATATGTCTACCTAGACATTAAGTTACACGTACGAGTAGCTACACCCCATGTACAGTAATTAGTTAGCTATAAGCTGATGTCATTATTTGTAATGCTAAGTAACTAAATAAATAAATATTGTGAGAATGTTTTAACTTATCTTTTACTTGAGCTTGGTGCGAAAGTCGATAATTTCGAAAATTTGTTTGATTTTCCTTTAAAGCCTTATCTTAATATTTATAGAATTTATTTTATAAGAAAGGCTTATATCTTATGAGTGTGCCGGCAGCCTCTTTGCAAGCCAGTTATTCCAGACTAAGCATGATCCACTTTTCGCTGAATGCCCAGCTATACTGTGTATAAAAAACAATTGTCTTCGTTCCGATTGAATAAGAAATACTTATTCAATTTATCGTTAATGCCTATTCGAGAGCATTGAAAAAATCTTTAAATGCAAAATATACTCCAATTCTTATACGCGTTAAAGACTTGGTTTTAGTCATTGAACTAATTACTATGAAGACCAGAACTTGGTACAAAAAACGCGTGCCATTCTAAAGGTACTTTTCTTCGGGGATTTGCAGCGTTGGTACACAAAATAATTGCATACTTTTCAAGTTTTTTTTAAATCTCCTATTTCTTTCTTTAACTGTGGTTTTCTTACTCGTCATCTGTCTTTATTAACGTCGATTAATGTCGGTGTCACTCAACCACATATAAGTATTCTGGCCTCGTCCACATTTCCCTCGAAAGCTATGTAGCGGCAAAGCCTAGAAGTAAGTACAGTTCTCTAACGACCTAGAATGCCGATGCCGATGGGGCAACGCATGCGCTGATTTCTGATGGCAATTGCTTAGCTAAGTCCGTTATCAATCTGAGTTTCAAGGAGGCTGCATTATTAGGTGCATGACGACAGAACTCGGAGACCTCCGTTAAGCACAGAGGTAGGTCACCGGGGGGGTTTTAGTGGGTACAAATCCCACATAACCTGGCTGCGCCCCGAAGCCAGGTATCTTGTTGAAGATTTCCCCCTAGTTAACAAAAAAAGGTGCATGGTGACAGATTTGGCTTTTCATACGTTGTATATTAAGTCTTTAAAAATTTTGTCCTTTTAATTTGTTTTTGCAGATATTGTATTAAAATATTTGTTGTTGTAGATTTGTACATACTTATGCTTGTGTGTGCTTTGATATTGCTATGGCGTGTAAGATATATTAGCATATTATTACTGGAAAATTTATAAGTATCCAACAATAAAATAGGAAAAAACTTTGACGTTTAAATACTCCATGAAGGACAATACCTCAGTGGAGAAGGTACGACTACCATACTTCTAATCTAAGCGTGACTCGTAACAGCTGCGACAGCGGCCTTTTTTCTACGTTAAAAGGGGTCTCTAGAGTTTTTCTTATTCATAAAATAGGCCTGTACCTTAAGAGTCGCTATCTCGTGTTTTTACGCGCCACATTTACGTAGTCTGAAGGTATTTAAAAAAACCCTGAATTTTATCACTAAAAACAAGTTACCTAATTTTAACTCAAAAGATAAAATTGGAGAAGGTACCATAGTTTTTTAATTACTTAATCTTCTTAACATGCTAAAGTGATACGTCATAATTGATAAGACTTCTCTTAACGACTTCCATACGAGCAAAGTAAATAATAAAGATTACATACAAATACAATTAGACTTCGTTTCCTTATATTATTATCTGCAATTGTTTCCACTCGTGCCTTCGATTCTTTCTTCGTTTTTCCGCCTTTTTGTTTCCTTCCGTACTTTATATATGAGTACAGTTAGCAACAAAAGAACTGCGCAGTTTTAAGAATCAGTTACTTTTTCTAGTTCGTAGTTCTTTTAATTCGCTAAGAGGCCAAGCTCTGGTGTCTAGTTCTCAAGCCCGAAGGCCTCTGACTTGACTTAAAGACTTTTTGTACTAAGACTAACCGTCGGGACCTACAATAAAACCTGTCACCCGACCCACGGGAATGCTCAGATGGAAATGCCACTTTTTAAAGGACAGTCTTCTGCATGGTCACCCATCCGAGGAATATCCTTATCGACCGTTGATTAACTTCAATGATCTCGTCAGATCACTTTAGTTTTCCAAGCTACAGACGCTACAGCCCCGTTTGCTCTCTGCAAAGTTATTCTATTACTAGTTATTCAACTTAATAGTATTGCCTGTAGCTGTAGCTCGGTTAGCTAAGGTGATCTGACGCGATCATCGAAGCTTAGCAACGGTCGATGCGGGCGGTGTTTGGGTGGGTGACCATGCACAAGACTGTCGTTTTGCAAGTGGCATTTTCATCTGGGCATCAGTGGCATTTTCATTTTCACCGTGAGTTGTATGACACGTTAAATTGTAGGTCGCGGCTTTTATTCTTAGTACAAGCAGTCGTTAAGCCAATGCTTTCGTGCGGCTTGAAAACTCTCGACACCAGAGCTTGGCCACTTAGCTCATACGAAGAAAAAGAAGAACTTAATACACTTCGTACAACTAAACTTACCTTTGTTTATGACAACGATATTGTGAATATTGTATAGTAGCACAATAATATCCGTAGTACCGGGTACTAGACGTAAACAAACACAAAAATGTATCAAATTGATTAACACAGTTAACTTGTTCCGCTCACGGTTGCGGCAAAGTTTGCTGATAAAATATGTCAAGGCTAACGGTATTGATAACATTATACCAAATACTAGTATTAGTTTCTGTTTGGGAGTTTAAAGGAAATTCCAGTATACGGTAAGCTGGCAACTCAATAATTTATTTAAATATTTATTAATTTTATAAAACTTCGACTGAAACACTTGTTTCCGTGGTCATGAAATAAATTTAAAAAATATATTATTTCTAACACTTACGACAATGATTGTAGGGTTTACCCAATTCGCATAACTATACTATAAAAAAGCGAGTGTGGCTCTGTGGAAAAAACGTCTGCAGAATCAGAAGGTCCCTGGTTCGATACAAGCCCTACACCCATTGGTGTATCGAACCACCACTTATTTTTATTTCAAGTTATGTGTGGATTTGCACCCGCGCATACGGTGAAGGCAAAACATCAACCGACGTGTTTGAGGACCATAATAACCGAAGACGTGTGTCATCCGCCAACGAGGCCAGCGAGGTGGATGGCCTATATCTCTCTCCACATAAGAGAAGGCCCCGAGTCCCACCAGTGGGAACGTAAAGTGGGCTGCTTATGCTATACTTATGAGTAAATGCTGAGTGTTCCTATTCATATTATAAGTAAGTAAGTAGATATAACTTTTAATTAATTTCTCCCAATTTTCTTTGCAAAAGGCGTACATAATTCTTTGTGTAACAGTCTTCAACATATGGTTCTTTGTTATAGCCCATCTATTAAAGATTATTACTACGACTTTTATTTAAAAACACTCTAGTTGAAGCAAAATTTTGCATTGTCATCGTAACCATATTTGTCTAACAATAATGGCCTAGAGAACTGCACTTTTCACGTAGAAATCTCGCAAAATGACCCGCCAATGTGGCAATTTTTGTCAAAGTTGACAAGTGGTATTGTACATTACTTGCAATTCGCTTATTTGTGCACTTTCTCTGGCTACACCGAGAGAAACCAGTGGACGGTTTCACTCTACACGCGGCCGCTCAAATTTTATAACTCAACGTAATCTTTCAGTAATTTTATTGGCCGCCATTTTGTGATGCTCATTTGTCAATTTGATTGCTATTAACGTCTTGATTTATTCTAAGTTATTGTAAGCAAATAGTGTATTGAAATTCTGTCGTTTAAGATCTACATAATAACTTGTGGAATTATTAAATAATTTTATTTGCTTAGCTACATATCTATCTATCCTCGAATCTTCTTCTTCTGTCTAATCTTCTTCTTCTTATATATAAAATTTCCGTGTCACAGTGTTTGTTACCGCACTCCTCCGAAACGGCTTGACCGATTTTTAACAAATTTTATATGCGTATTCAGTTGGTCTGAAAATAGGCTACTATCTATTTTTCATATTTCTAAGTGATAAGGATTGTAATTGATTCATTGATTTCTTTCATGTCATTGAAATCACCCTTAAATAATTTTTTTTTGTATTTTTTTGACGATTTCATTTCTTATTTTTTACACCAACCAACAATATATAATATACAACCCTACATTTTTACTTTATTATCACCAACCCCTATTTATTTATGGTAATTTTAGTAATATAACAATTTTTCATCCCGCTCGATAACTGACCAATTATAGTGTTTCTAAAAAATAATAACCTTTACGTCAATAAATATTTTTGTATTTTGTTTGTAAAAAAAAAACCGATTCGAAACTGCAGTGAATTAAGTTTGTTTAAGACTTCAAACGCAGTGTTAATAATGCTTGGTTTAAAAAACTGGATTTACATTCTCTTTCTTTGGAAAGTTAATAGACTATAACACTTCGAGTCGTGTTCTTTGTAGTTAACTCAATCAACAGAAAAGCCAGGCAAGTGCTCTAACTGGATTACTGGCCAGTTTTTATAGACATGCAATTTTAACTGGACGGGAAAACTTACTTAGAATGCTGTTGATCAAGCCACAGAGACCTAGTTTAAACGACAAGATTTATAGAGTAACCAAAAAATGTAGGTATAAACTATACAAGAACTAAACTTCTCCCCCTTTACAGCTGACATGAATTGTAGTTTCATTGTGATTTTAATTTTATTATTTTATTTAAATTCCTGTGTGTTCTTATAATGCGACTAATATTAATATTGGTGGCGATTCAGCGGCACACACGACTAAACTAAATTTAAAGTAGCTCTGTCTGTTAAATTGTTATTTAATATTAAAAAAATATATTTATGTGATATACCGGCTTTTTAGGCGACGCGCCTATGCCGTAACGCCCTCGCGGAGCTTTATTTTCAGCGTTAATTTTTTTTTATAAATAATATAGATAGAGTTCCGGGAGTTAGGACTATTTTATTGAAAATTTTCTCCTCTTTCATGTTCTTTTTTCAAAATTCCTTAAATATCATTATTTTAAAAGTTATTAACAAAAAACTAAATACCTTTTTTTTCTTATTTTGTTAATAACAATCGCAATTTTTTATGTGCTAAAAAACCCTTAAAAAACATTTTTCTAGACGTTATTCCGCATCGAATGAGCTATGGCACATATTTCTAGGAGCTTTATGTCTATTTAACACGTTTTTGAACTAGAACTAGACTAATAGGCAAAGTTGCATAGCTATTTCGATTGCTCTTGCTCATTAGTTGATTGACTGATAAGTGATAACAGCTGTATTATGATAGCGGTTAATATAATAATTGTAAACATTGATGACTAACCGCGTAATCCTCGTAAAATTACCTTTTATAACACCTACACTATATCCTACTAATAAAATAAATGCGAAAGTTTGTGTGTTTGTTACTTCTTCACGCTCAAACGGCTGGACCGATTTTGATGGGATTTGTGAAGATAGGTTAGACCTTGGATTAACACATAGGCTATTTTTTTTTTCCCAAAAACAATTGTGGTTATACGTGGGATACACAAATAACTTCAAAATCTATGTTACTCCTTCACGCTCCAACGGCTGGACTGATTTTGACGAGATTTACTATGAAGATAGATTAGTCCTTGGATTAACACAACAGCGACTTTATATCCCGGATTATCGCGGGTAACACCGTGGGGCGCAACTAGTTAAAGAATAATCCTGAAATTTAATAAGTAAAAGTTAAAAGGGAGGGAGTTGGGGGAGACCTTTGCCCAGCAGTGGGACAGTATAGGCTAAAAAAAAGTTAAAAACTTTTATATCAATAAAGAATTATGATTTTGATTGAACAAAATGACAGGAAAATGTAAACGCGCAGTGTTCGGGGCCCATTGTGGAGCGCTGCGCACGCGCATCCTATGCGTCAAGTAATGGCGGCGATAACATTGTGCGCCGGAAATGGAGCATAAACTACATCGCTCACACTCACTGTGTGTGTTCAGAGATATGGTCTGATATGCTTGCTGTTATTATAGCGCTTGAAAATAATATTAAACAAGTGGTATTATAACGATATATTACTCGTATATCGGTTGAAACTGCTGGAGGTCCACACCAAAGAGGTCTAATTTGTATTAATAAATCTGTGCCAAAATTGTAATGAGGGAAAGTTTGCTTGTTTGTTAGTTTGTACTTGGTAAAATGGTTTTCAAAGAGTTACCTATATGTAAACCGATTTCAAAATTATATCACCAACAGAAACAAAAGTAAAAATTATAATTAGGTATATTTACTTAAACCATAACATTTAGATTAAGAAATTATTACTACATCCTACTAATATTATAAAGGCGAAAGTTTGTATGTATGGATGTATGGATGTGTGGATGTATGGATGTATGGATGTATGTTTGTTACTCTTTCACGTAAAAACTACTGAATGGATTTGAATGAAACTTTACCACAATATAGCTTATACATCAGAATAACACATAGGCTATAGCTTATACATCAGAATAACACATAGGCTACAATTTTTGAGGTTTTTAATGTGAGGTCGTAAAAAAAAACACATTTTTTGCGCTTACATTGCAAACGCTGACTGAATCCTACAAGATAGATCAAAACAATTTACTACAGTATTGTACTACTTAAAAAGGTCTACAAAAAAGTCCGTGATGGTATATGTTTATCTCTTAGGAATAACCCACAATAACCATTTTTTACCCTTTACTTTGTACGAGAAATAATGGATTATTTACGAAGCGATTTTAAGCTATACAGTATTAATCCTTATCCAATTAAGTATCTTAAATACATTGTGCATTTAATAAAGATCAATATGGCTTTTTACAGCATGTAAATTAAATAAATATTTTCGAAGATATCACAGATTTAAAATGCAGCGGCGCCAGGCGAACGGAGCGGGGGTAGGTGCGGTGGGGAAGAAGTGGCTCAACGCTGAGTGCGCGACCCGAACGCGGGCAGACGCATGAGGGCAGACGTCGTTGACGGTTGTGTCCGTTTTGCGAATTTTCAAGGCACTAGCGATTTGATAAAAACGTATGGTCGCCTACTTTAAGTAATATAGGCCTAAGGTTAGTTATTGCCAGGTTTCTTTTTGGTTAGGAGTAACACGTACAAAAAGATACTTCATTTTTACGAATTACTTCATTGATAATTCAATTACTATATAGATAGGTTACTTACAGTTAATTATAACAAATTATATTAGCAATAAATTAAAATTGCGACTATAATTTGAGATTTAAACTATCCTATCTCTCAAGTTGGATCGAACTGCACATGGTGTGCGAATTTTATTATAATCGGTTAAGTGGTTTAGGAGTCCATTGAGGACAAACATTGTGACACGAGATTATATAAATTAAGATAAGATTATTAATACTATATGTATGTTTTTTATTATTCTTTATTGTACACTACGTCCTTCTTTAGTCGTTTATAAATTCCTTTCCATCCAAAGGTTGCCTGGAAGAGATCGCTTTAAGCGATAAGGCCGCCAATTGTGGTACACTAATTTTAAGTTAATTGTCTTTTACTGTGTCTTTTTTATTTATATGTCCAATAAAGAATTATAAAATTTCCATGACACAATGTTAGTTACCGTACTCCTCCGAAACGGCTTGACCGATTTTTACCAAATTTCATATGCGTATTCAGTAGGTCTGAGAATCTTCTACTATATATTTTTAAGGCAAAACAACGTTTGCCGGGTCAGCTAGTTAACAATAATTATAATAATAATTCATTTAATTCAGAAAAACCATACAGTTTTAATATATCAAATTCATCAAAAACATGTCAAAAATAATATTAAAATTACAATTAAATCCATACAGTCACAATAAAAATATAATAATAAATACAATATTAGGACAATACATAACACAAATGCAAAATTACATTTTTTTACCCAATAGGGTATCCATCCATTGTTGTTGAATGGGGCAGTCTAGTAATCTATGAACTTACATATATTATTATTCTACCTATCTATTACGTCCAATATAAATGTCACATATTAAAAACGAAAACTAATACTAATCAAATAACCCGCCCCTGGTCGCCCCCGGTGCAAAGGTGCCCATCACATCCCTATCTATTTAAAATGTATATTATAACAAGATATTTTTGTAGCCAAGATTAATGGAATCAGTTTTATGTTTATTTTTAATATTAATTTAAGACTTTATTGATTTAAGTTAGGATGAATAAATGCATTTGTTATGAATTTAACATACACGTTCGGCTCGAGTCATTACTTTTTGGAGAAAAACAAATGTAGATATTATAATCTAAGACTTACCTTTTTGTAAACGTAGGGCTAGTGGGAATCCTATCCAGTCATCAATACCTGAAAGTAATAAAAAATATGTGAGAAATATTAATTCAGTTCCAGCAAACGAAAGTCCCGAGAGCAAACTAAATTTCAACAGTATGCAAGTTAAACTAATCAATTTTGGGATAAATTCATACGTTTTACTATTATTTTTGTGTTTACCTGTGTGCACATTTCGCTCCTTAAATTCAAAAGGGCAATATGTCGAAACATGCTATTTTTACAGGAGAATCAAATCATTTTTTTACAGATTTTTTATTTTAGTTCTAATATTTTTTTTTTCATATTGTATTGAATATTAATATATCAAAAGTTGTGTTATTCTCTCTCTGGTATCTATGTGTATATATAAAATTTGGCGTCTTATGAGGTCTTTGCCTTGAACTCAGCAAACAAACCGTCAAAATTAAAAAAGTCGGTGTAGCTTTTCTACGGTTATTTGAGGGAAAATGTTGGCTGTTTTAAACTGAACTATAAGTTATTTAAATGCATTTTCGCAATAAAACGAATTTTTTTTTTTATTTATGGCTCTTTTGCATTTAAGCGAAGCTTAGAGATTTGTTTTTGTACACAGGGGCTTGACTGATTACAATTTGCCTGATGGTAATCGATATTACCTATTATCAAAGGTGCAGCAAGCTTACCCAAAAAAACAGTTATCTCCTTCCTTGAAAAACATAAAAACTATTTGGACAAGCATTGCCTTAAATTCACAGTTAAAATTCTAACAGTTGGCAAAAATATTAGGAACACCATCTCATACGGAATTCTGCAAGTGACTTCCTTGTACGGTGGTGACTAGAATTGATTATTGTGGTTTACCTATTTATACTGATAAATGTAGGTACATTCACCAATTTGGTATGGAAAGAGGCCATCAAAGATTTATTTATATGTACTCGTATATATGAACTTACTTATATTACGTATACTAACTAGCATTAATTTATTCACCCTATCAATGTTATACCTAAATGCGAAAGTCTGTATGTTTGTCACTTTTTACGCTCAAACAGCTGAAACGATTCCGTTTAAATTTAGTGTGAAGATAGGCAAGTCCCTGGATTAAAACATAGGCTACTCTTTATCCCGGATTAACTCGGGTAACTCCGCGGGGCGCAATTAGTCATCCATAGCTTTTTATATCCTAATGCTGAGTGTAGGCATCAAGTTAAAAAACTGTCGTGTGAGAAGACATATACACTGACAGATCCTTATTCCTGAGATGTTAATAGTGGAAATTGTCGTACCTAACACAGCGTCGCGGTTGTTGAATTTCAGTTGTGGGTCCCGAAGGGGCTTTTTATTATCAATGTGTTTTTTGTCTATACTAATAACAGTAAAAGATAGACGGTTAATATTTTATTAAATATTAAGTTGTATATTATCGGCATCATTACCGGCCACTGTGATCTCAACTACCACCAACATAAAATAGGGGCGACGGACAGCCCTCTATGTCGGGTCTGTCTGGTGGAAAATGAAACGGTGGAACACGTGCTACTGCATTGTAAGGCTACCAAACAAACCACAGGGAGTTACGGCCTGATGATAGCAGCTCAAAATGAAAGTTCGCCTTCCATTGCTAATCTTCAGACCAAACAGACCATCTGACGCAAAAGTGGTGGAACAGGTATACCAGCGACCCAGGGCTGTGCTCCGTTACTTCAAGGAGCTCGGTTGGCTTGGGTAGGCTGATAAGGGGGGAATGCACAATACGCCCCTAGCGGGATGTCAGTGCAGGTCTCATCACCCCCACTTCAAATTAGAATTAGAAGTTGTATATTACCTTTCAAAATAAAATAATTATTTATAAGGGGCCGCCATACAAGAAACATAATTTTAAGCATTTTTTCTACTCGATCTTTTTAACGTTATTTGATAGACCCCCTAAACATTCAAAGAATATTTAATTGAGTATTAACTTTAAAAATTTAAATAAAATAAATATAGGTGGGTCCCATACTACAAATATGTTTTTTGTTTTTTTTTTTAGATTATGGTACGTAAATACGGTTTTGTACCACGTAAATGTTTTTAATGTTTCTTGTGTATTATTATTTGTTGTTTGTGTCACAAAATAAATGTTTCTATCTCTCTTTCTTTCTAAATAATGGTGACCCTTCGAACGCGAGCCTGACTCGCAGTTGGCCATTTATTTTCACATTATCCGTGGTTTGTATGCTGCGAGCGCATTTCATTTGCAGGCTGGTAAGGATTCATTACGCAAGAGCTAGTTAATACCACACATTGTCGCATCGGATACGCTTTCTTTCTTTGCATAATATCCGAACAACGGAGACTCATCTACTGAATTATAATTAGAATGGCATAGAACGTGTTACGTTTGTTTTGTTTTTTTTAAGGACCAAAAAAATGAATTTACAGTTGTTTCGTTATAAATCGTAAACGGTTAATAAATATCGAAAAATGGCACAAAAAAATATTTTTGTAAACTGTTATCGTAAGGCACATTCTATATTTGTACGAAACAAACGGTCACACTTACTCAAAAAACGTTGGATATACGTCCAACGGGTTTCGACGCATTACGTCGCATTTTTTTTAACCAGCTTTGTTTCATATTCATCAGTGTGATTGGTACCAAAATAAGCTTAAACATTTTTAGGGAGGTTCTTTAGAAAGCCTTTATGCCATTTTACGATTTTTTTTCCATTTACTATTTATAGCGAAAAAACCGTAAAACCAAGATTGTGCCCTTATCTTTGCCTTAACTAGATGCTTTCTTTGGTCGGAAACAAAACAAAAAAAAGACAGCAGCTAGAAGCTGAGCAGGTAAATTTTGTATAATAATAAGTGCTACTTTAAAACTATGCATGTATTTTCTATGCTGTATGTATAAAGGCTTTTTACTATTACTTTCATGCGTCGGAAAACATGTTTGTGGAGGTGCCTAAGTCGCGTACTAAGCGGTTTGCCTCCACCTTCACTGTGCGTATCGCCAAGGTGTGGAATTCTTTGCCAAATTCCCTGTTCCTCGATAACTATAATCTAGCGGTTTTCAAGGCAAGAGTGAACCGGTTCCTTCTGGGCAAGCGCGCTCCACCTTAGATCGCAATATCGCTTACCATCAGGTGAATTGCGGTCAAGCGCGAGCCCATTAAGAGTAAAAAAAAGTTTAATCTTTGTTCATACATAGCGTCTAAGCCTGAAAGTTTGTGTAAGTGCGTCTTTTGTTGCTCTTTTACGCTTTAAAGGCTGGACCAATTGGGATGAAGTTCAGTCTTCGGATACTTTAGTCCCTGGATTAAGATTAAGCTACAAACTATTGCTTTTATTTATTTTAGGGGGGGCTCCCATAGGTACAACAATTGTACGGTATCCTTCATACCACTCGCAATTATTTTATCACCCAGGCAACCACCCTATTTAAAAAAAGTATTGTTTGCAAAGAACGTGAAGGCAAGGGCACTAATCTCTGCACATTGCCGTATCTTATTATCTTATCAATGCTGTTTACTTTTAGACATTATCACCGAGAAACAACTTTTTATCTTATATTTGTTTAGGTTTGTATTTTCCCCAATTCTCCTATTACGCGTAGTACTTAAGGCGGTTTAGGACCAAATAGCATATTTTTAAAAGTCCTATAAAATCCAGCGGTAAAATTGAAGACCTATTATTTATAATAAATATGATTTCTTCAATTTTTTCAGTTTTATTATCATTTATTAGTATAACATATGATATACATATTATAACCGTTAGTTTTAAAACACGATTACAACTTAAAAAAATATCTTAAAATTTTGTGTTTCTGAGAGCAACAAGTAGATATTAAATAAACGTTTCTGCAAAACATAAGTCATAATAACGCTGTGTGAACATACTATGTAATATTATATCTACAATAATATTATATTATTATCTATATTCGTAAGAGTTTGCAAATTCTAAATTGTTATTTGATTATTGTTGATATAACATGACTTTATTTTGTGAAAAATTATGTAGGTAGGTATGTCATGGTTGTACTCGGTACAATAGCGCCTTAATAACTGTTGTTTATTTTCATTAACTTAATCCGAAATTGGCCACGGCAGTTGTGATAACACTTGAATTAACATAATAAAATTATTATTTTTTCCTAATATTTAGTCATCGAAGCTGATAACTAATTTATAGCATAAAATGAATGAAAACATTTCGGAGTAAGGCTTATTTAGTCACAGAATTGGTTGTTTTATTGCTGATAATCGAAAACAAACATAAACAATTTATTTGACGTAAAATCGAGACAGGTATGTACCTATTTTTTTAAACTTTTGCCGTTAGAGCAAGCCATTTGACTTTAGTTAAAAAATAACTTTTACCGCCACTTAAACAGCTCGTTTTTTCGTATTTTTTGCTATATATCAATAACGATAGCTGCTAGACACTTAAAATTTTCACATAACATATAAATGTATATAAGCTATAGGTATTATAAAATTTAAATAAAATACATATTTGAGACGGGCTCCCATACAACAATGGTACGGAACCCTTCATGCGCGAGTCTGATTCACACTTTGCCAATTATTTTCATATTAGGTATCCGTGATTGCTTCCACGCATACCTATAAAATACGCCGCAACTTGCACCTAATTAGAAGATCTCCGAACCATAGAACCCACAACATCGTTTGGTATTACTAATATTCATAAAAAATACGTTTATTTCCACATCAATTACTTGACCAATTCAATTGATATTCGGGAAATCTTTTAAGAATATGGTAATTATCAATCAGTAAATAGCGCTGCAAAAAAACTCCCTTATTTGTGGGAACGATCGATAATTAAAACAATCTATTAATACTTAATAATAATAACGCATAAGTAATACACAATAATAATACAGGTAGATACCTAAACTAGGTACTTAGTAAAAGTACCTATACACCAAGTTACATCGAGATCGGTTCAAAACTACACAGCACTAACAAACAAACACACATACACACAGACGAAAGCAAAGTTGGATTAATATCCGACCTACTTTGATTCGCTCACTCGGTCAATAAGTCCATTGTCATCAATCAAGTTAGTTACCCCATAAAATTCCTATTGAATGAGGTCAGTCGGAAAAATACCCCATTGAATTCTATAACCGTATACCATATCTACATATGCGGTATCATACCATAAAGGTTACTTAGCCTAAGATTTATTTATGTAGATCTTTGGTTCTACAGAAGGAGATAACAGTTTAAATTCTTGTACCAATGAAAGTAAAAGTACGTTAAAACTGGCTTTTGGAATGTTATTACTTACAAACACGAGTTTTTGTAACTACAACAAAATCTACTTGAGTCTAAAAAAGCAAACGACTTAAAAAGTAAACACGTGAAAAAAAGAAAAAAGTTTAAAATGACATTTGCTTACACAAAGCTACAGAGTAAAGATAAGCGGCAGAAAAAAAACTCCCAAACACAAAACAATCATTGGTACACTTACGGTAAACAAAGAAAAACAAAATCTCCTTTGTTATTCCAAAATAAATGTCAGATGCTGGCACTTCACAAAATTCCACAATAAAGAAATTAATTCAACTCCTTTTGAATTTGGAACGAAGTTTCTTTTTTTAAATTTCGAAATGTAAGTGCGAAACGCAGCGCACTGCCCGCGCGCTCTCGGTCGACTGGCGCTGTCGCTTGAGCGGTGCACCTCCACAGTCCACAGACAAACAGATTTGCTGCGAATTATACCAAGAGAAGGGTCGCGTCGCGCCAGACATTTTTGAATAAAAATTTAATCAACTTCACTGCAACTGCACAAAGCTTGCTTTTTTAAACACACGCTTTTTTGATATTAAAATAATTGCGTTAGTGCGAGTTGTGCTCGCGCATGAAGGGCTCCGTACCAGTGTTGTATGGGAGGCCCCCTTTTATTTATTTTATATAAATTTTATTATTTAATTTTAAAGCTAATATGTATTTATATTTAATATGTTGTATATATTTATTTTGTGAAAATTTTATGTGTCTAGCAGCTACCGTTATTGATAATATACGGCAAAAAAACACGTTGTATGACCCCCCCTTCCCTATTTTTAGTATTTGTTGTTATAGCGGCACGAGAAATATATATTATCTTGTGAAAGTTTCAGCTTTCTAGCTATTCCGTTTTCTGAGATATAGCCTGGAGACAGACAGACAGACAGCGGAGTCTTAGTAATAGGGTCCCGTTTTTACCTTTTAGGTAAGGAACCCTAACAATATGTAGTTGACCTGAATCAACTACCGAGTTCCATGTGTTGACGTAAAATTCTCTAAATAGTTTAATTATTTAAAAAAAAAACGTTACAAAATTATGTTTTAAATTAATAAAATTATTAAATGCTGTGATTCTGAAAAATAGTAAGAAATTAAAACAAATATTCCTTTTTAATTGTAGGTAATGATACTTTCAATTTTACGAGTTTATAATTATAATTTCAATATTATAAATAATTTAACGAATTTTATATGATGTATGGCGAGACAAAATTCGGTACCATCGCGTTAAACATATATTCATTTATATTTTGCATGTCTTTCCTTTAGTTACAAGCCAGGACAGGCCACTAGTATACCTAAGGTTTTTTTTTTAATTTTTAATTATTGTGTAGTTGTAATAAACCTAAAATTAAAAATTGCAATAGTGTAATGTTTGCAATAGTAAATGTACTCATATATATGTACTATACACAAGTACCTACATTTTCTAAGAAAGTAACATACTAAGCGTTCTAGTTAAACTGCCAAAATGCATTACCAATGGTTTAGGTACCATTCCAATTGCATTCCATTGCAAGTCCAAAAAATCGGCCAAGAGGAAATTGGACTCGCGCACGAAAGGTTCCGTACCATTATATACGTTTAAAACGGCAAGTAGAAACGTTTTGTTGTATAGGAACCTTCTTAAATGTTTTTTTTTCATCATACTAGCTGACCCGTTTGAGCCGTTTTTAGAGTTTTCCCGGCAATAATTCGAATTATTCTCACCTTTTTAAATAAGATAGATCTGTTCAGCCGTTCTGGAGTTTTAGCGACACTAAGAAACAGCAATTATTTTGTTAAATATATTATGTATAATGAGAAAACATATTTTAAAATCAAATATGTAACAAAACATCCAGTGAATATGCATGTTCAAGCGTCTACCAGTTGAACTTATTAAGATCCAAAAGAAGATTTCAAAAAATCACGTTTTGAATTAAATAAATATCTACATATTTTATATTTAATTATCTGTTGTGCAGCGGCGACAGAAATACATCTGTGAAAATGTCATCTGCTTAGCTATCACGGTTCATGAGATAAAGCCTAGTGACAGACAGACGGACGTACGTTTATATATATATATCGGATAGCGTAGTCTTAGTAATAGGATTCCGTTGGTACCCATCGGGTACGGAACCCTAAAAAGCGAATGGGTACAGAAAACCTGACCAAAATGCATTGCATTGCAATCACAAACAGCTGCGGTCAACAGGAACTTTTGGAAATCGATTCGATACGCGTTTGTATGTGATTTCACGAATTAATAATTCAATTCAAAATATCTTTATTAGCAACACAAATATACAAAAAATGTGCACCCTGTGCTTCGTTATTAGGGCATGGTTAAGACTACTTAAAATTAATTACTTAATACTATACTTAGATCTAGTTATAATACTTAGTAAAGAAAATGATAAACTAACTAATGAAATACATACTGTGAGGTATGTAATTTTTGTGTTTATTTTCGTTCAAAACTAATATTCGATTATCGGTTCTCATGTTTCGTTCAAAAATAATAAACGAGTATCGGTTTTCTAACTTAGTCCTAATATCTGGTAACACTGGATTAAAATAATAAGCCAAGTGCGAGTTGGACTAGCGCGTGAAGGGTCTCGTACCATTGTTGTATGGGAGCTTTATCTTTTTAATAAAATAACTAACTCCATCGTTTAGTGAAAATGATTATTTTTTTTATTGGTCTGGGTCTTAAATATGTATCCACATATAATATGTATGTGTATGTAGTGTATCAGTTGTGTTAGCAACCATAATACGAACTAGAAATGCTTCAGTATGGGGTCAGCCGTGTGTGAAATGTGTCCTTATATTTATTATTTATTTTATGTATGTACCTTTATGTAGTATATCAGTTGTGTTAGCAACCGTAATACAAACTAGAAATGGTTTAGTATGGGGCTAACCAGCCGTGTGTGAGATGTGTCCTAATATTTATAGTATCATCATTTATAGTATCACCATCGCTCAAGGTCCGGCAGATGCGCGTGCGTCGTGTAATGTCACACGGTGACCTACATGCGATACTCGAGCACAATAAAACGATCTACTCTCGTGATCGATCATTGCTATGTTATTTAGGATCTCACCTACTATAGTCCCGGATCTTTATTTATTATAATGTTATACATTCATAATATATTAAGTAATATGTAATGTATAATAAATGTGTATTTGTGTTGCGTGTGTATGTATATTTATATCTTCACACTCAAACGGCTGAACTGGTTTCAATGAAATTTGTTACGGACATAGTTTAGGCAAGACCAGGCGGAACACATCGATATGACGTAGCAAAGGGCGTCTTTACTAAACTTTTTTGGCTCTGCTTCTTCGTATGAAATTAAGCTCTGGTGTCAAGAATTTTCAAGCCGTTCGAAGGTCTCCGACTGTTTGTATTAAGACTAGCAGCCGGAAACTACAATTTAACTTGTCATCCGACCCACAAAACATAGATTCACATTTAACATATTTACTTCATCACAAATTTAACAAAATTAGTCGGTAATCGAACCCGGGATGGTTAGCACGCAATCATAGGGCTAACCATTACGGGGTCGTCAGGTTTTTTAAACTAATGTTTGAATAAACTATTCAAGTCTGCTGTCAATGAGTCGTGATGCAGGTGACAGCCACGTGACAGTGAAAGTGAGCTGTGAAATATGACATTACGTAACTTCGCTCCGACACGACTGCTATAGAGAATACTGTGCTTTTTACCCCGGACACAGAAACGACGAGGTGTTATAAGTTTGACGTGAGCACCATTTTTACATTGAAGGTTAAAAATCAACAAAGAAACAGTCGCTTAAGCTTCTGCTTCTTCTTCGTATAAGCTAAGTAGCCGAGCTCTGAGCCGAGCGGGATGAAAGTAATACATTGCATCCCTAGGGAGAATCGCTTTCAACTGACAGCTGTCAAATTATTTGAAAAATAGTACAGTATAAAAAAAGTTTTACTCCTCGTAGGTTCAGTCCCTCGAACTATTGGTTGAAACCCGGTCACGGGACTAAATAAGTTACTTTAATCCCTAGGGTAACAATGTACTATTTGTCCCGGAAAACGCGGGTAAAGCCGCGGGGCGCTTGTTATTTCATAATAGGCAGAGAATTAATTATTTTATTATAACAGATAATGTTAATAATGAACGATATCGCGACTCGTAACGACGGTTAAACACAAAACCTTACACTTTTAATGAGTACAGCTAATTACATCGCGCGGTGACTGATACAGTACACGTTACGATATATGAACGCTGGTGGAAAACCTGCGCAGAAGTAGATGTACAGTGTAAACTCTATATAACGACACTGAAGGGACTGTGTATTTTATGGCGTTGTAGAGAGTGGTAGTTCAATGGAAATAATGTATCATTGTATGGAACAAAAGCTAAACCAACTAAAGCCAATTGATTTCAACGCTTTAGAGAGTTTGTCGTTGAATAGAGTGACGTTATAGACGATACTAGCAGATCGTCCTGGCTTCGCACGGGCTATAAAATAACTTTGGTCTACAGTGGTTTTGTTGCCTTAGATATGATAATGATTTTGGGTCTATTTATGCACACAATTCACTAAACTAACACTAAGCTAAACTAACTAAAGCCAATTGATTTCGAAGCTTCAGAGAGTTTGTCGTTGAATAGAGTGACGTTATAGACGATACTAGCAGATCGTCCCGGCTTCGCACAGGCTATAAAATAACTTTGGTCTACAGTGGTTTTGTTGCCTTAGATATGATAATGATTTTGGGTCTATTTATGCACACAATTCACTAAACTAACACTAACCTAAACTAACTAAAGCCAATTGATTTCGACGCTTTAGAAAATTTGTCGTTAAATTGACGTTACATGGAGTTTACACTGTATAATACAGCTCTACAAAAACAATATTGCCCTGGATAATGGATATAATAGCAAATTGTTACGTTTTGAAGTATCCAGATTACGACTTTATTTATAAAAGTATTCAAGCGTTTTATGATTATTTCGTATTGAGTTTAGACCAATTTATTGTAAAATTGAAATTTCTAGTAATTTTTTTTTTTTAAATCTAAGCTCTTCTTATAATTTAATTTTTATGCTTTGTGTGGATAAATATCTACACCCAAAATCATTTTCTTATCTAGTGCAACAAAATCACCGTAGACCAGTGTTATTTGTAGCGCCTGTAGCTCGGCCAGCCAAAGTTATCTAACGCGATCATTGAAGCTAAGCAATGGTCGATGCGGACGGTGTTTGGATAGGTGATCATGCACAAGGCTGTCGTTTTTCAAGTGGCGTATTCATCTGAGCGCTATTCTGTGTCGAATGATACGTTAAATTGTAGGTCCCGGCAGTGTTATTTTGCCCGAGTGTCAAGCGCAAATACCCTCCATTTTCCAGCAATCTTTTTAGATGGCGCGTGCAGTAACCGCGGCAAGTACTAATTAGTGATACGCCTTCCACGTTTCAAATCTTATGATGTAACCACTTTCTCCGACTGGCTTACGCTGCATTTTGTGCACTGCGGATCTATGCACTGTGACACATTGGAATAGCTAGCTAGCTGCATCCAACGGTGTTACCAGCCTTAGCTGGGATACAAACTAGTATATATCTTAATATATATAAATCTCGTGTCACAATGTTTGTCCTCAATGGACTCCTAAAGCACTTAACCGATTATAATAAAATTCGCACACCATGTGCAGTTCGATCCAACTTGAGAGATAGGATAGTTTAAATCTCAAATTATAGTCGTAATTTTAATTTATTGCTAATTATTGTTTGTTCTTAGTCACAATTAATTATCTGTTAACTCCAAATGATGATTATAATATCTAGCCAGAGTTTCTATGATTTCCAAATTCGTATCAATTTCAACAGCTTCTAAACTCGGACAATATCAAAAATCGTAAAGAATAAAAAACAGTATTAAACTTAAGCAACAATCGTCACGTGAGAATCAGACTAATTCGGGATTTTAAACTAAATCTGACGGAAGCGTCCTATTGTCTATTACTTCCTCTATGATTAGTATTGAGTACCTAACCGATGGGTAAAAGGTAATTATTCAGTACACACAATGAAATGGATGCAATATGTAAAAGAACTAGTTCATCCTTTAGTATTTAATGGCTTATTCATTAATATTCTTTTAGTAATTTAACTTAATGAAACTATTATTTAATTTGACTATTTTCAGAGTTCTGTTTACTTTACTGGCAGAATCTAACATAACCTATCAAATATAACCTACACACACAGAAACTTTCGTCTTTATAATATTAGTGGGATTAATACAGATATCTACTAAAGTAGCCAATACTTGGCCATTTTAAATAATTTTTAATTAAGCAATTAAAACTTCAGAAAACTAATTGTTACACACGATAAATTATGTTAAATTAGACACTTATATAAATTTTACTTCATATTTTAATGCATAATAACGTTGTATTCAGTTTATAACGTTACCGTTTATAATATTACGAAAATTATGCAACATTCGCGAAACTAAAACCACTTTCGTTGTTTATATTACTGACAGTAAAAAAATAACCGGTTTTTTATAGCGAGATAACATTCGACAGGTATGTAAATAGAGAGATAGTAAAAAGATAAGGACCTATACAACACCCCTGAGGCACGCCTGTGTATAAATCATTTATTGTTTTTTTAACTTCTGTACAAATGACAACAAAATAAAAAAGAGAGGTTGTAAGTTCGCGTTTGACCACAGCTAGCCTGAGATGTTAAGCTACGCTGTGGGCCTACGGTGTAGTCCGCTTACCTTTTGTTTAACTTGAGAAAATGCTTTGACCAAATATTATTTGTTCGAAGAGGAAATGTATTTACGCTTCTTCCGCCACGAGTCTGGAGGAGGCGGGCGGGGTATGTCGGACTCGACGGCCAGAAGGGCCGTCACTACCGACTACCTACAACCTCACGGTGTCCCATCTCACGACGGGGGCAGGGATGCAGGAACAATTTGTGGAATGTACTTACTAAAAGTGAATAGTCAAAATAATAAAAAAAATCTGTAATAATCTGTGTCCGTCCTAAATGTTGTTTGTAAAATAATGTTTTTTTCTTATAAATTAAAGTTTTACATTATTTAGTATCAGTATTAGGTAATTAGTATAAAAATAGACGTCTGACGCCTGTACAGGCTCTTCCCGAGCCTTCCTGCGGGGCTCAAGGCTCATCTAAGCGTACTAAATGTAAGTCTAGTTTTTAAGTGAGTTTTTATTTTTTCTTTGTTAATTGTACGCAAAAATGTCTCTTCTGTAATAAATATTCTTAATTTTTTTCTTTCTTATTAAGTTTGTACTATAGAGAAAGCCGACGAAAAATCTTTAAGCAACCAACGACAAATCACCGCTCGGCTCGGCCGCGAAATAAATCTGAAATTCTTCGACTGGCTAAATACTGTTTCGTGTGCGGATCTGCTAATTGCTGTTAGAAAGTACCTACCTACTACGCGGTTGCGTTTTTTCACCGCCTCTCGACACTCGCCGTGATTTTTGTGCGTTTCTTTATTATTATTACGTGTAGATGCAACAGATTCTTTGTTAACAAGATGAAAGTTTGATCACACTTTTAATTAATTCCTCACATATTTCAGCGTAGATTGGACTATGTGGACAATGGACTGTGAGGCTATTTTGTCGAGTTACAAAATAACGTATCTATTTTGAAAACTCATTTTAATTTTCAATCTTTCCAATCCTGGGTAAATGATAGGACTACGATTCTGTTTGACCAACTCGTTGGCGTAATGGTTACCACGCCGGACTGCCAATCAGAAGGTTCTGGGTTCGATTAACGGCACGGCCAACATCTTTGTGTTGAAGTAAATTTCTTGGTTTTCGGTCTGGGTGTATAATATGTAGGTATCTATATAAAGTATTTGTGTATAATCATGTAGTATATCAGTTGGTTAGCAACCATATCTAATACAAACTAGAAATGGTTTAGTATGGGACTAACCAGCCGTGAATAAAAAAAACATACAAACAACCAATTATTTTATATAAATAAACAACCTAGATTATTTGACGTAATTGTGTTTTTGAGGCCTAACGATTCCTAACACTGAAAAAGGAAACGTAACCATTTAGGTACCCAGAATTTTTCGAAATAACGCTATTTAGCTCTCATACCTACCGCCATTCAATTTTAGAACCATCAATTTTAAAACCAGCAATTTTTCTATTTAGCCTTATAGCCGCTTTTTATAAGTAAACTGGCAACATCTGGAGAACGAGGGATGTAGGAAAGTGAATACTTTATATGGTTTCGCGAGGAAACTCAGCGTTGCTAATTAGAAGATTAATTAGGCGAATTTAATCCTGCCGTGACGGTTGCTGTACCTGCTTTCAGTTGGAACGATTTCGGCTTTCGCGGCGAGGCATGCAGACTTTACGATACGTCTGCCTGGCTCTTGATTGAATACTAACATCCCATACCTGCTTTACACGGGCTTTAAAAGCATCTAAGTTGCAAGGAGAAACAAAATATAGCCTATGTTACTCGGATATAACGTGAAACTTCCCAACGGTGAAAGAATGCTTCAAATCGGTCCTGTAGTTTAGAGCCTATTCGCGTCAAACAAACAATCAAACTTTTCCTCATCATAAAGTTGGTATAGATTTAATACTTACATATTATGCATGTATGTCTCTACACAATAATTCGGATATGTGGCTCGGTGGGAAAACGTACTTATCAATCAGACGGCCCTTGGTTCCATCCCTGCCCAAGGATGCATAGCATAAGCGATCCACTATACGTTCCCACTGTTAGGACTAGAGGCCTTCTCTCACGAAGAGGCCATAATCCACCACGCTGGCCAAGTGCGGGTCGGCGGCTGACAAACGCATTCCAGATATTGTGGTCCTCAAGCATGTCGGTTTCCTCACGACGTTTTCCTTCACCGTAAAGCGAATGAAAATCCACACATAACTTGAAAAACAAATCATTGCTGTAGGGCAGGGATGGAACCAAGGGCCATCTGATCGATAAGTACGTTTTCCCACCGAGCCACACTCGCTTTTAATTTTTCTAATTAATATCCGAATTATTGTGTAGAGACATACATGCATAATATGTAAGTATTAAATCTTTACAATGAGGAAAAGTTTGAATGTTTGTTTGACGCGAATAGGCTCAAATCTGTTCCGTAGTTTATGAATTGAATTCCACTAGTATCATAGACAAATTATATGTAAAGAATTTGTCTATGCCAGTATTTATGTCGGATTAACGCGGATAACTCCGCGGTGCGTTGCTAGTTTTCTACACATATAACCGTTGCACATGAGTAAGTTAGCATAATGCCCTGCTTTAGGATTAGTGGAATGTTATTGAGGGCAGTGGAGCAAATCATTCTTATGTATGATTATACCGTAAACTCACTCGCGGCTCCAGCACACCGCAACCCAGCTAACGCAAAACTATTTAGTACTATGCGTACCAACTAAGAATAGGACCGCGCTTGCTTCAACTTCACACGATAACTGTCAAAAAAGTACTGCCAGCAAAGAATTGCGTGAATAACAAATTTAATTATTTTTTTTGTTCATTGATATAAATTTAATTATTATATAATTATTTTTTATTTTATTACTAGATAATTTTGGATTAATAAATTCTACAGGTAAGAAGTACCCAAGGCAAATAAACAACACTTAAAAAAAATTACGTGACGAGACATTGGTTTTGGATAGTTTCGACTAAGTGTTGTAAGCAGTATAATAAACTCTTTTTATTTAAGTAATACAAAAACAAGTGCCAACAATGCAAAAAAAAGGTTTTTTATAAATATGCTTTTACTTTCAAATCCTACTCATTTATAATTAATTTGCCGTAAAATGTATAAGAAATAGCAAAACATCGTACATTAAACATATGAACTGAATATAATTTGTTTCTATTTTTTTTGCACACCATACACTTTGGTAATGACGTTAGCAAGATGGCGGTTTGACAGTCCTATTCTTAGTTGGCACGCATTATACTTACGTGGGACACTCAGAAAGTTTTGCGAAACAGAAAAAAAATGTTCTATGGGCAAATATATTTCTATTAAATCTTTTCAAAGTACTCTCCACTAGCATCTATACAAAGTTTCATGCGTCTGAACCAATTTTCGGAACACTTTTTCCAGTCCGCCGCAGACACCTCGTTTACGGCCTGCTCGAACGCATTTTCCGGTGACGAAAATTGTATCCCTTTGAGCTGATTTTTTATTTTTGGGAATAAAAAGAATTCACACGGTGCTAGGTCCGAGTTGTAAGAAGGGTGACCCAGGAGTTTGACCGGCGTGCTGGCCAGGAAGACCCTCGTTTGAGCGCGGTGTGCGCGGGCGCGTTGTCATGATGGAGCAGTAGCCCACGGAGCCCTGTGTTTGGTCGCTTGTTACTCACAACAGAGACTTCTGTATACCATTCAGCGTTGATGCTTCTTTGGTATTGTAAAGGAATGGACACCAAGTAGCCAGACAAATTTAAAAAAGCTATAAAAAATCATCAAATAATAAAACGATCAAAATTTTCCCCCCGCTTCTAGATCGCTTCACTTTGGTAGGCGTTGCTTCGTTTTGAAACACCCAAACTGTCGACTGTTTAGATAAACAAAGTAATATGCTAAGTCTTATTTTGACCCCCCCCCCCCCCCCTATTATAGAGCACTGCTAGTTCCGTATTAACGTAGATTTGCAACTTTGTGCGATCCTTACATTGCATTAGATTTGATGGTGGTACAACACTATTTGCCACTGCCCGAGATGTCTTTTTTTGTTCTACCCTCGACTCTGGATGAAAGCGGAAAAAGACAACTGACATATAAGTGCCAGCGAGTGGATCGACGACAAGCGCCTCCGTAGGTCGCATCTTCTTCAAAATCACTAAAAGGATGTTCCTTTAGCTCCGTGAGCTCTGCAAATAGCTGCCATGCACTATTTACAACCCAGTGCGTGTGTGTGTGTCGACATCCGATAAGATCCCACCTTACCCAGGAAAGCTCTCACCCGACCAGCCCTGTCTTGGAACGGCATTAGAAGCATTGAAGGTAAGTGGTAGATATGTTGGCCTCCTCTTATCTATTTTCATGTTTGGATCGGTGCATCACTACTGCATTGTCATTTTATATTTATTTTATACAGTCCACTAAGCTCCCATTATCTGAATGTCTTATAATCATATTGAACAAACTTTTTTTTTTATGATAGGCTTGCGCTTGAACGCAACTTACCTGATGTTAAGTGATGTTGCTATATAGGATGGGGCGCGCTTGCCTAGAATAAACCGATTCACTCTCGCCTTAAAGACAGAGAGGTTATAGTTCAGAGGGAACAGGGATTCCGACAGAGTTCCACAGTTTAATGGTCCACACAATACATGTGGAAACGACGCTTTGTGCTGATTTTAAAATGAAATATAAATTAACAACTGCGAAATACGTTCATGTAATTAAATTACATTTTACATTAAATATCAGTTTAGTATAATAGATAATTATATCAACAGAAAAATATTAATTTTCTCTTAAAACTAAAATCACTGCAACTGCAACACTTTGAAAACAAAAACTCTGCAAAGATTTTAACATATTTAAAGAACTATTAAAAGCTAAGTTTTTAAATGTACATAAATCCAAAAATAAGAACTATTTTATAAGATACTCTCACGAGCTTAACAAGACAAGCCCTCGTTGAAAAAAAAAAAAAGAAAAGACAAAACTCTATAAAGGATAGAACAGGGTCCAAAGTAAGTATTATGACACACAATTATTTCTGAAACAACCTACTGTAGTATATATAACATAGTAACTTGTGTATATATATATATTTTAGATTAAATATGTACTTGTAAATTTAGACGTAAGAAATATGTAAACGTAAACTTTGGGAGAGGAATCTGGTCTCGTAACACAGTCTAACGACTAGCACGAGACCAGAAGCTTCGTTATTATTATTGTGTACTTGTACCTTATGTCAATAAATATTTTTTGTATTTGTATTTATATCTTTGCACAATTTTGTTTCCAATCCAAAGTGTAGTCAAAAATCTTGTAGTTCAACTACTTCAACTCAGCCGGCATATCGGCTCCATTCAGCGCAGCCAAAACATTGCGAGCTGTCAACTCACTCATCGTATTCCTAGCTTCTATCGAAGCCGAACCTATATGAGGTAGAACCAGACAATTGTTTAGCTTGAACAAGGGACTGTCCAAGGGCAACGGTTCAGGTGTAGTCACATCCAACCCAGCTGCCCTTATCTTGTTAGTTTGCAGCGCTTCGATCAACGCATCTTGGTCCACGGTACCCCCTCGGCTGGTATTAACAAACACGGCAGTCGGTTTCATTTTATCAAACGCTGCTTTGTTGAAGATCTCCTTAGTTTCAGTCACAAGCGCTGCACAGCAAATAATGAAGTCGCTTTCTTTTAGCAGAGTGTCAAAGTCAACTTTGACTGCCCCGGTTTCAGATTCTTCTTGCCGTCGGCTGCGGTTGTAGTACAGTATTCTGGCTGTGTTGAACGCGTGGACTCTGCGTGCTACTGCCTGACCGATGCGACCAAAGCCCGCTATACCTAGACAGAAAAAAAAAAAAATACATACAGTCGAATATATAACCTCCTCCTTTTCTGAAGTCGGTTAAAAATGTAAAGCAATTCAATAGTTTTTTACTTGCACACTTGTAACGCCTGTAGCTCGGTTGGCTGAGTTGATCTGACGCAATCATCGAAGCTAAGTAATGGTCAACGCAGACGGTGTTTGGATGGGTGACAACCCACAAGACTGTAGATTTTAGAGAGGCATTTTCACCTGGGCGCTACCCTGGGTTGGATGACACGTTAAATAGTAGGTCCCGGCTGTTAGTTTTAGACAAGCAGTCGTTAAGCCAAGTGAGTAGCCTTCAGGTGGCTTGAAGAATCTTGACAGAGCTTGGTCACTTATCTCATACGAAAAAGACTTGCACACAAAATAACAGCATACAGTCTATATGAGAACCCCTTATTTTTTTTCAAGTTGGTTAAGAAAACAGTGCAGAGGCAGATTATTATGGCAATTTTTTATTTTTATTGATGAGTAGGCTTACGTTTGACCGCAGCTAGCCAGATGTTAAGCTTGACTGTGGTCTAAGATGTTACACGCTTGCCTAGAAGGAACCTATTTACTCTAGATTTGAAGATTGTACCCCCAAATTGTACTTCTCGGGAAAAAGAGACTCAGGAAGAGAGTTCCAAAGCTTCGCAGTTCTCACAATGAAGGTCGAAGCAAAACGCTTTGTGCGAATCCTCGGAACTTCGACAGTGAATCGATGTCTCTTCGCTTTGCCCCTGCTCGTTCTGTAGTGGAATGGAGAATCGAGAATTAAATTTTGCAGCTTCATTTCACACTCTCCAAAATGTATCCGATAAAATACAGATAGACTGGCAACCTTGCACCTATGTTCAAGGCTTTGTAGCCCTGCTTTAGATACGCAAGGCTGTGCCGATGAGGTTCTTGGCTCGCTTCTCCATCGACTCTAACGCCTCCAGCTAAATTGGCCAAGTGCTCGCGAAAGAAGGTTTATTTTCCATTGTATATAAAAATTTGCCAAGTGCGACTCGTGCTCGCGTATGAACGATTTAGTACCATTATCTTAAAAAATGGCAAAAAACACGAAGTGCATGGAGTACTGCTCGCATCTTTGGGATGTATCAGCTAAATACCAGCTTGAGGCATTGGAGAAAATAGAGCGGCGAGATAAGAAGCTAATTAGCAATAATGCTCTTTACACGGCGAAGCTGCAGAGCCTTGAGCATCGCCGCATGGCGGCCAGCTTTTCTTTTTTTTTAGCTTTCAGGTTACATTTCGGAGAGTGTGCAACGGAATTGCATGAACTGATCCCCCCACCCCATTCTACCATCGGACGAGTAGGTAAACACCAAGGCGTCATCGTTATACTGTGGAGGTGTCCAAGTCGCGTACTTAGCGGTTTGCGTCCACCTTCATTGTGCGTACCGCCAAGGTGTGGAATTATTTGCCAAATTCCCTGTTCTAACTATAAACTACCGGTTTTCAAGGCAAGAGTGTACCAGTTCCTTCTAGGCACCGCGCTCCACCTTAGATCACAATATCGCTTACCATCAGGTGCATTGCGGTCAAGTGCAAGACCGTTAAGAGTAAAAAAAAAGTCAGCTTACCTACGGTACTACCAGCTAATCCTGGGCCAGTCATCCAAGTGGGTGCCCACGAGACCCATCCCCCCGTCTTGGCTTCATGCTGGGCTTCCGGGAGTCGACGGGAGGTTGCCAGGAGCAACGCCAACTGGAATTATTATTAATTCTGTGTTTACTATTAAGTTTATAATAGAATTTAAAAAAATATATTCAAGCAATATTATTCTTTTACTTTCCATTAACTTGATAATTAAACTGCAAATTCAAGGTTTGGTCTACTGCCTCTCAATTGTTTAGAAATAAATATTAGCTAGTCAATGACTCATCATGAATTGGTTAGCTTCAATGTCAAAGGAACAAAAAAAGGAAAACTAGGAAACTAATTTCAAGAAGTTCATTTACCCAAGCCTTTTTTTTTTACAAAGTGCAGCTAAGCATTTGATCAGCAGGGCACATAACCACAAGTTCGAGACATTCTTGGCTTAAATGTCTCATGCCTAGTTTGAAATAACTGGCTTTCAAAATGGCTGCCGGAACACAAAGTTAGGTGCTAGTTGACAGGTTTTTCAACTTGAGGATGGTTGCTAGCCAGGCAAGCACTAGACCAAGCAAATGCAAAAAAAATACTCTACCACCATGCAATTAAAAGTGATTAACTAAATTGATAATTAAAACCTGTTGGATAAAAGTTCTATTTGCATAAGCAATATGTTCAGCCAGACAATGTCGGTGACAACTAATATTGGAGGAAGTATAGATAAAAAGTCTCTTACTGTAAAGCTTGAATAAAGGAATATACATAAGTATAAGGTAGGTATTGTATATAAGTAATTAACATATGAGAAATTCAAAAATGTGTATCTCGAGGTTCTATATTATCACCATACTAATTCTCATTTGACTCAGTCAAGCCATTTTAGCATGGCGGCTATTTTTATCATGGAGCCATTTTTACACTTGCTTAAAAAGGTATTGCCTCAATCTCACAATAACTTGAGAGCATTTGAAGGACTAATATTGTAACTTCTTTAAGGATGCAGTCTGGGCACATCCCATGTAACAAGTTATACCACATGATTAAAAAAGTTGATTCCCCCCTGTGCAACAGTTGCGGGGTCACCAATGACCTGTATCACTTGCTCATGGAATGTGCCCAGGGCACAAACAGAAAGACCTAAGCTAGAGGTGGTATATTGTAACAGTGTTCTAGCAGAACCCAACTCGGATTCTGCCTGAACACTGAATAGATTATAAGATTAGATACTCATAGTATAATTTTAGTATAGTTTTATCAGGCAACATATTCTTCCTTAAATATAATAAGCCTTTCTCTAGATAAAAAAAAAACACTTGAGAACATCTTATATATAAAATTTCCAGGTCACAATGTTAGTTACCATACTTCTCCAAAATGGCTTGACCAATTTTTACCAAATTTGATATGCATATTCAATAGGTGAGGCAAAACAATGTTTGGTGGGTCAGCTAGTAAGATATAAAAAAAGTACTTACAGTCAATTCTGCTGTGGCATCTGTCAGCACATCAGGCGTGTATCCGATCCTGATCCCTCTTTTCTTACACTCTGCCACATCTATGTGATCGTAGCCCACTGATATTGTAGCCACCACTTTAAGTGAAGGCCCAGCAGTCTCTAGAACTTCTTTATCAATCCTATCAGTCAAGGAACAGTAGATACCGCTCACACCAGGAATGGATTTCAGAAGCTCTTCACGGGGTACTGGCGAAGGTTTGTCCCATATTTTGATGTCACATCTGAAGCAGGAAATTTAGAGTATTAGATAATATTGAGTGATTGTCAAAGACTTTGGAGTCACTCTTTATTGGAAAGAAACTGTTTGATGATGATGATGCATAGATTTGCAAAGTTCATTATTTACATAAAATTAATTTTAATATGTATTAAATAAGTCTGCATAACAGAAACATCAATTTACTAGGTTTTATACACTAATAACACCTTTAAAACCTTACATATAGATACTCTAGGTTTCAAGTTAATTCTTAATCTTCTTCTCCTGTACCATTTCTCACTAGGTGGGGTCGGCACAGCCTGTATTAATTAATTCTTAATGCTGCCCATAAATCAAATAAATAATCTTTATTACATTAGTAATAAACACCTACTACAGTTACCTACTTATTATGAGTTATAATATATATACTAGCTGACCCGGCAAACATTGTTTTGCCTTTAGTACAGTTAAAAACAGTATAATTGATCAGTTATTGAGCGGGATGAATATGTATTTTTTAATGCCACATTATAAAAAAATTAAAACAAAAATTTTCGTAAAATATAAAGGGTGAACAACCTTTATCACTTGGGCTATGGAAAATAGATAGTACTACTGAATATGCATAAAAAATTTGGTAAAAATCAGTCAAGCCGTTTCAGAGGAGTTCATGTCACAATGTTAGTTACCACTAACATTGTGTTTTATATAACATATGAATCTACGTATACCATGATTCTCGAAAGAGTGCAAAAAAGGTTTCTTCGCTTTCTGTATCATAAAATACACGGATACTACCCTTTCATGTACCCCACACGGTATCTACAAGGCACGCTAAGTTTCAACTCCCTAGAGACGAGGCGACTGAACGAACAGGTGCTGACAGCTATGCGGCTATTACGAGGTAGTATCGATAGTCCATATCTGGTAGGTGAGGTGACGCGGCTGAGCGTGCCGGAGCACCGCGCCCGGTTTCGGTGTGGGAGCATACCGCTGTTCGCGCCGGAGCCGGCTCGGACTGTGGCGCGCCACCACTCGCCTATCTACCGTGCCCACCAACATCTTAATAAACTGTCCGTGCAATATCCTGAAATAGACCTCTTTGCTGACGACTGGAAGAAGATAGAAAGAATTACCCTAAAGTATGTAGAAAAAATAACAGTCTGTACGTGGTTGAAAGGTGATGAATGAGTGAATGAGGGATGAATGGGATTTATAATATCTTATATATAAAATTTCCGTGTCACAGTGTTTGTTACCGTACTCCTCCGAAACGGCTTGACCGATTTTTTCCAAATTTTATATGCGTATTCAGTAGGTCTGAGAATCGGCTACTGTATATTTAGAAATAATTATTATGGTAAAACAACGTTTGCCGGGTCAGCTAGTATATATATATATTTATTATTGTCTTGTTTTTTTTTATTTAATATTTTTTTTTTTTTTTTTTACTGTTTTGTAATTGTAATAAGTGCATTTACTAGTTTTTAAGTTAATAATATAATAAACATAGGCGGTTTGGCAGGAATGCTGTAGGTTTATGTTTATATTTAAATATATGAATAAATAAATAAATAAATAAATAAATAAATTTATATATTAGAAGATTATAGCATATGTTGGCAGCAACATGTTTCTAACCTATGGTAACAGTTGTTGTCATAGTGTAATATATTTATTGTAAACTTACTCTTTTCTCAGTAAATCCACCCCACACGCCGGCATATCATTGCGCGTGATAAAAACTTGATGTTTTCCGCTCATTTTTCGAACTAGACCGATACTATTGCGCACTAAACTAGGTGTGAAAACCACTATTCTCGAGAGCATGAATACTTAAATTATACGCCCGTTATCACTAGTCTTTCCGCCTTTTTTTGTTTATATTAACCTGGGACAAGGTCACTTAATTCTCTGGTAGATATTTAGGAGGTGTAGCGACGACTTTTTTGTTGTTATCGCTCTTGAAAAACGAAGGCTTTGCGAAATAAATCGTTAAGTGAAGAACCGCTACAGTGGCCAGCAAAGCTTTGCCTTTGGTAGACTTTATGAATGATATTGCGCTCATATTATCAAAAGTTCAAGTTTATCAAGTTAGTTATGTAAGATGTGTAAGAAGAATTCATTAGAAACTCGGATACGAAATTATCACGAAAAGTGGATGTTGTTTGGAAATTCACGATGAAGTAGTGATGTCACTTTACTCACTTTTGCTAATAAGACGTCAAAATTATCGACACATTGGTGCTAATTATTAGTAGCACAGTAATAATTTATTTATTCGTATATTGAATTTTTTATTCAAAAAACTTATCAAGTTTAAATATTTAAAAACTATAAATAGTAATAAATTACAGAAAACATTCAGAACATAAACTAATGTTATGTTAAATGGTTTGAGCAAACTATCGATATCTATAATTCATCATTGCACAACCCTACTTGAATGAATGAAATGACATTGACAACAAGCCATTGTCACATGTGTTTTAGCTTCAAGGATGTCTTGTATTAAGCCAGTACAAAACAATTGTTAAAATGTTTTATAATAATATACTAGTTAATAAAATTATTTAAAACATATTTTCTACGCGTAAAGGCCTCATCGCACATTAGCCCAACTCAGGCCATGACTATTGTATACATGGGCAGACACATGTGCAAAAAAATTTGCAAGATGTTATAAACCCTGGCTAGATACAGAATAGGTTATTAACAAACAACTTTAAAACCAAAACTTCAGTCTATTAAAACAAATATCATACACCTATTTATCTTATATTTAATCAAAAACATATTACTAATCATTATGTTCATGCTGTGCTTCAGATTCTCGCCAGTTATTCTGTACCATTTCCACTATCATCTTCCACCATCTGGACTGCATGAAGTAATAAATTGAACAGAATACAATAAATAGCCATGACAGCACTAGAAAATAATCAGTATGTTTTTCTACAGCACTTGATACAGGTCCTTGGAAGTCTTTTGAAGTAACCAGCAACACTTGGGGATACTGGCCAGTTATAGCATGGACAAACTTGCTGAATGATTGAATATTGTACTCTGTGCCATTGAATTTACCAACTGGCCGGCCATTGTGAAACATTTTCAAAGTTGGAACACCAACAATTCCATAATGAGCATTTATGCCGTGATATCTCATAGCATCTAATGCTACCATTCTGACATTTGGATATGATCTAGCTAGTGCATTATAATGAGGCGCCGAGTGAGCACAAAATGGACAGGCTCGAGCATAAAATAGGACTAAAACACAGTCAGCTTCAGTGTCTCGACTTGTTATATCTGGCTTCACTTGCAGTAGCTTGGCAAGGCTTGTACCGTTGATAATTTCCACTGTCGGCTCTATTTCTTCATTTTCATACAATACTTCCTTACACTTCACAAGTTTGCGAGTCTCGTTTGCCGTTTGCGTCTTATTCTCAGCAGTAACATTAGCTAGGGTAACAGTGTTATAGATTGAAGTAAGAGTTTTGTTAACATCAGACACAACATTAGATAGGATAGATTCCGTAGCCTCCGATTCGTCTACATTTGGAATGTCTAGATCTTCAGATTCTTCACTAAATTCATCTTCCTGGATATCATACTGCACGGATATTGTTATTGAAGCTAAAATAGAAAAAAGTTTAGTTTTATAGGTAATGATTTCTAATTATGTATGTATATATTAACCTCCACACGAATTGAACCTAACAGCATTTGATTTCAGTAATTAGTAATGCAAATTTGAAAAGAAATTTATTAAAGAGAGCAATGAACTGAAAACATGCGCAATGATACCTATTATTTCTATCACATATTAACTTACCGCACAGTATTAAAATCACGAATAGTAATTTATGTTTAAAAATTATTAAATTCATCATTAAGTTTATAAATAGGAAATGAGGGATTATAAGTTAATTATTATATATAAAAATAATAGAAATCTCAATTCTAATCTCAATGAACGGAGCAGAAGTGGAAATGATTGTTTTGATTAGTTTTTTTTATACGTCTGTGCTGCCAGAATTCTTACACAATTCTAGCTACATAAATAAAATAAAACATTCAATGATATATTATTTTTTCTTAAGTACCTAGTATATTTTATAACATCTTCTTAAGCTATATAATGGAAATAAGTAAAATTACGTATACTTTGTACAGAATAATGTACAACAAAATATTAAACTATTCAGAATGACATTTTTATATACTACAAGTGTACACACAATTTAACATCTAAAATATTGTTGAAACTGTACACAATAATTTAACAAGAGTTTTTATGTCAATGTTACAAGTTAATTGATGTGATTCAAGCTTCATTTAATTATCTAGTTAGCTCTTTCTAGACTCAACCTGGCAACATGTTGATTTTATGACAATGACATTAAAATAATTGCGATTCTTTTTTTTTTAAGATACGCGTTGTAGTATTTCTTAACTTTTTTTTCCGAATTTCTTTAATTTAAGCATATTGGAACAATAAAGTTATTGTATAACATAATTTTCACTATAAAATATTCTCAGACATTTTTTTTTTTACTATGAATAGATCAGCGCTCCACCACAATTCATCTGATGGTAAGTGATATTGAGGTCTACGGTGGATCGCGCTTACCTAGCGCTGGGGAACAGGGAATTCGGCAAGGAATAAGCAATGTTGGAAATGTATAGATTGTGTTATGAATAAAGTAGCCATAAAATTTTTGGGATGGCCATACAATCATATCTTCATGGCATATTATGTAGTGTGGCGTGGCATGGTATGGCCAGGCCTTCCCATACCATACTATACAATGGTGTGGTATAGTGTATTGAGGTGTGGTGTCATAAGGATAAAAAGTATACTTATATACTTTAATTATAATCCATGGTCATACCGGTCTCCACATCAAATTTCATATAAATCGGTCTACATGTTTAAGTGTGAAGGAGTAAAATAGATTTTGAAGAAATTTGTGGCAACAAAGATACATCACTTGTGAAAATTTCAACTCTAACTATCACTGTGTATGTATCACAGTTGGTGTGGATGGACATACTCTTTACTGGTCTGTGGGATGGATGCACAGCGAAATCTCTGTTTGACTTCGGGTATGAAACCCTAAAATGAGAAAATAGAATAAAAACTTACAAGGAAAAAAAAACAGAATCATATTGTTTTTTATGTTCATTATGATCTTTCATAAACAGGATTCAAATATAATAGTTGTTATTTAAACTTATTCTAAAAACTTAACTATTTTGGCCTAATAGTTATTTTCTACTCTATTTAGCAAGGTTTTTAGCGATATTCTTCAATGCTTCCGTTTGTTCTTTTAACAGCAACAGTTTTTGTTTGAGATAGTCTTTCTTAAAATTGTAGTAGTCTTCTTTGATTTGCAGTTTTCTTTGTTCTTGTACAGCAAGCATATCACAGTTAAACACACAGTTATCAGTGTGTCTTGAGCTTTTATTACCATTTTTAAATTTCCTCTCTTTTTTTTGGCTTCTGGTAAAAACTTTTTCTTCCACTGGCGACTCAGGCTCACTCAGCGAGGCAGTGGGATCAATTTCATTGTCAAAACTGTTTTGCATATCATCTTGTACATCTAAAGGTACAAATTCAGTAGATTCTTGGTAGTTTGTTGTTGATGTAACGTTTTTGAAGCCGAGGGCCTCTTGTTCTGATGCTGTGAGCATTGTGACGTATGAGGGAGCTTCTCCGCTGTTTGCTATCTGCTTCTTCACTTTAGACCTTATGTCTTGCCAAGACTGAAAAAGAAACAAATGTAGAATTACTTACTTTTGTCAGTCTTTTAGTTTCTTGTCCATCCTTAGTACAGTTACTGGAAATTTATTTAGAAAGGATAGGTTCAAAAGTTGTATAGAAAGGTTTAACCATAGTAAAACTTAAAAAAAAAAGTCATAATAATAAAATAAAATATTACGTTTTTTTTCCAGATAACAATGACTATTTATTGAATAAACATTTATTTTCATGAAATACAAATATTTACGAATTTATTCCAAATTGTGACTGACTTCGTCACAGTCGATTGCGCATGGCGACGCGTCGCCACACCGTACACACTGCATATAGACTATAATTATATATATATATTTATACCATTATATAGTGTGTCAACGCGTCACCATGGCACAAGTCAGTTTTATGTGCACCTATAGATGTTTCACATCAAAAAACTTATTTTCAATGTTATTAGTAACTGGCCCGACCCTTTATTTATCTGCTCTAATTGTTTGGATACTTAGGAAAGTTGAGCACATGTTTTGTCGTAATGCAACAAGAACAAAATAGTTCTTGAGGTGCAAGATGATTTCATACATGATTTCACAATTTGAGAGCACCATATTCTAAGCCTCTTGGCATGCACAATAGAAAAAAATATCGAAAAATACTTACAAAAGGATATATATATATATTTTTTATATATATTTATTTAATTACTAGCTGCTAGGGTAGCACCATGGGGCGCACCCCACCCTTTAATTCGGGAAATAAAGTCTAACTCATCTTCATGATAAATCTCATCAAATGCGGTCCAGGAACCATAGAAACATGAAAGAGTTACATAGACTTAGAAGTTATTTTCGCATCCCATGCGAAAATAACTTGGGATCACTGGGGTAATGATTTCAGGATAAAAAGTAACCTATGTGTTATTCCAAAGTCTAACCTACTTCCAAACCAAGTTTCATCAAAATCGGTTAAGCCGTTTGAGTAACAAACATACACACACATGTGTGTTGTATGATTTTGATGAATTCGCATTTATTATATTAGTAAGACAACAAAAATACCAAACAGACATTGTGGTCAGATTGAAATTTGATCAGTATGTTTCAGATATGACAAAAGACTACCTTTCTCCACTGGCGCCAAGTTTTCTTTGCTCCAGGAATAGCGTTGCACTGGCTAGCAATATTTTGCCACAGTTCCTGCGAATCTTTGTAGTTGAAATCTTGGGTAAACTTGAATGATATCAACTGTGGGTTTTGGGCCATTAATTCTATGAGTTTCTTTTTCTGCCTCGCAGTAACGTAGTCGGCTCTTTGCCTTTGCCTAGTGTTCATTATAAAATTTGTCTAGGGAAGAAGAGTAGCACGTTTTACGGACACGACTAGCGAACAATATCGATTCATTTTGATGTTCCCAGTTAAATTGGATTAATTTAAATTATTTTGATGTAATATTGAATTAAGTTTGTTACTAGCATCACGAACTATTCGACTATCAAAATAATAACAATAGCAATAGATAATAGAAAAGAAAAATCAAAACACAGAAAAGACAAAGAATAGCAACGCTTGCCATTTAATATTTTCATTTTGGCCAAAAATTAAATATATTCACAGTTGTGCATAATATGTCTGTAGAGTCAGTTTTCCACAAAAAAATTACAAAGTAATGTTTTATGAAATCATTTAATAATACAAATACGTCATTGGCCAATCTAAGGCCAATCTTGCTTCTCGTTTGTTCCGTGCTTGTATTAACTCTCTCGGCTCAAGTGGAACAGTGGAACCTGACAATTTTTCAGGCATTCAGCCAGTATTTTTCAATATTCTAGACTGTATAGCAAAAATCTGTGAAGTATATTTCTGTTGATGGCAATATTTTGTTTCTCACTGGGTCTATAGAGCTTCTCCGGGAATAGCGATAAATTGCTGAAACGGCAATACATAGCATAATTTGACAATTACATAAGTATTGATTTTGACAGTATACTACAACCTTTGCCATATTAAAAATTGTTTTAAAACACAGTTTAAAAGTTAAGTGTGATTCACAATCCGAGCTTTTGAAAGTCACAATCACAAACATTTTTTTTTGCCTTAGTCCACAGTCATGACATGGAGTTGGACACCTTATTTTCCTTAGTTTTTATAATTATATATATGCGGTGGCAACTTTGCTGTCTGCCATTTTGTAGACTTTTTGACATTCTCAAACAAATCAATTTGTATTTTTATCAACAGCAATGCCAGCATAACATATTTTATGCTAGAGTTAGCAATTTGTTTAAATCGTTTAGCTCAATTATATTTAAGCAGTTTTTATGTTTAACATGTAATATTGTAAAACAAGTTAAACCATACAGGTAGCAACGGATTGTTAACAAAATTATAATTATAGCTAATTAGCTATGCTCTGAGGTGCTACTCGCATATTCACATAATTATGAAGAGCAGTAAATGCAAATTTTATCAATATTAGTTCAGGTGTTTGAGCGTGAAGAGACAACAGAGAATCGCTTGCTGATACACGAACTATCACCTACATTAGGGTAAAAGCTTCCATACAAATTCATTTCATATTGTAGCTACATAGACGATGTTTATATCTTGTTTTCCGCTTAAACCGTTCCTTTCCGAAATATAATGAAATAACGCTGTACTAAACCAGACAAAGATATTCATATTTTATGGTTTATAAAATATTTATATCTTGCATTAAAATATTAGAACTTAATTGTCAGATGTTTCTAAATGTCGAAATTGTTTCGCATACGTATAAGTAAATTAACCAATCTTTAGCATATTTCTGGCAATATTTTCACAACCACTTAGCAACTTTTATTTTAGTTACGTTGGCAGCTCTGCCAATCAATCGGCAACCAACTTCATTCATTGTATTTTAGTCCGACGTAGCGGAAAGAAATTCCGCACTAGTTATTTACGGAAAAATTGTGAAAACGCCTTAAATTGTTTAACATAATTATGTTATGATAAGAAACTGTGCATCGTGGACAAATAGTGAAATTTAGTGTGAACAATGGTCGGGACTCGAAGATATTTATCACCATCATTCTCAGCAATCTTGGGCTGTTTTCTGCTAATTCAGCTCATAGCTAATGTAAGTAGACGTAGTACTGTTATTGTTATGCGCCAATAAGCAACGTAAAGAAATCACGGCATTGAAATTAATCTTGTTAATTTCACAAAGCTAAATTCCTGACGTCACAGTGAGACATATCTGCGTGATTCCATTTTTCATCCTTCATTGCGCAGATGATTAAAAGCAGCATGAATACCTATATCCCTACTTCTAAAGGTCTTATACTGTTGCACTAGTGAACACAGCTATCGTTGATGTAATAGGTGTGCATATTTAGCTAAGTATTACAAAATGGGCTTCCTAACTTGTTGGCAATGGTTGCAAAAGTAGGTTGATGAACTTCGAACGACTTTCGTCCTTGCATAAAAAAAAATATCTGATCGTCACTTGTACTAACATATTGTCATAAATCTGCATTTTGTACAAAAAAATCTTCAGGTTGCCTGAATGCCTCTATCTTTGCTAAGAGTTCTAGATAAAAGGCTAGTATAAATAAAATTTCGCATATATATTTGGTTTTATCTTTATCTACAGTGTAAACTCCATGTAATGTCGCTTGATTTAACTACAAAGTCTCTAAAGCATCAGAATCAATTTGCTTTAGTTGGTTTATCTTGTATTCCATACAATGATACATCTCCATTTAACGACCACTAAGCTACCTAAACATTAGGCTTATCAACAATTAGCCAGCTTGTTAATTATTTGGTTGCATGACAATAAATATCTGTCTGCAGCTGGCAACTCAGCTAATTTACTCCAATAATAAGACAAGTACAACCAATTGAATGTAAATTGGTCAGGACAAAGCACTTTATTGGTTGTGCCGCTTGATTTATTGATGGGAATGTGGGATCATTTTCATTTCAGTAATTGGACATAAATAGTGCCCCTATGTTAGATATATCTCCTTGTGATATAATGAACATTTTGGTAATAGGTTTCTAGTAATAGCTATGGCGGAAAACCTTTGCTTCACTTTATTAATAAGACTGTCTAGAAAACAAAAAGTGTTAGAGCCCAAGAAAAAACCTAAGTTATGTGTCTAGCCAAGTTTTTATTATTTATTTATTTATTAGACAGGCTATAATTTATCTACATCTTTGTATAAGAAAATTGTTGATATATATTGCTATATACATAACTAACATGACAGTTGACCTTGTGACTGACAGTCATGTAAAAAACATTATTAGTAAATATTTAATATCATCATCATCATCATCAGCTTTCACTCATTGGATTATCTTTATATTTTACGGACAATCCTCACACTATCTTTAAAAATTATAGCCTATGTGTTAGCTATATATAGTTATTATGAACTTTCATTAAATTCCATTCGGTAGTTTTTGCATGAAAGAGTAACAAACATACAATAACTTTTGCGTATATAATATTAGTAGGACATTTATGTGCACTTTTTATTTTATTTTATGACATTCATACATGTACTAAAAACTACGCACAGTGGAAGCCGAAGGACTTCTAGTTGCGGAAAGGAGCCTGCACATCATCAAGTACATGTACTAAATGTTACATTCCTATGTATTTACTATTTACTACTGTAGCATGAATAATAGTTGAAGTTGACATTGGCCCACTGGTTTTATGGCATTCTTGAGTTTAATGACTCTCCAGACGCGTGCTCATATTTTTCGCGACTTTTCTACGCGCTATTTTAAAATTTATGAGAGCATAATGAAATTGTTTTTAATTTATGTTGTTTAAATATAATTTAGTAATTTTACCAGTAAAGGAACATAAAAGTAATAATCTATTCCGTGTCAATGGCAAAACTCATTAAAATGACCTAGCTTAGATCAATCAGTTACATTTTAAGCTGGTGAAACTTGTAACTGTTTTAATAAATGAAACAATAATTTGAAATGTACCTATTACCTAATTTATAATGCTCCTCACTCTTAAAGAATTTAACATATACACAGGTTAGGCCACTCAAAAGTTTGAAACTTTCTCTAATAAAATATAGTGAAAGTGCACCATCTTTTTCGCTATGTTTGTGTATCTTGATATTTTCACATTAATTTAAAAAATGTGTAAATTTTTGATAATGTGGTATAAATAATCCCTCCCTCAAGTCTGTCAAGCACCTACTAGTGTGTTCCGGAAGCCTCCTTGAGAGCCAGAGTTATTCCAAACATGGCATATTCCACCATAGACCACAATGTCGCCGATTATGTGGTTACACGCCCTGGTGATCGAATGCCTAGCTGTACTGTGTAAATGAAATGAAATAATTTTATTTGCGTAGCCACAGGTAATATAAAAACATGGAAAATAATATAAAATGTCCCTTGTAGGCTACCACATATGCGGTGTGCAAAAGGTCAATTAATTAGTTAGGTAATTTATAAGTTAATTGTACTCCACTATTATTTTACAGCTAAGCTTTATTTAAAAAGACATGTTAACAACTTGTATGTTGAAACACCGGCTCCCGGTATAAACACATTTTCGCCGCAACTGTTGATATACCGGGAGCCGGTGTGGGTAAAACTAAAACTTGGAACTTGGACTTTTTTTTAACAGATAATACATAATGGGCTAATGTCATTCAACATACGAACGGTTAAATAAATCTCTACACGTATATGTAAATGGAATAACTTATTAATTTGTTTGTTACAAACAGATAAATTAATATATGTATATTGAAGGACAGAGTTGTAAACATAGACATTTGTGTTAAAATCAAGTTTTTCCTAATGTGTTGAGGTCACATAATATTAAAATATGGTTTGTAGCCTCTATTTCTTACAAGTTGTCCTTTTGTAAATACAGTGTAAACTCCATGTAACGTCACTTGATTCTCTAAAGCTTCAAAATCAGTTGGCTTTTGTTGTTTTAGCACGTACCACCAATCACAACCACTCTCTATAACACCATAAAATGCACAGTCCCTTCAGTGTCGTTAGATAGAGTTTACACTGTACAATATTCTCTTTGGTATTTGATTGTCCAACCACAGTAAATAAAGAGTAACATACATGTTCAAAGATGAATTAACTAAAATAATTTGAGATAAAACTATAAATGGAAGTTGTATGGTGATGCGGCATTTCCTAGTGCTCACCTGGCTAGCAACCACCTTACAGCACCTAACAGTGTGTTCTGGCCTTACAGTTATTCCAGACTAGGCATTCTCTACCTTAGACTGACTGACTGACGTGTGGTTATGGCCGTGCTGGTAATTTTTTTAATACAAAACTGTCAATAAATGAAACCAGATGGTAAGCTCATAAAAACCTGTGAAATATTTAATGCTGCTCTTAGACATTAATCATGCCTTTTACCACTGTGGATAACACAGCTCACTTTGCGAATATAGCTTCAAACTGCTTTTAATAAGGTTCAAAATCAACTACAAGTTTTTACACCCCAAAGAAACGTAAATAACATCTTTTGCGGTGGAAGTCAGAAACTGAGTAAACCTTGACCTCGGCGAGCTCATTTGCGGAAGCATGTTTGTATGACCACATCTACATATATACATATACATATGTATATATGTGGGAACAACATACTGTCTGGGTTTTACGCATAAATAAGCTCAGTCAAGTCAGCAGATTCGCAAAACTATACTGCAGTATATTGCATTGCTGTAGTATTTTAAGTGTTGTATATACAGTGTAAACTCTATATAACGACACTGAAGGGACTGCATTTTAGGGTGTTATAGAGATAACGCAATAAAATGAAAATAGAGAGCTTTTTTTTAATAAATAAATATTAGGACATATTTCACACACGGCTGGTTAACCATACTGAACCATTTCTAGTTCGTATTATAACACAACCGATATACCTACTACATATACATACATATTTTATATAGATACATATTTAACACCCAGACCGACAGCCAACAAATTTAGTTCAGCACAAAGATGTTGGCCGTGCCGGGAATCGAACCCGGAACCTTCTGATAGGCAGTCCGGCATGGTAACCATTACGCCAACGAGGTCGTCGCGTCGAGAGTGGTCGCTAAATGGAGAGAATGTATCATTGTATGGAATACAATCTAAACCGACTAAAGCCAATTGATTTTGTCGCTTTAGAGTGTTTGTCATTAAATCGAGTGATGTTAATACATGGAGTTTACACTGTAGTAAGTATGGCTTTTTTATTTGAAAATTGCACCTATATTATTAAACTAACGGCGCCCCTCGTGTTACCCGCGTTAATCCGGAAAAAATGAGGTTAATCCGGTATAAAAGTAGCCTGTATGTTAATCCAATGTCTAATCTATTTTCATTGTAAATTTCTTGAACATCGGTCCAGCCATTTGAGCGTGCACGTTCCCACTGCTATGAGTCGGGGCCTTCCCTGAAGAGAGAAGAAAGATATAGGCCATAATCCACCACGCTGGCCAATTGCGGGTTGGCGGATACATCTAGGCATTTAACTAATAGCGCGCGTAGTCACACGTGTCAGCGACACCGTGGCCCAAGGTGGAGCATTCCCAGTTTGGAAATAACTGGCTCTCAAAGAGGCTGCCGGAACACAGGTAGATGCTTGGAAATACCAGCTTGAGGCGTTGGAGTCCATTGAGCGGCGTGTCAAGAAGCTCATCGGTCAACTTTCCAAATCTAGACTTCATAGTTTGGAGCACCGGCGTAAGGTTGCCAGTCTGTCGGTGTTTTATAGAATACATTTCGGGGAGTGCGCAACGGAGTTGCATAATATTATACCACCATCTCCGTTCCATTACACAACGAGCAGAAACTCAGCGAAGAGACATACAATACAGTCGAAATCCCTCAGTTTCGCACAGGCCGATTCGCTTCTACCTTTCTTGTGATGACTACAAAACTTTGGATTCTCTTCCTGAGTCTCTTTTTCCTGAGAAGTACCACCTCGGGGTCTTCAAATCTAGAGTTAATAGGTATTTTTTAGGTAAGCGTGTAACATCCTAGGCCATAGTATTGTTTAACACCAGGCAAGCTGTGGACAAACGCAAACCTATAAGTTACAAAAAAAAAACTTTAGGGTGGTTGTGAGAAGGCTCCGAGTCTCAGTAGTGGGAACATATAGTGGGCTGCTTATGCTTATGCTAGCTGTAATAAGTAAAAAAGAAAAGTTACGTTGTTCAATGTTTCGAGATTCTTCGCGAGGTCATTTCAGGCATCTATAGGTACATAGTAAACACAAGAAACTAACTACTAGTGATAGTAAATACCCGATGCTGCAGAATAGTTACCTACATAGCATCTAGGCTACAAATATGACGCCCTTACTGCAACTGTCGTGTCCAAGGCTCTGTTGCATCACTCCTACATGCTTAGAATTAATAATCGGCTTCCTCGTGATTGGCATTCGTAAGACAAGGACGGAAGATCGAAACACTACCCAGCTAGACAAAAATAAGAGAAGCAAAAGTAATAGGTAGATATGTCAAAGATGATTCTACAAAAATTGGGTAACTTGATATATATTTGACTTTTGTAACTTGATATGACATCAGTCGATAAATATTAAATAATATTGTTTAATTTATACATTTTTGACTATATTTAAAACCAGCTGCGTCCCAAGGTGTTACCCGCGTTAATCCGGGACAAAAAGAAGTTAATCCTGGATAAACGTAGCCTATGTGTTAATCCATAGTCTAATCTATCTTTATAGTAAATCTAATCAGAATCGGTTCAGCCGTTGGAGCGTGAAGATGTAACATAGATTTTTAAATTATTTGCGTATCCCTAGGAAGCCACAGTTATTTTCGGGATAAAAAGTAGTGTATGTGTTAGTCTCAGGTCTAACCTATCATATTTTATCAAAATCGGTTCCTGCGTTTGATCGTGAAGAAGTAACAAACACACACACTTTCGCATTTATTATATTAGTAGGATAGGATTTGTGAAATATCTTTTAATTTGTCACTCAATTATACAGGTATGTCAATAAATATGTCTTTCACCATTTTGAGACGGCGGCCATATTGAATTTATAACCATATTATAAAGCGAAGTTGAAAGTGCCCAACTAACGCACTTTTTAAACAAACCAAAAAATCTTAATCGAAATCGGTTCATCCGTTCTGGAGCTACGTTGCCACAGACATGCATATAGACACAGAGAGAAAGAAAGAGAGAGAGAGAGAGAGAGAGATAGAGAGAGAGACACAGAGAGAGAGAGAGAGAGAGAGAGAGAGATACACACAGAGAGAGAGAGAGAGAGAGAAAGAGCCAAACTTATAACAACCTGGCATTTTTGCGTCGAAGTTTAAATGAGCCTTTTGACCAGGCCTTCTAAGCTTTTTTTTAATACCTCGATCTTGAAAATCCAAGAAAATAACAGGATTAACAACGATATACAGTAACACAAGCGGTCACGCATTGATATTCTGAAAGTTAAATGTTTGCAGCGAACGACGCAAACTCCCAGGTATTGATTAATATTGAATGCTGGAAATGCTAAAAAGTGATTTAACATATTCGGTTTCTGTTAGTCCTAATTTGTTAAACTAAAACGGTTTGGATTTCTTCGATTCAGTGCAAAATGATCTTTCAGCCTCAATCACTAGTCGCACTTTTGAGTTTTTGATGTAAAACATCTAAAGCCGCACGTAAAACCGATTTCTGGCGTGGCGACGCATGCGACGCACCTCGCCACGCTATACGATGGTATATAATAATATACAGTCTATCTGCAGTAGTGTGTACGGTGTGGCGACGCGTCGCCATGCGCAATCGACTGTGACGAATTAAGTAGTCACGATTTGGAATAAATTGTATTTTTTTTGTATTTCATGAAAATACATGTTTATTCAATAAATAGTCATCGTGATCTCGAAAAAAAAATGTTTTTATGATGAATAGGCTTACGTTTGATCGCAGCTTGAAAAACAAATTTAATTTAAAGTTTATTAAATCGAAACTATTATAGAACCACGCTGTCATTAAAAATGTTTAAGAGCATAGAGCTACTGATAGTCGTTTTGACCTAAACGCGATTTGATGCACCATATCTGAAGGTAAGTGGCTAGCCCTTGCGTCAAAAGAACGCCAAGCTTCATACAAAAATGTACGATGCCTTTTCCTTGTAACTGAATTTTTTGCGCCTTATATTGAGTATTTCATTTTGAGATAAATACATAAATTCTCAATGAATGCAAAAGGATTCAAGGCGGCTGACCATCGCGTCAAGGTGGCGCTCTACTGGAGGTCACCCTGACCTTGCGTTGGCGAAATGATATGTCGAGACTCACTGCTTGTTAATCCTTGGTTTAGTTACTGTTACTCTATAGAATACATGTAACTCAAGTTAATAAAAAAAAAACATTTAAATGTTCATATTCTCTCACTCGCGTAACTAAATGAGTGTGAGCAAGAGAAGCGATTTTTTCTGTCTTTTTTTTTACTAGTAATGGGCTTGCGCTTGACCGCAATTCACCTGATGGTACGCGATATTGCAATCTAAGGTGGAGCGCGCTTGCCCAGAAGAAACCGGTTCACTCTTGCCTTGAAAACCGCTAGATTATAGTTATCGGGGAACAGGGAATTTGACAAGTCTTTTTTATTGAATCGAGTACCTGATAGTCATTAGTATAATCCTTTTTACGTTATTTTACGTTTGATCCCACCCAATATAATAAAGCCGAATGTTTGTTTGCGTGTGTGTATTTGTAACTTCCTCATAGCTCAAACGTCTGAACCAATTTCGACGAAATTTGGTTTGAAGTTAGTCCATTTCCTAGACTATTTTAAGCTTACAATTTAGACAGACGCCCTGGATTAACACATAGGCTACTTTTTAATCCTGATTAACGCGGATAGGACTGCGTGGCGTAGCTACATAGATGTGAATGAATCCTACGCCTTATTTTAGCTATCTAAAATTAGAATAGAATCTGATATATGATCCTATTTATACCCTTTCGAATGCCGTGACGCATGTAGCTTAAAATCTATTAAGACGAAAGACATTTTTATTACTATTTGCCATAAAATATGCAAAATAGACCTTTAATTTACCGCTACAATGTCTGGTGTGAATACATAGGTGTTCTATACGTAGTTCCTAGTTCCTACCACTTATCTCAAATGCTTATTCAGTTATCTTAAACTTCCTTATTAAATATTTGACGACTGTCATTTCAATATATGTATATACACACACGTGACATTTTAATATATGTATGTACTAACATAAACGTGTTGAAAACTAAATGTTTTTGAATATGGTAATGCTATGGATTCAAGAACGCGAATCTGATTTAATAGGTATAGTACTTTGCAAATTTGGACACATTCCTCGCTCAGTACTTACTATCTGTATTGTTAGTCCTAAAACAATGGATTTAAGACATAACAGAACTATTGTTATACTCGTACACTTAATATATGAATCATCAAGGATAGGTAAATCCTGACTCAAACATTCCAAGGCGGTTGTCATATTAGCACAATAAACTTTACAAGACTTATTTCCTTTACACAGTTCAAATATAGCTTTTGATAGTACGTCTAAGACGAATTACGAAGTGTGTGTTTTTTTCGTGTGAGTGCCAAGCTCTGGTGTGTAGAGTTTTCAAGCCGCCCGAAGGCGTCTGACTTGGCCTAACGTACTGCTTGTACTATGACTAACAGCCTGATAAAAATGCCACTTGTCCACTGACAGTCTTGTTCATGGTCACCTATCCAAACACTGTACACATCGACCGTTGCTTAGGTTCGATGATCGCATCAGATCACCTTAGCTAGCCTAGCTACAGGCGCTACAGTGTGATCGGTATATTCGATAATTGTGTTTGTCTTATCGACGAATACCAAATGCTTGTGTGTTTGTTTGTGTTTATGACAGTAGGTATATGCTTGTATTTGGACATGCGCCTATATTTACTGTATTCGTCGATATTTTTGCGGACTGAACAAACATACATAGCGATGTGAAATGCCAACATTAGATCTATTAACGTAATTTGCGTCGCGGGGCATTAGTACATAAACAAGATAACATACATATGTATAATGCGTATATCTCGCGTCAATAAGGAAAGCTTTTAAAAGTACGCAGTGAGCGTTAGAAAATTCAACTGTATTACTATAATAATAACGCTTAAATTCCTCAAACTCAAATAAGAGCACACTCTTACTTGTGGTCTTATTTTCCTTGTCGTTTTAGAGACATGACCTTAAATCTAGTACAGTTTTGACCAAAGTTCATATTTATGTATACTTAACTATATATACCTACTAGCTGACCCGGCAAACGTTGTTTTGACTTATTAAAAAAAAAAAAAAAAACTAAATATGCAGTAGCCGATTCTCAGACCTACTGAATACGCATATAAAATTTGGTAAAAATCGGTCAAGCCGTTTCGGAGGAGTACGGTAACAAACACTGTGACACGGAAATTTTATATATAAGATTAAACTCTATTATCTAATACCACTAATACTCGTACTATAAACGCCAAAGTTTGTTTGTGTAAAAGAGTGTGTGTTGAAAGTTTGTTACTTCTTCACGCTCAAACGGTTGGACCTATTTAAATTGAAATTTGATATTAAGATAGCTTTGACCTTTGATTTACTATTAGGCTGCTTTTTGTCAGAGTTTATTCGGGTAAAACCATGGAGCGCAGCTAGTATACTCATAATAAAGTCCTGTACTCGTATGTATGTACAGGAATAAACTGTACAAATAAAGGGTCGAGTAAGTGATAATCCGGGTGAGTCACATGTTGGTCAATTGTTTACTAGATCGTTCGACCATTGGACAGACGAAACGCTATCTTTCTGTACTTGAGAATGTTCTATGGACAGTACAAATTGTTAGATAAGGTGTGTCCGGATTGTGACTAGACCTCCGTAACACAATAAATATAATGGGTAGGGGGAAAAAATATGATAAGACTACTTTTTGCTAGCGATCTTCTACTTGATATGGTCTTTTTGCTAGTTGTTTTTACACAGGTTTCAGATAATTCGATATTTTAGTCTGGTCTTTATGTCTGGAGATAAGCATAATTATAATGAGATAAAATATACATCTTTGGTCCCAAGTTGTTTCTGAGAGAACAGAATTTTTGTTATCGATGCACAGATTCATTGATTTAACATAGTTATATAGTTATGATGATGACGATTTGATTATTTCAGATAGTAACGACGTTTTGCTCGCACTCTTTATAATTTTTGACCCTTGTTTAATTCCCAACGCAATCCGTTCAGTTGTTTGAGATGTGTTGATAGATCAGTCAGCCAAACAGTATTTTTTATAGTTTTGTTATGGCGTTCGCGTATAGGTTTGCGTTCGTCCATTATATACACAAATATTAAGCTGTTCAGAGGTTCTGATATACGATGTGACATAAAATGTATGATTTGAAGAACACAGGTTGTAATTCCAAGGAATCAAATGTTCAGATAGGAAGTTCCAAAGCTTTATCTTTCAGCCGTCACCTTTATTGTGCGAAACTTCAAGGTGTGGAATTCTTTGCCGCAATGTTATAGTGGACTGCAGTGATTTCTTCTAGGCAAGTGCGCTCCACCTTTGATTGCAAAATCACTTACCGTTAGGTGATTTATAAGAGCATACAAATACAATAATTTCATGTCCAAAATATTTTGATATTTATGTGCTTTTACCACGATTTATATTGTAATAATTTCATACTTATTCTCTTTTAATTTTTAAAACGTTTTTTTTTCTATTTTTGAAAACTTTCTTACATAATGTACTTTACTACCTACGATTGGGAGAAGACATCGGCTTCCGTCATACAGTTATAAACTAGTTTGGAAGCCTTTGGATTTCTTTGTATATTTGTAACAATTACTGTGTCAAATTTAGTATTTTGTATATATGATCAAGCGCAAGCCCATTAAATGAAAAAAAATATAATCACAATATGATTCACTGTTGTGATTATTATTACTATATTTATTAGTGAGGCGGGTTGACGACATGAAACTGCATTTGTGTGTTGATTGATATGTTTCTCTCTGATATTATACTAACTGGTCATTGTCTTGAGATCAATGGCTCACTGACTTGTTTGTACCAAACATGAGACCAAGGTTTGTTTACGACCGCCCGTGCATATGACACGCGTTGCCAAATATAGATCTAATCCAGTCTAATATACCTAGTCTACTAACAAGGAATACAGGTCATGAAAGAGGATCAAGTGGTCTGATAATTGAGACTTTGGCAGTCCAAATCTTTGGCAACTCGCCTTTATTTCGCATGTAAGAAAAACAATTAAAGGACCATTTCAGGTTCGATTGCCGCGGCCAGATATATTTCCGATCAGTGAATTTTGGAGTTTGTACAATTGTGTACGAGTATACCTGCATGTCTTTAACTATAATGCCGTTAAGCACTAAACTATTTGACTACGAGTAAGATAAAGGCATATGAGTGTAGCTATGACTATGAAAACGTATGTTTGTTAGTTTCTGAAACTCATTACCAATAGTTAAATCTACGTAATGCTGCTCAGTTCAGTTTTTGTCAAAGATCGGTTTTTTAACCGGTGGAAAATTTTAGAGAAATTAAAGAGAAGACCGTCTCACTCGTGTCACGTCTGGAATTAATTAGAATATTAATTAACTTCACCTGCGTTTTATAGGTTGCAAGAAAAACTTGAGTTTCAGTACAAACGTGTGCAAATACGAAATTCACTATCCAAACTAGTCAGACTTTCTATAAATATATCGAAATTGTAATTTCAATGCAAAAGTCTGAAAGCCTTTCAAAATTACTAGAACCGATCCAGATAAATAAATATTAGGACATATTTCACACACGGCTGGTTAGCCCCTTACTAAACCAATTCTAGTTTTTATTATGGTTGCTAACACCACTGATATAACACACATATACAAAATACTTTATATAGTCACATAATTGAAGATGTCTTTAAGTAACCGGTCTTTGGTAATAGGACCCATTAGGTACGTTTGGATACGTAACCCAAGCAACGACGGTGACTAAAGAACCCTTTCATCCATTTTGAAATTCGGTTCATCCTGTATCTTCTAAAAAAGCGAGTGTGGCTCTCTACGTCTGCTTTTAAATCAGACGGCCCCTGGTTCGATCCCGGCCCTACACCAATGACTTGTTTTTCAAGCTATGTGTGGATTTGTACTCGCTTTACGGTGAAGGAAAACATCGTGAGGAAACCGGCATGTTTGAGGACCACAATATCCGAAGACGTGTGTCATCCGCCAACCCGCACTTGGCCAGCGTGGGGGATTATGGCCTATATCTCTCCCCTCGTGAGAGAAGGCCTCGAGTCCCAGTAGTGGGAACGTATAGTGGGCTGCTTATGCTGTATCTTCCCACTGCTGGGCACAATCCTCGGCTCATTTCCACCAGTTTTTGGATGTCGTTTGTTAACCTTTTAAATACAGTGCATTGACAGTAAGCTTTGTTTAGTAAATATTGTTCACTAAGGAAAATTTCAAAGAAATTGTAGCAACCGATATGTCTTTGTTTCCTTTCGATGTCACTTTGAAGGTCAAAGGTCAAATGTAAAAGTTCTTTAGTGTTTTGTATTCATATTAAGGTTCGATAACACTGGGCTAGTTTACAATCGACAAGGCACCGAGTTCGTGAGCAGCTTTTACACTCGCTCCGTGTCATTTCAAGCTCCTTTACAATCTGCTTTTGAGAATACAATTGAACGCTTGCTCGCTAGTTTTAGGGTACCTTACCTGAAAGGTAAAAATGGGACCCTTATTCTTATTCTAGTATGATGGGGGCGATCAGACCTGCACTGACAGCCTGCAGGAGGCGTATTGTGTATTACCCCCTACCAGGCTACCCAAGCCATCCCAGCTCTTTAAAATAGCGGAGCACGGTCTTGGGCAATGGGACCCTATTACTGTAGGTAGGCTTTGTTTGGCTGTATCCCACAAATCGTGTTTGCTAGAAAACTGTTTTTTTTTTCAACTTATGTGTTTAATTTGTTATAGCGGCAACAAGAAATACTCAAAAAAGGAAAAAGGAAGTTATACAATAATCGTGTTTTTCGTATTTATTTTTTTTTGCTTTATACAGGTAGACGCCTCAAATTTTCACAGAATATCGAATTACGTATTAACTTTAAAATTAAATGATAAAATACTAGCAGATCGTCCCGGCTTCGTACGGGCTAGAAAATAATGTAATTTGCAAAGAGAAACAAAATATAGCCTATGCTACTCAGGAATAATGTAGCTTCCCCACGCTAAAATATTTTTTCAAATTGGTCCAGTAGTTTCAGAGCCTATTTGCGTCAAACAAAAAATCAAACTTCCTCTTTATAATTTTGGTACAGAAAATAAATATTTGAGGGGGGCTTCCATAAAACAAACTTGTTATGTTTTAGATAATGATACGGTATCGTTCATCTGCGAGCTTGACTCGCACTTGACCTATTTTAAACTCGCTCACTAGTAGCTTTTGACTAGTCATAGAGCTTTTAACGACCTAAGAAATATTGAACTGTGCTAAGGCGTAAGGTACGCTCAACCAAGTTCGTTCACGTTTACACTTACTAATTACGTTTTGCTATTTATTTTGCTCAGATCAAACTTTTTTTTTACTTTAAATGGTGGACTTGATTAAATGGTGACTATTCATCTGATGGTAAGCGAGCGATATCGTGTTCTACGATGAAATACGCTTACCTAGAAATAAACTTTTCACTCTTTCAGCTAATTTCAAGCTGGATTTAAGTTATAGGAGAATAGAGAATAGAATAGAATAGAATATAACTTTATTGTCTAACCACAAAAAAAAAAAATATATAAAATTAAAAGAGAATCTGTTGGGATACCTTCTATTTTATATAGATAGTCAATTTTATATTTTTAAAACATTTAGTATATAATATGAGCGTGATATATAAATATTTTATAACAGTAAACATAAATTTGATGTTTCCCTTGACTCTTATTTCCATATTGGTTTCCTTATGTTTTTTTTGTCAAAAGCTGTTTAAAGCCAGGTCAACGCTTGTTTTTCCATAATGTTTAATAAAAATCAGCTTACTAATCAATGAATTATGCAATATTGTTTCGCCCCAAAAACATGTTTATTGGCTGGGCCGTTATATCGTTGTTTCTGTTGTATACATAAATGCAATGTTCAGGTTAAAAAATCGCTATAGCGTGGGTTTAAAATATTTGTGAACAAATATGTTTTTGTTTATTTAAGCAATAGCTGCAATCTCAATCTGCTTTCTTTCTCTACTGTTGTTGGTTTTCAAGAAATTCTAATAGATTTTTTTTTAGCCTATGCTGTCCCACTGCTGGGCAAAGGTCTCCCCCAACTCCTTCCACGAATCCCGGTCGATAGCTTCCTCTCGCCAGGCATTCGAAAACTATATAATTAAAAAAAAAAAAAAAATAATTAATTAAACTATATAACTAAAAAAATAGATTATTTGGCTTTTTTTAATAGCTTAAATTAGTTTAAGTATTTATGTATTAGGCTGCGAAGTTATCTAATCCAACAAAAAAAATTAATTGGGAAGTGGAATATGTTTTAGCAACGTGCTAGCGATCACGTTGTTAAAACATATCCCGCTTCCCAAGTTTACAGTGCTAAAGTATGTTTAAAATTTGGTTCTTGTGTAAATAAAAATATGTACTGTATACATGTGTGTGTGAAATGTGACTGATAACGCGACTCAATCCCAACCCTTATCGCTATACAACAAACAATGACGTTATCTTCTTAGTTTAGTGATTCACGTACTTTGTAGTTTAATTACTTATTAATGTGAATAATACAATATCACTTATCATGAAAGTCGTAGTCAAGCAAAAATAAAACTTTGTGTTTTCGCTTTCGAATGTTTTTTTTAAATATGTAAAAGAGGTTTGTTTCTGATCCTTTTATTATTAAAAGGATTCTCCTTATGGAGGGCGCCTCAAATGGACTGCTTTTTAATTCAAATTTTTTATAGACTTTCCGAAGGAACTCACATAAGATCTAAATTTAAAATCCAAAATATTCTATTCCGTCTAACATGGTGTCCAAAATAATTATTTACTAAACCTCAAACTGGACGCATTTGCACTACATATGTCATGGAGTCTTTTGTCGTCGAGTCACAAAGCGTACAAACGTATAATATTTTATTGATTAAGTAACAATCAATTAATTTTAAACGTCTTAGAAATAATTGGATATAATGTCAGTAATTAATTAATAAATTGTTAAGTTAAGACCAATTTACGCGATCTTCTTAGTTCAGCATACATTGCCCGTTAACATTCCTCTAATATATAAAATTTCCATGTCACAATGTTAGTTACCGTACTCCTCCGAAATGACTCGCCCGTTTTTTACCAAATTTTATATGCATATTTAGTACGTCTAATATATAAAATTCCATGTAACAATGTTAGTTACCGTATTCCTCCGAAATGACTCGCCCGTTTTTTACCAAATTTTATATGCATATTTAGTACGTCTAATATATAAAATTCCATGTAACAATGTTAGTTACCGTATTCCTCCGAAATGACTCGCCCGTTTTTTACCAAATTTTATATGCATATTTAGTACGTCTAATATATAAAATTCCATGTAACAATGTTAGTTACCGTATTCCTCCGAAATGACTCGCCCGTTTTTTACCAAATTTTATATGCATATTTAGTACGTCTAATATATAAAATTCCATGTCACAATGTTAGTTACCGTATTCCTCCGAAAGGACTCGCCCGTTTTTTACCAAATTTTATATGCATATTTAGTACGTCTAATATATAAAATTCCATGTAACAATGTTAGTTACCGTATTCCTCCGAAATGACTCGCCCGTTTTTTACCAAATTTTATATGCATATTTAGTACGTCTAATATATAAAATTCCATGTAACAATGTTAGTTACCGTACTCCTCCGAAACGGCTTGATCGATTTTTACCAAATTTATATGCATATTTAGTACGTCTACTAATATATTAAATTTCCATGTAACAATGTTAGTTACCATACTCCTCCGAAACGGCTCGACCGATTTTTACCAAATTTTATAAACGTATTTAGTAGGTCTGAGAAACTGCTACTGGTGGCGATTCAGCGGCACACACGACTAAATCTTCGTCATCTTTCATCTTAGGTGGCCAGAAAGAGACGACACGTTCAGCACCATAGTCAAACCAACTAAAATCATATCAAATGTAGAAAATATAGGCGACTTTAGTCCGCACTCACTTTTATCGCCTCTAAAACTACCTACATTTTCCATATTTGACGTGATTTTAGTTGTTTTGTCAGTGGTTCAGAACGTGCCGTCTCTTTCTGGCCACCTAAGATTGAAATGAGACGGGGCTTCTTTAAATTTAGTTTAGTCGCGTGTGCCGCTGAATCGCCACCTTCTTCCTTGCCTATACCATTTTGCCACCACTATCTATTTTTTTCTATCTATCTAGTTTTTTTTATTTGTAATCGGTATTTCCACAGTGTACTTACCGTGACTTTGTCTCCAGGTCCCGACCGCGTCTGCCAAGGGCCAGTGTATTTGGTATGGCGTGTGCAAGAATAAAGCTGACCCCACAACAAAGTACTGCTCCTACAATGGAACAGCCAAGCCTATTGAGGAGGCTTCCAAGGTATGTTACTGCACCAGTTTCATTACTAATTGTGTATGATTGGATATGCTTGGTTTGAAGGTGCTGTCCTAAAAATGGATACGCAGGTAAAACAGAATAAGAATAAATGCATCTCAGAACTCAGAAAGAACAGTATTCTTTCAAGGAACTAATTCAACCTGACTTGCCAGCACTGCGGAATAAGTCTATCCCTGAATAGCCTTTCGCCTGATAGGTTTATTCAGCCGTCAAAGAAAGTGCTACTGATGATGATGATTGACCGAGCGAGCGGCTGCGTCCGACCAAGTCTCTGTTTTACTTTCACCTGTCTGTATGTATATTGGTTCTCTCGTAGAGGTCGTTATTTAGAACCATTCTCTATGAAACTTAGTGTTCAGGCACTACTACTCAGTAGAATTTTTATAACTTATCGTAGTTTTGATGAGTTAAATATTCTAATTATCTACATTGCTATGTGAGGTACCTACATCACATAGTATAATATATATTTATACCTATAAATATGTATTATATTTACGCATTTTACTACACCACATAAAATCAAAGATCAAGACATCTTAAAGAATAGACCGAGTATTGGTATTAAATTTGTTTGTCTATAATATACAGCAAAACTAGCGGAAGTGTTGTACTGTAAAAACGATATACCAATCTACCAATTAACATGGGACCTGAAACTGGGAAACATTTCCAGTACATCTTGTAAGAAAGTATTTTTTATTTTTTTCTTCCTTTCTTAGGCATAGGCATTTTCGTCTTTTAGGCATTAAATCCGCATTAGCTAGTGACACTCTGACCTAAAATGAAGTATACCTAGTCTGGAAATAACTGGTTTTCAAGGAGGCTGTCAGGACAAACCGTTAGGTGCTTGGCGACATATTTTTCAACTTTAGGTTGGTTGCTAGCAAGGTGAGCATTAGAAAATACCTTACTGTTGGATATTGTAGTCGAATAGTTTCCCATCTCTAATTATCTTTTTTATCTATGCTCGCTCAACTTGTCGGTGTTACCCATCACTATTGCAATAAAAATGTGAAAAAGGAATATGGCGTCTTTTCTGCTCCCGACTATTAATATATAAACCAAAGTAGAAATACTAAATAAGTATCCTCTGTTCATAAGGAAGCTCAATACTTACCACCATGCGAATCATTTTCGTTGTGATCCCGGGAGAGTGGGGCGGGCCACGTGACCGGGTCACGGCGTCCGCTATATTTATCCGGTGCATGCCTCCGTGACGTCACAGCAGTCCTACTTTTGTCGAGAACTTGACCCGGTGTGTTGGCCCTGCTACAGTTATGTGGTGCCTACGTCATCACCGTGAAAAAATGTCCTTCCCTCACTAAGTAAAATAAAAAAAAATATATTAGGACACATTCACACACGGCTGGTTAGCCCCATACTGAACCATTTCTAGCTCGTATTATGGTTGCTAACACAACTGATATACTGCATATACATACATACATATTATATATAAATACATATTTAACACCCAGACCCACAGCCAACAAATTTGGTTAAGCACAAAGATGTTGACCGGGCCGGGAATCGAACCCGGAACCTTCTGATTAGCAGTCCGGCATGGTAACCTTTACGCCAACGAGGTCGTCACCAAAGTATCGCGAACAAAGTCTGCTTTAGGTTTCTTTACAATTTAATTTTGTATAACGACGTTAGATTTTACACGTAATGTACTTGCAATTTATCATGCTAGCTAAAATCGTACTGATAAGTTAACAAATGGAAATGTTCTCTTCTTCGTATGAGCTAAGTGGCCAAGTGCTGGTGTCGAGAGTTTTGAAACCGCCCGAAGGTCTCTGACTTGGCTTAACCATGCTTACTCTTACAGCCGGGACCTACAATTTAACGTGCCATCCGACCGTCAGTAACACCCAGATAAAAATTCCACTTTTTTACTGACAATCTTATGCATCACAGGTCACCCATCCATAGATTGTTCGCATCGACCGTTGCTTAACTTCGATTCGCGTCAGATTACCATAATTAGCCGAGTTACCGGCGCTACATAAATGGTAATAAGGTTTTCTCTTTTCCTTTAAATGAAATCTATTGGATAGATACATAGATATATCTTAATATGTATCATAATGTATAACGTACGAGTATATAATGTTGTAAGAAACCAGCCAGATTTCTTTATATATTTTGCACGCCCTAGTGGTAGGTTTCAGTTAGGACATTTAAATTAATTGTTCAACAAAAACACTCTGAAACCGCAATAAATTATTTGACTTTGACTTTAGATTTAAAGTGTTCTTTTTTCAACATGATCGAAGAAAACGTAATAAGAAGCCAAGAGACCTTTACAAAGTAACAGCAGTAAAACTGATTGAAAATCTGTATTATTTAATTCTTATAAAGTTTATCGTGTTAGTATTTTTCCATGACGTCATTCGCGCAGGTCCTGTTTACAAAGTTCATATTATATTATTACTAGCATGTCACTGGCCAACTCACCCGCCAAGATGTCTGGTTCAGATATCTGCAAATTGCAACAAATAATTGCCAATAAAAATAACTACCTAACTATAAGTACCTAAGATTAAATTATAAAAAGGCAGATAAATATTTTATTATATGTCGATATATTTATTGACGTTCTCGTTTAATGGTTACAATGCCATGCCATGCGCCCAGAAATGTCACTTTTAAAACGTCTTGTACACGGTCACCCATACAAGCACCGCACGAATCGACCGTTGCTTAGCTTCGATGATCGCGTCAGATCATTGATAAGTAAATTAACCTCCATGTGATTAATTTTTTTTTTATACAAGGTATTTTTTTACACGGTTGGTTAAGCCCATACTGAACAATTTCTGGTTTGTGTTATGGTTGCTAACACAACTGATATAATACATATACATACATACATATTTTATATATTTAACACCCAGACCCACAGCCAACAAATTTAGTTTAGCACGAAGATGTTGGCCGTGCTGGGAATCGAACCCAAAACCTTCTGATTGGTAATCCGGCATGGCAACCATTACGCCAACGAGGGAATAATGAATCGTCGACGGAAGTGGGCGTATGTTTGGGCATCGCTTCCGTTACAGTTCTACCATGTTGTTAGATTGATACTATTTTAATAGATACTAGTATTACTAGTATCAATACTAAATAGTATGGATACTATTAATACTGATGATGATTCTAGGCACAGCGATTTGCATGAGTGATTCTCACAGTAAATAGAGAACTACTTAACTGGGTTGGCCCGTCGACCCGAATCGTATCCTGGCCTGTGATACTCCACTGTTCTCGGTCCTGTGCCTTCTCCTGCCACTGCGTGATCTGAAGATAGCGCAGCTCCTCCTCCACTTGGTCTATCTAGCGATACCTGGGACGTCCGACCGGTCGAAGATCGCTGGCTCGTCCCAGGTAAGCTCTTTTCACTGCACGATCCGATTCCAATCTCTCCAGTGTTACATGCTGCGATCAATTATTAAAAATGAATAATAATACCACACAGACTTTATTTCAAACACAAACGTATAGCAAACATTTGTGCCAATGAAATTTACGTAATATATTTTAATTTTCAACAAAAAAACTTATAGTTATCTAAACAAGTGTCGTATGATTTTGTTTTATTTCTGTTCAGTGGTGCGTTCTAATAATAAAGCTCTTCTTATCGGAGACAATTCTCATACAATGGCGAAAACAGTAAATACTCGTATGCGATGTTGTTTACATATATTATTGTAGAGGTATACAAATATTTTATTTTTGTTCAAAAAAGGTGTTTGTCCACGTTTAAAATAAATATTCGTCTGCGTATGAGCTAAATGGGCAAACTCTGGTGTCAGGAGTTTTCAAATCCCCCGAAGGTCTGTGACTTGGTTTAATGACTGCTTGTACTATAGGTATGACTGCTTGTACGAGTGTATTATAGGCATATCAATTTAAGAAATTAATTGTTAATTGACTTTCCCAGTACGGCGTGATGCCGTAAGGTCAATAAATAATTAGTTTTTTTTACTATGACTAATATCCGGTACCTACTATTTAGTGTCATCCGACCTTTGATAGCGCCCAGAAGAATATGCCACTTTTAAAAAGACAGTTTTGAGCATGGTCACTTGTTAACAAGACTCCGTCGTCCGTTGCTTAACCTCGATGATCGTGTGAGATCACTTTAGTTAGCCGAGCTATAGGCGCGTCTACATTGAAGAATTTAGAATTCGTAGATATGTATAATCTTTCTTTGGTGATCCAAAAGAACAAGTATGATGTCTAGTAAATATCGTAAACTGAATAGTAGCTCAATTCGCAATTGAATTGATCACAGACGGCGCCGTATAAAATTAAATCGATGATGTAATGTGTTTCTGTGTATCTTTAGAAAAAGTCGATAAAAAGTGAAACTTGGATATTCGGAACTGTTTATCTCTCTATATGTTTACTAAGTTCACTCGCAGTTTGTGTTTACATCGATGATGGGCCTTATGCCAAAACGCAAACCGTCTAAAAATAACGTTTGTGATCATCGCAATATACCATACAGTGGGTTTAGCATAAGTTTAATGTATCTACGGAAACACGTATTTTAAACGTATGTACCTTTTTTTTTTTTTTACGTGAGGAAATGCATTTACGCATGCCCACCACACCGGGGGAGGTGGGTGGGGTATGTCGGGCTCGATGCCAGAAGGGCATCACTACCGACTAAAACCTCACGATGGCCTCCTCACCGGAAAGGGCGGGGTGAGGTTCCGCTTCTCGTATTAACCCACCACCCCGCCCACCTCGGCTAGCCTGAGAGAGACTCCTCCTCAGGGGATGACTCCCCTGAGGAGGAGAGCGGCGCACCGTAATACCGACACTTCTCTCCTGCCGCGGCCCCACACCTTCAGCTGCGGTGCCTCCCAAACCACACCGCAGCCCGCCTCAGTTGCGAAACCCCCCCGAAACGAGGTTCCGCAACCTACTGGTGCCACTCCATCTAGAACTTGCGTACAGGGATTACAAGTCTAGGGAGTGGCCCGCCTCAGGGACCCTCTTCGCTTCACCGTGGGTGACCAGGCCACGGTTACTGAGCCCCCCCGCCTCGACAATGCGGGGCCCCACGGGGGGGGGTAAACGTATGTACCTAGCTCCGTTTCGATTGAATGCCACTTTGTCGTGTCAAAACTTTTTTATATGTCTGTTTCTTTGTGTGCAAGTGCAATATAGCAAGCTCAACTAGTCAAATTTGCATTTGTTAGAATTCAAACTTAGTGCATTTGCGTACCTATGGAGAATATACAATTATTAGGTGGTGGTAAGGCATATAGATACTAGAGCTCAATGACTGTCAAGTTGAAAAATCTGTTACCAAGCACCTAATAATGTGTCCCGGGAGCTTCCTTGAGAACCAGTTACTCTAGACTAGGCATGTTCCACCTTGAGAGCAGCGGCAATGCGCGAAGCGGTCCTGCATCCCTGCCCCCGTCGTGAGATGGGACATCGTGAGGTTTTAGTCGGTAGTGACGGCCCCTCTGGCTCTCATCATACCCCGCCCCCCAAGCTTGTGGCGGGAGATGCGTAAATGCATTTCCTCGCTAAATAAAGGCATGTTCCACCTTTGGCTGGTAACCTTTGCTGTTAAATTAAATAGTATTTAACGTTTTACGTATCTGTTCATAAATAAACTTTTTATTGTATGGTATTACCGAGACTGCCATAAAAACTGAAATTAAATTACCTATTGTGTTAAAGGGTTTATTTAAAAGTGGTGTGAAATATTGTATCTATTGTAATGACATATGATATGACGATTCCAATCTGAAGTTTAGTATTATAAGCGAAATGTGATATCTTGGTAGACTATTGGAAAATATAATCATTAATTTATTCATAGTTATAATTTTTTATAAATAACTATTTATTATTATAACAGGATCGGTGATTTATGTTATTAATTATTATCCTTCATTGTCTACTATCACATTTGGCTTCCGAAATATGTATATTAGGTTTTAAATAACAACGGGAAGTCATTTGTGAATATAGCCGTTTGTGAAATTATATGGTTTGTGTTTTTTTAATCACTTCCTGATTGCAGAACACTGAAATTCCGCTATTATGCATACGAAGCTATTTAATTTTAGATTATGCCTTTTTATGTACATATTTTTTTGTAATTTATGTACATTTTTTGTTCATAGATTTGGCAAGGTTGATGAGATTCAGATAGATACGACAAAACCTGTTTTATAATAGCGTGCATCTACTTGGTTTAATTTGATTCATGATAAAAAATTGGGTAAATGTTGTTAGTAATTTATAGGTATTCAAAGTCAAATTTAAATACATTTACAATACAATATTACTATATTGTATTAATACAATATTTATTGCAGTTTCAGATGGTAAAAATGTTCTGCAATTCATTTTAAACTCATAACTGAAACCAGCCTTTAGCTAAGGTGATCTGACGCCTCGATGTTATGCAACGGTCGATGCAGACAGTCTTTGAATGGATGACCATGCAAAACACTGTCATGTAAAAAGTGGTATTATTATCTGGGCGCTACCGTGGGTCGGATGACACGTTAATTTGTAAGTTCCGGCTTTAATTACAAGCATTCGTTAAGTCAAGTCAGAAAGCCTGCGGACAGCGCCGGCGTGGAAACTCTCGACACTTAAACTTGGCCACTTAGCTCATGCGAAAAAGAAGAAAAATTGAATTCTAGAACCAGGATCCAGAACTTTTAAGACTAATTTTCTATACAAATATTATAAAAAGGGAAGGTTTGATTGTTTATTTGTTTGACGCTAATAGACTCCGAAACTAGTGGACTAATTTGAAAAATTCTTTCAACGTCAGAAAGCTAATATTAACCCCGAGTAACATAGAATATATTCTGTTTCTCTTTGCAACTTAGATTATTATTTAGAACGTGCGAAGCCGGGACGGGATGCTAGTGTTTTATATTTCTTAGAATACGTAATGTACCGCGACTCATTTACTGATTAGTATTTCGGAGTCTTACCATAGTAAAAAATAGTAACAAAACAAGCGTCGCAATTCTTTTAATTGGACATCCTTGACACTATCTTAGAATGTAAACACGTTGCTACATTATTATATTTGCATAAATGATCTGAGGTCAGTTGTTATTGTAAGGCATCCAAAATATTGGGAAAGGTAAAGGATTTAACTTGAGAGATGGCTTCACTGCCATTCGAGCGAGTTAGGCTCGTCAGAAAAGTGGAGGACTACTATAGTGTGATACCCCGGATGAAATCCTGGTATGCACCTTTGACTTGTTTTCAAGTTATGTGTGGAATTTGCATTCGCTCATACTGTGAAGTAAGACATTGTGAGGAAACCCACATGCTCCGAGAAAAACAAGTCCGTAGATCGGGAGACGGGTGTCATCTGCTAACCTGCATATAGAGGGAATTAAGGCCTATAACTCTATTTGCGAAAGAAGGACCTGGCAGTGGAAACGTATTGGCAGGCTTTTTATGGAATGGCATAGTTACCTCAAAAATTTAAGACAAATTATACCACTAATCCCATTTCCCACTTATATTATAAAGACGTGTGTATACGTGTGTATACGTGTGTGTGTGTGTGTGTGTGTGTGTGTGTGTGTGTGTGTGTGTGTGTGTGTGTGTGTGTGTGTGTGTGTGCGCGTGTATGTGTGTGGAACATACCTAGTAGAAAAACAACGGTCGAGTATGTATACATATTTGTCCTCTTGTGTTTCCATATCATTAAACTATTATATCGATTATTCATTAAAAACAGATTTAGCTATAAACGCACGGCAATAAAGGTAAGCATTAATATTTACTAGAAAAAACAAAGTTGTACAATTCCATCCCAAACTAAAGTAAATAATAAATGTGCGGTATACGGTAAACGACCTTGCTTCGACCGCTCGCTTCAGATCAATATCCTAAAGTTGTAAACACACGTGTGCTTCGGTGATTTAGTTCCAGGAGCTTTGGGCTGATTTATGTTCGGGCACGTTGTAGAAATGGCTTTATATCCAGAAAGCAAGGGGTTTAGTAGATAGATGTTGAACATACGAGTATGTTTTGTAGGAAAATTTGTCACATAGCTTACTAGAACCTAAGGCAGGAATTTGTGCCCAAACCAGGGGTATAGCAGAGTTATAGCGTGCTATAACTTACCTTATAGAACTTCTTTATAGCCTTAAGTTCTGTTTAGATCTGTTATAGCTCTTATTCTTAGCTTTCGCCTAATGCTAGTTGGGGTTGTTTTCCTTTGTTTCTGGATTTTCTGACAGATTGTATGCAGACTAATACATTTATTCAGCAATTTTGCCATAGTGTTGTATTCAGTGGACTAGACTTGATAAAAGTGACCGCAAATTAGTCGGAGGCTAACGCGAGGATCGTCACTAATGACACGAATTATATCTTTTTGTATCGCCTGTAGCTCGGTTAACTAAGGTGATCTGACGCGATCATCGACGTTAAGCAACGAGTGATGCGGATAGTCTTTGAATGGGTAACCATCCACAAGACTGTCTTTTCAAAAGTGGCATCTGGGTTGTGGGTCGGGTGACGCGTTATATTGTCTAGGTCTCAGATGTTAGTCTTAGTAAAAGCAGTCTTTAAGCCTATTCAGAGGCCTACCGGCGGATTGAAAATTCTAGATATCAGAGCTTGGCATCTTAGCTCATACGAAGAAGAAGTAGAAGAATTCTTTATATGAAAGCCTGTACACTTGCCTGCACCGAATCTTGATTTCTAATCGATGGGCGTTTGGCTTGAGTGCTCACCTTAAATCTGAACCAAAGAATAATATTAAATAAAATCAACAGATGTACTAGTAATAAATCCTGCTGCTTCTTCTATTAGTACTAGTACAGTATTTTAAATATTGACTCACAATTCCGCTTACTCGTGTAACTGTTAATCGTGAATCTGGTGAAAGAATATTTATGTCTTCCTTTGGCTTCAGATTAAACGATCAATCTTCTTAGTAATCAAGTTCAGGGAGATTGAAGTTTTTCATTTACCGACTTATTAAATCGAAGAAAATTTGTTGAATGAACCAAGTGGTGGAATTCTGGGATTGGCACTTTTTAAGGTGCCTTAGGGCCCCTGACATTGCTTTTTATTAATTAATGTCCGGTAGCTATCGAAGATTGTCTGTCTGTATCGAAGCCGTCGTCACGCAACTAAATTAATGTAGTCCAATAGACGCAAGCAAGTCCAATTGGAACAATGATCGAGAGTGTTCCGACAAACTACTCGTATCTTGAAATAAATCGTCGGAGACGATACTTTGGGCTGTCGCTTCTTGTTCATTAATGATTGATACAATACATAGATCATTTATTTTTACTAACGATACAGTATCCCTAGCAACAAGCTTACCTATAGCATGGTGATATAACATTTTGTAATGGTTCCTAGTTAGCTACCTCCCTCAAGTTGGAAATCTGTCGTCAAGCACCTAATGGTGTAGGTATGATGGTCAGTTGACGGCCAGTGTCTATACTTAGTAAAAAGTATAATAATAATATAATGGTAATCCATAGTCAAAATTATAATTCGATCTCTTTGGATGTATCAAAAATTTAGTTTCTTATTCGTAGATGGGGTGTGGTCAGACCTGCTGACCACACCTGACTGACTACGTGCAAGTAGCATTTTGTGCATTTCCCCTACCAACATCATCCGAGCCATCCGAGCTCCTTGAAGTAACGGAGCACGGTGTTGGGTCCATAGCATACCATTTCCAATGTCAGAGCGTCAGATGTTATGGTACTTCCATTAATTATGTTATTAATCCATTGTTTATAGTGTTTTATTCATTTGTGAGTCTTTGTTACTTGTAATAAATAATTTTAACTTGATCAATTCAAATTTGAATGAAAACATTTATCTATGGATGGAACTAAACGAAATGAAAACTGTATTATACATAATGTATGTATATTACATAACTTATATACGAATAAATACTTTTCTTAGGCTACTATGTTGTAAGTAATATTAATAATGTCTCACACCGGGGTGACCTGTACCCTGTTGAATAAATAAATTGCCCGTGTACTTTTACTTTTGGGTTCAGTTATCCTTTTCTCCATATTAGTCGGCAGAATTCTAGCGATAGGACTCCCTTGGCAAGAGTAAGCCAGTTTTCGAGACTTTTCAAACCCGAAACCTATTAATTATTAAAACTTAGGTATAACAGCTTGTTGATTTTCTGATTGCATGACGTATTCATGTAAGAACTCATAGTATTTTTGAGGAAAAACACATTCCCCGTTCTCAAGTGACTCTGCGAAAGAAAAAGAAGAAAATTGATACTTTTATAAATTGTAAAATTATCAAAAGCTGTATGAATGTTGTAGCATTATTGTATGTAGGCACCTACTCATTATAAATGCGTACTTTCCGACCTGAAAAGGCGCTACCTACTTCAGAGAAGCCCTGCAGATTCAGAAGGCGTCCAATATGGCGACCTTGAGACGGTCTCTGCCTAGCCTAGAACTACGTGATACGCTGTGGTATCGATCCACCGCCACCCGACGGGTTTGTATTCTACGAACACAAGCCGATACTTTCTCTATCGTCGCCCCGAGCTGATTCATTTCTATTGTTTTTAAACCCCGACGCAGAAACGACGGGGTGTTTCCCTTGGTACAGTTTGGCCCCTTCTCTAGTCGGTGGATCAGTGCTGAGCATCGTGATAACCCTGACCGGCTACCTTGTTGACAATGTTTCGTTAACTTTGTCGATCCGCAGCTTCATGAATGGCTACAGTTGCTTTCGAGCCAGTGTGCCATCTTGTTGGGCTTTGACCTCTAGATTTTGTTCCCACCATTTCACCAGTGACAATGAGCTTCTCCAGATTCTCACAGTACACATACATTGGGTACGGAACCCTAAAAAATAGCAATAACTTGATACTTTTTGTTTTATTCCTCCTATTAACGCAGAATACCTACTAGCTTTTATATCTGATAGGTTTTTACTTTTATTGTAACAGTCATGTCGATTAAATATTTTATTCCAAACGTGATCTTGATAAGATTAAGTGTATTTCTTTAAGATTATTTTATATTTATACATAAAATATTTACAGCCGGTTTCGATGGAATAAACTGATGTCATAGATAAAATATGCAACGATAACGTGTATTAATTTATATTATCCTTGAGAATTGTTGAAATACGAGTTACAATCATTATGATTGTACTCCACTGCTGATACTCACTCTCTCTATTTGTGACCATCTCTCACAAATAGAGAGAGTGAGAGAGAGACAGAGAGGTACATATAACTCGAGTCAACAAAGAAAACATTTAAGTTCAAGTCCTCTCACTTGATGACAAAATGAGTCAAAGGGAAGTGAACTTCCAAGTAGTTTCTTTATAAATCAAGAAATTTATTAGTCATACACACGAGTCGATATAATAAATTAGCTAAGTAATTAAAAGAAACAAAATGATTCAGTTTCTTTAAGCGTTTGAACTATAGTCAATGACACATCTCTTATCAGTTCACGAGTTGTTTGTTTTGGCAGTTCCGTTATGTATTGTTTTAGTTTGTGCAATGCCTTTATAAACATAAACATCAGTGCTCAGAATAAACATATCGAGATGACGCATCAACATAAGGATCTTCGTTCCAGATACTAATATGTACACAAGACGATTTTAATTTCGCCTTGCACAGTATCCTGCTTTTAAAATAGCCAAAGGCGTTTGACATGTTAAACGCCTTTACACCTGACACCAGACTTTTAGACACGTAGTATATTGTAGTGATTGCGTAATATGCGTAAAGATAATAGCTGCTAGATTGTTTTGTATAACGAAAGCTCTTCATTTACCTTTTCCTTAGTTTTGAGAACTTAATCCTTCCCTTACCTAAACTAAGGAAAAGGTAAGAGTGGTATAATTGTCACAGACACCAAAATATGTATCATATATTTTTATAAGTCAAATCGAAAATATAGCGTAAACAACGACGGTATACGCAAAAACGCAGGCAGTGTAGATGATATGCCCAGAATAGAGTGGCGTGGCGAGCCTTGGGAGAGGCCTATGTCCAGCAGTGGACGCATACGCCCTGATGATGATAATGATGACGTGTATTTTTGTACTTTTGATATGTTTGCTGTTGTCTGCAGCTTGCCCGATGTAAAGCTACGCTGTAGTTACCGTTGTGGCTGCTTACCTAGAAAATACCAATTTATTCTATTTTTGAAGAAGAAGAAGTATGATACCTCTCAGGAAACAGAGACTCAGGTAGAGTTCCAAAGCTTCGCTGTCCTCACAATAAAGGTCGACGCAAAGCGTTTTATACAACAGTTTGTAACTTCAACTCTGTATGAGTGTCTCATTACTGAGTCACGGCTCGTTCCGTAGTAGAATGGAGATGGTGAAATTAAATTATAGAGTTCCAAACACACTTCCCGATATTTATCCGAAACAAATGCAAAATGTAAAACAAATACAGACAGTAAAAGTGAATCTTCAGCTAAATAGAGGTTCCCAATTAGCGTTTCATCGAAACTGGTGTAACTGGTACGCTAATCAGTCTAGTAGGCGAGACTATGGCATGCATGGAGGTCAGGCCACGGTCGACATGGCCGTGGACCTCTTTTTTATAGCTACCGCTAAGGTTTTCCTCTTTCCCGGTGCGGTCGATGGTTTTAACATAACACGGATAACTGAAAAAGGTATATATGGTACAATAGGAAAAAACATGGTCTATTTCAGACTGATTTAACAGAAATACAACTAACAGACATTATCCTGTGTTCCGCTGATTTCGAGTTCAAATTTCAGGAATAAAGATCTGTCACTATGCATGTCTTCTCACACGACATCTAGTTATGGACATTCGAAGTAGCTTGTTTAATAAATGGATGCTTTACAAATTTTAACCTTAAAGTTTTACGATTAAAGACTTTCTGCATCTTAGATGTATTGACATACGACGTACTATATATTATGTCTTGTGCATTTTATTTGCTTTACTTTTGGTCGTGTACTGAGTTTATTTAGTATATCAGCGTGTCACGTGTTCTATGCATACTTCAAAATATAGCATTGAATTTAAAATTAGATACCTAGTTCCTTTTAGAATACAGTGTAAACTCCTTGTAACGTCACTAGATTTAACGTCTAAAGCTTCGAAATCCAATTGGCTTTAGTTGGTTTAGTTTGTATTCCATACAATGATACATTCTCTCCATTTAACGACCACTCTCTATAACGCTATAAAAAGCATAGTCCCTTCATTGTCGTTATATAAAGTTTTTACTGTATGTACTAAATAACTTATGGGCTCGGTTTTGTACAATGTCGCAATATCGCTTATCATCAGGTGAATTGCGATCAAGCGCAAGCCCATTGTACGTGTAAAAAAAATGTAGTTAATATATGTTAGTGTAGATAGATATAATTATTTATGGAACATAAAATACATGAAACAATTTTAAAATAAAAGAAAAAGGCTTCAAGTAGGTGTGCCACGGCCTTATCGCTTAAATATATCTCTCCCAGACAACCTTTGGATGAGGAGGAGTTTATAAACGACTGAACAAGTTAATAAGTAAAGGAATGTATTAACTTTCATACACATTTTTGATTCTAATGTCTAAATATTTTTTTTGACACATTCCACACACGGCTGGTTAACCCCATACTGAACCATTTCTAGTTCGTGTTATGGTAGCTAACACAGCTGATATACTACATATACATACATACATATTTTATATTAAACACCCAGACCCACAGCCAACAAATTTAGTTAAGCACAAAGATGTTGGCCGGGCCGGGAATCGAACCGGAACCTTCTGATTGACAGGCCGGCATGGTAACCTTTACGCCAACGAAGTCGTTGAATTTGTAAAGCAAAATGTTAAAGTGTACCAGAAAAATAATGCTCTCTAAACCCGTCAAAAGGATTTAGGTGTGTCTTGTAAACACTTATAATAATTAAATGAAGAAATACTTGTACATATTAATGTTATCTAGTAAACAATTACAAGCAAGAATGAGCTGATTAGATTGGACACCAGGTGTGAAGAAGACGGAATGATAAGATTATAGACGATGACTTCTTTTGATAGCAATCTAATATAAGTCATATCATCATTCTCATAAGCCGCCCACTATACGTTCCTACAGCTGGAAATTGGAACCTTTATTAGAATATTTTTTTTTGACACTTTCACTTTCAATAATATCCAGCACGCTGGCTTTCCTGTAATATAGCGTTTCTGAAGTGGAAAACCCTTTCTGATTATTTCATTATTTATTTATAACTTGCTTTACAATAAAATGACTCATAATGATATTCGCAATGAAAAAACCTCGAAGTGGTCTACCTCAAATGCATAGATCTCACTAAAAGATCTTACAAGACAAAAATAACTCTCAATACAACATATAATACAGTCTTATGTGTGTACATAAATATATCATGGAATGTTTCAAAGATCGTTTTTCCTCTGTATAACAGTGGAGAAATAGTAATGAATATTCATATTAGTTTTATACAAGATGTGCCCCGCGATGTTATTTGCATTGATCCAGCATCTATGTATACCTAAATGACCAATTTTCTCAAATCTAAAATAGCCATTCTGCCATACTAACGATTTCGAACAAGAGGTTGAGCGTCTATTATATTTGTTAGTCTATGCTTGTACTAACTGTTTATCGCGAAACAGTTACTGGTTCAAACATCAAGGCAATACACCTTGAAACATTAAAAAATAATACCATACTATTTCGTATTACTAAAAAAACGTATTAACATATTGATAGGTCAAAAACATATTATTATATTATAACCTATATGTTTTAATTAAATAAAATGAGTAATATGAAATATCAAACCTCCATACAGACTACTCATGCGTGGCGCGTCAATCGCATGACGTCATCGTGCGTTCTCGATCGAACTGCGCAAGAGTTGATTCATAGGAAGCAAAAGTATACTAAACATGTAGGGGTATTATAAGCCTTCCAAGTATAGGAGTATTAATGACAATCTTTTTCCGTGCTATGACACATTAATCAAAGAATAATGAAAAATCTTAATATATATATATATATATAATATTTTTGGCAATAAGGCCAAAATCTATTTAGAAAAAGAAAACCAAATCTAACAGAATACAATTTGATTTTATTTAATTACAAACAAATTATTGAACAACAGCAAAGGTTTACACAATTATACAAACAATCAACTAATCAAAACAATTAAATGGAAAAGTGGGCAGAGTAACAGTGAGAAAGTCAGACGATGTTGTCGCTACGGTAGCCGAAAGCAAAGTGTCCCGATGTCCAGTCTGCTCGGCGTTTTATACTCGTCGCTGTGACGTCATCACGTGGTAGATGAGGGTAGTTTCTCTCCAACACGGCCTCTCCTGACGGAGATCCGTCCTCGGATCTCTATGTGAACTCCTCGACTTTGTCATCAGAATCTGAGAACAGTACAACACAAATGCTCAAATCATGTTTAAGAGTTAAAACAGACTTGTTCCTAACAATTTGTCGGTGTCATATTGTTAGAAGCAAGATAGGTACAAATTAATAAGCTCATGTTTAGACATGTTGCAGTCATGTCGAAACATGTTCATATTAAACAGAAAATCAACGCGATGCTGACGGATCCTTATGGGAACCGCTATACAGCCCCACCATAACCGTGTTATGATGTCGAAATACACGATGCTGACGGATCCTTATGGGAACCGCTATACAGCCCCACCATAACCGTGTTATGATGTCGAAATACGCGATGCTGACGGCTCCTTATGGGAACCGCTGTACAGCCCCACCATGACCGGGTCATGATGTCGAAATGCTGTCGGAACATTTTCCGATATACAGCCCACAATGCTGACGGACCATTTTCCGATATACAGCCCACAATGCTGACGGAACATTTTCCGATATACAGCCCACAATGCTGACGGAACCTTTTCCGATATACAACCTCACCATAGTTCCCCGTAAGGCAGAACTATGATGTCGAAACAATGCTGCAACCGCCAGCCCCGCTCGGCAGGCCGCTGCCGACGGTGCTCGGCTGCCGACGGTGCTCGGCTGCCGACGGAGCTCGGCTGCCGACGGAGCTCGGCTGCCGACGGAGCTCGGCTGCCGACGGTGCTCGGCTGCCGACGGTGCTCGGCTGCCGACGGTGCTCGGCTGCCGACGGTGCTCGGCTGCCGACGGTGCTCGGCTGCCGACGGTGCTCGGCTGCCGACGGTGCTCGGCTGCCGACGGTGCTCGGATGTCGACGCTGCTCGGCTGGCCGCCACCTGCACATATTTGTCGGCATAGCCGCAGCCAAAGTGCTGCAGTCTACGCCACCGCAGTCTCCAGCCGACGTGGCTCGGCAGGCCGCTGCCGACGCTGCTCGGCAGGCCGCTGCTCCGCACGCCGTTACCTGCACATATTTGTCGGCATAGCCACAGCAAAAGTGCTGCAGTCTACGCCGCAAAACAGACAGTTTTTAAACAAAATTGGCAATATAACACTGAAAATAACTCGACAGGCCCAACAATTGACGCATTAGCTTACCATTCTGGGGATCAGTAATTCTCAACGCTTTAATTTTACCAGGGCTCGGTCGTACCTGACCTTGACTAATAGTTCGACTTAAGTATTCAATTTCTGTGGCCAAGAATGTACACTTATGGAAAAGCCTGTCTTAGTTAATACTGACAACATTTGGTTCAATAAAACAAATCTGCTATCTAATGTCGTACACTTACGAGCAGAAAATCATCAATGTAAACGAGGACCTCAGAGGTCACTCTTTCGCGACAAAAATTTACGTTTTTGAATGTTACGAGACTGTTTTCAATTTGGCAAAGCAAGATTCAACCGTATGTCCAAGGCTTTTTGCAAAAGGTACAAGAAAACAGAAATGTAATAAGATTGGTTAGATCTCACCACGCTTCCCATGGACCGGATCGCCTCTACAATGCGGTCGGTACCCGAAGACAGCGCGGAGCTCGGAGATGCCCCGTTGACCTCCTGCTGCGCCGATGTCGCTGCGCCCAGCTCAGCATCAGCACGCGATGCCCGCTGCGTCGGTATGCTGAACTCCAACACGGTGTCCGGTGCCTCCTTAGGCGCCGCTGGCACGGCGCGCGCCAGCTCAGTAGGCGGCGCTGCGACTGAACTAGTCAGCCGTGGTGTTGATGTCGGTACAGCGGCGTGTACCAACACTGGCGGTGACCCGCCCGACGACGCCGCAGCCGGAGAAGCGCCCACACAACGACGTCGTGATGGCGAAATTGACCGAAGTGGACTGCGATGCACTCGTTGCTCAGGAGACCGGCTGGGTCGCCGTGCTGACCGCTCCTCTAATGCTGTGAGACGTGACCAGATCGCCTCCATGGCGCTCCGAAAAGCACCATCAGGCGTACGCTCTCGGCGTCTATTAGAACGATGCTCACGGCTACCATGTCGACTGCCATGACGGCTGTGACGATATTCGCGGTCAGAAATTTCATTTAAACCCCGTATGCGACAAAGAACACGAAATTAATTAAGTCAGTGATAGGCTAAACGTTGAATTCGAATCCCACTTCTGATTTTGGCAATAAGGCCAAAATCTATTTAGAAAAAGAAAACCAAATCTAACAGAATACAATTTGATTTTATTTAATTACAAACAAATTATTGAACAACAGCAAAGGTTTACACAATTATACAAACAATCAACTAATCAAAACAATTAAATGGAAAAGTGGGCAGAGTAACAGTGAGAAAGTCAGACGATGTTGTCGCTACGGTAGCCGAAAGCAAAGTGTCCCGATGTCCAGTCTGCTCGGCGTTTTATACTCGTCGCTGTGACGTCATCACGTGGTAGATGAGGGTAGTTTCTCTCCAACAATATATATAAATCTCGTGTCACAAAGTTTATCCTCAATGTACTCCTAAACCACTTAACCGATTATAATAAAATTCGCACACCATGTGCAGTTCGATCCCGCTTGAGAGATAGGATAGTTTAAATCTCAAATTATAGTCGCAATTTTAATTTAAAGCTAATTATTATTGTCTGTTATTATTTGACAGTCACAATTATCTGATCCAAATGATTCAAACAGATGTCGATACCTTTCGACTGGGTTGAGTAAGTAATCAATAGATGGCGCTGCTATGGTAAATCCACGAACGTGTCATATAAGCTACACTATTTATTTTTCATACCCCTAAGTGAGGCAAAACAACGATTGCCGGGTCAGCTAGTAATATTATAAATTTGATTTGATGATCTAATTTATCTACATTTCTGTGATCCAAATACTAATTTTATAACTTGTAATGAACTGCCAATATTTATGTGTGTATTAGGCATCGTAGCTCTCGAACGGATTAACCGATTTGAACTATGTTTTTTGTACTTTGAAAGGTTTAGATGGTAAGATGGAAGTGTGAGCTTTGATGAAAACCGGCCCAAGGTAGCCGCCGCCACAGAACGGCGGATTACATATTTTTCATAACTTCCTAAATATAATATGGATATGAAATGAAAGGAGAATATAAATAATTATTATTAATTTCTAAGTTTAGATGGCCGCCACCAAAAACTAATATGTATGAGGTTTCTAATTTTCTCAAAAAATTAGTCTGGTGTAACCTGGCTAGACTGTCAAGGATTTTAAAATTTAGCCTAAAGATAATTAATCCTATGATCATTTTGGATTATTAGTGACCATTAAAGAAATGTACATGTTGTGACTTCATTATCGTCGGCATTCGGATCCTATTTTACAATTGCTATACAGTCATACTGTTCATCGTAAATTCCGCAGGAAAGGCGGTAGAGAGTGATAAGATAACGTTTTTCAATATGAGTTCGTATTATGGCTAATTGTTATACTTTCTGACAACAAGAAACTGGATTTGAAATAAATAAACTAATGACTAGTTTATTTATTTCAAATCCAGTTCCACCATTATCAGCCTGCTCGCGTCCTGCTTCTGCTGGACATAGGCCTCTCCCAAGGCACGTCACGCGACCCTATCCTGAGCGTATCGCGTATATCGTCGCTCCATCTCGTTGCAGGACGCTCCATACGTGTGCCGGTACGCGGTATCTACTCCTAGAAACTACTTAAAGATAAACTAATATAAACAATACTCAACAGTAAATAATTTGAAAATTGCTCCAATTAAACAATATTTCTCTTTACTTTCGATTAATGACATTTTATGGGACCATTCTGTAAACTCCTTTCCAATAAGGAGCAAATAATTTAAAAAATCTGTTCTTACAAATGCATGATGGAGTTGTGAGCTAACAACAATAAATATAAAATATTTGGTCGGTTGAAAGTTGATTGTAGTTTATTCCAAATGGCCAGGGTATCGCAAACTCGTATATTGAAGGCGTGATGGTAATATACCTAGCTATAAGTATAATTTTAAAAAGGCTTAGTCACTAAGTCTTCTCCAATCGTAACCCAATCAAGACAAATCCTTTCGGCCACAGCGGCAAGTAAGATTGTTAAAACAGCTGCCAAAAGAGAACAAAAGTGTTTCTTCTGAACCAGTTGCAAAACCAGTTTTATGTTTGCCGTTTTCATCTTGAAATTGGGCAAGTTACGAATGAAAGGGCAAAGCGGTGTTAGTTACATTGATGTCCTACAAGATTATCTTTCTCTTTCTGGCTTTATCTCTCTCTCTCTACCTGTTGACCTTAACCAAACCTCTGACTTATATAGGTATTAAAACATATTTATATTAGCAACATTATAAAATTAATTCGTTTTACAACCATGCGAAATCTTAACTTTTGCACTATTGAATACTCAAGTAGGTAGGCAGTAATCAAACAGCCTCACTCGCACGTGCTTGGTGCAAAGCGGTGTTTGTTACTCTGATGTCCTACTATCTTTCTCTTTCTGGCTTTATCTCTCTCTCTACCTGTTGACCTTAACCAAACCTCTGACTTATATATGTAGGTATTACAACACATTTATATTAGCAATATTATAAATTAATTCGTTTTACAACTATGTATACTTATGCCAAATCCATAACTTTTCCACTATTGAATACTCAAGTAGGTAGATACACAAACAGGCTAACAGCAATGTCATTCTCAAAAAAAACAGCCTCACTCGCACGTGCTTGGAAACGTGCTTGCTGCATTATTATTTGCCGACGAGAGACTTTAACTCTACTATCAATAACAATGACATAATTAGACTATTTTTTATAAACTATCTGTTTGTAAATATTTCCGTTCCTAATTCTACATAATACCTTGCCTTCGGTCCATGTGACAGGATAACTGTATGTATATGTAATGTGTTATTATTTATTCACGGCCTAAGTCGAATAGCATTTGAACAGTGGTGTATGTTTTGTTGAACTCAAATGTTAAAGAATATTAATGGAAGAATCTCTAAAATGTTCTTTGATTTTGTTTAATTAATTCATTAACCATATTGCGCTTGTATTTGTTTGAAACAATTTATGTTATGAAAATTATAAAATATATTCACCAATGAATTTTTGTGCATACTATCAGATCTCAGATTCCGATGTTGCAAAAATATTTAAAACTGGTCTTACGAGAGTTCGAACAAAAAGTTGATAAATAACTTGTTTACGCTAAACTGAGATGGAAAAAAATTGTTAGCTGGTATTTCATATATAAAATTCTCTTTTAAAATATTTTTTATATAATGAATTATTAAAAAGATTTTAAATTCTTTATAGACTCCGATACTTTTTAAGGTCATGGCGTGGTCAAAGCCTTGAATTTATAGTGCTATTATCCTCATAAATCGTTAACGGTTAAAGTTATAGAAAAAGGTTAAAATAACTTAACGATCATCTAATGAACAACCCTAAAAAAACTTATACCAATTTTGGTAGTAATCAGACTCATCTTAGAAAATCAATTTCACGAAATCTAAAATATATTTTTTGTACAATTTTTTACTATTTTTTTTTGTACAAAGTAGGTTTACGTAATAAAGTGTATGTTTTGCCCTTGTAAATTTAACTAATACCTGTTTAATGGCTCGTTATAATATAGCCATGATAGGTACGATGTCTTTACTTAAATTGCGAATAATTTACGTGTCTTTTACGTTTGTAACCTTTGTCATAAAATAAGGCTAAATGAGGTGCTAATGCTTATAAAATTGTCAAGTTTAGCAAGTGGAAGTTTATGATGATAGTAGACGAGAAAAAATATTACGAGATTTGGAGACGTAGGTCATAGTTACGTCACAAAGTGACCTCAAAAGTGAACTTGCTATTTTTCCTTGCATTGCTGTATCCTTGGCCTCAAAGTAAAAATTGTTCGATTAAAAGACGATGACATTATGTTGAAAGGTCCAGGGTTCGATTTCCGTTAACTTGAACGTCTGTTTTGGAAGTTAAGGTTTGGATGTGCAGGGTTGTGTGTGTCTATGACTTTTTTTATACCCCTTACAGCTAGGCATTTGACCAGCAGGGCGCGTAACCTCACATATGTTATCGACGCTGGCCTAAGGTGTAGCATAGTCTGGAATAACTGGCTCTCAAGGATGTAGCCGGAACATACTGTTAGGTGCTTGGCGACAGATTGTTCTACTTGAGGGTGGTTGCTAGCTAGACGAGCACTAGAAAACGCTCTACAATGGTAGAGCGTTTTCTAGTACTCGGTGTCTTATGTGATGTTTTTGCATAATGATGCAAAAACATCACATAAGACACTCAGACCCGATACACGAAGAAAGATCCTAAGAGGCAGGCAAAGAGTTCAAAAAAAAATTGTTCGTTTCAAAAGTACATTGACCTCTCTAATTTACAATCATTGCACTTAGTCATTAGATAGAAATACATAGTTACATTTATGTACATTCTGAGATACTTCTGAATTTATCGATAACGCTCGACGACCGATAGTCGTTAGATACTATAATCCTAATGGCCGTTATACACGGAACGAAGAATCGCTACGATTGGATTTAAATCTGCAACGATAAATTTACATGTGTGTAGACAGATTGAGTGTGATGCAGTTTGGCCGTGTGTAAGGTTATCCAAAAATGTGTAGCAGCCATAATGCCAAGTTGTTACATGACATTTTTCATATTTTTATCAGGAAAGCTGTGGTCAAACGCAAACATATAAGTTGTAAAAAAAAAAATTACAAGTATTTTTCGCAATAACTGCTGTGAGTGAAAAGCGTTCGTTGAATAATGTCGCCGACCTCAACAATGTTTCTTTTTAAATTGTATATATATTTCAAAAGGTAATAGCTTTCCAGCTATCACGGTTTCTGATATACAGCTTGATGATAGACAGACGGTGGAAGCGTAGTAATAGGGTCCCATTTTTACCTTTTAGGTACGGAACTCTAAAAAGTTAAGTAAAGCTCTCTGAATTGGAACTCTAAAAAAATTGGTCGAGTACAACATCAATATGAAATCAGGCTTAAACGAAGATTTTTTTTCTGACTTCACGGATGTTACTCGGGACGTTCTTGAGCTCCAATCATTCCTTATGAATGATAATGATAACCTTTAGGTTAATTACATTAATATGCTTCAAGTTGAGATTGGCCGGCGCCCAAACAAAACGCAACCTTTGTTTGCGCTATCAGACGACGTCGGTAATAAGATAATAAGAGGAATTCAACTGATAAAACTACTCCTTTGTTCTTGTTAGTCAAGTGTAATTAGTATTTCCAATATACTCGTATGTGTGTGGCTAGAGTTGTCATGTCATATAAGTTTGACGCAGTGTGACCTCTGCAGCGCAGATACCTAAGAGATTTATTTATTGCAAAAAAAATAAGTAAACATTTGATTGTTTCACGAAATAGAGATTCGCAACAAAATGGGTCGCGACAAGCGGCTTTTGTTCTGCGACTTTTGAAAATTCGCCGAAGAAAAAGTCTCTTCAGCATATATTACTTTTAATAATTAGTAAGTGTGACCGTTTTCTACGTGAAAATATTTGTAGCCCTGCTTTAGATACGCGAGGCTGGCCGATGAGCTTCTTGGCTCGCCTCTCAATCGACTGTAACGCCTCCAGCTGGTATAAGTAAGCTGTATCTCCGCTTGTTTCCAGAGCCTCCTGTCCCAGTACTGCCCGGAGCTGTCCGCCGGCGGGCTGTCCTGCTGCGACCACGAGCAGGTCAGCGTGATGGTGAACAACGTGGCGCTGGCGCAGAACTTCCTCGCGCGGTGCCCCACCTGCATGGACAACTTCATGAAGCATATCTGCGCCATGACCTGCTCGCCAGACCAGACCGACTACTTGAAGCCGCTCCGCTTCCAGCAGTTCAATGGTGAGGCTTTTCTAGTTACGCTCTTCGTCAGTGGTGTCGTTTGTGAAGAGATATTGAAGTATTGTGTGTTAGTGTGTGACTTCTATTGAATACTTTGAATTTTTAATTTCTATGGGTGACGTTTATTACTTGTTTGTGCTTTTGTTTTGTAAATTTTAATGGAATAGAACCTGGTCTACTTCCATCATCATGCAGAACCTACGCCTTTGTGCCTATACTATTTAAAACTATAACTCTATCTTTATCTTATTTTATACTGGATATGTAAAATTGTTTCTTTTTTGCCTTGTTCTTGTATTTGTATTCTCTGTGTGATTAATAAAAGTTTTTTCTTTATATTACATACAAGATAGCACTTACAAGTTGCTTGTAAATTAGGTTTAAATATATACTCAAAAGCAGTAGTTAGTAAATATGTTTGGTACTCCAGCACAGCGCGAGGAGGTCTCTAGAGACCTCCGAAGCCTCCCGTTTGGCACAGAAGTAGGTAAAAAGGGAGAAGGGAGTTTAGAGGTTACGAACCCCACATTAACTGGCTGTCTCAGTATAGCCAGGTATCTTGATAAAAGGTTTTACTTCGTTAAATAAAAGAAAAAAGAAAGATAAGCATGCTATATATATATTTTTCAGTCGATATTTCACACATTATATATATACGAGTACGTACATACAAGGCGTCTTATATACAAAATATTCTGTGTATAACAGTGTAAAAAAATACATCATCGGTTACGTATAAAAATTGAATAAAAAGCCATTTATTCTTTACAAATATTTATTTATTTACACATATACATTTTACATAGATCAACATTGTACAATAAATTTCTTATAATTATATTAAAACATTACTAAATATAATAAATAGGCACGTAATAAAATAGTTTTTTTTCACACGGCTTGTCAACCCCATACTGAACCATTTCTAGTTCGTATTATGGTTGCTTACACAACTGATATACAAACATACATATTTTATTTAGATACATATTTAACACACAGACCGACAGCCAACAAATTTAGTTCAGCACAAAGATGTTGGCCGTGCCGGGAATCGAACCCGGAACCTTCTGATTGGCAGTCCGGCATGGTAACCATTACGCCAACGAGGTCGTCAAATGATTATAATGTTTTGTAGTGTATATGTATATTATGTATACGAGACTGAATTTAATTTACATTTTGTCTTTACTTCCTGTTGGTCAAAGTTTTACGTCAAACTGGTGGTTTGTCCAACAGGAATATTATTTGTCCTGTTGGACAAACTTTTGGTTCAAGTGATTTTACACTTATACTTCAGTTAAATATTTTATTTAAAAACAATCTGTATTAACAAAAAATAAATAAATAGAATATATCAAAAAATTTACAAGAATAAATTAAATTAAAAACCACAGTAATACATATATTACAATTAAAATCAAACTTACAAATAATATACTAAAACTAAGTCAGTATTATATGTGTAAACATTACAATACTTTTACTTTCTTGAAGTAAACTCTTCAAATATTGATTCACTTCGATTATGTATAGCAGATAGCAGCCAGAATGATTTTATAAATTACCATAAGCAAAACAGTTAGCGGCACTCTGTCCTGATATGGAGCGTGCCTAGGCTGGAATAACTGGCTCTCAAAGAGGCTTCCAGATCACACCGTTAAGTGCTTGGTGACAAATTTTACAACTCAAGGGTGGTCGTTAGCCAGAAAAGCATGACAAAGCACGCTACCACCATGCTATGGTTTCACTATGTTTTCTTTCACCGAAGGCTCGAGCGCGTTGGCGGCGATCGAATCCACGACCTTTTGAAAGTGAGGCGGCTGCTCGCCTGACTGAGCAGTCATCGCTTCAAATACAAATATAAATAATTTATTGATAACACCAAAGTTACAAGTCAAATAATATGATATCAATACAAAAGTACATGATATTGACATATCAATATCAATTTTTTAATTGATATTGATATAATATCAATTTTTTAATTGATATTGATATGTCAATTAATTGATTTTTTAATTGATACATATATCAATGTCAATTTTCAATTCTAATTCTAATAATATCATTACAATAGTATATGATATTAATCAAATGTCAATTGTCACATCTAATTCTAGTAATATACATAATATCATTACAATAGTACATGATATGAATCAAATGTCAATTTTCAATTCTAGATAATCATTAATATTATAAAAAGTTTTATCTAATAGCCAAACCCTGAGTCTTAAAGCTGGCGGTGGAAGGTGCATCCCGGACAGTTGCGGGTACGCGGTTGTAGATCGCGGGCCCCAAAATGCGGCTTCAAAATGCACGGATCATACTCTGACGCATAACGTACCAACGTATGTGTATCTCTTTCTAACTAGACCTTTGTTGTATGTGTTTCAGCGACGCACGAGCAAGTGACGGAGATCGACTACCATCTGAGCGACACGTACAAACAGGCCACGTACAATTCCTGCTCGCATGTGAGATGATTTCATTCAGTCAAGAAAATAACATTAGCCTTGTATTGGCAGATACAAGATCATTCTATCTCGCTCGCATAACTATAGATGTGTGAGCAAGAGGGAACTAACTCTTTCAAATTCAATTGTATTCTTTGATACAGTTATACTAACCGATAGATATTAAGAGTAAAGTACGCGCTACGCGCATATACTGCTGTCCAAGTATGATAAATAAATGCTTGAAACATTTAGTAGACTCGACCTACAGTTAAAGTGCTTCCATATTTAATTATCGCAATATTCACATTAAACTCCTAACTAGCGCACTAAAATGCTTGTAAAGAATAAACAAAAATTGGTTCAAAATTTAATCAAAATAAAAAATACTTATATGTATAACATATGTTAACGATAAATACAGTATAATAGAAACCGTAAAGGCTCTCAAAGTAGCTTTTTTGAAACTGTGTTATGTTCAGTGTCACAAGTCAAACGCATTTATTTATTTCTTTATTTTATTACATTAACATCAATGCATACAACATTATAGACTATTAACATACATTTAAATATTTTTTAAAGGGGTACTACTAGTTCACTCAAATAAGTTATATATTCACTCATAAATAACCTAAAACAATTATTTTACGAGTATATCAATATCAGTATAAAATATAATAAAAGATTTAATTTAGTGTGAAGGAGGATATGAATGAGAAGGGAGTGAATGTGGAGATGACGGCTGATAGAGTGGCGTGGAAGAGAAAAACAGGCTGTGCCGACCCCACCTTTTTTTTTTTTTTTTTTTTTTTTTTTTTTTGTCTTGGAGGAAATGCAGTTACGCATGCCCGCCAATCCTCGGGGGAGGTGGCGGGGTATGTCGGACTCGGTGCCAGAGTGGCGACCCATACCGACTAAAACCTCCAAGGTGTTCCCTCTTTGCGCCTCAGAGCCAGGAGACCGGAACTGAGAGACATGACATCAGTCTCCTGGCAGCGCTGTTCCTTCGACCCTCTCTTTGCTGAGCGCTCGGCTCATCCCTCACTTGGCGATGTGTCGGGAACACCTGACACATCGCCCCATCCGAACTCTTCTAGTGGGCTTCAGGTTCCCCCGAACCGTCAGCCCTGAGTTCTCGCCCAGAGCGCGCGGGGCCACAAGTGGCTGCCGCCGCTCGGCGCTTCAGGCCTGCGTGGCCGTGCCCATGCCACCCGGCGCCAGACTGGTGCCAGGCCGACTGGACCCGCTCGCGTTGGGACCGCGTCCCGTCGCAACCACGCGACTCCTCCGCTTGTGGGGAGGCTTACAAGCCTGGCCCCCCATGCGGTGCCCCGCCTTCACGCCGGCAGCCGCGCAAACTGCGCAGTGCGGCGTTGCCGAGCAGGATGCCGCCTTATGGCCAGGTTGGCCACATCGGAAGCAGTCCTTGCTCCGGTCCACGTCTGAGCTGCACTGCTCCCGAACATGCCCCATGCCGAGGCACCGGAAGCAGCGCAGAGGCCTGGGTGTGAGGGCCTTCACTTGGGCCACCATATACCCAATAAAAATCCTTGGGCTCTCCGTTACTTTCTTCGCCGCGGTTATAGGGCAGCGCACGAAGGCTGCGCCCATACCCGCGGCGTTGCGGCTGATACCGGCGATCCGCACCTCGCCGGGACTACACCCCCCGGCTTCTGCGATCGCCTCAGCCACCTCCTCCTTTGTGACCGCATCATCCAGGCCAGCGACGCGAAGTTCGGCGAACTTCACCGGTCTGGTGATGCGGACCTTCTCCTCCGGAAAAACGCTCCGCAGCCTCGCTGCAAGGACGTCCACTTTGGGCCCCAAGTGGTCGTCGCCGCCCGGGAACTCCATCATCCGAGCTCCGGTGACAGCCACACGGAACTGGGCTCTGGTGATCCCGAACGGCTCCAAGGCCGGGACCTCCCTCTTCATCTCACCTAGCACCTGCGCGTAGGTGAGCCCCTCCTTCAAAGCCTCCGGCGTCAGCATGATGCTGATTGCCGGAGACTTTGGTGCACGAAGCCTGGGCTTCCGCGCCTTCTTCCTCCCCTCGGCCTTGGCAGCCTTGCGCGGCTGGGCGGTCGCTCCGGACTGACGCGTCCCTTGCGACGCCAGCGCCGCGGCTGCCTTGGCCTTTCCCGCCTTGCGCGGCTCCGCCACTTTCGGACCGGACCGAGTCCCCGAAAGCGCGGGCACCGCTGCAGGCCCCTTTTTCCCCTTCCTTGCCACTTTCACCCAGCTTTCGCTAGGCTTAGTGGCAGCAGGTTGGGGCTTGTCACGTCCAGTTTTGGCGGCCGCAGGCTTTTTGCCTTTGGCCGCAGTGTCTCGTCCGGTGGTGATGGGACCAGTACCTTTCTGTTTCCCCGCGAGGGTAGCAGAAGGCAGGTCCTCATCGTCTGTCATTGCCAAGTTCGCGGGCATGCCCGACGGACCGGGGCGAGGCTCCAGTGCCGTGGGCTTCCCGCGAACGGAGGAGGAAGTCGAAGCGCCGGACTGCTCTTGCAGGCGGAGCATCTCCTCCAGCTCCGCAATCCGGAACTCCGAGGTTCCTCCCATCTCCACAATTGTATCAATGAGCTGCCGGTTTAGGCCCTTCGGCGGCGGCAATGACCACGGCGGCGTGGGCCGAGTCTTGGGCCGAGCCATTGCCGCCTCCGTGCGTGCCCCCAGCAGCTCACGACGCAGGTCTGCCAGGTCCTTCACAAGGCCATCGACCTGCTCCTGCAGGCGCTGGTTAGCGGCCTGCAGCCTCCTCACCTCATCATTCGAGGAACGCTTCCGCAGTTCCTCGACTGCCTCCCTTATGGATGCCACAGACTCCTTAAGGGCCCGCACGAACGTGCCCTTAAGATTCTTGGAGCTACTGGCCACATGTTCAATGTTGGCCAGTCGCTCCGTCACCCGCTGGACCAGGTCGACCGCCGGGAGATCGCTCGCCCTTTCCGTCGGTCCTGACGTCGCCGGAACTATGGGCGATCGGCGCTCCCTCTCCCTCTGAGCTTTCAGCTCCTCGAAGAGCTCCGTCTCGGCCTGGAGCTCCAACTCTGCCTTTTGGGCAGCAATATATAAGGCCTTGGCCTTAGCGAGGCCGACGTAATGCCCTGTGGTGGGCGGTCGACCTCTCTCCCTTTTAGGGCCAAGCGCAGGCACCTTCGGAGCCGTCGGTTCATCTGAACCGCTGTCGAATTCCGAACAGCTGTCCAGACAAAACGGCGATGGCTCCCTCCTCTTTCCCAAAGGACTTCGGGACTTGACGGACCCCGACTCCAACGAATCGTCAGAGTCGAGGCTCGCCAGGGAACGTCCTCCCGTCCTAACTCCTCCAAATCTACTCCCCCTCCCTCCACCACACGTCCGCAAGCAAGGTGTGCCCCCCCCAGAATACGATTGGGGGCTGCGCGACGCCGAAGCGCCACGGAGGGATTCCCGGCTTGAAGCCGGACCCTCCTGGGTAGTTTTATTCACGTTGCTTTTGTCCATGTTTTCTAGGTGGCAGGTTTAACATGCCCTGGATTGCGACTTCGGAGCTGTGACTCATAAACAAGTTCAGCTCCGAATTCGCACCCCCTAAGCCGCCCTCGGCAACCCCCAAACCTCGGACTCAACACCGCCCTTCGCAGGCACAACTTCCGCCGCCCATCTCGGGCCTCCCGCAAGTTTTCGGCCCTCAACCAGTCCTCTCAAAGGAGAGGCAAAGGCGAGGGCCCCCGCACAACCTCCCACTGTCCTATTTTGTGCCATCCGGACAGAACCGGATAGCACAAAATAGGCTCGCTACTCCCGGGTCACTCTTGGCAACGGCCGACCAATGCAAAGTGGAAAACAACACATTGGTCGGCCGTTGAGCCCCTCCACCACGACAAGGTGGTGACCCCACGGAGGGGGTGCCGACCCCACCTAGTGGGAAATGGTAAAGAAGAAGAAGAGATTTAATCCATGTCATCGGCTTACTATTTTTTTTGTATATGTATTGGCCTAGCACTTGAAAAGCCGTCTCCTAAACGTGTATCCTTTCGTTTCCAGGTGCTGAACCCTACGACCAACCAGTTGGCCCTTGACATTATGTGCGGCCCGTGGACGTCGGAGTTCTGCACTCCCAAACGCTGGTTCGATTTTATGGGGAATGCAACCACTCCGTTCGTGCCCTTCCAGATAAACTACATCGACGGTGACAGCCCTGCGGATGGATTTACACCGTACAAACCCGAGACTAGGCCTTGCAATGAGGGCGCTAATGTAAGTAGTGTTTATATAACAACGTGTCACAAAAGTGGACCAAATTCGTAATTCATATATAACTTGAAAAAAAAAAGTAATTGGTGTAGGGCCGAGATATAACCAGGGGCTTCTTCTTGGTATGAGCCTAAGCCTATGAGCCTAAGTGGCCCAGCTCTGGTGTCCAGAATTTTCAAGTCGAAGGCTTCTGACTTGGCTTAACGACTGCAAGTACTAAGACTAACAGCAGAGACCTACAATTTAACGTGTCATCCGACCCACGAAAGCGCCCAGATTGCCCCTTTTAAAACGGCATTCTTGTGCATGGTCACCCATCCAAACACCATCTGCATAGACCGCTGCTTAGCTTCGATGATCGTGTCAGATCACCTTAGCTAGGCGAGCTACAGGCGCTACGCGTTAAAACAGTTATTTTTATGAAATTTAGTATGTCCATAGTAGCGGCCATATGTAAATGCTACTGTTTTCATCTGGGTGCTACTGTCACAGCAGACGTTTTACACACACACCGCATACCACACTCGCATAACTATTACAACAATAACCTAGAGGTATGTCGGGCTCGATGCGGGAAGGGCATCACTACCGACTAAAACCTCACGATGGCCTCCTCACCGGAAAGGGCGGGGTGAGGTTCCGCTCCTCACATTAACTCACCACCCCGCCCACCTCGGCTAGCCTGCGAGACTCCTCCTCAGGGGATGACTCCCCTTGCAGTGCACGTGGTGCACCGCAACCACCTCGGGGCCCGTGAGTGCAATAGACGCCGGACAACCCCGGTCCGACGTCCTAGGTCGGGTCAGGTCTGTGGCCCCGTCACTTGCCACCAAGGCCGCAGAGAATAGGGAGAGTGGTAGTTTGTGGTACCATTCCATACAACAATAACCTGTAAACTTGGTTTGTTCCAGGGCGAGCCGGGGTGTTCCTGCCTGGACTGCATGGAAGCGTGCCCCGCGCCCCCCTCGCGCCCGCCCCGCCCCGCACCCTTCACCATCCATGGCGCGGACGGATACGCTGTCGTCATGGCCATAGTGTTCCTCATATTCACCACGCTCTTCCTCAGCGGCGTCTTCTGCTGCAACCAGCAGGAGAACATCGTTGGTGAGTCTCCGACATACTGTGGGATAAGATAAGATAAAGAATATTTATTACAGAAAAAAAACTTACTTAAAAACTAGACTTACATTTAGTACGCTTAGATGAGCCTTGAGCCCCGCAGGAAGGCTCGGGAAGAGCCTGTGTTGGAGGGCGTCAGACGTCTATATTAATACTGTGGAGTGGGATGGGAGATTGGAATGTATGAAAGATTGAACGGCCATTGGTGACTCGCCTAAAACTTGTTAAAGGTGGTCCGCTTACTAGGTCTAAGGTGGAACGCGAAAGAATCGAAATCATAAAAGCCGATGGCAGATTCTGGTTATAGCGGGAAATTGCGAGAGCTTTCTCTCAAGACTTCTAATAAAAAGAATAAATATCACGGAACAGTTTGTATGGGACAGCTGAATTCTTTCGAGAATTCCTAAGTCATAGAAGAAATTATTGTTTATCCTAAAGAAACCACCCTTTAAGAGTTTTACGTTAGTTACCAATAGTTTTATAGGGTTGTGTCGAAATTAGCTTGATATGTTCGTCAGGTGATAAGTCCCTTCCAAGCGTAAAATAGGTGTCCGTGCGGCGGAAGACGATGTGCTATCTCTTTCTTTCTTTGGAGCTCGGTAACCGTTAGCTGGACATAATCGATATTACCAAAATGATCGAGCTAATTAGAGCATTCGCACACAACATGGTATCTTAAGCTTAGGTAATACGTGCGCAAAAATGTTAATTATATGAGCACGATTCAATTAAGAGAATATGTGAAAATTAGCTTCCTCTTTTTGGTTGTGTGAGAGGACACGAACTTTATATTTTTTCTTTATTGATTCGGGTTGGACGTGTTCAAACGAGCCCGCATACGCGCGTGGTGCGATATAATTCGCGTCCATAAAGAAAATATTAGAAAGTTCGCTTCCTCTCGGTCGCACTTATTTGGTTGTCTAACTGAGAGGGATGAACTTTCATATGTTTTCTTTATTGGATCGAGTTATTCGACACTATATGGCCTTACAACCTGTTTATGGAGAACCACAGGCAACTCCTAAACGATACGGCTTTTTCAAGCAAGCAAGTTTCGAGATTGTCATAACGTCTTTACGATATCTTGATAAGAACTATCACGTTTTTTTTTTTTTTTTTTTATAATGGTCGTGATTTTTGTTTAATCTTCATTGAAGCTAATGTTTTTCGATAAGTAAAACCTACCGCTCTGGGTCAAATTGACCTATAAGATATAAAGTTAAGATCTTTTTCTTCAAATATCAATCTTATTTAATATCTATTTTCTCCACAAAGTTTCTTTTCATCTTACATATTCTCCTCTCCGTTTTATTTTGTTAAATCTAAAAGTGAACTAACTTTTTTGTTAATATTTTTATGTACACGTATTTTAATATTGATAAATAATATACTATATTAAACCCGTCCCATTTTCATCTTCACTTTAGAACTTGCAGCTTTGGGTCAATTTGACCTGGTGGCGGAATGAGTAAAAAAATTTGAGAAACATAGAATTAAGTTTAAATATAAGATTGAAAATTGATTGGAATCTGTGAAAATGCAATTTAAATTATAGTCCGGATGAATAAAGCAAAGATATTTACAAAGTGTTTGGTAGATTTTTGTTTTTAATCCCAGCATTTTCAGTATCATACGACCACATTGGCGTAATGGTTAGCATGCTGGACTGCCAACCAGATGGTCCCGGGTTCGATTTCCAGCACGGTCAACATCTTTGTGGTGTACTAAATTTGTTGGCGACAGCCTTATACATTATAGCAGACCGACAGGTCTGCTATAATGTGTATCGATATAAAGTATGTATGTATGTACATATGTATATGTAGTATGTCAGTTATGATAGTAACCATAACATAAACTAGAAATACTATGGAGCTAACTAGCTGTACGAGTAAAATAAAGAATCTCATTATTATTTTCTCAACTTACCCAATATGGGTATCAAGTGGGGTTTGTAGAAGAGACAGCCCTCCACTCACATACCTACATATAATCATACATTACTTTATGTACCTAACTCTAAGATTTATACATACAATAAACGAATTTGAATTTTGATTTGAGAATACATATACTATGATAAATTTCAAATCTAAGATGGTAACCATTACTAAATGTGGTCGTCAAGATTTTAATTTTTTTTTTATTTATACTTGTTGGTACATTTGCATTTTCTCAAGATTCCAGTAAATTTTCGATCCCAATAAATTAAGTTTGATATTACACTGTCATTTTTATCCAGCACTCTTTTGCTATGATTTTATGAGTGATATACTAGAGTGATTGGTTTGCGTTGTGTTGGTAGCACATTTTCTTGATAAAATAATGTTTGTTAAAAAATGTTACACCGTTTTTTTTTTATATAGTTACATATTTATTTGAGACAACGTTAAAAGACGTCCTTAAGGCGATACAAAAAGGCAAAATAGCATATTTAAAAAAATGGTTTAAAGTCCTGCGTTCGTTAATTCAGTGGTAAGAGTTGTTAGGGTTCTCACACGATTACGTAAAATTCGTTTGGTTAGTTTATTTTTAGAAAGAAATAGTAGTTATTGTTAACATTAAATAATGTGTTTTTGTAAGTGATTAAATGAATCTACCTACCTACCTATAAACCTTGGGCAACTCAAATAATCTTGACAATAATAAGTGATGTCTTGTAAAAATTGTAAATGTGATAAAATCAAATAATAAAAGCTCTTTCCACCACCGTGTACCTAATAGGAATTGTTGACTTGAAGTCATTACATTAAATTTAACATCAACAGAAAGGTATTTAATTAAAAATGATTGTGTAATATGATGGCTCTACGTATAAGATTTTCTTTATTTTATTGATAAAATTCATGTAATGTTTGATTCCTAAGCTCTAAATACTGTAGATATATTTTTATTCAAGTATATTCAGATATTTTTATGAAACTAGTCCCTTCAAATCTTATGCGTGGAAAAGAAAGGTGACGGAAAAAGTTTCTATACATAAAGTACCTAGATTTAGAACTTGTTTTGTGATAAAACTGTTTGATTTTGTGAAACCTTACCCACATAGTCGTAACTTTATGAATGGAAACTTATTAATATAACTGATTAGTTTTATTTGAAAGTTAATATTTTGAGTTTATAACGAACCAAACTTGTTGATTTTACTCCTAATTTTTTTTTTATTAATAACCATAATTGTTAAACTGATTATTTTATGCTTTTTTTTCACATTCTACCAAACCATTGTATTAAAAAAAAACGCAATATATAAGTAATACTTGATTATTTACTGTAACTGGAGTAAATAAACATAACATTTGTAAGTTCGCTTTCTGTTCCTCACACTCATTTGTTTACGCAAAGAGGACTTTCAAATGTTTTTTTCATTGATCCAAGTTATAGCTGAATATGTTCGGGTTAACAAAGATTGTTATAACATACTGATAAGCGATTCCCGTCAGTGTGTGAAATTCAACAAGGTTGGTTATTGCTCGGCATGTATGGTATACATAGTATAACTTGGTGCTTGGGAACAGACGGGTGGACGGAGGCGCGCCGCGGCGGCGGACCCGAGACCAGCCCGCTACACTCGCATCGCTCTAGTACGTATTATACGCCTTAATGCACACACATTAAGGTTCACTATCCTATAGCAAACTGCTTTCACATTGTTTGTCGCTTGTGGAGTTTATAAAGCATCGTGCGCTTGCTTCAGTAATAAGTAGGTATCGCTTAAGTAACCTATTTTCCGTAAAATGCCGGTGAATATTGAAGCCTTGCTTTTTTTTCCCAACTTTTATCAGTTAGTACTAGCTTTTACCGGTGTGAGTAGATGTAACATACGAATAAACCTGAATCGAAGAACTACACTACACACTTGGATTTTTAATCATGATACATTACTTCTGATTTTTAACGAAAAAGCGGTAGGTTATAGCCTATAATTGATATTTTACCGGTTTTCGTTGATACAAGCTAGGAAAGTCAGATGAATGCGTAGATTTAGTGATTTCCGGACTGTCTGAGCGCTGCATGTATTAGTATTTAGGTACTCCATACACTGTTTCCTTGCTTGATTATTGCATGTTACACTCTGATTCTATTTTAAACACCTAGTAACTTTGTATCACCGTATTTAGTAGTACATTTTCTTAAAAATTATATTAGCTGTAGAAACAATCAAATCTTTTTAACTAATAATTTCAAAAAATCTAGTCGCACTTTTCTCATCTTTGGTTTTTTAAGGCATAATTTTACATGTTCACCATTTCTCTTTTTTCATTGGAGTTATTTTTTTTATTGTTATAACGTGGTACGTTACTTACCACCTGCATCCCTCGATCGAAGAGTAAAATCCTTCCCAGGAAGCGAGCCTCGTGTCGAATCGCTATTTTCCTTACGCCATTGACAAAAACTTTTTTTTTTTCTAACCTACATACGTTCTCATTGTACAACCCATATGTAGCCGATTTCTCGATTTCTCCGCCGAGAATCGATCGTTATTACAAAGCAAAATGAAACTACGCACGTCATCTCTTCATTTTATCTGTCAGTGTCAGAATTTCATTGACACTGTCAAAACTAGGAAAAAATCAAAACAATGAAATCATTACATGTTATATTATATTTGTTTATTCTAACAATATTCTAAGCAAAATACGATAGTGGAAATAGTGCTCTAATCAGAATATGATAGTGGAATGATTCAGTTTATAGAGACGAAACACCCACGCATCAGTAACACGCAGTGTCCAAAACTGTGGTCAAAACTCCAGTCGGAAATGCCGGACACAAATTTACGATGTATTTACTATTTTCAAGCGGAATAATAAGGGATGCATTTTCTAAGTAACGTACAATGTAAGTAACGTTACATTGTTTTATACTAACCTCTATATTATGTATGTATATGTACATATAATTGTTTAATACTTTACACTCAACAGTTTTAATGCGTTTTTTAACGAAATGAAAATAATGGAGTCTTTTTTTTCGTGTGAGCTAAGTAGCCAAGCTCTGGCGTCGAAAGTTTTCAAACCGCCCCAAGGCCTCTGACTTGGCTTAACAACTACTTTTACTAAGACTAACGTTGGAGAAAGAACATAGAAAAGTTAATATTTGTGATTCATATATAAAGTGTACATTCGTTTTATTCCATTACGTTCCTACTTATTTTAATTTAAAAAAAATATTGCGGGGTATCCAAGTAGGTATATGTTTTGTTTTTATAAAGTTTCAATGTTGTGTTATGAAGAATGTCCCATGTCACGAATAATGTATCTTGTTTTGTCTATCTGTCTTATATATACTAGTACTACTAATAGCCACCTTCGCGTTTGGCTACGGCTCGCCCAGTGTTGAACTTTACTGTAGTTTACAATGTATCATGCTGACCTACTAGTAACGTACATATGTATATATATTATGTAGTAGTATTTCTCTTTATTTTAAGACAATAGGCAAAATCTTGAATTTAGAGTTAATCGTTAATGAAAAAAAAAACTTAAAAACTGTCTAAAGAACAGCGCTAAGAATATTATTTATAACAATTTTGGTAACAATCAGATATCAAGCGGCTGGTAGAGCTTTTGGGTGTCCAAAATGGTGGCTTTTATTTCGGGAAACTAAGCATTGCCATCCGATGTGGCAATGCTGCCAGCATTTTGGGCACATTTTCCTCTACCCCTGGACTTTTGTAGGTTAAGTTGTAGTAAGTAATGGTTTATTGACGACCTCGTTGGCGCAATGATTACCATGCCGGACTGCTAACCAGAAGGTTCCGGGTTCGATTCCCGGCCCGGCCGACATCTTTGTGCTTAACTAAATTTGTTGGATGTGGGTCTGGGTGTTAAATATGTATCTATATAAAATATATATGTATGTATATGAAGTATATCAGTTGTGTTAGCTACCATAACACAAACTAGAAATGGTTCAGTATGGGGTTAACCAGCCGTGTGTGAAATGAGTCCTAATATTAATATATACTCTTTTGTTTTTAGTAAATTGTACCACATAATCAATATGAATAAATGCTTGCTAAATAAACATATTTTAGATTTAACTAATCCATAATTTTTATATGTACCTAAATTGGTATAAATATTCTTCGGGCTGTTCATTATACAAGCTATAAGCTATTTTTCAATACGATTCATAATGAGCAAACTGTTCAAATTCACTAATTTCGCCCATGTCCCTCGCCTTATACAAATTTGTATGCTTTTGAGCTAAATATATTTCTATATGTGTGGTGTTATTTACTGGATTTCATATGTGGTGTTAATAATTTTGAAATGTTTGGTAAACGTTTTATGAGTTTTGGTAAACATTTTATTAGTTTGTATGTAGGATAAGCATAAGCAGTCTACTATACGTTCCTACTGCCGGTACTCATATGACTAGAAGAGAATAATAAATATATAATAAACAATTGGGCCATAAGCCACCACAATAGCGAAGTGCGTGTTGGCGGATAACACACGTCTTCGGATATTGCGGTTCGCAAATGTGTCGGTATCATCACGATGTTTTTCTTCACCGTAAAGCAAGTGCAAATACTCACATAACTTGAAAACCAATGACTTGGGTGTAGGGCCGGAATCGAACCAGGGGCTGTCTGATTGACAAGCAGGTTGACAGCAGCATTGACACTCCCTTTTTTCGTAGTTTGTGTTTAATAATAATACAATTATGACTTTATAAATAAAAAAACGCGCCATTCCCACAAAAATGCTTGATGATTCAAATTGCTGGCTTTGGGTAAACCCGTTACTTATCAATGGAGAGTACATGGAAAAAACAACAACCTAAACAAAACTGATGGAGAATATTCTGATACAAAGTATGACGGTATGTGGGATAGTTTTTTTTGTGACTGTTGCATCTTGTATGTTTTGTCATGAATGCCTTATAATTATAATGTTATGTACATTATGTTCGTTATGTATGTGCATGCTTTAAATGTGATGGTGTACCCGATACAAACACACAGTTAAATCTAATGTTAACATCAATTAAATCTGTTTTTCCAAGATAAAAGATATTAACTGAGTTAACATAGTAATAATAGTAAATTAGATTCAAATTCGTGATACTCATCGTACCAAAATGTACAGAAAATTATCTCGATTTTCCCCTTATATAATGTTTGCAAAATTGATTCAATTAAAAAAAAATCGTGCTAATATTTAAAGAACCTTGTGTCCCATATTTTATTTACTGATCCTGTGTACGAATTATTAAAAAGTAATATTGCTCGTTTAGCAAGCTTCCATCCTCAAGTTGAAAATGTGACACCCCTAACGCTGGGTTCTGGCAACCTCCTTGAGAGCCAATAATTCTAGACTAGGCATGCTCCAACTTTGGTTACTCGCTCTGATCATATTATGCCTATCTGTACTGTGTAAAAAAAATGTTTGAATCGGGTTTCTACATTTTGTTTCCAATATAATATAACCACCATTCGACCACAGGCGTCACATCGGAACACAACCAAGAGATGGCGACCAACCCCAACTTCTCTGAGCATCCGGACGCCATCGCGCGGGCAGGAGAAGCGACCTTCTTCGAGAAGCTCGGCGCTAAGACTGAGACAAAGTTGGAAGACTTCTTCCAGTGGTGGGGGACAAATATGGCTTCTAGACCGTGGATTGTGCTCTTGGCTGGTAAGGAAGTTGTAATTACTAGTGTAAACGCCATATCTATTTAGACTAACATTTTATTAATTTACCCATTTGCTTGTGATAAAATAACAAACATGCACAAACTTGTTCGTTGAAATACTCTCATTATTCTAGCTTTAATTTTTTATCTGTTAAACTATGTTAGGAATATTATTCTTAATTTTGTAAGGATGATTTGTTAACTTCTGGCTGGACTATCTCTTAACCTTTTGACAGGATTACCTATTAACCTATGGTAGGATTATTTTTAACCAAAGGTAGGATTTTCTGTTTAGCTACGGTAGGATTATCTTTGATGCGATACAATCTGTTAACATATCTGCCATATGTCTATTAACTTGTGGTAAGATTTATCTGGTAACCAATGATAAGACAGTTTGTTAATCAATGGCGGGACTATCTGTTAATCTGGCAGGATATTTTCTTAACTTTTTGGTGGGATAATTTGTTTACATATGGTAGGATTATCCGTTAATCTGGTAGGATTATTTGTTAACCTTTTGGTGGCATAATTTGTTAACCTTTGGTAGGATTATCTTCTAACCTATATTAGGATTATGTTAACTTTTGGTAGGATTATGTTCTAACCTATGTTAGGATTATGTAAACTTTTGGTAGGATTATCTGTTATCCCAATAGCTATATTGTGTTTCCCCGGCAGGAGTGGGCGTGGTGTGCGCGCTGGGCTACGGCATCAAGTTCATGCAGGTGACGACGAACCCGGTGGAGCTGTGGGCGGCGCCGCAGTCTCGCTCGCGGCAGGAGCGCGAGTACTTCGACTCGCACTTTGAACCTTTCTACAGGTTCGTTTCAAAACAAACAACAACAACGACCTTGCTATCGCATCAGTAATTCGCTAACTTCCTTTCGGGAGTTTCAATGTCTTAAATTGAAAAAAATTAAAACTTTCAAAAAGCAGAGACCCAGATGATACTCTGTTTGTAAGGAAACAGAAACCGTATCTCTCTATGTGTATGTGTGTGTGAGTCTATGGATCATCGTAGCTTCCTAACGAATAAACAGATTTGATGGAAATCGGACCAGAGATCCGCCATTTTGTCGTGACGGTCGTCTGGCCGTCACGACAAAATGGCGGATCTCTTACTTTTCTCTTCTTGCGTAATATTGCGTAATATAAAGAAAAAATGTTGAAGAGTAGAACACTATACAGTATAATACATTCAAAATAAAATGAGCACCATTAAATATTGTTAAGTTTTTTTTTTACTTATAAATTAATATTTGTCTCCTTTTGTATATGTCCGCAGAACGGAAATGTTGATCATCAGCTCCAAAGGCCTGCCAAAGATCGAGCACAACACCGCGGGCGGCATCCTGGAGTTCGGCCCTGTCTTCAACGCTACATTCATGAAGGAGGTGTTCCAGTTACAGAAACGGATCTTAGGTCAGTCACAAACTTTAAAGAAATAAAAAAAATCAAAGAAAAAATTACAATACTTTCATTGTGGCAAACATAAATCTTAAAGATAAAAAATGTGAGCAAAGCTTGCGCGTGAAGGGTTCCTTACGATTATATAAAAATACACATATGACATACTAAAATTTTATCATTATTTAAGTGGCCTTAAATATTTAATTAATTGTAATTAATTATTTACTTTGAAAGCTAATTTACTACTACATATTCATAGTATATGTATACAACAACCGTGTAGTTATAGACCATGTATTTGTTGTTTTAGAGCAATATTGCAACACTAGAAAATACATTCACACCTTTATTCTATGGTTTCCACACAATTTTTGCCTTCGCCAAAAGCTTGTGCTCATTGGCGCGGATCGATCTCACGACCTGTCATCATATTTTGTTGAGTATGTGATTGTATTATCTTTTTCTTCTTATATCACTTGGTCTGTGGTTCCAAACGTAGGTTCCAATTCCAAACTGTGGTTCCAAAGAATAATATTAAAAAATCGGCCAGTGTCTGGCCGGTCGCCAGATGAATGTTTTATATAAAATAAAATTTCCATGTCTAATGCAATGCTAGTTACCGTACTCCTCCAACACAGCTTGACCTATTTTTACAAAATTTTATAGCCGTATTCAGCAGGTCTGAGAATCGGCTACTATCTATTTTTCATACCCCTAAGTGACCTTGTAGTTTTTATAATCATTTTATAACCCTAAAATTTTACTTTTTGATCACCAATCCCTATTTTTATGGCCATTTTTAGTAATACAATTATTTTTCGTCCCGCACGATAACTGATCAGTTATTGTGTTTATAACTGTACAGACAAAACAATGTTTTCCGGGTCAGATAGTACGTAATATAAAACTTACGATTGTTCCCCAGCTCTGGGCAACAACACAAAGATCGAGGACATCTGCTTCGCCCCGCTGTCGTCCCCCGCGCGCGGGCCCACCACGGCGCAGCAGTGCGCGCTGCAGAGCGTGTGGGGCTGGTTCCAGAACGACGAGGACAACCTCGACACGGACGATAACGCCTACCTCAACGTCATACACGCCTGCGCCACGTGAGTACACCCCACACCACTCATAATACAAAGAAAAAAATTCAAAAAAGAAAAACGTTTGTTCTGCACACATTACATACAATGTAAACTCCATGTAACGTCACTCGATTTAACGACAAACTCACTAAAGCGTCGAAATAAATTGGGTTTAGCTTGTATTCCATACAAAGATACATTATCTACATTTAACGACCACTCTAATGCCATAATTAAACGCCATAAAATGCACAGTCCCTTCAGTGTCGAACTGTTTTCCTTATGATTATTTATTAAAATTATATGAAATGTATTATTTGCACCTTTAGTACACCTACGCATTCGCGTGCGGCAGCGAGTCTGCGAAATAATTGCGGTAGCGAAACATCTGCGGAACGTTAGTACACTGCAGTTCTTTCGCAAGGAAATGTATTTCATATTTTCGGCTTCCATTTTGCGAAATTCTGTCCTCTCTGACAGAACGCGTGGTGACGCTATACGATGCGAAACTCCACTAGCGAAACAGCTGCGTCTGTGTAACGGCCATTTCGCAATTATTTCATCAAGCTATATAGTAAAGCGAGACATACAAATGTGAAACGTTGCCATACAACTTACAGTTTTTTCGTAGTTTCGCTGCCGCATCCGAATGGGTAGGTGTACTAAAGGCTTCTTTGCTGGCAGTAGTACTATTTTGACGACCTCGTTGGCGTAAAGGTTACCATGCCGGTCTGCTAATCAGAAGGTTCCGGGTTCGATTCCCGGCTCGGTCAACATCTTTGTGCTTAAGGCTTTCCGAGCCCCATACTAAATGCTTCTCAGACTGGCAACCATTTCCTCTAAGATTTTTAAATAGTAATCACTTAACATAAACTTAAAATGGTCTAATTGGGGCGCGAAATAGGTAATATTATACATTTTTTATCGCAAAACAGATATATCAGCGTGATTTTTTCCAGCAAAATACACATGTATGAGTGCAGTGCAACAACTTAGCTGTTCAGTTGACAGTGTCGCTAGTGGAGATTTGTTGCCACCTAAGAGTGCTGTCGAACTTGTAATTCCAATTTTGGCCACCTGAACAGCTAAGTTGGTGACATGTATACGTATACATTGTTAGTTTCCGTTTCCGTTAGTGTCATTCTCTCTGCCAAACATGAACCCAAGCTTACCATCCGTAGTAATAAGTCAACAAAATTCCGATAGATGGCAGGATCAAAAACAGTATTGTTAAAGAGTTTGATGAAATTTATTTATTATTTTTAAATAAATTATTGCTATTTTTATATTAAGTATCGTAATAGAATTAAAAATTTAAAATATGTATAATTTTGTTTGATTATTTGAATGAAATTTAGTTATGTCAATGTCAGTTTGTCATATTTGACATACTTAAAAAAACGTATTTATATTGCAGCAATAATTTTTAGGGTTAGGTACCCTAAGAATGAAATTAATATACTACTGCGATCTTTTCTGTACTTAAAAGATAAAAACGAATGCCTTTTACAAAATATTCGTTGTCTGTCTTTCTGTCACCATGCTGTTTCTTATACACTTTGATAGCTGAAAATTTCACAAATTGTTTGTTTCCGTTGCCGCTATAACCCAAGAGTATACAAGTACTAGATACGCTATAACAACAAATACTAAAAACAGAAAATATACAAATATAAAGGGTGGATGACACGTTTTTAAAGTGTACCTTAAAAGACGTGTTATATCTTGTATTTTTGCTCAATATCAAAAACGATAACAGGACACTAAAGAATTCTACAGAATATTAAGCTACGTATTACCTCTTTTTACTCTATCTTTACAATGACACTTGGTAGATTCTTTCATGATTTCTCTCTTTCTTTCTTTCAAAATAAAATGAATGTTTGATATGGGGTTCCCATACAAAAAACATGTTTTTTCGCCATATTTTAATAATGGTACGGAACCCTTCACGCGCGAGCCCGGTTCGTACTTGGCCAATTATATCAAATTTTTATACCTACGTCTTTTGTTTACCTATCAATATCTTTAACAATCTCATAATTACAAAAGGCTTGTTTGTTTGTTTGTTTGGATGTTTTTATGTTTTTTTGACGCGAATAGGCTCCGAAACTATTGGACTAAAATTAAAAATTCTTACACCGTTGGGAAGTTACATTATCCCCAAATGACATAGGCATTATATTTTGTTGCAAAGGGTAAGAAATTCTTATTAAGACTCCAGTAATGTAACACAAGGTATAAAAAAGAGTAAAAAATTTGTTTCATCGCATGCGCTAAGAAAAGTTAGTTGTGGCGGTCGTCGTTTAGTATGTCTTGAGAGCAGCGGAACCCATATATACCAAAAAAAAACTTTAATCTATGTCAAAATTATAATGCGATAAAGTTTAAATGTTTGTTCGTAACGAATAAAATATTTCACTTCTGAACGACTTTCAAACATATCTCCTAGAATTGATTTTTTTTTATGCCCGTGCTAAGCCGGGACGGGCCACTAGTGTATAATTATATCAACGATACATGTAAACTGCCAGGTGTATATTTATAATAACTAAGATTTCGACAGGCCTCTTACCTTAGAATAATAATAATAGTTTTTTTTTATTTCAAATGAAGCTAAAATAATATCCATAGTCTATTATATATAAATTCCCTGATAATATGTAATTATTTACTTTTCTAATCATTAGACTTGAAGCTGTTATTCCGGATGAACCGATTTTGATGTTCTTAGCTATGTTTGATGATATTCGGATGTCCGCCAAAATAGCGGATATGATATTATTCGCAACTTTCCCAAATGAAATGGCTTACATTTTGGAATCATGCGAAAAATACAACTGTTTCATGCAATATGTTAGATGATTCGTGAGAAAAGTTTTTTCTTGTTACTCGTATCATGTACCCAATAGATTTATTTTTTAATTTCATTTGAGGTTTTAAGGTATGCACTATGAATATTAACATACACGAAAACGAAACCTATTGAAAATATTGACTTTCCCATAATATTCCTTTAAAAAAAAAGAGTTTCGAACAAAATAAAATAGCAAAATTAATAATTCATGAGATTTGAACCATAGTCAATTTAAATCATAAAAATATTTCCTGTTCCAAAAATGCTTCCTCTACGAACGAGCCATATAATCGACAATTGAGCGTTCGAAATTGGCATGCATATTCAAATATGCTGAAGTTCAAGTGACAAAAAAAATTGTCAATGCTAGTGTGAGTGTAGCCGCATCGTCAAAGAATAGATGATAGTAGATATGGGTTTATTTGACTTTTGCTACCAACGCCTTAGTAGATGGTGTTTTGTGATGAGCCCTAAAAATAATACATTAACAATAGATTTCGCGTAACGATTCAGAAGTTCTGAAAGGGATAATTTGAGCCGCTAGGATAAAGAAAACATACTTATGAAAATTTAACGCCATCTAGCGGCATCTGAGCACTTGTGGCATGCTAACGAACAGCCTTAACTAAATTTGTTGGCTGTGGGTCTGGGTGTTAAATATGTATTTATATATAATATGTATGTAGTATATCAGTTGTGTTAGCAACCATAATACGAGCTAGAAATGGTTCAGTATGGGGCTAACCAGCCGTGTGTGAAAGTGTCCTAATATTTATTTATTTTATTTATTTATTTATTTATTTTGTCAGTTATCGGTGTGAAGTTGGTATGAAGCTCGGTCCTATACTCGTATTTGTGACGCGTATTATGTGTGTTCCAGCAACCCGTACTCGCAGGCGTGCCTGTCGGACTACGGCGGGCCGGTGGTGCCGGCGGTGGTGCTGGGCGGGTTCCTGGCGCCCGCCGAGCCGCTGTCGCGCCGCTCGCGCTACCACGAGGCCACCGCGCTCATACTCACGCTGCTCGTCAACAACAAGCACCACAAGGAACAGGTCACTACAACTACTCTTGTTTTTTCACTTTAATTAATACTCTTTTGACGTGACAACGTCTTAAATTAGGTTGCGGCTGGGAGTCACTTATGAAAAAGAGTAACGCCCGGTAACGTTACGATGAGTCACCGAACGAGAGAGAGGCCCGCCGAATGCCTTGCGTCTCTCTCCCACTCAACTATGATCGGTCTGCCGCGCGCGCAGCACGCGGCAGACGTTGTCACGTAAAATCTTCGCCCGTAAAACCGACTTTACAGGCAACCATTTTTTTTATACTCTTAATGAGCTTGCGCTTGATTACAATTCACCTGATGGTAAGCGATATTGCAATCTAAGATGGAGCGCGCTTGCCCAGAAGAAACCGGTTCACTCTTGCCTTGAAAACAGCTCGATTATAGTTATCGGGGAACAGGGCATTTGGCAAAGAATTCCACACCTTGGCGGTACGCACAATGAAGGTGGAGGCAAACCGCTTAGGTAGTACGCGACTTAGGCACCTCCACAGTATAACGATGCCGCCTTGGTGTTTCCCTACTCGTCCGATGGTGGAATGGGATGGGGTATCAAATCACGCAAACCCGTTGCACACTCTCCGAAATGCAACCTATAAAAAACCGAAAGGCTGAAAAATTTATCAAAAACACATTGAAAGACACAATAACGGTATAAATAAATGAAAATTGTTATTATTATCATACTCGAACTTTTCTATTCGGAAGTCGGATTGAAGGATTCCAGTATTCTTATGAAGCACCAAGGACCGAGACCAAGTGATGCTCATTTTCTGTAACACATTTTTACTAAGCAATATAATTAAATCTTTATTTTTAATAATGGTCATAACTAAAGTAATTAATTAAACGCAATTAAAATTATAAAGGTAAAAAATATAAAATGTTAGCACAACCCGCCCATGACTGTACCTGGGGCTAAGATAAACCGGCCCGTAAACTAACAAATACAAATACAATAATTTTTTTTTATTTCAGCAAACAATATTTTTACAACAAGGAGTAATAAATATATACATATATAAATACTATTAGGTAAAGTGAACATACAAATAGGTTCTATTTAATGCCGTAAGGAGGTCATGTATGCAGAGTGACAGTGGATCCCAACCGCTTTTCCCCATGACTTCAAGCAACAACAGTTGTCTTACCTTATTCTTTCTTGATAAGTTTAAACAGGTTAAATCTGTTAAGGCCCATATCGCTGGCCACGTTTCCACGCTGAATGCTCTGCACCAACTAGGATCGAGAACGGGGAACCCCCGGCTTATCCACTAGTAATGCAGTGTGTAATATTGTATTTTTTTTTATTTTCTTTTTGGACTCATTTCACACACGGCAGGTTAACCCCATACTGAACAATTTCTAGTTCGTTTTATGGTTTCTACCACAACTAATATATTACATATACATACATATATATTTAACACCCAAACCGACAGCCAACAAATTTAGTTTAGCACAAAGATGTTGGCCGTGCCGGGTATTGAACCCGGAACCTTCTAATTGCCAGTCCAGGTCCAGGCATGTTAACCATTACGCCAACGAGGTCGTCAAATATATTGTTTGTTGCAGTTGGCGCCGGCGCTGGAATGGGAGAAGGAGTTCATTACGTTCATGAAGAACTACACCGAGAACGAGATGCCTTCCTACATGGACATCGCGTACACTAGCGAGAGATCCATCGAGGACGAACTCGAGAGGTTAGTTCTGTTATTCATTAAATATATAATTTATTTGTATTTCGCTTACCATCAGGCGAGTTAGTGGAAAAAAGTGACTATTACTTAATTGTTGAAATGTGATTATGAATTAATATGGTAATAAATTCTATTCTAATCTATTCTAGTAAAATGATGTTGTTACATTTTTAGAATGTTAATTATAAATGTTCTATAGTAAAAAAATTCTGGTGCGCGTGTTTTCTTTACAATATACAAAACTATGTTTGCTTTTTTCTCTTGCGTGGAAAATGGTGAAAAATAATCATAAAAAAAAAATTTTTCTTAGTAAAGTTTTCTCTTGAGTCAAATTGATGAAATATAATCACCACATAACTATGTAATTGAACCTTTATGCATATATAATAGCATTGTAATGTGTTTGTGTTCTCAGGGAGTCGGAGTCAGACGTGGACACGATCCTGGTGTCGTACTTCATAATGTTCGCGTACATCGCCATCTCCCTCGGACACATCTCCAGTCTGAGCCGGCTGCTCATCGACAGCAAGATCACGCTCGGCTTGGGAGGTACGCTCGCTTTATCACTCCACTCAATAATTAACATAATTGTTCGCTTTCCATTGCCAATCTTCAGACAAACAGACCATCTGACGCAACAGGAGTGGAACAGGTATGCCAGCGACCCAGGGCTGTGCTTCGTTATTTCAAGGAGCTCGGTTGGCTTGGGTAGGCTGGTAAGGGGGGAATGCACAATACGCCCCTAGCGGGATGTCATTGCAGGTCTAATCACCCCCAATTCAAATTAGAATTAGATCACAATTGAAAGTTCATGTCGTTTCACTTGACGACATCATTTAAGTCGCAGGTCCTACCTGGATGAGGACTGCATGAGATCGACGCAGGTGGCACATGCAGAGGGAGATCTATACCAGCGGTGGGACAAAAAGAGCTGTGGATGATTATGATGTATGATGTAGTTTCACTTGCATAAACAAATGAGTGAGAGCAAGTCACTGGGGCCGTCTGATTGAGAAGCAGACGATTTTACCACCTAGCCACACACACCGAGTAATAATCTATTATGTAAATTCGCAAATAATGGACTTATTTAGTTATGCAGTGTTTTAATCTTTTATTTTCTGTGTCCAGGAGTCCTAATCGTCCTGGCCTCTGTGGTGTGCTCGATCGGTATATTCGGTTACTGCGGCGTGCCCGCAACGCTCATCATCGTCGAAGTGATACCCTTCTTGGTGCTTGCCGTGGGTGTGGACAACATCTTCATTCTGGTGCAGACTGCGCAGCGAGAGGGCAGGCGGCCCGAGGAGACTGTGGCCGAACATATCGGTAGAACGTAAGTGTCCACTTAATTAGAGTCCTCTAATTGACAGTCAATATTAGTATTATAACACACATGTGGCGCCCTCTGTGCACGTTACTGCGGTGGACTATGGAACTAAACGAATGCTTTGTATATGTGTAGAAATTATATGGTGTAGAATGTACCTTATAATCTTTACCATATTATTTCTACACCTTCATAAAAAGAAGTATCGCGAGTAAGTGGGATGGCAGAAAAGACATAAGCCTAATAATAATATTCCTACTATATAGTACTATACTGTATACTATATTCCTACTATAGTACTATACTATCGTAGGAATATTATGCTTTAGAATATTTTCTGACATCTCACTTACGCACGATACTTCTTTTTTATATTTTACACCTAGAAATTTAATCAGCTGGCCGCGTATCCACACAAGACAGTAACACTCTGCCAAGACAGAGCATGCCTGGTCTGGAATAACTGGGTCTCAGAGAGGCTATCACAGAACTTTAGTTGCTTGGGACAGATTTAGTTTGAGGGTGGTTGCTAGCCGGCGAGCACTAGAAAATGCTCTACCACCATGCTTTATAGATCTATTTAGATACAAATATATAATATTTTTAGCTATAGATTATTTATTCACAAAAATACTTCGGGAGTGCCGTAGTCACCTTTCCTCATAGATTATATTAATACTACAGATATGAAATGTATTTCGCGTTCCACGTTTTGGAACAATTTCCCCCTGTTTGTAGTGTTTTACGACACTACAAATACCACAGAATTGTTCGAAACGTTGGCACATTTTGTTTTAAACAAACCATAGATCGGAGCCTCTCCCTTACTTAACCTCCTTGACTTTCCTTCAAAGCTATCTCAAGTGTATTGACATTTAAAAATACCATAATACATTGTCAATTCGAGGCATATCTTATATATAAAATTTCCGTGTAACAGTGTTTGTTACCATACTCCTCCGAAACGGCTTGACCGATTTTTACCAAATTTTATATGCGTATTCAATCGGCTACTGCATATCTATTTTTAAGGCAAAACAACGTTTGCCGGGTCAGCTAGTATGTATGTATAATTTACATGTATTTATATGTCTTGTCCACAGGTTAGGTCAAGTGGGTCCGTCAATGTTCCTGACCTCTGTGTCGGAATCCGTGTGCTTCTTCCTGGGCGCGCTGAGCGACATGCCGGCCGTGCGCGCGTTCGCGCTGTACGCGGGCGCCGCGCTGCTCGTCGACTTCCTGCTGCAGGTCACCTGCTTCGTCGCTCTGCTCGCCATAGACACGCACAGGCAGAACGCTAACAGGTCACTACTACATTCTTTTAGAGCTGGCTACAGCGACATAGTTGCATATCTGGGCCACGTCCTTCGGCACGACAGATAAGAGCTTCTGCAACTTTCTTCGACCTCGTTGGCGTAAAGGTTACCATGCCGGTCTGCTAATCAGAAGGTTCCGGGTTCGATTCCCGGCCCGGTCAACATCTTTGTGCTTAACTAAATTTGTTGGCTGTGGGTCTGGGTGTTAAATATGTATTTATATATAATATGTATGTATGTATATGTAGTATATCAGTTGTGTTAGCAACCATAATACGAGCTAGAAATGGTTCAGTATGGGGCTAACCGGCCGTGTGTGAATATGTCCTTATATTTATTTATTTATTATTTATTTATAATGATGGGAAAAGTTGCGGGGAGGAGGCGAGTCGGTCGCAGAAGAAAATCGTGGTTGCGAAACATTCGCGAATGGACCGGGATCAAAAGTGCCGCTGGATTGTTTCGCTTAGCATTGGACAAATTGAAGTATGCAGAGCTGATTGCCAACCTTCATTAGTTGGAGAGGCACTATAAGAAGAAGAAGATTAATTAAGATTAACTTTACCTATCACAATTCGGGTTAAGAATTTCCGAATTGTGATAGGTAACGTTAATCTTAATTAATCTTAGTTAATTGATCTTAGTTAATTGATCTTAGTTAATTAATCTTAGTTAATTAAGCTTGGTTAATTGATCTTAGTTGATTTTTCCTTTACTTGTCTTAATTTGGATTTCGGATCACAGCGGAAGTACACTAAATATTTAATTTTGTCTTCTATTTATTGTAAAACTATTGAATATATTGTAAAACGACCTCGTACCTCAGGTTCGACATATTCTGCTGCCTGCGCGGCTCCAAGTCGGAGGCGGCGACGTCGGGCGGCGAGGGCGCCCTCTACAACCTGTTCAAACAGGTGTACGTGCCCTTCCTCATGCGGCGGGAAGTGCGCGCCTCCGTCATGATCATATTCTTCGCGTGGCTCTGTTCCTCTGTTGCTGTAAGTCTATACTCTGTTCCACGGGTCGAGCTGATACCGGCCCGAAACTTGTTTTTTTTTTTCATATTATGTTCCTTTAAAATTAAAGCTATTCGTTTCATAAACACAAACCTCATTGATGGTACATTTGTAAGTAAAATAAAGATTATGTTATTTAAAAAAGCTAACTCTGTACGAGACATTTCAAAGATGCAAAAGCATGGTGTAAGGACATGGTAGAAATAAGTACTTCACCTGCTATTGATAATCCTCCGTCATGATCATATTCTTCGCGTGGCTCTGTTCCTCTGTGGCTGTAAGTGTATACTCTGTTCCACGGGTCGAGCTAATACTGGCCCTATACTTGGTTATCATACATTTTTAAATTCCTTTAAAACTAATTCTTACTAAATTCATAAAAACTTTATATGAAACTGTATTGATGGTACATTAGTAAGTGATATAAAGATTATGTTATTAAAAAAGCTAACTCTGTACGAGATATCTCAAAGATGCAAATCATGGTATGAGGACACGGTAGAAATATGTACTTCACCTACTATTAATAATAAATAGTAGAATTTAGTTTTGTCATGAGACAATCATGTGACTTATTTACTTTTGTAAATATTCCGATTTATTTCTTATATAAATTATATTTTGACTTTTTACAAGTCTTAGCAACGATTTCCTTAACTTTTGTCTATTCCTAACCTATTCAAGTATGTTGTAATAGTTGAAATTGCTTATTCTACCAAGTTGGTAAAAGAGGGAACTGTTGCTCTGCCATACAGGCTATATCTTATCCTAGTGCAGAGCGCAGACAGATATCTACCAACCTAACTTCCTAATAAATTAGCTATAATCATTGTATGTTCTAACAGTTTGTATGTTGAATGACATTTGCCCATTTTGTATTTATCTGTTAAAAAAAAAGTCAAGTTCCAAGTTTTAGTTTTACCCACACCGTCTCCCGGTATGTCATGTGTTTATACCGGGGTCGGGTGTTTCAACATACAAGTTGCTAATATGTATATTATTTGTTTTTATTCATCTGTATTTATGTTAACGTCAATATACTTGTAAGTTAGGTCATAAGCATTTACTATATTAACAATAAAGATTTATTAGTACTATTATTTAAATAGGTAAATGTATGAATGGGCGGGGTGGTGAGTTAATGCGAAGAGTGGAACCTCATCCCGCTTTTTCCGGTGAGGAGGCGATCGTAAGTTTTAGTTGGTAGTGATGCACTTCTGGCATCGAGCCCGACATACCCCACCCACCTCCCCGGGTGTGGTGGGCATGCGTAAGCGCACTTTCTCACGTAAAAAAAAAGGTTAATATATGAATGTATGTATTTACGTTTGTCTCGTTCCCAGGTGGCTCCGCACATCGACATCGGCCTCGACCAAGAGCTGTCCATGCCTCAAGACAGCTTCCAGCTGAAATACTTCCAGCACCTGAACCGGTACCTCAACATCGGGCCGCCAGTCTACTTCGTGCTCACCACCTCCACCGGCCAGCCGCTAGACTACTCCAACAGGGACGTCCAGAACATGATCTGCGGGACCAGATACTGCAGGGATGACAGCGTTGCTATGCAGTTATACTCAGGTGAGTCTTCTTTACAGTCGAGTTACTTTTTCTTCATAAAAATACAATATTAGTGTATTAAGAAATTAGTACCTGGTTGACCTGGTTTTTTTTTTATATTACATGTTCTAGAAATGATTCCTAGCTAGATCGATTTATCACACTCGAAACCCCCGTACTAAATTTCATGAAAATCGTTGGAGCCGATTCCGAGATTCCAATTATACATATATATTTTTCATATTATATATTATATAGATATATATACATACAAGAATTGCTCATTTAAACATATAATATTAAGGGGATCTAATACAATGCTGATTTTGATGATGGTAAGTCTAAAATCAGTTTATCGGCTCGTCTTCAAAATATCAACCAGAGAAATGCTAGGGCCAACAGGAATGGCCAGAACATATTTTGTATGAAAATATGATGTAGAGACTATGTAGCTATTATTTTGTAAATGCCGTGTTTGATACTCAGTATGGAGAAATTACTTAAAATGAATTAGAAATGAGGCGGGCTAATTTTATAATTACTATACTTTGTTTTCTTCTGACTATAAAACTATTCGAAATATTAATACATATATTAGAAATTAGTTTGAAAAATGGAGTGCACTGTATTAATAATGTTCTGTCTCTTTCCAGCGTACAAGGATCCGAATGAGACATACATAGCTCAGCCTCCAAACTCGTGGTTGGATGATTTCTTCGACTGGGCCGCGCTCAAGAAATGTTGCCATCAGTACCCGTCTAACTCTAGCTTCTGTCCTATTGAACGTGAGTATTTCATTTTATTATCACTTTTTTCAAAGACAAATTTGACCATTTCTTAATTTAAAAAATGCCTATTCGTAAAATGCTTTGAATGTCGGACGTCCTATAAAGCACTTAAAAGATTTATTTATAAGAATTTGACATGGAAATTGGTTATACAAAATATATGATTATCATTTTGAACCAAATGCGGCTTAATTTGGTTTTTAAATATAAATATACATCAAATTCGTAAGGTAATTGAGTGACATTTATTTATTAACTTTCAAATGCTTTTTTCATTGAATTGAGTTGCAATTTTTTATTTGAAAGAACCCGAGGCCTCGGTCCAGCAGTGGACGCAGACGGGCTGACGATAATGAAGATTCTTAAGAACAGTACTTAATACTTGCCAACTATTTGTTCCAGTGTCAGACGACTGCGACGAATGTGATATAGATCTAGTGGGCGCGGAGCAACGTCCCAACGCGGCCGACTTCAGCCGTTACGTGCCCTACTTCCTACAAGATAACCCGGAGCCGGAGCGAGACTGTATCAAGGGAGGTCACGCGGCTTACTCGCACGCCGTCAACTACAAGATGCTAGATAGAGTCAACTCTAGCGTTGGCGCTACTTATTATCAAGGTCAGTGTATAACGTGTCACGTAAGATCGTGGCCGACTTCAGCCGTTACGTGCCATACTTCCTACAAGACAACCCGGAGCCGGAGCGAGACTGTATCAAGGGAGGTCACGCGGCTTACTCGCACGCCGTCAACTACAAGATGCTAGATAGAGTCAACTCTAGCGTAGGCGCTACTTACTATCAAGGTCAGTAAATAACGTGTCACGTAAGATCGTGGCCGACTTCAGCCGTTACGTGTTCTACTTCCTACAATACAACCCGGAGCCGGAGCGAGACTGTATCAAGTGATTACACGCGGCTTACTGGTATGACGTCTACTACAAGATGCTAGATAGAGTTAACGCTTTTAATTCCGTGCCTGGCGTGAATACGTTGACATCTCGACTTGCTTTTTTTTTATTGGCCTAATGCATTCTACGCATACGATATTTGTATGTAAAAAATTTACAGCTCTTAATGTACACAACTTTTTGAGATAAAGCCAGTGGTAATAACACGAAGAGGTTACATTACAGGAAGAGGTCAAACTTTAAATGGCCGTCCTGAAAAATTTACATTTTGGACATGTCAACTTATTCACGCCAGGCACGGAATTAATACTATAAAAAAAATATTTAAATGTTTTTCGATGCTGTAGTGGATTGATTTGGGTTTTACCCTCTATTATGCTATATTGTTGCTCAATAAAGATGTTTTAATCTGTATGTTTTCCGTCCAGGTTACCACACCGTGCTGAAGACGAGCGCGGACTACTACGGCGCGCTGCGCGGTGCGCGTGGGGTCGCCGCCAACCTCACTGAGACGCTCAACAGGAACCTCAAGGAGAAGGTCGGTCTCACTTTGGTAACTGTTCACGTAAGGCAGGGTTCCCACTACGCCGGACCGGCAGATCTGCCGCGCCGGTAAATCTGCCGGAAGGGCTAGTGGCTGTACAATTTATATGAAGCTATTCACATTATCCCGGGTCCGGCATTTTTGTCGAGCCCGGCATTTTTACCGAGCGTTTTGTCACTACGAATTGCCGGTAAAACGACCGGGTCCGGAGTAATGTGAACGAGTTTGTGCCGGTATCTGTCCCCCGCTCGCCCCGCTCGAGCTCCCCTCGCCCCGCCCGTGTTCCACTCACGTCATTCGGCTCGCATTTTCTGGTAAAAGTAGACGTTTAGCATGGATATTCAAGCAGAAACTTTAATTACGCTTGTCCAAGAGAGACCTGTTCTGAATTTCTGAATTTTATTTTTTTCATATTTTTTTTATTTGACTGTCTGAATTTCTTCCGGGATCCGATGTAATGTGAACACTCTATCCGGTGTCCGGTTTCCGGCAGATCTGCCGGTCCGGCGTAGTGGGAACGCTGCTTAAGGCATCATTACATATGGCACATAAAAAAAAAGTGTCAGGAAACACCAGGGCCACTTGAAATCACCTATTTATTATTTCATTTAAATAAAAGGTCTGATTTGCTAATATTTAGAAGGCTTTAGGCTAATAATTATACTTTTTTTTTCTTTTCATATTATGTAAGTGTAATTGATGAACATATTGTGTCGGCAGGGCATCGAGACGACAGTGAACGTGTTCCCGTACAGCGTGTTCTACGTGTTCTACGAGCAGTACCTGACCATGTGGCCCGACACGCTGCGCAGTATGGGCATCTCCGTGCTCTCCATATTCATCGTCACCTTCCTGCTCATGGGCTTCGATCTCTTCTCCGCACTCGTAAGCGTTACACCGGGGATCACAATTCTAGAGAGGATTGCACATTCCCATACAATAAATACATAATTCCCATGCAATACAAGAGAGGATTGCTTTTTCCCATACAATAAATACATAGATAGATATACTCTATATTGCAAAAAAAAGGAAACACAAAACAGAGAGAAAAATAAATATCATATAATCAACTTATAAGTAGTGTTACAAGTGGCGGCCATATTACTTAAAGCGATCTCTTCCAGACAACCAAAGCATGGAGTATATTAAATTTCTTTTATGAGCTTTTTTTGCTGGTAGTACTATTTTGACAGTTACAGTACAGTTACAGATAGTGTGAAGTTGGAAACAAGCGCGATCTTAGTTGGCACGGATGGTTATATATCATGCATGTGTATATAAATTAAATTTTATTGTATAATTGTAAATTGACTTGCCCAGTACGGCGCGATGCCGTAAGGTAAATAAATGATTTGATTGTCATTTTTGCGCAACTCAAGATTAGAGTTGTATTCTAATGTATGTGTGTTTTACAGGTGGTGGTGATAACGATAACGATGATCGTGGTGAACATCGGCGGGCTCATGTACTGGTGGGGCATCAGCCTTAATGCCGTCTCCCTTGTTAACCTGGTACGTACACACTGATAATAGGAGCTTTCTCCGGCAGCCTCTTTGGGATATTTCTTCTCTCAGTGGATTTTTTTTCCACTACCCGTGCTAGCCCCGATGCTGGTCACGCGCCTAGCTGTAACATGAAGCTCAGCTAACTAGTTTTTCAATTTAATTTTAAAAAGTCTTTATTTTTGCATAAATCTTAAGATATGTACAATGCCAGTGTTTAGTTCCTAGCTATACAGTAATATTGATATTTGAATTAACAAGTTTTTGTAGACCCTCTACATATTCACAGAATATTTCATTATGTTGTAAATTTAAACATTTATTATAAAATTAAAATCAAATTAATATTTAGTGGTGGTTCCTATTCAACAAACGGTTGGCACAGCAAATTTTCCTTTTCCACTCTCCTCTATCAGCCGTCGTCTCCACACTCAGTCCTTTCTTTCTCATGTCCTCATTCACACACTCCATCCGTGTCTTCTTCCACTTTCCTCTATCAGCCGTCATCTCCACACTCACTCCTTTCTTTCTCATGTCCCCATTCACACACTCTTCTTCGGTTGGTCTCTTGTTTAAGATAATGATACCAATTATTAAAAGTTTTCAAAGCTCGCAGACTCAGAACTGAACAGACTCGGCAATACCGGACTAGCAACAAAATCTCAACAAAACACGACGCTATACTCGGACGCTTCCTTTTTTAAAAGAAGTACCACAATATCTGACGCAAAGACAGTGGAACAGGTATGCCAGCGACACAAGACCGTGCTCCGTTACTTTAAGGAGCTTGTATGGCTTGGGTAGGTTGGTAGGGGGAAATGCACAATACGCCTCCTGCGGGTTGTCAGTGCAGGCCTGATGGCCCCCATCATAGAATAAGGATAAATAAATAAATAAATATTAGGACACATTCACACACGGCTGGTTAGCCCCATACTGAACCATTTCTAGCTCGTATTATGGTTGCTAACACAACTGATATACTACATATACATACATACATATTATATAAATACATATTTAACACCCAGACCCACAGCCAACAAATTTAGTTAAGCACAAAGATGTTGACCGGGCCGGGAATCGAACCCGGGACCTTCTGATTAGCAGACCGGCATGGTAACCTTTACGCTAACGAGGTCGTCGATAAGGTATAAGACTCGGCAATACGGAAGCAAGCGAGTAATGTAGCGACGTATGCAGGTGATGGCGGTGGGCATAGCGGTGGAGTTCTGCTCGCACCTCGTGCACAGCTTCAGCGTGTCGTGCGGCAGCCAGCGCACCGCGCGCGCCGCCGACGCGCTCACCCGGATGGGATCCTCCGTGCTCTCCGGCATCACGCTCACCAAGTTCGGCGGGATCATCGTGCTCGGCACCGCCAAGAGCCAGATATTCCAAGTGAGATTTTTTTGAATTATGAATTGCTTGATGTTAAGCAGTTGAGTTAGTTATTTTTTTTTTTGACACATTCGCACACGGCTGGTTAGCCCCATACTGAACCATTTCTAGCTCGTATTATGGTTGCTAACACAACTGATATACTACATATACATACATACATATTATATATAAATACATATTATTTAACACCCAGACCCACAGCCAACAAATTTAGTTAAGCACAAAGATGTTGACCGGGCCGGGAATCGAACCCGGAACCTTCTGATTAGCAGACCGGCATGGTAACCTTTACGCCAACGAGGTCGTCATAGTTTACTTAGTTTAATAGTGCAAGTAAAGCGGGGGTAATTCAAATACTCAAACGCGACGCCATTGATTGCACGATTTGAAGAACAAGGTTCCATTATTGTAATAGTATTTTTTTAACAAATTCTTTTTAAACACAACCTACTTGTTGATAGACGGCCTACGATTAAACAGCTATGACGTCACACAGAAGCGCCATTATGGCATTTAAGTTGCCCATTTCGGCCAACTATTTTTTAATTTTAATATACTTTAAAACACTTTTGATCGTTGTTTATAATAATATTAACTTTACATTACAAAATATTTAAATATGAAATATGAATATATATAATATGAAATATACATATTTATGTATATTCATATTCCCTATTACCGATGAAACTTTAATGAAACAGATCACCATAGTTAGACGTACTAATACATACACCAGAATGCCCAGTTTTTATGAGTAAAAAATAACGCCGTATTTCGGCTGTTTTACGCTTTAGTACAATCGGTTTTGGTCCACGACACGTGTTAACATACTCGTTGTATTGTGTCTTGCAGGTGTTTTACTTCCGCATGTACCTGGGCATCGTGTTGTTCGGCGCCGCGCACGGCCTCATCTTCCTACCCGTCATGCTCAGCTATATTGGTGAGTCACACACACATACACACACAAGTATGTTATACATATAGATATTATGCGTGCCAACTAAGAATAGGATCGCGCTTGCTTCAACTTCACCCGATTTTTTTTCAACTTTCAAAAAGTACTGCCAGCAAAGAAAGCATAAAAAATATTTTTTTTGTTCGTAGATATAAATTTAATTATTGTATGATTATTATATTCATATAAAAAACTATTCTTGAATTTGATTACCGGATAATTTTGGATTAATTATTATTATTATTTTTAATTAATTCTACGGGTAAGAAATACCCAAGGCCAATGAACAACACCTAAAAAAAAATCACGTGACGAGACATTGGTTTTGGATAGTTTCGCCGTAAGTGCTGTAAACAGTCTAGGTATAACTCTTTTCATTTGGTAAAAAAGAGAAGTGCCAAACAATATATATTTTTAAAAATATGCTTTTACTTTCAAACCCCACTCATTTATAATTAATTTGCCGTAAAATGTATAAGAAATAGCAAAACAGCGTACATTAAACATATAAACGGAATATAATTTGTTTACATTTTTTTGCACACCATACACTTTGGTAATGACGTTAGCACGTATTATTGAGTAAGATGGTGGTTTGACAGTCCTATTCTTAGTTGGCACGCATACTTGATATATGGCTACGGCCCCCTTCCCGCAATCTGTCTTCAAGCCCCTAATAGTGTGTTCCGGTAGCCTCCTTGAAAGCCAGTTATTCCAGACAAGGCATGCTCTACCTTAGGCCAGAGTGTTGCTAACTCGTGAAAAAAACTAGACGATGTCTGACTTCCTATTTCCGTGACATATGTATAAAATAATTAATATAGGTAATATACATTAATATAGGTGGCAGAATAAAAAAAAAACATAAAAACTGTGGGATAATATGGTTCTCAAATTAGATGTATATAACGAAAACGTTGTAACGAAATAGTTCTTATATATTAAATATTTCACATATATTGTTCTACGCTTTTCAGTTTTCACTTTATCACACAAATATTATGTCGTTTTGTTTTTGGACTCGCATGCAAAGTCTTTGTTTTATTTGCACATTTGAAATGTCACTGTATATTGGACCTTTATCGTCATATTAACAATGAATGGCAACATTGAGTACAGTATTAATTTTATTTATTGACCCGATTGCTTTAGGTTAAAATGTAACTAATATTTTTAATATGTCATGTTTATATAGTCATACTGTGCCTATTAAATTTTGCTTTACCGTCTATTAATAACCCTACTTAATGTTGCCATCAGTAAAAAATTACCCGTTTTATGTTGTAAAATGAGGATTTTTCGCTAGCTTTAAGCTTTTTTTACACAAACCATAATTTTAACACATCATTAACGCATAACCTACTAACAAATTTATGGAAAACGGTGTCAAAAATAATACTGATATTGTCAAAACCGTTTATTTTTAGGTGAATGGATATAAATAAAAAAAGTGAAATATATTAAGAATTATATCAATTTATTTAAAAAAACTCTAACCATAAAATGTCAAAGAAATTTAGAGATTTATAAAACTACTTGCCTAACTAACTACATTATGTATGTTTATTTATTTTCTATACATATTTATTCTATATTTATTTACTGAATGAACCGATTCGACTCGATATTTAAAAGCCGAGAGTGGAGCCATAATTTTTAGCCATAAAATTGTTTTGAATCGAATAAATGTTCTCACCCAAATTCTTTGAATGCATTAAGCTTACTTTTTATTCGTCAAGAAACGTCTTTTGTATGTTTAATATGTTTTGCAAAAAGAGACAGTGTTTGTATTTTAGTGATTCGTTCTTCATAGTGCTACTATGGATGAGATAAGTAGTTTTCTTATCTAACTTAACGTAACATATTTATTATTATTTTCTAAAATGAAGAATACCTAATTGCATGAAAAGATGTATATAATTCATCGCTTACAATGTTTATTTTTTATTTGCTATTTTTTCTTAATTTCAAACCATTTTACTTTACTTCTAAATCTTATATGTTATAAAAATTAAGAACCACTTTTAATCCATAAAGATATTGTTCAATAAAAGTTAGATTTTCAGAAGTTCGTCGTCGCAACCTTTTGTCAACTACAAACAGCAAATAAAGTGTTTAAAAGTTACCATTATAACTGTCACAATCCCTTTGCTTTAGCATTTAAAGCCACTACTTACACCCATTTAGCCAACCTTTTTTACTCCATTGTTAATTCAATGAAGCTTTGAATATTTGTATTTGGAATGTTAGCCGGAACTAGTGTGCACTGTTTCCGTTTGCTCGCAGGTTCCCCCGTCAACAAGCAGAAGCTAGCGAACCACCTGCTCCGCGGCAAGGAGACGCCCGTCGCCGAGACTTCGCTTACTCGAGTAAGAGACAAACAGCCCAGCTACAGGCAGTATAACTTTGAGTCGCTGCTCTCGTGAGCTTGCACCACGCGAGAATGAACACGTGCTAAATACGACCTCTTTGATGCTAGCGATTGGGGTGAGCGCGTGTTTCACGCCCGTCAGAAATGACAGTGACATGTCTCTGTCATATGTCATCTGTCACTGTAAATTATGAATGCTAAGAATGAAAATGGTGAATATATTTACAGCATAGCGGCAAAAAGTTTTGTTTTTAAAACCAATATGGAAAAGAATTAAATATTAAACAAACTTTTCATCAATTAATAGACAATTTACAAATAACAGTGTAGTCTAAAGTAAATATCACTGTAAAATGACAGCGTAGAGACGCGCATGCTTACCCTTATCGTAATGACTCTTCGCTATTTTGACGTTGACTGTTTACCGTGAACTGTCAATTTCAACCATAAACAATACAAAACAAATGGCGATTAGTTGCACAAAATGGTCGTACGGTTTTTGTTTTTATGTGGCTGAGGAATATGATAAGAACACTTTTGAGATTAAATTATGTGTGGATTTCATTTTGAATGTCAATTGCGTTACGGACTTGTATTTATAGTTATTTTCACGTCTAGTAAAGAGGGTAGTTTGAGATTAGCACCTGCTTTTACACAATGCAAGTGAGCGTGTTTTATTAATCGCACTTTTTTCTTCTCTGTGTGTGTGTGTGCACACCGATGCTGATTGCGGAGTAAATAAATATTATGTATGTACACCAACTAACATTCACACGTAGTATTGTGGTAGTAGTAGTAAATTTACTGAAACTTTGGGAGATGTATCTAGTCTCGTAACACGGTCTTTTTTTTACGAGGGGGAAATCTTCTTTAAGATACCCAGCTACAATGGGGTGCAGCTGGGTTATGTGGGATTTCACCCACTAAAACTCCCTCGGTGCTCTGCCTCGATGCTTTATGGAGGGCTTCCGGTTCTTCGGTGGAAACACACTGAGGCCCTTCTAAACACGGTCTAACGACTAGCACGAGACAAGAAGCTTAGTTTTTATTATTGTGTACCTTTACGTCAATATTTTTTTTTGTATTCGTATTAGTAACGTAGATATTTATCACTTATTGTTTATTTTATTTTGTTAGTACTTTGATCAGTATTATTCGTATGTTCATGTAATTTTTTAATCATCTTTCTCAGCGAACAGTAGTTGAAGTCGTTCGTCGTTCATTCTCGTACGGAATTCTGTACTAACTGGTATTTTGTAATACGTGTGGGGATGGCACTAGACATTCGTCTATTTGATTTCTTCATACAATTTATAAAAAAATATACAATACAATACAATATGACTTTATTGCACACCAAAATAAAAAAAAAAACAGTTTTAACAAGAAAAAGAACAACAGAGGTAGTACATTAGGCATAAAATATCTTACTAAATAAAAGGACATCTCATCCAATGCAAACAAATACAGTTGTATCATCTGCATCAATATGCAGATGACACGACTGTATTTGTCGTAGTCAATTCGGTTGATGAGCTATATATTTTAGATGATTCGGGACAAAGTAAAATATTGTAAAAAAATATTTTCCTTGTTTGGTTATGATACTCATTCGCCTTTATCTTAAAGTTATGTTACTTACGTTTTATCGTACTAATAACATTAAGTGCTTATGACTCAAAATGGTGAAATCATTTAGCGGAGTGTCAGTATTCTCTCCACACTTAATTTGTTGTTACTATTTTTTTACTTGTGACTAAACCTGAATAAAGTAATTAATCTCAAGAAAAGTTTCTAATCTAATAAGGCTTAAAGAACTTTTTGATCTGAAAATATTTTCAAGTCTTAAAAAAGTAATTCCAGTTAACTCTGCTATGCACAAATTATAATGCTTCACCGGTGATGGTTATAAATTAAGTGCTGCAAAAATTGCTCTCAAAAAATCCAAGTAAAAAAATACTAACCACAAATAAATTAGTTATAGTTTTTCTTCTTTTAATGTTATAGCATTTATTTCGTAATATGTATAAGAGGCTTGCAATTTTGAGACTCTGTCTTTATTGTCATAGAATTGCACGCTTTATGCCAAGGGAGCGGATTCTAACCAATACTTTGGTCTATGGTACTTTTTTTAGTGATTTCGTCCAATTCTTGAGCGAAATCTCTTAGTTTAACCCTTAATTACTTGCTCTAAATTTGTATCACTCGCGTGGGGTTATATTCTACCCCAAGAGTTATTCTTAAAATAATGTCACCAATGCTTTGCTGCAACGAAATTTGACAATGGTATTTCAAGGTTCGTTATTTATGTATGTAGCATAAAAACTTTAGTAATCGTAATAATAGTTACTAGAATTATATTGAATAACCTGTATAACAAGTTGACCGACATTTCAATCGCTTCTAGTGTTCCGGTCGAATTCGGATCTTCGGCGACTCTTGAACTCCCATAAATTACGGTGGAAATCTGTAGTACTGCAAACAACACTTTACATTTTAAACGGAGAATTCTGCTACGGATATACACTTACTATACATTATATGTACATATATAGTAACTGTAATTTAATTTATTACAAACAAATAGTCAAATTCAATATTACTTAAAGTAAATCAAATCTAAAATTAATTAAATTAAAAGTATATCTATTCTAAAAAACCAGTGCCACTGGGAAGAGTACCTAAAATGCCAGCCGAGTTGCCTCTTTGTATAGCAACGCTAATCCGCTGTGCAAAGTAGAGGCCGGTATTTTGGTCACGAGTAGCGTCGACTAAACGCTTCCTTAAATCATTGAACATATTCATTGAATATATTCACGATTTATGCTTCCGTAAGTCAATTTTATTTTTCTAAGATTTAATTGTATTTAATAATTTTATGTTTCTCGCTTGCGTGTTCAAAGTTTAAGTGCGCTGCTAATTATAAGATTCTGTTCACATTACGTCCGACAGGATGTTGACAGCATACATTGGTTTGATTGAGTGTACAGTTTTTGATATACTATTAACTTTTGATTTAGTGTATAAAGCACGTTTAAAAATACTTTTTGAACGTACTCTTTTCAGTATATTTGTAATGCTGAAGATCCTATAAGGCAATAAATATGTTCATACCTGTCATTAGAGTTATTACACATTGAGTACACATGTCGCTTTGGATAGCAAATCGACAAGAACTCTACCAATATGGCTCATATACGAACCTAAAAACACCACTGTTTTAACACTACATGCCTACCACATTTTGTGAGGCTTTGACAATAAATCCTTAAGTTATCGTTGAACATACGTTGGTACAAACGTCCCGCCAATGCCGCGCAGGCGATGCGAACGTTATAGTCAATTCGCTCTTTAAAAAAAAACATTAAATTCAGTTCTGAAAGAACCTTTAAATACTCACAGTATTGTTTTTAAAATGATGCGGTATAATTATTGTGTTGGGGTAAAAAATACCCCACGCGAGTAATTAGGGGTTAATACGAACAAATTATTACTTCTATTGTATTATGCATGAAATCGATCGATGTCTATATTTATTTAGATGTACATTTAGTCGGCAATCTGTATGATGGCATTGTATATAATGACCACCCGTTGTGTAAAATGCCTATTAATTTACCGGCAATGTTTAATTTAGATTATTACTATTAGTGAACCATTTTTGGAGGGTTATTTGTTACACAGAGTTATTGATAACTAAAAACCTTTTAAGTGCAGGTTCTATACGTCTAGACAAATAACTTTTGTTTTCTGACTTTGGAAATTCGATCAGAATCGCTTGCCGCACGTTGGAGACTTTTATGTATAGGACGGCTGGATTTTTTCACAAATTTCCAGAATCCGTTAAGCAAAGGTTGTTTGCCTAGACGTACTAAAACGGAATGGAGTTACCAGTAAAGATTGCCAGTAAAATAAAGATAGATTATGACGATCATTCCTATAAAACTTCGAATTTAATGTACAATTGTATTCATTAACTGTTTTAACTTATTGTCGTTCCGAGATTATACTACGTTCTCTTTGGCACTGCTTGTGACCTTGAATAGTTATTTTTTTTATAATCTTACCTCCCACATGCCTGTCAAAACGTACGTGTATATAATTTAACTAAAATCACGTTAGTTTTTTTTAAATCACAGTATGGTTATTTATAGATAATGTACTTACCATGTACTTAAACTATTATCAAAACTCGGCATGAAATTACTACCTAAATTATTTATTAAATAGAATCGTAAGTTTGTTACATATTTTACTATCAGATCTAATCATTTTCATCCGCCGAAAACAAGCTTGAATACACTTTTTTATTAGTGCGCTTTTTAGATTAAGTCTTTTTTAATGGAACTTGTGTAAAATTATTTTATTTATATTATTATTATGTATTAGTTTGAGAAATTGAATTTGGCCTTATCTAAATCGAAAAAGGTGATGGTATACTTAACATTTAAAATTAAGGTGTACTAATCTGAATAAAGCATATATAATATAATAGTTAAATTATTTATCTTGCTTTTTGAAAGACATCTCAACATAAGGCGAACGGCATTAAAGAGTGAGGCATTTGATATTACTATTATTGGTAAAGCAGTGTTAGTCAACTATTCCACTATGAAATGTTATTATTATGCCACTATAACATGTTATAGTTATTTCAGTCACACCACTATAATATGTTATAGATATGTCAGCTATACCACTAAAACATGTTTTAGTTATTTCAGCCACACCACTAAAATATGTTATAGATATGTCAGCTATTATACCCTATAACATGTTATAGTTATTTCAGTCACACCACTAAAATATGTTATAGATATGTCAACTATACCCTATAACATGTTATTGTTAAGTCAGTCACACCACTATAATATGTTATATATATGTCAGCTATGCCACTATAACATGTTAAAGTTATTTCAGTCACACCACTGTAATATGTTATAGAAATGGCAGCTATTATCACTCACTCTTTGACCAGACTTGGCCTACGGGGTATAAATATTTTATTATTTTAGTTGTTCGCTATATGTTGAGTGCACTTGTAATTCAATTTCTCAACTTCACTTTCTAAAACTTCTTTGAAAAGCACTTGTATTGGTTTTTTTTTTATTTTATTTCCAATTTAAGTTTAACTAATTCTATGGCAAATACTGCCTTTTATAACTACTACCTACATGTTAACGTCTGGAGCTACTAATACCGGTGTAATAAATACTACACGGTGATGGTATTTTTTTTTAAATTAATCAAATATTTTTGACCTGTGTTTTTTTTATCATAGAATAACTAAAATGTAAGACACCGTCTGTTTTCACAGGTACGACTGTAAAATGACGGGGAAATTATGAGCTAATTCTATTTATTTTCTAATAGATATAATAAATAAATTGTTTACCTTATTGTGAACTCGATCTGTATTAATAAAAGATATTTGAGATAGATTTCTTAAAGATATTTGATGAAATTATAATTAGAAATGAAAATTATACACCCCTCTAAGTTCCTAATAATTTTGTAGGAAAAGTTATTTATGACAACTGTTTACGATTATTTGTCAATACAGTGCATATAATAATAAATAAATATATATTATCTATAATGTAATAATTAGAATCAGTTTTGTATAATTTAAACTATGAATTGGGTAGCTCAGGAATCTCTACTTAAATTTTAGTACTTAATTAGAGGGAGTAGTTTGTTTTGAAATATTCCAAAGGTAATGGCTTGTTGTAGTGTAACCGATCTGCAGTTTTATTTTTATTGATGTGATAGAAATAAATGTATGTTTTTTAATTATTTGTTTTTGTTTTATTTTTAGTTGTAGCACCTTGCATGAGCACTGCGCGTACGCATGTTTCTACACGTCGGTCTTTTGCGTGCATTCGCTCTGAGCTAAATGTAAATACATCTTTATTTCATTGAAATAAGACTTTATAATGGTGGCGATTCAGCGGCACACACAACTAAACTAAATTTAAAGAAGCCCCGGCTCTTTTCATCTTAGGTGGCCAGAAAGGGACGGCACGTTTTGCACCATAGTCAAACCAACTAAAACCACGTCAAATGTAGAAAATATAGGCGACTTTAGAGCGCACCTATTTGTATCATCTCTAAAACTGCCTGCACATTCCATATTTGATGTGATTTTAGTTGTTTTGTCTGGAACGTGCCGTCTCTTTCTGGCCACCTAAGATGAAAAGAGACGGGGCTTCTTTAAATTTAGTTTAGTCATGTGTGCCGCTGAATCGCTACCATTGTATATCATGCATCTTCAGGTTAACCAAAAAATATTGTTTTATAGTTTAAATATTGATATAAGCTGCAATTGGTAATATTTTGCACTTAATTGCACGTGAAAGAGTGGCGTGTATTTATAAGTCTCATGTCAATCATCACATAACAATAGTTGGTTAATATGGCGTACTGATACATAGGTAACTAGTACAACTTGAAATTTACAGTCAAAATATTGTTACGGATTGTGTAAATTAGTTCGATAATTTTGGCAAGGGTGTTTTCTTCAAGATAGTAGGTGAAAATATGTTAACTTATTTTAACACATTTTCACGTTTTATGTTAACGACTGCCGCGCAGTGACACAAGTAGCAGACCTCATAGTCACATGTCAAAAGTATCGAGCTAAGGGCCTTTACACACGGATGTTTGAACATGTAATCAGCTCGTAGTATTCTCATCTTAAAATTTGAGTAACTGAAAAAACATTTTAAAGTTTATGTACCCTCACTTGCAAAACTAAATGGTTGTGGTAAACATGATGGAGCGTCTCCTACTGTGTTTCCTGAGAAATAAAAGAATGTTTTCAAGGCAAACGTAAACAGTTTTTTCTAGATCAACTACATTTTCGGCTACAGCTTCGCTTACCATCCGGCGAGTTGGTGGCCAAGCGTAGATCTATCTTTTAGAATTTCTTTATAAACATAAGTTAAACACTCGTATGACGACACCGTTTGCGAAGACCCTTAACAACCAACTTATAAGTTTTAAAAAAAATAAGCTGTTATTGGTATGCCATATTTACCACATTATAGGGAAAATAGATTTAATTATTACAATACTTGAATGATGGGTACTCGATTTGGAAATGCAATTTTAATTTACATGAATTAAAAAAAATCTTAACTATTAATAATTAGTATTAAAATTAAGCATTTCTAAATCGAATAACTCTCAAAAAAGTTTATATATCTAGGAATGAAGGTCCAATGTACTTAATTAAAAATATAAAACTTATTTTTCTACCGCAAGGAGCTACTGATTCAAAACGACGTAAGATTTTTTTTATTTGAAGCAAAATTAGCACAATTCACCACGTAGGATGTAGAGAACAAAGTAATAGAATTAGGTTTCACGGGAATAATGCACTTTGGTATTCTTTAAAACTAAACACATAATTTTTAAAACATTATTTCTTATGACTATACACCAAGAATACAAAATTGTCATCAAGTTGTTTAAATATTAAAAAATATATTGGCTACACACAGTTATATATCAATTTCTTGCAATAGAAATTAAAAAGTAATAGATACTCGTATATTGTAAGACAGAGTTCCCTGTCCTTACAACAGTTTCGTGTCCAATTTTAGTGAAATTATGATTGCAACTAAACTCTACTACTATAAAGTTATGATAACATAGCACTGATAAAAACGAGTATTTACAAGAATAATGCGTTATCTTTTATATCACTTAACTTTATCTATGTTATCTTAAAAGCTATTATAAATTGATTAAACGATTGCCTTTTATACCTTTAACTCTGATGCCTAACTTCCGTTGCCGTAAAAAAATACTAACGACATCTTCTCGCGTAGCGTGATAGCGGTTGTGTCTTTCTTCTACTTAGGTTTTCTTAACATAAGCTAATAAGAGACAGCTGCAGAAAATATCTAGTTGATTGAGTCACACCTTAACGACTTTTATATATCATGTTAGTATAGATACACGTAAGTTCATTCCATATACATACATACATACATAATACAGTCTTATAAAATAGAATACAGACATTTATTGATAAATAAATATTTACAAGTCAAGAGAATACAATTTTTAAACGTATTGAAAGCAGTAGGTTCTTTCTACCTTTAATATTTTTATACATCTCCTTACCAGAGATGGATCTAGGGAGGTCATTTTCTGGGGCGGAAACGTATCGGACTTATCACGAAATCTATGTTAACAAAATATGGATTGTTTAATTGTTGTGTTATTTCTGGTCAGTTAAGCTTAATTAAAACGCGTCACGGCGTTTTTTATCGGGGACTTTGCCCTACATATTAGATACTTTGTCATATTAACTGTCAAATTATGACTATCGAGAAACCCCCCTACAAATTATTGCATATAAGACACAAAGATATCACTTTGCGGCGCCTTGTTAAGACAGTCATAATTGAAATCGATTTTCAAGCGTTAATCGGCAAAACATTTTGATATTTCATGAATATGCCCCCTGGTTATGTCTTCCTTAGATCCAAGTTAGGAGCCAACTTGACTAACTCGATTCAATAAAAAAAAAACATTAGAAAGTTCGCTTCCTCTTGATTACACTCATTGGGTCAGTAAAAAGATCGTTTGAAAAGAAAAACTTGCACAAGCTACAACAAGAGTGAGCGAGAAAGAACGATATTTCAAATATTTTCTTTATTGACATCGAGTTATACACATGATTGCCTGCTCGGGAATCACCTAATCACAATACACTGATGGTTAAAAAAGTTATACACCTTTTTAATTTGTTTTTATCATATCTTAGAAATTAGTGGCTTATCAGATTTTTCACAATTTACATCGTATTTTACTATATGTATAGTGTAAAAGGTGCTTAATGTATTAAAGCATAAATGTGAGTGTAAGTATAATATTTGAGTTAATTTTGAATGCAGCTGTAGTTTTGTTGTAGATATTTTTTCACTACAGTGTAAACTCTATATAACGACACTGAAGGGACTATGCATTTTATGGCGGGAGAGCTGTCGTTAAATGGAGATAATGTATCATTGTATGGAATACAAGCCAAAGCAACTAAAATTGAGTGACGTTAAATGGAGTTTACACTGAGTGTCGTAACCAAAAAAAAATCTGTAATCATAAACTTTAGATAGGGCATGCTTGGTTTACGGATCTATTTTTCTACTCGACAAATGCATTAGCCCCTGCAATGGCAGTCTTACAGCCACTATCAAGGCCAGGGAAATTTTAAAAAAAAAGTAATTGATATAGATTAGATTTACATTAATTTGTAGTAATTTGTTATCCCCCAAATAAAATATCATAGTAATTTAATATTTAATGTGTCAAATAAATACATTTTTGTATTGATATAGGTACATCACACAAATAAATAAAATAGCTGCACATCACGCTTAAAAGCTTACACAACAAATTAAAGTAGTCTCTGAATATAGCGAGTTAAGGTTTCCTTTCCCCTGGCAGGCATAACCCGACCTCGGGGCCGCATGCGCGTGCGATCGCGACGCGGCCTCACCTACGGCAGTCTAGACGACGTCGAGCCTCTCGCGTCCACCAGCGGCACTGTCAACGCTATCACAGAGGAAATGTAAACAAATGGTAACAAATGTTGAAAACAGCGCCATCTATTGGTGGTTACGATGAACTTTTACCATGGAAGTGAAAATATAATGTTCCGAGTTTAAAAAAAGACATTTGACAGCGATTGTCATGGCTATATGAATAATCAACTAGGGATTAAAAATATGTGGTACCTACACATATTATTGAGAAAGCTTTTTTAAGACCTTCATATAAAAACTTGTAGATAATAAGACACGGCTAACTACCATATCTTGACGACTCGGAAGAAGTTGGGAAATAATTACGTTATTTGCGAAGCAGCGATTTCGAAGATTTTAGACACATATCTTTCTGAATCGTTATTTTGCAAGTATGTTATATTAATACTTCTCGGATTTTGGAATTATAAAATAAATCTAATTTTATGAATTATGGTAATTTTATCAAGATGTGTTATTGCAAGGCTGTGTTGAGAAATGTTAATGGTATTAGGAGAGCGCCATCTATTAGTCGAAATACAGAACTATCAAGTGTTTTATGACGTAATTTTTAGGACAATTTCAAGACTGAGGTACTAGTTTTTAAATTGTTCTCTAAACGGATGGCATCGGTGAGAATGCACTAGTCTGTGGGTGAGTCTGATGAATAATCAAATAATTATAAGGCAAAAAAAAATATCGATGTTAGAATTTGAAATGTGCTTTGTTTAGAATATTATAAATTGACAGGTTTTATAAACTAGAACTAAAATAGTATCCAAAGGATATTTTTTAAAAAACAAACGGTTACTGAAAAACTAACACACAACTTTCAAATAGTAGCCTTAGTATGAAGCAAATAACTTTTGTTAAAGGAGTTCTAGAACGTTTTGTCTCATCATAAAGTATGGATAAACTGGTTTCCAAGAGTTCTAGAACAAAAGTCGTTACAATTAAATGTCCTTAATCCGCTCTTAGTAAGTTGTGCGTCAAGTCATTATCAGTAAATATCAAATATTTCCACTATCAGAACATTAAATTTACACTAGATGGCGTACCTAGCAAAGTACTTTTGTTAGCAAATAATATGATAGTCTCGATTTAGAACTGAAAGTTTCTTAGTTGACCAAAGCCTATTATTGTATTTTATTAGATAAGTAACATATACAATGTATGTATATAATATAATAATAAATAACAGACTAAGCTTTTTACAAATACCAAGCAGCTGGTATATTACGTGTTTTTGTGCCGTTAATATTAAAAATCGTCTCGAAGACCTTATTCATGTAATCAAAGAAGCTTTCTAAAAGGTAGGGAATATTCAGCTACCTTAATTTTTAATACAAATAGTACATAATATACTAATTTACCCTGATATTAATAATCTCCTGTGTGACACATTAAATGAATTAGAGCAATATATTATTTTATAATTAAGGATGTATATCATTTTATTTCTATGTAATTATTTTATCTTTCAATTAACTCCGAAATTGGTTGCATCTAGCAAAAACATAAACAGTTTACAAAATATTAATTATAAAATATTGAAATGTTTTATAGTTCGTTCGTAGGAAAGGAAAGGTAAAACCAGCAGGTCTTTTTTAAAATATTTATTAAGTTATAATGTTAAATTCAAAATGAAAATATAAGGTTATTGGTAACTAACACAATAATTATTTATTTACATTTAGACAGACAACTTTAGTTCTGGATTTTGTGAAATTTTCTACTAAGATCTACTGCTCTTTGTGAGGTTGAGCTTTAACAAAGTTTTTGTGTCTTGCTTTGTGTTCGAATTTACAATAGATTTTCAACAAAATTTGTTTGTCTAGATATCGCACATTCATTTCCTTAACGTCACTAAACAAAAATGATTAATTTTGATCAGTTTTTTTGTTGCCTTATAAAGGTTTTTTGGTTTTTGATTTTATTAAATAAGTACTGCTAGTTTTATTCCATAATAAAAACAAAAGATATTACCGACATAGTTACTCTACTTATATTTATACCCTTTTTAAAAAATTCTAAACTTTAAAAGCATGTACTGAAAATGTGTATATTTTGTTTAGTGACGTTAAGGAAATGAATGTGCGATATGTGTACTAAGGCCTGTCTTTGTCAGTTGTTACGTTGGCAGAAATCATACATTAATTACGCTTAGGTTTTGAAGTAAATTCTTATATCATGTAAATAAAAATATTGTATGTAATAAGAGGAAATGAAGCATATGAAATGTTTATCAAATTATACTTAATTATAAAATTTGGCTAAAAAGTGCAACTGTATTGTACTATATTGTATTGTACAGTACATGTGCAAGTACAATTGTACACACGATAATAATTTAGTTTCGGTGCCTTTGAAAGTCAATTGAATTTGACGCTAAGCAAAATATCTAATGATGTTATTTGATTCACAAAAAATCTAAACGTATTTCTTGAAGTAAATAGTGAATCTATTATTGATTTTGTTTTCAAAGTTTTTAACCAAAGAGCGTAAAATTTGCCTTTGACTAATACATTGACACGTTTGTATTAATATTTCTATTGTCGGTTTTAGTTATTGTTAAGTATGACGAAATATAATCAAATTAATTTTTAATATCAACTAGATTTAGAAAAAAAATACATATATAAGGACCTTCGCACACGGCGTGTTTTAAACGCTACGACTATAACTCAGGTGTCGAGAGTTTTCAAGCCGCCCGGAGGCCTCTTTTTTTTTTTGTTGACGAGGGGGAAATCTTCGACAAGATACCTGGCTACGATGGGGCGCAGCCAGGTTATGTGGGATTTGTACCCACTAAAACCCCCCCGGTGACCTGCCTCTGTGCTTAACGTAGGTCTCCGGGATCTTCCGGGAAACACTCCGGAGACCTCCTTGCACTGCGCTGTGGCCCTTCCCGCGACGGTCACGCGACGCCGTCGTCGTTCACCCCGGACTCGATGGAGCGGGTGTCGGAACCCCATCTCCGAACACCTTCGAGTCTGATGCCCCTTTTAGTCGGCTCTTACGACAGGCAGGGGCAATTCCGCAGCCTTATTCTTTCACCCAGGCTGCAGGGTTAGCCCGGAGGCCTCTGACTTGGCTTAACTACTGCTTGTAATAGGACTAACAGCCGGGAGATACAATTTGACGTGTCATCCGACCCACAGTAGCGCCCAAATGAAAATGCACGACTGTGCACAAGACTGTCGTTTTTCAAGTCTTACTCTCTACATCGTCTGCATCGATCGTTGCTTAGCTTTGATGATCGCGTCAAATCACTACAGACGCTACTTACCCCTTGTTGATGTGTTAAATGACACTACTGTCTAAGAAACCATAGATAAAAAAGAGCCCTTACTAATCATCCTAAGTTTGTATCAACACAAATGTAACAATCAAAATGCAGTATTTTTTTGTGTTCTGCAGGGCTATAACATGATGGTGTGTTTTTGAAACACATGGCTTCGCCGTGTGCGATGGCCCTAAATATGTAACGCATTGATAGATAGTTGTAAGATATCATTGTCTAGTTGCTTAATTGCTTTAAGCGGTTCGCTTATTAAATAAATATATCATTAGATAGGTGTATTTGTAACGAAGCAGTAAAAAAACTCGATGGAATTTTTCAAAAGTCGTGCCGTTTTTGTATCGTAAAATTAGCTTCAGGACAACCTAGTAGACAGAAAGAAGAAAAAGAAAACCTAGAAGATAGGAATGCTTTTATTAAAACATAAAGTAGTCATTTGAAAAAAAAAAACGCTAAAGCCAATTTGTACTAATCGATGAAATCTAAATCCCAGTAGTATACATTAGAATAACATTCGTCAGTATAGGTAAAATAAACTATAATTATACCTATACATATAATGTATTAGTATTACAACCCTTACTTTTAATTGTCTCATGGCTATGTTTATTATTAGTAAATGATTTTTCATAGGTTTTTTGTAAACTCTGCGATATAAAAGTTTAAACAATTCAAAACCCACAGAAACTTACTGTAATTCAATATTAACAAATAGAAATAAATTTAAAAAATATCATTTGTTTAATCTTGTTTATGTTATGTTGACGTTATATATGTAAGATTAATGATTAGTGAATATAATAAAATAGAGGGTGGTTTTTAATTGTTAAAAGGTTATTTTCCTAAATTAAAACAAAAGTATTCTGTACCAAATATCATATGTTTTAACTACTATTTGTAAATAACTGTACTAAATTGTACTTGTATTGTTTGTATTATCTGTGTAGATTATATTGATGGAATTAATAAATCATTGTGACTACTATATTATAGTTTCATTTCAGACTAAAATTAAGAGCCTTTAAGTTCTTGTAGTCTTAATTTATCATCACAGATGGCGCCACCGGTTGCGAACCGGAGTTTTAATATAAAGTATAAAAAATACAAAAAAAAATGGTTGCCTGTAAAGTCGGTTTTACGGGCGAAGATTTTACGTGACAACGTCTGCCGCGTGCTGCGCGCGCGGCAGACCGATCATAGTTGAGTGGGAGAGAGACGCAAGGCATTCGGCGGGCCTCTCTCTCGTTCGGTGACTCATTGTAACGTTACCGGGCGTTACACTTTTTCATAAGTGACTCCCAGCCGCAACCTAATTTAAGACGTTGTCACGTCAAAAACCTCAGATGATTAATGGACGGTCCCTTAGACCTGAGTATCGAACTTGTGTGGATAAGCACCATGCTTGTGGTGGTACGTTAATAAAACCAAAAGTAAGTAATGTTGTAACAATTTATTTTAAACGATTGGTGTATTTACAGTTGATAATAGCGATGACTAGATTCATTTTGTATGTTTGAGCACATTTATTTGTTTCATATTTTAAATAAACACACAATATGTACGTTGTATCATGATAGCCTTTCCATTCACTCTCACAAACTATTGGAGTACCATTTTGACAAAACAACAATGTTTATAACAATCCAAATAAAATAATTAACACACTAGTACATGAAAACATAAGTGACAATAAAACAGTTGAACTCACATATTTTTTTATATATAAAAACAAACGTCTAGCATAAGACTTAAAACAATAAAAACAAAACACACACCTTTAAAATTACATAAATAATCTTAAAACTAAACTTTAACATTTCAAGATAATTAAATAATGGTGTTTTAAATTAAAGGTATTTAGTCACCTTGATATTGGATGGGGTTTCCTATCCTGAAAATGTGTTTATATGATAACTCATTAACACTGTTTTTTAAGACGTAACCAAATCTAACTAACTTTGAATTCATCTCTATTTTACAAACTTTGTATTATGTAAAACATCAATAATAACATTCTGGTATTTAATTTTAATAATAGCAAACCAATATAAACCAATTATAAATAATTAATTAAATTTGACGAATCCAACATTTTTAATAGCTCACAAAAGTCGATTTCAATCTGCTGTTTATTATTTCTTTTTTACATAACCTTCCACGATAAATACCTATAATCAAAATATGGGTTTACAAGAAACATAAAAGTTTATTCCGTGCGCCAAAGCGCTATTCGCAGAACTATCAACGAACTATATTTATAACCTGTCTTTATTTTTAGATCTTTCCACGATGTTTCCAATGATGACATCACGTGAGGGAGTTCCACAGATTTTTCTAGCAAAATTACTACAAGACAAGATGTGCATCTATTCCATGAGATTGCAAGCTCTATATTTGTTATAATTACTAAGAGATTGAGAATATAAACATCCTTGTTTTATGAACATACTCGTAATATCTCATGTTTTGCCTAATGTACCCTGGCCAATACAGTGTAGAACATCACAAACAAACTTATATAAAATAATTGTTATTATATTGTCAGAATACAGAACAAACTGTTCTCAGAGGTATTTGGCAAAATTTTTATTAACATTGGAAAAAAACTTCATTTGCAAATATTGCTTAACGTTTTAAAAAAGACTTGCGTTTAAACGGTTTATAGTGTGCTGTATTTAAAGTGTATATTTGAAATTACAAGCAGACAAATTCGCAATTGCTTTTTTTATAAAATCAAACCCAAAATAACCCAGTTATATTGTTATTTATACTTATGATACCAATTCATTAGATCGATACTTTAGGTCAAACACGCCGAAGCTTTTAAAATCTTTTGGCAAAGATATAACTATTAAAGGTCGATTTACTAACAATGTAATTAACCTTGGTATATTGGCTGAATTTGCATGTCAATGGTGATAGACACATGTTTATAAATACTGCAACTGAAATAAATTAGGAAATAAGAAGTGAGTCATCATTGTAACCATTACATGACTAGAGAGATAGAAATGTAATCCTGACTTTGGACTTTTAGTTAGTATTGAACAATTTAAACTTGTTTTATTTACCTTCAAGTGTATTAAAAATATATGAAAGTAAAAAAAGTATATTTTACATATGTCAGTTTTAATTATCGTACGCCAAATATACATAATAGATTGGGATATTTGGGAAATGTTCAACTAATTACGACTTTGTAATGATAAAATATAAAATAATTTTCTTAATTTCAAATTGTATCCCGATTATATTAAGACAGTTAGTTAGTATGTACTTTGAACGAAAGATAAGCTACACAGATTTGTACACGCAGCGCTGTATTTTTAACTTTATAGTTTTCACTCCTCAGTCAAATATTCCTATCTAACTATGGTATATTATGGTTATAGTATAAGTCATTACAGTTCTAGGGGTCCGAAGAGATGTTTCGCCTGGCAGTCGTTGGCCTGGTCTCCGAGGAACTGTGCGAACAACTCCTGGTATCTGGAGAGGGTGAGGCCACCCTTTCTCCTGTCGTCATCCTGAAATGTTGGAATAATCAAAAGTTAAAGAAAGGAACATTACACTAAAAATACGCTTACTGGTGTAATCAAATATAACATAAATTATGTACCTACTCGCGTAAGGGATGCTTTGTAAATTTTGTAGGAAATAAATGTCTTTATGCCTTAAAGCTTAATGAAAAGGAAATCGGTATTTAATTTAAATTTAACGCGCTAATTTTAAACCATCATCTCAAAGAGTGAAACAATATTGTTTATACAGTCAAGTGATGTTTATTTATATGTTCAACATATCTGAAACAGAAAGGATTCGTATAATTCAATTTTTATTCGATATAAATAATTATATAAATAAATTAAAATAATAATTTTTATTTTAGGCACCTTACCCGCCGACACTGACTGAGGTTTAATCCACTATATGTAAGTTTATTTTTTTTATTAATGTGTAGTTTTTTTAATGTATATTTTAATTTTAGTGTAGTAGAAATATGGAATTATTTTAATACAATATTTATTTTTAAAAGTATTTATACTATCCTATTATTGTCTTACACAAATGTGAAATCCATAATTTCTCCGCAACAACAATAAACTAATTTCTTGGCAACAAAAACGTTGACAAACATTCTGTTTTTAAAACTCCAACGACTTAACGTGAACATAAACAAAAGCTCATTCAAAACAGCTAGGTGTGGGAGAAATTTAAAAACCAACGATTAATTAGGTACGAGTGGATTTTAACATTTCAATTTTTTACTATGGGTAGGCAAACGGACCAAATGAAACCTATGAATAAATATTAATTGCGTTTCAGTATTTTAACTAGATATAAGCAAATGTAAAAGTATAGAAGTAAAGATAAAAAGTATAAAAAAGTAAAGATAAAAGTACATGTAGCTACAAGCTGATGTCATTATTCGTAATGCTTATTAAATAAATAAAGGACAGAACCAGTCTTAACTAAAAGTATAGAAAATTTTGTTTTATCATTTTGTGTTGACAGCCATTTTGGATTTGAATTTTGTCATAATCTTGTGTCTCGATTTGATGCCCATATTGAGGGAGGTGTGAAAAATAAGCTATCCGCAATGTTGTGTATATCGAATTGCCGCTTTCCCGCCAATTTCGTTTGTTTTTATTTCTGTGGCCGGCCAGCTATTCAGCCAATATTTTTTATTTTCATCATTGAAAACATGGTAAATATTTTGCCCAAAACTAAGTTATTTCAAAGAAATTGTTGAAACTAAATTATAACTGTTAAGTACGTATTGATAATATTTAAGTTTCAATTTTACATCTTGGCTGTATAGAAAAGTTGGAACATGGTTCAATACATATGTGAAAAAGAACTTGTTTTTTTTAATTATTTGACAGCTGTCAGTTGAAAGCGATTCTCCCTAGGAATTAAAAGTATTACTTTCATCCCGCGCCTCAGGCAACTAGAGAAAAATATTTTTCGTTTGATAAATTAATTCCTCGTTTCTAGTTGGCTTAAATAATGACATCCGCATCACACCTAGTTAACTTATCTACCATCGTGTTTGCGAGATTATCTCGAGTCTCGAGGAAATGTTTGCACTATTGTACAACACTTGGCCACTTGCCAGCCGGGGGTTACCGCTAGCTTTCTTTACTAATTACCATCTCCGTTCCATTACAGAACGAGCAGAAACTCAGCGAAGAGACATAGGTATACAGTTGAAATCCCTAAGTTTCGCACAAGCCGATTCGCTTCTACCTTTCTTGTGAGGACTGCAAAACTTTGGAATTCTCTTCCTGAGTCTCTGTTTCCTGAGAAGTACCACCTGGGGGTCTTCAAATCTAGAGTTAATAGGTATTTTCTAGGTAAGCGTGTAACATCGTAGACCATAGTATTGTTTAAAACCAGGCAAGCTGTGGTCAAACGCAAACCTATAGGTAAGTTATAAAAAAAAAAAAATTGTAACAATACTTTCATAGCTACTTTTCATTCTTTCTTCGTGAGAGCTTAGTGGCTGAGCTCTGGTGTCGAGAGTTTTTAAGCCGCCCGAGGACCTTTGACTTGGCTTATCGACTGCTTGTACTAAGACTAACAGCCGGGACCTACAGTTCAACGTGTCATCCGCGGTAGCGCCCAGTAAAAATGACACTTTTTAAAAGACAGTGACAATATTGTGCATGGTCACCCACCCGAGAACTGTCCGCATCGACCGTTGCTTAACTTCAATGATCGCGGCAGATCATCTTAGTTAGCCTAGCAATAAGCGCTACTACGCTTTTTACTAAAAATATAATCAAATATAGATATTAGATATAGATAGATATATAGATCAAATATAGACTAGATATTAGAACATCCTCTTCCTCTTCCTGAGTCTCTTTTTCCCGAGAAGTACAATTTGGGGGTCTTCAAATCTAGAGTAAATAGGTTCCTTCTAGGCAAGCGTGATACATCTTAGATCACAGTCAAGCTTAACATCAGGCTAGCTGCGGTCAAACGTAAGCCTATTCATCAATAAAAAAAAAACATAGGAAAACAAAACCAAAAGTAACATTGATTCCGTGACAATTAAGCCCCTAGTAGCCCCACTGTAGTTTTATTCATCTTGTTGCATAGTTTAGTATCAACTCTTCTTATAATGCACACCCATCGCCGCTCACACCATACACACGGTTATTTTAAGACTGCTTGTGAATGTGCCGAGTTATTTTGGCAGACACAAATTTATTGTAAAATTAACGTTTTATAAATCAAAAAGACTTAACATCGAATATTCTGTTGTTAGCTGAATTTCTCTTACATAAATCCAGTTTTATGACGCTTTTGCAGCGAACTAGAATAAATAGTATAGTAACTTGGCCGATCAAATGGTTCTACCGTCCACGCGTAAAATACCGCGGTGGGCGTGGCAAAATGCAACCCGCGCGCCCGCGTGGCGTCGACCGACCTTTGTGTGTGTTTTGTTGGGATGGCTGTATAATTGTGTGCGTAGATGGATCCAAATTCTAAGCGGCAATTTTATGAAGTTACTCTTCCCTTTAATTCTAGTTCGCTGCGCTTTTGTCTTTTAGCAGAAAGCTTTGCTGATTGTTGTTGCTATGAATATAGATTTCGTATAAATAGAATTATAATTGTAACAATAAATAATGTACGCAAGATATTATATGCATCTGATATAAAAACAAAGCGTTTAAACAAATACCTAGTCTATTGGATTTTAGTATTTTATTTTTATTAGATAATGTCTGTTTGGTAACAAAATTGGTATAATACTTTAATGGATGTTTTTTCAACTTTTTACATTTTGAATTGTCAAAAAACGTTAACTTTAAACATTTTAAAGTTTGCTTCTGTATGTACGTAATCTTTTCTGAGTATACTATGTGACAGATTGTTTCGGCAGCCATTTATCCCAGACTAGGCATGTTCCGGTTTAGGTCAGTGTCGCTTACTGGTTACGCGGCTTGCTGCTAAAATGCCTACATGTAAAGCGTAAAAAAGTATGTTATATCATAAACAAAGGTAATGACATCAGCATTTAAGGCATTTTACCCGCGGACACTGATTTACAAGTAGATTTAATCTACTATTTGTACGGTATTTTTTAATTATTGTGTTGTTTTTTTTTTTAATGTAATTTTTAATTTTATTATGTAGAATAGAAGAATATAAACTTGTATTATATGTAATAAAAATTTACACTTTTGGGTGATAAACGAAATGGATCATGGATCTACCATGATAATATCAAATGTTATTTTAAAATACTCTAGACGGACCATAGATTATTATTTATCGTAACCTTCAAATACACCTTGAATTCTCATACAAGAATAAATTTCTTCAAATTTCAATCAGTGCCGATACCGTATCGCCGGTACTCGTTTGTAGCGGGTCGGATTCTCTCAGCCGCTCTGATATCCGCCTAGAACTGTTGCCAAGCTATGTATTTCTAGATTTCTGGTAAATGTCGTCTATATATGAATAGTGAATACCTACCTGTAATACTGAATCTACGGCGACTGTAAACAACCTTACGTATATATAATGGCTGCGAATGAATTTTGATACGATAGCTTTACTATTGGCGTCTCTGATATTATTTTAACACGTTTTGTTTGTATGTTTGTTTGTAACCGACTTCTTTGGGCGCGATTTTGACCCACTTTAAACGGCCAGATTTCGTTGAAACTTTGTAGATTTATTGAGGACCAATGACAATACACTAATTTGATAAAATTATTAATTTTTTTTGTATTTTTGTTTGTAACCGACTTCTTTGGGCGCGATTTTGACCCACTTAAAACGGCCAGATAAGCGTGTTTTTTTAAACTACTGTTATTAACTATTTTTTAATAAACATTATTCATGACTAGTTAGTGGTAACTGTAGCAAATATATTGTGTTTTATCAATATGTTTTCTTAGTACGTATATACTTTATAATACTTTAATTATAATTATTTTTGCTCGTAGTCATTTAGAAATTGACAAAATATTTAGTTGCAACGAAATACCAAAAAACACGAAACAGTAAAGTTTAAGATATAGATGAAAAGTTAATATTAAGATCATGTTTTAATATTTTTTTCCTTAATTGAAAACAACCACGTGTCAACCTTTGTAATTTAAATCCAAAAAACATCTAAAAAAGAATTATTACGTCTGTGATTAATCACTGAGAGCAATTTCCACACATTTTATTGCGCGTAACAAAATGCATTTGCCAAAATTCAGGGCGACTAAAGTTCAATGCTCTAATGCTCTTGGCCGGGTTGAATATTCTAAACACTAGAATTTCATTATTTAGCCCAATTTGACCTTTATTTTGATTGACTTTTACTTGCGCTTGACCGCAATTCACCTGTTGTTATAGTATGTTGAAAAAAATTACTTATCATAAAATGCTACTTTAGAATAGAATAGGGTTGCTCATCTCCAGTAAATAATGGTAATGCCTTGTGGATATGTAACTTTTAAGTAACATAATAGTCCAATAAATTGTTTGACATTGAAGTGATAGACTCTAGGCGCTAGAATGTCACTGACTAAACGTTTGGTTATGCGTCCATATATTGCGCAAAAAGATGACTTAGATAACCACAAAGCATCATCAGGAGATGCTGACTCTTCGAACGACAAGTCGAGAGTGTTCGAAAAGTCAGCATCTCCTGATGATGCCTTGTGGTTAGGCGAAACACGTGTAGAGTTAAGAATTTCCGAATTGTGATAGGTAACGTTAATCTTAATTAATCTTAGTTAATTTTTCCTTTACTTGTCTTAATTTGGATTTCGGATCACAGCGGAAGTACACTAAATATTTAATTTTGTCTTCTATTTACAATGACTTAGATCTTGGATTAATTCTACTATTTTCCAGGATTGGCACAGGTTTAAGAAGAAGTACCTTACTGACTTAAAGGCTTGAGTGACCGGTTTCTTATAGGCAAGCGCGCTCGATCCTAGATCGCAATGTCACATAACATCAGGTAAGTTGTCAATTTCAAGCGCAACCCTATCATGCATATCACAATCTTTTTTGACAATGCCACCCATTAGACCGCGTAGCGCCTGTAACTCGACTAGCTAAGGTGATCTGACGCGAACATCGAAGCTAAGCAACGGTCGATGCGGACCGTGTTTTGATGGGTAACCATGCACAACTGTCGTTTTTAAAGTGGAATTATCATCTGGGCGCTGTCATGGCTCGGATGACACTTTAAATTGTAAATCGCCGCTGTTAGTCTCAGTACAATTCAAATTCAAATGCATGTATTCCATAAAAATATAGCATAACAGAGACATATATAAATATAGCCTCTAAAGCGCAACATTTCTTAAAAATAACATATAAACACTAGCAGTCGTTAAGCCAAGTCAGAGGCCTTCGAGCGGCTTGAAAACTCACGACACCAGAGCTTGGTCACTTAGCTCAAACGAAGAAGAGGAATCACGCATTTAAAAAGAAAATAATAATAACTCACTCAACAAGGCACAAAATAGAAAGAAAAGAGAAAGAAAACAAAATAAGGCACTCACATTGAGTAAGGATTGGAACGCGTCATCAATGAGCTTGATGTCCTCCACCACCATCCTCTGCACGCAGTCGTAGCGGTACTCCTCGATACCGATCACTCCGTCCGCATTGATGTCGATCATGCGGAAGTTGGTCTCGATGAAGGCTTTCATCGCCTGCGGGACGGATGTTGACGATTATTTTATTCAGTATGCATAAGCAGCCCACTATACGTTCCCACTGCTGGAACTCGGGACCTTCTCTCGCGAGGAGAGAGATATAGGCCATAATCCACCACGCTGGCCAAGTGCGGGTTGGCGGGTGACCTATGTTTTTGGATATTGTGGTCCTCAAACATGCCGGTGTCCTCACGATGTTTTCCTACACCGTAGCGAGTGCAAATCCACAGATAACTTGAAAACAATTTAGAGTAGGGCCGGGATAGAACCAGGGGCCGTCTGATTGAAAAGCAGACGCCACACTCGCTTTTATTTTTTAAATTTTATTTAGTAATGAACATTTAATATAATTATGATTATCAATATAGGTTAAGTAGTTTAATTCATAATTTACAAAACAAAAAAAAACACGACATGATAAATACATTTATAGACAGCGAACTTGAATAAACGGAAGAGTAACTCCATACATTTGCCGCTTAGAATTTGGATCCATCTACGCACACAATAACACTGCTATCCCAACGAAACACAAAGCTCGCACACGTTCGGTCGGTCACGCCACGCGGGCGCGCGGGTAGCTGTTTTGCCCCGCCCACCGCGGTATTGTACGCATGGACGGTGAAACCATTTTATCGGACGAGCAGGGAAACGCCAAGGCGGCATCGGTTTACGGTTGAGGTGCCCAAGGCACGCATAAAGCGTTTTGCCTCCTTTGTTGTCCGAACCGCCAAATTTTGGAATTCCTTGCCGAATTCCCTGTTCTCCAATGACTACAATCTAGCGAATTTTCAAGGCGAGAGTGAACCGGTTCCTTCTAGGTAAGCGCGATCCACCATAGACCTCAATATCACTTACCATCAGGTGAATTGTGGTCAAGCGCTAACCTATTCGGAGTAAAAAAAAAATAATAAGTTTAGGAAACGTGGCTAGTACCTGCGGGAAGTCCTCATACTTCCTGCCGACGCAGCTGTTCATGACAGCCTGCTTGAACTCTTCCACTGTGATCACTCCATCCTGCAACCACGGAACTAGATTAACACCATAGACGTAGACCGCAATACCTCGACCAGCCTCGGTATTCCTTGCCCTAATGGAGAAAATATTTAAATAAAACCTTCAGTAAAGATTGCATTTATATCTGACGGTACGGAAATCTGACCTTCTTAACTGATGCTGTACTTTATCAGGGTTTTGTTTGCTTTTTATTTATTTATTCATTTATTCAACTAAATAGCTACAACAGTTATTACACAGAAAAAAAAATTGTTGCTACTTGATGCTTTTAAACTAGTTTATCCGGTCTGAGCTAGCCATAAACTAGCTAAGAATTTTTGAACCTTTAATAAGCACTCTTATTACAATCAGGTAGTGTCAACATCTGGCATCAGCTTAGTAATGTAAGTAATTGCTTAAGGCGATGACATGGGCAAAATCTTGAAATTAAAGTTCTTTCGTTTGAAATTATATACAGTAAAAAATGAATAAAACATATTGAAAAAAAATTGCTTTAAGACCGTCTAAAGAACAACTCAGAAGAATATTTACTCGTATTTTAATTTTGTTACATAGGAGCATTTTGTCAAAACAACGTCACAGAAGACACTCACAATATTATTCGATTTAGTAAACAATTATAAATCACATCTAATATATAGTTCGCATCGAATAAAAAGAACCCTGTCCTGAAGAAGGCGGTTTATTAATTAATTTATTATTTATTCTGTCAAACATACGTGAACGAACAAATGGAACGGAAACAAAAGTGGACAGGCCCAAATCCCCTACTCCACTTAATCCAGGGTTCTTTTTAGATGACTAAATTGGTACCTTACACATTTCTAACTTGAGGCTGGTCGAGATATTGCGATCTGTGTAAAAGGGGAACAACAACTAAGCGAAGCGTGTGCTGTGCTGCGTATACATGTGTGCGTGTGTGGGTGTGTGTGAGTGTGTAGTGAAGCTGGACTCCACAGTAAGCAAAGATATAGAAAGTTTATAGTGTAAGAAGAAATAGATAGAACTAACTATTATTTGTAGCGCCTGTAGCTCAGCTAGGTAGATGATCTGACGCGATCATTGAATCATCAAGTGTAAAGATGATTATTTATTTACACTTTGAAAAAGAACTTTGACTATTCCTTCCTCTATGCTTTAAAAAAAATAAATCTTACAATCACTCATTCTTTTGTCCATTAAATAAGTAATATCAAAACTATAAGTATTTTTTCTTCACGTACACTCGTGATTGTTTCATCACTCGTAGAATACGTATTCGTATTCTAAACTGTGAGAAAATATTCCTTAACGAACACTATTCTTTCACTAAATTTGGCCTCTTAGCTTTCTTATGCGCTCTTTCTCAACCATTAAAGGCTAAAGCGACATGAAACCTCTTCGCGTCTGAGTTAAGCGTCGTAGCTTACAGAAGAAAGATTTTTGTTTTTCTGACCATTACGAATGTGCCAGATCACAAGTAGAAAAGAAGATAGATTAGTACCTCTAAACAAGTTGCTTCCATTCAGGGTGCCCATCAATTCGCTATCAATTAACTAACAGTAAGTTTTCACGAATATAATATTATGTTGACAATTTATGCCACAGATAACAAAAAAAGGATATGATTCGTCAGAAACCATATTATGATTTATGGCTGTGCCAAATTGACACTACTGAAATACAAAAAGATCAGTCAATGTGAATGGCTTATCACGCGACATCTAGTTCTGAAAATTAGAACTAGCTCGTTTAATTAATTAACGCTACGCAAATTTTATCGTTTAGTTATCAAAAAAATTCCGAAGCCAAAACAAAGATTGTAACTTTGACGTAGGATTGACTGGCTTCTAAAGAAAAGTAGTGATTACCACCCGACTACAATCCGTTATCGTCAAAAACCAAAGTTATTGCAAATATTTGTAAACTGTTTACTCGTACATTCCACGGAAAACGATTTCCATTTTATTTATTTGTTTGTTTTATACTCTTAATAAACATTATGGATAGGACGATCCTCCGATAGCGATAGATATTCTACTATTGGGAATCGAAGCGACCCTGAAACGAATGCTAAAAGTATATTTTTTTTTACACGTTCACACACGGCTGGTTAGCCCCATACTAAACCATTTCTAGCTCGTATTATGGTTGCTAACACAACTTATATACTACATAGACATACATACATACATATTATATATAAATGCATATTTAACATCCAGACCCACAGGCAACAAATTTAGTTAAGCACAAAGATGTTGACCGGGCCGGGAATCGAACCCGGAACCTTCTGATTAGCAGACCGGCATGGTAACCTTTACGCCAACGAGGTCGTCTAAGAATTATAGAAAAAAAAGAAGAAGTATAGAGGCACAGAGTTCAGTTGTAAGTATGCGGACACCAAAAGCCGTCTGGAAGCTGGCGACACCGCGTACAAGGTATTTGGATGTGTAACCGACATAGTCCGGGACCTTATCGAAGTCCGCCAGCTGGGCTATCTCCTCCCACAGGCTCAGCATGACGTGCTGGTACTTCTGCAGGCGCGCCGCGCTGCAGTCCCCCTTGCCTTCCAGCACGCAGGTGCGGAGCGCGAGGCAAGCGAAATCGTGCGCGTCCAGGTACCCGTTGTTGTCGATGTCTGGAACACCACAGATTTATAATAATAATAATTACAGATTCAGATTCAGATGATTTATTAACCATAATAACATTCATTATTTTTGGTACGTCATTGGTGGCGATTCAGCGGCACACACGACTAAACTAAATTTAAAGAAGCCCCGTCTCTTTTCATCTTAGGTGGCCAGAAAGAGACGGCACGTTCTGAACCACACACAAAACAACTAAAATCACGTCAAATATGAAAAATGTAAGCGATTTTAGAGCGCACCCAATTGTATCAGCTCTAAATCTGACGTGTTTGACGTGATTTTAGATGTTTCGTCAATGGTTTAGATCGTACCATCTCTTTTTGGTCATTTATGACGAAAAGAGACAGAGCTACTTTAAATTTAGTTTAGTCGTGTGTGCCGCTGAATCGCCAACATTTACAGTGGATATGTCTTAATGCTAATATATAATAAAATTTAAATGTCCGCGAAAGTGTGATAAGCGTCAAATTTAGAATTAAATTTTTATTATAACTTTAACTGAAAATATCCCTCTGTGAGCTTCATGTCCAGATATTCGTCTAATTTATAAAATGCATTACATGTCAAAAATGATTTAATTTTACATTTGAATTCATTATATTTTAATTTAGTTATAGGCTGTGGCAACTTATTACTTTCTCCACTACCTCAAACAGATAGATCTGGACACCAACACATACGTGAAAATGCAAAAAGCTGCCATTCTCAATACATGCAGGATTGTTCGGAAGTTTATACAGGACGACATCAATTCCGATAACAACCATAGCGAACTCCACTTGGCTTAGGCCCGTGGTTATTTACCGAAATTCTTAAAATTTCGAGAAATCGCAAGATTTTTTCAAATAATAATAATAATAAATACATAATACACCAAAAACTTGCTATCAAACACAAACTTATAGATGATACAGCCAAACCCTAGTACTATTTGTGTCGACTATTATTGTACGATGTACATAAAAAAACTAAACTGACTCATAACATAATAAATTAATAATAGTAGTTTAAAAATACTAAAAAAACATACCTGGCCGTTTAAAGTGTGTCAAAATCGCGCCCAAAAAAGTCGGTTACAAACAAACATACAAACAAAAATACAAAAATATGTAATAATTTTATCAAACTAGTGTATTGTCATCGGTCCTCAAAAAATCTACAAAGTTTCAACGAAATCTGGCCGTTTAAAGTGGGTCAAAATCGCGCCCAAAGAAGTCGGTTACAAACATACAGGTGAAGCTAATATAAAGCGTGTAAAAACGCCTATTAATGCATAAATGCTATTATAATAAAGACGAATTTCTTAAAGAAGAAAATTTATTTTTGCATGCAAATAAACCGGCTCACTCCTTATGTGTTACGATTTCTGAGAAGGGTCCATTATGTGATTGTATAGTGTTACACTATAATTATGTGACCCTAATGAAGAAATTAATGTATTTGAAAAAACTCGTAACTAAGGTATTTCTCCTATATTGAAAATTATATACTTCACCGACAATGAGGTTAATCATAAATGATCATACTTGACCACTTTAAAGAAAAGGGGATGAGGACGATCATACTTGACTGACTATTTTAAACACATATTATTATTATTTATCTTTACATACTAACATCAAAGGCATTGTAAGGACATTTATATTTATGGTTTCTCAGAAAGCATGTCGTTAGATTTATTTCCTACAGTACGTACGTATTTGAATGCTAGAATTCGTAAGACATTATTCACTATTTTTCTACTCACAACAAGATCAAGCGAATTCCGATCCCTCAGAACTTTTAATGACATGTCACAAAGAATTTGATTAGGTTCTTTGACAATCGTTTTCCTGTATTTTTACTGTATTCTTCCGTAAAATATCAGTTTTTATTATAGAAATGTGAGCTCATAAATTGTGTTATAGTGCCAATAAAATCCTCATCGCTATGTCTTGACATAGGATTCGTGCTCGCAGCATATGGTGGCATCAATTAACTGGCATGCCAAATTTACTATTTGATTTGATGAGCAAATTCTTCTTCTAAATTCATTTTGTTAAACGGCTTATTAGGTTAGGATGATTTTGTTTATTTAGTTTAAGTTATAAAAATGTTAAAAGTTACAAAACCATTTTTCTTAAATAATGTACTGTTTTTAAATCTAAATAAACTCAAGAAAAGACAGCTATTTCTCTAATAAATACAATACATATTATACTCGTATATTGCATATACCTACATATAAAACATACAATGTTAATGATTGTCATGATAAAAGATTGCTACGAAATTTCGTAGCACCATAGCAGAGACCCGTTAAAACCGCTACGAAACATGCTACACCGATTCCAAATTGCAGAGTAAGATTTGCCCACGAATTATAATCCAATAGTAATTAACGCTTCAAATACAAAATTATTTTATTTGACACAGGAAATGACACCAAAATACAATACAGTTCTTCGAATTACGAGGTTTGGTTTGGAAGCCTTTTAATGCTGAGTATTTTTGTGTAATTAATACTGTGTCAAATAAAAGTTTGTGATTTCTAAATATTTTGATGTTATTAACTGTGTCAAATAAAAGTTTGTGATTTCTAAGTATTTTGATGTTATTATCTGTGTCAAATAAAACGTTGGGATTTCTAAGTATTTTGATGTTATTTACTGTGTCAAATAAAAGTTTTGTAATTCCTGAGTATTATGATGTTATTAACTGTGTCAAATATAAGTTTGTGTTTTTTAAATATTTTTATGTTATTAACTGTGTCAAATAAAAGTTTGTGATTTCTAACTATTTTGATGTTATTAACTGTGTCAAATAAAAGTTTTGTAATTCCTGAGTATTTTGATGTCATTTACTGTGTCAAATTAAATAATTTTGTATTTGAAATATCTTTATTGCATGTGTATGTTTCAATATTGCAACATGTTGTAGCCCCTGGCTTTGCTTAGCATATGCGTTCTATTGCGAACAATACTACTAATTAACCGACAGACGTTGCCAATAACATTGTCGATGACAATGATGAATGCAGAGCTTGACAAATCGATTTCACGTGAGATTAATTTATACAAACAGTGTGAACAATGACTAATAAAGTAGGAAAGAAGAAGAAGTAAAACTTCTTCTTCTTTCCTACTTTATTAAAGAAGAAGAAGTAAAACTTCTTCTTTCCTACAACTTTATCATTATAACCACAAGTATCAGAGTACTATTAACGCGGATAATACAATTAATCAATTTTACATAACTATTAAAATACAATATGAACTGTGAAATCTTGATATATATAAATCTCGTGTCACAATGTTTGTCCTCAATGGACTCCTAAACCACTTAACCGATTATAATAAAATTCGCACACCATGTGCAGTTCGATCCAACTTGAGAGATAGGATAGTTTAAATCTCAAATTATAGTCCCATTTTTAATTTATTGCTAATTATTGTCTGTTATTATTTGACAGTCACAATTATCTGTTAACTCCAAATGATTCTAACAGATGTCGATACCTTTCGACTGGGTTGAGTAAGTAATCAATAGATGGCGCTGCTATGGTAAATCTACGAACGTGTCATATAAGCTACACTATCTATTTTCCATACCCCTAAGTGAGGCAAAACAACGTTTGCCGGGTCAGCTAGTTGTATTATATTATTTATGTAAAATTGATTAATTGTATTAACAGCGTAAATAGTACTTGATACTTGTGATTATAATATTTGTGCTTTTTCGTCTTCTTCGTATGAGCTAAGAAGCCAAGTTCTGGTGTCGAGAGTTTTCATGCCACCCGAAGGCCTTCGACTTGACTTAACGACTGCTTGTACTAAGACTAACAGGCGGAACCTACAATTTAACGTGTTATCCTACCCACGGTAGCACCCAGATGTAAATGCCACTTTTTTTTACTCATAATGGGCTTGCGCTTGATCGCATTGCTTGATCGCAAATTGCATTCACCTGATGGTAGTTTAAAAATAGCAGTCTTGTGCATGGTCACACATCCAAACACCGTCCGCATCGACCGTTGCTTAGCTTCGATAATCGTGTCAGATCACCTTAGCTAGTAGAGCTACAGGCGTTACACTATTAGTTATTAATTAACGCAGACTCTACCCTGATAAGGGTGAATCGCAAGTTCTATTTTATAATAATTTTAGAAACCTACGTTAGTTGTTTTGCAGAAACTTGCGGCAACAGGATATGTATGTCATTTCTCATAATTTGTAGCAAAATGTAATAGCTCTAGACAGCATCGAGCACTAAAATTAGTTTAGTAATTAGTTCAGCGTGTAACGTTTAAGATGACATTAGTGGTTTAGAATTAATTAAATAGATTTATGTTACAATTTTTTTGTTTATATTAGTACATATTTCACACACGGCTGGTTAGTCCCATACTAAACTATTTTTAGTTTGTATTATGGCTGCTAAAAAACCTAATATACATATATGTACATACATAAATACTTTTTATTGATACATATTTAACACCCAGACCGGCAGTCAAGAAATAGCAAATAATTTATTTACATGAAAATCACATCTAGGGCAAAAGTACAGATCCAGTTTAACAATGTTTCGTTTACGAAAACAACATAAATATCAAGACATTTTATTGTGCGTTTATTTATTTGAATACAGTAAAAATACATATATCTTCTTTTTTCATTATCTAGAATATTTATTATTTTTCTAGAATATTTAATGTAATTTTTGTCATAGCTATTCAATGCGGTAATGCAGCGAGCGTTTATTTTTTAATATGTGACATGTTATTATTATTATTTTTAAATTGACTTTGATTAAAATATATATATATTTAGATTAGTTATAGTTTACATTAACTAATTTTATGATAGATTAGATATAATTTTACATTAATTATGTTACATTGTTTTTAATCAAATAAAATTAGCTTATATTCAAATCTATTCTTGCTTGCTCAAATCTATGCTATCAATAAAATAAAACTGTCTCATCTAATAGCAAAAAACAATCAAACCATTACTTCCCCATTCCCAAAAACAGCTCAGATCATTTTACAAATCGAAGCACCTGCTCCTATAATTTAGCCTGACTTTACAATCTCTGTTAATTACTATCACATTTACAACTAGCGGCCCTTGAAATCTGTCCCAGCTATCTTTAATTAAACCGTTAATCAGTATTGAGGACCATTATCTTCAGGCCGTGGGCGAGAAGTATTGGCTTGGCTGGTATAGTGTACCGAGCTAGCGAAGCGAGCGAAGTCTCCGTAATAACTAGCCAATTTTCTTTTCGATTGTCTGTATATACCTTTGTTAGTACTCAAGAAGAGGCCGTACTTTTGAATCAATCTTGACGTAATTTGTTACACAGGTACAGCTACTTAATGGATTAAAAAATTGCGCTGGTTTGTGTTCTTTGTATATTTCATTCATTGAATGTTTTTGTTTATACAGTTTAAGTTACAAAAACTGTACATTTTTTTTTCTCAAATAAAGTTCCTCTTTTCAATCTAAATAATCTCAAGGAAAGACTGCTTGCTCTCAAAGAAATTACAATACACCTGGCGATAAGGCGCGGTTATCCAGCCACACGTGTTACACAATTACACAAAATAATTGAACATATTACATTTACTCCCGTACGTTTAAATACAACATTTGTTTTATATGACTCATACTTTTACAAGACACAATGACATTGCTTTAGCACATATTAAATTGATACTGATAAAAATCAGAGGATCAGTATCGAGTTCCTTATCCTCAAAAACCTATTCTTGTGTTAGTTTTGACACCGTACATGTCAAATGGAACGTGAAATGTCAAATGGGGTGGACCCACCCACCAGTAGTGGGTCATGCCTCCAACAAACGATTTTCCAAGAAAATTTTATCGCGATGTCTACTGTTCGAAGAACTGTTAGTGGTATAATAGTATAACGGCTATTGTTCTCGGTTGTGAAACGTTTTTGGCAGGGACTGTGGGTTCGGGAGGCGATGATGGATGACTGTGCAATATCCAACTGACACCGATTCTGGTGACGAACTGTCTGAACTAACTTTGTACGTGGATGAACTTTGTAGGTGGCCTTGACAAGGCCGTCGGTGTTGTACGCAGTTGATAAATAAAATAGCATGTTGCGCTTATAGCTAGGCTAACTAAGGTAATCTGACGCAATCATCGGAGTAAGCAACGGCCGATGCGGACAGGCTTTTTGGATGGATGACCAAGTTGCAACAAGACTGTTGTTTAAAAAGTGGCATTTTAATCTGGGCGCTAACGTGGATCGGATGACACGTTAAATTGTAGATCGCTGCTGTTAGTCGCAGTAGAAGCAGTCGTTAAGCCAAGTCAGAGGCCCTTGGGCGGTTTGAAAACTCTCAACACTTAGCTAATACGAAGAAGAAAATATCTTGGTTTATAGTTTGCATGTGTTGTTATGTGCAACAGCGTTAATCAAGCGGAGCGATTTTTCTTTGCAGATTTTACACAGGTTCTCACTAGTACCCATAGTTTAAGTTATTTCCAATTTCATTGGAGAACATATTTGAAAATGAAATTGACTCACACAGTTTGTCTATGGATAGAACTTTATCAAACGGAAACTACAATGTATTTTGCGCATACATATCTAGTAATGAAGTCGGTTAAAAATATACTCGTATGATTACACCTAGAGTCTGCAAAGAATCGATGTATATATACATAGGTTAATCTAGGTTTTATGCATATGGGTAGGTATGTTTTTAGATTAGAAATTCCCGTGTCCTAACTAGAGTGCCTTTATTTTAGTCAAATTGTTTAGTAGTTAACGGTATTATAGTTAAAACACGGCAGAAGGTGGAGCATGCCAAGCCTGGAATAACTGACTCTCAAGCAAGCTGAAGCAGAACACATTAAGTGCTTGGCAAAATTATCAAACTTGATGTGGTGGTTAGCCAGGCAATCATTAAAAAATTTCCTACCACCATGTTACGGTTTCCTCACAATGTTTTCCATTAACAAAAGCTTGAGCACATTGGCGGGGATAGAACCCTCAACCTCTGGGACTTAAGGTTGCCGCACACCCGTCTGAGCTGAGTTATTACGACGACAATCAATTATAGTTTTTTTTTTATATTTACAAAGTTTAAACAAAACCAAGCATACAATTAGCAAATTTAAAATCTAATCTTTTTTTTAAAATCATAGAAAAGTTAACCAGAAAACTGTCAATGCCAGTACTTACCATAAAGAAATCTTACTACGAACGCCACGCGGTTGTCCCATGAATATGCCATTTTGATTTATTTTATTTCTGAAAGTTCAATTTAACTTTAAAAACCTATATATTTAAAATCTTGAATAAAAAGTCACTTTTCTTTTGGGGTTCTGTACCCAAAGGTTCCAACGGGACTCTTAGAGACTCCGCTGTCCGTTTGTATGTCTATCTGTTTGTCACCAGTCCCTAATATATATTTGCACAGATATTGCCGCTATTACGAGTAACTATACAATATTAATAACAAATAAAAGAAGCTCTAATACAATAAACATGATTTTTCGCTATTTATGTTTTGTTATAAAATAGTACCCATGCGCGAGTCCGAAACAACTGGTTTTACTTCAATTACAAGTACCTATATAATAAATCGATTTGAAAGTGACACATCGCTTACGAAAGCTCTACGTAAATAAAAACTAACTTGAGTAGCGTCGTGAGGCGTGTCGCGGCGGCGACGGTCGGACGCGGACTGACGCGGCGACCGGCGCCCGCGCAGCGCGACACAACACAAATAACACTTTACATTACAACAGGGAGACACGTCACGGGAGCCGCTGGTAGGTAGGTCTGTCACACGCCTAAAGTCTTGTCACAACCAAACAAAATAGACAGGCAAAGAAAAATCAGTAAGGTAAACTAGTTTGAACCGGTAAAGTCGCTTTCGCTATAAATAAATAAATAAATATTAGGACACATTTCACACACGGCTGGTTAGCCCCATACTGAACCATTTCTAATTTGTGTTATGGTAGCTAACACAACTGATATATACTACATATACCAACGACATTTATTTAGGTATTATAAATGTCGTTGACATATACATACATAGGTTCATATTTTATATAGATACATATTTAACACCCAGACCCACAGCCAACAAATTTAGTTCGTCACAAAGATGCTGACCGGGCCGGGAATCGAACCCGGAACCTTCTGATTGGCAGTCCGGCATGGTAACCTTTACGCCAACGAGGTCGTCATATTCATACCATTGTCAATAAACTAGCATTCCGGCCCGGCTTCGCACGGGCTCTAAAATAATCTGAATAGCAAAGAGAAACGAAATATAGCCTATGTTACACAGAGATAATGTACTCGTAGCTTTCCAATAGTGAAAGAATATTTCAAATCGGTCCAGTAGTTTCGGAGCCTAAAAAGGTAAAAGATTTTTTTTAATTCTTCTCGTTGGGAGAAAAGGAGAAAAATTAGGTAGTGACTACGCGCCCAGCTAGTCTGTTGAGCAACAAGATAAAAGTTTCCAACAAGTATTTTATAGTTGTAGAAATCTATTTTTTTTTAAAGAAATCTATTACACTTCTGTATATGCCCGTACTGAACCATTTCTAGTTCGTATTATGGTTTCTAACACAACTGATATACTACATATACATACATACATATTTTATATAGATACATATTTAACACCCAGACCCACAGCCAACAAATTTAGTTAAGCACAAAGATGTTGGTCGGGCCGGGAATCGAACCCGGCTTCTGATTGGCAGCCCGACATGGTAATTTTTACGCCAACAAGGTCGTCAAAATACATATCTGAGAGGGGCTCCCCATACAACAATGGTACGGAACCATCAATTATTAATATAGAGAAAGTATTCTGCACTTTATTATTGTGTGTACGTGTCGTGTATCGACGGAGTACGGCCGGATCAAGGTCCCCGGGCTTATTGTTAGCGTCAGTTATATTTTGGTCAATCGGGATTAGTAGCTGATGGCTGATCGAGACCAACCGCTATTTTAAGCAACTACCTACATATTTATGGCTATTAGTATCTATAATAAACTACCTGAGGCACTCAAAAAGCTATTATTTCGTGCATTTAAAAGATAATTAAATGCCTATTTATTAAATAAAAATATTATGACTTGGATAATTATATGAAATGTAAAAGCTAATTGTATTTAAAATTTGAAATTAAAATTTAATTGATATACATTATTATATAATTCGTTTCATAATGACATTTATAAAATAATAATTATTGACATTTTTTGATATTGTATACTTATAATCTTTTAGCTGTAAATCATAGTGTGAAATTATTTTATAAATTTACTAATTAATTGATATTTTGCACACCGCATATGCGGTAGCCTACAAGGGACATTTTATATTATTTTCCATGTTTTCATATTACCTGTGGCTTCGCAAATAAATTACATATTTCCATTCATTTCATTTTATTGTTTTACATTATATTGATTAATTAATTTGTTTACAAGGTTGAAACACCGCTCTAGAAAAGCTCTAAAACGCTTTTAACATTCTTTCTAACTCATAATTCTTGACCAGGGTTAGGTACGTGTTATATTAGTGATACCATAGAAAATACATGTATATTATGAAAGTTTATTTTACTATACATTTTTATTAAAGTTTATTACTTTGAAATTCCAGCATTTACCAACCTTAATTTTTAAAATTCTTATTGAAATATGCTTTCAGCTTGGATCCATAAAAATGTATCTATTAATAATAATACCTTCTGTATCGCTTAATATTAGACGTTTTCGAACTTTTCTTAAAAATACAAATATATCTTCACAAAATAAATTTTATTTTTATTAAAAAAGGGCCTCAATTGTGATAAACATACAAAAATCACTCTTGAAAAATCTTGTATTGACAGACTCATACCGGTACTTAAGTATAATCAATATTGAATATCAAATTGGGTACAGTAAATAAATACAAGCTAAATATCAAAACAGTTCACATATTTCGTTAAAATAACAAACAAACATGACATCTTCTTAAACAATAATGGAATAAAAACAATCACGTTTTAAACAGTAAGGAACGCGCATTACATACGCGTGAGTCTTTTGTTTCATAATTCAGGCTTTATATTATTAAAATTATATGATATTATAATTATTTTGCAGTCTTCCAATGGTATATTTTTAAAAACGTTGCTCTCTTACAATCAAATAAAAAGGAGCAGCTTGAAAAAATACAAAATACAAATACATAAATTTTAAAACGATACCGAAATCTTCAGTTTATAAAAATCACGAGTTTGTAAAAATCACACACAATTCTTTAATACTTATTTTCTTATTAAGATTAATTAGAAATAGAGTATGTCGTTGTTAAAATAATCAAAACTAATAAACCAATTCATTTTTTAGCATACTTAAAAATAGTAAAAATCAAATAAATAAAATATTTAATAATAAGTACTTACTTATAATACATAAATTAAAGCACATCTAAAAATCATTTACTAGGTATAGGTACTTAGTATTCATTACTTATTATTTGTAAATACATTTTTCGTAATAAAATACTGCTTATTCATACATATATGAAAAATAATAATACTTTATGCTCATTTCAAATTTACTCTAGCTGAGATCTTCTAGTAAATTACGGACATCCGATAGTTTTAAAGTTTACGTTATTAAAGTGAATGGAAAATGTGCGTATTTATATTAATACTTGTGACAAGCCGACTTATCATGGTGGTTGGGACCAAAATGGATGCAGCCACTATACAGGACCTCATGACACCAAATGTGGACCTCGCCGAGGGGTGTGGCTATCAGGTAACATTCATATGAACAGAAGCCATGGTAATTGAATCATACCTTATCTTATATCTTTAAATGAGCAATTCTTGTGTATATATATATTATTATAATTGGAATCTCGAAATTTAGTATATAGGGTGTTTCAGGGGCGATAAATCGCTAGGAATCATTTTTAGAAAATGTCATATAAAAAAAACCGAGCAAAGCTTTATTATATAATAGTACCGGTCAACCAGGTACTTTTATATAATAAAATCATAAATAAATTATATGAATAGCTTATATACCCTACTTACCCTAATTGACTGCAAAGTATTTACCTCAGGTATTTTTTAGGGCATTGTTATACCATTCCGTGACTCTGTTAAGAATCTTGGCATTGTGGTTGATCGTTTTCTTTGCAGTATAAATATTCTCAGTGTTTATTTTCGCAATTTTTTCTATATATTTTTTTCGTTTATGATTTATAAAATATAAAAAACTATTAATTCAATATTTTGCCCATTGTATCATCACCTTAAATAAATTAACAGTAAACTCTGATAAAACACCATGGGAGCATTACAATTGAGAATAGTTGGTAACGTAAATATTCTAGAAAGTTCTTAACTATGTCTCATAAAAATCGGTCCAAGACTTAGTCTATGTAGTCGCCAACCCCAAAAATTTTACGGGGGTTTTCAACTTTTTTTAAAATTGTACTTATAGTGTTAGTTTAGTACTTTATATGTACTCGTATATGTATACATAGGTTAAAATAAATATCCGTAGTAACCTATCCCGCAGGGCTGCCCGGTGACCGTGGAGGGAGCACTGAACGTGCACATCGTGCCGCACACGCACGGCGAGCTCGGCGGCACCAGGAACTTCCAGCAGTACTTCACAGGCAGTAAGATATCACTAGGACTCACCGGACTCGCCAGGGAGGTTTTAGTCACGTCACGTGTTGTTCGTCAAGGAAGGGAGAAGAGAGGCGAAAACATGAGTGCGGGGGCTCTGGTGCATTCGACAAGACATCCCAGAGCCTCCCTTCACAACACATGGGAGGGCCTCCGAGGGGGATTTTTTGTGAGTAGGAATCTCACATACCCCGACTGCATGCCCAATGCAGTTAAGGATCTATGAAGATTTTACCCCCTCGTAAAAAAAGGGAGGTTTTAGTAGGTACAAATACCACATAACCTGGCTGCGCCCCATCGTAGCCAGGTATCTTGCTGAAGATTTCCCCTTCGTCAACAAAAAAAAGTCTTGTCTAAGACTAAAGTTTTCGTGGGCTTGCTTGGAGTATTCTAAATTAGAGATGATGACAGCATGACTTTGTACGTTCTGTTCGTCAAGGAAGATGAGAGGTGAAAATACCCGTGTCCCCCCGCACGCTCCCTTCTGATGCATTCGATAAGACATCCAAGAGCCTCCCTTCACAGTACATGGAAAGGCCATCGAGGAGGATTTTTAGTGAGTAGGAATCTCACATACCCTGACTGCATTCCAATTTAGTCGGGGAAGATTTTAACCCCTCCTATATGAAAAAAATGTTTAACCTGAGCGTTTAACGTAATTCAATATGATGCACTGTAAAAAAAATGAATAACGGTTAACGAAATTATAAATTTTAATTTTGAATTTATAACCAAAGTGAAGTATCTGGTCAAAGTGGCCAGAACGAAAAAACACCAATTTAATATTATGTTCCTGTAAAATAATCCCACTGCCGCTCAAAGACTTGAACAGACGCACCGTGTCTGTTCAAGTCTTGGCAGTGGAAAATCGAGTTCCAAAGGACATAAATACTTACTTTCTGATTTAAATGTACCATATTATCATGACTAATATGTATTTTCAGTAATTGAAGGTGACCCCACTCCTACTAACGTGAATATGAAACGGATTATAGATTTCGTCACAACACAGCTCTGGGAACGCGAAAATAGGAAGTAAGTGCAAACAATATTGAATGTATTAGTCAAATCACAGACAAAATATATTAAAATATGGTATTTGTGTTTTCAACTTGTACATTTTTTTTTAATTTTGAAAATTGTACTCAAAAGCAACTGCATATTTCAGGTTCACATTGTATGATACACCATATCTTTTCCATTGGTGGTCCAAACGGGACGACACTGGTAAGCAGATATGGTTTCATATTAGAAATAAATATATAATTACTAGCTGACCCGGCAAACGCTGTTTTGCCTTAATAAAAAAAAAATAACTAAATATGCAGTAGCCGATTCTCAGACCTACTGAATACGTATATAAAATTTGGAAAAAATCGGTCAAGCCGTTTCGGAGGAGTACGGTAACAAACACTGTGACACGGAAATTTTATATATAAGATAATATTTTTGTCGAGCAGTCACGGTGTGCAAACGTTATAGGTTTATTATTAGCTTGTGTTTGACATTTAGTAAAATTTCCTTTATGGCCGCCGCCTCAAAATGGTTGATAACATATTTAACTCCCTCAATTTGGGTATTAAATAAAAGGGCTAGTAGAATACTAATACAACATGATACATTTCAAATCCAAGATGGCCGCTACAAGAAAATATTAGGTTAGGTAATTTAATTAAAACCTGTAATTACTGTTAAAAATATTATATTTGTCGGGGTGAGGGAACGTTTCTTACTACAACAATAGCTATTTGACAAAATGTATGTTTTAATTAATCAATTTTCTTACTGACATTGTAATCTTGCATGCCTGACGGTCAAAATAGAGGACCAACTTACTGTAATAAAACCAATTGTACCTATTTTGCAAAAAATATATAATTTGAATAGTTACAACGATTAATTTTAGATGACGGCACTTGCACAACGCTCCGTCCCAAAAATACCTTTAAATTATATTTTTTTACACTCTACAGCTAAACATTTGATCAGCAGGGCGCGTAACCACGTGGGCTAGCGACTCTCTGGTCAAATGGTCTAAGGCGGAGTATGCCTAGTCTGGAATAAGGTGGCTGGTTTTCAAGGATGCAGAGTTCTCAAAACACACCGCTAAGAAATAAAGAAAGAACACATTTAAGTGCTTGGTGACATATTTTTCATCTTGAGAGTGGTTGCTAGCCAGGCGAGCGCTAGGATATGCTGTCTACCCTCATGCCAATATTTCTGACATGATTGCAGTGTACCGCATGATGTACCAGCTGCTCCGGCAAGGGCGGCTCCACATAGTGGGGGGAGGGTGGGGAATGCCGGACTCCGCTACTACTTCCTACCACGCCCTTATCGAGACCTTTACACACGCACTCAGGTATAAAGATAAGATGAAAATTCCACTTTCAAAACGACACTCTTTTTAGTGGCAATACTTACTACGAGTATAAGACTCTTTGTCCTGACTTATTCATTCATCTATAGGCAACGCAGAGCCCAAACAGCTGGTCCTAGGGTTGTGAAATTTGAAGAGTGTATTTGTTTTAGTATATAGACGCGTACTAAGAACGGATTTTTGGATTTTCCGTCCCTAAGGGGGTGAAAAGGGGTAAAACAGTTTGTATGAAACTTCTTTGTTTTTGAACTTCTAGCAATGAAATTCAGAATATGTAGGTATAGCTAGTTTATGTGAATTTAAAAATTATGGTATGAAGTTTTTTTTGCAAAGGGTGAACTAAGGGTTTGTAATGGGGGTGAAAGATTGTATGGAAAGTTCTTTATTTATCCATTTAAACTCTTGAAAATTATTATGGTAGTAGTTTATTGCGCGAACGCGCGCAACGCGGGTGAGCGCCTACTCCGCTTGTCTATCTATATAATACTAGCTGACCCGGCAAACGCTGTTTTGCCTCACTTAGGGGTACAGCGCCATCTATTGATTACTTACTCAACCCAGTCGAAAGGTATCGACATCTGTTGTAATAATTGTGACTGTCAAATAATAACAGACAATAATTAGCAATAAATTAAAATTGCGACTATAGTTTGAGATTTAAACTATCCTATCTCTCAAGTTGGATCGAACTGCACATGGTGTGCGAATTTTATTATAATCGGTTAAGTGGTTTAGGAGTCCATTGAGGACAAACATTGTGATATTTATAATAATAATAATAAAAAAGGTAAATTATTTACCGACCATTCCTACAAAAAGTAAACTGCGTAAGCAATATGTTTGGTCTAACAATGTCTCTGACAACCATGGTCAGAGGAAGTATAGACGGAACAACAACAAAAAAACATTGTGACACGAGATTTATATATATTAAGAAGATGTATCGTGTGACCGTACGTATTCCAGAAAGTTGAACCGCACGCTAGGTCCTTGCGCGCGACCTCTAGTGACGTGGCAAGCGGACGTATTCGGACACTCGCGCGAGTTCGCTTCGCTCGCCTCGCAACTCGCCTTTGATGGCCTGTTCGTGAACCCCATCAGCTTCGAGGATGAAGTGGCCAGGATGCAGGAGAAGAACCTCGAGATGGTCTGGAGAGGGAGTGATGATTTGGGTACGTGTTGGATTATTTAGAATAGAATAGAAAAGAATAGAAAGTTTACCTAATGACATCGCGTCATATAGGACAAATCAAATTACAATTAAATTACAAATTACGATTTTGTGCAAAGACTTGGATGATCGAACTAGGGGCCGTCGGATTGACGAGAATACGTATCCCCACCGAGCCAAACTCGCTTTTTTAACATGAACATACTTGGTTACATATTTCTTATTCCAGGCTCATCATACGATATCTTCAAAAAAGTGTTTGGGACAGAGAAAACTACTATAGAAATTATTTGTCAGAATAAATTAAATTTATTATAAATTAATTAATTATAAATAAATAACACGCCCCTAATAGTTCCCGGTGCAAAGGTGACCATTAGACTGGCAGGGTTCCCACGCTGAATTGTAATCTTATCTTATATATAAAATTTCCGTGTCACAGTGTTTGTTACCGAACTCCTCCGAAACGGCTTGACTGATCATTACCAAATTTCATATGCGTATTCAGTAGGTATGAGAATCGGCCAACGTGAAACGTTTTTACCCCTAAGTGATAAGGGTTGTTCACCCTTAAAAATATTTTTTTATTTTTTCGATGAATTTTTTTTATTAGAATTTTATATAAAGTAACATTAAAAAATACATACAACCCTAAATTTTTACTTTTTTATCATCAACCCCTAATTTTTTATGGCCATTTTAGTAAATTTCTGTGTCACAGTGTTTGTTGCCGTACACCTCCGAAACGGATTGACTGATCTTTACCAAATTTAATATACGTATTCAGTAGGTCTGAGAATCGGCCACTATCTATTATTTATACCCCTAAGTGATAAGGGTTGATCACCCTTAAATATTTTTTTTTCATTTTTCGACAATTTTTTTTGTATAAAATTGCATTAATTTTTTACTTTTTTATCATCAACCCCTATTTTTTATGGCCATTTTAGTAAATTTCCGTGTCACAGTGTTTGTTACCGCACTCCTCCGAAACGGTTTGACTGATCTTTACCAAATTTTATATACGTATTCAGTAGGTCAGAGCTACTATCTATTTTTTATACCCGGTTGATCACCCTTAAACATTTTTTTTTTTAATTTTTTCATTTTATTTTAGTATTAAGTGGCATTAAAAAATACATATGACCCTATTTTTTTTACTTTTTTATCATCATTCCCTATTTTTATGGCCATTTTAGTATTTTATTCATTTTCATCTCGCTTGATAACTGATCAAATATAGTATCTAACCGTACTTCGAGTAAAAATCCTTTTTTTTTGAAGAAAATAACTAACAAAATTTAACCTGATATACTTATGCTTATGATTATTACCAATCTTAAATACTTAAAATTTGCCGCACCTTTACTTTACTGGTGAGTGAAATGCCACACTATGCCATAGACCGAAGTCGGTCTCCTGTTTTACTCACAAAATTCTTCTTCACAGACTTCTCTCACTGTTTACACAAATTTCGACCTTCGTTATTGTTTATGTATCGTATGTAGTAGTATTGTTAACAATTATCATTTTGCTATATCAATGTAACTCTCTTATTAACTTAACCGCGGCTCCACCCGCGTGTAAGTCGCTTTATTGCATAACCTCTCCTGCACATGACTGTTGTAAAAAAATGTATTTTCATCTGTGCGCTACTGTAGATCGGATTATACGTTAAATTGTAGGTCCTCTTAGCACAAACAGTCGTTAAACTAAGGCAGGGGCTTGAAAAACTCTCGACAACATAACTTGATCACTTAGTTCTTACGTAGAAGAAGCTATAAAATTTGATGTACTAATAAACTGGACCCCGACCGTATGAGCAAAAAATTTTCAACAAATATGATGATGACACTACAAATATTATGTAATTTGTTCTGCTTTGGACTTCTTTATGCTCAAACGAATCGAACAAATGTGCTAAAAATTTTCGCGCTCGCTTCGCTCGCGCATAGCTCGCTGCGCTCGCATCCGGCTCGCTTCGCTCGCGATTGGTCCTACGACGTTTTGGGTCATAGCTTACGACACTACAAATATTATGTAATTTGTTCTGCTTCAAACTTCTTTATGCTCAAACGGCTCGAACAAATAATTATGCTAAAAATTTTCGCGCTCGCTGCGCTCGGATCCAGCTCGCTTCGCTCGCGATTGGTCCTAGGACTTTTGGGTCATAGCTTACGACAATACAAATACTATGTAATTTGTTCTGCTTTGGACTTCATTATGCTCAAGCGGCTCGAACAAATATGCTAATAATTTTCGCGCTCGCTTCGCTCGCGCAAAGCTCGCTACGCTCGCATCCGGCTCGCTTCGCTCACGATTGGTCCTAGGACGTTTTGGGTCATAGCTCACGACACTACAAATATTATGTAATTTGTTCTGCTTTGGACATCTTTATGCTCAAGCGGCTCGAACAAATATGCTAAAATATTTCGCGCTCGCTTCGCTCGCGCATAGCTCGCTCCGCTCGCGTTTGGTCCTATGACGTTTCGGGTCATAGCTTATAACACTACCATTATTATGTAATATGTTTGGTAACGGCTCGAATGGAATCGCTAAAAAATTTTGAATACCCAAAACTTTAGAAAAATATTATTACCTACTAACCTCAAAAATTTTACAATGAAATTGTATTATACAAATAACAGACTTCAAAATCATACCTACATTTATAAATTCTAACTGTATCTAAAAAGTGAAAATTAATTTTATGCCTACACATAAGTACCATCGAAGACTTTATTTGATTAACTTATAAACATGCTATTTTCAATTTGTATTTATCCTGTATTCTTGGCGTCGGTGCCATCTAAGAAGAACAAATTAATGGTTGGTAAAATAAACACTATTTAATAGATAGGATTGAACATAATATTTTTTGGCGTTTGTTACTTTTATATTCCCTTATCGTTTGTTCATGGCGCTCCATACCCATTTCACGCATATACCATACACACATAAAATAAGTAAGTAACATTTTAATTATTTTACATTGAATTTGTCTAGAAAATATGAAATATTCTAGATAAAAATAATTTTAGTCTTTAATAATAATTAAAGACCCGGCAAAACAACGTTTGCCGGGTCAGCTAGTATATGAATATATTATAGATGACTATAAAATAAAAACCCCGTCCATATTTCTTCTCCCAGGTCCGTCTTCAGATATATTTACCCACAAGCTGTTCGACGGGTACTGGTCTCCGCCTGGCTTCTGTTTCGCCACAGACTGCAATGACAGCCTCATCGTTCACACCGACTCACACTTCCGAAACTATCAGCAACGGGTAACCCAGCTTCATCACAATATGGAATATGCATATTTTTATGTATTTACATCATTTAATAGATAGATAGATATACTCTTTATTGCAACACAAAAGGAAATACAAAACAAAGAGAAAAATAATTAATCAACTTATAAGTAGTGTTACAAGTGGTAAAAAAACACATTCAGAAGTCATTTAAAGTAAGAGTATATTCTACTTCCTACTAATATAATAAATGCGAAAGTTGGTGTGTGTATGTTTCTTACTTCTTCACGCTCAAATGGCTGAACCGATTTTGATGAAATTTGGTATGAAGATAAGTTAGACCTTAGACATAGGCTACTTTTTATCCCGAAAAAAAAAGTTATTCGCGTGGGATACGCAAATAACTTCAAAATCTAAGTAACTCCTTTACGCTCCTACGGCTGGACTGATTTTGATGAGATTTATTTTGAAGATAGGTTAGACCTTGGATTAACAGATGGGCTATTTTTTATACCAGATTAACTTCTTTTTGTCCCGGATTAAAGCGGGTAAGACCGCAGAGCGCAACTAGTTTAAATTAAAATGAAAAATAATTAGCCGAAATGGGCAACTGAAACGACGGACAATCTTAAAATGTTAACTACAATAAGGGACCCTTCTTCTTCATGTATGCAACCGTTGTGGAAAACTCGGTACAGCTCAGATATTGTGACGTAAAATTCGCTTCGACCAATGGCGTCGCGTTTGAGTATTTGAATTTCTCACTCTATATTTGCACAATAAAAAAAAACATTTCTCGCTCTAAAGTACTCGTAAATTATATTTAAAACTATTAATAGAGGCATTAGCTGCGCACCGCAGTGATATCCGCGTTAATCCAAGATAAAAAGTAGCCTATGTGTTAATACAGGGTCTCTTACTTATCTCCATACATTATACTGGTGTGAGTCGGTCGGAGGAACACACTTAATAGGAGGGAAATAGGAATCGACGACCTCGTTGGCGTAAAGGTTACCATGCCGGTCTGCTAATCGGAAGGTTCCGGGTTCGATTCCCGGCCCGGTCAACATCTTTGTGCTTAACTAAATTTGTTGGCTGTGGGTCTGGGTGTTAAATATGTATTTATATGTAGTATATCAGTTGTGTTAGCAACCATAATACGAGCTAGAAATGGTTCAGTATGGGGCTAACCAGCCGTGTGTGAATGTGTAAAAAAAAAAAAGTTATGTCTGTATACGTCTGTATGTGTGTCCAGGCGTCGGAGTTTATAGAAGCGGCGAAGCACCGGCAGGGCGGCAGCTACGCGACCAACCACGTGATGATTGTAATGGGCAAGCGGCTCGCCTACCACGACGCTAACTATTGGTTCGAGAATATAGACTTGCTCATTGAGTAAGTTACATACAATAATCTTTTTCTTCTGCTACATATTCTTCTTTTTATTTAAAAGCTATAAGCATAAGCAGCCTACTTTACGTTCCCACTGCTCAGACTCAGGGCCTTCTCTCACGAGGATATAGATAAGCCGTAATCCACTACGCTAGCCAAGTGCCACCATGCATTGTAGAAATATGTGGCCTATTTAGAAGTATGACCCCTCTATTGATGTAATATTATTCCCGAGTGCTTGTCAAACAATCAGTTTGGACAACCCAACGTCACCGTAATGCGAGAATCCTTGAAATGGTTGATGTGATTGGCTGCCGAAATCACGTGGGTGCTTGCGGCAGCCAATCATCGCGTTACGACGTCGCTGAGTTATCGCAACAATGTGTTTGTCAAACTCAGTAACCTATTGGTAACGAGTAATCCCATTGGTATTTATAGTGGCCGGCAAACATCTTGAGCAATGACCTTGAGTGCACAGTAGACGATTTTAAGGTACCTATCATTGGTGGTATAAGAGGAGCGCGGGGGCATTCTGTCGGCACGCGGCCCCGCGATTGGCCGTACTTAGCTTGGTAAACCTTGTTGTGTTTCAGGAAAGTGAACGAACAAAGCGACAGAGACAATGAGAAGGTACACGTCATGTACTCAGCACCAGCTTGCTACCTCAAAGCTGTGCACGAATCTGGGTAGGAACTATTCATTTATTTATTTGCACGAACAAAACGGCCACACTTACTTAAAAACGTTGGTTATACGTCCAACGGGTTTCGACGCATTACGAGCGTCATCATCGGGGACGAGCATCACACGGACTGTCACCGACGAGATCAGCGCGCGGCTTGGTCCCCGATGATGACACTCGTAATGCGTCGAAACCCGTTGGACGTATATCCGTTTTTTAAGTAAGTGTGACCGTTTTGTTCGTGTAAATATATAATATGCCTTACAATAACAGTATAAATTTACTCGTATTTATCTTATTTGATTTCTAACGAATCAGGCGCCAGGCATTTATCTCTCTATTATCTCAACTCAGTGATCAGACCGTATATGTCGACGTCCTAAAAAACTTTCGCAATTTATACTATTATTACAACCCGCTCAAGAAAACTTTTCAAAGTTCATATCCTGTGGTTAACATAACTAAATAAGTGCGAGTGAGAGGGAAGGAACCGGAAAAAAATTTGAACAATTTACGTGTATTTCCGCTGTACTACTAAAATGGATTTCCGCAAAGTAACGCCTGAGTCAATGCGTTAAGGAAGGAACATTCAAATGTTTTTGATTGAATCGAGTTACAGTATGAAATTTTATTATTATTTTTACCGTTCCAGAGTATCGTTACCAACAAAGCAAGACGACTTCATGTCTATAAGCTACGATAAGCTGATTCACTTCACCGGACACTACACCTCGCGGCCTACCCTCAAATACATGGCGAGAGAGGGACATGTGTATTTACAGGTCAGTACACTGATACTCAGCGCCTTTATCTCGGAAAACTAAGTGTTCGGGTGTGTAGAGCGCTCCCGTGTCTGGGTGCACATACAACACTTTAAACATATAAATACTAACTATTATTATTATTTTACACATTTCACACACGGCTGGTTAACCTTACTGAAGCATTCTAGTTTGTGTAATGGTAGCTAACACAATTAATATACTACATATGTATACATACACATATATTATATTATTATTATATATATTTTATATAGATACATATTTAACACTCAGACCCACAGCCAACAAATTTATTTAAGCACAAAGATATTGGCCGTGCCGGGTATCTTGGCTTAACAACTGCTTTTACTAAGATTAACAACCTTCAATTTAAAGTGTCATCCACCCACCACCATTTCTTTCTTTCAGATGGCTAAGCAGATGTATGTGCTCGCTAACTTGACGGCTAAGAAACTAAAGTTGTATAACGATCTCGCCTGGATCAATGGTAAGCTAAACTAATCTTATAAGTCTTATTTATTTATATTTTACGTACTAATTTTTAGATCCTCTTAACTTAGTTCTGGGTAATTAATTTATTATAATATACTTTGTTGTCAAACCGCTAAACTCTGGATTTTTGGCGCAATTCTGTCCACAGGAACTATCAGTAACGGTTATCATCAGGTGGATTAATGGTTAAGCGCTAAGTTACTTAGTGTAAAAATATAGTCAAATAGATAAAATTACAAACATGTGTGGCGTCTCTGTCGCACTTCGTCGCCCGCTACCAATCAGAGCGCTTGTCCTGAATCGCGCAAACGGTATTTACAGCGCGCGTACGACGGGTTCAAGCTACAATGCATGACCGTCGGACGGCCGTCTCCGGACACAACATCTGTCCGGGGGGATATGCCTTTGCTAAATGGAGGCAGACCGTCGTCGCTCCACACATGCAGCTAAGAATGATGATAACGTTGGTCATCATTACAAAAATATCTACAAAAAAAAGACAATTCACAATTTTCTGTCTAAGTCATCATTTATCTAACCTTCTCTACCTTAAAAAACCCACATTTAACCTAGCCGCTTTACCTCTCTGAATAGGAGTGTTCCAAGACCACACGATAATCACCGGCGGGATGCTGCAGGAAGTATGTGATCACTACACTCAGAAGATGTACCGCGCTGTGCACAAATCTACCGTTATGCTACAGACTGCATTCAAGTAAGATCTTCTTGTTTTAAGGCAAAGATAAGAAGTTCTTTAGATGAGGGAAAAATCTTGATTTTACAGCTTTTTCGCTATAAATTGTAAAGGTAAAGGTATAACAACTAAAAAAATTACTTAAAGGTCGTCTAAAGAACCACTCTAAGAATAGGTATTTTATTTTTTAATACTTAATTCTTAATCAGACTTATGAATTAGAAATACAACTTGTTCCAAAACTCTACAATTAAGAGTAGTTCTTTAGACGTCCTTTAAGCAATTTTTTCGTTATTTCTTTCCGGATGAATAGCGAAAAAGCTGTAAAATCTATACTACACTATACGAGTTGGCTGAAAATGGCCACGTTTAGTCTTGTCATAATAATATTCTATTTCTCAGCAATTAATATATCATAAATTCTTGGCTGGCCTGGCTTGTGTTAAACATTAAGTATTTTCGTTTCAAAATTATAACAACCAAAGATGTGGAATTCTTTGCCAAACGCCCTGTTCCCCGATAACTATAATCTAGCGGTTTTCAAGGCAAGCGCGCTTGCCCAGAAGTAACCGGTTCACAAGAGTGAACCGGTTACTTCTGGGCAAGCGCGCTCCTTAGATCTCAATATCGCTTACCATCAGGTAAATTCAATCAAGCGCAAGCTCATGAAATATTCAAAAATAACCTTATAAAATAGCACTAATCAAGTAGCTTGTAACCTTTTTATACAAGGTAAAGAGAACATCTCTTTGGAGAAAAGGGGGAAATATAGCTGCTCTTGTAATGTCTCTACATACTAGAGTATCATACAGACGAAATTTTGTGTTAGTTAGTATTATGTTTGTTACCTACTTTAACGCTCAAACAGTTGGCCATTTCTTTTATGAAATGTGGTATGAAGATAGTTTCGCCCCAGACTAAAAGTCCCTAGATTAATTTATTAATGGAACTTTTCATTTATTATATTTTCAGCAAGCTCCGTGGAAGTGCAATGGATGTACGATATTTCAAATGTGCTTTTAACATATCCAGTTGTAGAAACACTAATGCACTAAGATCTTACGTAAGTAACATTATAAAATAATTGAAAAAGTATCAAGTCATCTCTAATATGATATTATGTTAGTCGATTCAGCGCCTGTAGCCCGGCTAAGGTGCCTGACGCAATAATCGAGATTAAGCAACGGTTGATGCGGACAGTTTTTTTTGTTTTACTAAATAGTACTACTCGTACGCTTGGCCACCAAATCGCCTGATGGTAAGCGAAGTTGTAGCCGTCGGGCGACTTGAAAACACACCAGAGCTTGGCCACTTAGCTCATACGACGAAGAAGAAGAAGTGGTGTCCCGAGTGGCCGATTTCAATACAGTCTGTACGTGGCAGGTGGTGATATACAACCCCCTGGCTTGGCCTGTCACTGTGCCTATCCGGCTGCCCGTCGTCAAACATTCCAGATTCATCGTCTACAACCACAAGTGTAAGTCATTTTATCCCTTACGCACTTTTGCCTCGATTTCAAGTAGCTTTTTTTTATATTCAAGCATATCTTTTTTAATTTAATAGGCTTGCGTAGTTTGAGTGTACTGTATCGTGTAGACGCATTGTCACAGAATAGACAATAGATTCGGATATATAATGGCTTTTCGACAGATTTTTGCTATCGCTTAGTAGATTGTGTTTTGTGCTGAACTCTAAATATAAAATATTAATAATAGTTGTCGCAAAAAGATTCAAAAGTTACGAAAAAAATAATTTGGGCCGCCAGGATAAAGACAATAAACTTATAAACATTTAACGCCATCTAGTGGCATATGGGCACTTGGAGACCACTATCTAACTACCTTAACACCTTATTTTTTCTTGTTATACTTGGTAAGTAATCTTTGTCTGTAACAAGCCATACTTTAAAATGTTAACTCAGGCCTTATCCCAACTTTGAAGTTTACGTTAAAGTATTAATTAGTTTAATAGACTAGTTTTATTAAGGGATAACCTCGTATTCCCTAAAAAATAAGCTGTTCTCCCAAATCCCAGTGTCGCCAGTCCGGTCCGTGATGATGAAGATCCCGGTACCCGTGCTCCGCATCCCGTACCGCGACACACGAGCTGATCATGAGATCGTGTTCCTGGCGGAGAAACTCCCCCCCATGGGCTTCCGCTCCTACTACATAGAGTCCGCCACTGTCGCCACCAGGGTAATCATAATTTTTATTATTGTTATGTTTTTGTTTAATTTTTTTTTACTGTTATGTTTATTGTAATAAGTGCATGTACTAGTTTTTAAGTTAATAATATAATAAACATAGACGATTTGGCTAGAATGCTGTAAGTTTATGTTTATAGTTAAATATATGAATAAAAAAAAACAGAAAAACATTATATTGGTACATAAGGAAAATAAATGAATATGAATATGAATAATCATATTTATTGGTAAAAAACAATATTTTACAGGTCAATTTATACATAACTTTAAAACATAACAATAAAATATAAATATACATGTGTACATTTCAGAGTTAAAATATGTCATCTGTATTAATCAAAAATAAAACAATGTCGCCATACGAGTACTAATATCTTATTTTGTAATTTGGTTAGTTTCCACTTCTAAGTTTTGGATGGATACCAGGTACCTATTGTAATGCAAAACTTAAGAGCCCTATCACCCATTATAGGACAGTAAAAGGGCATTTAGTTCACACATCAAGATGTGATAAATCATATCTTTTTTATTGCATAGGTGGCAAACAAAACAATACCATCGCTTATGAACACTAATTGTAACACTCGAGATGTTTGTTATACGTATGTTGCCACCCTTTCACATCTTCGATAATAAAATTATTAAATTGCAAGCATTACTTACATTAAAAAACTGTGTGTCTTTACAGAGAAAGAGATCAATAATAAAGAAGTTACGCAGGAATAAGAAGAAAACATATCTGGCGAGACAAACTGACCAAATGAAAATCGATGACAAATCCATGCTGGATACTTTAGGTAAGAAATATTACATTTCATATTAGTAGATCCTTACGTTATTGAGATCTTATAGTCTGTTCACGCAATCGCGCTATTACCGTAATAAATTTCTGGGACTTGATTGGTCTCAGATGACAAGTATATACAAAAAAAAAACACAAAAAAAGTTTTTTTTTTTTTCATATATACAGAGCTGTTGTCGACTAATGCAAAATCTTATAAGAGCGTATGTTGTACGTACGGACAAGCAACTTTTGTTCTACCAGTTTTGGAAATTCTCGAAAAATAAAACAGCCTTTCCGTACAAATGGTCGTCGACGTGCGGCAAAATGTACGGAGAAACCAATCGTTAGTTAAAACAAAACAATACTAATTAAACATCTTAATTTCAGAACACAAACAGTACGACTATGGCGACGAAGACGAAGATTCTGACGACGATTACGAAGATAGAGACACTACTGACTCTCTCCCCATCGGCACTGACACTCCCCGTGACACTACCGACCCACTACCCCACACTCTCAATCCACCAGACGATAACAACGCAACTACAGACATAAATTACGACAAACCGAACTTTTCTTACGACAAACCTGATTTAACTTACGCCAAAGATGACGTGCCTTACGACAAACCTGATTTTGCTTACACAATGTCACCAGACTATAGAACTGATGTACCTCACAGTAAGTCAGATATGACGTACTTTGATGATAGTCATGTGACGTCATCGAATGATCGGTCGACTTTACCCGTGTCTACGTCATCAACTCCTTTATCGGCTGGAGTCTTAACTGAAGAGGAAGATGATATGCCGTTGCTGAGGGTTCATCCGACCAATACACCTTGGGCTCCCGGTGAGGTTCCAATTTTAGGTTCCATTACAATTATTTGACAAAATAACGTAACGCAAAACCGGGATGAATGGCGTACGAGAAGAGAGGCCTATGGATAGCTAGGCTCAGCAGTGGGCGATTACAGGGCGACAATGAAATAGGAATAACTCTTGAAGTTATTGTTAAATACTATAAAATGACCCGCTGTCCTCCAATTTGTAAGGATTTTCTTTACAATAACTGGGCTTACGCTTGATTGTGTTTAACCTAACCTGATGATAAGCGATATTATGATCCAAGGTAAGTGGAACGCGCTTACCCAGAATAAACCGGTCCACTCTTGCTTTGAAAACAGCTAGATTATAATTTTCGGGGACCAGGGAGTGAGAAACAAGATGGCACTAGTAGGGCGCATAGTGTTTGATGATTACGCTGTGTTGAAATTATAAGATGAGTTAAATGTCTAGAGATATACATAAATAGGTATACGGAATTTAATTTATACTTACATTTTATAGATTTGTGCTTGTCCATAATTCACCTTGTTTCTTATACTTCAAAACAAGTTAAGTTAAGAGTAAGTATATTCAAATACTTATAAAAGTCTTGCAATTATTATTGGGAAGACGACAGATGTTTTTATTTTATCATTATCTCAGGTTACCGAAATCCTGAAGAAGAAACTACAACAATAGCTAGCAGCCCTAACAAAAAACCAGGTAAACTTTACGTTCTGTATATAAAAATATATAAAATTTAAAATTAAAATTCCTCATTCCTAGAACGCACAATACCAAATCCAAGCCGACAATTTAATTGTAAAGTTTCAAAACAACCATAGAGCTGACTTTATAGATATTACATAAAATCGAATTATTTTTTATTCGCACTAAGCAAATAGGTTTGCGCTTGACCACAATTCACCAAGCGGTACAAATGGAGCACGCTTACCTACAACTAACCAGTTCACTATAGCTTTAAAAACTACTAAATTTTCAGCCATAATATCTGACGAATCAGAACTTATTGAGGGTAGAAAATTCTTCGACACGCGACCTTTGGAAGCCCACCGCAGTTCCACCACAACCAAGCCGGTTAAAGCTACAACCACGGAACGATATTACGACGGGTTCAACGACCCCAACTTGGATGAAGCAAAGCATTACTTCTATCGCTCTTCAGTGAAAAACTATATAAGAAATAAGGTGAGAATTTACGACATGTTACTTTCATTTATTGAATGACAAATTTAATATTGACTAATAAATTTACTTCATCATCATCATCCACAGCCAATTCTATCCCACTGCTGGATATAAGCCTCTCTCCTGTCATGTCCATTTGTCTCGGTCCTGTGCCAATCTAGTCCAGGTTCGAAGCGCGATAGCTGTTAAGTAAAATTACCCGAGGTCCAACAACTTTATAATTTTGGACTACTGGTAAATTCTTATCCACGTGGTCCAACAGGTTGGATATGAATTTACCAGTAGTCCAACATTATATAGTAGTTGAGAGATCATTTATATAATAAAAAAAAATAATAAAAATATTTATTTTCCATAAACCTTAAGCTATACACATCAATTTTCAAATTGTTACATATGTTAGATCAACTTATCTTAAGTAAAAATTACAGCTTACATTCAAATTTGGATATACCAGAGCTTGTGTTAGTCGCTGTGACTGTTCAATGGACCCCAACCTAGGCGTGAGCCTGTATCTTGGCGGTCCGTTTTACCTTTGTTACATGGTATGAAGTTCGCGCTAATTTACTCGTAGTTAGTTACAATTATATAATTCAAAATATTTATGATTCTACTACACAACTATTGAATAGAAAAAGAAATAAACGTAACTTGAAACTAAAGAAATTATTACTAAAAGAAAATATAAAATTAAGTATGTTTTTGACTGTGTATGTATGTATGTGTGTGTGTGTATGTGTTTGTGTGTGTGTATAGTGTATGTGAGTGTAGGTATTTGTGTCTGCGTGTGTGTGTGTGTGTGTGATAGAGTGGTCGAGCTAAGTACATCCTGACCTTTGAGCCTAGGTGACAGATGAGTATACTTCTAGTTTTGTGTTTTTATGAAAAGTATTGTTTAAGACTGTGTTGTCATGTTCTATCAGCTCAGATCCGAGTATCGATGTTATAAACATTTACAAAAATTTCCGTCTCGTTATATGTTTTAGATAACAGCCAGTGTTTCATTTTAGCCCGCGCCTTTCTGTGAGATTGTGGTTTTGTGCTGTATGATTTAACTATTTCGTTATATACAAAACTATGAATAAACGGTGCCAGTCTGGACGCAAACACAGTTCTCACCTTGGGCAAAGGTAGTAGTGTTATTGTTTCTGGGTTGTTATGTGCATCTTGTGTCTGTACTCTTAGGCGACATTTATCAATAGCTCTCAGAATAAATAACTGTCTTACGCTGAGTACCTGGAACTCTTGTAACAGTTTCTCGGTGGGATACCGTCGTGGCTTTCCTAACAAGACCTTGATCACTGCACGCTGTGCCCGCTCTGCTGCAATCAGGAATGACTTTGCCGCCCCGCCCCACACTCCTATGCAGTATTGAAGTAGAGACTGACACAGTGCAGAGTAAACAAGCCTTTTCACTTCTACCTTGGCAACTGATCGAAGTGATTTCATGACAAATATTAGTTTACGGACTTTCTTTGCGACACTACTAATATGTTGTTCGAAGGAGAGGTTTTGGTCTAGCTGTATCCCTAAGTACTTTACTGAAAGCACCCTGGTGATTTGCTGGCAATTACAATTACGAATAAGTGGGAAATCAAGCTTAGGGCAGTCTATTTGGTGCATCTTAATGTAATTTTTCTTAAGTTCCGTGGCACGTGTGATATGGAAACCTACGAAATTAGATTTATTTATGTTCAGGGTTAACAAATTTAGATTCAACCAATCAAGGATGCGGGCTAGGCCTCTTTCTGCGGAATACATTGCACTGTGCCAGCTGCTCCCGCGACATATGGCTACTGTGTCATCCGCGTAGCAAATTATATCCGTATTTGGTATTTTGAGCTTTAACAAACCATCGATGTAAATAGTAAATAAGGTAGGGGATAGGATACTGCCCTGTGGTACCCCATGAGAGAGTTCAAGTTTCTTGCTTAAAAAGTCCCCTATCTGCAAACGTTGACTTCTGTTGTCTAAGTAACTCTCAAACCAGGTTAGTGCGATACCCCGAACGCCCAGTCTTTCAAGTTTCTGCAGCAGTATTGGCCTTGATATCGTTTCGTATGCCTTAGCGAGATCGAGAAACACTGCAACACAACGATTTCCCTCGTCCAGTTCTTTTGCCACCGTGGAAGTTAGAAGCTCTATTGCATCTTCAGTACAACGCCCTTGTCTAAAGCCAAACTGGCGGTCGGACAACAGCTTGCGTTTTTCTATAAATTGAGTTAGGCGCTTATTGACTACTTTTTCCAAGATTTTGGAGAGAACTGGTAGGAGAGAAATTGGTCGATAGTTGTCGATGTGATCTTTTGAACCACCTTTGTGTATGGGACAAACTATCGCTGTCTTCCAGCGTTCCGGGAAAGTGCCAGATTCCATACTAAGATTGCAGATATGTGTCAAAGGTACTAGAATAGCGGGCTTGATATGCTTCAGTAGAGATGGCGTAAATGTATCCAGTCCTGGAGCGCTATCAGTTCTCAGATCTGTTAATAACCTATTAATCTCATGCAAGTCAGTAGGATATAGAAAAAAAGAGTCCTTTGAATATACATTATTAATTAAGTTTTTGGCTAGGGTATCTTCTGTTTTGTTTAGTTTTAAGAGTATGTCCGACGCAAGTTTTGCACCAACTGAAGCAAAGTGTTCGTTGAACTTGTCTACAGCGGATTGCGGGAAATCTTCCTTGTTTATTAGCTCATTTGATGCTTTTTTAGGTATATTGATATCGCACACTTCTTTAATAGTTTACCACAACCGCTTCGGATCTTTATGGTTTTTAGCAATGTTGGCGTTTTCGTAATTTGTTTTAAGATTGTGTAACAATTTGTTACAAAAATTGCGATATCTCGTGTAAGTGGTTTTCATTATTAAGTTTTCAGGCTCTTTTTTTGCCTTGAGGTGCAAATTATCTCGATGACGCATACATCGGATAAGTCCAGGCGTGATCCAAGGCTTTAGATTATGTTTACTGCGGCTCGTTTTTATTTTGCGTGTATGTTTTTGTACTAACCGTGAAAGTGTCCTGTGGAACATATCAACCGCGCAATTAACATTATTCAAGTTTAGTAGTTCGGCCCAGTCGTGACTTTTTAGTTCATCAAGTATATCGTTAAAATTAGTTTTAGTTTTTATTCTGTTTGAATGAGTATTACTTGGATATTTTGTTTTAGTTAGATGTATACCTATCATTGTGAGTTTATGGTCAGTTATCGAACAGTTGCATACTAGGCCTGTTGCTTCGAGGGTACCCTTTACAAAAACGTGATCTATACAAGAATAGTCCCGAGTAGGTAAGTAAATTGCCGGCAAGAAACCATATTCTGCCAATGTACAAGAATATATCTCACTGCTACTATCTGGTGTGTCATCTAAGAGGTTGATATTAAGGTCCCCCGCTATTACAGGATTCTTAACGGTTTTGGTTGACTCCAGTATTTGTTCAAGAGACTGCATAAATTTACTTGTATTATTACTCGATGGAGACCGGTATATACCTATCACGTTTGCAGGAGCATTCAAAATATCTACTATGAGACAGTTTGCATCCTCGAAAAAAGGCTCCTGTACGTTTGAGGACCAGCAGTCTCTAATGTAGATGGCTACTCCACCGGATTTATTAATTACTTTTGTGGTATGGTAGGCATAATAACCAGGAATGGATGGCACGTGCGGGTTTGTTGTGTTAAACCAACATTCAGAAAAGACCATCACGTCAAAGCAAATATCAAGTCGCTTCAGGGTTACTTGGAGCTGACCTGTGGATGCCTTGTTACTAAGACTTCTAATATTACATGACAAGACTTTAAAATTGAAGCTGGCAAGCTCATGGTTGCAATCTTCCAGTTTGGACAGGGAGCGACATTCTATTTTTAGAGTATCGTCAATATCATCGAAAATTACAGTCCTGTCCATGGCTTATATAAATAGATTGTATAAAGAAAATTTCAAAGTAAAAAATTTCAGGTAATTTTGTCGCTCTTTTGTAATGAATTTGAAGGGTAGATTGCTTTGACATCGAGTAATCAATACCATCCGGTAAATTATCTTCTAAAAGATTTATGAGTGTGACTACTGTAACTCGTCCTATTTCTATATTATCAACGCCAACACAGGTGAGTGATATGGATATGAGTCTGATTACATGTGTTAGATGTGATGAACTGAGTCGCTTTCCAGCTAATGTCGATAGAATTATAACAGTACATAACCAGGAGTTTATAATGGGGTCTCTTTCGTGTTTGCAACATTGCCAGCCCTTATATGAGTATTTAGTTATCCATATAGCTGATAAGACTATTATGAAGAATGTGTCTGAGTTTTTGTTTGCAATCTTACAACACAATGAGGGGCTAGTGATAATGTGGTGAGTCTGTTCTAGAGAAGTACAACACTGCATTGTGTAGTGTAATTTTATGAAAGTTGTATTGATTGAGTGCGTTTTGTTATAGTGAGCATATATACACACAGCCCTATGGTGACTTGTTTTGATTATTGAGGAAGAGGGACATGGTAGGTATACTAATAAGATACTAATTAGTAAGATTAAAATTATGCAAAGTCCAGTTGCACATATAGTGAAATATGTAGAAATTGGTACTGCGTTACAATTAGATAATTTAAAGTTAGTTATAAAAATGTACAATATTGCTAGTGAGGCACATATCTTACACAGTTTAGTATAAGAGCGAGAGAGACATCTAATCGGAGGTACATGCAAAAATTCTATCGAGGTCCGCGGAGCATTTGACCGCCATGGCGGGTCTTCCTTCACCACGGCGCAAAAAAATCCGTCCATTGCTAATCCAACAGTAGCGAAATCCATTATCTTTAGCTCGGGTTCTAGCATTGCGAAATAAAAGTCGCTGTTGCTTGGTGAGATGTTCGTTGATATAAATCATACGGTTTGGTCCTGGAATGTCGATATCCGCCGAGGCCAAAGAACGTCGTACTTTGGCATTTTTTAACAACTCATCTCTCTTACTCCTTCTTGTTAATCTTAATATTACGGGTCTCGGTGGTATATTGTTGACTGTTTGTTGCTGTGCGTTTGACTGTGGTTTAGCCCTAGGGCCCACTCTTGTAATCCAGTCTATGTCCGAATCATTCAATTTTACCCCAATTTTCGCGGCAATGACCAAGGCCGTGTGTGTCAGGTTCTCACTGGGCACTTCTTCCAGCCCTAGTATTTCGATTTCATTTTTAATCGCACTCTGTGATTGTTGCGCGAGTTGTTCTTGCAGTTGAGCTATAGTGGCTTGAAGCATCGGTATAATAGCTACTTGTTCCTCCACAGCCTTTATTCTGAGATCAAAGCTGTCCATCCTATCGAGGCATTTATTCAGGCCTTCTGTTATGCTCTCTTTATGAAGAGACATATCCTGACGCAGAAGGCGTAATTCACCGAGGATAGCTGACTCATTTTGATTTCCGCTGTTTGTTGGACTGTTTTGCGTGGCGGCTGGGGAGCCGATCGCGGGGCGCTTAGAGGGGCGAGGAGTGCTTGCACTGCCAGCACCAGCCGCGCCGCTCAAGGAGTCGGTCGCACCCGGTAGTGCTCCTTCGTTCTTCGCCGCGGTGCTACGGCAACTCAAGCATATCCAATTGTTTGCTTGTGTCGGGTCGCTTGAAGTTAAATTCACGCATATATGGTGAAAGTGAGATGCGCATGACGTGCATTTTAAGTGTCGAGATGTGGTTATTTTTTGCTTACACGCAGAACAAACTTTAGTCATTGCAATTTTTCGCTAAACAATGTTCCAAACAAAATAATCGCCGTTATCACTGCGCCAGCGCAGCACATGAATCCGAGCGAGATAGAAGAATCGGTGATGCGGGTGGTGCGAGTGAGACGCCTGCGAGATTCGGTCGTAGTGCTTGCCGGTAGGTCACAAGTCAAAACCGAAATAGTTTGTTACCACAATCAGAGTTTATTTTTGTAAATATTGGATAAAGGCTGTAGATTTATTTCGTACCTTATAGTTTGACTTGCGTAGAATCTTATAACCTCCAGTTTTCTGTGCTTTCCTGCAGTTTAAGTCCAATGTTTGATTTTTGAAAGGCGAGAAACGTAAACAGAGTGTTGCTTCTTCGCGCGCGAGGGGAGGAGATCCGAAGAGAGGAGAGATTTCACAACAGCTATTTCTTACACGTTGGACAACGGGTAAGTAAAATTAGCGTTACGTGTAAATTCATATGCCTGTGGCCCAACCTGTTGGACCATAAAATACCGAAGAGGAGCGTCGGTCGTCCAGCGGCAAGATGGGTTGCCGACATCACAGCTGTCGCGGGTCGAACCTGGTCCAGATTGGCACAGGACCGAGACATATGGCATGACAGGAGAGAGGCTTATCCATACCCAGCAGTGGGATAGAATCGGCTGTGGATGATGATGACTGGTGAATTCATATCCCCATGGTCAAACCTGTACCAACACGTTGGAAATTGCTGTTGGACCACGGGTTGCTAGGCAATAAAGTCCGTCTATATCTCGGGACATATAAAATCCCGGACCTTTGGAAAGCGTGCGTGGGGCTGAAGCTAATACCTAGAGGCTCTTTAGATCAATTTCATTTGAGTTATATGACACAATCGGTGGTTATCCCCGTACCGTACTATAGAAGTATGCCCAATGACAACCCCCGGATGCTGTAGGACTATGGAGTAAACTGGAAACATAAGAACCGGGTTATTGTGTGGAAATTCTAGTGGACTGAGTAACTAGGTATCTCTACCATCTTTCCATTTTCTGATATGCCATGCCAGCTGCTGTAGTATTGGTCCAGTTCCTTATATTTTTTCCAAAACAAATTCACCCTCCATATTTCATAACCCTAGGACCAGCCCTTTGGGCTCTGCGTTGCCTATAGATGTATGAATGAATGAATGAGTCAGGACAAAGAGTCTTGTAGTATAGATTTAAAGATTAATTTATTTACTTGCAGTATATTAAGGTGCACCTAGACCAGAAAAACCTAGTGAGGAAGGTGTCCCTATCGAACGGAGTGGAAATATCCCTGAGCATCCAGTTCTATTACTACGTGTCTGATGACCCTCGCAGCTTGGGGCGGCCTAGAGACACGCGGCCTGGACACAACGTGTTTAAACCCATGGACCCCGCGCCGGTGAAGATTCAAGACCATTTGGTCACTGCAGGTGTGGATTTTGTAGTTTTTAAACGACGACTCAAAAAATGATGGTTGTAATAAAATGAAATTAAAACACCACAGATCCACCAATTTTGAAGATATACAATAAGGCTGGGTTGCACCAGCTTACTTTAACATTTTGTTTATGTTACCGGTTAGGCAATAAACGAGTTGCATCAATAAAAGCATATTAAATGACGTCATAAGTTTAACAGTACCCAAGTTTCACTGGTTATAAATAAATAGGTAATTAGGTATCATTTATGTTAACTAGCTGTCAGATGCGTCAATTGACTGGCAGCCTGGATAACTTTAATTATACCATAGACAAAGTATATTATATACTTTGTCTATGATTATACTAAGGAAATATGAAGGTGCAACAGATTCTGCCATCAATGTTAAAGTTTCTAAATAGAGCAACCGAGCCTAAGACTAATAAGTTTGACGTGTCTGCGCGTGTGGTATCGTATCGGAACGGATGAACCGATTTTAATTTACTTTCGAAGTAGTTTGTTTTCATGTTTGAAAAGTGTATTACAACTCTTAGCTGTTTGATGAAAATAAATTTAGGTAACACTTAAAAACACATAAAAAGGGAATTAATTATTGGAAAGAATACAAAAATACAATGTAAACTCCATGTAACTCTCGATTTAACGACAAACTCTCTAAAGCGTCGAAATCAATTGGCTTTAGTTGGTTTAGCTTGTATTCTATACAATGGTACATTCTCTCCATTTAAAGGCCACTCTCTATAACGCCATAAAATGCAAGTCCCTTGAGTGTCGTTATATAGAGTTTACACTGTGTCCAATGTTCTTGTTTGTAGTTCACAAAACCTACCTGTCCGAGGAGGTGCAGTACTCTGTGGCTGATTGGCTGGGCTTCGTGGTCCGCGTGTACGCGGAGCGCGCTGTGCTGGAGATAGACTGGGTGGTGGGGCCTGTGCCTGTTCACGATGCTCTAGGTAATATACTAACTCCAGCCAATAACAACAGACTAGCCAATTGAAACATGTATTCGTTTAACCTGGTGACTCAGGCGTTAGCATAAGCATAAGCAGCCCACTATGCGTTCCCACTGCTGAGACTCGGGGCCTTCTCTCACTAGGAGAGAGATTTAGGCCAGAATCCACCACGCTAGCCAAGTGCGGGTTGGCGGATGATACTCGTCTTTGGATATTGTGGTCCTCAAACATGCCGATTTCCTCACGATGTTTTCCTTCACCGTAAAGCGAGTGCAAATCCACACATAACTTGAAAAAAAAGTCATTGGTGTAGGGTCGGGATCGAACCAGGGGCCGTCTGATTGAAAAGCAGACGTTATTACCACCGAGTCACACTCGCTTTTTCTCTCAGGCGTTACTTTGTGGAAATCCATTGTAAATAGAAAACAACATTAAAAATTTTGGTAGTGTATTTCCGCTGTGATCTGAAACCCTATCTTAGGTAATTTGGGTTTCAGATCACAGCGGAAATACACTAAATATTTAATTTTGTATTCTATGTATTCGTTTATTCCTTAGGCATATTCAGTCACAATAAAAATGCAATAGAGATCAACCTTTCTAAAACTGAACGCCCCTTTCAAATTTTAATATGTGGAAATTTAACCACCATGATTGAGTTGGAGACAGGCATAGAAAATTCTTAACTAAGAACGATAAACTTAACAATATAGAGCTTATTAATTTGTCTTGGTGAAAAGTGGTCATAGAAACTTATAAACAAAATGAAATAAACGCATTCATTCTTCTTCTTCGTATGAGCTAATAGCGTCAGGTGGCCAAGTTTTCAAGCCGCCCGAAGGAAGGCCTCTGAATTGGCTTAACGACTACTTGTAAGACTAAGACTAACAACATCCGGGACCTACAATTTAACGTATCATACGAGCCGCAGTAGCGTCCAGATAATAATGCCACACGACCTTTGCTTAGCTTCGTTGATCACGTCAGATCGCCTTAGCTAGCTGATCTACCGGCGCTACAAACGCAATGATTTTGGGCTAATATAAAACGGTTTGTTGAAAAGAAGAGGACGGTTTTGTTGATGCAGGGTCTAATTTTTTAAACTCTATTAATGTTTAAGGCAAGGAAATATTCGTGCGCTACAGCACGGACCTGGCGAACAATGGTGTTTTCTACACGGACTCTAACGGCAGACAGACCGTCAAACGGATAAGGAATAAACGAGCGTCCTACGAGCCTGTACTCACTAATATACCGAGTAAGTTATACGTCATATACTTTATACTCGTATAGCAAAATATGCTTGCTTTTCTACGAAAACAAATCACAATTTCCCTATTCATTACTTTCTTCTTCTTTTCTTATGTGCTAAGCAGTTGAATTTTCTTATTGAGAATATTATTATGGTCAAACCGCAAAAAAGCATTAAGAGGAAGAAATATCGTAAACCGCTTTAAACCACAGAACTTTCAAACGAAACTAGATCCTACTCGTAATCTAATATCCTCCGACGTTTTATAAAATATAATAGAAGTTCTTACAAGATGACATGACTATTGAAAACAACGCCCACGGCAATCTCCACTTGGCTTAGGCCCGTGGTTTTTGCATTTACTTACCGAAATTCTTCAAATTTCGAGAAGTCGTAAAGATTACAAATAAAAATAATAAATATCGTTCTATAGACATATCCATGTATAACCCTTAGGTGAAACCTTTCCACAGGCAACATCTACCCCGTGACATCTAAAATCCACATCGAAGACACAGAAAAAAACATTCGTTTCTCAGTGTTCAACGATCGGTCCCAAGGAGGTACCTCTCTACACGACGGCCAAATAGATCTGATGCTTCACAGACGTATACTCACTAACGAATACTATGGAGACACTTGGTTAAACGAAACCGAATACGGCAGAGGAATTATGGTCAGAGGAAAGCACTATCTATACATATCGAAAGCAGATTTCAAACCCAACAAAATATTTGAAAAGAAATTCGCAAAAGAAGTAGAGTTGTCACCGCAGGTCTTCGCGTGCCCTTCCGGAATTTATGGAGACAGAATGAAGAACGTTTGGGCTGGATTTAACAACGAATTTCGGGGTGTAGTCAAAAAGTTACCTATCGGTGTTCACGTATTAACTTTACAAGAGTGGAATGACGGAACTTTGCTACTGCGGTTGGAAAATTATTTAGAAAAGTCCGATATTATTAAAGATGGAGTCAGAACGGTGTTCGTTAAAAATTTGTTCGCGAACATCACAATAGTGGGGTTGGAAGAAACTACACTAGGTGGTAATGTTTGGATGAAAGACCATGCACCTTTGAGGTGGAATTTAAGAGAAAAGTTCGTAAAGAATTTTAATGATTTTTATGGCGGTAAGTGTATGCTATATATATCTCTGTTGTCACCTTGAGTAAGTCCATAGAAATGTGAAATATGCGTAAACGGAGAAACCAACTCTTTGAAGAAAATTAGTTGAACCTGCCGTTCAAGAATAGATGGTACAACAATTGATGGAATGAAAACACATGTCATTACGTACGATATATATTGTATGATGATATGAGAGTATTAATTAGGCATTTTCAATGGAAATGGTGACATTTGCCAATGGCTAAAATATGGTACCTACTTAGCGACTGATATCTTCAGGTTATGACTGCAATACCACACTAACGATGTATTTCTATCCTCAGGTAACGGTAGTGTGAAATATGATGACAGCGACTTAACTGAGCTCGAAACTCCTGATATTGTTCGTGGAATCAAATTGCTGCCACAACAAATTAGAACCTTTGTGGTCACATACGAAAGGACTGGAGTATAAAACGTGATGTTATGTGCCATGTTTTATCATGGAGTCAGCACACTTATGATAGTTTATAACTGTTATAGTAGTGAAATATGAAGGCGACTATTTACATACAGTAGTGATTATTTTAATAATAAAAATATGTATTTAATATAATACTTTATATTAATAACTATAATGGCCCAAAACTAAAAAGCTTTTTTATGTCTATGATTGAAAGACCTTTATGCCTAAGTCTAAAATGTCACTGTCAAAGAAGTTTGTTTTCTTCCGCAGTTTGTAATTTCGTAATTCTTGCAATTTTCATGAAACATTCCTTACATCTGAACTTCCAGCCTTTACTTTATTATGCAACCAATGAAGAATAACCGAAAAAGACATGTCGAATAAATGCTACACCAACTTTGTTAGACCATCATTGCCTGAGCCTGTTGTCCAACCATTACTCAGCGGAGAAGACGCAAAAAGAATATATTTGGAGGAAATTAAAGCAGCTGGATGTCCTCGCAATAACATAAAGCTAGCTCACTCTGAATTTAAAACTCGTAAAACTCAAAATTCGTTCTCGGAAAATGTGTCAACAAAGGAAGTGTATATGAGTGCACAGAACAATGATGTCGATACTTTGCAACAAATATTGGACGTACGCCCAGATATGCTAAACATTACTGACGATTACGGATGGAGTTTACTCATGATAGCATGCCAAGCTAATTCGGTAGATGCCGTAAAAGAACTCATGAAGAGAGGTATTGACACCTCTGTAAGGGATAAAGCAGGCAACTCAGCAAGGAGTTTGGTAATCAAAAATAGGAACCTCGCTTTAGTGGATATTTTCTTGAGCTACAAATCCAGTGAACGTAATGATCAGAAAATTATCGAAAAAGTTAATAATAAAAAAAGAGAGAGCAAAACCTCTATAAGGAATTCGGCAAAATATTTTTGTGATATTTGTAATAAAGAATATCCTGATAAAGAGGAACATTTGTCATCAACAGTTCACAATATTGATGCAAGTCGAGGCAAGAAGATACCGTCAAGTTATGCTATCCCAATGTCCAACAAAGGTTATCAACTTATGCTCAAAGGAGGTTGGGATAGAGAATCTGGTTTAGGGCCAGATGGTTCCGGCAAAAAATATCCTATAAAAACTGTTCAGAAACAAGACAAAAAAGGTTTAGGACTAGACAAAAGAAAAAAGAAGATGCCTGAAGAAAGAAAAGATAATATAAAACATGGCAATAAAAAGTTAGTTGAAAAAGAATGTAAATCCAGAAGGAATATGGAAATAAACTTTAGAAGAGAATTTTACTGAAAGTCTCGAGTTTCATTTACTCTTCTTCTTCTTTCCCACTAGGTGGGGTCGGCACAGCCTGTTTTTTTCGCTTCCACACCACTCTATCAGCCGTCATCTCCACATTCACTCCCTTCTCATTCATATCCTCCTTCACACAATTCATCCATATCTTCTTTGGCCGACCTCTACTTCTGTTACTTCTTACAATCATAAAATTCATCACTAAATTAACAAAAAAATATTATTTTTGCCTGGGATCTATAGTATATTAGCTGACCCAGCAAACAATGTTTTGGCTTAAAAAATAGATAGTAGCCGATTCTCAGACTTACTGAATATGCATATAAAATTTGGTAATTGGTCAAGCCGTTTCAGAGGAGTATGGCAACTAACATTGTGGAACTAACAATGAAAATTTTATATATAAGATATATTAACAAGTATATACATATTGTATGATAACCATTTCATTATGATTATGTTGTGTGATTTCTGGTTGGTGATCAGTCTAATCATTATTAAGCAAAGTAAAAATCCTATGTAATTAATAAAGAAAAAGTTATAGATAATGAATAATACTCATTTTATTTCTAAATCACTGTCAAATGGTACATGAAAAAAAAATGTAGTTTAAAACACAAGTCTGTTATCATTTTCTTAAAAAAATATAAAGACATCTGTATTTCAAACTTACACTATTGTCTAATAATAATGTTTGTGCACACAATATAGATATCCATCTAATTATGATAACTTCTCTGATAATACAATAAAAAAATATGAAAACTAATTTTATGTACAGTAATGTGGAATATAATATGATCAGAATTGCTCTATATAGACTTTTACTTACAATAACACTTAAAACCTACTGGCTATAGTCTATACACAGAATACAAATTGAGTCATCAAAGGTTTGGTGCAACCCAGTCTAGGAACTTCACAGCTAATTCAAAGCCTACAAAACAAGCGGCATTAGCAGGGAATGCTCTCAGCATAACCGGAGTAACTCCCTTGTACAATGCAGTGGGTCCTTCCTGGGCCATAAGCTGCCTGAAGACATCCCTCATGCCATTAGGGTATGTTCCTTCTGGTGCAGTTTGTAGCCGGCTCTTCAATACATCAGCAGGCATGCCCACAAGCCAGTTAGCTATCCCGGCGCAACCTCCAGCTACAATAGTAGCCATCATCTTCTTTTGGGCACTTGCTTCTTCCTCAATAAGGAATTCCTTAACTACCTCGTAAGTCATGAAATACATGCCACTGGCCGGCACATCTCTCAAGATGGTGGCAACACTGCCCTTGTAGATGCTTCTAATCCCGCCCTCGGCGTACAGCTGCTTGGCGCAGTCGACCATGCCGTTGTACTTCTGCACATTACCTCCTTGCTGGATCTGCAGTAAACACTTGATGCGCTCTCCGGGCGCCATTATAGACGTCGTGAATATCCCCGAGAAGGCGCCCGCTGCGAACAACTCGGGTTTGGTGAGTACTTGGTTCTCGTCACTCTTGATTAACTTCTTCCCGAGACCGAAACCGAAGAAACTGATAGCGAATATAGGCGCCACTCCAGTCAGGGGTGCCGACATGCCCTTGTAAAGGCCGCGGAAACCTTCCTTCTGTATGGTTTTCTTGAAGCAGTCCCAGGTGCCTGCGTAGACCGCGCTCTCGCCAGGTTTCGGCAGAGGCATTGTCTGCAATCTCACTTTGATAGTGTCCATCGGGTGGCCCGCTAAAACGGTGCACACCCCGCCGAAACCACCGCTCAGGAAATATTTTATGGGGCTACTCTTCTCAGACATTTTAAATTTATTTTGTTTCGACTATACAAAGCTTAAAAGAGAAGGGAAAACTTCTAAAAACTAGTTGGTCTACTTTCAATACAATTTACATTCAAAAATCTTGTCAGCTGTTCAATTGAAATGTCAAAGTCCAAGATCGTGAACGTTCCGTTCTACGCGCTGCAAATGCGTGTACCTAATGAGTGATAACAGCATAGCTTTCTTTCGAGTCATAAGAATAATAAAAAAATATTAATATTTTTTGAAGCGCGAAATTTACTCTTAAGATATGAGCTGATAATATTAAATGGGTCAGCGCTTACCTGACAGTAAGTGATATAGGTCTACGTTGGAGCGCGCTTACCCTGAAGAAGCCGGTTCACTCTCGCCTTACCAAGAAATTTATATTATATTATTGATTACATTTATTTATAGTTATTGGGAAGCAGGGAACCTGCCAACACTCCAAAGTTTGTCAGTTGTCAGTTCGGATAATAAAGGTAAAGGCAAAACGCTTAGTGCGTGCCATAATTACCTGTAATAAACAGAATTTAAAAAATAAACCGAATAAACTCTACCATTTAACGATACCGCCTTGGCGTTTCCTTACTTGTCTAAGCTGGGACGTCGCGGCGCATGGTCGCGAAAGTTCCTTTAAAAATACACCGAATGCCACCTGCACCCCATATGAGCACTGGTATTTTACAGGCACTTTTCCCATACTCTGTATTTGCATCAGGGATTTAACATGGTCTGCTGGTGCCATCACAAATGATGTAAAGATGCCTGAGAAAGCGCCAGCAGCGAATAACACGGATTTAGACAAAGAATAGTTTTCGTCATTATTGATAAGTTTTTACCGAGACCGAAACTGAAGATACTGATAGCAAATTTTGGCACTACTCCGATGAGAGGCGCTGACATGCCCTTGTATAAGCCACGAACTCTTTCAAATTTTAAAGTCTTTTTGAAACAGTCCCAAGTTCCATTATTAATCGGAGGCTCACCTTTTTTCGGTACAGGCATGGTTTGTAATCTTACTTAATGTCCATTGGGTGACCTTCTAAAACTTACAAACTCCACCAAATCCACCACTAAAAAAATATTTTATGTCATAGTACAACTTTTACAACATATCTGTTTTTAAAACTTCCCGCTTGAAGAAAACAGAAAAATAAAAGACTAATTATTTCAATGTCAGTATTTCCAGCTTTGAGGATGGAACATAATCTTCTTCTTTATCGCGACTTAGAAGATACCTGTCTCGTTTCAACTCAAAGACAGTAACCTTAGACAAAAAGAAATAGAACGATCATGTAAAACGTATTTTTTTTTGGAATGGGAACAGTGCAGTGATCTGTCACCGCATCTCAACTCAAGGCCAAAAGGCAAATCACACAAAACAATAAAAATAAGGATCATTAATTTTAATTCAATAAACTTACAGAATCATTATGTAGTTTGTGAAAATTTTAATCTTTTGGTTTTGCCGCTGCATAGGCATTTTAGCATTAACTAATAAGTGTTTCGTTCTTATGTGATATGACTGTTACGCTGTAACCTGTGGTATAAAAACCAGTATTTTGAAAATATTATTATAAGTCTCCGACATTAGTCCACACTGGTCTTAATTCTCTGGAGCAAGAAGACGCTTTTAAAATTAGTTAAAATGGCATGTAGCAAAGAAGATATAGAGCGGAAACGTCTTGCCGCCTTGCAGAAACGCCAAAGTAAACTTACCGGCGAAAACATCGCAGCACAAAACAGTCCTGGAAAGTTCTATGCAATCCAATCGAATATCTCAGTTTCTGGTCATTCAGATGCTGGTCCTGTGAAGAGTTATAACAACCTGTCAAATAAGTCATCACCCGGAACCTCACAAGCTGGACCTGTAAGGACTTACAACAATAACACACCAAAAAGTTTTCACCCTTATGCCAAACCTAATAATATTTGCAAGGAAAACAGCGTTCCTGTGACCAAAGTAGTCAGTGGAACTGTGTATTTGATTTCTGAGGATAGATTTGAGGTCAACCCGTCAGAATTTTGCACGCCACTCATCAATATATTCAAAACAATACCTACGAAAAGTTATGGTTTGTATATTCAATGTAATACTGAACAGTTACAGTCCAAATCCAGAATAATATTAATGACTAGATGCTCCCTGTGGTGCTACCCACATTAATCTGGAATAAATAGTAACCTATGTGCTAATCCAAGGTATTAATCCGGAATAAATAGTAACCTATGTGCTAATCCAAGGTCTAACCCATCTTCATAGTAAATATCATCAAAATCGGTCCAGCCATTGGATTGTGAAGGAGTAACATATGACCTCCTTATGGCATTAAATAGAACCAATCTGTAAGTTCACTTTACCCACTTGTACTTATATATATGTAAAGAAAAGACATGCTTCAAATGACTTACTTTATAGCAAAAATAGAAAAAATTACATTGCATTATATTATTTCAGACCCTAAATCAAAGTTATGGAACTTTGCGCTGGATGATTATGAGATGTTGATGTCAAAAGTAACGCCTCTAGCACCACATGTAGTGTTGGGAGGCCTCCCCACATTTGTATTGAAGGTAAGGTATATCTTCTCAGCAAAACACGATGCTATACTTGGACACCTTCTGTTTTAATAGAAGTACCACAACATCTGACGCAATGACAGTGTAACTAGTATGCCAGCGACCCAAGACCGTGCTCCACTATTTTAAGGAGCAAGTTTAGCTTGTGTAGGTAGGGGGAAATGCACAATACTCTTCCTGCATGTTATTGATAGAATAAGAATAAGGTATATCCTTGCCTGTAATTAAAGTGGCCTTGATCTGTAGATTTTTTTAACTGCCCAAAGTTCTCTGATGCGGGTATACAATTGCTTACCCGAGTTAGTGGTGAATACCACCACTACAGCTAACTTTAAAAATAAGTTGAAAGGATGGCTTATCAAGCAAACCTTTTATTCAGTTGATGAATTTATTAATTGTAAAATTAATTAAATAACCAGTGTTATCTTTGGATCCTTTATAATTAAATATATACTGCTTGTATATTAATTTATAATTTGTAAAATTAATTTTATTTTATTATACTATGACTGTAAGAAATATTTTTTTGATGTGTAAACTTGTGTTTATGAATAAATTACTTATGACTTATGATGTTTATGTTCTAACGTTACTTCTGTTTGCCAGAACCTACCATTTCACATGTCATCTGTAAAAAAGTAGACCTAAAACACTTAATCATTCAGACTGTCTGTATTGACCTTTGGTGAAGCAGTTATTATTAGCAGCGAACTAAAATAAATAGAATAGTAACTTGGCTGATAAAATGGTTCCACCGGTAATCGTAAAATACCGCTGTGGGCGGGGCAACACTACAACCCGCGCGCCCGCGTGGCGCCACATGGTGTGGCGGTGACCAATCGAGTGCGAGCTTTGTGTGTGTGTGTTTCGTTGGGATAGCAGTATAATTCTGTGCGTAGGTGGATCCAAATTCTAAGCGGCAATTGCATAGAGTTACTCTTCCGTTTATTCTAGTTTGCTGGTTATTAGTCACATGATAATGTACAGTATTATGTGACTAATCTGACACTAAAGGATGCTGAATTATTACAATGTTCTGATTACTGGCAAATAGAAAAAAGTCATGCTTTTGGTTTGAAGAGAATAAAATACTCTATAGTATTCTGGTATCCTGGTATATATCACTCAACTCACTGTTAGTGTTTTATGATTTCAGATTTTAAAAGACAATGTGAGAGACCCGGATAATGTGGACCTTACTCCTATAGAGGGTACATTGAGGCGCAAATTGATGCCGTTTCAAGAAGATGGAGTCAGGTAATTAGTTATTTTTTTGAATGGAAGTTGCCAGAACAAACTGTTAGGTGCTTGGCGATAGATTTTTCAACTTGAGGGTGGCTGCTAGTACCTAAGTCGAGTCTTGTGTAGAAAATGCCCAACACCATGCTATGGTTTCCTCGCGATGTTTTCCATCACTCTAAAGATCATATATGCATATCCACAAACAAGTTGAAAAACAAATGCTTAATTATTTTTTAACTTGTCGCTCTAGGCTAGCCTGTTGATTAGTCTACACCAGGGATTAGAGTACTGGATAGAATTGCTGACTCCCATACAATGAAGCGTGGCGCGGAGGTTTGCCATAATTAACAATGAAACCTAAATGGCGCTGAAAATCGAGCGTGCAGCCAAGCTGCCGCCAAGTTCCGCAAGGTGCGCTGCAATCGCATAGTAATATGATGATAGTACAGATAGTATATAGATTGAGTGACCCGAGTGAAGTCGTTTCAAAAAAATATGAATAAATGTTGCTAGGTGTATCATTCGAAACAATAATACGATTTTCAACAAGAGGTTGAGCATCTAGTGTATGGTCCACATCTAGTTGTTGGTGTTGGTTTTTCTCGTCCTTTCAACTCCTTTCCATCCAAAGGTTGCCTGGAAGAGATCGCCGCCAATTGTGGCACGTTGTAAATATTTTTATGTTGTTACTTTTTATTTTTTGTACCTTGTACCTATAATTCGTCCAATAATGAGTTAATCTATCTATCTATGTATCTATCTATCTTGGTTATCAGATTCGGCATAGCGCGGTGCGGTCGCTGTATGCTGGCGGACGACATGGGACTCGGGAAGACATTCCAAGCTCTGGCCGTAGCGAGCTACTACAGGAACAACTGGCCGCTACTTATTGTCACTACATCCTCTATGAGGTACGTATTTGATCTTATTATTATTATTAAAATAGTGCATTAAAATATAAATAAATATAGAAGAATTTTAATATGTAGTTCATTAATTTTGAAAGTTAATGTGCATTAGAACATATAGAATACATTACATTATTTTATTACATAAATATAGAAGAAAAAATATTTTGTTTTGTTGTAGTAATTATGTAATTAATTGTGAAGTGTTATTCTTTTTAAAATTTGTATGAGTAATTGAATAAATGGCTTTTTTATTTTATTTTTGATTACAGAGAGACATGGCAGAGTAAGATTCACGAGCTGCTGCCGTCAGTGCCGCTGATGAATATCGTCACCCTCACTAGCAGTAAGGATGCTCAGCTGGTCGCTGATAAACAGGTATTAAAGCGAAGACTTTTAATAATTAGTTTTTTTTTTATATAAAAGACATGATATCATGTTATATATATATCAGATAATGTACCTGTATTTCAGTTCAGTAAAATGTTTTTTTAACACTAAATCTGTAATAACTGTTTTCAAAGTAAACGGTTTTCAAAGTAAAAAGAAGTATTCTCTATAGTAAATTGGTTTGACACTTAATACGTTACAGCTAACAACATTTCATTTTTCACGTGTGTGTTTTTATGTGTGTCGCTTAGCGTAAATTTGTGATATTTAAAACGTTTCTCATTTTTTGTATAGACATATTTCTTGACTATAAAAGTTATTTATGTACACCTATATTGATATCCCTTCGTTGTAGGACACATACTTCTAAAAGATTTAAAAAAAAGAAAACATCTGAAAGTTTATGTCTTCTCGCTTGTTTATCTAAATGTGTGAGCAAGAGGGAGCTAATTTACAGATGCTTTCTTTATTGAGTCTAGTACAGTTATCTAGAACAGTTGTAACCCTTGATCATATCTATGGTTTCCAGACAGAAATTGTGATCGTGAGCTACAAAATAGCAACAATGCACACAGACTTGCTCAAAAATAAGAACTTTGGATTTGTCATTATTGTAAGTACCATACATTTTTTTTATATTTACTGTCTTTTTACTGATAGAAAGACCAGGTAGTGGAAGACTCTTAGAATTGGAAGACTCCAGGCCAGCCAGTGGCAGGAGATGGCACATATATAAATATAAATTAAAGGAAAAAGAATGTATACAAAAAAATAGGGCATTTGTATTACTTGAAAGTTGATCTACAGCTGTCTAAGCTAGAATGTAGAGCTTGTACAGCTGTATTTCTCCAAATTACACTCACAATACATATGTACCTGACAAAATTGTATTTAAAAATACTTTAAATTAAAGTTTGTAATATTGATAATATTTAAGTAGATATCAATCCTTGTGTAGTACATGCAAAATCAACATAAATAAGTGTGTTAAAATTGATTAATTTTAACATACTTATTTAAGACTTAAGCTATGGACCGAGGAGAGTGGCGTTTTTTGGTCTCGGAGGCCAAGAACCAGTTCAGGCCATCGCGCCAACATATTTAGTTAGTTACTATCTTGCTTACAGTAAAAAAAGTCCAGGGTAAAAAAAGGTGGATGAAATGTTTTGTATGACGGACTTACGCTTGACCTCATTTTATTTGATGTCAAGCGAGTCTTGGAAAAATAAAACCATCAGACTCGCTTTCCTCCCAATATGCACTGCACTGTTACTCTACTATATCACTTAAATTCATACCGTAACTCCACTATATCGCCATAGTAGATGCTAAGACTGCAAGGATTTGTTCCCATTCCGGGGGTATAGAAGAGTTAGACTGTGCTATAACTCCTCTATCTATCTTACAGATAAACCATTTTATTGGTAAAATATAACATTTACAAGTCAGTAATAATTATTAAATGTCATAATTAAATACAATTTATATGTATGCAGTGTAAACCAGAAATTACATTTATAATGGCAACAATAGCATAATGTATCTATTGCTCTGGTATATAGCGAAAGCTTTTTATTTGACTACTAAAAATTCGTCAATAGAGTTATAGAGCTACTTAAGAAATAGCCTTAGGTTCTGTTTAGATCTCTTTTGACGACCTCGTTGGCGTAATGGTTACCATTTCGGACTGCTAATCAGAAGGTTCCGGGTTACGATTCCTGGCCCAGCCAACATCTTTGTGCTTAACTAAATTTGTTGGCTGTTGGTCTGGATGTTAAATATGTATTTATATATAATATGTATGTATGTATGTATGTATGTATGTATATGTAGTATATCAGTTGTGTTAGCAACCATAATACGAGCTAGAAATGGTTCAGTATGGGGCTAACCAGCCGTGTGTGATAGTGTCCTAATATTTATTTATTTATTTTTATTATTATTTAATCAGTTGTGTTAGCTACCATAACACGAACTAGAAATGGTTCCTAATGGGGTTAACCAGCAGTGCATGAAATGTGTCCTTATATAAAAAAAATATATAGGCGAAGCATTTCTCCGTAGGTCTCCAAGGAGCCTATATTTTTATGAGTAGAAAAATTACAGTTGCGACCTTTTTCTTTGCAGCATGGTCTGTGACGCTCCTCACCTGGTCTTCTTCTCTCTCCACGGGGTTAACCAGCCGTGTGTGAAATGTGTCCTAATTTATTTATAATTATTACTAGCTGACCCGGCAAACGTTGTTTTGCCTTAAAAATATATAGTAGAAGATTCTCAGACCTACTGAATACGCATATGAAATTTGGTAAAAATCGGTCAAGCCGTTTCGGAGGAGTACGGTAACTAACATTGTGTCATGGAAATTGTATAATTCTTAATTGGACACATAAATAAAAAAGGCACAGTAAAAGACAATTAACTTAAAATTAGTGTACCACAATTGGCGGCCTTATCGCTTAAAGCGATCTCTTCCAGGCAACCTTTGGATGGAAAGGAATTTATAAACGACTAAAGAAGGACGTAGTGTACAATAAAGAATAATAAAAAACATACATATAATATTAATAATCTTATCTTAATTTATATAAATCTCGTGTCACAATGTTTGTCCTCAATGGACTCCTAAACCACTTAACCGATTATAATAAAATTCGCACACCATGTGCAGTTCGATCCAACTTGAGAGATAGGATAGTTTAAATCTCAAATTATAGTCGCAATTTTAATTTATTGCTAATATATTTTTTTATAATTAACTGTAAGTAACCTATCTATATAGTAATTGAATTATCAATGAAGTAATTCGTAAAAATGAAGTATCTTTTTGTAAGTGTTACTCCTAACCAAAAAGAAACCTGGCAATAACTAACCTTATTTATCGCCGAAATTGCTATGACTCTGTATTTTAAATCTGTGATATCTTCGAAAATATTTATTTAATTTACATGCTGTAAAAAGCCATATTGATCTTTATTAAATGCACAATGTATTTAAGATACTTAATTGGATAAGGATTAATACTGTATTGCTTAAAAACGCTTCGTAAATAAGCCATTATTTCTCGTACAAAGTAAAGGATAAAAATGGTTATTGTGGGTTATTCCTAAATGATAAACATATACCATCACGGACTTTTTTGTAGACCTTTTTAAGTTGTACAATACTGTAGTAAATTGTTTTGATCTATCTTGTAGGATTCAGTCAGCGTTTGCAATGTAAGCGCAAAAAATGTGTTTTTTTTACGACCTCACATTAAAAACCTCAAAAATTGTAGCCTATGTGTTATTCTGATGTATAAGCTATATTGTGGTAAAGTTTCATTCAAATCCATTCAGTAGTTTTTACGTGAAAGAGTAACAAACATCCATACATTCATACATCCATACTTACAAACTTTCGCCTTTATAATAATAGTAGGATTTATTTATAGATCTTAACTGTTACACCCCGCAGGACGAGTCGCACTACCTGAAGTCGCACAAGGCGCAGTGCACGCTGGCTCTGAGTGGCATCACGCGGCGCGCGGCGCGCTGCGTCTTGCTGAGCGGCACGCCGGCACTGTCGCGCCCCGCCGAGCTCTTCACCCAGCTCTCACTCATTGCGCCCAAGCTGATGCCGTCATTCACTGAATACGGTCAGTTACTTCAATTAAATAAATAAATATTAGGACACATTTCGGTCGTCCAAAACAGACCTGGCGGCGGACTATCATTGACGAAGCGAAGGCTATCGGAAAGACCTGGAGCGAGATCAAGCGAGACACTCAAGACAGACCGGGATGGCGACGCACTGTGGACGCCCTCTGCCCCATCTAGGGGACATAGGACCTTAAGTCAAGTAAGTCAAGGACACATTTCACACACGGCTGGTTGGCCCCATACTGAACCATTTCTACTTCGTGTTATGGTAGCTAACACAACTGATATACTACATATACATACATATTATGTATAAATACATATTTAACACCCAGACCCACAGCCAACAAATTTTGTTAAGCACAAAGATGTTGACCGGGCCGGGATCGAACCCGGAACTTTCTGATTAGCAGTCCGGCATGGTAACCTTTACGCCAACGAGGTCGTCAGTCAATTCAAAAACAAATTATTTATTAACCTTATGACTACTTTTGTCATACACGGCACGCCACTTACAAATAAAATTTTATCAAGATTATATAATTTTTAAGAACTAAATCACAATAATAAAGATTAATAATAAAATTACATAATAAAAATAAAAATTAAATTAATAGGAAAATTCTATTTTGTGTCACTGAATGTAATTTATATAAAATGTCAAGAAGATGTTTTATTATTAATCTTGTCATGTCCGAACTACTACTGCACAGGCGACTAAGTGATTAATAAAAGATGTGCGTTCTACATTGCATTGTTTTGATCTATAATATATAAATAAGTCGGGTTTTCCTTCTTGACGCTTTTAATCCAGAAGGCACGAACTGATTTCCACGGTTTGCATTCGTTGAAAAGGCTCCGCGAGGTTTGTAGTAAACAAAGTTCAGGGAAAATATCAACCAAAAAGGAGGAAATAGAGAAAAACATTTTTCACAAACAGCGCCATCTCTGATATGCATGTAGGTACTACTAGAGGTCGTCAAAATGTTGCAGGCAAGCGTTACTGCGACGGCAAACAGACGAGCTTCGGGTGGGACATGTCGGGCCAATCTCACCTCGCCGAGCTTCAGGTGCTGCTGCTGAGGAGGTTCCTCATCCGCCGCACCAAGGAGCAGGTGCTCACCTGCCTCGAGGAGAAGACCAGGTGAGGAGCGACACAGACCATGCTGCAAAGAAAAAGGTCACAACTGTAGTTTTGCTAGGTACTCTTAAATGGCTCCTTGGAGATCTACGGAGAAATGCAGAGCTCCGCTTACATAATATATATTTTATTTATATAAGGACACATTTCAAACACGGCTGGTTAACCCCATACTGAACCATTTCTAGTTTGTGTTATGGTAGCTTACACAACTGATATACTACATATACGTACATATTTTATGTAGATCCATATTTAACGCCCAGACCCATAGCCAACAAATTTAGTCAAGCACAAAGATGTTGGCCGTGCCGGGAATGGAACCTGGAACCGATTGGCAGTCCGGCATGATAACCATTACGCCAACGAGGTCGCCAATCTGAGCAAAACGTACTGTATATAGGTTTACTTATGGATCCTTATGTTTGTTCACTGTATGGTTAAATCAATAAAAATAAAATAAAAAAGTTGCGTCTGTAGCTCGACTACCCAAGGTAATATGAAACGATGACCAAAGTTAAGCAACAGACGATGCGGTCAGTCTTTAGATGGGTAAACATGCACAAGACTATCGTTTATTTTCTGCTGGGCGTTACCGTAGATCAGATGACACGTTAAATTGTAGGTCCCCGCTGTTAGTCTTAGAACAAGCAGTCGTTAAGGTAAACCTTCGGGCGTCTTGAAAAGTCTTAACACCAGAGCTTGGGCATATGGTGTTTTGGGAATATGTTTTCTACCTTACTGTGGAGAGAAACAGGCTAATGATGATAATGAAAAGTACTTTAGTATGTACTCGTATGTAGTACCAGAGTACTCCAGATGATATCCATAATCTGATGAAGGAGCATTGAAAGCGGACATAGAAACCTTTAAACTTAACATCAAATGACAGTATTTTCAAAAATAAGCTCAAGAACTGGCTTGTTCAGAGACCTTTCTATTCTTTTGACCAATTTATTAATAGCGAGAAAAAAAAATTTTGTTGTGACATGTAATTGTGTAATATTATTATTATTTTATTAACTTTATTTTATTATTGACATTTATTACAAATTCTTTGTATTTCAAATTGTCACTTTTTTTGAATTTTTGACGTATAATTGAATAATTATCAATAAATGGTTTATCTTGTTTATCATGTTTGTTTTTTTTTTCAGAGAAACAGTTCTATTAGACCAAACGCTCCTGCAGTTCTCCAAACAAGAACAGGAGGGCTTATCGCAGGCAGCGGAGACATACAGGCACACCAAGGCGGCGGAGAGGCATTCCGCACTTATTACTTACTTCAGTGAAACGGCGCGAGTCAAGATACCAGCTATATGGTGAGACTTTCTTCACATGTTATTCAAAGCGATGACAATTATGTATATTATATTTGTTGAATATCTATCTCCAAGCACCTACCAGTGTAATCCGGCAGCCACCTAGAGAGCCAGTAGTTCCACACTAGGCATGTTCCAGTGTGTCGTTAGCTCGTATGGCGCCCCACTGCTCCATACATTTTGCCCTTGGGTAGACGTAATTATCCATGAAATAACGATCTTCAAACCTATTAAGAAATACTTAATCATGCAGCCTCTAACATCCAATTACGTATAATTAGTACGCAAACTAACTAGCTGCGACCCGCGGTATTACCCGCGTTAATCACTGATAAAAAGTATTACTTATATCCAAATTTTCAAATTCAAGATAACCAAATGTCATGCAAATTCGGCTTAGCCGTTTAATCATGAAGAAGTAAGAAACATACACACTTACATACGTATACACATGGACAAAAACTTCCGCAATCATAATATTTAGTAGGATAATACTTTATAAGTTGTATTTTTGTTACAGTAAATACATCCGTTCTCTAGTCCGCGAGTGCGACGACAAGTTCCTGGTGTTCGCTCACCACCGCTGCATGATCGACGCCATATGCTACGAGCTGGACGAGGCCAGCGTGCACTACGCGTGCATCGTCGGTACCACGCCTCCGCACACTCGAGCCGTGAGTCTCTTCTTATTTGTGACGCTCTTGACAGATAATAATAATAATAATAACGTACTATAAATACAAACCAGAATCAGCTCTCGAAAATAGCAATTACAGACTCTATTGGGACCGCACCATAATAATCTTATATATAAAATTTCCGTGTCACAGTGTTTGTTACCGTACTCCTCCGAAACGGCTTGAACGATTTTTTCCAAATTTTATATCCGTATTCAGTAGGTCTGAGAATCGGCTACTGTATATTTAGTTTTATTTTTATTAAGGTAAAACAACGTTTGCCGGGTCAGCTAGTCTTCTTATCTTATATATAAAATTTCCGTGTCACAGTGTTTGTTACCGTACTCCTCCGAAACGGCTTGACCGATTTTTACCAAATTTTATATGCGTATTCAGTAGGTCTGAGAATCGGCTACTGTATATTTAGTTTTTTTTTTTTTATTAAGGTAAAACAACGTTTGCCGGGTCAGCTAGTCTTCTTATATATAAAATTTCCGTGTCACAGTGTTTGTTACCGTACTCCTCCGAAACGGCTTGACCGATTTTTACCAAATTTTATATGCGTATTCAGTAGGTCTGAGAATCGGCTACTGTATATTTAGAAATAATTATTAAGGTAAAACAACGTTTGCCGGGTCAGCTAGTTACAGATAAAACTATCCATTACAATAGACCTGACATAACAGTTTTAGACAAACAAAATAAATCCACGTTGCTTATCGACGTAGCCATCTGCAACATGCACAACCTACAAACTACATTCACAGAAAAAATAGCAAAATATACAGATCTGTCCAGCCAGTGGCAAACTACAAGCTCAAGGACTGTTCCTATAATATTATCAACAACAGGGGTTATTCAAATTCAAAAATTCAATTCAAATTAGTTTATTTTTAAAAAGATTACAACCCTCTTATCTAAGCATTACATATATATATAACTTATACAATAAACTTTTTATGATAAGATAGGATAGTGTTCCAGCGAGCCCTGCACTAAGAGTGATCTTGAATCGCAGGCGCTCGCTATGGGCATTGCTTTCATCTAATTAACATATAGTGTGGTTATACCAAAAACCTTAGTCGACAGCCTTGAAACACTTAACATCGACAACTCTTCACTAAAATTACTACAAAAAGCAACAATCCTGAATAAAAGAAGATCGAGATTCCTGCAGAATTGTCCGAAAATTCTTATCATTGTCATAGCACTTGGCTCCGGCCCGTGCCCCTAATCTACCTCCAAAAATTATGGAGAGAAAATGAAAGTTTTAAACAAATAATAATAATAATTCTTTATTGCAGACACATGATCCATACAAATACATTAGTAAATAAGTTAAAAAATAAAAAATAATAATAATAACAGATATTCAGGTGGCAATAGCCAACCATTGTCGATACGTTGCAGACCGCAGGAGCCGATCTGCCAGACTCTTTATAATGCTGTTTTTACACCTGTCAACTCTGAACATGAATGAGGCGACTCGCTTTCGTTGGATGGCGTTAAAACAGACAGAGCGGTCGTTATCGTCATGGAGGGTCATTAGAGGGCGAAGATATTATTTGCCTCACGACATCTCTTGGCCATCTCTGTCTGCTGGAAGTCATCCGGCTGCATTCATTCAAGGAGCGCTTCTGTAACTCGGCTAGCTAAGGTGATCTGACGCGATCATCGAAACTAAGCGACGGTCGATGCGAACGGTGTTTGGATGGGTGACCATGCACAAGACTGTCGTTTTTCAAGTGGCATTTTCATCGGGGCGCTAACGTGGGTCGAATGACACGTTAAATTGTATGTCAGCAGTCGTTAAGCCTTCGAACGGCTTGAAAACTAGTGACACCAGTGCTTGGTCACTTAGCTTACATGAAGAAGAAGAAGAATTCAATATTCTCATAATCTACTCCCAGTCTTCTTATTTTGTTTACGAGAAATTTAAGATTAATTCATATTTAACTATAGTCAACTCACGGTCTTCTCATATTTTGTTCCCGGTTAACTGATTGTTTTTTTTTTTACACATTCACACACGGCTGGTTAGCCCCATACTGAACCATTTCTAGCTCGTATTATGGTTGCTAACACAACTGATATACTACATATACATACATACATACATATTATATATAAATACATATTTAACACTAAGACCCACAGCCAACAAATTTAGTTAAGTACAAAGATGTTGACTGGGCCGGGAATCGGACCCGGAACCTTCTGATTAGCAGACCGGCATGGTAACCTTTACGCCAACGAGGTCGTCACATGTTGTATTGTTCCAGGTAATTTCTCCACTAGATGGAGACATTTAAGATTATTTCATACTTAACTGTATTTGTCAGTTAGTATAACTGTAAGACCGTGGTCTACCCACGGTCTTCTCATATTCTACTCCCAGTGTAGTCATTGCGTGCTTGTGGTATTGTTGCAGGATCTGGTGGACAAGTTCCAGCACGGCGTGTGTCGGTGCTGCGTGCTGTCGGTGACGGCTGCCAACTCGGGTCTCACGCTCACCGCCGCCGCGCTCGTGCTCTTCGCAGAGCTGCACTGGAACCCGGGGGTCAGCAACACTCACTTTATTACTATAGTACCTGGTTGACCTGCTTTTTTTTTATATGATATTTTCTAAAAATAATTCCTAGCTAGATCGATTTATCGCCCCCGAGCTACTCGTTGGAGCCGATTCCGAGATTGCATATATAATGCACATTTAAAGATACCAATAAAGCTCAAAGAAAATATACTAAACTTAATGTCCTCTTGTTTGCATAACTTAATGAGTGCGAGAGGAAGCGCTTTCAAATGTTCAAATTTTCTTCATTGAATAGAGTTTATTAATCTCAAACATTTTTTTTTATCCGTTTTGCACTTACTTTGAGCTAGTCTACCAATCATACAAAGATTACACAACTTACACAATAGTTAATAGAAAACAAAATTAAATGTTTAGTGTATTTCCGCTGTGATCTGAAACACAAATTAAGATAAGCAAAGGAAAATTAAAATATTAAAAAAAAAAAAACGCCAAACGCAAAGTAACGCCTGAGTCAATGGGTTATTTACACAATACTTGCTGGCAACTACCCTAAAATTTGAAAACTCTGATGCCAAGGTCCTTGGCGGCAGATGTGTGTTCTAACGGTGCATTGGGGCAGCCTCCTTAAGAGCCAGTTATTCCAGACTATGCATGCTCCATCTAAGAGTGTCAGAGTTTCGCTGACTTGTGTAGTTACGCGCCCTGTTGGTCTAGTCAAATGCGTAAAGCTATGCGGTAAAAATATATAGGTATCTAATTCTAATTTGAAGTGGGGGTGATGAGACCTGCACTGACATCCCGCTAGTGGCGTTTTGTGCATTCCCCCCTTACCAGCCTACCCAAGCCAACCGAGCTCCTTGAAGTAACGGAGCACAGCCCTGGGCCGCTGGCATACCTGTTCCACCCCTGTTGCTTCAGATGGTCTGTTTGTCTGAAGATTAGCAATGGAAGGCGAACTTTCATCTTGAGCTGCTATCATCAGGCCGTAACTTCCTCTGGTTTGTTTGGTAGCCTCACAGTGCAGTAGCACGTGTTCTACCGTTTCATTTTCCCCCATACAGCCCCGACATAGAGGGCTGTCCGTCGCCCCTATTTTATGTTGGTGGTAGTTGTTATCACAGTGGCCGGTATAAATGATACCGACCATCATTCGTAGATCCCTATATAGGTATATGTATTATGTGTGTCAGGTGTTAACGCAAGCGGAGGCGCGTGCGCACCGTATCGGACAGAAGGCGGCCGTGCGCGTCAAGTACCTGCTGGCGCAGGGCACCGCCGATGACCTCATGTGGCCCATGCTGCAGGACAAACTCAATGTAAGCTCCTTTACTATGGCTTTTATGGCGATGCTCTATCTCGTTCTCTCTTTATACATAAGTGTCTGTTTACATGGTGATTCTATCTTTGTCTCTCTATCTCTATCTCTCTGATTCTCTCTCTTTTTGTTCATCTCACTCACTCTTGCTCTCAATTTTGTGTGTGTGTGTGTGTGTGTATTTAAACGGTGATGATCTTTTTCTCTCTCTCTCTCTCCCTTTCCGTCCCTATCAATCACTCTCGCTCTTTATTTGTGCGTGTGTATTTAAACGGTGATGCTCTATCTCGTTCTCACATGTGTTTTGGTTATATTATGGTGATTCTATCTCTGTCTCTCTTTTTTCTCTCTCTCTTCCTTTACGTCTCTCACTCGCTCTCTATTTGTGGGTGTGTATTTAAATAGTGATGCTCTATCTCGTTCTCTCTATATACATATGTGTATGGGTTATATTATGGTGATTCTATCTCTGTCTCTCATTCTCTCTCTCTTCCTTTCCGTCCCTATCACTCTCTATTCGTGTGTATGTATTTAAATAACTTGAGTGTGTGTGTCTGTGTGCGAGTTTGTCTATATCTCAGTCTGTGTGTGTGTGTGTGTGTGTGTGTGTGTGTGTGTGTGCGTAAATGTCGGTGAAATTATTCAAGATTGACCAATGGTATCTAATCTAATATCAACTTGTTAGTGATACATATAATCAATAACTAGTTGATATTTATATCTTGAGTGTATCTTCTATTTCTTCTTTGTGTAAACTAAATGACTTATCTGATGTCAGAAGTTTAAAATCTTATTCAACGACAGCTGGACTTTGAAACGTGTTGTACAGATATCATACTATTAAGATGTCTAAACATAATATTTGTTTGTAGGTTCTGAATAACGTTGGTCTCAGTAAGGATACATTTGCGGACAGCACCATGAGGCATCAGGTAACAACAATGCATAAATATATATAAAAGATAAGCGCAAGCGCGCTCCGCATTAGATCACAAAACCGCTTACTATCAGGTGAATTGTGATCAAGCGCAAGCCCATTTAATGTAAAAAAAAACATGTTTATTCGTGTCTTATTTTTTTATAAATCAATAGATTTTGACGTGACAACGTCTTAAATTAGGTTGCGGCTGGGAGTCACTTATAAAAAAATGTAACGCTCGGTAACGTTACGATGAGTCACCGAACGAGAGAGAGGCCCGCCGAATGCCTTGCGTCTCTCTCCCACTCAACTATGATCGGTCTGCCGCGCGCGCAGCACGCGGCAGACGTTGTCACGTAAAATCTTCGCCCGTAAAACCGACATTACAGGCAACCATTTTTTTTCCTCGAATTAACTAAACTCAGTCTTTATTTTTTTTTAGTCTAAAAGCGTTTTATTTATTTTAATTTCCTTAGTAGAAAATAGTTTATAAAATAAACTTTTTATCAATATGATTACTTTTATTTCAGGAAAGCAAAAACCAAATTTCTCAATACCTGACGCCAACAAAGCCATTCAAGAATAAAAACGACTACATCCCCGGAACAAATATTAGGAAAGACGCACAATCTAATAGTTATTCAAATCGCAATGGACATTCCTCAAAAAGTGAGAGTTTTCACTCTAATTATTCAAATGGACAGGTGTCTTTAGATAACAAAACTTCTTCAAACTGTGATAGTGATTCTTCAAAAACGTTCAATAATACTATAAGAATAGAAGACAATTCTTCAAGAATACATAATAATACTTCAAGAATAGAAAATAATTCTTCAAAAACAGATAATAATTCTTCCAAAAATGCCAATGATTCGAATAATTATAGAAAAGAAGTAGAAATGTGTGATATTAGTGAAGTTTTCGAGAAATCATTTTTCGATGAAGATGAAGATGATGAATTATTGGCGGAGCTTGATTTATAATGTTATAGAGGTCAGTGATTAAATTATTATAATTAAATGATTTTAAATGTTATAATAACAGGTTTTTTTTTATTTTTTATTTACTCTCCTTCTTCTTGTATGAGCTAAGTAGTCCCTGCTGTTAGCCTTAGTACAAGCAGTCGTTAAGCCAAGTCAAGAGGCCTTCAGGCGGCTTGAAAACTCTCGAAAGCCGCACAAAGGCCTCCCACTTGGCTTAACGACTGTTCGTACTAAGGTTAACAACCGGGGCCTAAAATTTAACTATACAACAAATATTTAATTAACATATAAGATACTATAGGTGCTAAAACCATGCCAGGTTAAAATTAACAGCAAGTCTTTTCATTTATAAAAAAATTCAAGACCTTCACAGTGACATACTATTTTTTAGACTATACTAATGTAATAAGACAACTTTTTTGAAATTGTTAGAAAATAGATTTATTAACGTTATCAACAATAGAACACAATAAGTATTAATAAAGTTTACATTTTATTAATACTTTCAATCTTAGTCTAAGTCTTAAAGCAACATAAAAATCAAAATAAATGAACATATATATTATTCAAAGTTCAACAACAAGTAACAATCAATAAGTTTCACTGTAATATAAAAAAGAAAATCAGATTGTACTTATAATAGAAAACACAAAAACACACTCTATCGGCAACAGATCTTAATAACTTAACTTAAATACAAAAGTTAAACTACTTTTAGTTTACTGTTATTAAGGCACACATGTAAGATCTTTCTTTCGTGTCGTTGGTTGGTTTGTCAGCCGCCTACCCGTCTCTGGCGAAGCCGCAAGGGCCGGGCCGGGCGATACCCACCTGCCCCACACACCTCAGCAAGCACTCGTTACCGTACGTCTTCCCGTCGGTCCCGCACACCGGGGCCATATTTCTAGGACAGGTGCAAGAAGGCTGGTCACCCTGAGGAAGTTCCACCACGTTCACCTTATCGCATTTCCCGTGGCTTCTCACGCTCAGAGACGGGTTGTTTATCGTAGCGCAGTTCAAGAGACACGGGTTGGCGTAAGTCGTTCCGTCGCTGCCGCAAACCTCGTTCGACTCCGCTGTGCAAACGCAGGGCGGCTGGTTCAAGTTCGAAGGCAAAGTCGCTATTTGGACTTTATCCACACATTGGCCGTGGTGCTTAACGCCTAGAGACGGGTTCTTGGCGGTAGCGCAGTTGAGTAAGCAGGCGTTATCGTACGAGTTGCCGTCGGTGCCGCAGACCGGGTCTAGGTTGTCGGGGCAGATGCAAGGAGGTTCGGCAACCTTGACAGCGTCGCAGGCGCCTTCGGAAGCGACGTTCACGGTTTTCCTTTTTTGCTCGCATCCTAACTCGCATCTGTTAGTATAGGTGACTCCGTCGGTGCCGCAGACTGGTTGGTACTCGTATGTGCAGAAGCAGATGGGCAGGGAGGCTTCGCAGGGACCATCCTTGGCTATGGAGATTTCCTTGCCCTTGGAATTCTCGCAGTTGAGGAGGCAGGCGTTGCCGTAGGTTTGCCCGTCGGATCCGCAGACTGGTGTCAGGTTTCTGGTACACACGCACGGAGGCAGCGCGGAGGTTGTAATGGCGTGGAGAGCCACGAGGGCGAGGCACGCTGGAACAAACAGAACAGACTTTGTTGGAAAACGTCGGATGTAAAATTGTGAGGTTGACGTAGGCAAATGGTGGACGTGGAATTTTGGGATCGGTAGATTGCAGTTATATGTTACTAATTGCTATTTGTTACCGAAGAATACATGATTGAATTCTATGAAATCTACTTTTCGGTTGCCTTAACTGGTAAATGTATTTAACCCTACATTAGCTGTATAACCCACCCAACGAAAAACTCAATTATTAAAAGCAATTTAGCCAACTAATATGTTTTCATATGACATGGGTACCCAAATAACACCATTCCAAGTAAATACCGCGCGCGGGAAATAACATTATCATGTGAACAGTTACGACATCGAAAGTGAATAATAAATAACGCGTAAAGTTAACAGCTTACAATGAACTCCGAGTAGGTCAGGACATGATGGTCGAGTCTCTTAAAGAAACGGCTTAAGAAACAACTATGGTTTGACAATAGTTACTGCCAACATCTTCCAAATTATGTAATAAGTATATTTTGACTTTATGATATTGGTCAAAACTTGTTATATATACATACCTACCTGCCGAGATATATTTTGATTGCGTTTTAAGTGGTGAGTATGGATTAAAAAATACAAAATTAAGGTTATAGGTAATAGATAAGGTATAGGTTATATAAAGGTATACGATTTGATTTGGAAGACCATTCGATGGTTTGATAACGACCACTCTCTATAACACCATAAAATGCACAGTCCCTTCAGTGTCGTTATATAGAGTTTACGCTGTACTTGTCATTGTTATTCGGAGACTTAGCACGCTGGTCGGTAATAACAGGTACCTACATACTTAACAAGTAGGTGAGATCTACCAGTATTTAGATGATAAAAGTCTGTATGATGGCATGGCAACAAGATATCTTCTTTATTACTAAGTCAAGGATGCTAAACTAAATCATCGATTTAATTAATAACTGTCTTGTTTTGCTGCTATCAAGGATAACCTACTTTAAACCATCAACAATTAGTAAATCTTGTTTATGTAGGTATATACTCGTATTATTTGAACTTCAAGTTTATGATGGAAATAGACGAAAGGGTAACAGGGTTTTCCCTAAATAAATCATTTGAACTGTCATTTATCATGACTCTAATAATAATTGGTAGCTATTTATTCTGCGTTCGAGCGAGTGGAGCTGGAGCGAGTGTGGTTCGGTGGTAATAACGTCTGCTTTTCAATCAGACGGCCCCTGGTTCGATCCCGACCCTACACCAATGACTTGTTTTTCAAGTTATGTGTAGATTTGCACTCGCTTTACGGTGGAGGAAAACATCGTGAGGAAACCGGCATGTTTGAGGACCACAATATCCGAAGACGTGTGTCATCCGCCTACCCGCACTTGGCCAGCGTGGTGGATTATAGCCTATATCTCTCTCCTCGTGAGAGAAGGTCCCGAGTACCAGCAGTGGGAACGTATAGTGGGCTGCTTATGCTTATGCTATTCTGCGTTCTATGTTAATTTATAAATAAGGCAGATCTTTTTTTACTACGTGTAACCACGCGAGTTAACGACTCTGGGTGTAGCATGCCTAGTCTGAAATAACTAGCACTGAAGAAGGCGGCCGGAACACTTGGCATGCCGTGCTTGGCGGCAGATTTTTCAACTTGAGGGTTGGTTGATAGCCAGGCGATCTCTTGTAAATACTCTAAACACCATGCAAAGTATGAAAATGAAAATGAAAATGAAAAATATTTATTTACCAAAAAACGTATTATAACCTATAGTATATCTAGTGGTTGCTTCACTAGGCGGTTCGCCTGTATCGAAGCAACCTTCTCCAGTTACCAATATAACTTATCCTCTAAACAAGACATTGCTAACTTATTTTACTATTTAACTATCGTACATTTAACTTTTTTAACTATTTGACCATCTTACATTTAACTTATTTAACAATCTTACATTTAACTTATTTAACTATTTTTAACAAATCTTCTGTTGTATCATAAGACAACGATTGCAACCAGTTCCGTATTTCAAATGAAGCTTGAGGTAATTTCTTATTCCTCAAATCACAAAATTTAATTATTGTATATATACTTATTAATGAAATATCCAAAACGCTGGGCAAAACTGGTGTTCACAGAAGGTGAAAGCACCCTGTAAGTCCGGCGGCTAGCAATTAGTTGGTAGTCGGGTGAAGCTAGCAGAGACTTATGCGCCCTGAGAGCAGTCTTAAGAATAAATAAGTGACGCACCGTTAGTACGCCAGATTCTCTGTATACTACGTATAATCATGTAGGTAAGTATAAAGAAAAAATAAGTATAAATAAAATTGTTTTAAAAAACAAACAACCGACTTCAAAACCATAACTAAAAAGGGAAAAATAATTTTATGCCTACTTCAAATCAAGAATATATAAGTAGAATCGAGGAGTTTATTTCATGTACTTAGAAAAAACTTTTTCCAATTTTTATTAATCCTGTATTCTTGGAGTCGGTGCCAGGATAGAAAGACAATTGAATAGTGTTTTTTTTTAACAAACAATAATTTGTTTTTCTAAGATGGCACCGACTCCAAGAATACAGGATTAATAAAAATTGGAAAAAGTTTTTTCTAAGTACATGAAATAAACTCCTCGATTCTACTTATAAATTCTTGATTTGAAGTAGGCATAAAATTATTTTTCCCTTTTTAGTTATGGTTTTGAAGTCGGTTGTTTGTTTTTTAAAACAATTTTATTTTAAAATTTTTAGTGGTTACTACTGATATTATTTTAGTTTTAGCTATGGAGAGCCAAATAAACTTCACAAGAAGTTGACATCACATCCCAAATCACATAATATTTGCAGTGTCATAAGCTGTCATATGACCCAAAACGTACTAGAACCAATCGCGAGCGAAGCGAGCTATGCCCGAGCGAAGCGAGTGCGTAAATTTTCACCATATTTATTCGAGCCGTTTAAGCATAAAGAAGTCCAAAGCAGCACAAATTGCATAATGTTTGTTGTGTCATAAGCTATGACCCAAAACGTACTAGAACCAATCGCGAGCGAAGCGAGCTATGCGCGAGCGAAGCGAGCGCGAAATTTTTTACCATACTTATTCGAGCCGTTTAAGCATACAGAAGTCCAAAGTAGCACAAATTACATAATGTTTGTTGTGTCATAAGCTATGACCCAAAACGTACTAGAACCAATCGCGAGCGGAGCGAGCCAGATGCGAGTGAAGCGAGTTAAGCGCGAGCGAAGCGAGCGCGAAAATTTTTACCATATTTATTCGGGCCGTTTGAGCATAAAGAAGTCCAAAGTAGCACACATTACATAATGTTTGTTGTGTCATAAGCTATGACCCAAAACGTACTAGAACCAAACGCGAGCGAAGCGAGCGCGAAAATTTTTACCATACTTATTCGAGCCGTTTAAGCATACAGAAGTCCAAAGTAGCACAAATTACATAATGTTTGTTGTGTCATAAGCTATTACCCAAAACGTACTAGAACCAATCGCGAGCGGAGCGAGCTAGATGCGAGCGAAGCGAGCTATGCGCGAGCGAAGCGAGCGCGAAAATTTTTACCATATTTATTCGAGCCGTTTGAGCTTAAAGAAGTCCAAAGTAGCACAAATTACATAATGTTTCTTGTGTCATAAGCTATGACCCAAAACGTACTAGAACCAATCGCGAGCGGAGCGAGCCAGATGCGAGTGAAGCGAGCTATGCGCGAGCGAAGCGAGCGCGAAAATTTTTACCATACTTATTCGAGCCGTTTAAGCATACAGAAGTCCAAAGTAGCACAAATTACATAATGTTTGTTGTGTCATAAGCTATGACCCAAAACGTACTAGAACCAATCGCGAGCGGAGCGAGCCAGATGCGAGCGAAGCGAGTTATGCGCGAGCGAAGCGAGCGCGAAAATTTTTACCATATTTATTCGAGCCGTTTGAGCATAAAGAAGTCCAAAGTAGCACACATTACATAATGTTTGTTGTGTCATAAGCTATGACCCAAAACGTACTAGAACCAAACGCGAGCGAAGCGAGCGCGAATATTTTTACCATACTTATTCGAGCCGTTTAAGCATACAGAAGTCCAAAGTAGCACAAATTACATAATGTTTGTTGTGTCATAAGCTATTACCCAAAACGTACTAGAACCAATCGCGAGCGGAGCGAGCTAGATGCGAGCGAAGCGAGCTATGCGCGAGCGAAGCGAGCGCGAAAATTTTTACCATATTTATTCGAGCCGTTTGAGCTTAAAGAAGTCCAAAGTAGCACAAATTACATAATGTTTCTTGTGTCATAAGCTATGACCCAAAACGTACTAGAACCAATCGCGAGCGGAGCGAGCCAGATGCGAGTGAAGCGAGCTATGCGCGAGCGAAGCGAGCGCGAAAATTTTTACCATACTTATTCGAGCCGTTTAAGCATACAGAAGTCCAAAGTAGCACAAATTACATAATGTTTGTTGTGTCATAAGCTATGACCCAAAACGTACTAGAACCAATCGCGAGCGGAGCGAGCCAGATGTAAGCGAAGCGAGCTATGCGCGAGTGAAGCGAGCGTGAAACTTTTCACCATATTTATTCGAGCCGTTTGAGCACAAAGAAGTCCAAAGCAGCACAAAATATATAATATTTGGAGTGTCATAAGCCCAAAACATCCTGGGGGAAATAACGAAAGAAGCGGGATAACTGCTAGCGAAGCGAGCGCGTAAATATTTTCCTTATCCGTTCGAGGGTCTTGTCTTATGATATATCAAATTTTATAGCTCCTTCTTCCACTTAGTATGACCTTAGTGGCCAAGCTCTGGTATCGAGTGTTTTTCAAGGCCCTGATTTAGTTTGACCACTGCTTGGTACTAAGAGTAGCATCCAGGACCAACAAATTAACGTGTTATCCGATGCACAGTAACACCCAGATGAAAATACCACTGTTTACAATTTTTTATGAAAGTCTTGTGCATGGTCCCCCATCCAAAGACTGGCTGCATGGACCGTTGCTTAGCCTCGATGTTCGCGTCAGATTACCTTTGTTAGCCAGACTATTAGGCTGTTAATTTTACGAAGTTAAATCTGTATTGCCATATTATGAGCGCGAAGATGTAGAATAGGTTTTTGAGTTATTTGGGTATCCCACGGGAACAGCAATGACTTTTAAGATAAAAAGTAAACTTCGTGTTATACAAGGTCTAGTCTACCCCCATATCAAATTTAAGCGAAATCAGTGTGTGTGTCATGTATTATTTGGTGCATCCCACGGGAACAGTAATTATTTTCGGGATAAAAAGTAGCCAATGTGTTAACACATAGTCTAACCTATCTTCATCTCAAATTTCATCAATATCAGTACAGCCGTTCGGGCGTGAAGAAGTTATAAAGATTTATGTGTTATTTGGTGCATCCCACGGGAACAGTAATTATATTCGGGATAAAAAGTAGCCTATGTGTTAACATATAGTCTTACCTATTTTCACCTCAAATTTCATGAATATCAGTACAGCCGAACGAGCGTAAATCTCTCTTCGGGCGTAAAACTAACCTAACTTTTTAGGTTTTCCTTCGATTTCCCTAGGAATCCATCATCAGATCCTATTTTGGTGACAATGGGACCAATTCAGAACCATACTCTTTCAATTAAAAAAAGAATTTTGAGAATCGATCCACAAATGGCTGAGAAATCGGTGAACATACATAAAAAAAAAAAAAATACATACACGTCGAATATATAACCTCCTCCTTTTTTGAAGTCGGTTAAAAAACTTATCTCTACCGTCATTTTGACCTCAGTGTGTGTTAACTGAACCTTGACATTTTAAAAGCAACTCTTTAGTTGAGACACGGATAAGGTACTTATTATACATTTATTTTCAAATAATTGACCCGGAATAAACGAATTCAGTTTCATTCCTTCTAAAACATGTAATAAAATTGATAATATCTTTTTTTTAATAGATACAAGTGTTGTTAAAACTTCCTTATTTTTAGTCTTTATGTTTTTACTTGGCTACGTAAGTTGCATATTTATTTTTAAAAAGTCTGCTTGCTGTTTTTGGTTAAAAGTTAATGTTCTTTACTTTAGCATCCGCCAACCCGCACTTGGCCAGCGTGGTGTATTATATGTAGTATATAGGCCACTATATTGATTCCCGGCACAGCCAACATCTTTGTGCTAAACTAAACTTGTTGGCTGTCGGTCTGGGTGTTAAATATGTATCTAAATAAAGTATGTATGTATATGTAGTATATCAGTTTTGTTAGCAACTATAATACAAACTAGAAATGGCTTAATATGGGACTAAACAGCCGTGTGTGAAATGTAAAAAAAAATAACATTAGAAAAACGTAATGTCTATTCAATAGATAAAAGAAAATTACTTTAAACTATTTATTAACAGGTTTCTTCTGGTCAAGCGTGCTCCATCTTAGATCACTACCTAAACCGCTTATCATCAAGTGAATTGTGAAAAAACGCAAGCCCATTAAAATAAAATAAAATGTCCATCTTACCTATCTTGTAAGTCATCTTCAGTTCACACTCGAGAGCAAGCAACAGATTACTGCCTGGAGCGAGCAGTAAATCGTATTTATACACTCAAGTCTCCAAAGGTTATCGCTATGTTTTATTTGTTAACTTATTCGTGGAATATCGCCAAGACAAGAGGAAGTTATGATATGTTTGAGTCGTGTCTGGATTTATATAGAACTTATTGGCGTCTGGGAAACTGCAAGGCTTGTTTGACCGCCTTGTAAATCCCCGAGATTACGTCAGTATGTTGTACTATGTACATAGTAATAGTAAGTAGCCAGACAAATACTATACTTCGTACATATATACTTATGTATTTAATATATGCACATAATAATGTTTTATTAATATATAATGACAACACTAAAATTGAAAATTGCATGAAAAACAATACACAATAATTAAAAATTAAAAAAGTCTTACAGATAGTGAATTAAACTTAAGTCAGCGTCCGCGGGTGCCTAAAATGCTGGCAGCATTACATTGCCGTATTACCATTAACATAATCATATTATATATAAATCTCGTGTCACAATGTTTGTCCTCAATGAACTCCTAAACCACTTAACCGATTATAATAAAATTCGCACACCAGGTGCAGTTCGATCCAACTTGAGAGATAGGATAGTTTAAATCTCAAATTATAGTCGCAATTTTAATTTATTGCTAATTATTGTCTGTTATTATTTGACAGTCACAATTATCTGTTAACTCCAAATGATTCTAACAGATGTCGATACCTTTCGACTGGGTTGAGTAAGTAATCAATAGATGGCGCTGCTATGGTAAATCTGCGAACGTGTCATATAAGCTACACTATATATTTTTCATACCCCTAAGTGAGGCAAAACAACGTTTGCCGGGTCAGCTAGTATCATATAAAATATGACCTCTCAAACTGCCTTCAGAAAGTTTGTATTGGTCGCTCGCGTCAATATGTTTACTCAGCGTTCATTCGAGAACTGGTATACAGGTAATAAGCTTTATGATGAGGATATTCTCTTAGTAACAGGGATTTAATTCTTTACCCATTTATTTAAAATAGATAGAGAAAAGCTTGCTAGAAATAAGACTATAATTGAGTACTAACTAAAAATTCTTTGATAATAATCGTTATCACAATATAAACACACATCATGTGACAAGGAATAAATAATATATATTTTTATCAATTTAATAAGAAATAGTGTCTACCAACTAAACTGCTGATTGTTAAAAAGATTTTTGCCTACTTTTTTGGTTAGTACTAGGTTGATATTAATATTATTATGATGACCTCGTTGGCGTAATGGTTACCATGCCGGACCGCCAATCAGAAGGTTCCGGGTTCAATTCCCGGCACGGCCAACATATTTGTGCTGAACTAAATTTGTTGGCTGTCGGTCTGGGTGTTAAATATGTATCTATATAAAATATGTATGTATATATATGTAGTATATCAGTTGTGTTAGCAACCATAATACGAACTGGAAATGGTTCAGTATGGGGTTAACCAGCCGTGTGTGAAATGTGTCCTAATATGTATTATATACTACGGATTGGTTAGCAATCCGGGAACGGCCACAGCGCAGTGTATGGAGGTCTCCGGGGTGTTTCCCGGAAGAACCCGGAAAGGCAGGTCACCGGGGGGGTTTTAGTGGGTACATATCCCACATAACCTGTCTGCGCCCCATCGTAGCCAGGTAGCTTTAGATAGATAGAAAAATTCTTTATTGGACACATAAATAAAAAAAAAGACACAGTTAAAGACAATTAACTTAAAATTTGTGTGCGGCCTTATCGCTTAAAGCGATTTCTTCCAGGCATTCGGCTTCCAGGATTTCTCCCTCGACAACAAAAAATAATTGGCCAAGTGCGAGTTGGGCTCGCGCATGAAGGGTTCTGTATCATTGTTGTATGGGGACCCCCCCCTTAATATTTTTTTAGTATTTGTTGTTATAGCGGCACGAGAAATACATATATTGTGAAATTTTATTATTAACTATATAAACATTCTAATTATTACGGTTTCTTTGATACAGCCAGAAGACAGACATACATCGGAGGCTAGTAATAGGAATAGGGTACCGTTTTTATTGTTTTAGATAGGGAACCCTTAAAACAGGTTGATATCCTACGAGTACACACATACTCGTAGGATATTAATAAAAACTACACCATTCGTCACAACATTTTGCACAGAGGAAGTTAAATAAAGTTCTAAAAATAAAATCACGTATTTAGTTGTCGTAGGTATAATCTTTATAGCAACATTCTCAAAACATAATTATTTTATTGTAGGTAACAAAACGACTTGTAAACTCGAAAACAATTGTAAAAAACGCTAAAAATGACATAATTTTCGTGACAGAGTAATTTGATGAACTGACCAGGTAAATGGGTCCTGCAGTAATAGTCCGGTCAATTTAGACATTCGAAGTTACATAAATTCGCAACAAGCTGAATTTTGGTACAATTGTTCAATACACGATTATAAACAATAGCTGAAAGTTCCCCATCATTAACGTGTGTGGAACATTTTTGGACTGCATCCCTTTTTACAGTTGCAAAAAATCGAGTTCAGCAGTTTTTCCGGCGCAGGTGGAAGTAAAATGGCCAACTTTTTGAATCGTTATATCTCAAAAACGGTGGCTCGTAGAAAAAAAGTATCACATAACTTTTTGTAGATAACATTATGATCTACAATTTTTGTGTGAAATATTTTTTGATAAAACTTACCGATTTGCTGAAAATCGCGAAAAACTATTTTTTTTGACCTTTGACCTTGAATAAAAAAATTTCCACACACGGGAATGATGGGGAACTTTCAGCTATTGTTTATAATCGTGTATTGAACAATTGTACCAAAATTCAGCTTGTTGCGAATTTATGTAATTTCACCCTAATTTTTTGGTCTAATTTGACCGGACTATAATGGATAAATCTAGAGTAATAGACGTACTTTTTGCAGAGACGTACAATATACATTGCATTTAATACTCTAAAAAGTTGTGTCATATGTATGTGCTTTTAGAAAGTAATATATTGGATTTCAATATTTAATTCGGGATTAAAATTAAACCTTTCAGTTTTTTTCACCCTCTCAGTAATATCTTGTATATTCTCATTCATATGTTTTGTTCTTTATTTCGTACTACGAGTAATTGACACGTACGTGTAGGGCATTATGGGAGCAAAATAGTCTATTTTGAAAAATAAACATGATAGGCCTACGATGTTTTCAGTTTTATTATCTTTTAATTAAGCGGTAAGAATCGTTCCAAAGCGCGATTATGTTAAATTCGCCCGATAGTTTTAGTTTTTAAATTTAAAATGTTGTGCTTCTGAAATTATTAAAGAAATTACAAATCTTACTTTTTTGTAGGTATGATATGGGATGATGACACCGAAATCAGGTTCCTCCCTCCCAAAAAACTATTGAACGACTTTTGACACTATTTCCACATTTGACCTTTTCAATATCAAAAGTGACACCAGAATCGGGAATGTCAACTCAACTATGGTGGGTGGACGGGGAATAGAAAATTCCCCGTGTACCCACTGGTGGGTGGATTGGTTGGTGGACGGGTCACGCCCCAATGATATTATCTACAATAGTTAGAGCTTATAATTTTAATATTGTTCATTTAATATAAATTTATTTCTTGAATAAGGTCAGTTAAAACTCGCTGACGCGTATTAGACGCTTTGCTCAAAAATGTATGGCGCGGCTTAACTCGTTACAACGGCACCTCAAACTTTTGACGACACGATATGCAAGTGTACATGAAATTCTGTAACGAGTTTGTTTCTCAAAGATAAAACAAGACTAGAAAAATGTAATATTTATTATTTAAGTGCCTCATTTTTATCCACCGGTGTGAGTTTTTCTGCGCTCTGTCTGAAACAATGCATAATTATAAATTTTTACTGAGTTCTCGAAGACGTCAGACTAAAAACCTTGTCCCTTATTTTATTATTGCTTACTCACGCAGGATTGCCCGAAGGTTTTCACTTTACGTAAGAATCGCAAGAGCTTGTTTAACAGGTTGTAATAAATGTTCTCCCAACAATTCAATAAATGGCCATGAGCGAGTTGGGCTCGCGCTTGAAGGATTCCGTACTATTTTTTTTGCGTTTGTTGCAGATATTGGTAACAAATGCCAAAAAAAATAGTTTAATGTATGGGAGTGTACCCCATAAATTCTATTTTTGCGCTTATTTTTATAGCGGCAACATTAATATATTATTATTTGTGAAAAATTCAACTCTCTAGATATCACAGTTCACGTTGGCATAGCTTGGTGACAGACGGATAGGCAAAAAGTATGCTCCCGTTGCACTTAGGGTACGGAACTAAAAATAGTCATTAGCGTCACAATCTATCTATGTTGCTTACCATTTAAAAAAGACTGTAAACTACGATTTTTTTTCTCGTTTATCGTTTTATCGTTCATTTTTTAATGATTTGTACATGTATTTATATTATATTTTACTAGACTTAAGAATAATATTTACAAACCATAGAAAAACGAAAATTTAGTAAACTAAAAAAATAATAACAAAATAAAAATTAAACCACCCGCCCAAACGTGCCCATCAGGCTTGCCGCATTGCCTCTTTGTATTGCAAGGGAAATATGTTGCACTAGGTATTCCCCGGGCCGCGGGTCCCGCTGCCTATCGCGGAGACGCCGCTCCAAATTCTTCGTTGTATTTTTTCCAGCTATTTATTTAATTTATTAATATTTAACTTAAGAATTGATACAAAAAAAGTCTGCAGATCACTTTTATTTCAATAAAGTAAAGTAAACATTGTAAGCCCTGACTCCGTTGTTCAGTCAATATTAATTGTTTACGTTGCTCGCTGTTTCCATGAACGTCTAGTCTCCGGATAACATCACTGCATATTTTATTGAAGATAATACATGTATTTAAATATTATTTTTTCCTTATCCTTTTTTTTATTAACTAAATTAAATAATTAACCAGTGCCAGTCGGGCAATGTTTATTTTAATTTTATAATCCATTTTTTAAATGATTATTTTCATAAATAATAAAATATTTTGTGAATATTAAGAGGGTCTGCTAATCAAATTTTTAAGCAATTATTTACTTGATCTTTACGAGCTTTACGAAATTCAGTAGATCCTCTAAATATTTACAAAATATTGAATTATGTCAAGCAATTTTTGATATTTTAATATTTATAACCCTAAATAAATTCAAAGTTTCCTTTAAGGTTCCCACGTAACAAACGTGTTTTATTAGATAATGTTACTTTAATGTTTTATTAAATTAGATAATGTCTGACATCTAGGCATTTTTTCTTGTCACATTCTCTTCCTCCGTACGCATCACATGATAGCCTTCCACTCTTTAGTTTTTCAGTAGGTAACCGGGACTACTTTCAAACTTCCTCTTACATTCCTAATCATGTCCATTCTGTTCATTTATGACCAGAATAAATTGAAATCGGTCCATCCGTTCGCGAGCTACAACACACAAACACGCCAAATTTAGCACCGCGTTTTTTGTAGTGGGTTTAAAATAATCTTCATATATATAAATTTCCATCTCACAGTGTTAGTTACCGTACTCCTCCGAAACGGCTTGATCGATTTTTACCAAATTTTATATGCGTATTCAGTAGGTATGAGAATCAACTACTATCTATTTTTCATAGCTCTAAATGATAAGGCTGGTTCACCATTCTATATAATTTTTTTATTTATTGACGAATTTTTTTTAAATGTGGCGTTAAAATACATACAACCCTAAATTTAAAAAAAAAAAAAAAAATTTACTATTTTATCACCAACCCCTATTTTTTAAGGCCATTTTAGTAATTTAATATTTTATCATTCCGCTCGATAACTGATCAATTTTTAACTGTACTTAAGGCAAAACAACGTTTGCCGGGACAACTAGTATATAAATAAAATAATCAATAAAGAATGATTGTGTCACATAACCTGTTACACATGTCTCTATCAATATTGTAATAACACTCAACCACTCCACGAGCAGAACAAATAATTACAACAAAGATAACTTCGTAACTGGTGATTAGTGGTTTGATCCTGGAAGCGAATATACAGTGTGTTTTTTTATTACCAGAAATATGGGTGCTATTTTCCCATTCTCTAAATGTTACTATCGGAAGAAATCTCACCGGAATCTGTTTCCTGACCCTCGACAACCTATTAAATGGGCACGTTATAATTATCAATATTTTTCAAAATGTAAAAGTATCAACTTCAACTGTAGTGGGTGGAAGGGGAATGGAAAATTCCCCGTGCACCCACTGGTGGGTGATTTGGTGGGTGGACGGGTCATGCCCCAGAAATTAATGTACAGTAATACCCCGACTTACGCTACCTCGACTTACGCGAATTCGGAGTTACGCGATTTAATTTTCTCGTCTATTTTAACGTTTTTTGTTTGAAAGCCGCGCACTTCAGATTGTGTTTATACATTTTATTAATATAGTTTGTCATATTATCTAGAATTAAATTAAAATTTATTTCCTAAATTATTGTTTTATATTTCCTAAATTATAGTCTCCGGTCCCAATTAAACATACTTTGTATGACTTTATAGGTATGTATATGCAAAATTGTACCCCGACTTACGCGAATTCGACTTACGCGGATAGCGCTCGGTCCCACCTATCGCGTAAGTCCGGGGTATTACTGTATACCATTCTCTCTTTTTTCGTGAGGAAATGCATTATATCTCCAATCACAAGCCGGGGGGAAGCAGGGTTATGTTGAGCTCGAGGGTCCAACTCCCGCTTTCAGCTCCATAGCCTCTTTTCTGAACATGACTGTCTCACAGAAGGTCATCAATACCAGTCTCTCCTATAAAATCTTTGAGTGCTCTAGGTAGACATTATTCTGTATAAACTTAAAGAATTAACTTTATAATATTACATTTTTTTATATAAGCAGTAAATTCTAAATTAGACTGTTTTGTAATTTCGCTTTTGTCTGGCATAAGTATTTTGTAAATGTTACATCACGGCAGAAGTCATCGGCTTTCGAGTTACAGTTCTGTGAATTAGTTTGAAAGCCTTTGGACTCTATTTTTATATTTGTATCTCTTACTTGTGTCACAAATAAAGGTTTTTGTATTTGTATTCAACTTATTGAATATTTATTTACATCAAAGTGTACAGTCTTAACTTTAGGGAATTAACTCTAAAGACTTGAGTGGCACAATCACAGATCTGCTCTTTTCTGGATCTATGGGTACTATAAGAATGCAAAATGTTATCACGGTGGCCTATGCTTTAACCCTCGAAAAAACACGTTAACGGCCAAATAAAGCGAATTCATTAAGATATAATTATTATGTTCACATAATGAACACGAATGATTCTAAAAGATCTATGGATTTTTAACAATCTCACGATCTAACGGCTAAACCCATTGGAATGAAATTGAGTATTTAAGGTAGGTTAGATTCTGTATAATACAAAGGACGATTTATCCTAATATTATAAATGCGAAAGTTTGTGTGTTTGTTACTTCTTCACGCTCAAACGGCTAAACCGATTTTGATGAAATTTGGTATGAAGATAAAATATACCTTAGGATTAACTCATACTTTTCATCGCGGATTAACGCGGATAACACGCGGTACATATAGCATAGTAGTAGTAGTATAACATAGTACATAATATGTGTTACTTGCGTTATTAGTATGCCTTTGTCGATCCAACCATTCGTAATATAAAATTGTTTTAAAAAACAAACAACCGACTTCAAAAACACAACTAAAAAAATAATTTGAAGCCTAAATTAAATCAAGAATATATAAAATATAATAGGAGAGTTTATTTTATGTACTTATAAAAAACTATTTACAATTTTTAGTAATCCTGTATTCTTGAAGTCGGTGCCATCTAATAAGAACAAATTAATGTTTGTTAAAAAAAACTATTTTCAATTGTCTTTCTTTGCTGGCACCGACTCCAAGAATACAGGATTACTAAAAATTGTAAATAGTTTTTTATAAGTACATGAAATAAACTCTCCTATTATATTTTATATATTCTTGATTTAATTTAGGCTTCAAATTATTTTTTTAGTTGTGTTTTTGAAGTCGGTTGTTTGTTTTTTAAAACAATTTTATTTTTACATTTTTAGTGGTTGGTAATGATATTTTGTTTAAGTTTTAGCTATGGAGAGCCAAATAAACTTCACGATGAAAAAATTTGGCGTGTGCCAGGCAGGCAACCAATTGAGAGCAAATCGAGCTGGATGCGAGCGAAGCGAGCTATACGCGAGCGAAGCGAGCGCGAAAATTTTCACCGTATTTGTTCCAACCGTTTGAGCATAAAGAAGTCCAAAGCAGCACAAATCACATAATGTTTGTTGTGTCAAAACGTACTAGAACCAAGTGCGAGCGAAAAGAGATGAATGCGAGCGAAGCGAGCTATGCGCGAGCGAAGCGAGCGCGAAAATTTTCACCGTATTTGTCCCAACCGTTTGAGCATAAAAAAGTCCAAAGCAGCACAAATTTCATAATGTTTGTTGTGTCAAATCGTACTTGTACCAATTGCGAGCAAAGCGAGCGCGAAAAATTTTCACCGTATTTGTTCGAACCGTTTGAACATAAAGAAGTCCAAAGCAGCACAAAATACAAAATGTTTGTTGTGTCAAAACGTACTAGAACCAAGTGTGAGCGAAAAGAGGTGGATGCGAGCGAAGCGAGCTATGCGCGAGCGAAGCGAGCGCGAAAATTTTCACCGTATTTGTTCGAAACGTTTCAGCATAAAGGAGTCCAAAGCAGCACAAATTACATAATGTTTGTTGTGTCAAAACGTACTAGAACCTATTGCGACCGAAGCGAGCGCGAAAATTTTCACCGTATTTGTTCGAACCGTTTGAACATAAAGAAGTCCAAAGCAGCACAAATTACAAAATGTTTGTTGTGTCAAAACGTACTAGAACCAAGTGTGAGCGAAAAGAGGTGGATGCGAGCGAAGCGAGCTATGCGCAAGCGAAGCGAGCGCGAAAATTTTCACCGTATTTGTTCCAACCGTTTGAGCATAAAAAAGTCCAAAGCAGCACAAATTACATAATGTTTGTTGTGTCAAAACGTACTAGAACCAACTGCGAGCGAAGCGAGCTAGATGCGAGCGAAGCGAGCGCGAAAATTTTCACCGTATTTGTTCGAACCGTTTGAAGTCCAAAGCAGCACAAATTATTTAAATTTTGGAGTGTCATAAGCCCAGAACATCCTGGGGGAAATTCGAACGAAGCGGGATAACTCCTAGCAAAGCGAGCGCGTGAATATTTTCCTTATCCGTTCGTGGGTCTTGTCTATTAATATATCCAATTTTACAGTTCCTTCTTCCACTAAGTATGACCCAAGTGGCCAAGCTCTGGCGTCGAGAGTTTTTCAAGCCCCTGATTTAGTTTGACCCCTGCTTGTACTAAGAGTAGTGGTCCAGGCCCAACAAATTAACGTGTTATCTGAAGCACAGTAACGCCCAGACGAAAATATCACATTTTTTTATGGAAGTCTTGTGCATGGTCACCCATCCAAAGACTGGCCGCATGGGCCGTTGCTAAGCCTCGATGTTCGCGTCAGATTACTTTTGTTAGCCAGACTATAAGCTGCCGATTTTATGAGCGAAATCTGTATTGCCGTATGAGCGCGGAGAAGTAAAATAGGTTATCGAGTTATTTGGGCTTCCCACGGGAATAGCAATGACTTTTAAGATAAAAAGTAACCTTCGTGTTATACAAGGTCTAGTCTACCCCCTATATCAAATTTTAGCGAAATCAGAGTGTCATGTGTTATTTGGTGCATCCCACGGGAACAATAATTATTTTCGGGATAAAAAGTAGCCTATGTGTAAACACATAGTCTAACCTATCTTCATTCCAAATTTCATCAATGTCAGTACAACCGTTCGAGCGTGAAGAAGTTAAAAAGATTTATATGTTATTTGGTGCATCCCACGGGAATAGTATTTATTTTCGGGATAAAAAGTAGCGTGTGTGTTAACACATAGTCTTACCTATTTTCTTCTCAAATTTCATGAATATCAGTACAGCCAAATGAGCGTGAATCTCTCTACATGCGTAAAAATAACCTAACTTTTTAGGTTTTTCTTCGATTTCCCTAGGAGTCCATCATCAGAACCAGTTTTGGTTACAATGGGACCAATTCAGAACCATACTCTTTCAATTAAAAAAAGAATTTTGAGAATCGATCCACAAATGGCTGAGAAATCGGTGAACATACATAAAAAAAAAAAAAATACATACACGTCGAATATATAACCTCCTCCTTTTTGAAGTCGGTTAAAAATAATGTATCCAGACTCATAAGTCTAGTAAACCCCCCACAGACCTGACGCGGAAGACTATACGCAAATTTATGCGCAACGCAACGTTACGACCGACAATGTCATTGTACACCATCATACTGTTTTATTACTCGAAGACACTTAATCGAGTCTTATTATCCTTGTCGGAGTACCGAAAGGAAATGAGCTGATAAAACGCTCAGTTTGCAAATGTAGCCCGTATATAAAACATAACAGCGCTAATTGTGAAAGTGTATCGAGTGTTGGAGGTGAGAACACACGTACCTAAGGCTATATAGTGCAGACATGGATTACAAAATTGGTGAGTTTTTTTTCATTTAATTTAATTAATTGCTTTAATTGTTATAATCACTTTGATACACGTTGAACAGCTTAGCAGAATAGCAGGGTCTTGCGATTTTGACTGTCCCGGGGGCAAAATACTCAGTTTACTAACAAAGATTTGTACAGTGTTTTTTTAGGGTTCCGTACCTAAAAGGGAAAAACGGGACCCTATTACTAAGACTCCGCTGTCTGTCTGTCCCCAGGCTGTATCTCAGAAACCGTAATAGCTAGAAAGCGGACACTTTCACAAGATATGTATTTCCCGTGCCGTTATAACAAATATGTACTAAAAATCCCCATACAATAAACGTGATTTTTTCATATCATTTTGCTATACTAATAAAAGTAGCTGCTTGACACTTAAAATTTTCACAAAATACATAAGTAAATGTATTATTGCTATCAAATTTAAATATAAAAATGACTGAAAATAAATATTTAAGAGGGACTCCCATACAATAATGGTACGGAACCCTTCATGCGCGATCCCAACTGGCACTTGGCCATTTTTTTTTAATTTAGTACTTTTAGGCTTTTAAACAGCAAGCCGCATAACCACACGAGTTAGATAAGCTCTCAAAGGAGCATGCGTTATCTGAAATAGGGTACGAAGGAGGCTGCTATATCGTACCGTTAGGTGTTTGGCGACACATTTTTCAACTTGAGGATCGTTGTACTAGAAAATGCTCCTGAAAATGGTAAATCATCTTCTAATGCTCGCCAAATATTACTTCATACATATTCAATAGCTTTTTATTATTAGATACACATTCAATAGCTTGGCTATAAGAAGGATCCTGTGATATTCACTGAGTCTGGCTTAAATGTTCAATTTCCAAAAAAAAGTCAAGACATTTCCAAAAAAGTCAACTGTTTTCTGGCTTTTTAGATCCGCTTTTTATTATTAGATACATAATCAATAGCTTGGCTATAGGAAGTATCGTGTGATATTCACTGAGTCTGTCTTAAAGGTTTAATTTCCAAAAAATGTCAAGACATTTCCAAAAAAGTCAACTGTTTGCCTGTTTTCTGGCTTTTCAGATCCTTCTGCTGTTCAAATAGTAAAAGGACTATTTCGTCTAAAAAAAATAATAATGTAAAAAAAATATGCTCGTCTTAAAGTTATCTAGTGCGTGTATCTACAGTTAATTCTATGAATATAATTAATGGTTGTCCGAAGAGTTATTAGTTTAGTGACTAAGCACAGCCGGTACAAGTGTTCAAGGCGCCTGATGCTACTCATTCAACAATTACCTACAATTGCTTTATTTACAACGCTGTTTAAATGCTATGCGACTTCGGACGTAACGTGTGGTACAATTTGCTTCGTACTCAATTGTGATAATAATAATATAGAGTGGTTTTCTTGCCATAGATAATGATAACGGTATTGTGTCTATTTATGCACACAATTCATGAAACTATAAATGTTTTTGTAAGATGAACTCTGATTTATTTTTTCTTGAAATACCTACTTATTTGGAAAATTTTATATTATTTTGAATGAATTAATGATTTATTGTCTATAAAGCTACTAGGTACATACATAGGTGGTATTATAAAATGTCATGCAAAGTTAAAACTATTTACAACTAAAACACAGTAGGTAGTGATTCCTCTAGTTTTTACCGAACGGGTAAGCCCTTCGGTAAAAACTAGCAAGACATGGGGTTTAAGTATGAAGGTAATATTTAAACACTCAGTTAACACATTCTAAACAAGACTATAATTGTTCATTTGTTTGCAAATTGTACCAAATGTTACGACTTAGGTCGCATTGCATTTGAACGAGCTGTATACTTTATGCTATTAAACTATGTAAAATCTAATTAGATAGGTACCTACTAACATAGAGCGTTATCATTATGAGTTTGCTTGCAAAAATAAGCTTGCTTTGTACATACGTAATTATCACTGGTAATTTGGCAAAACAAGATAAGCAGTTTATTTACGCGTAACAAATAATTATTTTGTATGCACTTTTCACACTGAAAAACAATCAACTGACATACTTTTTTACATCATTCTTACATATAAAATTCTCGTAATTAATTCTTTGTCGAATTTAAATGTACCTACAAATTATATGATCACCACAAAAAAAAACTCAATAACAAAAAAATTATCAGCTGATCAAAATTATTTCTTCATCTTGGTCCGATTTTCATCATCATAGCTATGAACTCCCGCCGAAAACCTTTCATCCAAAAAAAACACAAAACGAAAATCGATTCATCCGTTCGGGTGCTAAGACGCACCCGCACAGACAGACAAACACGCACAAAGACACATCAAACTTGTAACACACAGTCGATAAAAAAACAATCGTAGACGTAGAAAAAACGTAGGCCAATATATTATGTAAGTAGTAACTTGAAACTAATATATAATTCGTCTTTGGGTCGACTCACCTTCACCAGGGATCAGAATACTAGAGGATTGCTGATTCCTATACAATAAAGCGTGGCGCGAAAGTTGACATAAATACCGATGAAACATAGATGGCGCTGCAAATTGAGCGTGCAATCTAGCTGCCGCCAAATTCCGCAACGCGCTGCAGTCGCAAATATCAATGTTAAAACGTAATTAAGTGATTAACCTAGAGTTTCTAAAAGGTGCCGTTAGCCTAACAATCCTTGTATATTTAAGTTTATGCTGTACAGAATAATAACGCTGTATATACGATAATTATTTCATGACAAAAGTACTTTCAAAATCAACCAGTAGATTGTGTGACTGGAGTAAAGTCGTTCAAGAAAATACGAATAGATGGCGCTACGTGTGAATGATACGTAGAACAATTTTAAATGAAGTCGGTTAAAAAGAGGTTGAACATATATTGTCTATATTTCTTAGTTTGTCTTCACCAACCTTCCTCTTTCAGCGATTCTTGTGGCACTGTCCCTGCTGGCTGTCAGCCGAGCGTCGGCTCTGCCCTCCCCAGCATCCGAGAAGCCATCTTGCCCGTGCCCTCGGATCTACTCGCCGATCTGTGCCTCTGACTGGAACACCTACAATAGCCCCTGCGAGTTTCATTGTGCATCCGATTACAACATGAAGAAATATGGACAGGCCTTGACCGTCGTAGTGCGAGACAGATGCGATTAAATTTTTAGGATAGTTTGCTATTATAGGTAGGTTTACTTATTAGCTACTAGCTGCGCCCGCGGTGTTACCCGCATTAATCCGGGATAAAATGTAGCCTATGTGTTAATCCAGGGTCTTACATACCAAATTTCATCAAAATCAATTAAGACGTTTGAACGTGATGATGCAACAAAAATAAACACACATACTTTCGCATTTATAATATTAGTAGGATTATTATCTAATTTTACACAGTGTTATTGATATAATATAATTATGTATGTATATCTCACATACAAACATACAGTTATAAATGTTCCCTACATTCAGACACAGATAATTATAATTGTAACTATTATGTAGCGACTGTTGTTTACTTCACATAAAGCACTTTTTTAAGAAATGCATTTTATATTGCTAAATTGGTATTTGCACATGCTGCCTTTCTATTTATACGCGGGCAAGGCTTCTTTACTTATTAAATTTACGCAAAAAGTCGTGGCGTCACTACCACACGTCACTTCCCGCTACCAATGAGAGCGCTAGGTTCTGAATAGCGCAAACGCTTACGACCGGTCTTAGCTACAAAGCATGGCTGTTGGACGACCGTCTCCGGACACAACATCTGTCCGGGGGGATATTCCATTGCTAAAGTGGAGGCAGACTGTCGTCGCTCCGCAACTAAAAATGTAATTGACACTGTCAGTTCCTAAGATGGAAGCATTCTCGTAATTTGCTGTCTGTAATCTTGTAGCTTAGAATTCATGTTTTGTATGTAACAGCGCAAAACCGAGATGACTGGCGTAGAAGAAGAGAGGCCTATGCTCAGCAGTGAGCGATTACAGGCTGATAATAATGATGATGTAACAGCGATATTTCATCGTGTGTACGACACATGACTAAACTAAATTTAAAGAAGCCCAGTCTCTTTTCATCTTAGGTGGCCAGAAAGAGACGGCACGTTCTGCACCATAGTCAAAACAACTAAAATCACATCAAATGTAGAAAATATAGGCTACTTTAGAACGCACTCACTTGTATCACCTCAACTGCCTGCACATTCCATATTTGACGTGATTTTAGTTGTTTTGTCTGTGGTTCAGAACATGCCGTCTCTTTCTGGCCACCTAAGATGTAAAGAGACGGGGCTTCTTTAAATTTAGTTTAGTCGTGTGTACGGCAGAATCGCCACCACTTACGAATCTAATATATAAATCTTCTGTTTACCAGTTATCATCACGCTTATCCTTACCGTCGCGACGTTACCCTCTGCAGCACAAGAAACCACTACTGTTGGACCGTGGAGCCCTTACAAGTGCATCTGCACTACCGAATACAACCCAGTCTGTGACATGTTTCTCCGGAGATACAACAATGCTTGCTATTTAAGGTGTTACAACACTTACTTAACCAAGAACAGTTTTATTGCAATGGATAAGTATGACTGTTTGACGTTCGAGAGAATTACTACCACAACACCATTACCTCCCCGGTATTATGGGAAAGAACAGCACTGATATAAATATTGATCATTAAATTAGCCTAATAATCTTCACGTTTGAAGACAAAATGACACAAGATATATTTTTTAATATTTAATTATTCTGACAGAAAAATATATTCCCTTGAACAGTTAGGATTTAAGTGTAGGTTTGGATAATTAATAAAACATTATTTTTAATGTGATATATTGTTTTATTTTATTTGTAAAACTTCATTATCATCTCCACAAACATAAGAAAAACAGTATATTATCTTCATTTGCTATACTATAATACTAAAATAAAAATAACATATAATATAATTAGGGTGTAAGTAAATTTTATTTTCACTATAATCACAGTTGGGAAATACTCTAATTAGCTTAATTATGAGGTGGTACTATATTTTCGGTACTTTATCCAATTCTATAATCTATAATTAAATTAATAATCATAGAATGTTTTATTTTTGTAATGTGCCTTTATAAGGCAAGTATTTGCATATATAGATCACATACATCAATTATAGGACATTATTATTTACAAGTAAGTTGTAAATAAATAATTCCTAGTTTCTATATACCCAATTCCCAAACAATAAAGGTTATAACCTAACCTGTGTAAACATATATGTTTACACAAAACGGTAATGAGTATTTATAAACATACTACTGTCACAGCTTAGCTGGCAGCAATTCCTCCTCAAGGTAAGATTTATTCAGAAAGTTGGGAATGTACAAATCACTTGGCAAGAATGTACTGAGAAACAAATGAGTAATCATACCAGTAATCCCCCAAATTTTATGTTTCCCATGCAAATACACGGGCAGGGGCATGTCTCTGTACATAAAATGTGCATGATTATTTGGATCACAGAACATCGACATTGACATGCTAAACACTTCTGCAACTTCGTCAGTATTAATCTTTATTTTATCCATGTGGAAGTCCAGGAGTTGTCCCACAACTGGTGTGATCATAATATGCTTGTTTCGTCCCTTAACAGGATTAATTTCCGCCCAAACATCAACCATTTCTCGCGGGAAACCTATTTCTTCTTCTGTTTCCCGTAGAGCAGTGTCGATAACAGTTTCGCCTGGGTCCCGCTTCCCGCCAGGAAATGAAACTTGTCCTCTGTGACTGGAAAGGTTAGTAGATCTCAACGTATACAGAAGGCACACCTCGTCGTTGATAACAGATAGCGGCACTAATACTGAAGACTGTGTCCTATCGCCTGGCGAGTCCTTGGATATGAACGTGGGTAACTCCTTTATATTTGCTACACATCGCGCTTTAGACGCTTTTGACAATAAAACTTCTGGACGCAAAGCCATGGCACCTGTGTACCGTAGGTCACAGCACAGAATTTCTCATACCGGAGGTACAAAGTCTATTTATACCGTGACGATCACTTTCTACGATATGTTACGAATTATTACGATTGATAAACACAGATTTTTACGAGTATACAATTTTAAACCAACATCATTTCATCATGTTATCATTTGACAGCAAACAGCTGATATTGTCAAATGAAAACAACACGATTCTGATTTTCTGAAATGTTCTGTTTTTGAAATGCACGTTGTTTTTCGGGATCGCTGTGTAGATCCAATCTTAACATTTGTAAAGGAACATTCAATGTAAAATATTTTTTTGAAAATATTTATCCTTTACTATATTTCGGGCAAAACCATTTATATATAGGTATAAAAAAAATATTTCATTGCTTTAATTTTTTGAACAAAATATCGAACATACGAAACGTAAATATCCGTAGACAGAGCTGTCTACGTAAATATCATATGATTTTGACAGTTCTATTTTGGCAGATGGCAGCCAACAGCCAGCCAGACGTCATTTGCGTCTTTCCATAATCGTTCAAATCAAAGGTTGGGTTTAAAAATTGTAAAGTTTAAAACAAAATTATTCGTGGAAAAAGTTATTTGCTATGAAATTTTAATTCAAAACATTAACTATGAGTGCGGGAAAAGTGCCATTCGGTATCCAAAACATATTCTCGCTGGCGTCGCGAGAACGCTGCATGACGAACTTGAAGCGAATTACTATCCCAAGGTTCGGTCGAGTTCCTAATGAAACTGCAGCCGTTCTAGTGCCCCTGTGTAAAGTCGACGACGTGCCTTCTATCCTATACACGGTACGGTCGTCAAAGTTGCGCAGCAACAGCGGGGAGATCTCATTTCCTGGAGGCAGAACCGACCCTAACGAAACTCCCATAGAAACGGCTCTTAGAGAAACTGAAGAAGAAATTGGACTTTCAAAGAATAAAGTAGACGTGTGGGGCGCGGGCCCTGCTGTGCCAGGGCGACAGAACAAGATTATGATCACGCCGGTAGTCGGATCTATCGCGAGAATAGCTACTGAAGATCTAACACTCAATAGCAATGAAGTGTCAGAGGTATTCACAGTCGCAGTAGAACTCCTGTGCGATCCCAAGAACCAATTCCACACACAGTTTAGAAATGGCTACATTTTACCTGTATTTATAGCTGAGCAGTACAAAATTTGGGGAATTACAGCGTACATCACACATGCATTCCTTAGCTCTGTGCTATCCAAAGATGTTTACTGTAATGATTGGATGAAGAAGAAAATTGTTATGAACAAACCTCAATAGATAATCCTTTCCTAGTGCAATCTATTTGTGATATTTGTTATTTATTATTTAAAATAAATTAAACTTTTACAATTTTATTAAAAATGTTTATTAATGATACAAAAGCTAGTTGTAGATATCACAATCTTATGGCAGTAATTATAAAATTGTATAAGCAAGGCACAATAAGCATTAATTGGCACTAAATTGACTTAAAGATGCATAAAATGCAAAACAATTCTTTTGAGCATATAGTGTGTCCTTGACATACTTTTATCGGTGTATATGCACATACACGAAATAACATGTAAATAATATATTAACTAAAGAAAACTGACTTAAAATGATATCTTGTAAGCATATCAAACAAAAAGGAACTAAGATGGCAACAAAATAAAACACAAAGAAAAAAATAATAATATTTATCCAGGTTTATTCCTTAACATTTACATTATAATCTAGTATTAATATTTTATACATTGTCCAATTGACACTCTGTCCCTCCTCGCCTGTCTACTGAATGTGTACTACAAATGTGTAACTTTAATGAACATCTCCAAACAATGAGTCTTATTTCTATGGAAATTCTATCACACTGTAGAGAATAAATACATTCACAAAATGGAGTGTCTACTACTTATATAGGTGGTCCAACTTAAAGCCTTACAATTCTATTGCAAGTCCAAAACAAATATTACAAATGAAATAACAAAAGTAAGTACTTACTAACTCCCAAAAAGGTAACAAGGCAGGCAAGAGTGCAATGCTCTACATAGTTATGGTAAGGGCACATTGTATTATCATACAATAAGACATAAAGTTGTAATAAATAAAAAGGCAGAGGCTTCAAAATCTTAATAACTGTTTTGAAAAGTTCTTACAAAGTGATTTCATGAGTTTACACAAATGTTACAAAAAAGGGTTTATGCTGTAAAACATGTGTTTACTTCCCCATATTATTTTCGATGGATGGAGTAAATCAAGAATTTCACTTGAAACCAGATATTTGTCAATGGATATTAGCTTAAAGTAAAATATGTTGATAGAAAATTAAATTACAAAAACAAATAAACAAATACTGAAAATAAACCAATCTTACAACTATTTAAGATTTAATACAAAACATGCCTGCTCCATTCGTTGTGTTTGAACACTAATCTACTAAAACTATCCTGAATTAAATACCCAGACTTTTATAAATGTAAAAATACACCTAATAATTGATACTTTCAGCACCTCTGCCGAACAAACATATAAATATATTGAAATAAAAATATTGTGGGGCATTTTGAATAACATTTTTTACCAAAATACTAATGGCCACTGTAACCTCTCATGATCCACATTCTCTCAACAAAACAACGATACAAAAGGTATCCGATGCTTTAAACGTGTCACATATATTCTGAATCATCTAGTTACCAACATACAATGTAAAAGCATAAAGACTTATATCCGATTGCACCAAAACGTACATTCAATCTCATAGATTTCAATTGTTACGAATAACATCAAAAAGTAGAATTTTACATAACTTTCTTACTACCCTCGACCAACACTAATACGTGAAAACATTCAAAACTAATGACGCTGTTTTTATTTCAATACAGAAAGCCGAATGAATCAGTTGAAAAGAGCATAACAAATATAATATTGAAAACCAAGTGAACATTGTATGTTACACAACCCTTCTTACTTACATTACAAAAGTACTTCTGCCCAAAATCTGTTAGCAAAAATTATGCGGCTACAAAACAATGCCTTTCAGTCACGTTTAAAATCTTTAATTTATTCAAACTTCTGATTAACTTACTATCTCAGATGACTTGTCAAGGAGAAATTTACATCATACAACATTAGCAGTATAGGAAATATGGTCATATAAACAAAGTACTCAAGTACCACACTAACTTAGAATTCATCTGATGATTTACCATATTTCCCAATATTGCTCACTATACAAATATGCATAGATAAGACCTGCCCTATTAGATGTACAAATTTAATCATTAACGCAATAGTGAATTCTCATCAAAATCTACTATGTTATATTCAATGGACTTAATACAGTCAAAACAGAAAGATGACTTCACTCCTGTTATAATGAGATAAAGTCACACTTATATTTGAGACTTGATATTGGGGCTGGTACTTTTTATATTTGCATGTTTTCGTCCAAATATAACGGTCGCGCTTTAAAAGCGTCGTCGTTGTTAAAGTGTGACCGTTTATTCGTGCATATATATGCCTTATAATGACAGTTCAGTTTGGTAATTCCGGTAATTTTTTGCTTCGGGAAATACTGGATGAGGCTGTTGAACAAAGGGTCCATAAAGAGCCAGGTGCTGGGTTCACGGCTAGTGCCACTTTTCCTTACAGTGAAAGGTTCTTAAGGGTTAAAGTTTGTATGTTATCAGGTGATATCTATACACAGGTGTAGGTATGGTTGTATGAGTCGTACGATGATGTGTAGTGTTGTACCGATCGGATATTTATTCAGCGTGCGCTTCGCTCACGTCGACTGGGATCGACGTCGTGAATGTCGGTGTCTCTAACTCTTCGTGCTTCTTCATTTTTAGCGCCTGAAATGTCAAGTGTGATATTGTTAGTATTAGAAATAGCTCGAGTTTCAATTGTTTGTTAAATTGTTTTGATAATTCCAACGTATTTCACCGTCAGTTAGTAAGAGAGCGAGTATCTCTTTTTAACGGATGGTGAACTACAGTGAAAAGAAAAAGATATTTTAATCAAGCTGATGTCTACACACAGAGTCTTAGCTGCCACAATACAGGGTATCCTACAGGAGGCATCCTAGTGCTAACACCTTTTTTTATGAATCATGTTAATTTTTTTTAAATCTTCATATCACCTTTATTACCTTTATATGTATTATAGGTAGATAAAACATTCTTTATTGAACATAAAAAACAGGGAACAATTTAAAATAAATTAAATAGGATAAAAAAATTATTAAAAGTGTGTCGCATTTTTTGGTAGCAGTTTTAGTAATTTTATCATAGTCTTGTAAAACTATGCAATTATTTGTTGTTAATAAATAATTCTTTCTTTTAATGTAGACTCTGACCATAGTTCTGATGTACATACATTAGCTTGATAAAATATAAGCGTTATCTTTTTCTTCAGTTTTCAGACAACTAGTACACCTTTATGAATGTACACATACTAAGATCATTTTGCATCTATAAGATATTATACTTCTTACTAAATTGACATTGAACTATTCTTAGTAATTAAATTACCGATACTTCATAATTTTAGTTTTTTTTTAATATTACACTAAAATATAAAATAAACTTAATAAAATGTGTGTTTAACCAAGATTACATTAATTCACCAAAACCAACAAAATCTAAATCCGGAAAAGGATAGTTAGATAGAATAATTAAGTACATATAAGACAGAATAAGAAGTACATAAAGACCAACCCACAACAACAACCAAACACCACATATAGGGTGAGAACAATACAAATGTATATAACTTGTATTAATAAAGAAAACATTTAAAAGTTCATCTTTTAAACTCATCTAGTTATGAAAGCAGAGAGCATAAACTTTCAAAATGTTTTCCTTAGACGCGAGTTATAGATGGAGTTATTGCATTAATTTAAAAAAAATATGTAAATATTATATGACATTCTAATAAAACTTAGTATATATTTTTAGTATATTGCTGTGATTTTATATTGAAATTATGATACAGCAACGATATTTGACCCTATAATAAAATTAAACATAAAATTATTGTCGTCATCATTGTCAGTCTGTAATCGTCCACTGCTGAGCATAGGCCTCTCTTCTAAACAAGAAATAACCAACAAATATTAGGCAATAACCCGTATACCCGTAAAACTTTAATGAAATATTGGATTATTCAGATTTTTTTATAAGGCTCTGGCATTCTTTTAGGAATCTTCAAACCTTCATCAAAATTATTAGCTTCGAATAAACAACTCACTTTAATTAGCTTTTCTTTAGTATCAAGCTTGATAAAACCACCCAATACATATGTTGATATATTAAATGGCGAAAGTACAAAATACAAATTACAAGTGCTGGCTAGAACATTCCCGACGCACAGGTTTTAGAGATTGCTTAGTTGAGTGAGAAAACAACAGGTTAAGGTTACTTGTCTTATTTTGCATCTGAGGCATGAGATGGACAGAGGCACAAATGCGATGTTAAACTGGGAACAGGCTAAACTTATGCCATAATATGCCACAATTATAATAAAATATGACAAAATGACAATAAAATATGCCAAAATTACTATAAAATAATTATATAACATATGCCAAAACTATAATGATATATGCTGCAACTATCTATTTCTTTTTTCTGTACAAATTATAATTAAAAAAAAAAACAACGCGATCCTATAAATAATTATTTATAGGATCGCGTTGTTTTTTTTTTTAAATGCTTCTAAACGAAGCTCATTTCAATTCATCTCTCAATATTGAAAATCGAATTAAAATCAGATTAATTTTTAAATATTTTTAAAACATGCCAAATGAAAAACACAACATGAACAAAATTTTGGAAACAGCCAACCAAAACATTTTAAGATTTTCATTTTTAATGTTCAAGTAAGTTTACCGCATTCATATTCCAGCAGTTTTAGCTGTTTTTCATAGTACAACATGGCAACAATTCTTACTTAGCAAGTAGTTAAAAAAAGTTAGTTTAATGGCCTAATATGGCAAACAGTTAATCCAGTCCCCAGCAGTTGACCTAGCACAGGCAGAATGATAAAAATATCCTCATTCAAAGCAAAACAATCCATGTCTGAGTACACTGACCCTCCGTAGCAGAGCTAGTTTAAATACATCTATCCCCAACAGAAAACACATCACGGCAAACAGAGAATAAAAATAATAATCATCATTGTTTGTCCGTAAACACTCACTGCTTAGCATAAAGGCTTTTGGCGTACGTCATTGATTCAGGTTTTACGCTGCCCGCATCTATATCTTGGCAATCATATTATGGATGTTCTTGACCCGCCGTGTTTAATGGTCGCCAGTCGCTTTTCATGCCAGTCATACTATTCTACTGATATTATAATAAAGGCGAAAGTTGCATCTTACCGCTCAAATGGGTGGAACAATTTTGATGACATTCAGTAAGCTCATCAAGACATTTGGGAATAATCATACTCGTCTCGTTTTCTAACAGGGATATTTTTTAGACTAGCGTAGTTGTCTTATTTCGTGCGAGGATATATTTATCTCTCCCCTGCCATGTTAGGCCCACAATATGAAGGTCACACCTCACGTACCGAGTCTGCGGGCTCGTCTTTCCTTTGCCGCGTTAGAGTTGGCGAGAGCACCAGCCCCTTAGCCGACAGCTGCAGGCGATACTAACGCTTATACACATACCAATAGAGGGCAGAATAGTATAACAATGTAACAAACTAAAAGGTACATATAAGGTAGTAGAATAAACAATACATGGTTACTGGTAAAGCAAATTCTTTTCAGGGTAGCTTTAATAACTCGAGTGAATAAACAAAAATTTAGAAAGTTCGTGTGCTCTCGCTTGATGAGTGTGGGCAAGAGAAGGATAACTTTCAAATGTTTTCTTCATTGGATATAGTTACTTCATTAAATTCGCCGGTAAATCAAAACTTTTTCCATCTTTCTTTGTCGCAGAGTAGTAGGTCAACAAACTTTTTGTACTAATTATATTTTTCATAAATAAAAAAAAAACTTTCCAGTAACCACATATAGAATAAAAAAAGTATAGAAATAGAGTAAGATAAGTAATAATATCGGGAAAAAAGATAAATTCAGGAAGTTTTCTTTACATAATACATTTTAAGGAAATACATAAAAAATACGAACCGAACCAAAATTGTCGTTATAAAAATCGATAAAAATACTGCAAAATATGACTATTTCAGATAACCCATATCTGCGCCTTAATAACAATCATATAGTGAGGCCACAATATACAAGATTTAAGTTATCCAAGTCACTAATTTAATAAAAAAAAAACCAGAGCCCGGGTCCCCAGATAGTCCCCCAATATAAGAAATGCCCCCGTCCAGTATAAGTAGAGCCCTCAGTACCATACCTGCTGCAGTTTGTAATGGTTGATGATATCCTGGTCAGCGGGGCAGCTCTGCGTGAACGCGTCCAACTGATACATGTGGTACATGTAACGCCACAGCGACACGAAACTCGTCTGAAATGTATTAGGAATACAGTGTTAGTATGTCGGATAAATAGAAACACGATTTGTCGAACAACACACAAGGGCCGCGAGTCTCCCGCAGAATTTATTCATTTAGGGAGATCTCTAAATAAAAATATAATAATCATAAATAAATATTAGGACACATTCACACACGGGCCCATACTGAACCATTTCTAGCTCGTATTATGGTTGTTAACGCAACTGATATACTACATATACATACATACATATTATATATAAATACATATTTAACACCCAGACCCACAGCCAACAAATTTAGTTAAGCACAAAGATGTTGACCGGGCCGGGAATCGAACCCGGAACCTTCGGATTAGCAGACCAGCATGGTAACCTTTACGCCAACGAGGTCGTCTAGGGCAGGTCCTTCCACGGAAGACACATGTCTTCAGATTTTGTGGTCCTCAAACATGTCTGTGTTCTCTTTCACCGATGTGTAACAATGCATCGTTAATATAACATGACACGGGCGAACAAGTACTGCACTGGTACCCGGGCGACGCGAGCACTGGGAGAGGCCGCACGCGCGCCCGCTTGAGCGAAGACATCACTGAGCTCGTCGGCCTTGACGAGGCTGGCGCAAGACAGACGGCACTGGAGTTGCATGGAGAAGGCCTACTCCAAATGTTGTGTGCCCTAACAAAAGTACTACATAAAAAAATATTTTTTTTAAGATAAGGGAAATAAACGGCTTATTTATTTTAATATAATTATGAGAGAATAATGCAATATTCACCGGTATCTCGAAGTCGACGAAGTACTTGCCGGCGACGCGGATGTGCTGCAGGCGCGGCATCAGCTCGCAGTCGAAGCAACACATCGTGTCGCCGGTCAGGAATCTGCAATACACACATACAATCTTATTTATTAATGTTTTCACATAATACACAGCAACCAGCAGGACAAATGCGTTATTTCACCAGCGGGGCGAAATCACACTTTGGTTGTAGGTGGATCCGTCTGTTTTCTTGGAGGCTGTTAACATCCTTAAGCGCTTGGAGACAGATTTTCAACTTGAAAGTGATAGCTAACCAGGCGAACACTAGAAAATGCTTTACCCAGTGGACTTGCCTTCGCGAAGTTTTCCTTCTACATAACCTGTTAAACAAGTAATTGGCAAAAAGTAGAATTCGAACCATACTTTTGTAATTCCACATAATTTGTTATGATCACAATATCCAAAGAAGTGTCTTCGATTAGCGTGGTGATTAGTAACCCACTGATTAGTGTGGTGACCTGTATCTCTTCTATAATTATACTATATACTTTATTTTATTTATTTATTTGATTTATAGGCGAGCAGCATTATGCTGCCTATATCACACTGAGTAGAAATTTATTATTAACATTTCACATGATGTCCACTGTTCAATGTCAATGTTTAAAGTCCACTAGTGCATTGATCACAGGTCAGCAAGAGTTTTTTTTTGTTTTCTTTAGCCAGCTATCAAGCCTGTTGTTAAAGCTGTTGACTTCTTTAATATTTATATACGAGTACCTCTCCATGCGAGAGAAGACCCCAAATCTCAGTAATGAGAGCGACATAATAGTGGACTGCTTAAGCTTATGCTTGTATGGTCAAGCCTTTTTATTTATAGTAATACAGCACAGTGTAGTACCTGGTCCCCCTGCGCTCGAGCAAGCCGTCGATGCGCGCGAGGTGCGAGCGCAGCGCCGCCGACTTCTGCTCGTCCTTACGCACCAGCACCAGCTTCAGCTTCGAGTACAGGTTCTCTATCAGCGACGCCACTTCTTTGTCCTGCCGACGATGACGTCACACTTACATTTTGAATACTTTTAACATAGCTCAATACCAGCTAGAGGCGTTTGTGATGATTGAGCGGCGAGCAATGAGGCTTATTAGTAGCGATGCTCTTTGCAAGGCAAAATTGCAGAGTCTTGAGCATCGCCGCCTGGTGGCCAGCCTTTCAGTTTTTTATAGGTTACATTTCGGTGAGTGTGCGACGGAATTGCATGAGTTGATTCCCCCCGCCCCATTCCACTATCGGGCGATCAGGGAAACACCAAATCGGCATCGTTATACCGTGGAGGTTCCAAAGGCAACTGAGAGGAACTCACTACTTTCTGTGGAAACCGCTGTAGCCAATCCTACGTCAATCTATGTTTTTTACTAAGAAAAGCCTTTAGGTACTAAACGTTAATAGTTAAAATTTGCATAACATACAATATGTACATTTAAACACACAAACCAGTGCAAATATTTTTAACTAGATGTCGCAGAGAAGACATACACATTGACAGATCTTTATTCCTGAGATATAAAAGTCTAAATGGACATTGCATAGCGTTATGGTCTTTGTGTTTCAGTTGTGCCAATTTGGCACAGCCATAAACCATGTTTTTTCCTGACTGATTTACTCTACTTTTGAAAACCCCCAGGCGATAATTCTTAGGATACAGAGACTAAGGTTCCAAAGCGTCATTGTCCTAACAATAAAGGCTGAAGCAAAGTATTTTGTAAATTGAGTTTGCAATTTACACTAGATTTTCTTGTGCAGTTTTGTTTGACTATTTGAATAATTTATTTTAGGATATTTAGTAGGAAACCAAAAAGTGAAGTCAAAAAGTGACCTGGCACCATATTCGTGCCGTTGTGTATTTTATTTTATTTTATACATTTAAAATTTGACTGGCCCCCCTCTACAGTGTCAACAATTTAATATTAACTTTATTTTATACAATCATATGGGTACAATTAGCCTGCAATAAAGACTTTTTATTTTTATTTTATTATTTATTTATTAACGCGGGACCAACCACCGCCGGTACAAAAAAAACTCATTTAATAGCTATTGATATAATATGTATATTTGATTAGATTCATAGAACTAATGTTTCCAATGAAACACAAATATCGGCTAGCCTATAATAAAAATCGTTAAGTCAAAATAGAGATCGCCTATCAAATTATCATAAATCTTTGTGACTAATTTGAATAGATAATAATGTTTGTAACTTGTTTTGAAACCAGTTGTAAGATTTAGCGTAGTAACGGCTACTTTTTACGGCTTTCTTGTTCAAAATCATGTTCATAGTTTTGAATAGCTTACACATGTTTTAAAATATTCTTGTTGCTAGCAGTTAAAGTCGAAGGTAAGAACGGTGAATTTATCAAGTGACATATATAAGTTTCCGAAGTACGATAAACATAATGTATATTTCTAGTACAACAAATTAACAAAAATGTTTAAATTTTCATGAATCCTTACATAGCTTAATCCATTTGTTGTAAACAAAAAACACAACTTTGCAATACGTTTCGTTTCTTTGATATTAAAGAAATATCTAGTTAAATCATAGAATATATATAGTACCAAACCCCATGGTACTTCATTGCTATATCACCTTTAACTACGAACATAATAATCTGACGAAGGAACAGTACAGCAACCTGTACGAATTACTTTTGCCCTGCACGAATGTACGAATACATTTTACCTGTACATACACGATGTACGAACATGTAAGATTATATTTGACCTGTACATACGCAATGTACGAACCTAAACGAATACATTTGACCTGTACACACGCGATGTGAGAGCCTGTACAAATACATTTGCCCTGTACATACCTGTACGAATAGATTGTGTCCGCCGGGTACCGACTTCATGATGTGCCTCTCGATCTTCTCGTTCTCCAGTATGGCGAGCCCGTTGTCGATCAGTATGGGAGGATGCGTCGCTTCGAAGTTAGTGCGGAAATCGGGCGGCGGTTTCTGCATGTCTACTGTTGTCACCTGGAATATTCAAGAAAAACTCTCTCAGTTTCTCATAAGTGTATAACCACTAGTTAAGTGTGTAATCCACTAACGAGTGTGGCTAGGTGGGAAAACGTCTGTTTTTCATTCAGTCGACCCCTGGTTCGATCCCAGCCTTACTCACACCAATAACTTATTTTTCAAGTTATTTGTGGATTTGCATTCGCTTTAAGTTGAAGGAAAACATTGTGACGAAACCGACATATTCGAGAACCACAATATCCGAAGACGTGTGTCATCCACCAACCTGCATTTGGCCAGCGTGGTGTATTATATTTATATCTCCCACAATTAGGGTATCAAGTGAAAGGGCTTGATTAGTAGAATAAGATTACGGTTAATTTCAAATCCAAAATGGCCATCGCCAAAAAACTTTTTTTTATTATCGATATTATGATTATCGGGGGTCTTCTAAAATTTTGATTACACTTTGAGTAAGAGCTCAGTATCAGAGATGAGAGCATCCTACTAGCTTAAACTATGTCACAAGTATTTTATTCTATGCCAAGTCATGTGGCAAATTTCGCAACAACTTTTCTTACTGATATTTTTGTCTTTTTCTAACTTACTGTGACTAACACAAGTCTATTTGCAATAACTTTCATCTGCTGTTACGACTTCCAATCACCATTATAAGAGAACCATTAGCATTATTATTAGACAGCAAGTCACGAAAGTTTCACATTTAATGCTCGTATCTATACGTGGCGATCAATCTTGTGCATTATTTAGCATACTTCGTGACTAACCCTCGGTCGCTTGTCTCGTGACACTCCGAGGGCAAGTTTTAAAGGTTCTCTGATTAACTGGGTCACTTGGTAAAAGCCTTACAAGATGTCTAGAAATTAAACGTCATCCACAGACAGTTCTCTTCTAAAGCCAGGAATAGACTTCTCTCCTTACATTAACTTCAGTCTTATTACTAATCTGGTCGAGGTTCCTACGACTGCAGTTATTCAGTCAACCCATTTTGCCGCTGGCTGATGCTCCGTTTGCCTAATTACAGAAGCTTGAATTTCTGTTATTTATATTCATAAAATCAACTACTCTTCTTCTAGGACTGTCAATAAAACAATTATAACGATAAAGCGAAGTCTCTGTGACAAGCATAGGTAGATGTCAGTGTCCTATCACCAATCTGACGATGATACGAGATTCTTGAAGTGCGAGTGAGGTCTGAATCAAAATCAAATCTTTTATTAACCTTATGAATACTTTTGTCATACACGGCACGTCACTTACAAGTAAGATTTTATTAAGATCATATATTTTTTTAATTAAAATGAAAATTCTAAATAATTTTGTGTCACTAAATGTAATTATATAAATCTAATCTGTCACAATTGTCTAATAGTTTTTTTATACACAAAATTCCAAGTTCTATATAAATTATAGTTCTATATATATAAATCTCGTGTCACAATGTTTGTCCTCAATGGACTCCTAAACCACTTAACCGATTATAATAAAATTCGCACACCATGTGCAGTTCGATCCAACTTGAGAGATAGGATAGTTTAAATCTCAAATTATATTAGCAATTTTAATTTATTGCTAATTATTGTCTGCTGTTATTTGACAGTCACAATTATCTGTTAACCCCAAATGATTCTAACAGATGTCGATACCTTTCAACTGGGTTGAGTAAGTAACCAATAGATGGCGCTGCTATGGTACATCTACGAACGTGTCATATAAGCTACACTATCTATTTTTCAAACTCCTAAGTGAGGCAAAACAACGTTTGCCGGGTCAGCTAGTAGTTCTATATAAACTAAGTAAACCTTGCCATGTTCCGTTAGGTAAGTAATGTGACATTTCACGGTAAGCTTCAAATAGGGAAGCTTTGCCACGTAGTCTTGCGCACGAGTCGCCCGTTTTGTCGCGAATGGGCTATTGTGGAATAACCTTGTATTGTTGGCACAGTCTGAACTTTCGACTAAAATGGTAAACGATTTGGTTTGAACTTTATTTTGAGATTGTTATTGGTGGTACATTTCCCACGCATCGGGTAGGTGTTGTTGTTTTTGACCTTAAGTGCATTGTTTTAATAAGGCAATTAGTATTTATGTACAAGTAAGATATATAAGTATTTTTAATAGGTCAAAGTTTTAGTAATTACACACATTCGCACTAAACACACAACAAAGACGGTATTACTGAAGTTGAATCATCAAGTAACACGTCATGAACCTATAGTTACATGTGTCTTTTTTAGTTTGCTTGTGTCTTTTTAAGTGTCAAGAACTGACAGCAAGTACAGAAACAAGTACTTGGTTACAGTCAACCTGTAGTCTGAAACTACTAAATTGAGATAAGCCGATACAAATACCATCGAATCGTCACCCACATATGTAAGTGATAACGTCTAATAGTAATAATGTGCAGTACTTGTATAGATTATCTATCCAGAATGGCTAGCTCACCTTTAGACTGATGGTTTTGAGTTCAGCTAAGAGGTAAAGGTCCATGAAGTACTCCTGGCAGAACAGGCACGCACCCTTCCGTCGCCCATCGATTGTCGATGCCTGCAAATATAAAAAAAAACGCATTAACAAAATATAATAATGTAACAGTATATAGAAAACATGTAAAGAGAGAGTTTGTTATAAAAATAAACGTTTAATTAAAGATAATAATATACACATTTTAATCCATACACGCCATAGGCATAAGCACAGAATAACAACTAGTACATAAGTAAAGATTAGATCATGAAAATAGCTGCCTTAGAACTTCTTAAAGTTAGGTTAGAATTATTATATGGATCTAAAACCGAGATCCACTTACTTACAAGAATAAGACGATATCTAGATCTATGATGTCTTTGCAAGAATAAGATTATCATTAACAAAAGATATTTTGTATAAAAATATCCAATTGCTAAATGCAACGCTTTTCATTCCAAACAAATTAATTTATCTAATCTATATTTACTTATTATACTAATAATCCCCAATACTAACGCTGCCCGAACAATTATAAGTAAATTTGTCAGTAATGAAACCAAGAGCCGAAACGGAAAACCTAATTAATAATGTTAAAACATTGACCGACATCTACAGCTTCGTCGGAAGCGAGCATAACTCACAATAAACTAAACAAAAGGAGAAGAAAGTAGAAAAAAATGTTGTTGCAATTTACTTCCTAAAACGGCAATTAGATCCATTTTAACGGCCGCATTAATCGGCGGCTGAGTGTTTAATACGGCAGTTACTGTACAGGCATTTCATTAGAATGGCTAATTAAGAACTCATGTGGTGTTTCCGCACGTTGGGAAATATTTAGTGCCGACGTAATAGTTGCGTCCGTCATTCACGACCTGTTTACTTTGCAGATGTAATGTAATAGAGAAATGTGATGGTTATTGTTATATTATGACGCCATAATGTTTGGTAGTCGAAGACGCGGCACAAACATCGGTAAACAATCACGTTGCATCACACACCAACTAAATAACATCTCCACAACAATGTCAATAATCTAACTCCAGATTTTAAACGTCATCTACTGATAAATGTAATGGCTTTTTAATAGGTATATAATTAATTATTTTTTTATACATAACGTCTATATCGGAAACTTTGTTTTAAAAAGGCACTGTATTTTCAAGTTACTGTATTAAAGAGACTGAATGATTAATTAAGGTTCATTCACGAGTCTATTTATAAATACCAATGTCGTTATGACAAGATCTACGAAATTTGTACATAGACATCGGTATGATAAAGAAATTAATTAGTTGTCTCAGTATGTATCACTACAATATCGCTTAATCTTGGGATTAACTGTTATGTAGAAATTGAAATCTGATTAAATGCTTAGCTAGATAGAAAAAATATCAAATATTGAAATTAAAATCTGTTGGCGCAATGTTAAAAGAAAAGCCATTCTCACGTAGACGAATTAGCAACTTTCCTTTCATTAGCAGTTGAAAGAATACTAATGATGCATGGAAAACGCATTCCTGTATAAAAACAATAAGACATGATGGGTAAATCTTTACTTTTGTCTTATTATGTCGTATCATTGGTGGATACAAATAATGTGTCAACACCTACGGATAATTGCGATAATGGCGAGGTTTTAATTTAAACTTCATGCAGAAGCAGATAATTTGTAAGGATCAGATATAATTTCTGTAAAAAATGAATAATTCATTGAAGTCCTCAGATGCACCACAAAATTAAGGTAGGTGATGAAACACATATCAGACATATCAGAAGAGGGAAATCTCGGGGACTGGCTCTAGCCTCTGAGTATAGACCAGGTGAAAGGAGAGAATGATAAATTTATATTATTGCTAATTTGAAAAAATCGGCTTTTGACGAAGGTGGCGTGCCCAAAAGAAGATGACGACATAAAATGCCTACTTAGTCAACGAGAAATTATAAAAAGTCGTAGTTTCTAAGTGCAAACAAGATGGAAACTTCAATCTGAATATTCATGAGGCTATTGTTACACGACAGATGGCACCGCGCATGTTTCTTGGAACAACTACAACTCTCGTTTTCTATAAGGACACATGTTTTATGGATTGGTCTAATGACTTTAAAATTTTAATTCAGAGAAATAACTTATGTTCTTTGTTATTTCTAACCTCTGATTCCAGACAAGTTGCTTTGGTTTTAAGTATACTTTAGTTTTAATTCACTATAGTCAAATGACATGAAATATTTGGGGAAGACATATAGTTTTAAAGGATTTTGCGATATCTTAAGTTGCGATTCTTAACACTCGACAAAAGATAATTGAAGCAAACCTTTAGGCGAATGCAACTTGTCTTAAAGTTCTAAAATAAACTTTTTAGACTGGAGGGTATTAATTTCTTGTATGGAGCTAAGATTACACCGATGAGCATATAACCCATCTCCATAGTATGAACATCTCAAAACAATTTTAAACACCTGGCCTCAAATATTAAGGCTTTGTTCTATTCCCTTTGTTTTCTATATGGAGCGTATTAAACGTAATAAAGATGTTCCGATCCATGATGAAGCCATCAATTATAGTAACAATAGTGTTCCTAATGTGGTTAGCATCAGTCAAATCACGTTCTTCGTTCATTCACATCGCGCCTTTCTTTGTTTCGGGTGTTGTTACCAATTTGATTATCGCTTATTCATAGAGTATTGGAGTGAACATTTAGAGAAACTGTAACTACTGTACTGTAAGATATTTTGGTTAGGCTATGTACAACATTCACGTAAACAATATAAAAATTGACTCTATATGAGCGCGTATTGATTAAGAGTTTCAGAGTAATTTTGGATTTATATCTCAAACAAATCATTCAAACAAAATTCCAAATCAAAGTGTATATCAAGTAAAATAGGAAAATAACCGCTTTTGACGTGTAAAAAAATTTTTATTACCTTTTTTTTCACTTTTTGCATTAGCATGTAACTGGGGTAGTTAACAATCTTTGTTCAAAATTAGCCCGGGTCAGAGGCTTACAAATTTTATCACAAATTTAAAGTCATAAATTGCAAGTAGGGCTATCTCGTTTTTATCATCTCCACAGCTCGTTTTATGTTTGTTACGAGCATGAGTCATGGGCTCGTCTACTATACGAGGTCAAAGGGCTTTCTACGTTGTGCAATACTCTGCCGACTTTCTACAACCATATTAGGGGTTTAGCACAGAATATAATAACAGTAGTTTTGTTTTACTATGCTACATTACGCGATGTGTTGTTTGGTGATCTATTTCCGTAGGGCGGTGGTAGCTACAGGTTTACGTAATATACATATAATTTAACTGGGCACTGCTTTTCCAATTCGCTACAACTACTAGCGATACATAAATAATTCATATCAAGTAAAAGACAAATTGAATGACACGAATTGAACGTAGGGCGCATAATATATGATCTTTAAGCATATTTTATGACGCATTCAAATTTCCAGCACACGGAGAACATAAAGGAAACAACAAAAAAGCATTTTGAATGTATCAACAAAGGGAAATCACAAGCTTTTCAGTCTACAGACACGAGCACGAATGAAACCAGATTTTCCAACGAGGCCACGGTCCGTGGCATTGTTACCCGCCGATGTTACGGTCAAATGGCCGCGGCATATCAATAAGGTACAATTCACAATCGCGACAGACCTGCATGGAGTATAATGGTGGTACATTTTCCACAATACGCTTGTATGAGAAAGGTGAGGCAATTTCGACATTATAAAGAGTAATAAAAAATTAAATGTAAAATAAGTCTTGATTGTGTATTTTGAGACCGAAATTACGTTAGTTATTTGGGAGAAAAATGTCATAAGTTGCCAGAAGCACCCACGTGTATGTATATCTAAGAAGAAGACGCGGTACAGTCACTATTGTAATTGACATAATTCTAGCTTCGAAATATACTGTTCCGAACAAGAATCGACCAAGGTATGGTAAGAACCATTACCAATGTGTAGAGAAAAGAGACACACTAGCAACTAATCACGACATAATAATATTCAAGGCTACATTATCACACTGATAAGCAGTTTCATACACTCATTATAACAAGCCATTGTAATAATTTGTTAACACAGAAAGTGAGTCAAACAGGATACTGACCTAAATACTCGTAGTATGAATAATTACTGGACTAAACTATGTTGGTAGTAGGTACAGAAATAAATAACATACGAGACTAAAAAGAGACCTGTAATGCTCGAATGTTGTATATAGCCAAATCATTTTTGCCAGGGTTGGCTTAGTTCTAACACCGAGAAGAGACGAAAGATTCACGTCGAAAGGTCATATTCAACCAAAGTTAAAAAATCACTCTCAAAACTTGTATGTATTTCCTATTATTTATGTATTTCCTATTATTCTAGCAACTTGCATACAAGACGACGAGTTTGCAGCAATGTTTCAATCAATAAATGAATCAAAAGTGTATATAACGGCTGAATCCGATATAAATGACAGCAGTAATAATGGTGTCAGTGGCGAATGCTCCAAGTAGAGGAGAAACCGGGAGCGATCGTGCGTGACGCACCTATACTTGGACGATCCGTGCTATCGATGTGTTGGGGAATATTCGAGACAAATGCTATTAACGAATAGTAATAGCAATCAAGAGTATGTAACACTATTCTCTTGATTTAATCGCGTCATACTCTCATACTCTGGATAGTCAAAGTCGCAGGTCGCATGGATTATCTTACACTAGATAAAACAGTAATAAAAAAGTTTAAGAAATATGGGTCATAACTACAAATATGAATGCTTAAAAGTTGCGGATCCAAAGATTTGCATTAAATCATATTTTGGACAGTTATTTCTGTAGAAAAAATACGGTTGTGAGTGCAAGCATGTTATAAATTTGTTTATTTATATGAGCGTAGTAGTGAATGAAAGGGGCATAGACATCATAAATCAAAATATTTAGAGCGGCATCTGACGTAGTTAAATCGTAGTTACTGTTCTTACGTAAATAATGCTAAACTGGGCGAATTACGTGATAGCACATCGTAAATATTACCGCTCGAAATATCACTTTCTACCGAAGTCTAATAGTGATAAAATCCAATATTATAGCGGAAGCCGTCTAACTATGCGTATAAAAGTGCAATAAAACGAACTAATGGCGAATAAATGGATATTACTCAATGATATTTAATTCGCTAAAGTGGCTAAGACGTAGCGGAAGAAAAGTAAATACACATGCAAACGAATAAAGTTAATGCGAACAATAAAGGTAACTCAGAGAACCAATGTTCCATTCTTAGCGAGTCATGCGCCACACATGGTGGCTCACGAGAAGGAAAAAAAACAAAGAAACGAAAGAGAAGTAACAGCAGGCAACCACGCGCGTCGTGCCGCAAAACGAAGACAGGCTGAAAACAAAATAAATTGCGACGCCAAATTACAGCATTCTAGTTTACACGATAGGATGAGCCTTACAGCGGCTAACGATATATGAGCCAACCAGCCGTGACAAACAAACATCGGAGTCAACGACACCACCCGAACATATAAGGCACTTTCGGTTTCGTGAAAACGAAAGCCGCACATACATCTCCCGCGCGCTGCAGCCCGCGCCATTTTTGCAGAGATGGCGGCGAAAAAACTTGCTAATCCGCCACGCTCCCGCGCCTCTAGCATCCAGCGGCCATCAATTTGTCATTGCGCCGAGATCGCCTCGAGCAAACCTGCATTCTGCCTTTTGTTCACGACATTGTTTCGATTCGTAACAACATTACCGACTCTCATTGTTGACATCATAGCTATCAAAATATATCATCACTTCCAGTTACTATGTGTTTCTGTTTCTGGCCATATGAAAATTAAATTTGTATTTTTGTTTTTAATTCTATAACACTTAAAGAACCTCAGCACCTTATATTCAGATATCATGTAGCTAAAAGTAATTAGGACTGCATTCGCGTGCAGTGACCCAGAGAGAAATGCCTCCACTTGAGCGCAGGGCAGCGCGGTCACCTGTGTGAAAGCGTGCCTGCTGCCCAGCGCCTCTCTAATTACCCGTCCTGTCTACAAGTGGTACCATTTAACGAAGAAGCCAGTCAAGTTTCCTCACTAAATCTTGTCAATTTACGAGTACGTAATAAGCGGCGAGGGAACGCACGTGCTCTTCGTTAATTATATCGCGTGCCAATGTGTTTATCAGTTGAGTAAAACTCCCGGTGCATTGTGCATCGCTCCTGTCAGACGCTGACACTTCCGCGTGATTTACACACCGAGCTGAATTTATTTTTACACTCTCACTAAAGCGCTGGATGTACGGCTAACGTAATTCTTACCGATTTAATGAGCAAGCCGGTCAAATAGTGAGCAAAACCAGAATTTTACAACTTATTGTTTTTGATGCTCGGAGACATAAAATTGTATCTGTGTGGTGGCTGGTTGCTTGGAATGCACAAGCCCTTGGGCGGTCTGAAAATATAAACAAGATCAATAAGTTTAAGTGCAAACCAGGTTTCACGGTATCATCACTCCCTCAGGAACACCGCCTACGAACGAAATATGAATACGCTCAAGCTCATTACTATTCCGAGACATACAAAAACGTCGACAGATAAAAACGTTGTTAACAACATAACAAGTGGTTCGATTTAGTGCACGTACGTACGCTAACAACGATGCCAACAATCTAATTAAGAATGATTCAGCTTGCATATGGAATGAAATGAGTCGTTTAAATGCTGATCGTGTCTCGGGTTCTTTGTCTAACGGCACTAGGGAAAGCTTTGAAGGCACGACGGTTTTGCAAAGCTCGGGATATAAAGGTTTACTGGTTGATTTATTGAACATTTATACAATTTTGATGGATATTTTTGATATTATGTTATTGACGCCAAACGACATTTGATGTTCTTTTCCAGATAGATCGACAGCGATATAATTCACCTGCTTGATTTTTACTAAAAATACAATATTATAGTTTTTTAGAAATTAAGTAACTTTATAACTGCAAATATCCAAAATCTGTTTAAACCACAAGAAAAATATCAAGAAATTTCATGTTACTTACTCCTCATATAAGAAAGTATCTAGTATATAAGTGTAGCCATTAGTGTCCATATGCAACCGAGTCCTTAATCATACCACGGTATGGCCATGGTATTTCTGAACAAGCGACGGGGTTTCTCAATAACTTTATCGGGAACATCGCATGGCGTAGCATATCTCCATACTTGATGATGTTTTATAGGAAACAAGACAAGAAACTCATAAGGAAACACAGGTGATGAAGTTGTTTTGCAATTTATGGAAGAAGTTAAATCTGAGTTTGTTTGGCGTTAGAGAGGGAGAAGATATAGAAAAATTTAAAAGCGTACTAGTAGAGATTTTGTTAAAGAATTTTTAGATAGAAATGTCTAAGTTAAAAAATTAAACATAATACACTTATGTCAAACTTTTCAAAGGTCTCTCCTATCTTCATCGTAAAAGAGCATCGAGCAAATATCTTCTATTATTATAAGTCTGGATATTTGTAGATTCCACAAAACGGATACGCAAAAAAGCGACCTACATGCAGGCGGAGCCGCAGGCAACAGCTTGTGTATATATAATATGTACGTTAATGTTAATAATAACCTAGTATGGGATGAAGTCACACTTATTTTCAGAAGAAGTTCTAGAACCAAACCGAAATTAAAAGGAACACATGCCTCTGCATCAAATCCTAAGTATAAATATGACTCACAAATCCCTTGACGTTTCACAGATGGCCTTAAGAATTGTTTACACGATGATGTTTCCCGCACGATTATTAAGTTGCGGTGATCTCAACATTTTATAACAGTATACATGCAGCTTGACAATGACATCACGGCCTTGGCTTCAGTGATGGCGAAATAGGTAAAGAACTTGACGAATTATTGTTTTCAATGTAATGAGTTAATGATGCTGGTCCATTGTAATTTCATTGTCATATTGTTCCTCGAGTTGTTGGTCCACATGATTTTGAATTAGTTTTTTCTTGGTTGATATGTGTGAAAGTCTGTTCAGAGGGTGTTCTAAGCTACGTTTAATAAAATTCGCACCAAGACAGCCGCCGCCACAAAATATCGGATGTCATATTTTTCACCACACCTTCAACATCAGTATCAAATTAAAAGGACTTGTCTTAGGGCAAATACATATTTATTAAGCTGAGTGCGCCTACACCCCGGTGCGGCGCGGCGCTCAGGGTGTTTCATCAGTAGGTATGTAGCAAGACTAGCAACAAGCTAGTTAGAAAGGGTTCGTGGCCACGACCTCTCCGGCGCGGCGCGGGAGGTGCCAGCTGATCTCGTTCTAAGGACGTTTGGAAACACAGCCACAACTCTGATCTACGCTAAAATAATCACCACCTTCTCTAGACTCTATTTCGTGAGAAGTATTGTTCTAGGGACTTGCACTATTATAATTAAATGTAATACGACTATCAAAACTTGTCACATAACACAAATATTTATGTCTGTTTCATAATTCATAAAAAAGCGGAAAGCTAATTTATTTCATAGTGTATATTTAGTGTATACCCAAAACACGTTTTCATATTTAGTTGCTTATGTACTTTTAGGATTAACTTACACAAGCTTGTATTCAATGTAAATAACTGTTATGGTAATAAAGACATTTTGAAATAGAAATGACTCTTGGATCTTACAAAACTCAAATCAAGAATAAACAGGTTCTTTCTAAGGAGTAAGTAATCGTGCTACACCATTGACAGACAAGCAGTGAGAGAGAACCTATATAAAAAAATTATTTACAGTTTTTGAAATAGGCTTAAATACGAACGGCCAGTTAAGTATAGGTACGTATCAATCGGATTATAAACATGCGTAAGCTGCCGCTAAAGATCAGGCAGTTAACGATGGCTGGTAAAAAGAGCTAAAGGCACGTAATAAGCCGATGTATTTGAAACGACAGCTGCAATGCGAGGCTGCACTCGACGGCGATGTCGTAATTACAGTCTGGGGAATAGGCGATAGACAGCAATCGTATTTCACTATTGCGTTTTTCTATTCGTAATTCAGACAGTGTTGCAGCTCAAACGGAATAAACGTTTAAAAGAAAGTTAACATTCTTAGTGTCATTTAAAAGCATGTTCTTCTAAGTTGGCAATACTGTCGAAATTCAGTAAATGGCAGACATGTTTCGGACGTTCAGCTTTTTAGCATTTTTTTACTTAAACGACCAAAAGAGTCCAAAATTATACAAAGACAATCACAAAAAAGAAAGTAAAAGTAAAGTGCTACTTTTTAACCCAAAATAACAAGGGTAAAGCTCAGTTTGTTATGGATAAAATGTAGTGTTTAAATTTTAAACAACACGACACTTCAATACTATATTGAATGTCTTTTAGCAAATATTACAGTACTTCTTCCTTCCCTGGAATAGCTGCTTAGCTTTCTGGCGAGTCAGAATTTAAAAAAAGGGAGCCTCTAACATAAATATCAACCTGACACCATTAGATACCCATAAATTTACCGTTAATTACGAAGCTAATCTTATCTTAACAAGAGATTTCTTAGAAGGAGCTGCTGGTTCAGATTATATTCATATTTTTATTGCAATGCCAGTCATACTATAGATTTATACCTGGAAAAAACTTGACACCTTAATAATATTCATTTCCATTCGAAATTACTGGGAAATCAGATTTAAAGTCTTCGATTCGTCAAAAAGAGGAAAAAAAACTATTAAATACTAGCAAGTAAACAAAACTCTTCTTTTAGAACAGCTGCAACGAACATTGACTAGTTAATTCTTATAATTTCTATCTCTATCATTGCGTGTTTTACTTATCTACAAACACAACTTAATTAGTAGCCAGAGAAGGCGATGTCAATATAAATGGGGATTGAGAGTTAAATATAACTCTTATTAACGTCAATAAACAAGCTAGGGTTAAAAATAATGTAGTGCCATTGACATTCGCAAACGAGTGTCATTTCAAAGTTAACGTGTGAGAAAACAGCTTTGTACGTACCTATTCCATAAATATGAACGTTTAAAATCGTATTAGATGCTCGTAAATTATAATAAGACCAGAACATGGCATTGGTTCACAGTTTGCACTGTGGGCCAATTGTGATAATGGTGAAGGTCTAACAGTTCTTAGGCGAGATACTTTGGTAGCAACATAAAGCTCTCGACACGATACTACACTCCGTCACTTGGAGAATCATGGAAACATACGAAAAGAAAGGATGAATATTTGGCAATCAACTAGCATTATCAAGCTTAAGACTCAAACACAGAGACAGATGATAAGTACAATAACTTACGTAAGAGGAAGATAAAAAGTGGCCAAGTGCGAGTTGGGCTCGCGCATGAAAGGTTCCGTACCATTTATGTATGGGAGCCCCCCACAAATGTTTATTTTATTTAAATTTTATAATTTTATTTGATAGCTAATATACATTTATATATTTAATTACCATTATTTATATGTATATAGCAAAAACATACGAAAAAAAACACTTTTATTGTATGAGAACCGCTCTAATATTTTTATTTTTAGTATTTATAAAATAAAAGTAGCGGCACGGGAAATACATAGTTATAATGTAAAAGTTTCAACTTTCTAGCTAATCACGGTTTTCGAGATAAAGCCAGACAGCGGAGTCTTAGTAATAAGGTCCCGTTTTTACTTTTTAGGTACGGAACCCTAAAAACCAGTTAGCTCAGACTATAGACAACAAGGGCAAAACAACCAATAGTGTAATTATATGATCACCTAACAAAGCAGCATCAACAGAAAAGAAAAACTCAAATTACTATCGACGGATAGCTGTCCATCACATCTCTGCATAAAAAAGCAACATTTCCAACATTCAGATTGAGGGAGAAATCTTCAAATAGCATGTTTAGTCGTAATGTAAACAGTTCTCAACACGACATTAGAAATTTTCCAACAGTTCCGAGAATGGAGCGTCTCCTACAGTGCGGTTGCAATTACGACAATCGCAATTGTTATTTATTATGTGCAGTTATGCAGTTGACATTGGGCTCGTGGGCCGCGTCTCCCACGGCTTTAGATCTCTTAAATGCCTTTTCGTTTTAAATGCCGACTGCGAGATTGCTACCCTAGACAGCGCAGATTTTCAATGATATTATATAATTTTCTATGACAGCTAGTTTATCAAGTACGATAGTTCTAATTTTATCTTGGTATGAGTAACTGTTACCTGTAGGTATTAACAAAATTATTATTACCATTAAAAAAAGAGAATGTAAAAAAAACAGTGACCTATCTCTAAGTCATTTGAAGGTAAAGAGGTAACATACACAATATAAGTAATAGCGGAGACTTTGTTATAGCTACGTTATTCTTGTCAAAGTATACAGTGGCGGTATTTTGTATACGTATGCATACTAACGCCGTCAATTTACAAGAAAGTACGCCCAAAACTCAATTTCTAGAAACCACATAAGCACGACAAAGCTTCATTGTTGAACCAAGTTACATCAGAGGTTAGATTGACACTGATGTCAAGTTTTCTAACTTTACCATCACGCTCACAGCACGGCCTTGCTTTTGGTCATTCGTGTTACCTGTGGGAAAAAAAACATTATAACGTTAGTACATGTATGACATTTACTCTATGAAGTACGAATAGATAATATTTTGACTACTTTTTTTGACTAAGTTAGTAGTTTTTAAGTAAGTAGGCATTCATTGTAATAATATATTTATTTAAAAACCTGACTTTTAAATTGTAAATATATTAATAAAGAACTTTGACTGTCGGATTTCTCACGATTACTTTACCATAAACTTGAGTGCAAATCCACACATTACTTGAAAAACCATTTATAGGTGTCTATATGTCACCAATGATTGTGTCTATCTGTCACCAATGATATAACTGTATAGCCCTACGAACCAGGAGCCAGGGGACACAAATCAGATTAAAAAGCATAAGTTTTACCGGGCCACACTAGCAGCCACTTTGATAGCCAGTAATTCCTGACAAGGCATACTCTACCTTAAGCTAGATACTGGTCAAATATCTACGAGGTATTCAGCAAAAAAAAATTAAAAGTGTGTTACTCGTACTCTTCTTCTTCTCCTTTACCATTTCCCACTAGGTGGGGTCAGCACAGCCTGTTTTTCTCTTCCACGCCACTCTATCAGCCGTCATCTCCACATTCACTCCCCTCTCATTCATATCCTCCTTCACACAATTCATCCACGTCTTCTTTCTCCTTCAAAAGTGTGTTACTCGTACATAGACTATTAACGCAGCCAGTTTTCCTTGGCAACACACAAAACGGTTTTTAATCCGGCTGCTTTCCCTGCAGCCGCGATGAACCATGAAGAAGCCCAATTTACGTTGCTTTCACCAATATCGGTGCCGACTTAGCTTTGTTGCGCCGCCATTTGTCACCGATGCAAGAATTACTGGTTTCTTGCCACGTGACAGTGCAAATGATGATATTATTTGGACAATTTTTTTTTACTGTATTAAAACTTTCATAATACATATTTGAATAATGTTTGTATAACCGGCCATCACTTACGTTTATTTTGTCATTGTTTGAAACATGTCGGGCGTCGTTTAAATATTTTTTTCGATTATAAAAATAAGTGTATTTTAAATTTTATGACTAAGTAAGTACGTTAACAAACTAAGTTGAGAGGGTACTAAAGTTAAAAGGAAATAAAATCATAAAGTGAAAGGCAAAATTACGCACTTAAGTTTAAAGAAAATTGCAACAAGTGTAAAATTTGAATTTGGGTTGAAATTCCTAAACCACAGTAAAGCTTAACATCAGGCAAGCTGCAGTCAAACGTAGCCTATTCATCATAAAAAATAAAATAAAAAGAATATATGTACGTGTACTTATATTTTATTTTACACTTCACAGCTAGGCATCTAACCGCGTAACAATACGAGTCATCTACATTTAGGCCTAACGTCACCTATGGCCACAATTCCCTAAATATATAAATAGTTACACGCACATGTCACACACGGCTAGTTAGTGCCATACTAAACCATTTCTAGTTTGTACTAGCCGACCCGGCAGACCCGCGTCTTAACGATGATTATTTAATTCAAATTGGTTAGTATTATTATATTTGGCGGCAGCCATCTTGGACCGATTTTCATCTAACAAAGCTAAGAACGCTCGCTACTAACAGACCTTTTTAAAAGTAAAACTAAATTAAAATCGATTAATCCGTTGAAGAGCTACGATGTCATAGACACACACAGAGAGAGAGAGAGAGAGAGAGAGAGAGAGAGAGAGAAAGAGAGAGAGAGACTCGACAAACTTATAACTCCCACAACAACTAAATAAATAGCATATGATTATACATTTAAGCTTAATTAATTTTTTTAAGTACCTCGTGTCCATATTGGGCCATTGTTAAGAAGCGCTAGCAATTAGGTAGATCAAGATCAAGTATGTACACATGGTCTTGACACATATGGGTAAACATAATAACTGGCTACACGATATTAGTAATATCAATTTCTTTGAAATGGTCGCGTCACCTGCTTTGTTTTTTTATTATTATTGCATGACTATTTATCTTTATTTTTTAACTGAGGTGGTGCAAGGTGATGTCCAGGCGAGGAAGAGGAGCGTTGGTCGTCCGGCGACAAGATGGGTCGACGACATAGTATATTATAGCTGTCACGGGTCAAAACTGCACTAGATTCCTTGTATGTCCTGGATTAATCCTAGCCCAGGACCAAAACAGATGGCATGCCAGGAAAGAAGCCTATACCCAGCAGTGGGATAGAATCGCCTGAAGAAGATGATTAATTAAAATGACAGTAAAACTTCTCTAAGAATACGCTGATTAAAGATTTGATTCCCAATTGGGAGCAATTAGACTCACAAAATATATGTATATAATGCTATACTATATGACAGCTTACACTCTGGACTAACATATAGGCTACTTTTTATCCCGGACTAAGACGGGTAACACTTCATTGCACAGCTAGTTATACATACAATTCTGAATTAATGTACAGCTCAAAGCTTAGTAGGCTTTAAAGTTAACCACATCCGGTCTAAGTAGGTATGAGTATTATCCGCCGTACGCGACCTTGGATAGAAGACGACTGGATTGACGTCATCGCAACCGGCGTGCGCCGGCGCAGGCGACGCGACGGACGGACGATTTCAAATTGCAGGACGAATGTGCTAGCGATTTGTGTAAGCTTGAGGCAGGTATATAGGTGATATGTGATCTTCCAAAATCACCATTTTTTTTTTACGGAATTTGACCAGCAGGGCGAATAGCCACAAGACTTCGCGATTCTTTGGCAGCACTCTAAGGTGGAGCAAGGGGCTAAACACACTTATAGGCGTTGGCGACTGATTTTTCTATTTAAAGGTGGTTGCTAGCGAGAGTTAAAAATACCCTACCACTGTGCAAACCAAGTAGATGTACTATTTGCGATGTAGTATAAGTAGTATACTAAGTACAAATAACACATTTTTTTGTAAATAATTTTGTTTTTTTTTTGTGATATTTCATTTAAACAATACGAACCGGAACTTTTTAAGTTGTGGATAACTGGTCTTACTATCTATAAGAGTCAAACGGTAAAACAATAGTACTCGTATTTGACACCTTATTTTATTAATTAAACATCAAGAAAATAGTGTAAAAAATGAAATAAAAAATGGCTATTGGCAATATATTGCATAAAATAACAATCTTTTCGTACTATTTTTTCTTTACTAGCTTTTTTAAACATGTAAAGTTAACACAAAATATTTGTTTACACAATTATTTTATATTAAATGGGAAAATACATTTGGTTTTCTATAACCAAGAGGAAAACCAACAACACACCGACAACCAATTCCAGGGAATGTTTAAATTAAAACATGGTTAAATTTATACATATTTATATAAATATGATGACGTCATCAAACCATGCGTTTTCGTGTGTGTCAAGTGTGAGTTAGTCACGACAAGTACACTCGGGAGTGAGGCGATAATTGTTGCGACCTTGGCGATAACTACACTTGTGAAACCACGATCTATGATAATGAAATGATGAGATGGAAAATAGTTGTCACAGTAAAAACTTATATTGAGATAGATCTATCTATCTAAATCTCAAATAATATAGCGTTTACCTATAAACGCTATATTTAAACACTTAAAATTACAAAAATAAAAGAAACATACTAAGCAATAAGCTAATGCCTTGACTGGCGAGGTTTTTCGAATAGAATTAGTTGTGACAATACACAACTTTTCTAACACCTCACCAACTTCGTACTTCATATTGTAAATGCGAAAGTTTGTGTGTGTTAATAGTATGTACATATGTTTGTTAATTCTTCATGCTCAAACGGCTAAACCGATTGCGGTGACACTTGATATGGATACAGTTTAGACCTTGGATTACACTATATAATCAGCATCAAGCACCGCGGGCGCATCTAGCAAATAACCATGTAATAGACATTTAATTTCTATCCATATGTAGTATAAGCAGCCCACTATACGTTCCTACCTCTGGGACTCGGATCTGAGAGATATATATAGGCCATAATCCACCACACTGGCCAAGTGCGGGCTGGCGGATGACACACGTTTTAGGATATAGCAGTCCTCAACCGTGTCGGTTTCCTCACGATGTTTTCCTTCACCGTAAAGCAAATGCAAATACACACATAACTCGAAAAACAAATCATTGGTGTAGGGCCGGGATCGAACCAGGGACCGTCTGATAGAAAAGCAAGATTGATTTTTACCACCGAGGCACATTCGCTTTTCGTATATGTATGTATGTAAGTACCTACAACACAGTTGAAATGCTCTTGACAATCTATTGCACAAACGGTTATGCAACCACAGCGTGGGTGATATTCACAGAGCTATGTAAAAACTCTGTTTACAATGCAATTTGTTATCAGACAACTGCTGAATGCTGCATCCTATTACCTTGATCTACGATTTAAATCATAGAGCTAAAGAATGAAGAAGCTGGGCATTGCAATAAATGGTTTGACTTTGACTTTGTCAGTTGATTTTTTTTTTCAATACCTCCCTACACAAAATGACTTTCGCCTTCTCCTTAATTTAGTTCAAATAAACTGCAATTAAATTTAAATGTCCTAATATTAATTTATATTCACCGTATACCATAATGTTACATACTACACGCTGGTGTACATATACCTAAAGAAATTAAAATATATAAGGTGTAAGTTAAATATAAAAAAAGCACATACTGAGATGAGGCCGGCTTGTGACAGGAAATGTATAATGTATATACATATTGTTATTTGAGGCGAGCTCTAGATGCTCGAAGAGACCAGATAAAAAACAAACCGCCTTCAAACATCATCTACTCTTACAACAACGGTGTCCTCACATGTAGCACTTGTTCTCGAACATTCACTGCTAAAATAGGTTACATCAGCCATGTGAGGACACATAAAGTAACCTGATAATTGGCAAGCAGTCGTCGTGGCCGAAACCGGCCTGGAAATCATCATCATCATCATCATATTGTTATTTGTGTACCTATATGTTTATCTTATCACAAGAATAAATGAATTTCTGTCTTTTTTTTTCCTAAATAGCAATTATATTTTTTTGTGTTTACAATTGTTCTTTTCTTAGCTTTTTGGTGTTATTAAGAGCCGTTTAATTTAATTAATTAATGAATTAAAGATAATTTGTTTTGTATTATACTGTTAAATTATTGTCGCCCTTTCCGCTGAACAAGCCGAATAAGAAACGCTAGCAAAAATAAACTTCCAGTTATCTAAAGAGCCATAAAATTGTTGAGAGAATAAAAACAAGTCGATTAGATAATAAACTGCAAAGGAAAGGTGGCCACCAAGAGGCAGCTGAAAGCAAAGTTAACTTACTGGATTTAGCCACAGACAGGTTGTTCTAGGTTTTTGTAATTACTCGCTTTCTAGAAGTACTATGTCAACGATCTACGTCTTATCTAACAGCAGGTTATAGGAATCGAAGTCACGTAATTAAAGTCTACTGAGAAATACGATTATTATATTTATATATGATGCAATCGAATAATACCTATAAAATGTAATAACAGACTGGGAAATAACACTCAACAAAAATAACGGATTTCTTACTATAGAAATAAATATCCTAGTTAGTCCAAAAGTTTGTCTGTAACTTTGCTAACTAAGGTGATCTGACGCGATCATAGAGGTTAAGCAATGGTTAATGCGAGCAGTTTCTGGATGGGTGTACATGCACAAGAATGACATTTAAAAAGTGGCAATTTTATCTGGGCTCTACCGTATCAGATGGGTAAGGGTTCGGATGATATTGTAGTACAATAGATTTAATTGCTGTTAGTTAGTTACTTCTAGCTTTGGTGCTGTTAGTCTTAATACAAGCAGCCGTTAAGCCAAGTTAGAGGCTTTCGGGCAGCTTGAAAACTCTCTACACCAGAGCTTGGCTACTTAGCTCTTACAAAGAAAAAGATTAAAATTATGTAGTTTTTATATCATGGCCATTCCTAAACAAACTTTTCTCAAATTGACGACCTCGTTGGCGTAAAGGTTACCATGCCGGTCTGCTAATCAGAAGGTTCCGGGTTCAATTCCCGGCCCGGTCAACATCATTGTGCTTAACTAAATTTGTTGGCTGTGGGTCTGAGTGTTAAATATGTATTTATATATAAAATGTATGTATGTATGTATATGTAGTATATCAGTTGTGTTAGCAACCATAATACGAGCTAGAAATGGTTCAGTATGGGGCTAACCAGCCGTGTGTGAATGTGTCAAAAAAAAATTAAAATATCAAACTGCACATATTCTAAAACAGTAATGCAGCAGCCGTAAAGGCTGCAGAGACAGCAATCTAAGACCACTTAGAGATAATTCCAAACAATTTAAATTCAGGGTAAACGCCCGGATGCGACGGAGAGGAACAATAGTGATTCAAGATAGACATTCTTTTTCGTTTATTTTTTATCACACATGGCTGGTTAACCCCATACTGAATCATTTCTAGATCGTATTATGGTTGCTAACACTACTGATATCCTACATATACATACAGACATATTTAACACCCAGACCGACAGCCAACAAATTTAGTTCAGCACAAAGATTTTGGCCGTTTCGGGAATCGAACCCCGAACCTTCTGATTGGCAGTCCGGCATGGTAACCATTACGCCAACGAGGTCGTCAAATTCAGTGTATATTAGTGATTTATCTGTAACCGACCATAATACCCAAACGGATGGTATCCACTACTTTTCCGATAACTATAGCCAATATTAATAAATAATATAATATATATTTTTTATTGACTTAAGTAACAAACACACTATTAAATGAAACCATTGGTGCTGATTTAGTCATAGGCGTGTTTTAACACCAATGTTCTCTCCCACAGAGTTATTACAAGTCTTGGTTATATATAAACAATTAAATTAAGTTATTAATTCAATTATATGTCAAAGTAACAATCTCGGGTTTTCACTCGCAAAAGTCTTTAATTCAGAAACGTTAAAATAAAAAAAATATAAATAAAAAAACAAACGAGCAAGTTCTCATTTCTAAAACTAGATGTCATGTGAAAAAACAAACACATACGAATCGTTATTTCTGAAGAGTAAAAGTTTACTGACGAGAACTGAAAGTTATCAAACACACCAGAAAATTGCAAGGAAATCTGATGAGAGAACAATGAATAGTACAGTACGTTAGCAACGGAAAAATATTTGTATTCTGTAGTCTAGACTAAACTAAGCATTGCGGTTAGGCTTTAACAGTCTAATTTGAATAGCGGTTAATGCAAAACTATAAAAAAACAGATGAAACAGTTAGGCAAGAAATAGAATAAACTAGGTAATAAACGGCCAAGGCCAAAACTCAGCTATTGGAGATCTGTGTAAATTTTAGTGCTTAACTAATGTGAATAAAAAATGTCTAGATAGAAATATTATAAGTGACGAAGACTTGCCTATAAGACTATTCCAGATTTATCAAAAAATGTTCCAACAGCCTCTAAGAGCCACATATAGAAGACTAGGCTTGCTCAACCTTAGGCCAAAGTGTCGCTACGCCTACGAACCGTCAAATTAGGCATTAGACGGTGTATGGGTAAAAAAATGTTTTTACTAATGACAAATACCTAACTCACATTGAATGTATACAAAATTATAACAAATCTTATCATGCGTGATTTCCACATTACAGGAAAATCCTAATCTAAACAAGGAATTTTGAAACTTTTCCGCATAAGTTTGTTTAGATTAATATCCTACAAATATTCCTTTTATAAATGCTAAAGTTTGTGTTTCTTTTTGTTACTTCTTCACATTCGAACGACTGGAACAATTTCATTGAAATTAGGTTTGGAGATGGTTTGAGTCCTGGATTAACACATAGGTTACTTCTTTTAATCCCTAATGTACGCGGTTAACAGGTAGTTATTTTTATATATGTTAGTATACGTGTATATGTACATATGATTCTTCATAAAGATGTTAAAGAAATAGGTCAAGAGGCAAAGGCTGCGTTTACCGCTGACCCTGTAAACAAAATGCCCATTCCAACCGAGGTAAGCGCTGCATACATGATATTACGAAGTATACGAACGCTGATTCATATTCAGTTTACATACATACGAGTGTGCGACTGTGCGTTCAAAGATTCGGGAAGGAAAAAAAGCTATTGTGTAGACTTACGGAAAACCACGTTCATATTAGACTAAACATTTCACAAACAACAATGGCATATAGTCCAACATAAACAATAATAATTGTGATGAATTAAAATATGTATACGCGATTCAATTATTTAATAAATTAAGATATTATGTTATTTATAATCGAATAAATACACACGTGGAATAAAATCTTATATATAAAATTTGCGTGTCACAGTGTTTGTTACCGTACTCCTCCGAAACGGCTTAACCGATTTTTCCCAAATTTTATATGCGTATTCAGTAGGTCTGAGAATCGGCTACTGTATATTTAGAAATAATTATTAAGACAAAACAACGTTTGCCGGGTCAGCTAGTAATAGATAATTTACAAGGTAGAGGTGGTTTAGTTATCACTTAAAATGATGTACATATTTGTTTCTGAAGGTCAGCTGATAACGTAGTACGAGTATTTCTAGCAACTTATTTTGTTATCGTGTTACAATCGTTACAAAATTAAAAATCTCTTTTTAGTAAAAACATGATTAAATCGATCATCAATATCTAACTTTTTGCATATATACTCGAATTCTACTATTTTATCTAAGACTGCTGAAGGCTCAATTGCTAAATCTACGGGTCGACCGCCTAACAGCGATGCAATTAATTGCTTTCGTTTGTGTTTTCGTCACAGTGATTAAGTACCGTCTAAGTTTACAGTTTTGTTACACATTAGTATGTTATGATATATTTACTTAAAACAGTTGTAATGTTACAAGTAGGTGGTTACATCTTGCGGGTTAGTCCAACATTTTTGTTTTTTGAGAATCTGTGCCAAAAGCAATATCTAACTCCTATATAATCAAAGACAACTGCACTCAAATATTGAAAGAGTAAACATTTGCGTTTACCAAGTGGGTTAATCTAATCGGGCAAGTTGTTATCAGTCGTTATCAATTGAGGCGGGAAAGGAAACAATGTCACCAATGATGCAATGCCCACTTGAAAATACACAAAACCGTTTGCGAAAGTTTTGAAACGCAAATGAAGGTACTTCCTATTGTCTAACATACTTAAGTATGAACAAAAAAAATGCAATGACTAATTTCAATAAGGTAAGAATAACAATAATCTTGTCAGTTTCCCTTGAAAGTGAAGGTACCAAAAAAATATAAGTGAATAAAATTCCTCATATTAATCAGCATCAGCCCGTATAACTTGATCCAATAAAGACAAAATTTGAAAGTTCATGTCCTCTCACTTGCATAACGAAATGAGTGTGAGCAAAGGAAGCGTAGTTTCAAATACTTTCTTTATTACAAAAGTTATGTCGACCTCTCCACTCCTGGCTGGGGTGTGTTCTCTTTGAGGTAAATGTATTATACTAATAACAGCCTTTTTTAACATTCTAGCGATTTGACCAGTCTGGCGCGTAACCACACGATTCAACAAAATGGAGCATGTCTAGTATGATATATCTGTCTCTCAATGAGGTTGCTGGAACACAACGTTAGGAGCTTGGCGACATATTATGCAACTCGAGGGTGGTTGCTAGCTAAGCAAGCACTAGAATATACTCTACAACCATGCTGAGATTTCCTCACGAGAACCCACGACATTCGGGACGTGAGGAGACAACATGCACAACTAATCTGCCATCGCTTCCATCAATCTTTATTACAAAGAGTTAAATCTATAAATATCGTGTAACCATATTAAAGTTCTTGTATTAACGTTAAGTTATGGATTGCTGTCAGTTTTTCTAACCCTCTCGATCACAGCTATGCCACATTATAATTTTATTCTTAGTCCGTAATGCGATAGCTCAGCTTCATGGGAAATAGAGCGATTGACAATTGACAACAGTTCATTGCACTGAGATTGTGTAACAATTGTTATGTCATTGTTGCGACGGCAATCCGTATCGGTTTCTAAACTTATCACAATAGTTGACATTTCGTTGCAAAAAAAAATTTTAATATTAAGCAAGATGTTGTTGCACAGTTTCATAGCATAACTGTGAGTATTAACCTTAATTTAAACTGATATTTTGTTTTACTCTTCTTCTAGAGCCTGTAGCTCGGCCGATTAAGGCATTCTGTCGCGATCATCGAGGTGTAGCGACGGTCGATACGGACTGTCTTAGGATGGGGCCATGCACAATGAAAAATGACAATTTATTAAATGTTAATGTGTTTGTAAACTGTTATCGTAAGGCATATTATATATGCGGATCTCGTCGGTGACAGTCCGTCTGATTCTGGTCCTCGATGATGACGCTCGTAATGCGTCGAAACCCGTTGGACTTTTATCCAACGTTTTTTAAGTGTGTCTGTTCGTAAAAATGTATCAAATGATAGTCATTATTTAAATAATTGTCATTTTCATCTGGACGCTACCGGACAATGTTGTATGAATAATTTATTTCGTGAAATACCTACTACCGCAGTTCAGGCGCTTGGCTCAAATACATCGTGTATGAATGACAATATGATCACACACAAACATAGTCCTCGCCACTGTTAATGTTTTACCAAGCCCCGTTTTAGCCTTTTGCGAAATTATCAAAGGACGATGTCGGCATTTGAAAGTTTACCTTCACATTTAGAGCTTCTTTCGCCACAGTTTCAAAATGAAGTCTTAAATTCGATCTAGGAGATTCGTTTTAAGCAATCGAATATTATATTTTAGAGTGTAATTATTTAATAATGAATAAGCTCACGTTTGAAAGCAGCTTGCCTGATGTTAAACTTTACTGCGGTCTAAGATGTGTTTAGATTTGAAACCAAATTGTACTTCACAGCCAAAGTCGGATAGCATTTGAAACGAATTGTATAGATGTTTGTTGCTTTTTCACAAAGACTATATTTTAACTCAGCCTATCGCGGCTAACATATCGGGGCACAGCAAAGAGACGAATTGTATAGATGGTTGTTGCTTTTTCACAAAGACTTTATTTTAACTCAGCCTACCGCAGCTAACAAGTCAGGGCACAGCGCACTAGTACCAGTTAAGAAAAAAAAGTTTAAAATTGGCAGAGCCCGAGCTAAGCAGTTGGATAGCTCGGATGAGGTCGCGTTGAGGTCGTCGCCGTGACTCACCGACAAACCGGTTCCGACGGTTCCCAACCGACAGCCCTGCCGGATTGGCGTTAGATATACACACGCTATCTTAACGCTACAAATCTCGTGTCACAATGTTTGTCCTCAATGGACTCCTAAACCACTTAACCGATTATAATAAAATTCGCACACCATGTGCAGTTTGATCCAACTTGAGAGATATAAGTAATAGTTTAAATCTCAAATTATAGTCGCAATTTTAATTTATTGCTAATTATTGTCTGTTATTATTTGACAGTCACAATTATCTGTTAACTGCAAATTATTCTAACAGATGTCGATACCTTTCGACTGGGTTGAGTAAGTAATCAATAGATGGCGCTGCTATGGTAAATCTACGAACGTGTCTTATAAGCTACACTATCTATTTTTCATACCCCTGAGTGAGGCAAAACAACGTTTGCCGGGTCAGCCAGTAGTATATGTATATAGATTCAATTGGTCCAGTATAGGACGAGTAGGGAAACACCAAGGCGGCATCGTTATACCCTGGAGTTGCCTAAGTCGCGTACTAAGCGGTTTGCCTCCACCTTCATTGTGCGAAACGCCAAGGTGTGGATTATGAGTTCTTTGCCAATTGCCCTGTTCCCCGATACTTACCTAAAACCTAGCGGTTTCCAAGGCAAGAGTGAACCGGTTTCTTCTGGGCAAGCGCGCTTCGCCTTGGATCACAATATCGCTTACCATCAGGTGAATTGCGATCAAGCGTAAGCCCATTAAAAGTAAAATAAATAAAAATATGATATACACGGGTATAGAAGTACTAAAAAAAAACAAGAAAATAAGCGAATATATTGAGTGCACAGGTAGCTAAAGCAAAATCTTTTAAAAGACGGCCTTAGGACGTCTAGATTAATTGATTACAACACTGTAACTAGATCTTTTTGGAAATTAGCGATATAAAATCAAATGTTTGGTGAAGCGATATATCTTTTACAAATATGTATGTTAAAACAAAAAAGATTGTCTAGGCGTCTCGCCCGCCGCCCTTTAACGTTTTTGCGTTGGTTACTTAGTACTAGTAACCCCTTATTACAGACACAGTTAAAAGCAGAGGTAAATTCAATATGACATTTAATGACGACTAAAAATAAGAGAAGTGGTCAGAACTTGATAATGCAGACGTACAACGATATATACCTAAGTATCTATAGCATGTATTAGTGTCATTTATTATGACTTCAAGACTTCACAGGCCAAAGAATTGAGCAATACAAAACCCATTACGGCGTTAAACTCTAATGCAAACAGAAACTATTTGTAGAGATGCACTCGTAACTCGTGCATTAATTAAAGCTTATTTGACTTATAGATTATAGATACCTATAAATAAAAATATGGGAATACTCAGAACATAATAAATCTAAATTTTTAAAAGGTGGTTGGAATTGCCACATTGTCAGCTCATGTCCGATGCATAATCAAGATAATTAAAATGACGCCTCATCCATTCAACCGAGAATATGAGCTTAATTCATTTCATTATCTTCACCAACGCTCTCGAAGGAGGGGTCTTGTTCAATATTCCTTAATTAAGAAATACCCATTATACTTAATTAAAATGATATGAGCATACAATTGCAAAATAAAGATAACATTGGTAATTGAAAATGTAGAAAATTATTGTACCTAGTCCAGATAAAAGGTAATTAAATTACCTTTATCCGAGAAATACCAATGATAATGGCCGATGGAATCCCAGATAATTTAAATGTTACGAATATTTCGAAAAGTTTAAAAATATTTTACTTATATACATTACATTTTGTAGAAAACAACGTTGTAAGGGATAAATTAAGTTCTTAACATAAAGAAAACAAATTAAAAAAATATAGTCAGTAAACGTCAACTGCTGTCAAATTTGAATTCGGAACGGTTGTCGCTGGTCGTAACGGCTGACAGCTGTGGCAGGCCATATGCGCGGGAGTCACCCTCGCGCGTTGAGCTAAATACCGATACAAAATACTGATAATAAAGTTTATACTGAAGTTATAAAGCTAGTTGATCTAGCTATTTTACACACAAAAGTAATTGCTATAAGATGAAAAATAATGTGATACCTAACTTGAAAATATAGAAGTTATAACTTAGGTCAAGCAAACTTTCTTTCTTTCCAAGTAAATTATTCAATATTAGCTATAGCTGTCTGTACTTATTACATCACAACCAAACACGGCAAATTTAATCTATTGTCGCTTTTACAAAACGTATGTTTCAATAAAGGTGTAGAAAAAAACCGCATCAAAAAGTTGCGCGTGCGCTTCCCCTTGACGTACACGAACCAGTCCTGCTGTCTAGTAAAGTTAGCAGTTCGATAACCAAAGTTTTATCATTGTTTGAAATAAGTAGCGCATTTATTTACAAGACATACAAATAATACAATAGAATATCCCAGTCTTAATAAAACGATATGTAAGCCATACATATAATTATATGTATAACTGACGAAGGCCCATAATTCTAAACGAAATTTATAAAAGATTTTATTTGACATGATAATATTTGGCTGATCTTCCTGAGGCTAAATAACATTATCGACTTATATATTTCGTAATTGCTTGCTTAACACCCAGTAGTACTAAAACCATGTACCTACATGTCACGTACCTTTCTAATAATAAGTGCCTATAAAAGTAGAGCTCCAAAGCGACGTTGTTGAGCGATCGCCAAAGTTGACAGTTATTATCTTTAATGTACTCATAAACAAAAAGCATACAGAAATTTAAAAAGAACAACAATTCTGTGGCTTTACGATGTGTCTTCTAGATACGAGCATGCAAAATTCACATAAAATGCGCTAACGTTTTATAGGTGATCGAGCGAAATTGTTTTTGCCACCTGGTTGTAATAGGACTGTAAATTATAGAGCGCTATACAAACACGACTGGATAATTAGAGTTAATCACGATTACTATGAACCATATAGATAAGATCTGAGTGAGTTATAATTACGCAATCACAGAAGAAAGTTTAAAACTCTGCAAAACTACGATAAATAATAATATAGTCTGCAATTAAATACAGGATTAAGAAATTTAGATCTCAAAATGTATGTAGAGTAAGCATACTCTAAGACGAATAAAAAGTAATATGAAGTTGTCATTCAAAGAACATGCAATCCGATATCACGAAATGTGAATTAAATGATGATGTATTTCATTTTAAAGACTCTAACAACGAAACAGGTGAAAATAACAATATGACACTTCCGTATAAGGTGGACACTAATCGCCATTGAATGGAAGGAACATGTAATTCAATAAAAATAACTGTCGACAGTGCCAATAATGGAATTGTGAAAAATGATAGTAACACAAACGGCGCAGCTGTTGTAGAAGAAGACTTATATTCCCCGGAGCAAATTAATGTTTTTCGTAAATTTACGATGAGAAATAAATTAACGCGTTTTTAACAAGACATTTCGAACGATAATAAATACGATAAGGAATTTACGAGTTATAAGATATATAACTCGTAAATTCCTATTAATATATATTCATATATAAGAACTTCTGGATATTCTACTATTAATTTCAGATGCAAGAAATATTGAATATAGTATTTGACACTTGTAAGGCGTGCTGTTAGTAATGAGATCCCGAATGTCGAATGAAAACAATAATTCAAAGTCATATTTATAATTTTCAAGGATAGTCGTAGTCATAATGATACTTTATTAGAGGTAAAATGTTCCAGTAGAAGCGACTGAGCCACTTTTATTAGATATTTAAATATTACTAGGCCTTAAATCAGTCATTTGATTTCAAAATACTGATGTACTTGCAATGGGTCCACCATCCGATTTTACCGGGGCGACCGTGATCATTGATTCGACAAGCACGATACTCGTATTTAAAACTGAACGTTCATCCCTCTCGCTTTCTTTGGAAAATATATAAAAAGACATTCGTCACAGTCTAGTTACAAAGTGACGGTGACCTTTATTCTTAGTGTCCAACAATTGAACAGGTGTTAAGGATAGTTCTTGACACCAGACTTGGCCACTTATCTCATATGAAATTATTAATTAGGATAACTAATTTTAAATACAAAGTTTAACCTAATTATGAAAGTATAAAATAATTAATTAATTTATATTACGGAAATAATCTTATATCATCCCAAGTCGGTGCGCAGCAAGGCGACCCCCTTGGCCCTCTCATTTTCAGCCTAGGTATCCATAAAGCCATCTCTGAAATAAAATCTCCTCTGAACGTATGGTACCTAGATGACGGGACCATTGGTGGCTCTCCTGATGAAGTCCTCCAAGATTTGGAAGCACTCCTGCCTTGCTTCAAAAAACTTGGTTTAGAGATAAATACGTCTAAATGCGAAATATTTTCATGTACAGATGCGGATATTACGTATCTCCCTCGTTTTTCTTCCCTCTTGCCGGGCCTAAAACAACTGGCATCAAATACTTTTTATCTTTTAGGCTCTCCTATTTTCACAGAAGCTGTCCCTGATGCCATTTCTGCACGCAAAAAACTACTTTTGTCCGCACTTGACCGTCTTAAAAATCTTTCCGCACATGTCGCGTTAGTTTTACTGCGTTCGTGTTTTGCCGTACCAAAAATTACCTACCTACTGCGAACTTCACCTACTTGGCTTTGTCGGCGTGAATTAGCAGATTTTGACGACACCTTGAAATCAGCAGTGGAGTTTATACTCAATGTGAGCCTCGACGATGTCCAGTGGACCCAAGCTGCTCTGCCTATTCGATACGGTGGCTTAGGTGTTCGTCGATCTGCTGATTTATGCTTGCCAGCTTTTGTTGCTTCTGCTCATGGAGTTGCAGACCTTGTCACTAATATTCTTCACTTAGATGGTGGCAAGGCGAGCATACCTTTCATGGCAGAAGCAATATCAGCTTGGACGACCTTAAATCCAGGTGAAGATCGTCCTAAAGATCCTCAAATCCAGCGGGCATGGGACGATATTGGGGCAAAACGTCTTCAAAAGTGCTTGTTTGAAGGCGCACTTGGGGTGGATTTGGCTAGACTCCGTGCGGTGTCCCAACCAGAATCAGGTGCTTGGCTACACGCCTTACCTTCGCCTCACCTGGGCACTTTATTCGACGACGACTCCATGCGTGTGGCGGTTGCTCTCCGCCTTGGCTGCAAAGTTTGTGAACCACATATTTGCATTTGCGGCTCAATAGTTGAGAGCAACGGTCATCACGCGTTGAGTTGTCGCCGCAGTGCAGGCAGATTTCCGCGCCACCACGCCTTAAATGACATCGTACGGAGGGCTTTAGTTTCGGCTAACGTCCCTAGTATTCTTGAGCCGCCGGGTTTGTCCAGAACAGACGGAAAGAGGCCGGACGGGCTGACCTTGGTGCCATGGAAGAAAGGTAAGTGCTTAGTTTGGGACGCCACTTGCGTCAGCACAGTTGCCGCCAGTCACCTCGGTCGCACCGTCCACTCGCCGGCGGCTGCAGCAGAGGACGCAGCCAATCTGAAGCGCCAAAAGTACGCCACGATGTTGCCTCAGTATCTCTTTGTGCCCGTTGCTTTTGAAACAATGGGTTGTTGGGGAACTGAGACCAAACTTTTTATATCTGAAATTGGGCGTAGGTTAAAAGAAAAATCAGGCGAATACCGCTCCGGATCGTACCTAGCGCAAAGGCTATCCATAGCCATACAACGCGGCAATGCCACGAGCGTTATGGGTACCTTTCCGTCAGGTTCTATCCGGAGTGGCCTATTAAATTAATTTTATGAGTGTTTTTTTAAATTTTTATTAGTTTTAAATCTTTTAAGTTGTTTGGTAAATTAGGATAACTATATAACATATACTTGAATAAATATGGGCTCTATGGTTGGGTGAAATTTACTAGTGATCCTTATTCATTAATTATAATTTTAATAAACTGCAGCATTTAAATTCTAGTATAAGAATTTAATAGCAATATTCTTGCCCGCAAATCGTGAAACTGCGGTGTAGTCTAGACAGATAATATTTGCCATTGGAACTATTCTATACGTAATACACTAGTTTGAACGTGACGTTCCAACATACGACTAAGACTCATATTTATTCTAAAAATCAATGAACACATTGGCAACTACGATTCGACTCAACACTTTGACACAAATGATGTAATTTGTACTTTACAAATACGTACTAATGTCATGTACGTTTAGAATGAAATAGTGGTATGAATTCATGATTCCTAAACGATTTCAATACAATTATTTATTTTTCAAAAAGATATAATAGAAGAGAGAAGTTACAAGATCATCGCAATTCTAACAAAATAGCAAAATACTCATCGTAAACCTTTAAGATCAAAAACAATACATACCCAAGAGGAAATATGTAAATTTATTAATGTACATAACACAAGACAATGGAATAATGAATATAGTCATATTGCTGGTATTTAAAGATGACCTTGAAAGACCGGAGAGCTAAGAACAAATCGCGTGATGTTCACAATTACTACTTTTTTACAATGTCGCGTACATACCAATAAGCGCAATTAAATTTTTGTAAAAGAATCGTGCGCTAATGATAGATGAATTGGAGGCATAAAAGCGACAGTGAGTCATAAGACGTACGCGGAAATACCTAAACACACACGATAACATATATGATTTATTGGAGATTCGAATAGCTGCTACATAATTGGTCAGAAACACGAATAGACGAAATCACGTACTAGCAATAAACACGACAATACCATCGGAGTAAATGAAGACTCGAAAAAGATAATACAAAATAAACCAACGTATTCGTTTGGCCAGTATCTAAGAACGCAACAGTGCACAATAAAATATGCGAATGATACTGCAATAAAATACAATGTCGGCTCGATTGAAAAAAGGAAACAATGTTCCGATACTGTTAGGTTTTAGACATTCGAAACACATAAGAATTTGAATAGGTACAATTTACAATCAGAAGATTTGCTGCAGATAACCCGTTATTTAATTGGAGAAGTTGTAAAGAATTTACAGTTGCTTTGATTACTTTTGCCAAATGCACTGCAGCTAGACAAATATAAATAGATAAAATTAAATACAGCATATCTCTTAATACTTTGGTGTGTGGCTCTAATTGACGTGATATTATTTTTTTATGAGTTTGGATTTGAAGTGGAATTGATTAGTTCTTTTCATCGTTTTTCCAACGCTCATTGCTCATTCGTGTTCAGACAATCGGAACACATTTAAGACGTATGTACCCATTTTAGTTTCTATTTTAACATCAAACCTCTAAATGTTTTACAAACAAATTATTTGTAATTATAAAAAGTAAGTAAGCTGGAAAGTAGCGTACTGACGTGAATAAAAGACTGGGGTTGTGGTCAGTAGCTTTTTATATTTGAAACAAAATTTCGATACATTAAAATCATGCGACACACCGTTTGCGTGTTCTAATCTTTCCAGTGGCGCCATCTAGTGAGAAAGTTAAAATTTACCTATTGAACCATATTGCACCGAACATACCGCCCACCAAGAACGATATGCTCGTTCTTCCTATTACAAAGATGACACCGCCCACCATTTAGGGTGTTGATAATATACAAACATTCTGTTCAATAGTGCAATAAATACAGTTGATATAAGGCAAATTGATGACGCCACTTTGTACAATATACATACATAATAGAAACTTATTACTTACTTACACTAGCTTAGGTAACAGTCCAACGGTTTGAAATGTGTGAAGCGGTTCTAACGTGAATAACAATCTGGGGTTGTAGTTAGAAGCTTCGTTAAGCAGTTCTGACGTGAATGAAAGACAGTGTTTGAGGTCAGAAAAGCTTAAATTACATTTGACAATTTATTCGGTTACTGGCAAATACATAATTTAGATGTAGGCCTTTTAATGAGAGAACCATTGCATTTTAAACTCACTACTCTAGTCATTTGATCATTGCCGTGATATTTGGATACTACTTTGCCTAAAAGCCAACGTGCGGGAGGAAGGTTATCCTCTTTTACAAGAACAATATCACCAATCTTTGGTTCTGGGTTAAATTTAGATTACCTACGCCAGAAACATTGCAACATCCGTTGTCAGTTGCCATAGTGACAGAGTTCTGATAGTGCTTGTTCTTGATTTCTACCAGGATTTATGACGAAAGGTTCTCATACCCGAAAGTGTTCTGGTGTTCGAGACGCAGTTCTGACGTGAGTAAAAGTCGGGGTTTGAGGTCAGAAAAGCTCGAAGGTGTATGAAACGGTTCTAACTTGAATAAAATGCTGAGGTTGTGGTTAGATGCTTCGCTGAATTTTGGTATTGTGTGTGTTTGATACACGCCTTTAAAGACTTTTCTTATTCTTCGCCCTTGTAGATAAGAATTGGAGCGTTGGATGATGATTGGACATGTGCCCAGTGAGTATTATCAAAGATTGATAGTTCTTCGTCCCATTCTAGATCCGAAAGCCAAAGCCTTTAAATGAAAATCTTTGATGTGACGACACAAGGTGCCGCCCACCCTAGGGGGTCATGGAATCTTGAGATGTCAGATCCTTCTTCTTGTTACAGGTGTTTGTTGCGGCGGAAGGTTGATTAAATATTGAAACTCATCTCGCTCGCGGTTCCAGCAAATTCCTAAAATTTTCATTACTTCATCTTCCTTGATACTCTTGCCACTTTCTTCCTCTTTCCTATCCTCTCCCTTCTTATCATCCGTAAATTCCTTATTCAACTCCTTGCTACTACTTATCCATTTCTGAAGTTTAAATCCTCCTTTGTTCAGTAACTCTGTCATATCCTTGTGAATTTTTATTCCTTCTTCTACTGTCTTACATCCTGTCATTAGATCATCTACGAAGAAATCATTCTTTACTTTTTCAGCCGCATCAGGATAACGAGCCCCTTCATCAATTGCGACCTGCTGAAGTGTCTTCACCGCGAGGTAAGGAGCGGATGCTGTGCCAAAGGTAACTCTTACTAATTTATATTCTTCTGTTTCAGATTCCGGATCATCGCGCCAGACAACTCGTTGGAAATCAGTATCTTCGGGAGCAACCTTCACCTGCCTGTACATCTTCACGATATCCGCACAGATGCTTATGGGGTGCATTCTCCACCTCATAATGATGTGACGCAATGGCTGCTGCAACATGGGACCTACTAACAAATCATCATTGAGCGATGGAGTATTGAATCCTTTCATTGAAGCATCGAAAACTATTCGAACCTTGCTCGTAGTCTTGTTCTCGCGTACTACAGCGTGATGGGGCAGATATACAGCTGGTGAGTGCTTCGCATCCCCCTCTGGTACGCGTTCAACGTGACCAAGATCGATGTACTCCTTGAAAACTTCCTTGTATCGCTCAGCTAATTCTCTATTCTTCTTAAATTTACCTTCGAGAAGATGGAATCGTTTGATTGCTACGTCTTTGCTATTCCCATATTGGCATTGTGGATCTTCGTTTCGAAACGGAAGCTTGACAATGTACCGGCCGCTCTCATCTCGGCGAGTTGTTTGTGCATAAATTTCTTCGCAGCGTTGTTCATCTTTAGATAAACGTTTCTCAGTAACTTCAGGAATGACAGACTCTATCTCCCAAAACCTTTTTAGGAGTTGATTGTCATCAGTTTGATTGTGTGCACTGATTGCCACATGATGACATGCATTTCCCTCACCAGTTGATAATAATTCTCCTGACAGGATCCAGCCGAAGTAGGTATCCTGTGCTATTGGCAGCTCTGGTGGTGGGCCTTTAATCAAACCTTGTTTTAGTACCTTTCCATAAGGTTTGGCACCAAGCAACATGTCGAGCTTACTCGGTATGTAATATTGTGGATCTGCAAGAGTAAGAGCGTTAATTTCGGGCCAATTTTGAATATTTACTTTGCAGGATGGTAAGAATGCAGTTACATTCTTCACTACATGTGCCGTGACTGTAACGCTGTAATTGGGGTCAATGCGTGAGTGTAGTATGACATTAACTGTATACTTTGATGATACAGTCTCTTCTCCTCCTACGCCTGCAAAGTCTGTCCTCTTTGCCTGTTTCTTTAGCCCGAGGAGTTGTACTGCAGATTCGGTAATGAAAGATGACTGAGACCCTTGGTCTAACAAGACTCTCAGTAGCTGGGTGTGTCTCTGCTGTGTCATTGCTTTGACCACAGCAGTGCTGAGTAAACTTTCAGTTTCTGCATTCTCAGAAAAGTGGCTTGTTGTGTGGTAACTATTTGCATTTTCCACCGGCGCTGACTGAACTTCAGTGATTGTTGCATCTGGATTGATGGTAACTGACTTGGGATGCAACAATGAATGGTGTCGGTGGTTACATATTTTACAGGTTGTTTTATTGCGACAATTTTTGATGGCATGTTTTCCAAAACAATTAAAACAGAGACCTTCCTTGCGCACGAAGGCTTGTCGCGAGTCATAACTTTCCTGAGTAAATGACTTGCAGTATGCTAGCTTATGATTGTCCTTACAAAATGAACATGAGTATGATACATCATTTATCGAGTGATGTACTCTAGGCTTAAACACGAATTTTGGATTGTTGGACTTGACATTTATAAATTCAAGAGCCCTAAAACGTGTCTCTAAGAATTCTTCAAATTGTAAAAGCGTGGGAAGTTCGTCCTTTGAGCTTAACTGCGTTTCCCACATTTTCCGGGATTCAGGGTCTAGCCTCGCACTAACAATGAAAATAACAATAGCATCCCACGTACTTACATCTATCCCTACATTCTTGAGACCGTTAAGACATTCCATGGTAGTGTCCAACAACCCTTTGATTGAGTTAGCCGTTTCTGTAGCAAAATTTTGATTAACTAATCGCTTTAATAAACAGTTTGATAAAAACCTTTTGTTGTTGTATCGGCTTACGAGCAGCGCCCAACATTCTTTGTAGTTCACTGATGTGACTGGAATGTGCCTGACGAGGTGTTCAGCCTCGCCGCCCAGCAAACTCTTAAGGTAATGCATGCGCTGAACATCGTCAAGAGACTCGTTGGAATCTATCAAAGATGTGAATAAATCTTTGAATGTTGGCCACTCTTCGTAGGCGCCTGAAAATTTATTAATGTGAATTTTAGGTAAACTAACACTCTTTTTGACAATTGTTTGATTACTGACATTTTCAACATGAACACTAGATCTAGGTGTGAGGGTATCCAAAATGTTTCTCAAATCACTCTTATGGACGATATATAACTCCTCAGTTTGTTCATAAACATTATCAGTGAAGTAATTGGATGCCTCATGAGATGGGGACATGGTTTGAATGATTTTACTATGAGTTGACATGAATCCATTCCAATGAGTATCCAATTGCTCCAAGCGCGTTTGAACATAAGCACGTGTGATGCGCTCCTTAGGTGACTTTCTATAGTTTACAATGCCTTTTTCTATTGTACCTTTTAGATTAATTTGCAATTTAAATAAAGCATCCATCTTGTGAGATTACCCAACACAACGAAACACAATTAAATAAACCAATTTGAAAGAACAAGTTACAAATAAACAAGGTAGATAATAAACTATTCTAAATCTAAAATGTCACTTTCAAACTTCACTACACAAGTAAACGAAATCTTGAACAACTTGAATGTAAACAATAGGAATGAATCACTTGAAAGATTTCATTTAGAACGAATCACTTGCAAAATAGAATATTAAAAGTACTCACGGTTCACTTCCATAGATAGTATGTATCAAATTTCACTTCCCTTTGATTCCGATAGCTTGAGATTGACTTGGCACACTCCCTTGGCGCCAAATTTGAAATGGTTGGTAGTTGATCGCTCACATGCTCCTTTGTGCTCCGCTGTTGTAATAATCCACTGGTGGCGCCTCCAAGCGCAACTTATTACTTGCTTGTTCCTTTGCACTTTGCTGATGAGAATATTCCACTAGTGGCGCCTCCAAGTGCCAAATAGCGGAACTATTCTCGCTGAAAGAAATGCTAGTGGTTCCCCCGGTGTAAGGGGCGGAGATGACACAGCGTGAGCACAGATAAGTGCCGTCGACGTCGTCACTGATGATGAGTGCCGATCAAACTCCACAAAAATATCGAATAGAAAAGTACCGTGACAGCTGTATCCGGCTCGAAGATGGAAACGTAGCGTACTGACGTGACTAAAAGACTGGGGGTGTGGTCAGTAACTTTTTTATATTTGAAACAAAATTTCGATACATTAAAATCATGCGACACACCGTTTGCGTGTTCTAATCTTTCCAGTGGCGCCATCTAGTGAGAAAGTTAAAATTTACCTATTGAACCATATTGCACCGAACATAAGCAATTTGAGTAATCGTTAGGGTAATCCAACAAAAATTGACGATGATAAAGATTACTCCGATAAAACAAAAAAAAAATAGAATCAAGATAATGCTATAAGTAGACATGGGTATTCTGTGATAGTACAAAGTTTAGCAAACATTCTATTGACGTCATTTTCACGCACGACCAGAGAAGAAGAGTGCTAACTCTACGTTTGTGGGTTTGACTTGGTTGGACAAACAGAGCTTGAGTGTTGAGACAATATTGAAACTGTCTCTTTGCTCGAGCTACGGTTACTGAATACATGAACACTGGGTTTTAAGCGTCGGGACTTATATATCACATGTAGAAGGACTACATCTAAAAGCTGGTAAATTATAATGGCTAAATGTTACTTCACTGACAGATCACTGATGCTTAATTATTTGGACAAATCTGTTAATTATTTCCGCAACTCGCTGCTGTTATTTAAACTGTTACGCAAACGTAGAAAATTAAAATCTAGTCTCACCAGACTATGAAATGATATTTTACATACACACCATGTATTAAATTTAATTAAACATTCTAGCCTAATTCTTAAAGATGCTGCCCAAAATCTCGCCTAATGACATCTGAAGCAAAAACTGCTAGGCAGTGGGCGAACCTGTCTAGGCCAGAGTTGTGAATAACGTCTGCTTTTTTCATACTTTTTGTAATGGTAATGACATTCGATAGTTATGTTTGCTCACGACGTATTTCAACTACATGTAGGTACATAGATTATTTTAGGAGCAATCGATAAAAGAAAGAAAACTAGGAGTGGTTTGAAACATAACTCAAAATGTTCGTATAATCCGTGTAGATTATGCAATGCAGTGTCGGTAGATAGCCGGCTTGCTTGTAGATAGAAGTCATTATCACTTATCAGCTGACGGCATTTTGTTTATCATTTATCATATTATTATCGAATATTTTTGACGTTTGGTTGTATCAATTTATTATGTATTTGAATTTGTGGATAGGCCTTTTAGACAACAATTAATACTCTATGTTTGCCTCGTTTTGGCGAATAAACCGGAAGGATAGATGTGGTGTCCGGTGCGGTTATGAATAGTAACTTTAGTTGTTTTGCAATTTTTCGATGGGTGCTGATATATGACAATGACGTCACAAATGTCTCATTGACTTAAAAGGTGGTGAATGAAGGAGAGATTTTCCAAACCAATGTTTTTTACTTCGTCACTATTGTGCATATCATATTTAATAAGAAAACGAATCGTACTCATAACTCGTTTACTAGCCAATATAAGCCGAGAAGTTAACGATCTGTTAGCGTGTCAAATGAGAAACGTCTGCGAGTAAAAAATGAATATTTTCAAGCGTTTAATTAAACGTTGCGTCGATCATACGAGAGCATCGAGATCCTCGAGTTTCTCCGTCCGCTGTCGATAGTTCTTGTTTAGTGCACTTTCTTTGCGGCGAGTGTACAGTCAATTACCGGTGGCCCAGTGGTTATGGACGTTTGCATACGTAGATACGAACGCGTTGGTACCTATACAATACAATAGGCAATACTTTAGTAGTCACGTTTACCGTTTCTAACCGACATTTCATTCTAAATGCTTCCAATAAAATGTTAAAAATTATTAGATCACCATTACCTTCCTTCTTTGCATCTAAATCTTTAAATCTAAGGTTTCTAGAGTGGAGACCGCGTGTCGGCAGACGTAGTGTGGGAGGCTAACCGGTAAGGTAGAGCGACGACCTGCGGACGGTAGCTAGTAAGTACCTACTGGATGCGTAAGGCAGAATAGCGTCATCTGTGGCTATAGATAGGAGACGTAATATTTGTTCAGCCAAGGATAAATATCAATAAGGCTGATGATGATGATACATTTAAAATGTATGGTACATTATTAGGAAGATTAGCGCAATGGTGAACTAATTGATGTCTTCCACTGCCTGTACAGACCCTGTTCATAGCCTGAAAAAGTTGAAAAGTAGTCAAAATATATGACTGGAATGACATATTGACTAAGCACCGGGGCGAACCAAACCGTACATCCGAATCGGTGATAAACATTATTAGAAATAAGTTTAATATCTGTTTTCCGGTCAAACGTAAAAATATAAAGAAAACGACTTGGGTGAGTGATGAGGTACTCGATCTAAAGAAGCTTCTACTGAACGTAGTACAGTTGAGCGAAAGATTCCCAGGCCATGACGAACTACAAATTTTCTCTGATAGTTTAAGCGTATTGTATGACAGAAGGCTGTCGGAATGCAAAGCTGGGTACTACTCCAAACTTATCTCGAAGGGAATTAACAAGTCAAAAGCGATCTGGAAGGTGGTGAATACAGAAAGAGGTACGTGTAAAAAGTCATGCGTCAACTTTACCGATGTTCTAAGAGATGATTCTGGTATCAAATTTATGTCAAAAAAAGCGGCAGCTAATGCCTTGAATTCGCGTTTCGTGTGCGCGGGCGCGGGTTGCGGCGCGCCCCGCGCCGACGTGAGCGCGGCGCGCGCCGCGCTGGCCGCCGCGCGCCCGCCCGCTTGCCGCAGCTTGCGCCTCGTGCGGTTCACGGCTGAAGAAGTTGATAAGATTATTACAACACGTATACCAAAAAAACCTACCAAAGATATTTACGACATATCGATGGAGCTAATCAACCAAGCCCATGTAACATTAGCACCTTGTCTTGCATTTCTTTTCAACTGTTGCCTGAGTGCAGGGATTTTTCCACCTGCATTGAAGATGAGTAAAATTTCACCATTGTTCAAGGGAAAAGGAAAACGTAGAGATCCGGACGCATACAGACCTGTGTCGATCATACCCATGGTGGCCAAGATATTCGAGAACGGCCTCAGTGCTCGTCTGTCCGCGTTCCTCGCAGCCACTGGCGCTCTATCTGAGCGGCAATACGCCTACCGAGCAGGACGCTCGACGACCGGACTCGCAAGAGAAGTGGTCAAGAGCGTGTTAAGTGCATGTGACAAGAAACAGCGGGTAGCCGTGCTATGCTGCGATTTATCGAAGGCGTTCGACCTGGCAGATCACGGAGTCCTCGCGGTCAAACTCGCTCACTACGGCATCGCAGGACCTGCACTAGCGCTGTTCACAGACATGCTGCGCGGTAGAGCCCAGGTGGTGGTCAGTGATGGCGGGGAGATGAGATCGGATCCACTTGAAACGATAATGGGTGTGGCGCAGGGTTCGTCTGTATCGAATATCTTATTTTCCCTTCTTCTGAACGACCTACCAGCTTATATATCGGTTGGTGAGAGTTACCTCTATGCGGATGATGTAATAACAATTGTAACGGCGAACTCAACGGCAGAGCTAGAGAAACGGCTAAATAACACAGCGAAGCAGCTGGCAAACTGGTTCAGTCTAAATGGCCTAGTACTCAACTTAAAAAAGACTCACTTTGTTCAATTCGCCGTATCTGGACGTCCAGTGGAAAAATTAGAAGTTGATATTGAAGGACAACTTATAGAGCAGGTTGATGTTACCACTTTCCTCGGTTTCGAGATCGACCGCGGATTGACTTGGGCCTCACATATAGATAAGCTCTGCGCGAAGCTGGGTAGTGCTTGCTTTGCGCTGGGTCGGTTATCTCGAGTGGTTTCAGTCGATGTAGCGCGCACGTGCTACTTTGCGACCGTGCACTCGGTACTGCAGTACGGGGCCGAGCTCTGGGGGCACGCGGCGGACCGGCTGCGCGCCTTCAGAATGCAGAAACGGGCTATCAGGGCGGTGGCACGTGTGTCGCGACGCACATCGGCGAAACCCTATTTTAAATCACTTGAGATTCTGACACTACCCTCGCTGGTTATTATGCAGCTTGCTCTGTATGTGAGGCACAACTTAGAGTCGTTCCCGAAGAGAGGAGAGGGTCGGCCGAGGGAGCGGACTCTCCGGCGTGACGGCGAGTTGGCGCGGGTGCCGGTGAGGCTCGTGCGCTCGGATAAGTTGTCGCACGTTATAGGGCCGAAGGTATATAACGGTTTGCCTAAAGATATTACAAATGCATGTAATGATAGCATTTTTAAGAATAAGCTCAAGAACTGGCTCGTTCAGGAAACTTTTTATTCTTTGGACGAATTTTTTAATAGCAGAAAAAATGTTATGTGAATCATGTCGTGACATGTTAAATATTATTATTTTTATTAGGTATTAATATTGACATTATTCCATATATGACATGTATTACAATTTATTTGTATATCATATTGACATTTTATATTTATATTCATATTGACATTTTTTTTAATTTTTGACGTATAATTGTAAAATTATCAATAAATGGTTTATCTTGTTTATCTTGTTTATCTTGTTTAATCGTATCCAACCTAGATCATCATCATCCACAGCCTGTTCTATCCCACTGCTGGGTATAGGCCTCTCTCCTGTCATGCCATCTGTCTCGGTCTTGTGCCAATCTAGTCCAGGTTCGACCCGCGATAGCTGTCGACGACCCATCTTGCCGCTGGACGTCCTACGTTCCGCTTCCCTAGCCTCGGCCACCACTCCAACCTAGATAGAAGCTAGATTTAGGTTTAGTACGTCGTTGAGTTCAATGTGCATACGCAATGTGTCATGCACGCTGCCGTGTTTGCGTCGGCGTCGACATGCCGGGTTAGCTTGCTAATCGCACGCCTTCAGAGTCACGGAGTGTCGCGCGATATTCACTTTCCCTTGCCTGCCACTACGCGACCATCGTGAATATTATTTGAAATACGCTGTGGCAGTGGTGGATACATACCAAAATAGTTTAGATTTTTATTAAATTTGTGTTATAATAATTTGCTTCGTACACGAGAGTTTAGAAATTTGATGTAAACGATGCGATGCGCTAAATTGATTAAATAATCTTACGCCTAGGAGACTACCCTGAGTGATTCCTTAGTAGGAAAATCATAATTGAAAATTGAGTATAACTAGTTTAACTCTAAGCAATTTGCGCCTTATCCAGTCAAATAAAAAATCGAGAAATAATTGACTTTGCGTGTTATGTTAACAAAGCTTTCTGCCATTACTTAGCATGCAAAACTAGAAAAAAACTTTGCAAATTTGCAAGTTGCATCTCTTAAATCAAAAACTTTGTAAAGAACTTTCTCCATAGATAGGATAGTGGCGAGGTGCAATAATAGTCAATTGCATAATTTTTAACTGAAGAATTAGTGATGTCTCAAGGCTCTGGATAATAAATGATCAAAACAAACAATTTTATGAGCGTTGAACACGAACGTTGCGCGTTTCTGTGATTCTAACCAGAGCGAATGTACTCTTGAATGAATACTTTTGAGAATGACTTAAAAATATATCCAAAAAGGTGCCACTAAAAGCGACATATCTTGAAAGCACGATAGCTAGCCTTATTTCGAACTAATTTCCTTAGCATATTTTAATGTTTAGCACTACAACATAATTATCACATAAAAGAAGTATAAAAACCGCCGCGATGGGTATCGCAGGTGCATACGCGGCAGATGGCTAGAGGCATTTGTAATTGGGGACTGCAACTCCCCAGTTTGTGGGTTCTAATTGTGGATCACTGGTCCTCGGGGCACACTTCACAAATTGCCTTCACAGAAGGCCATAGACTTCATGTGTGTTACAATGTACTGGAAAACTGATGAGTTTTGATGTATCTTATATATATTATGATATATCATAAGTTATATATTTGTAATGAATGTATGTGTATATTAATTAAATTTTTGTAATAAATAATTGTAAATTGACTTGCCCAGTATGGTGTGATGTGGTAAAGTTAATAAACAATTTGATTTGTTTTTCAAGATTATTTATTTACAGTGCTGTTCTATACAACAATTACTTCCAATTGTAAATTTATTTAAAATATATTTAGCATAACAGTATGTATGTAAAATAAAGTCCGAAGATTTAAACTAGTAGAGAGACTGATGAAAACATGGATAAAGAGTGTGAATGGCGACCTGAGAGAGTTAAAATGACAGCTAATACAAATAGAGTGGAAAATACATTTTTAGTATGGCAGCCCATCTTGTGGAATAAGGAACAGACAAAAATTATCTTGATATGAGCGATTGGATTCTTATAATAAAGTACCTGGTTGACCGAGCTTTGCTCGGTTTTATATTTTTAATATGACATTTTCTAAAAATGATTCCTAGCTAGATTGATTTATCGCCCCCGAAACCCCTATATACTAAATTTGATGAAAATCATTGGAGCCGATTCCGAGATTATATATACAAGAATTGCTCATTTAAAGATATAAGATAAGATATAGTAGGAGGCAATTTCATTACATAGATTGACTAAACAATTGCTAATAAATTATGTTTGCTATATGACCCCCCATATAAATTTAATTTTTATTATTTGTTGTTATAGTGACAATGGATACATACCATTTGTGAATATTTCAGCTTTCTACCTATCATGGTTCATGATTTACAACCTGGTGACAGACATACAGCAGAGGCTCAGCAATATTGTACTTTTAAGTAATAGAACACTAAAAAAGTTTTGCAGAACACTTTCTAATTCTGGCTATGATATATATTAACGACTTTGTTGGCGTAAAGGTTACCATGCAGGACTGCCAATCAGAAGGTTCCAGGTTCGATTCTCGGCATGGCCAACATCTTTGTGCTGAACTAAATTTGTTGGCTGTCGGTCTGGGTGTTAAATATAAATCTATATTAAAGTATATATGTAGTATATCAGTTGTATTAGCAACCATAATACGAATTATTACGAATTATTAATGGTTCAGTAAGGGGTTAACCAGCCGTGAGTGAAATGTGTCCTAATATTTATTTATTTATTTATTATTGTACAAGCAATAAAAAAGCAACAACAATTGACAAGTGTCAATCTCTATCAGAAACTATGACATCATTCATTAATATTCATCATTCAGTCTTATAATCTGCTTTAGCTTAGCTCGGCTTTATGTAGATACCTATCACATCACAAAATGTATTTGATCATTTTTTGTGAAGAGTGTCACAAGACATTTTACTTAAAAGTACTTCAGACTACATCTTGCAGCATATACAAAATCCAAAGAGCAAACACAACAGGGAAGTTAGAAAGATACAAAGAATAAGTTATATCAAAGAACTTATTAATGTTGTATTTGCCATCAAGCTGAGTGAAGAGGACCATTACTTAATAGTTAAATTTAAGTGTTATATCCCAGAAAAATATGAAAGTTTATTTATTACCTATTCTGTTCATTTAAGTTAACTTTACATAGATAAAAAAAATACTTATTTTTTTTATTCGACATCATCTGTTTGAAATATTGTTGGGATAGTATCCCTACGAAGGTAAGCTAAAAAGCACCTATTTCAGTCAATCACAGCCATGCAGGTGCTATTACTATATGATATTTGGTCATTTTTGTATGTATCACAGAGCAATCTTTACACATCAACAACAACAGAAAACAACGATTGTGAATCAAAACAACTTGTAAACAGACTAAATAACCAACAGACGAAGCAAATGACCTAAATAATGCGCATTCAGAGTGCAGTATAAACATCTACCTACTTTTATGAAGAATTCGTTCTCCACAGTGTTTGTATGCATGTAATTTCCTCGGCATTCAGAATTAGGTATTCAAAGCTATAGAATATTCTAGTAATTCTGTAAAGTTATAGCTATCATAAGCCAGCGCGTCGGCTTCGGCACCGCTTCACAATCTTCATAGCTATCTCCGAAGGCCAATTGTGCCGTGTTGACCGATGTTAGCAGTTATATCTTCTGCAAGACACGTGTGCCTACCTTTATAATCAGCTCGATCTCCGGGACGTCACCGTTGGCTGTTCCATTCTCTGCGATTTCATCCGACATCGTGAACTACAAAACACTTGAGATTTAGCAAAAATAAATAATTCCTCACACAATCTCGCACAACCGTCACTGTTGCAAAACACGGATTAACTGACTGACTTCAGTTCGGTACGCATTTACATTTTGCATGTCGATTGTCGACTGTTGTGGTGGCCAATAGGCGGTGGGAATTAGACATGAGTAGTTCACGAATGAATCCTTCAAATGAAGTACTTCAGTGATTTGTATCTTTCACTCTCTAGTTCAATAACATTTCAATTAGTTCTTAGTTCACTAGTTCTTTCATCCGTTTAAGACATGAATTACCTAAAGCTTCATGGTTTAAGAACGACTCGAGACTCGAATGAAAACATCGGGAGTATTCGGGACTATCTATGGCTGTCCCGCTCTGTTGTACGTATGGATATGATACATGATAGCCTATTTCACTCACTCGGCGAATCTGACTGACCAGGCAAATTTAAACTCTATCCCAAGGTGACAAAGATGCGATGCCCTGAATGAAATATTGAAAGAAAACTAGTACTGAACTAAATGAACTACTGAACTAACAGAAAGATATAGTTCACTGCGGCGAATCTGACTGACCAGGCAAATTTAAACTCTATCCCAAGGTGACAGAGATGCGATGCCCTGAATGAAATATTGAAAGAAAACTAGTACTGAACTAATTGAACTACTGAACTAAAAGAGAGATATAGTTCACTGATAGAAAAAGATATGTACATATCTTTTCATTTTAGTGACACATTCTGCGCATGTCTAGTGGGAATCCAGCGAGAAACTATCAGTCATGCACCAATCCACAGTCATTTTAGCTGCATCAAACTGCTTTGTTGCTAGCTTCGTGAGAGGTCTTGTCTATTGTTACTTTTTCTGTCGTTTTATGACAAAATGTCAAAGTCTTCATGACTCGTTGATCTGACGTTTGTCACTAAAATTCTTTGGTAATGCCAGTTTAGCTTCCCGAAAGCTAACCTTAGCTCTATTTTCAACTAATCACCTCAAAAAAGGTTTAAAAGATTTCATAATTGTTTACGGATAATAAATTTACGTGGTAATGAGTACAAAAATCATTCAATATTGTTCGCTAAATTGATTTCCCTTACAATCTATAAGGGAAATCAATTTATATGACGCTAACACGTTAATAAACAATTTATGTGCATATAAATAGGGATGGTGCTTTTTCAGCAAAGATTGTGATTTAATTTTGTGATCCTTAATGTAATGCAGATCGGCGAGTAAATCACAAAGCCAATTTGAAAATAGTCAATCGAGAGTGAACCGGTTTCTTTTAGGCAAGCGCGCTTCGTCTTAAACTACAATATCAACTAACATCAGGTGAGTTGTGATCAAGCGAAAGCCTATTGAGGAAAAAAAAACAATTATTTAACCATATTGAAATCCATACCTTGAACTATCAATGCGTTTACAATATTGTCAAATCAGGATTACGACGAACAAAAATACAGTGAGAACAGTTTTTATGAAGTGCCGAAACAAACTAAAAAATTAGTGCCATGGCAAATAAAAAAAAAAAAATAACTTTCCGTAGTTTTTTTTAAATATTATTTATTTTAGCTCTCTATCGAAGCTCATCTAGCTCTCTTTATTTGCTCAGTTGGCAACACTGAAATTTGCATCAGTGTCACAAATTGAGATTCTTGTTCTTTGTGTCGTGCAATTGCACTATTGCGTTGTTATTTAATTTGTTTTCGTATTCATATCGAAGCCCAATTTCAATTATATCGTTACAGATAAAAATAATGAGTGCCTCCGCCGAAGAGTCGACTTCTGCACCGAAAGAACTTTCGTTCGCTGAAAAGCAAGCAGAACGTTTGAAGAGACTTCGATCATTGCACAACGCCAGAAACGAGGCCAGAACTCATAATCATCAGGAGGTGGTCGCAGAAGAAGCACGCAACAAACTTCCCCCGAACTACGAGGCTAAGCGTCGACAAGCAGAATGGTTGTTGGACGACCAGAAAAAGCGTGATGAAGCTCAACAGGAAGGCAAGGATTACGACCGCGTGAAGCTTCTAAACATATCAGCATCAGAAGCAGAGCGATTGGAGCGGAAAAAGAAGAAGAAAAACCCCGATCAAGGTTTCTCTACCTACGAACAGGCAACCATACGTCAATACAACAGACTTGTGAAGAACATGCCAGCTGCAGATATGGAACAGTATGAGAAACAGAAGCAAAAATACGGAGAAGCGTTCTATGGAGGTCCTAATGTCATAATACACGGTATGCATGAAGATCGTAAAGACGCAGTAGACAGAATGGTAGATGACCTAGAAGGACAGATTGCCAAGCGCGCTAAATACTCCCGGAGGCGTATTCACAATGATGATGCTGATATTGACTACATTAATGAAAGGAACGCGAAGTTCAACAAGAAATTGGAGAGGTTTTATGGCGAACACACTTCAGAGATCAAGCAGAATTTGGAGAGAGGAACTGCCATCTAATTTTATTTGCATTGGTATATTACCAACTAAGCATTTATGTATATTCTAAAGTATCATTGTAAATGTAAATAGATATCACTATGCATAATGATACTATAATTTTGATATAAAATGAAATCTTACTTGCCTAACTTTACGTTCTGTACTACCAGTATGGTTTCTACAATATTTTTAGGAGGTTTCAATATCATGTAAAGTACTAAAAAAATAAAACAAACAAAAACAATTTTAAATAACAAGTTTATTTCAATAAATGTGCCGATTAAATAAAAATATTAAGTATATATTATGAAATAGATAATACCATGGTGTAATAAGGATTTAATAATATTATATAAAAGCTAATTATGTAGTTGTATACTGCAGCAAAGTTGTGCCAATTGTTTAGGTTGTGCAAGTATAAAAAGCATGTCAGTGACTTCTTCTTTGTTTGAGCTAAGTGGCCAAGCTTTGGTGTTGAGAGTTTTCAAGCCGCCTAAGGCCTCTTGAATAGACTTAGTGACTGCTTAAATTAAGACTAACTGGGGCCTACAATTTGTCTACGTGCCATTCGACCCACAGTAACACCCAGATGAAAATGCCACTATTTAAAAGACAGTATTGTGTTTGGTCTCCCAACCAAAAATCCGTCTCAACCATTGTTTAACCTTGTTGATTGCATCAGATCACCTTAATAGGCCGAGCTACAGCTCAATGACTGTAATATGCATATATAGCTTTTGTTTAAGCTTTATCAATTTTGTTTTACATAATTTTTATTTGTATTAATGATACTGTTCAATTTCATAAAAAAAAATAATTGAAATGGTGTATGTATCTCACTATAAAGTTATGATAACTATTGTGTAACATTGAAAAGCAGTTTTATCAAGGGGATTACAAGGGCAATTTATATAAAACACTGCCCTTGCAATCCTCTTTAAATATGACAAATTCTAGCTAAAATACTTGCACTACAATGAATGAATGCAACTAATCACAAAGTACTATAGCCCTTGTCCCTCTAAAATATATGACACTAATTATAATAATCCTGGAAGTGTGAATTATGCAGCCAATTCATAATATTCATTGAAATAATTATATTGACAATTTAAAAAATAAATATGGATTGACATAAACTTTAATAACAGATTCTGGTTGCAATGTCAATGCATAAACTTTTTGTTATTTTTTTATGATTAAAACATATGATGGCATAATTTATAATTTGCATCACTTGAGAATTCATTTAAATGTTCATGTCCTTTTATGCACAACTAAAAGAGTAAGAGCGAGAGAGAACTCAGAAAAATCAATTGTTTTCTTTATTAAATCTATTTATGAAATTTATATATATATTGATTTGGACAAGGGCCACTCAGAAATAGGATACAATTACCACACATACTTAATATATTATGTACAATAATATGAGCACAAGTTTAACACATAGAAATGCTTTTTGTATACGTCAAAAATAAATGAAAAGTTCGGAAGTTTCGACTAGACATCACAGTGTTTTTTGCATATTCTTAATACAGCTAAGATTTTTAATAAATGTGTAAGTTAATATAATATTGTATATTTAATGTCACTACCCAACATCATTCAAGACAAACCTTTGTCTGAATGGTTTTGGAAAGTTCTAGTACTATGTAGGTACATATACTTTGTATTTTATATGTCTATATAAAAGTCACAATGGCTAAAATATGTTTGTTTATGTTAAGATTTCAATACCTTGATAAGTTAGGTACTGGGAATTTGGTTCTATAAATTATAGACACAAAAACTTACAAAGCCATCAGAAGAAAGTGTTTTAGTTTATCCAATTCATTCAGAATAATTATGTATATACTTCAACCATAATAAATATGTGGTTTAAGCTTGATCCATAGCAATATAATTGTAATATATTTTCTAAGAATGAATTGAGAAACATGATTATTAAAATACATTTTGAATTGGCATTTTTTTTATCTGTTACCTCTTAAATATTTGTTTTAGTAAAGAATTTGAAGATAAAAATATTTTTTTATAACATGTACTCGTATGTATAGAAAATAGTATCAGTGAAACATTTTCCAAGACAAAAAGAACTTAAACATAGCAAGAAGTTCAAATTGACCAGGCATGGATGGAATAATGGCAATTAGTACCGTCAAGTAGGAATATCATGTCGTAGTTGATCTATAATGTCGCATGTCGTTTATTTCGTATAATATAATAAGTTCCTATTTCTGGAACTACATATATGCCACAGCCACTGATCGGAATCACAATTCCGTAATTATCAATGTGTATATCGACGTTCCTATAAAAATATGTCAAGACCATGATCAAAAATCGGCTGACTATAGGTAGTCCCAGAAATTGGTAAACTTTAAAGGTTCAAGGTTTGTAGGATTGGTGCGAACATATACAACTAATCAAGTACCTTATATCCTAAGAAATCATAGAAGGATAAATAAAATATTTGAAACCCGCGACAAAATTAGTGGGGTATCGGCCATTTTGGATTTAAATGTATGAATTTAACTTGTCAATCCCTTTATTTGATACCCGTATTGAGGCAGTTGTGAAAAATAATTGGCCTGGAAAGTGATATTTCATAGTCTTTAGATGGTGGTTTATTAATTTATTTTATGTTTCCTAATAGATTATAGTTTTTAAAGATTCGAGATGTGTGTAAGGTACTTATTAGATGCAAAGTCGTCGATTCGTGTAGTCGGATTCGTATCGTGGATAGGTCGATGCAAACTAGGAAATCCCAAGCAATATCAACCTTATTGCAATGATATAAAGTCCAAAATTAATAGACACACTACTACACAGTAGTGTGATTTTTCCAAGTATTAATTTTCAGCTTTATTTCAAAATCAACAAAGTTAATTATTGATATGTAGGTTTGCGTCGACCTAAGGATCTATTTCACTACTTCACATTAAATTTTGAAAAATAATAATAATTTAGCTACAAGATAAAAATTGTATGGTCATAATAATTTTATACTTTTACTACAAAATCTAAAATTAATTAACGTAGGTATAGTACATGCAAATAGACATTAAAAATTTAAGTACAAAGTCAAAGTAATTACTTGTACCTTTAGTATGGACTTGAGGGTAAATACATATAATAGTGAAATAGCCCTGAAGGGGACAGCATCGGATTGAAGTAAAAAAATGTGTTAAAAAGTACGAAGCAAACATAGTGTTTTAAGAAAATCAAATATTTTGTAGTTCTTAACATATTTATGCCATAAGTATTTACGCTTATACAATTTTATGTTTGGTAATTTTCTAACACATTTTTCGTAACATCGTGGAAAATATTGTTGGTTCGTAAAACATGTTTCTTATTCATTTGTACAGCAGAGAAAAGGCAATAGTTGTTTTATCCAGATAGTGTTTGTAGTAAAATGATAACAATAAATTAATGATAACACTTTTTTTTGTATATTTCATTTGTCAGCAATAACATAGATTGTTAGACTTTTCGATTAGACTAGATTTTGAGAGATTATAATGATAATGATTCTAATTAATTATAATTAATCTCACAATGAGATATACATTTGCCTTTATACGATGGCGTTACAATTTTATTTTAATTTAAGAAGAGTCTCTTTTGCGATAAAGTTCTCAATTTCGACAAAACTGAAAAGTAGTCATAAAAACAAATAAAGCAAGAACAAGTAGAAGCATCTTCATGCAATATTGAAAACTTTAACGAATAATTAGAAGAGCGTAAGAAGTTCTTTTTCCCTCCTTAAGTGCAGCAGCGATAGACGTTTTATCCGCATTTGGTGTTCAGCACAAGGGGGAAGGAAAGTTACAAGTTACGCCATCTATGGGCACTTACGGGCAAATAAACTCGCGAGTGTCTATGCATATTTTTGAAACTAACTAGTCAAAACTGGATTTTACTCTACAGTGTACAGGTGAATCATTTTAAAAGTCGCTATCTACGAAATAACTACTACGTATTTTAACTAAACAAATAATTTTGGAATGCTTTGTTTCAAAAACTTTACTTAAATCACATTTTTTAAATATAAAATCAGACTTATCAACCAAATGCGAATATCACATATTTGTTGTTGTCAAATAATCTACTGCACTTAAGGGTCTGACCAATGTAGAGCGTCATTGGCTCGTAGGTATATCAGTCCGCGTTTCACAACATCTAATCACGAGGAAAAACGTATGTTAAAAATCCCCAAAAAAATACGGTTTCTAACAATACCAGACACTTAGAAGTTGTGATACCGAACTGAAGTATTTTGAATTCAAAATCAGAACTTGGCATTTAGACATTATTTCTGATTTTGGATTTCAAATTACTGAAAAGCTTGTTGTAGTCCAATAGAATGTGGAGAAGATATTGCGTCTCATAACACCCATGAGCGCGTTATTTCTGAAATCAAAACAAATCGAACATTGCAAAAGCATTCGAATCCACCATATAATAAAACATCTCTGTGGCACTAATGGATCAGGATGTTAACCATAATACCATCCTGAGATCATCAAATCGACAGTGAATAGGTTCATTCTTGGTGAGCGTCCTACAACATAGGTCACAGCGCTGCTTAACATCAGGCAAGCTGTGGTCAAACGAAAACATATAATTGCAGATGTTTTTTTGCATTGAGACTTGACATGACCTGGGTGTTATAAATATCCATCATCAACGTTCAAATTTGATAAATTTCACGAGAAATATTGCGTGAAGAAAATTGTCGTATGCATAATTTTAAATTATCTTAAATACTTGCGTGAGCTTACTACAGTAGAAACTCGATTAACCGGGCTAATTAGTGTTGTTAGACATTAGGATAGTTGAAAATCTAGATAATCGAAAGTATGAAGAAAATTGAATTGAACCGGCGCGGGCGGGTGATGTCCGTCCGACACTGCAAAGATTTAATGCTATATTTTTACAAGCATACGTAAAACACGTAATGCTTGCAAAAATACGACTTGGACTATTGGTGTGTAGTCCGGATAATCGCGAATCCGTATAACGGATGGCCGGAAAATCGAGTTTCTATTGTAATTAATTTTTATAATTGGCTCAACTCAATGTACCTGTGTCTAATGTATAAATCAAAATATATATACTCACTTCGTCGTCCTGGCATAAGTCGTACAGTGATACCATCCCGAGCGCGTACTGCATAGAAAATATATTACATTAATATGAATAAAAAAACTAGTGGCAAAAAATAAATAAATATTACTGAGAATATTAAAGTAAAAAATGTTGAGTTCATTTACAAGTTAAATCGTATTTCATTTCTCGTTTCGCGCCGTTTTTCTATTGTTTGTTGAAACTAGCTTAATCCTGTTTTAAATTTTTAATAGATTTGACGTACAATTTCAAATGTTTTCGCGTGAAACCTTCACATACGCACGTCTATTTTCTATATACTTACAAGACACTCATAGAGGTATGTAAAGTTTACACGCGCAATTAAATGTCATTCGCTTGTCAAAGTTATAAAGTTAATTTATACTAGCACGTACAAAAAAAATGTGCCCCCGTATAGGCAAGTCAATAGTCTCTTTTAGTTTATATTTACAAGTTTGGTTTTCCTACAGGGTCATATAACACTATAATTAGTAAAAATGGACAACCAAACACACACTACACTTCATGACATAGCGTTAATGATTAATATAAAAACTACTCACCTTGGTCACTATTTGCGCATCACAAACACTGCATGCTCACGAAAACACTTGACAGTTTTTATGGCTTGCCTTAACGAGCTATCATTTTTTTTCTTCTCCTTAAAACCAGTTATTAAGTTTTATATAGGTCTTGGTTTTGTTGTATATGAGGCCTGCCTTCAGTTTTTCGAATGCGCCAAACTACATAAGTTTTGTTTCGTTTTCGTGTCATATGTAGGTAAACAATTGATGTAATTGGTTAAAAAATTAGGTTGAAAAGCAGAACCAATGATATTGACTTGTATATCGTTTGTCTATGGATAAAAGTTTATCGAAACTGAAACTATTATGTAATACTGCGCATTCGAAAAACGTATACTAGCCTTCTGGTAATAATAAGAGCTATTTTTTTTATTTTCTATACGCGAAAATATTAAGATGCCTTACATGGACAGTTTACAAGAGCTATTTTAACAAACACGACTGTCTATAATAATTCTAAAAAGACTTTATCAGTCGTTAATCCATAGCGACTCTTGGATGGATAAAATACTTTCGACACCTGTGTTCCAGATATGAGGTATATTTTTTCAGTTCGATATGGTTTATAAAATTAAATTCAAAAATTTATTACAATTTTTAAACAGTATCTAGAGACTGACACTTGAAAAAACTATCTAATCTTCAAATACAATCTGACTTAAATAAAATAAGATTTATAAAAAAAAATATTGTTTACTGTACTAGATATGAATGCTCCATATTTATTCAAAAGAGTATGTATTAAAATCGTAAATGTATTTATTTTCTCACAATATACATATAATATACATAATAAAGTTAAGTCATCACAATAAAAATCATTAACACTAACTAAAATATACTTAAACAGTAACTTGTAAAATCAATTTATCAACATGAACAATTGTAAAAATCTCCAATAGATACCATAAAACACATTTAATTTGTGCTAATATAATACAGCGAGTCTTGTCAAGGAATCTTTATGTTAATTTGCACGGTTAGTCGTCACAAATAAACTGTAAATCGTGTCAAATGAAAATATTCATAAGTTCTTGTCCTCTCCATTGCATTACTGCGAAAAACTATGATAATATAAATATTACACAGCATTTTGATTCAGCAAACAATTCACTCCCTTATGTAAAATAGTATGTTGAATTTTGTTAATTTTTTCGTTAGCAAAATTTTTGTTATTACATTGTCACACGTTTTGTTTTGTAGGTAAAATTATCAAAATTTTAATACAATTAAGTTAGTTTTACTGTTTCCAGTATACTTCCGTATGGTATTTGTTTAATATGTTATTATAGAATTGAGCATATATTCCTGTTGATTAACTAAAAAAAACTGTGAAAAGAGGAAACTATTAAAATATTTTAAATATTTTTTTTTATTGACTCAAGTTATACTATTGTTTTTAATGAAAAAAAAACAATAAATTCCAATTAAATCTCGTATTAGAATGTTATAATAAATCGATAACAAATTATCACTTTACAAGGATCTGACATCTAAAATCACCAACGCAGTGTTGATATAAGTAGAGAGATTAGTTAAGTGTTTATAAAAGTTTTTTTTTGACGGCGCAAATATAGTGTTTATAACTTTTAAATTATACGGGAAAGTGCTGCCGAATGTTGGATGTGCGTTATTATTCTTATTTATATTTATGACGAATAACCCTGTGTGCATACTTATAAAATTTATTGATTTATACATATTATGAAATTTATTGAATTAAAAATTGTAATATTTGAAGAATGTTTGAATTTCATACTTACTCGTACTCATGCTATATTTGTTAACAATTTCAATTCAACAGAAAATTTAATCTGTTTTGTCTCGATTAATTCCAAATACAGGAGTATTTGCAATTAATCGAGATTTGAACGGATATGTCTTTTGTAAAAAAAAAAACCTAATTCAAATCTCAGCTTACTCGCTTTTACAGAACTGTGATGTGTATGTAGCTTTATCTTTTCAATGTTGTAATTATTATTAGCTTACTAAAATTTCGGCAACAACAAGCTCTAAATTCGAAATTTACGTGCGCATATTACACCAAAATAATGAATCATAGATAATAAAAGTGTATCATGCCTAAATTGGGAAATCTATTAAAAAAAAAACTGTTTTCCTATATGTGATATGTATTTATATTTAGACCTAGTGGTAAAATATTTATTTGCATCGCAAGTTTTTTCAATCCGGGCTAAAAGTGGACGAATGCAAACAAAATATATTAAATATTGTGATACGATCGACTGAGAACGATTCCTTTGAGCAAATATAAATTTTCATAATAATTTATCAACATTTTTGGCAAGTCGCAACAAATATTAATAGTCTTTATTTGAGATCTTGTGATGTCTCCGTTCTAACATGACATAGTGATGCTTCAGCCGATATATATTTTAATACCTAAAAAACATGATATTTTTAAATCTTATACTAAGTAATTCTGCAATTATGTATATTAGACCTAGCAACCATATATTTAACTTAAAAACAAAATATACAAATCTCATAATAATTTCATATTCATTACTAAATAAGTACTTGATTATCCTATAATCCCTATAGATAATTTACATTCCTGCTGTGAATCACATTTTCTTAAATATACAGTTCAAAGGCAACTAGCATAAGGCACACTATTAAGACACAGCAAAAATTTTCCAAGTGCATCAGTAATTTCATCTTCTACTTGTCAGTTTATATAAATTATTAATATATATTTTTCTATAAATTAATATTATGCAATAAAATATTTTCAAGCCTCATAATTAGGACTTTAAATTTGTGTCAATGTGAAATAGGAGTCACTATATAAAATATATATTTACTAATCACTTTTGATGCAAACTATAGGATTGCTATAACTCGTTTCAATAAAGAAAACATTTCAAAGTTATTTCCCTCTCGCTTCAGCTCGCACTAATTTAGTTATGTAAGTGAGACGACATGAACTTATTAAATGTTTTCTTATTGACACCAGTTATATCAACGTTTTTTTAAATAGTTCCATACATTTTGTATGTGACGAAAAATGTAAAACAAGTGCAATTTATAATTTTTAGGATAAATTGATCATAAAAACTCAAAACATGAATTTTATGAAAATCAGGTGTGTAAAGTTTATATAATTTTAACTATTGTTTAAAATTAATTTTCAACAACGAATCTCTCATTGCGTTTTTTTCATGAATTATATAACCTAAGTGATGGTCTTCAAAACAAGCAGTGATTTAATACTTAAATAACATATTCCAGAATAGGCAATTTTTTACCTATACTTTTAATACTTACTATCTCTTCTATACAAATTCCTAGCAAAAAGTATGTTGACTTATCTTTATCGGTCCTTCGCGGCTTTACAACACTTATCATTACTTAGAATTTACAAAATATACATATGCAAATAAGGAAAATCTTCAGTGAATTTTATAACAGACAGTGGATATAATAATATGACACTGTATACATAATATAAAACGTGTATACAATAACTATATTCAAATTCATATCATTTGATAGCAGTGCAAAAGTGAAAAAACCTATTCAGAATCCTACTCACAATAGCAAAGGATTATTTTCCTAAAGGGCATTCAAAATGTGGCATCAAATTGCGACGGTTATTCGTGCCTTTTCCTAAAATATTAATTCCACGCCTGGATCCACGATCATTCCTTTATCTTTACAAAATTTTGAGTTGCACAAACATGTTCTTCCACTGTCTGTGATGAGTTTACTGCAAGTCTATATTTCTATAAAACAGACAACTGTTCAATAAAGGCCAACTCTTAAAAGTTCATTAAATTAAAAGTTCCATTTTCACAACACAACACTCATGCACTGTCCATCTAAACAATAAAATAAGTTGCAAAGTTTTGATTAAACACTTCAATTTAAAAACAGTTTCTGTCACATTTACTTCACAACACTGCACTTTTGTTAAGGCGTCATTTCATGCCATGCCGGGTTAGGTTAGTTCTCACAAAAACACTGGTCAATTTTTAGGTCTTTTGGTAATTATAGGGGATTCCATGGAGTCCTGCATTTAAGAAAGCTTTGGTAAATTCCTAAGCTGCCAGGAAAATTTAACGTATCGAAATGTCATAAAGAAATGGCAAGTAATATAACTCTACAAGGAATTACTTTCTTCTATTTAACTTAGGCAAATTAAGTTGGTAACTGGATTTAATTAGATACGTTCCTGCCACCTTGGAAATAAACCCGCTTTCTCAATAGATAATTTTGCAAAGTTTTCAACTTCACAAGCTCCATCAGCTCAAGCTAAGAGCAGGACTCGAAAACAGATCAACAAGTGTCAATGTCAAATGTTGATACACAAAGTATATAGTTCAAGTAAACTTCGTTTAGTTCACCATCAGTTGAAGATCAGCTCTTGTTGGACAACTAAGTAAAAACAATTGCCGATCGTTCAACAATTGAGCTGAGGTGTCGACTGACACCGCTCCACCATGGAGTCCGGTATAGTATCCCTTATACCGGTTCTCGAGCGATCCCGGAAGGATCCGAAGCCGGAGTCGTGTGTCCTGGGGGGAGACGTACCTACGAATATTCGCGGCATGTCACACTCCTCGCACTTATCGAGGAGTGGGTGGTTCCTGAACGTGCACATGTGGCACTGCCATGATGAGGGAGGGCGTTGACCCGTGTAGATGTTGCTGTAGAAATTGTCCGCGTCTTCTGGCTCTGCAATGTGAGACGAGGGTGCTAATACCACAAAATAATAATCCCCTTAAAATAAAGTTGAGCCCCTCCACCATTAATTTAATATACTATGACGCCACAGTTTTCTTATGGAAGTGTTTTGTTTTTCATTAACAACATTTAGGCATTTGACCTAAAGTCGCGTAACCTCACGACTCAGAGACACTGGCCCAAGAAAGAGCATGTTTTATTCTTGGCTCACAAAAAGCTCTGTGGGAACACACTGTTAAGTAGTCTTCTCAGGCTTCGACTTACAGGTTAGCTACCATCAGGTAAGCACCAGAAAATGTTTTTATGGATGGATTTCTCACGATGTTTTCCTTTACCTAAAGCTCAAGCATATAAGCGGATATGCCCACAGCCTGTAGAGCGTAAAACAAACTCACGCCTGAATGCACTTTCATCGCTTCGAAATACTGCATTTTGTTCTTACGTTATCATTTCACCAATTAAGTTAGGATACACATAAGCATAAGCAGCCCACTATACGTTCCCACTGCTGGGACTCGGGGCCTTCTCCCACAAGGAGAGAGATATAGACCAGAATCCACCACGCTGGCCAAGTGCGGGTTGGCGGATGACACACTTATTCAGATATTGTAATCCTCAAACATCTCTGTTTCCTCACGATGTTTTCCTTCACCGTAAAGCGAGTGCAAACCCACACATAACTTGAAAGACAAGTCATTGGTGTAAGGATGGGATTGAACTAGGGGCCTTCTGAATGAAAAGCAGACGTTATCACCACCGAGCCACGCTCGCTTTTAGGACACATGTGTATCCTAAAAGCGAGTGTGGCTCGAATGATCATCAATTGAGATGGAAGCTTCGAAAGTCATCGCTTTAAAAAGTGACTGGAAAAAAGTAGCGTTAGTAAGACCATACACACATGCACCCTTAAAAGATAAGTTGTTAGCCAGAAGAGGACATTACCACGTACCGTTTCCGGTCATCTCGAGCCGTTTCGCGAGGGTGTTGCACTGCTCCCGGAGCCTGTCCACGTAGTCTCTGAGCCTCTGGGCTGCGGAGAGCGTCGGGGGAGGTCCTGCGAGGATCTGAGTCTCTCGGTTTAGCTGGGCGAGGCGGCCCTTCTCTTGGGCGAGGGCCATGGCAAGACGACCCAGTCGCTCCTTTTGGCGCTCGATGAGCAAACGGTCTGAAATGTTTATAATAATAATAATAATTCATTTATTTGACACACATATATGTACATATAACACAAATTACATTAAAAAAAAAACTATAATTATTACAATATTAACATTTGAGCAACAAATTTATCATATTAACTTTTGTATAATAACTATTAACTTTTATTGATTATAAAGTATTTGTGTAGGTCCCTAGCTCTCACGCTAGGATACCCTGAGTTTGTGAGAGCTAGTTTCTTTTCTTAGGGGCGTGATGAAGAGAGGACATAATTTATAGATGCAGTGACATATTGGAATTGTTTATGATTGAAGGTAAAGTTTTGGTCGGCTAACTATCACGAAACTCAAGTGGTGTTAGGTAGGATATGTTGTGAGGCAGAGTGTAGACAAGTGGGCCAAAGTCTTAACGGACTGGAAACAAATGACGACAGGCAGGAGCTTATATTTACCTTCCGCAGTTATAGACTTCAGGCCTAAGGTTGAGCATGTCTAGTCTGGCATAACTGGCTCTCAAAAAGACCACCGAGGCTGGTGTGTGTCGCCTGGCTAGCAACAACTTGAAGGTTGTTGCTAGCCAGATGAGCTCTAGAAACTGCTACCACCATGCTATGGTTTCCTCACGATGTTTTCTTTCACCTAAAGCTCGACCTCATTGGCTGGAATCGAACCCACGACCTTCGAGACGTGAGGCAGACGCAAACCGACTGAGCTGACAACGTTTCAAAAAGTAGTTATTGTAAATTTGCAACATTTAAATCATGCTCCGTGAGTCTTGATGTGGTTTACCTATGTGTGCGAGTAAAAAATGTTTGTCATTGCTTTATGGTGAGATTATTTCTTTATAATCATGCTATTCAGCTTAAAAATAATATCACACCACACCAGAGCTTGGCCTCTTAGTTCATAAGAAGGAGAAGTTTTAAAAGAAATTTATTTATATCACTGTTGTGTTGTGTAGCATGACCAAATTGTCTCCCGTAAAATTTCGAAGTATCGAATATTCATATCATATTTAGGTCTGCAGGATATCTAAAAATATGGCACCTTCTAAAATTGGACTAAAATGTGCAAAAAAACGCCCTCGACGGAAGTACGTCTCATTCCACAGCTGCATGTAAATTGTGCTATCAATTTAACACACCTACTTGAGTCATTTACTGCCTAACTGTATGGATATTAGCGATAAACTAGTAGAGGACGGTCAAAGCGTTTAGAATACGGATAACGGAAACCATTGGAAGATGTGTTGGGTCTAGACTAGGTAAAAGTTATGAAGATTATTTCTTTAAATTAAATGCACAGTCCCTTCAGTGTCGTTATATAGAGTTTACACTGTATTACTCGTATCATTGAGTCGTCCCAATATTCACAACTAATGATTTCAGAACCAAACAGCTTCTTACACATTTTATCTATACATTTTCTATTCTCTGATATCATTAGGTACCTTTTAAAACCTCACGTGTTTAAACAAACGTTTAATACGAACGTGTTTTCGAAGTGGAAATACCGGGTGGGTGACATTATTGTTTTACATTTCACAACTGTACTTGATACTGTCTGTATATAGATAGATAGTGTCTGTATGAAAACAATGGTTTCACGGTGGATGATGCTACAGAGCTTCGTATTTTAGAGACCCCTTCAAAGTTTGTATGGGAAAAAACTTGCGATCACATATATTACATATATATAGAACATTTTGGCACAAGATTAGTTTTATTAAAGTCTCTATGACTCTGGGCTTTTACAAGTTGCTATAGTTGCTGTGTTTAAAAGTTAGCGAGTGAGCGAGTAACTTTTTCAATCGGTTACTCAAAAGTAGATTGTATAGAAGGGAATATGACACGGAGCGAGTTGACAAACTGCTCGCGAAACCGGTGCCTTGTACTTTGTAAATTAGTCCAGTGTCTACAAAGCTTGAGTACAGCAGTCGTTAACTCATACCATAAATGTTCAAAAGCCAATTGAAAATCAACACCAAACATAGCCATTTCGCTTACCCAAAAAATTAACTTGGTTTCATCATCACCTTTTTTCACTCTTACCATACAGCTCGCTTTGATACTTAGTCATCTATTGTCAAGTCACAAACGCACAATATTTTGAAAGTGAATTACCGAGGTCTTTAGCCACACCTGTCTTCCAAATTCAAAGGCGATGGCCAAAACATATCACTGAGTCATCGAAGGAAACCACAACACACGTAGAAACAGAATATGTTCGGACTATTAACTAGCAGGAAACATTATATAACGTTGACAAATAATGGCTTAATACATTTCACCTGTGAAACTATTTGTGGCAGATTGTTAGAGCGTATTTACGACTGAGTGCTTATTCTTTTTCTTATCTAATTTTCTCGCGGGGAAAAGTTTATCTAAACTGGGAAGTTACTGGGAAATTCTCCCGAACGTTTGTGTAAAACAAGATACGATATTACGAGTATATATTCGATCAAAAATGTACCTACTATATATAAGATGATGTCTCTAAAAACGGCAAGGAAAATAAGACCACAAGTAAGAGTGTGTTCTTATTTGAGTTTAAGGAATTTAAATGTTATTAGTATAGTAATACAGTTGAATTTTTTAACGCTCACAGCGTACGGTCATGATAGCCTATGTTTATTACGACACTAGTCGAAACTCAATCTTAAGATACAGTGGTAAGGTTGACTTGAATTAAAATATTTTTGTGACATGGTCATATTTTGTATTTCTGTACCTAGTCTTTTAAGTATTTAAGTAATGCGTGTAGTGTAGTCGCCTTTATTGTATGTTATTTATGGTAATATATTTAATATTAGCTCCATATTTCTGTACAATTAAATTCAAATTCAAACTCACGCGGAAAATCTTTATCATCCCAGTATGCCTATTAAGAAATAATTATTTTAAGTCGTAGTTTGTGTTTGTTGAATCTACTTCGACGGATCCTGGCATATATAAAATTTTCATGTCACAATGTTAGTTACCGTACAAGTTACCGTTCCTCTGTAACGGCTTGACTGATTTTTACCAAAAATTTTTATGCGTATTCAGTAGGTCTGCGAATCGGCTACTATCTATTTTCTATACCCTAAAGTGATAAGGGGGCGTCCATAAATTACGTGAGGTGTTTTTTTTAATTTTCTGCTCTTTTTTAAAAAAATTGCGTGATATTTGCCGAGACCCCCCCCCCCCTCTCTCCAACGTAAGATTAGATGAGATTTGACCTCGACCCCCTCCCCCCCCCTTAAACACCTCACGTAATTTATGGACGCCCCCTAAGGGCTGTTCACCCTGTACTGTAATTAAGGCAAAACAACGTTTGCCGGGTCAACTAGTATTAATATAAAACCAAGTAAATAAATTTTAAAAATTCCTACTTATTTTACTTCTTAAAATTGCTATCTTTCTATCTGTCCCATGTTGAGGATTAGGACGGTGAATGTACGTCAGTCTGTAAAGTGCTTATAAATTATCATCCCACGCGTTTTTCTTCAATTTCCCGTAATATTGTCGTAGGTAATGATTGTTCGAGCTTGTTCAGACAGATTTATTAGCGGCGGCGCGAGCGCAATGTAGCATGCATATTATTGCACTTTTGCCTGTTCTCATGTCTACTGTAGGTACCTTGTATTTGTACTCTTGTTCAGAGTTTTATTTTGTGGTGTTTAATACAGGTTTATAAAGTGTCATATATTACTAACGAAACAAAACATGCTTTTTAACGAAAATCAAAAGACTGAAGAAAATAATGTTATTAAATTATAAAAATATTAAAATGTCAATTTACAATATGTCAAAATTAATTTAAATTTATTACAAATAACTTAAAGCTAAATAAATAACCCGCCCCTAATAGGTCCCGGTGCAAAGGTGCCCATTAGAAAAATTATTAATTATTATTATTAAATTATTTGGTTTATAAAGTTGATACAATAAATTAGTGATTTTTTGATACTTAAAATATAATTAATTAAAACTTTATATTTGGTTTATCGCATTATAAGCATGAGAATATTTTTACAGATTAGATTCACTACTATACAATTGATACAAAGAACAACTATGAAATGTAACAACAATTACATACCAAATATTAACACACTTGCAATAAATTGGGATAAGACATTTTAGTTTTATGTAATAATTTATGAGTTTTGATTTGATAGTATAGTTAGTAGCAAAATTTTTCATCTATGTACATATTTCAAACAAAAAAAAATGTGATTTAGTAATTATAACTAAAGTCAATGTCAATCCCCATTAAATTTACAGCTTATTCTGACTATCCCTATAATATATAACCCTGTATGAAACACCACAATAATAACAAATATCTATATGGGTAGATATAGCTAGAATGAACCTACCTACCATTACTTACTGCTGTTTTCAGAACATCTTATGGATATTAATGAGACAACTTGTTTTGAATTGGTAATTAGTTCACAAACCTAATGATGCAATACAGTGGCAATACAGCTGATAGAAATCTGTTATTTCTATTTTGTGCGGCTTCTTCTAAGCAAGCTTTGATGCTTAGTTTGAAGGGGGCTTCTATCATAGCTTATTATAACTATTTTAATGAAAGAAAAGTACATAGTTGACTTTACAAAATAAAGATAGTTTTGTAATAAATTGAGTTTGTGCTTTTGTATACATCTCTGTATAATGTGATATAGATGTTATAAAACAAATAAATAAAAATAAATTATTTTTATTATAAACTTACTATCTTTAAACATTTACAAATATCTGTCAAAAATAACCCTGCAATTATTGTGCATTAAATAGAGTGAAGTTTGAAAATATTCAAATTCATATGTACAAATAGATGTAGATAGAATTTTGTACAATTTTTTTTATCCTAAGCAAGAACATGACACACTATTTATGCCACAAAAACACATTTCTATTTCTAATGTCTATATATTAATATTATTATAATATGTACCATGGTATGTTGTGTACATTAATAATAAAAATGTTTACTATTTGATTTGCCTCTAAAATACATTAACATACCTGCCATTACTTCATCATCTGATAGTAAACAACTTTCTACATTTCCCATTTTAACTTATCAACACTTTAATTTTCTCACTTTAAAATACTTTAGTATTAGCAAATAAATTCACCACTCTCATGAACCAGTTAAAATTATTACACATGCTATATATTATTACAAAATAAATATGAAATTTGTCTATTAAAAATAATCTAAATTATTGTTTCCAAAGTCTATTCAAATAACAGATAGCAAATAAATTGTATATATCTTGCTTAACACAAACTGAGTGATAATATTGAAATGTGAAAAGGTTACAAAACAGTTTTTATCAATTTAACATATGGCTATTTACTGGCTTTTTAATCTCTTCCATCCCATTTTCGAGTTTATTACAAAACATATGAAGTATCCGGCTGTATTAAGCATCTAATAATTTTATATGATAAAGTTTATATGTACATAATAGTATGTATAATACTAGATGTTTCTGTGATAGTTTTATTGCTGTTTTTCTGACTAAATATAATGATTAGTAAAGTAATGAAATTTGTTACACAAATAATATGGTTCATGGTCATAATATGGTATTTAAGAAACACCAAGTCTCCACTCCAAAGTTACTAGAACACTATAACTAGAAGATAGTATATTATGAATTCAGAGTTTCAATGAATTTTCCTACAGTTAATACCTGGTCTGGTTGTATAAAATGTTAATCCAGTATGATAGAATAATATCAAAAGTCGTGATTGTTTTGTAGTGTATTTGGATTTGGTGTATAGAATTAAATAGTCAGTAATCTGAAAATACTATAAAATATACCAGTATCAGTGGCCCACTGACATGCCGGATGCTATTTCCTTCATAAATTTGTAGTACCTATAACTTCATATATGAAGAAAGAACTGAAGGAAAATGTTAAAAGTGGTAAACTTGGGTGGAGTTCAGTGGATTTGCCTAAACCCACAGATCAGAGAGTTAAATAACATCAGTTACATTATGGTGAACAGTAAAAGTCAGCTCAACACCATAATTCATAAAAGACAAGATATAAAAATAATCTCACCATGTGTAGTTGCCGGAGGCTCGGGCGCCGCCCGCGCAGGTCTCGGGGACTCTATCCGGCTGGGCGGGGGCTGTGGCGGGGGCGGCGCGCGTCTCCGAGGCGCGCGCGCCGAGCTTGGACTAACTGTAACTGTCACATGACCCTCAAACCCTCCCTCATCTTCTCTGCTATCTCTCACTGGACTAGCCATATTTGAAGTAGGAGTACACACTGTCAAATTCACAGACGTTATTGCCCGCGGACTCTCATACTCTTCTAACCAGGGATCTGTGTACCCTCCACTCAAGTCCATACGACAATTCACATTCACAGATAAATTTAACGGGTAGCCAGGAGGAGGTCGGTATGTAGACTTGCCGTCAGTTTTAGGGTTGTTTACTAAAGAGGGTGCAGGTGATATGGTCCGACACTGTTCAGATTCTGGCTCCCTCAAATTCTGTTTAAATGCAATACCTGGATTTGGTTTGATGAAATCTAGAGTCTTCGGTCGATTCTGCTTTTCTAAAGGAACTTGCTTTATTGGCTCTTCTTTTTTGACCTCTTCCTTCTTAATAGTTTTCTTCTCTTTACCTTTTTCTAATCTCTCGGGTAGATTGCTTTTAATTTTACTGCTTTTCAGTATCCTGTAATTTGTGCTCTCTGGTTGTTCTTGTATTTTTGGTTGTGGTGTGTTCTCTTTCTCTGTGCTGTTATCTTTTAGGTTTTCATTAGTTAATTCCAGGTCACTCGGAGAATCTTTCACATGACAGCTGTCAATATTGATTACAGTGACTGGAGAGGTTCTATTATTGCCCTTGTTAATGATCTCCTCATTTTTTGTTTCTACAATGTTTTGATTGGCATCAGTGTTGGGTGTATTTTCCTTCTCAACAGCAGTGCTCAGAATGCCCTTCTGTGGGGCAGCAATGGGCGTGCACGAGATCACGGTGGGCTTGAGGCCGTCGTGCTTCACTATGGGCTGGTTCCTGCACTGGAGCGGTAGCTTGAGCCGCTGCTGGCTGAGCTGGCGCGCCGCCGCGGACGAGGAGGCATGGTACGCGTGCGTCAGGGAGGCCTTGACTTCGCTGTGCAGGTGCTTCTCGCAGGCTTGCTTGTCGTGGCAGTACAGCTCGATCGTGTTGGACACCACATGGTCGGGCACGCCGGGGAACTTCTGCTTCAGCTCGTGGAACAGTTGCATAAGCGATATGTTGGTGCATGCGCACGGTGTAGGGCTCGCGGCGCTCTCACACGGGGCAGACATCGCCGCCCATCCTAGCGGAGCCCTACCGCCGCGCGCCTCGCTCGCCGCCCGCCGCGACTCCGGGAAACTTGTGCCGCTCACCGTCTCCAAAGATATAACATTTTATTGCCCAATTCTTACTGTAAATAAAGTCGTCTATTTTGTGACGTCACAATCCAAAAAATCACGAATACCTCGCGCTATATAAACATAGCGGAGCTTTTTCAAGAATTAGCGCAGTCGTCTTGTTAATCCCCACAGTACACAAATGACGAAAAAGAACGCATAAGGACACAAGGCTGAATTTTTATATCTTTTGTTATCATACCAAAGCTACATTTCACGACACTAAAGCGTGTTAGGTTTGAGGACTAGCAATCACTGTTTACCACTATTTTAACATTGCTTTCACACCGTTTAACGCAACACAAAAACAACAGTTAAATACAAAGGCAATAATTAAATTATCCTAAAATAAATTACGAAAATCGCACGACTGTCAATCCGATTCTGCCATTTTGGCAATAGACAACTTTTATTTTGCTTTATTTTCTTTCGTGACGTCAAAGTGAAAAAGATTGTGATTGTGGTCACCGTGCACGCAGCTGTGCAACTGTAGAGCGATTTTTATTGTGTGTCCTTAATTTTTATTTGGTTAGTGTGGAAGCAAAAACGGGCTGTGCCGACCCCACATAGTGGGAAGACGACGACAAATAATAAGACTTTTGGTTGCATCTTTTGCTGTTATTATCCAACACTATCACTGTCAATTATTAAACTGTTATCACTGTCAGATCAAAACAGCTGAACTTAGCAGATAAAAACATTTGAGAAATTAAATTATTATTAATAAAAAAATATTATCATTTTTAAACTCGTATTTCGAGATTTGCAGTAAACTTGTTGAAGATAATTAGGTACTGACGACCAACTACATTTAAAAACAATGGTCGATGATCTGAAGAAGTACCTAAACCATCTGATAGAAAAGTTTGTGTTTACTTTGTTGTTGTGTTAGAAATAACTCGCGAGTTTCTTAAAAAATATTCTTTGTTCCAGGGTGAACGGTCTTCACTGTATTGTGATAACCGATCGTGATGGCGTCCCGTTGGTGAGAGCAGTTACAGAAAGAGCCCCTCCGTTGGCTCTCAGGCCCAATTTCATATCGACTTTCGGTATGGCGACAGACCAAGCCAGCAAACTTGGCTTGGGAAGGAACAAGACCATTATTTCTATGTATTCTAGTTATCAGGTTAGTAGAAAACTCCCTGATAAATTGGTACATATTTTTATGCTTTGTCTTTGAGCTATGTAGTATTTCCTAATTAAACTTCATGAGAACTGGTGTGTTATTGATACCAACCACCAACCATGTCATAAAGTTGACTCATTCTGAAGTGGTTGGTGGAAAAAAACATTTTAAACTGTTCACTTAAGGCATCTTAATGTTTTCGCCTAGAAAACGGTCTCACTTACTTATTATTAAAAGTTGGAATGAGTCCAAAAGTTTCGTGTAACACTTGCCCCTGAAGATGGTGCTCGGAAAGCACCGAAACTGGTTGGTGAAACCTTTCTCTAATTTGGTGCGAAGCCTCACAGTGCAGTAGTATGTGGTTCACCATGACCATCACTTCAGTTGTTTACTATAATTTAAAACAACTTAAGTGATAGTCTTTCTAACATACTAATTATAGAAGACGCTATTTACAATGGATTTCCGCAAAGTAATGGCTGAGTCAATAAGTTACATACTAATTATAGTATTTCTAATAAAATAGCTTGTTTAAAAATGCTCTACAAACTCATTATCTGTTCAGCCCTAGTATTTTTTTTTGTAGTACAGTTTTTAAAGGCTTAACTGCAGAAACCAGCCCTCCGCTACAATTACAAATTACATATACTTTTGGTTTTCAATCAATCATTTATTTATTTCTAAAACATTTACAAAGCTTACAAAAACTAAGCACATAGTATAAAACTGTAACTACTTTGTAAATGTATGTTCAATATAATTTACATGCAGCACTCACACTGAGAGTTGTGCTGTGAGTGATGCACCCTTCAGTGGTGTGTATGCTAGTGACTATGTTTTGTTTCTATATGTAAACAAATGATCTTATTCGCTAAAATTATGGTCAAAGCAAAAACAATAAGATTGACTTACATTATTTGTCTGTTGATAAAACTAAAATTTAGGTTTGCACTTTTGATACTACATGCACTTGCTTGCTACTAATAACTTACAATTGATTGCTTCCTATTCTACTTTCAGGTTATACAAATGAACAAGCTCCCTCTAGTTATCACATTCATTGGCAGTGACAACTGTAACACTGGTCATATTCTGTCACTAGAGAGCCAGATTGAACCTTTTCTTAAGGACTTAGCAGCTGTTGTGGTAGATGCTCCATGAGACACACTTTAACTAGTTCATTTTAAGGGTATTGAGGGTTCTCGGTGGAAAAACTCAAATTATAAACAGTTTTTAGCTTTTGTAGTTAATCTAACTGGTAATTATTTGTATTTGACAATGTACTGACTTAATTAACTCACTAACTGGGTTGGTGCGTCAACCCGAATCTGATTCTGGCCTCCGATACTAGGAGACGCCACTGTTCTCGGTCTCTGTGCCTTCTCCTGCCATTGCGTGACCTGAAGATTGCGCAGGTCCTCCTCCACTTGGTCTATCCAGCAATACCTGGGATGTCCAACCAGTCGACGACCGCTCACTCGTCTCAGGTAAGCTCTTTTCACTCCGCAATCCAATTTCATTCTCTCCACATGGCCGAGCCAGCGGAGTCTGTGGGTTTGATTACTGACTTAATTACTTAAATATGTTTATGTAAACCTCATTTTAATAAAACATCAAAACAAAAATGTTTCCGCACATTTTTTTAATTTACTTTCTTCTAAGCATCTTTATGGCTGTGTAATGCATGATTATTGTTGATATTATTATTAGTTTTATTAAGCTTTATTGCTTATCTCCATTGAAGTATTTCCTCCAATCATGAATATTTATAAGCAAGACCAGTAAATATGAAAGCTGAAAATACTATTTAAAATTTGAATTTTCCCACTGAGCACATTTGTTCCCTTGATAGCAGTCACGTTAGTATAATTATCTATCCATCTATGTATATGAATAGCCAAAATATATATTATGTACTATATACCTTATATCAATGAAGAAAACATTTAATAGTTGATATTCTCTTGCTCTCATGATGAAATGAGTGCAAGCAAGAGAAAGCGAATTTTCAAATGTTACCTTTATTGAATTGAGTTATACTATTTTGGCAGATGTACCTTTAATTTTATTAATCATATTAAACCAAGAAGTTTGTATATAAAGTTTAATAACGTTTTATATTAATAGTGGTAAGGATTTTAAATAAATAAAAAATGTTATGCATCATCTCAAATTTTTATTTAACTTAATGTTTACTACCTGTTGTAATATTCGAAAATGTTTATTGGTCTAGAAAGTTATTGCAAAAGAAACCTCAGCACAATTTTAATCTACAGCTTATTAGCGATACAATGTAAGAATTAAAAGTTGGAAGATGCTATAAAATACTAGTTATTACATATAGTATATACTATGCGAGACAGGAAATGTCTCTTATAACAAAACCCATTGATCATGTAACTTCTATGTAAGTACATATATATAAATATTTTTTACAATACTAGGCACATTCAACTAACAGCAATGAGAGAGATAAGGCATCGATACGCTGGTCGAAGGTGGAGCTCGCGTAGTCTGGAATGACATAGTATCACAGATTGACGGGAGTGAGCAGGGGTTTCCCGGTGAGAGCGTTGACGACATTGTTAGCTGCCAGTACGGCCATATCGCTGCGTGTGCGCACAGTCGCGCTGCCGATGTGGGGGAGGATGACTGAAACAGAGATAGATAGATTAACTCTTTCCCCCTCTGATCTCTACCAATGACGGTCCACTGGCTAGCATTGGGGGCGATTGGACGGGGACCTCAGGCTCAAGGGCTGTCGGAAGTGGGGTTCCGACAGTCCATTGGGTCCGGGAGGGTTGGCAGTTTTTTGCCTATGTGGATGTAGCTGCAAGCAAAAGCTAAAGCTCAATGTGTTTCCACCGAAGAACCTGAAGCCTTCCATAAAGCATCGAGGCTGGGCACCGAGGGGGTTTTAATGGGTAAAAAACCCACATAACCCAGCTGCACCCCATTGTAGCTAGGTATCTTATTGAAGATTTCCCCCTCGTAAAAAAAAGAATGATTAACTATTTATTGGGCAGATAACAGGTACAAGTCAAAATAAAAAAGTAATAACAAGTAACGATATACATCGTGCCACAAACGGCCTTGCGATCTCTGCCAGTCAACTTTCGGATGGAAAGGAGTTGAAAGGATGAGAAAAAGAGGGGTTGCAGAGAAATGATGGAAGTTTCAAAAGAACTAATCATTTAAGTATGGTACTAGTAGTTCTCCGAACATCCCCCCAAGTCTGTATTGCAGACACTGTCAACTGTTGCCACTGCCTATGGCCACTACTATCAGTGGCAATAATTGCAACAATTACTCTGCTGAACGGTGTGACATTAGTCTAGAATCTTAATTATTGCGTCTGTGTCCCGCAGTTTGTAATTCAGGGTCATACCTATCACTGTACCATTTTTTTTATAAACAGTATAGCGATTTTGCCTGTAGAAATAATAAACAAACACAAAAAATCGACTTGTATAATTTTAGTGGTAACCTCTTGTGGCTCGGTTGGACGGTGAAAACTTATTTTTAATACATCCTGTGGCGTCTGTCGCACTTCACCGCCCGCTACCAATGAGAGCATTCGTTCTAAATCGCGCAATCGGTATTTACAACGCGCGTACGTCTAGTCCTAGCTACAATGCACGGCCGTCGGCTGCTCGTATCCGGACACGAACATCTGTCCGGGGGTGGAGGCAGACCGTCCTGGTTCCATAAGCCAATCTCCTCGGTAATCCATGTAGGTACTAGTGACTAGTGAGAAGGTACTTACAAATATTAGGCAAGGTCAACAGCTTATGGTCCTTGGGTAGAGGTTCAGGTGACGTAACATCGAGACCAGCGGAGTAGATCTGGTGACTCTTCAACGCGTCGTATAGGGCGTCTTGGTCGATTAGGTCTGAAAATGAGAGGTTATTAATGTAAACTCATATCAAATGTGAATTATATTGCCACTGGTAGCAGTGGCTATTACTATCATTTGCAGTGGCGACAGTTACGAACGTTACGAATGTCTTAAATACCTTAAATGGGGGGCTGGCACCGCCAAAGTAGTTCAGCTATTATGGTACAGGGAGTACATCTCAATCTTTATGGCAGACAAAACATAACATATGTATGTGACATCGACCATGAAGTCAAGTGAACAGGTTTCTATAGGGCAAACGCGCTATACCGTACCGCAATGTCACTTACCATCACTTAAAAAAGTTAAAAGCAATTTGTAAACAAAAGTTGAAGTTTAAAAATAACTTTAATCCCTACCGCCTCGTCCAACGTTGACAACAATAGCGTTCTTCTTCATCTTGGAGAGGGTATCCTTGTTGACGAGGTGTCTGGTCTCATTGGTCAGGGGAACAGCCAGCAGGATGAAGTCACTCTCACGAAGAAGCTGGTCTTGACTCACGAACTGGGCGTTCAGGGCTTTGGCTGAAAAAATTGTTTACTGCAGTTTTCAGAACAGATACCTCGATATGCTTGATGCTGAACTCGGAATGAGGGCATTGGAGCTTCTTAACTATACGAAACTCCGATAACTTTAATCTAGCGGTTTTCAAGGCACGAGTGAACCGGTTGCTTCTGCGGGCAAGCGCGCTCCACCTTAGATCCCATATGTCGCTTATCAACAGGTGAAATGTGTTCTGAAATAAAAGCTGTTAGAATTTTGCTCTTTTTTATGTAACAGATAACTTCTTTCGTACGATCTTTTGACTTGGTTTTGTCTTCTCATGATCTTACAGAGTTAGCAGCTACAGTCATTTTTGTAAAGTATAAAACCATTAAACGACATTGCTGCAAAGACCTGTGAAAATTATAGTTATTTGTTTTTACCTAACTTTAGAAAATGCTCGCAATATAAGGGAAAGGAATGGTCTTGTCAGATATTGCGGAATCAGAGCTCCACCTAGGTCATGATGGATGAATTGTGTATGATGATATAAAAGTTAAGGAAGTAAATGTGGAGATGATGACTGATAGAATAGTGTGGTTGCTGTGCCGATCCCACCTAGTAGTTGAAAACCACGTAAAAGAAGAGAATCATCATCAGCCTATGTTCGTCCACTGCTGGACATAGGCCTCTCCCAAGGCACGCCACTTGGCCCTATCCTGTGCTTCAAAAGACGAGAATACCTTCAGGCTTTTCCCTATGACCGGAGTACAGAAATCTGCTGACTTCGAAACCTGCCAGCCGCTTAGCAGTGGCCTGCCCGATGCCTCCGAAGCCGATGATACCCACGGTGCTCCCACGCAGATCCTGGCCGAGGACCTTGTCGAAACCGATCTCCCATTCGCCTCTGGAATATTGACGAATAAGGCTTTCAATTAATGGAGGACACGAAGGGAAGCCTCTGATTAACAGTGGGTGATAAAAGGCTGATAATACTCGTATATGTACCTATGGGCTGCAATTTACGTTATTCGAACGAATAATGTATTGCGTGGTGGGTCATCTAGACTTCAAGAATCTTGTATTCTTTTAGAATTATGTTTTACTTTTTTAGTTTCAGCATTTATAAAGTTAAACTTCACGGTAGATCAAGTAAATTATGATATGATAGAGGAAAAAGTTTGAGAAGTAAGATTGATTTTTTTTTAGTCTTAACAATGCCCTACGAAGCACAAGGTGCTTTTTATGTCTTACAATAATAATTATATTTCTAATAAAGTAATTTGATTTGAAATATGGTCCTTAATAGCGCTAGATATGGATAAATAGAAAGATGATAGGGAGGCCTCTGCCCGACGACTAATAGATACCCTGCTGTTTCCACTAATATTATAACGGCGAATTTTTTTATGTATATGTGTGTATGTTTATATGCTTGTTACTTCTTCACGCTCAAGCAGTTAAACCGATTTGGATAAAATTTTGGTATACAGGTAGCTTATACCTACGCTTAGCACATAGGCTACTTTTTATTCCGGAAACACGATTTACATCGCGAGGCGCATAATTTGCAAAGGTAGGTGTTCTGTTCACCTGCGCACTTGATCCAGGTTCTCGGTGAACCGTCGAGCAGCTCCTAGCATCAGACTGACGCCGATTTCTGCGACTGCAGAGCTCAGCACCTCAGGCGTGTTGGACAACTTGATGCCTCGAGCTCTCAGCTCGTCCAGGTTGCAGTGGTTGTAGCCCGCTGATACTGTTGCCACTATCTTCAGTTGAGGACCTAAGAAGAGACAAATATAGTTTAAAAAATAAAAATTATAGTGTGTATAAAGCTGCATCTGCAACCTTGCCCCCGCGCGCCGTGAGATGGGACAATATGCGGCTTTTTTTATCGCGATTTGACTAAACTCGTATAACAAAAAAAAAATAAGTTTAAGTTTAGTCGTGTGAATCTCGCCCTTAAAAGGGTTTTTGTAGCTAAACTCTCAGTGTAATATGTTGGGTAGATATCACCACAATCTTTATACCTAATTAATTACTTAATTGAGTAAAAATAAGTGTGAGAAAAAAGTTTTGTCTTTTAATAAATAACCACCTGCATTGTTGTCTTAAAATAAGTTTTTTTTTGAAGGTGAAAAATATATATTTATTTTTCATTAAACATTGTTCATAATTATGCAGTTAGGTCACGAAATAATTATATGCAAATTTAATCTGATTAAAATTAAGCGGTTCACATGTAATTTAAACCTTTTTAATTATCATTAAGTGCAGTTGGATGGCAACTCACTTTTGGGCAATTATTTATTTTCTTACCAGCCTTATCCAGCAGTTCCTTAGTGATCCCCACGTTAGAGCTCCACACCAAGGCTGATACTCCAGGAATGAGCTTCATCAGGTCCTCTCGGGTCTTCGTCATACCTTCCTCGCCGAAGTTCAAATATTTCGTTTGTAGAACTGTAAAACTGATGAAATGTTGATTAGATATTGTATTGTACATATTATTCATCATATCCCGTCCACACTTTAAGAGATTGGGCATCCTCACATTGCCCTCGCTTGTGATCTTCCAGGTGGCGGTATATGTGAGGATGAACCTAGACTCGTACTCAACCCGCGGCGCTGACCACACCTGGAACACTCGGTACAGGGACCGACTCAGGGACGTGAGCAGGACGCTGCACAAATCCGCTAAGATTACACATATTATGGGCCCAACCATTTACAATAAGTTACCTGCTTATGTGACCGAGGCAACGAGTTTAGGTAGCTTTAAAACTCGACTTAAACGCTGGCTTATCGAAGAAACTCTCTATGATATAAATGACTTTGTAAAAATTACAATATAAGATATTAGAACTAGTTTTTTGACATTGTTTTAATTTTTTAGATTGATGACATACTCATATTTAACTGAAAAATGTACAGAAGTATATTTATATTATTTTTGTTATATTATTTTATAAAAATGTATGTATGAATTGACTTGTAAAACATTTTTACCAATAAATGATGATTATGATTATGATTATGATTATTATGTATATGGGTAACAACAATTTATTTTCTTTCTAGGTTAATGTATTTTTTTCTTGCGAACCAGCGAACTAGTCTAGTTCGCTGATACGAACCCATGCAGTGTTTTATGGGTTGCTGGTTAATATCGCAAAACCATATAAGGCAATGATAGGGGAAAATCTTGTTTTTAAAATTTTTCGCTAGAAACACGTAATGAAAAAATATTACGAGTACCTAACCTAAAGCAACGATATTTATACTTATTTTGGCACTAGCCAGATTTACTATCAATATGGAAAAAAACCTGGTTTAGCAATTTTTATTTTAGATTTTTTGAACCTGATTAGTTTCTAATTTATTAGTCTTATTGTTATCAAAACAAGTAAAAATATTCTTAGCGTTGTGCTTTAGATGGGATTTAAGCTACGAGTATTTTTACAATATTTTTTACTCTTCATGATTTATAACTAAAAAAACTGTAGATTTCTTGATTTTGTGTTAGATTTTGGCCTTGTTGTCTTAAGGTCAGATTTAGTTCATCAAGTACACTTTCATCTTAAACCCACCGGTGGATCCATGGATACTTCTTTTTCCCTTATCTACTGTTATCAGTGACTTAGTACTAAATATGTAAGAAGTTAGATGTGTATTTCTATTTTTTTGATTGTTGCTAGGTAAGATTATATTTATATAAGTAACTAATTAAGTAAGCATTTCATTATTTACTTTTTTTTTGGTCGCTGGGTTATTTGCAGCCGTACCGACTCAATAAAGACATTCTTATACTAGTTTTTATTATTATGCAATCGTCTTTATCGCACTAAAATGCTGAAAGCGAGTGATATTAGATAAATGAATGAAACATTTTATACATTTGTAATATACCTACTTCCTCGACGCGGTATTGTACTTTTATTCACAAAAAATATGTGCGAAATAAAATCCTTTGTCAAATATAATTCGGAATAAATTCTACCTTACCATTACTTAAAAGTTAGTTGTACCTAATATTATTTTTAAAATTTATTTAATCTTAACTAAATGCCGACAAATTTATTACCGCTACGTTAAAATTTTATTATTTATACGCTATGCAGAATCTTTTGTAGGAAATCTATGATGCTATCACTTAACTACATAAAAAACATCGATGTTTTCCTAAACCGAATTCTTTAGCAATCCGATGTAGGAGACCGAACCTCGTATTGTTAAAATTTGTAAACAGGCTCTAAAATAAAAATAGATACATAGTAATTTTATAACGTATAGATCTATAAATAATAGTATACGAAAGTATGTTAAAAAAATATGTAAAACTTACTGTTCTTGCAGCACTTTTAATCCCGTCTCGGGAAAATCATTTGAGGAAACCAAAACCTTTAAATTCTTCGTCATTGTGTCGTTCGCTTCGGCAGACCACAGCGTACTAACTAATATTATCACAGACTGCAAATACCACTTCATAGCGTATTGATAATTCAAACAGATGGCTATCTTGACAGGTGAGATTTTTATCAATTTAACTGTGTATTGTTCGAGAGTTCTGCAGTTTTATTTGATTATTTTTTTACGCAGTGCAAGGCGGTAGCTCTACTGCTCGTCTAGGCGAGTTAAAGTTATAAAGGGATCGGGCTCAGGGTTTTATTTAGGGGCGGATGTAATAAAGATCTTCTAAATTTATTTTACGAATAAACGGAGTACCACACTTTGACATTTTTTTAAAATTATAAGTGGAGTATTTTTTTGTTGAGTATGATTTTGATGTCTTATAATTCTCACGGGATTTTTTCTCTTCAGAAAATATGATTTATTATTTGAATCTAGCTTGCACTGAAACTTTGGCAGTGTCACATAGACGCAGTCAAACTATGAATAAATAACAGCACTGACTGAGTCAACGAAGGCTTTATTGTTGAAAAACCCTATTTGTAATTGGAAAGAGGCTAAAAGTTCAAGTTGTCCTTGGGCCTTTTAAAAGGCATAAAGAAACCTTTTACACTTAAAGTGAAATACACAAAAAAGTACCATCAATCAATTCGTTTTGCTATTTGAAGGAAATAGATGGTTAATGAGAATAGCGATATCTACTAGAACTTCTTTTTGTACAACATTATTGTTCAAACCCTACTATGCTTCATGGCTCGTGACGTCACTAGCACGTGTGGTATTTTTTAAAATATACACTGAAATATAACATGTTTCGTACTAAATTAAACTACAATAGTAATGATATAATAATAATAATGATATAACGTTTAATTTATAATATAAATATTTATACATTTTTGCGTATTTCTTTTAAAATTTTACCAAATGTCACTAGTAACGTCGCATCTTACTCATCGCACTCAGGTCGCATAACATTTGAAACATTATTTCAACAAGCACAGTTCGGTGACGCGCTCTAATTTTAATTTTAATAATCGTGATGCTTAACATGGACTTAAAAAGCGAATATGGCTCGATGTGCGAGCTGTCTGATTTTCAATCAGACGACTCTTGGTACGATCCCGCCTCTACACCAATGACCTGTTTTGCAAGTTATGTCTGGATTTGCCCTCACTGAACGGTGAAGGAAAACATCAAGAGGAAAGAGATAAGTTTGAAGACAGAAATATCCGAAGACGTGTATCATCTGCCAACCCGCACTTTGCCAGCGTATATCTCTCTCCTAGTGAGAGAAGGCCCCGAGTCCCAGCAGTGGGAACGTATAGTGGGCTGCTTATGCTTATACTTACCATGGACTAAGCGACAGGTTCAGATTGTCTCTTTTAAGAATGGAGTAAAAATGTTTGGGGCGATACCCCAACGTAGTCCCATACCCTAAGTTCGTCCACTCAAGCTAGCGGCTTGAAATGTAATCGGCCGGCAGGTCATCAGGTTCAAGGCTCATCTCTGGACAAAAAACAGGCGACGCGACGTGGAAGCGGAGTTTTTGTCGGGTTATTAGATTAACTTAATTGGAGCATATTTTTGGGACTGCGGTTTCTTTGCTAGGGTATTTTTAAGTGAATTATTTTTTAAGAATTAATTTTAGGTATATTCTTATTACCATCGTTAAAATTTTTGGTCAAAGAACGTACTGAATACAAGAATTTTAAACATATTTTTAACTCAATATAGAAATTACTAGCAGATCGTCCCAGCTTCGCACGGGCTATACAATTTTTTTTTTGTTACCCTTAACGGGCTTGCGCTTGATCACAATTCACCTGATAGTAAGCGATATTGCAATCTAAGGTGGAGCGCGCTTGCCCAGAAGAAACCGGTTCACTCTTGCTTTGAAAAAATTATCTAAATAGTAGAGAGAAACAAAATATAGCCTATGTTACTCAGGGATAATGTAACTTCCCAACCGTGAAATAATTTTTCAAATCGGTCTAGTACGAGTAGTTTCGGGGCCTATTCGCGTCAAAGAAACAAAAAATCAAACTTTACCTCTTTATATAATGGTATAGACTATAACATTTTGGCTAGATCAGCTAGTAGATTTTGCGCCACCGGGTTTAGTTTAGACTGTTAAGCTAAATCCTATTTAACTAAAGTGTTGCATAAAAACAAAAAGGATCGTATAGGTAATAGACTGTATTTTATTGTCAAGTATCTGGCACTAGACGACCTCGTTGGCATAATGGTAACCATGTCGGACTGCCAACCAGAGGGTCCCGGGTTCGATTCCCGGCACGGCCAACTTCTTTGTGATGAACTAAATTTGTTCGCTGTCGTTCTTGGTGATAAATGTGTATTGATATAAACTATTTATTTATGTACATTTATGTAGTATATCAGTTGTGTTAGCAACCATAATAGAAACTAGAAATGGTTTTATATGGGGCTAACCTGAAATAAACTAAAATGTACCTACGTGCTTCAGCCTATATGTATGTTAAAAAATACCTTTTGTTTAAAACAACATTTATTTTATTTTCAATATAACTTAGTTGCATAGACATTATTTTATTAATTTTAAATAAATAGAACTTGAATTATTATAATAAATAATAATAAATTGGTATAATACGGGACGGGTCGTAAGTTTACAGGTAATATTGCATGGTAACTATAAATAAAATAGAATATTACAAGGCTGGACAATGCATGGGTTTCCCTTGGAGCCCTGCGACTATGTTGTTAGCTGTAATGGTCGCCATCTTGTCGCGGCAGCCAACCGTCGCGCTGCCAACATGAGGGACCAAAACTGAAACAAAATGAAGGTAGCACGATGAAGTTTTTAATCTAATGTCAGTTCTGATACGAAACTTTTTGTTCGCTAAATTATTTTTTAAAGTAAATATATTTATGTAGATAATTATATTTTACATGAGGGACCAAAACTGAAACAAAATGAAGGTAGCACGATGAAGTTTTTAATCTAATGTCAGTTCTGATACGAAACTTTTTGTTCGTTGAATTAGTTTTTAAAGTAAATAAATATTTTGGACATATTTCCAACACGGCTGGTTAGGCCCATACCAAACTATTTCTAGTTTGTGTTATAGTTTAATTTGAATTATATTTCATTTATTAATAGAAAAGTATTTATAATTTAGAAATAGTTGTAGTTTTGTTTAGGAACCGTGCTAATAGACGCTTATAATTTAACCAAAGAGCAAAATAAGAAATTAACTTACAACAGTTCGGCAAGGACACGATTGGATGGTCCTTGGAGATGGGTTCCGGGTCAATAACATCAAGTCCAGCAGAAAATATCCAGTTCTCCTTCAAGGCTACGTACAGAGCCTCTGTATCCACGACTCCTGGGGATAAAAAAAAAACAATTTATATCAAACACGGAGTAGATAATTATGGAGTTTTGAACGAATGCTGCTAATAGTAGAACAATCAATTCTTATTCTACTACGTATTGATACTTCTTCACATTGATCCAAGGCTACATCTGCGTCTGTTTCAAGATACAACTTGGATACAAAACCTATTTAGCACCTTGTAGTACCTAAGGAAGTTATAAGGTTATTTTCAAAGGGTAGTTACCAATCTACAAGTCTTAGAACAGATATTCGTTAAGCCAAGTAAGAAGTCCTTGGGCGGCTTAACACCAGAGCCTGGACATAGCTCATAGAAAGAAGAAGCAGATTTATCATGAAGAAATACCTCCTCTAGCAATATTGACGAGCACAGCGGTCTTCTTCATGGTCTTCAGGGAGTCAGCATTGATGAGGTGTTTAGTTTCTGCCGTGAGAGGACAGCAGATGATCACGAAGTCGCTTTCTTTGAGCAGCTGCTCTATTGACACTCGAACTGCGTTGAAAGCTTTGGCTGGAAAACGTGAAGTAAATCTGTGTAAATGCTTTGCTGCTTTATTTATTTTTGAAATAGTGACTGACCTCCATTACATTTAAACTCTTTTTAGTGTGGAATTACCAGAAGTGAGACGATTCCTAGTAAAAATCTATCATATCTATCTATCAAATCTATCTATCAATTTCCAGACTCAAGCCTGATGACCTATAAGTCATCATATACGTACGAGTAGATATCATTGCTTTATATATGCATACAAGCTGCAGAAAAATATCTTGGCCACCCTTATGTCGACCTGATGAGGCTTTGAAATGGGCTACTTTACAGATGCCCCCTGGCTATACTGCTAGCTAGTTTGCCAGGTCCTGAGAAGAATATGGTTGCCATTCCATGGTTCTGGCTAAAAGATTAACCAATAACAAACCCAAGTTCTACAGGTATTTTTAAAAATTATTTTATATTACTAGTTCTTCAGAAAATCTTTAAAATTGGCCAGTAAATTCCGCTGCTCTTTTTTTGTGGAAAACATCTCCCCAATAAAAAAAACTCAGAAATGTAGATATTATATTTGAATACCAAGTTTTGTTGAGTTATTAGTCTTCAATTACGGCCTTTAAATGAGAACCAACATATAGACAGACAGAACAAAAGCAAAATTGACCAGTTAATGTAGATACTTCAATAAGTTTTCAAATTCAAATTCATTTATTCTTGTGACAGGAAAAACATATAAGTACACAATAACAATATATATGAAACATTTCCTGTCACAAGCCGGCCTCAACTCAACATGTGCTGGCTGCAGGCAACCAGCGCTGGTCTTCCGTTGAGACAGACGGGTGACGACACGAACGTCGAGAAAACAGGCAAAGTACTATAAAATAAGAAATATATTATAGCTTGAAAACAGGTAAACAGTAACACAAATCAACAAGAGCAGCACTGAAAACATTACACAAGATAATTAATAAAAATAAGTATCAATGAAATACCTTCAGGTTTATCCGATCTGCCGGAGTACAAGAAGCGTGCTACGTCGAAGCCCTTCAGTCTCCTCGCCACCGCCTGCCCGATGCCACCGAAGCCAACAATGCCCACGGTGCTGCCGGCCACGTCCTGCCCCAGGCTCCATTGCACGCCGTACTTCCAGTTGCCGCTAGAGTCGTAAACAAAATAATAACTAGGAGTACTCCATATTTTTGGTACTTCCAAGAAGTTTAATTTTGATGATGATCGTACGTTTCAATATATCTCAACTATTCTACGTTTACGTGGACAAGTCGGGTGGCTTGAATTTTCTTGACACCAGAGTCTGGCATCATACGGAAAACATCGGTAGCAATTATTTCCAATATCATTTACCCACCCACCAAAAACAGGAAGAGGAAGACCAAAAAGGGCTTAGACCAGATGAAGGAGAAGGTAAACGTCACGTAGTACAATGAGGTCTGGATTATGGCAGATAATAGAAATAATAAGCGAGAACTCCAGCGAAAAGAGCTTATATGTAATTCGCGCGAGATCTGACAGTCCGTGTGATGCTATTCCCCGATGGTGACACTCGTAATGCGTCGAAACCTGTTGGACGTATATCCAACATTTTTTAGTAAATGGGACCGTTTGTTCGAGCACATAAGCTTAGCTCTTAGAAGCTCCTCTCTTCTTAGGGGCGAACTCCTCCTAGGCCTCTGTAAAGCACCTGGCCATCACAGTTTTTTCAGCTACAGTGTCATCAGCATATGCACCTTTTTTGCGACGGGATAAAATCTTCATAGAATCTTCGACTACGTTGAAATGCTGCCAGGATATATGAGATTTCCACGCACTAATATCACCATCGGTGGCCCTCTCATGTGCTCTGAAGGATCTAGGATGCCTAGCGTATAGATAACATTATCAATACTTACGAAGCAACCTCCTCCAGGCCCTCTTTGAACCGCCTGGCAGCCGACACAAGTAACCCCACAGTGATGTCTGCTACGGTGTGATTTAGAACTTGCAAGGTGTTGCCTAGAGGCACGCCGCGTCTTTTCACCTCGTCCAAGTCTACGTGGTCCAGCCCAGAGGACATTGTAGATATGGCTTTTAGTTGAGGACCTGTTGGGTTTTTTGCTTGTTACTAAGTTTACTTTTATATCTTATCCTATTCTACTTCCTGCTATTCTATCCTATTATTTTACTATCCTATAGTACATTATATAAATATAACTATTTCAGATAAATTCAATAAAGTAAATTTAGATAACTTGCAACCTTAGATTAACATTCTTCACAATCAAACGGCTGTACATATTTTTATGAAATATATCAATCTATGCTTCACTTAATAAATTGAGGCATATCGACATGCCAATTTGGATCAACCAAATTTAAAGCGACCAAGAGGAATCTAAAATTAGAAAAAAATATTGCATAAAAGTTCAAATATATATGAGGTTATATACTGATGATGATGATGATTAGTATGTTACCTGCTAAGTCAAGAATCTCAGCATTGAGCTGGTGTTTTGTGTTCCAAATGAGAGCATCGTATCCGTTGACAAGATTTTTCTTAATCTCAGGCAGGCTTTCAGGGAAGTAGTCCAAAAGAGGTAGGACTGTCGTTTCAAGGCCACTGTAATAGAAAAAAAAGGAATTGTCTGTGGTCATATTGTCGTAGTTAGTGTCCTTTCTTTCGATTTTTATTTTTTAAAATAACGTGTGTTATTTATTATCTCACTGGCTTGCTTTGTATTATCATATACTTAGTAAGGATTTTATTAGGATCTAGGTATTTTTTAGGTTAGCGTGTCACATCGTTAACCGTCGTGTAGCTTAACACTAGGTAAGTAGTAGTCAAACACAAACCTTGATGATAAAAAACAAAAAGAAGAAAGTCTATACAAAAAATAAGCGATGAAAACTAAAGTACGCCTTTGAGAAGAATTATGTAACTGGTAGCGGGATAAATTATAGTTTCTGTAAACGTATGGTTTTTGTTTGCAAAGCCACAAAGCTAAATTTCATGAAAGTAAATATAATATCCAGTTATGGTATGTTTGTATTATTACTCAATTACTAATATGAAGTAGTGTTGACTCACTTGTTTTTCAGAATTTCCAAGCCGACCGCAGGATAAGTTTTGTTTACAATCAGAACTTTTTGAGGCGCCATCTTGCGGAAACTGTAGACAAGTGTGTTATGTTTTGTAAAAAAACAGAGCTAAATATAATTATTAAAATAACAAATAGAAAACAATAAATACGTTGAGACTATAGGCCGGCGCAGAGACATAGTATGTCTGATGTACTTTTTTAGATCGCGTTTATATAGTACTCATGTTATACTCGTTTATTCAAGGCCAAAAAAATTTGTGTTCCCAAGTGAGATAACGCCATTGAAACGGTATCTAAAATACTTATGACGCAATTTGACTGTGACGGAAAATATTCGGCTGTATTTTTTATACAGCCGAATATTCTCCGATAACACTTTTAAAGACTAGCTTACTGCCTCAAGATCAATAATATGCTGAAAATCGAAATATTTTAATATGATAGTACATTATTGTACTAACCATAGAAAAAAAATAACAAGTAAGTACGTATAAATAATCAAATATCAAGATATATTTTCTGTGGTATTCACACTAATTGCTTGATACATTTATATTATTTTACCAAGGAATTTGTTATAAGCTTGCAATATTTAAAATAAAAAACACGATCACCTATTAATTCAAATTCTAATTTAATGCCACGATTACTGGCGCCAGTGTTTGATAGATAAGAAAATTTTTCTAGTAAGTTTTCATAGCTAGTGTCATCTATTGGTGAGTAGCATTACTAAGTACGACATATTTCGTCAAGGTCTGTGAGGGTTTTGATTTCACTAATAGTTGTTATTCTAAAAAAAACTAGAGGGTAGCAGTTAGTTCTTATCATTCGTTTACGTATATCAGTTGTATAAAGGTTTTATTTTAAACCAATTTTTTAATCCCGTTTTTATAGGTTTTTAAAGGTAAAAATAATTTTATCGAACCTTTTTCAATGAGCTTACAGACGATGTGATTATCTTCTTTTTTTTTTACTGGTAAGTTTATGGCCACCATCCGACTCATCAGAACCCTGGATAACAAGAATAACACAAAAACTCAACAAGAAAAAATATCGAAGTATTTATCTTGTTCTTTCTTAAGTTTTTTCTATTCTTCATCAGATCGTCTTCTGTACTCATTATCATCATTTTATTGTATTTTCACCGAATATAATTAGTGTAACAAATTTTAATTCTTTCGAACAACAGGACGTGGATCCAATTTAGCCTGTCAGATAATCTAAAAACATATAGAATAAGTTAATAATACTTTTAAAATAGATGCTAATGAATTTGCCTACATGTTTTCTATCTACAGAACACTCATTTACATAAAAAATAGATTCGAGTCATAAGTACCTAAAACGTTTTTTTTTTACAAATCGACAGTTTTACACCACAATTAGAAGTATAACTAACTAGTATAGCTTACACACGTAATTTTCCAAAAATAAAAATAAAACCTCATTCGTTTTCCTACTACCCAAGGTAAAGAATTCACTTGGCAAAGTTGGCAGCCCTGCTATCGACCGTATTTTGGCGCCGTTTTGGCGCCGCGGTCTCGGGTTTTCCTTTATTGTTGTTTCTTTGCAGATTTCTGTTACAAATGGCCCACTGTAATGAGTTAGTAGTAAATAATATTTCAAGAGAATGTTACAGAATCTTTGAGTAAAAGGTTGACTTTATTGGTATAGTAAAAGAAGCAATATTGTGATTATTTTACTGTTAGTCCGAACTGTTTGGTTTAGTTAAATGTTTTTTAAATATTAATTAACTTATGTACTAGGCCGTAGATAGACGAAGTGATTCGGAAGATTTGTCGCTCTTCGGAACACTATCGCCCTTGTAGGGAATTCTACGATGCCCCCTAACTGGATGTAAAAACTTTTTGGATGGGTGACCAAACAAAATACTAGATATTAATACTTAACAAGTTGCATTGATCAATTGAGATACTTCAATATTAGTTGTATTGACTAGACTGAGATGGTTGAATTGTATTGACTAATAAATCACAGAAAACTGAAAATAACGAGAAAAAATATATTTTTATCCGCCGCAGCTTCCCGGGTCGTCGCGCAACCTTATACCTTTCGCGCTTAAAAATATAGTACCTGGTTGACAGCGCTTTGCTTTTTTTGCATTACATGACATTTTCTAAAAATTATTCCTAGCTAGATCGATTTATCGCCCCCGAAACCCCCTTTATACTAAATTTCATGAAAATCGTTGGAGCCGATTCCGAGATTCCAATTATATTATGTACAAGAATTGCTCATTTAAAGATATAAGATACCTAATTAGAAAGCTCTGCCATTCATTGAAGACAGCTATAATTATGACAATAAACGACACGAAATACCAACAGCAAGCCAAACATCGCCTCATTTGTCCTAATACAGCTTACAAGTCTAATGCGTTCAAAACGCATGCCATGCGGAATGTTCGTTCATAAACTCACCTGTCGCGGTACACTCTTAGGCTAGTCACATGCATTGAACCTTAAAGCTAAGGAAATAGAGGCGCTTTTCGTTTGTAATAATGGTCTATTTAAAGTGGTTAAATTGAGCATGCTATTGTAGAAACTGTGGTAGTAGCAAGGTGGCTCGCACGTGCCGCTTTGTGCAAACCGCCCTAAATTGTAGCACCTGTAGATTGTACAGTGTAATGCAGTTGCGAAACTTGTAATAAACCCAAAACTAAATAGAGGGAAAGAGGAAGAGAGAGAGAAAAAAGGGAGAGAGAGTGGGAAAGAAAGAGATTAAGAAAGAGAGAGAGAGCGACAGAGAGAGAAAAAAATATAGAGAAAGTGAGCTAGAGTGACTGAGAGAAAGAGAGAGAGAGAGGGAGAGTGAAAGAGAGAGAGGGAGAGATATAGATAAAGAGAGAGATAGAGATAAATAGAGAGAGAGAGAGAAAGGGGAAGAGAGAGAGAGAGGGATACAAAAGGAGAGAGTGAGAAATGTCATTATCGTAAGAAAAAACTGAAATGTCCAAATTAGTGTAGAGACAAAATGAGGCCGAGTGTCTAAGCGCAAATATGACCCGAGTTTGGAGAACAAGAACGACAAAGAAGACTGACTTAAGAAGTATGAAAATCTGTTGATACGTTTTAATGTTTGTCTTTGAAATTTGTTGTGACTGTATTTATGTTACTTATCTAATAATTTAACAATAGTACTCGATAAGGTAACGAGCATAAAAGGTTATGGTTATCATCCTAAGTTATTTTATCTATACCAACGAGTTTTATTTAGTTAATTATTACCTACTGCATTATAATGAAACACATTATTATTAACCCTTAAATGGACAATGTTGTTTTTAAACAAGATACTAAAAATCACACATAAAATTGACCTTCATTTAATTTTTCTTAAATTTTGCGCAATGTAGTTTATAAACAACACTCACATTATTGCAAAAAAGTATAGTTAATTAATGTCTAGATTTTTCTACTCATTTTTCCTAGACAGTAATACATGTCTATTACACAAATATATTTTTTTAAACGTGAAACATAAATTGTCCATTTAAGGGTTAAAATCTACTTTCACGCACTAACATTGTTACTATAAAACAAATTTCGAATATTGTAACAGTAGCATAATTAATTAGAGTAAAGTTCAAGTACTGTTTTCTATTCGTATCAAATTGTATCATATGGTATACCCGTTGAAGACAGTATCTAACTCCTGTGTTTTTAGGCGGAGTACCAATTTTAATTAACACTTAAATAAGTATTTTAACATATTAAGTAGATATAAATTTGTAAGTCAAATTCATGAATTTTTTCGGCGAAATTACTTGAATTGTAAAATAAAAAAAGTAATTTTATATGCGTATTCAATAGGTATGAGAATCGGCTACTTTCTATTCATCATACCCCTAAGTGATAAGGGTTGTTCTCCGTTATTTTTTTATTAATATAAATAATTTATAAGGCAAAACAACGTTTGCCGGGTCAGCTAGTATTATATGAAATTGGTTAAAAAGCAAAAGTTTTTGTGTAAGTTGTATCTACTATTTCACGATCAAACGGCTAAACCGAATTAAATATGGTAGATATACTTGTGCCCTGGATTAACACATACCTGGGCTACTTTTGATCCCAGATTAACGGTGATTAACAGAGGGTCGCAGTTTTTATAGTTACCTATACATTTTATAACGGTTTACTTGAGAATTAGTTATTTATTAGAGCTAACTTAAAACCTTCTTTATGTAAGAACTTGACATTTTATTGCTATAAGTCAACACTAAAGAAAACTTTTCAAAATAATTAAAATCCAAAAATAAATAAATTTTCGCATTGATTAATAACCCGTACCTTTTAAAAATAATTACTAAACTTAATTTTGACTCTGATGAGGTTTCAACTGTGCAAATAAATTAATCCGCTTATTTGTTCGGAAATAAGGTACATCACCAATTTGTGCCCAACAATTGAAACAACGCATAAGCTGCTGATTAGTTTTTTTTTTCTGACAGAAATAAAGTATTACCATCCAACGTAGTCATGCTGCCAGTATTTTGCATCCTACCCCTTCTCCCGCCTTTTACATAAAAACTTTTTAGGCTAATTATTAATAATTTCTATGTAAGTTTTAGTTGACAGGCCTTAGTTTCGTCGGATAGTGACGAAGAAATTTCTTTAATATTTGTTTACCTATTCCCTAGATTCAACTCATCAAATTTTAGTTAACTACTTGACTACATAAAGAAAATGGAACAAAATATTACCAAGGGACCGTTCACACGTCAGTAAAGTTATTTTAAAACTTAACTTATGAAGCCAAGGGTTGGGGGTTAAGGAAACACGTCATAAATAAAGAAATCTTAAAATCTAATCACAGCTTCTTAATTTACTGTAAATAGAGTTCAGTATGGTGAAATTCTCACAAATGTTTAGCTAATGACACAAAATATTTAACAGAATTTATAGATGCCAAATGTGGAAGAATTTGAAAAAAAGTTAACATTTTTCGGGATCCGTGGGCTCAGAAATAAAAATAATTACAAGCAAAATAATCAACAACTACATATGACAGCTGTCAAACCGTATTCACCCGCAGCTGAGCATAAGCCTCTTTACTTATTAATAAATAAAATAAAATAAGTACAAAGAAGATAAAAGTTGCTTTCTGCTAGAATTCACTTGTTTTAAGGGCATTAAATAACTACGTTTTGACATAGATAAATTGTATTGTCTATGGTATTGTCTATTATATACAATTGTAATAACAACTATAACTAAGGTGGAAGGCGCTTATCTAGAAGAAACATGTTCATACTCGCCTTGAAATTAGCTACATTGTAGTACTCATAATCATAATCTATAATTGTAAGTCTAATATGTTATTTGACCTGTCAAAGAGTTTCTAAAGATGTCAAAAGCGTCTGTAATTTTTCTCGGACAAGTCATAATAATTTACCGCACCCATAAATTGTATACTAGGCATACAGAACCCTGTAAGAGTTTTGAATTTGTGAGAAGCATTACTTTCCGCAAACATAAACCTGTCAGCCGTAAGTTTAATTTTTTACCGTCTCCTGGCAGACGCAGTTTGGTGTCAACACAAATTGACACAGATGTTTTACTAAATTATCTATTTCGAAAATTATGGCGGATAATTCCAGTTTTTTAGTCAGCAGGTGCACCGGGATGAATCCTCCCTCATTTATTTTGCTTTTTGTATTTGCTAAAATATTTAATAATTATAATAATGATGGTTATTGAACGTAAAAGACTTACAACCTACAATAATACATGACTCATAAACTAATTTACAAAATACTTGTATCAAAACATTTTCTAATACCACTGATTGAGTCTTACATAAATTTTTGTGTTGTTGTCTTTCTTCTTAATGTGAGCTGCTCAGACTACTGGAATAAAGGTGAGCTGATGAAGCCGCCCTAAGCAGATATATCACCATGGCGCTACAGCAAACTTTTTAGAAGAACACACCACAAAATGGCATATGACAAAAAAAAACTATTTTATGTATGAAGAGTATCCGTATAGGTACCTACTCACAATATTCGTCAAAATTGCTTCAAATTTAAGTCTCTCTGCTACGGCCAACATGCGAAGAAACATATAGACAGACTCACTAATAATACACCTCTTTACCTCTCCGCTAAGTGACAAAACCAGTCCGTCCTTATGTAAGTATCATTAGTATAATATTGTAAGTAGCTTTAAGTTCTCTGACATAGATTAGTAATTATTGCATGCCGGTAGGCAGAATATAGTGCACTTTTTCTTTCAATACCTGTCTGTATACTATTAGTTTCTTCGCAATAAATTAATTTGAATTTGAATTAAAACCTTTTGCTATTTTCATTATGCACATCTTATCCTCAAAAGCTCGGCTAGCTAAGGTGATCTGACGCGATGATAGAAGCTAAGCAACGGTCGATGCGGACGGTGTTTGGATGGGTGACCATGCACAAGACTGTCGCTTTTAAGTGGCATTTTCATCTGGGCGCTATCGTGGGTTGGATGACACGTTAAATTGTAGTTTCCGGATGTTCTGTCTTAGTCAATAACATTCTAGTGTATTAGAATGTCTTAGTACAAGCAGTCGTTAAGCCAAGTCAGAGGCCTTCGGGCGGATTGAAACACTCGACACCAAATCTTGGCCACTTAGCTTATACGAAGAAGAAGAAGATCTCAAAACGGCATTTAATATTAATAAATGCGTAGAGTATAAATTATATTTAAGTATTTGAGCTCACAAATTGATGCCAATACCTTGCTTGCGTGTAATAAATATTCTTAACGAAGACATAAAACTTCATTCACTTATTTTCGTATATTTTTCACATTACTTCAATTTTCGCCTTATTGTTTTGAACGTAAATTGAGTCGACAGGTATTCAAGCTTTTATGGCATTAACAAAAACTGGTAGGAGCTTTTGAAAGTTAAGTTGGTTTGTAGCCTGTAGGAATGTTGGTAGGTACTGTCTCATCTTTCACATTGACTTTTACTCAAAAAAATTGCTTTAGATAATGGAATTAAAAGAAAATATTAACGCGGCCTTAACTAAAGTCAAAGTATGAAACATTACTCTTTAAATACAGATTATGTAGAGGATTACATATAACGAAAAAAAAACCTGAATCCAAAAAAACTACAAATAAATTTTCAGTGTTTAGCAGCGTGCCTAAAAGGCTAGCTGCATTATCCCGTTGTAATATTGATACTTTTTTTTTTGTGCAAAAGGCATTTGCCTAACTAATTTTTTTTTTAAAGAAATAATATCTTACTGACATAGCTAGAAGTAATGATAAAAATAAAATTTAAACATAACTTAAGAATGATATTAAAATTTACAAATAGTAAACCCAAAAATTTTGTAAACTAAACCTTACTTGTTATAAATTAAGTATATGAGTATCTTTAAATGGGCTTACAAAACAAATTTGATCCAGTTTCTTTTTCTTTTGATGACATCGTTATAACCGCGGGTTCTTCTTGCACGAGATCTTCATAAGATCGACATAACTGGCACATGAAAAGTGAGATCCGAATTCGATCCCATTTAAAATACACATGTACATATGTATTCATTTATTTCGTGCACAATAAACATTTTTTTTTCTTTCTTTCAAAATCCCAGTCCAAATTATGGCATTTCACTGTCCAATTTAAGTATCCTGTTTTACAAGTTTACATTAAAAAAAACCTAAATTAACTTAAAATCTGTAGAATCAAAATCAACTTTAATTTATTAGGCAGTAACTACACATAATTTTTAAGTACTTAGCTCTCTAATAGTAATTTTAGTACATGTACCCTGTATGATTTACTGTTAATTAAATATTAGTCACCACCTAGGTACGAGCTACATTATCTGACATTGTAGCCAAAATTAATAAGAAAACGTTTTACTGTGTTTTTAATAACTAACTTGTGATATTAAAAGAGGGCAGTAATTTCTTTTATAATTTACTGCTCGATAGAAATAGAAGATCGTAAATAGTTCGTTGTTTAACTCCAACTTTAACTATATTTAAGTTTAGTATTATTTAGTAGTATATTAGTAGGTATAAGTAATAAAGTATGATAGTGTGTATTATACAGTATGTAGTATATTTATTTTTCTTTGTTATTCACCCCTCTCTTGTTTTATTATTACTGTCGTTCCTCTGGTCTGGAAGAAATCGCTTTTAGCGATAAGGCCGCCATTTTTGGCACTAGGTTTAAGTTAATTTTGTTAATAATTTTATGTTATAAGTGTGTGAAATAAAGAATTTATCTATCTATCTAACTTGTATTAAAATTTGTATAACATTGTAATTTCTCTCATGATCATAATATGTAAACCTATTAAGATTGTCGTTAAATACTCTTGTGCCTCTTTCGACATCAAGGTATAATAGTGTTCAAAGGTTTTGCTGATATTAATGTCTAGTTTGTTCCAATCTAACCGAATTGCAAACAAAGAATTCAATTATTTGTCTCAAACATGGTAGATTTAAAAATTGGCCAAGTGTTCCATATATTTTGTCCAAATTTTTGTATACATTTTGCTTTAATAAATGCAATCATAAAACTAATAGATAAGGTTTTGAAGATAAGAACAACTCAAACGCAATGGTATCAATAAAAATGTACCTAAATAAGAAATAGTTGGTAACTTGATATTAAAAGTTTATACTCCATGTAACGTCGCTCAATTTAACAATAAACTCTCTAAAGCGTCGGATTCTATTGGATTTATTTGGTTTAGCTTGTATTTCAAACAATGACACATTCTCTCCATTTAATGAACACTCTCTATAACACCATAAAATGCACAGTCCCTTCAGTATCGTTATATGTATAGAGTTTACACTGTACTATAATTATTACCTGGTTGACCGGTTTTTTTTTTAATATGACATTTTCTAAAAATTATTCCTAGCTAGATCGATTTATCGCCCCGAAACCCCCTATATACTAAATTTCATGAAAATCGTTGAAGCCGATTCCGAGATTCCAATTATATATATACAAGAATTACTTATCGGAAGATATAAGATTAATCATACCCTAGATAAACCAAAGAAAGCGAAAATAAGGCTTAGTCTAGACAGTGTGTCAGCTAGCACCAGCTGGCGCCAAGGTGGTACGTGGATAACATCCTGTACTAATGTAGGCTGAATGGACATGTTCTTATCAATATATTTGATATTGTCGAGAAAATATTTATCCATTTAAATAGGCAAGATGTCACGAAAAGGAAAACATATAAATCTTTTGTAGAGAGTTTTGCTAGCGTAAACGTTCTCAGTCTACGTTGCTGAGTTTATGTTAATTTTATTTATTGTTTTATGTTTATACATATACAAAAATATGTTTAGTAAACCTATTTTTCTGCGTGCAGTTACAAATAAAAAATAATTCTCTCTTCAAACTCAGAGTAATCTTTGAGTTTGAAGAGACAATTATTTTTTTATTAGAAGTAACTAGTGAAGTTAATTATAACTGTATTGTTATCAATAAATTATTATTGATAACAATACAGTTACAACTAACTTCACAAGTTACTTCTCTTCTTTATCTTTACATCTTCTCACTCATTGAGGTTGGCACATTTTATTAGTCCTATCACTCTTGGCTGTGAAAAGTTTTGTCTATGGTTTTGTGACCGGCCGCATGACTGACGTCAACCCTCCTTGGGAATGCTTCGTTGGTGGATAGTATATTCTAGTATATTCTACTAACCAGTTTGGCTAGATTTGTGTTGCTGAAGCCTATGTCCTATAGCCGGTCTCTAAGACGTTCCTGGGAAGATTAGGGAGTGTACCTATTCTTAAACGGATCCACGTGGTTCTAGAAAAAAAAATATATCAAAAAAATAATTTTGCATGCTATAGTTTAGGTACTAGGACTGTTATTTTAAATGTTTAAATTCAATCACCTGAAGCATTTTTTATTCCATCTATTATCTACACTTACTTACAACTCGTTTAATTTAATCTAATACTGTAATGGAAAATAACTGTAAAACAACGGAACGAGTCATACAATTGCAAATAGACGCACACATGACCGCTCTTCCTTCATGCTTGTGACAAAAACTCTGACCTATTCCCCGCCGTTATTATTGTAATAGTTGAAGTATTACCCTACTATTCCTTGAGACCAAGGTGTGACGCAACTGTCAAGTACAGGTGACTATGTCAGGTGTAAACCCACCCTAAACACAATGCTGCCAACATTACAAAATAAAAAAGTTTCCAACTTGACAGTTTTATCACTTTTAAAATAAGGTCCAAAATGGCTAATAGATCAGTCTTATGTAACCGCAAATGAAATGGTTTTTACAAACCTTTGTTTGTAAAGACACCTTTTAGAACATTTGCCACAATTTAAGGTCATATGACATGACAATAAATATGTAATTAAAATAACGTACAATTGTGAGTATTATCGTTAAATCGTCTTTAGTTTTTTTCTTTCAAATCATGATATTGGTATTCTTTGATTATTTTGATAAGATGTCATTATGAATAAAAAACATTAATTTCGTAAATTTAAGTAAGTTATTAAACCAATGGAAAGAGTAAATCTAAACCTATCCGTGAGATGTTTTTGAAATGTTTTAATGGTCACAATGCAGTTTGCTTGGAGGTATTTGATATTTCAATTTACATTTATATTCAGTTCGATGAGGATACCTCCTCATACATACACTTACGCACTTTAATAAAGAACATAAAATAATTATAAGAAATAACAAAAGTAAATTAAGTAAAGTCGACCACCGGACCTACCATACAGCAGGCTTACAACCGTTATCGATTAAAAGCCAAACCAGCTGTTCAACAATTAAACAAGTTCAGGAAATGTATCAACTTGTATGCTCTTTAATTTACCCTATTGCCCTATACATATCAATATTCATTACTTTTTTTTAATTTTTTTTATTGCAACGGCCGCATAGTCTTTTGCCGGCTGTCCGTCTTGGCGTCTTCCGATCTTTCGATAATACTACGCTAGGCTGAATGGTCGCATCGCCAGGTGTCAAATTCACGAAAAAAGTAAAAAAGCCCGATCGCCAGTATTAAAAAATCTGTGCAGGTGTCAAAAGTTGGGCAGGCGTGCGGGCAAATGTCAGAAAATGAAACAAATTAGGAAGCATTAGCGGCTTGATTATTGTAAGTTGGCGAAATTGCTCAAGCATTTTGCCCTTTTGCGAGAATGATTAATTTGTTTTCGTTTGAATTTCTTTAAATGGCGCGCATTTGGTTTGCGTTTTTACAAATACAAAATTTCGTTTTTCGACACAGTAAATAACAACATAATGATTTGGAATCCAAAGGCTTCCAAGCTAGTTCTATAAACTGTTCTGAAACTACAATGTTTTCTATTCATTTCACAGTTTTGATAACTTATAAAAATAAAATAGGTACGCGTACTACAGATAGCGCCGTTAGCTCGGCTAAGGTGATCAGAGCCGAGCATCGATGCAATGACAGTCTTTGGTTGAATACAAACTTACTTTGTCTACCAATTTACGATACATTAATTCCGGTTAAACAATAAGTATAAAATAACATTTGTCATGTTCTTCTTTTCATAAATTTTCGTGTTGGTTAATGAACAAAAAACGTTTTCTTATAAGTGGTTGTAACTGCGATAAAAACGGATATAAATATGGCTTCATCGCGAGTGAGATATTGACACGGGATAGTACCAATACAATACAAACAGCTGCCAATTTAGTACCGATAGCTATATATTTTAATGTCAATATATTGGCCTATTTTAGTGTTAAAGTAAAGAATTTATTGAATATACTTTGACATTTCTCTGTAAGTCTTAGAAATTTTAAAACTATACAAATATAATTTGAAGTTTGTTTATTATCCTGCAAGACATGCAAGTATGACAGAAGACTATGTTATATATCTGCAGTGTCCTGTCTATGCTATAATTTGACTAAGATAATTGCATTGTCTTAATCAAATTATAGTTAAGGCACGGCAAAAATGGTCTGTGGACATAGGGCGAAGCGTCAGTCCAGCTTTGCTTTGAGGCTAGGCTTGACTATTTCTTTACATTACTAATTTACACCTAGTTAATTATACTAGGCTAGTTCATAATTAACTAGTAAAACTCGCGTCATTTAAAAATAAATCTGAATAAGAAAATGGCGGACAAAAAAAAGCGAAAATGTTAACAACTGTAGCGTTTGTTATATTATTATATATTATTTAATATATTATAAGGAGTATAATTTAGTATCAAGCATTAACGATTCCTGAAACCTCAGATTTCTGCCTCGAAACCTGCCTAAGAGTCATAAGCACTTTTAAAAACTCAGATACAGAGCACTAGTTATCTGTTTTAAGTTAAAGCAAACGTACACACACACACGCAAAGAGACAAGTAGATTGCTCAGCACGAGGTCCTAGAATTGAAATAATTTAAGCACCAACTTGGTCATTTCACACGCAAAGGTGCAAACCTGGACAGCTAGGACCATCTTCATTGTTTTTGCCCATATATTTATTATACATGGGTTCAATTAACCGTACTCACGCCGTATGATATTACTAGGGCCTATTTGTCACTCAGAAACCTGTCATTCTGTAGACTGGCAGCTCGACAAATTTGGACCCAATTTACAATAAACACGTTTTTAGTGGATCACCTTCGTATACGTTTTATTAGGGTTCCGGGCGTGGAGTGAAAAGAACCTCTTTTAAATGTCTGTTTGTTACTTATTTTTACAATAATACCAACTGACTATGTACTACTAGATATAAGAAATTTGGATTAGATTTAGATAAATAACTAACCCAAGCCCAGAGGGCAACATGCTGGCAGCATTAAATGGTACTTTGAATTTATAAAAAAAAATATTGAATAAAACGCCCTTGGTCGAATTGAAAAAATCTGAACACTACAACTTAGTACACCTACACCTACAGATAAAAAAATATTGGTAATGCCTAATTTACTAAATGCACTGTTACAAATAAACAATCTCTAGTTAGGTATGTAGCTTAGTTTGTAGATATATAATAAAAATAAACTTTATCTTGCATTTTTTATAGCCAATACTTAAAATATATATTACTAGCTGACCCGGCAAACGTTGTTTTGCCTTAATTATTATTATTTCTAAATATACAGTAGCCGATTCTCAGACCTACTGAATACGCATATAAAATTTGGAAAAAATCGGTCAAGCCGTTTCGGAGGAGTACGGTAACAAACACTGTGACACGGAAATTTTATATATAAGATTACCTACATGAATAGGAGGTAAATGGGTTTAAAAATAATCTATTCGGTTAAGGTATCTCTTTAAATATAAGTATTTTAAGATGCTCGTATTTAATCATATCATATAAAATGAAATACATTAAGTCATAACAAAACAAGTGCAAAGTTATGGCAGCAAAAGAGTTTATTCATCGGGAACCTTCCATAGGCTAAACAATGTTACTCTTGACAAATATTTTATTTCATTCTGCTTATCCGAACGCACTTGGTGGTATAAAATAGCAAAGAAAAGGGCACATGCCAACTGGAATTATATATTTTACTAGAGGTTGCCCGCGGCTCCGCCCGCGTGTAGGTCGCTTTTTGCGTAACCTGTGGAAAAAATCTATTGTATCCTATTCCCGTGCCAATTTTATACAAACACTACATTGCTACGATATCAAAATAAGCCGCATCTGTCTTTCCTCATTCGATTACTGAGATCTAGTTAACCTCTGTTTTAGCTATTTTGGTGGTGATGCTACAGATTAGATCTTTTCTCCAAGCCATTATTTTAATATAAATAATAAGAATACGTGAATCATACCACTAAGTAAACCACATACTTAAATTCCAATTCATAAGTATTTAATTTCAAACACACAAAACTTTCCCTTTGAACTTTAAACCATACCTTAATTCACTCTTAGCAAATATCATTACAAATTTATTTTAACCACCATATAAACTGCAACCAAAACAACGGTCAAGACTTTTAAATTGATAAATAAAAAAAAATCCAAACATACTTTCACCCCCCTCCCCCCTATAAACCCTTATTTAACAACCCCTGGCAAAAAAACTTGATTTTACATAAACTATACATATTCCAAATTTCATTGCTAGAATTTAAAAAACATAGAAGTTTCATACAAACTGTTTTACCCCCTTTCACCCCCTCAGGGGTGGAATTTCCAAAAATCCGTACACGTTTACATACTAAAATATATACATACTCCAAATTTTACACCTCTAAGTTCAAAAACACAAAACTTTCATTTTTAACTTTCAACCCCAATGGCATCCCCCTTATTGCACCCATGGCAAAAAAAATATATAATTTTAATTTAACCATTTAATAATCTATTACCATGACAACTTTCAAGACTTTAATGTGATAAATAAAGAATTTACCCATACAAACTTTCACCCCCCATAACAAACCCTTAGTTCACCCCTGGCAAAAAAATTTGATACCATTATTTTTAATTTTACATAAACTATACATATTCCAAATTTCATTGCTATAAGTTCAAAAACAAAGAAGTTTCATACAAACTGTTTTACCCCCTTTCACCCCCTTAGGGGTGGTATTTCCAAAAATCCGTTCTTAGTACGCGTCTACATACCAAAACAAATACACCCTCCAAATTTCACAACCCTAGGACCAGCCGTTTGGGCTCTGCGTTGTCTATAGATGAATGAATGAATAGGTCAGGACAAAGAGTCTTATAGTATAGATTTTAATATTTACTTTCGGCACAGGTGCTTGTCAGTCGGAACATGGGCCATCGATACCGCCTATTTATTATTATAAGACTTTTTAAAACATTTCTCTTTAAGGTAAAAAATATAATGATAGGTTATTTATTTGTGTTTGTAAATAAATATTTATAGCAAAGGTCTGGTGGAAATTGAATGTGGAAAATACTAACCATATTTTTTGACAATGCAGATAGCACCTTGATGTTAGCAAAATTAAAAGAATACAAGTTTAGTTATGGGCCTGTACTCGTATTTTAAACATTACATAATTATATACTTAAACAGTTGACTTCCTTGTGTAAGAGGTAATATTATCTATCTTGTAAGTAATATCTATTATCACTAAACTTGATGTTAAATATTAAATTCTAATATAATAAATGCGAAAATTTGTGTGTGTGTAGGTATGTTTATTACTTCTTCACGCTGAAACAGCTAAACCGCTTTTTAAAGAAATTTGGTGTGAAGGTAGGTTAGACCTTGGATTAATATATAGGCTACTTTTTATCCCGAAAACAAATATGGTTCCCGGGATTGGGATACGCAAATAACTTCAATATCTATGTTACTCCTTCACACTCCAACTAACGAAAACTAAATACCTTTTTTTTTAAATCTTATTTTGTTAATAACAATCGCAATTTTTTATGTGCTAATAAACCCTTAAAAACATTGTTCTAGACGTTATTCCGAATCGAATGAGCTATGGCACATATTTTTAGGAGCTTTATGTCTATTTAACACGTTTTTGAACTTGTTAACTAGACTAAACGGTTGCACCGATTGTGATGAGATTTACGCGTACTATGAAGATAGGTTAGACCTTGGATTACCTCATTGGCTTTCTTATATTTATCCCAGATCTTTTTCTGCCCGAGATTAACGTGAGTAACACCGCGGGCGCAACTAGTGTTAAATAAACATCAGAATATATAGAATTAAGGACACTCCGCGAAACATACCTTTTATTCTTGTTTATTGATATTCTTTTTGAGTATTTATTCACCTTATTTTATGGGGAACTCCAAGGTCAGTTAGCGAAAGACATGCTTCCCATCTGTCAGTATAATTCGCTCTCAATTGTTCTGCAAGTAGTACACAGATTGCGTCCGACGCAACGCGACGCGTGCATTCTGACGCGACGCGACGCGCCGCGCCGGCGCCGCAACGCATATCTAGCTGGGAGAAGTCAAGAGAACTGGCCACTGGAGTCTTGAACTTGATTTGATAGTAAGATAATGAGAATGAAAATTACAGCGGTTTTTCCACTGTAATATTGGTAGAATTGTGTATGAATCCTTTTCTTTTTCCTGCAAAAGCTTTGCAGCACCTTAGAGCTCGATAGATAGATAGAAAATTCTTTATTGGACACAATATTTAAAATAAGGATAAAATTTAAAACAAAATAAATAAACTACTTAAAATTTGTGTGCCACAGTTGGCGGCCTTATCGCTTAGCACTTTCATTCAAACACCGCAACGCATGAGCGACTGAATGACTGTAAAAAACATTTGTTGCAATATTTTTAATTGGGATTTGGTAGTTCAATTCGTTAAACGTTTTCGTTGCGTTAAAGTTTTATCTATAAAGCTTGTCAAAGTAAAGAAGAAAACTATACTTTCTCACCTAAAGGGAGAAATAAGATAAGAAAAAGTAAACAGAATAAATAAGAGGAGAATTAAAGCTTCACACAACCGCGCGAATCGGTTGCACAGCATTAGCAAGTGTGTGTGACCTCCATGAATACTGAGTCCACTGGGTATATCGATGTGTGCGCGATTTGTTCCTGACTTTCCGGCCGTGTGACATACGGCCAGTGTTCACATATTACAATATTCTCACGTATTTCAACAGATCCGCAGTTTTATGAAGCTCTATTATTTTACTTTTATTTATTCCATGGAAAAAAACCCTTATCATTAATCACAAAGGCCGAGCCTAGTGAGTGCGAGTGGAAGACGCGTGCTAATCGGTGACGAATCTGTGAAATTGGCTCGCAATGTGCTCGCTAGGTGCACCTCGCGGGGAAACAAGGTTTAAACTCTACGCGGCTTTATGTTGACCTCGCGTTTATATCATCTAGGATAAAAAGTAGCGTTAACCCTGCAGCCTGGGTGAAAGAATAAGGCTGCGGAATTGCCCTTGCCTGTCGTAAGAGGTTACTAAAAGGGGCATCAGACTGGAGAGTGTTCGGAGATGGGGTTCCGACACCCGCTTCATCGAGTCCGGGGTGAACGATGGCGTCGCGTGACCGTCGCCGTCGCGTCGTTGGCAGAAACAATCCGGGAAGGGCCACAGCGTAGTTCAAGGAGGTCTCCGGAGTGTTACCCGGAAGAACCCGGAGACAAAAAAGGATAAAAAGTAGCCTATGTGGTAATACAGGGTCGAAAGTGTCTTCGTGTAAAATTTGCATTGCCTTATCACTTGTTATTCTTCGCTCTAAACATTTTCATTAACATTTTATAAATACAATAAATTATTGATTTCTTGTACACTTCTACAGCTACAGATAAAACAGCTCATAGAAGGTAAAATTAATAAATATAAAGTACAAAAGCTGCATGATTTGGTAATCTCTATTAGCATTAATCAGTATTTACTCGTATACTCGTAATTCCAATCATATCAAATCGTTTTTTACCTTACGGCATCGCACCGCACTGGGCAAGTCAATTTACAATTATTTATTACTAAAATTTCATTTATACACACATACATTCATGAAAAATATTTTATAACTTAAAATATGACATAATATATATCGACCGTAGCAATTAACAAAGTCGGAACTGCAAAAACACAATTTTACAGGACGGCCAAATGAAGTTTATAAGTTGTATAAAATCCACACAAAACCAGGGATTGATACAATATTTGGTATGATGAAATAGTTTAGGTTACTCTAAAAGACAATTCAGTGAAAACTGATATTATATTCAGGAATGCTGAAAAAAGGCACATGTGACATTATTAACCGTTTGAACGCCTTACTAAAATGTCGGAACTGGGACATCCTACAATATTCGCTGGAGTTGTATCCATTGATTTTGTCGGATGTGGTATATCCTACATTATTCATCGGAATTCTAACTGGAAAATGTGTTGGAAGTGGGAGAACCTACATTGTTAACTGCACCCTGTCCACTTACTATGGTGTAGATACTACATATATCAAGAAAATAAATAAGTTTTAGGGCCCCTTTTTTACCTTTTAGGTACGGAACCCTAAAAACATAAAAAATTATAAGTATCCCACCCTATGTTATTAATACGCCCTAAACATATTTTTAACTTTATCAAAAAAGTGTCAGTGTTTTGCGGCAGCCTCTTTGATAGCCAGTTATTCTAAACTAGGCATGGTCCAACATACGTCAGAGTGTTTCAAAGTTTATATTGTGTTTTAAAATATTTCATGTTTTGTTTGACGTCTGCTGCCTATCACAGCAACCCTAGATTCATCTGATAACCCATGTTAATATCTAACTGGCTGGGCTGGTATCGACAACTTGCATGAGACTAATTTATGGATAACATAAAAATCTTACAATTATCAAACTTAAACAGGGAACTTCTAAAGTCGTTCCAGAAAATAAAAAAAAATATCGAAGACCAAATCAATACAAAAATACTACAGTTACATACGTTCACATCGCACAATCATTGTTATTCCAAATCTAAATTATTCCAAATCCATACCATCGTTATCATATTGAGTACTAACCGAATTGGAAGCATCAGTTTTAAGTAAGTTAAAATAAAATATTTATTTTTAAATTATACGTCAAAAATAATGCGATCGTATATAATTCCCGTTTTGCAAAGATCTGTTAAGTTTTTCCATTGATAGGTCTTAACAGCAATGCGAGACAACAGAGAAAGCCGGATTAGCAAGGGAATCCCAACAAAACACGACACTATCTCGGACGCCTCCTGTTGTATACAGGTAGCACAATATCTGACGCAATGACAGTGGATCAGGTATGCCAGCGACCCAAGACCATGCTTCGTTACTTCAAAGAGCTAAGATGGCTTGGGTATGCTGGTAGGAGAACGCACTAAACGCCTCCTGCGGGTTTTCGGTGCAGGCCTGACCGACCCCATCATAGAATTAGAATTAGGTATGCCATAGCCATGTAACAAATAAAATTCGTTTGTTAACGTTGTTGGTTTCACTTGTTCGCCCTTAATACGAAGATAGTCTTTGGCTCCTCGTCGAAATCGTATTTGTACTCTATAAGATCAAACTAATCCGCATTAGCTTTGATCTCTCTTGCAGTGGTCCACATAACATTTTGATTTGCCGCATTTTTGATCCAATTTGTGATTGATAAGCAGCGTTTTAAAATCAAAGACCTCTAATTGATTAATCTCCTTTACTACGTAAGGGTTTAGCCCATCGAGCTAAGTATTAACATTCTTCGGGCACCCATGATGACGTGTCGTGGAAAGCCCGCTTGATTATGGAGTGTACGTGTGTCCTTCGTTTTGTGTGTAATCCTATCCAAGGAAATGATGCGCGACGGTCACTAACTTCAATTTTTTTAGCCACAAACAAGTCGAGCAAAAGCACTATTAGATTGCAGTTCTGTCCCACGCATGAGACAGACCAAAATCGGAATTCTTTAACACCTATTCGAACATGCTGTTTGATAAAATCTAAAAGACAAGTGGATACATCTACTGATCCTTGCTTAGCAATACCATCGTGCCACATGTAGCTACTACTCAGACCATACAAGGTGAAAAACCAGTTTTCTTTTGTAGTATGTACAATATTCTCGCTTGCTCTTATGATTAGGAACGTTTATGTGATGTTTGATGCCTCTACTAGAGATGTTCTGGAGGCAATAGATGCAGGAATGTTTGGAAGAAAGGGATTCATTGGACGTCAAAGTCTAGATTTTTCAGTTTCAGTTTATTTCAGATTTTGGTTTCTTCAGGAATAGGGGAATTCTTCCTACAAACACCAAAAAAATATTTGATTAGACAGTTAAGTGTGTAGAATGCAAATCGACTTCATCTTTCTTGATAATAATTTTAGAAATCCGAAAGGTCATCAAATCGAGTTTGTGTATTAAGTACGCTCAAACAGCTACAGCTGATTATCCAATAGGTTATTATAAATATAACATACTGAATACACATAAATAAGCATTAAACAGGTAGTAAGTCAAACGTGTATTAAGTAAGATTAAGTTAAGCATAAAACAACTAATAAGTCAATAATAAATAAGAAAAAACTTTTTAATATATTAGTAATTACCAGTAGTAAATATTAGTCGGATATATCATGCGTATAATAATTATAATTATTATATCCATACATATCCGACTCAAATATTACGACGTCTATTCGAATAATAAAGTAGGTTCTACCACATCCAACTAAAATGTTTATATTATGTACAATAAACAACGTCGGTAGTACCACATACGACAAACGCTATTCATAAACCAACCACTAATATTGTAGGATATGGTACATCCGACACAAAAAATAAAATGCGAGTCCGTTAAGATTGTAGGATCTGGCATATGCTACGTTCTTAGCCGCCCAAATTTTTTTTTTTTAATTTTGTTAGAAATACGTTATTAAAAACCATGAAAGCATAAATAAATAACTCAATCACTGCTATGGGTTTAAAAAAATATAAAAAAAATATTTTAAGCTTACTGTTTTTTTTCTGGCCGGATTTTGTTTGAACTCCGGTGTCATCTGAATTTGTTTTTAATAGAATTTTTTTAGTTGAATCATGTTGCCAAACTAAGTTTATCATAAGTCTTTACAGAGCCATCATTAAAATTATCAAATTTTTATAAATCCATAAAAAAACGGTGGAGTTGATCTGGGAAACGTGGAGCGTGCGCTGTTCCCGCTAACAATGTGGGAACTGGCAGATCCGCGTCGCCTCAGCCCCCGCGCGCCCCGAGAACAACGTCGTAACGTAACTACCTACATTGTTAGTCGGGCGTCACGAAAACATCCGACCTTTTTAATTTCAAAAAACACAGAAAACGTCCGTTTTGAATTTTTATACTTTGTGAGGTTCAAGATATGGGTATTCTAAGACTTCTCATGCAATAAAACGAAAATGGCCAAAATGTTAGTTCCGACTTTGTTAATTGCTGCAGTCGATATAATATACCAGCTGACCCGGCAAACGTTGTTTTGCCTCACTTAGGGGAAAAGCGCCATCTATTGATTACTTACTCAACCCAGTCGAAAGGTATCGACATCTGTTAGAATCATTTGGAGTTAACTGATAATTGTGACTGTCAAATAATAACAGACAATAATTAGCAATAAATTATAATTGCGACTATAATTTGAGATATCATTCCGCTTATTTCTTATCCCGTGCACAACAAGGCACGCATTACACGCGCGTTTTACTGCGACTGCAGTCCGCTAGGACAGACGCCGGATCGGATTGCGTATATAAACTCATTGAATTGGTTTACTTTTAGTCTTAATTTACTACAGGGTTAGCCAGTAGGGTGGCGACTGTCTTCTTCTTCTTCTGCCATGTGGCCAAGCTCTGGAGTCGAGAGTTTTCAAGCCGCCCGAATGCCTCGGGCTAGGCTTAACGACTGCTTGTACTAAGACTAACAGCCGGGACCTACAAATTAACGTGCACCGATACACGGTAGTGCCCAGATGAAAATGCCGATTGAAAAATGACAGTCTTGCACTAGGTCACCCATCCAAATACCGTCCGCTTTTTGTGAAGGCTTTTGTTGTGGTATTTCGATAGCTCTCGACACCAAAACTCATTTATAAAGTACCTTGTTCATTTAATAAATAATCAATTCACGGGTATATGAGATGGTATATAAGACGCTATAAAAATAGTTTATTTTCTAAAATTGAACTGATTGAAAATAAAAGTAATAGGAACATTTCATCGCGCTACTCGGGTTCGAATGGTACATTTATATTTTTTAATTACCTTTATGAATATATTTGAATTGTAATTTTGAAATCATTGATGTGTAAAGGATTTGTTAGCAATACATGTTTATGATTATTTGTAGTTCTTGGCTCTTAGAATAAATACAAACAGCCTTTCTCCGTATAAACATCCTTTCCTGATAGCTCTGAATTGGTATTGTGTGTTCTGGGTACAATAAGCCATCGTCAGACTGAAATAAAACTTCGAATGGCTATTACGCTATCCACGGGGTAGGTCTTAATGATTGATTAAAGATTTTAATGTTTTTTTTTATCTTTGATAGGTTTGCGTTTGACTACAACTAGCCTGATGTTAAGTTACGCTGCAGTCTACGGTATGGCACGCTTACCTAGAAGATACATATTAACTCTACTTTTGAAGATCCCCGGTTGATACCTCCCAGGAAACAGAGACTCAGCTAGAGTTCCAAAGTTCCAAAGCTTCGCTGTCCACTGTTTAAATTATAATAATTATTTGAAAAAATATTATTATAAAAGTAATATTTTTTAAAATGGTACGAAACCCTTCTTGCGCGAGCCCGACTCCCACTTCGCAATTTTTAGTGATAAATAAGATTAATATCTCTTAATTATTTTCTTCTTACTGCTGGTAATAAAAGTAAATAAAAATAAGAAAGTACCTACAGACAGACCGTCGCCGGAGTATGTTAAATTCCTTCAGGTAATTAAATATCACAACTGCTGCCGGCAGATGGCGCTACTTTTGCTCTATTTTTGTAACCTTTGTTCAAACGTAATAATATATTGAAAATAATTTAAAAGTAAAGCGTCTACCCTGGGGATATTTATTATGTTTATTCGTGTTTTGAAAGTATTATTGGGGTATACATTTTGTTTAAAATGCGCGATATTGATATACGGCAGATCATAATGATTAAGATTAAATAGCTTACCTAGTAGCAAATTTAGGTAGCTTTAAAGCTCGACTTAAACGCTGGCTTATCGAGGAAACTCTCTGTGATATAGATGACTCTGTAAAAATTACAAACTAATATATTAATACTCGTATTTTGACATTGTTTTAATTTTGTTTAATACAGGTGACATATTTAACTCTGAAATGTACAAAAGTATATTTATATTTTATTTGTTATAATATTTTATTAATTATGTATGAATTGACCTGTACAATTGTTTTTACCAATAAATATGATTATGCAGTTTGGACGTCATAAATAATATTTTTAACCTTTTTTACTTTTCTTTATCTTTACCGTAACACTTTTACGGTATGTATATTTCAACAATCAAAAATTAACAGGCTAGAAGTTCCAATCTGAGTTCAAAATGGTAATTATTTTTTATGTAAGACAACACGACATATGTTTCAAATTAAGATAAGTATATTTTATTTAACATTTTTTTTGTGAAAACAAATGCTTATTTATGTACTTAAAGTTTTAAGTGTTCCAACTGTAAAGAATACCAACCTGACATAGCTGATATCACGCATTTTAAACACCATCTTTCCCATTAAGATCTAAACATACGCAAAAAAAACTCCTCTTAAAGAGAGTTGGAAAGCAAACAGGTGGAATCAATCCGTGAGAGCGAGAGAGGTGATAAAATTCGTCATAAAAAGTAAAAAGGGTCGTCTACATTGGTTTTTTAAATCGTATATCAAAATCGCAGGCGCCTTGGCTTGACTTGTAGACGCTTTGGAAAGAATCATATGGATATGAAAGAATTACTAGCTGTGATGCCAACGTTCATTTTGGATTAATTGTATCTTATGTGTTTTTCTAGAATACAAAACTCCATGTAACGTCACTCGATTTAACGACAAACTCTCTAATGCGTCGAAATCAATTGGTTTTACTTGGTTTAGCTTGTATTCCATACAATGATACATTCTCTCCATTTAGCGACCACTGTCTATAACGCCATAAAATATACAGTCTCTTCAGTGTCGTTATATAGAGTTTACACTGTATATGGAGCGCCTGTAGCTCGGGTAACTAAGGTCGACGCGATCATCGAGATTAAGCAACGGCTGATTCGAACAGACTTTGGATGGGTAACCATGCACAAGAGTATCGTTTAAAAAGCGGCATTTTTATCTGCGCGCTACCATGGGTTGGATGCCACGTTAAATTGTAGGCCAAGGCTGCACGCAAGTCTTAGTACAAGAATTCGTAGAGCCAAATCAGAGGTAGAATCATCAGCTTGCATGCTAGTGAGTCTGTTACAACAGTAGGCGTTAAAAACTGTCCTTCGTCTAGAAAAAAATAAAATAAGAGCAAAGCCCGTCCACACTAAGATTTCATAGCAAAAACTCCAATAAACTCAATATGACAGCGTAGAGAATCAGCCGCAAGCGCAGCGCCCGCTGTGACCGCCCTAATTTGTAAGCAGTGCGGGGTTCGAATCCCGGTGCTGTTATTATGTGTTTATTGTATACTACTAACCTTTTGGATACACCTGATTGGTCGATAACATACAGGTGGCGATTAGGTATATAGTTTTCAATGTGTTAATAACGTGATCTAGTTTGGAAGTTACAAGGTTACATACTCGTAAAAGCATAAACAGTCAGAAAGTATTTTTTTTTTAATTGAAAGAGTTGTGCTTTTCAAAGTTATAAATAAATTAAAATAAAACTTATTTTTAGGGTACCGTGCCTAAAAGGTAAAAACGGGACCCTTTTACTAAGACTCCGCTGTCTGTCTGTCTCCAGGCTGTATCTCAGAAACTGTTATAGCTAGACAGCTGAAACTTTCACAAGATATGTATTTCCCGCGCCGCTATAACAACAAATACTAAAAATAAAAAAATAAAGATATTATTAAGGTTGTAAGAGATTACTGTGTGGGGTACCACACAATAAACGTGTTTTTCGTACTTTTTTGCTATATATTAATAACGGTGGGTGCTACACTTCAAATTTTCACAAAAAACATAAAATATATTGGCTATCAAATTAAATTATAATATTGAAATAAAATAAATATTTTAGGGGGGCTCCCATACAACAATGGTATGGAAACCTTCATGCCCGAGCCCAACTCTCACTTGGCCAACTTTTTAGGAGGTAATGATGTTATGAGAAACGTAAGAGTTTATACTTTTAATTTTATTAATTGTTGATTTTATATTAACTTACTTCTGCAGTTCACGCGCTTTAACTCGGACCAACATAGTCCCTTTAACCCTTAAAAGGAAGATTTTTGTTCCACGTTTAAAAAACAAAATGTGTAATAGACATGTATTACTATCTAGGAAAAAATAGTAAAAAAATCTAGACATTAATTTATTATACCTTTTGTTGCAATAATGTGAGTGTTGTTTATATACTACATTGCGCAAAATTAAAAAATAAATAAATGAAGGTCAATTGTATGTGTTATTTTTGTATGATGTTTAAAAACAATATTAAAAGATTTTTTAGGGTTAAAAGATTTTTAAAATATGCTACTCGTATTTTGCATACTGCCTTATACCTGACCGTATCTTGAAGCCTCTAAAGGTCGGTATCAGTACACAATATCCCAGGTAGCAGTGTAAAGTGATACATTCTCAAATGTATGTTCTCACGGTTCACCTCATACACCCACGGGTTATTCTATTGACATTTGTAAGGAATACCGAGCTTAGACGCGTGGTCGCGTAGCATAGCTGTAGTGAAGGGAAAGAGAGAATTAACCGACCAAAACGAATAGACAAAATGTACAAGACTTTGTGTTGAAGGATTACAAGTGAAACAAAAAAAGGATTAAAGGAGATAGCTAACTTTACCAAGTCGATGACATAACATGGACAAAAACTTGAATTTGTTGTTTCATTGCAATAAATCATAAAGCTAAACACTATTGACAAAATAGCTTATGAACCGTATAAAGAACAACCCTAAGAATATTTATACCAATTTTAGTACCGCCATTGCCTTGGTAGGATAAAATATTAGAAAGAATTAAAAATAATCTATTCGACGTTACTGCTAACGTAAAATTCGTTAAGTCTACATTCTAGACATATAACTTCTGTCCAAAGTCTTTTGGAAATTTGTAAAAGTAAAGCCACCCTTAACCTGTAAGTACTACGTTTGCTCCTACAGTGTACTAACCTAACTTGTACAGTAGATAATACATTCACTTCGCGTGGATAAAATTATCTTTCCAATCCAGTGCTAGGGTGGACGACCTAAGTACGATATCAAAGGTTATGTTTACCTTCGATGACAATTTGAGATGTGTTTCATAAATATTTAACTTATGAGTCTTGTTATCATGAATAAGATGGTATGACTCAAGTCAATAAAGAAAATATTTAAAAGTTCATAGCCTCATTTGCAAAACCAAATAAATGTGACCAATGGGAAGCGTACTCTCAAGCGTTATTTTTCGCGAGTTATAATGATTGAGATGCCGGTATTTTTATGATTTTGTTAAGGCTTTGTTAATTTTCTGTGCCGAATCTTTGGTGTTGATAGTTTTCAAGTCACCCAAGGGTTTCGACGGCTGCTTGTACCAAGACTATTAGCTGGAATCAACGATGAAACGTGACATCTCACCCACGGTAGCGCATACATAAGAAAATCACCCTTTAAATACAGTCTGTTTGTATGGTCACCCATCCATAGACTGTCTGTATTGACGGTTGCGTTGCGCGAACTGTGCATGACTCCGACCCCTCGCAACTTCGTCTGCTTCACCCCCCCAAATGCTTAAGCTCTTGGTATGAGCTCGCCTTAACCTCGGTGATCGAGTCAAACACATTTACTTAGCCGAGCTACAGGCGCTACCACTTCTTCAAGATTTGCTCCTGTATGTTACACTAGTACAAACTTTGAACCGCTTCGCGTGTGTCCATCTCAGACCAACACTCAAACATTCACAAAATGCTACGTGATTTTATGAATGGGACCTTTCACACTTCTTGTCAATCTAAACTCTACCTTATAGATATTAAAAAAGTGTTGAAAGTCGCTCGTCAATTATCTAAGGGTGTCCTGGGAAAATTTGGAAAGGTCAATACGCACGGGGGCTATTTACCTGTTTACCCGACCGAGCTGAGGTGTTGACATGTTACCTATTCGTTGAGGCACTAACACTGATTGTATTTGTTTGGTTAATATACTCGGGGAAGCTAGGAAGGATATGAATTTGGAAATATTTAGGACTGTCGTTCTTTCAGTATACAATTCTTAGTCATTAAATCAATGAGAAGCTTATTTATGTTAGTTAGATTTGTATATTTAAGTTTGACTTAAAAATGTGTAAATAATTTAATGTTATGTAATTATTATTGTGTTAATTTAATGAAACTAATGATTTATCTACAAGTATGAAACTATTGTTATTAGATGTATGCTATTAATATTTAATTAATTGGTCTATATACCGTTCCAATTAAATTCAATAAATAAATGAAATAAATTAAATACCCAATCGTTTATTTACATAAAAAGCAATTAATAAATAATACGGTAAAAGTATAACTATAGTTTAAAAATAAATTTAACTCGGTTGTTGTAAGGTCTACCTGTGCGTCTCCAAAACTGATGCACCATTTCACGAGACAAAAATTTGATTTCAATTTTTTTCACATGAAAGGTGTATTAGGAGTGTTTTTAGTTGTTTGATGAAAACCGTTGTCCACGATCGTCGCCACACAAAATGGCACCCACTTGTTTTTCGAAATTTATCAAATGGGGTTATCAGATCGAAAAGCTTGACTTGTAGAACACATGTATTATAATGATAGATAGATAGATAGATAAATTAACTCTTTATTGGGCAAAATATTGGTACAAATTGTACAAGGTACAATAAATAAAAAGTAACAACATAAAAATATTTACAACGTGCCACAAACGGCGGCCTTATCGCTAACAGCGATCTCTTCCAGGCAACCTTTGGATGGAAAGGAGTTGAAAGGACGAGAAAAAGAGGGGTTGCATTGAATATCCAATATGGCCGCCGCAACGAAATGTGATCAGAAGTATTGTTTTTGAATTGATTGAAAGTTCTTAATTTGTTCTAAGAATGTCCTTTTATTGGACACCCTACAAGATGAACTGGGTGTTTATTCAACGTAGCAGGCGGGAACCGTCAACAAGCTAGCAGTGGGTGAAGGGTCATACCGGTAGGAAATTAGGAAATATGTAGGTATATATAGGTTAGTTAATATTTGAGGACATGATACTGACAATTCACTCGACATCTTTTAAAATATTGTTTGCCTCGTTGGATAAACTTTGCGCAACCTACAAATATGCGTAAATATACATACATACATTTGGTCATAGACTTATAACGTTAGCGTTAGCGTTATAATTCGTGCATTTGGTCTTATTTTAGGGAAAACCTAAGTAATCCCAAGTAAATAGAAATAATTATGTAAATTTCTGTATAGTTTTTTTCTCCAAGTTTTACATGAAAGTAAGTGGATAATTCTCCCTGTTCATAGATACATATTTAACACCCAGACTGAAGTCCAACCAATTTAGCTCATACCAAAGATGTTGGCTGTGCCGGGAATCGAAACCGCGACCTTCTGGTTGACAGTCCGGCATGGAAACCACTACGTGGTCGTCGAATCTGTCTAGATCATTTGCCATCATCTGACCATTCTCAAAAACATTTCTAATGCGAACGGTCATTTGTCGTGCTTTCACACGATTGTGCCCGATAGTACCCGAATTGTGTGAACTATACCTCTGGCTATAACTGTACCGGCATTATGTGGGCATTACCGGACCGCCTCCGGCCGCCATAAAATCATACACGCGATGACCTGTGACTGATGAGTGATGACATGTCAATTAGGCAAGAGTAATCTAAGTACTTATCTGAGATTTTGGTAGAAAGCTAAGATCGAAACCCAGTGACATTATACTCTATGGACAGGCACTTTTTACTATAAATGCGTGCCACGTTTTTTACGTACGTTACTAGGAAAATTGACAGCTAAAAAGCAGTGATCAAAACCGACTGGTTATACATTCTTGTTGGACTGCCAACTAGAAGGGCTTAGGTATGATTCCCGGCACGGCCAACATCTTTGTGATGAATTAAATTTGTTAGCTGTCGGTCTGAATGTTCAATATATAAAATACTTATGTGTGTGTGTATATGTAGGGTATCAGTTGTGTTAGCAACCATAATATGAACAAGGAATGGTATAGTATGAGGCTAACAAGCCGTGTGTGAAATGTGTAAAAAATCACGCACCCAAGCAAAGTTACAGGCGCTACGAAGACCTTGTACATTAAAGCTGCTTGGGCATGGGTTTCTTAATATTGAAGTTGGGTACTAGAACCTGTACTAGATAGAAGTATATACCTATACATACAATCTAATATATAAAATTTCCATGTCACAGTTTTAGTTACCGTACTCCTCAGAAACGGCTTGACCGATTTTTACCAAATTTTTGTGTATTCAGTAGGTCTGAGAATCGGCTACTATCTATTTTTCATACACCTAAGTGAGGGAAAACAACGTTTGCCGGGTCAGCTAGTTTTATTATATATGCGTGCCACGTTTTTGACTAAATTACTAGTAAAATTGACAGCTAGAAACCTGTAATCGACAGGTTAGACGTACCATGCCAGACTGCCAACTAGAAGGGCTCAGGTATGATTCCCGGCACGGCCAATATCTTTGTGATGAACTAAATTTGTTGGCTGTCGGTCTGGGTGTTCAATATATAAAGTGTTTATATATGTATGTATGTAAGTAAATGTAGTGTATCAGTGGTGTCAGCAAACATAATATGAACAAGGAATGGTTTAGTATGAGGCTAACAAGCCGTGTGTGAAATGTGTAAAAAAAATAACGCGCCCAAGCAAAGTTATAGGCGCTATGAAGGCCATATAAAGCTGCTTGGGACTGGCTTTATAATATTGACGTTGGGTACTAGAACCTGTACTAGATAGAAGTATATACCTATACATACAATCTAATATATAAAATTTTCATGTCACAGTGTTAGTTACCGTACTCCTCCGAAACGGCTTGACCGATTTTACCAAATTTTATACATAATGTGTATTCAGTGGGTCTGAGAATCGGCTACTGGTGGCGATTCAGCGGCAGACACGACTAAACTAAATTTAAAGAAGCCCCGTCTCTTTCCATCTTAGGGGGCCAGAAAGAGACGGCACGTTCTGCACCATTGTCAAAACAACTAAAATGACGTCAAATGTAGAAAATATAAGCGACTTTAGACCGCACTAACTTGTATCACCTCTAAAACTGCCTGCACATTTCATATTTGACGTGATTTTAGTTGTTTTGTGTGTGGTTCAGAACGTGCCGTCTCTTTCTGGCCACCTAAGATGAAAAGAGACGGGCTTCTTTAAATTTAGTTTAGTCGTGTGTGCCGCTGAATCGCCACCACTATCTATTTTTAATACTCCCTAAGTGAGGCAAAGCAACGTTTGCCGGGTCAGCTAGTTTATATATATATTTACAAGCAAGTAGGTAAGTGTAGTTGATCTGATGGAGATGTAAGATCATCTCACGCCTTTGTGGTGCGATTGGAAAGATTGCGAGTAGCGATAGCAAAATAAATAAATCCAAAACAAATATGGCTCCAGTAGATTACGAGTTTAAAGAGTACATACAGTGTTAAATAACAGGAAAAGATTTTACTTAAGATATAGTATAGATTCGCATTCCCAAAATAGAAATGGCTATTGCAAAAAAATATGATGATGTTTTGCTGAAGGAAAATAAAGTTCTATAAAAATGTACATTGTAACTGTGTAATTGTGTACAATAAATTGTCTTTAAAGAAAACAAGTATTTAAAATTGTTTTTGACATGTTTTTTGCTTTGTCAAGAACATGTCAAAAACAATTTTAAATACCTGTTTTTTTAAAAACAATGTATTTTGAAACAATTTTGACATGTTTTTTTGCTTTAATATATAGGTATTAGACCAAAAAACATGTCGAAAACAATTTTAATCTCAAAAAAAATAATAGTTTGAATTTTGAAATTTCATTGCATGTCTGTATGACACAATCGTCACCATCCAATTTTGACTTCAAAAATGTCAATTAAACTTTACGATCTATACGTATTGTAACAAAACCACTTATTCAATTTTATCTCTTATTATTATTTAATATTAAATAAATTTTCTGCATTCATTATTTATGTACATGTTCATAAATACCAAAGCATTAAAGCAACTAGGATACCATCAGCCAATAAACAAGATTATATTATAATTACTAAATCAATTTTTGGATAAATTTGCAGTCGGTACCGCAGCAGAGTGTGGGAATGTCTGCGCGTGATTCGCCCGTGGCTTATGACAATTTGCATTTTTTTGCCGTCGGTACCAAGTGGTCGCTTAGATAGGTAGGTACAAGTTACAAATGGTAGCGGAAACATTATTATGATATGTTTAAAAACTAACATATTTTAGAAATGTTAATAATTATTACAAATCTATGCGTCGCGCCATCTAAGTGTTAAGTTTAATACAACGACGATAGTTGCATTTTTGTATGAATGAGGCGAAAACACATGTTAACGTAAGATAAGAAAGAGACAAAAATACAATACATTGACATAAACGGTGTGGTATCAATCGTATTATATTAACCGTACATTATTACTTATAATAAGAAAATTGTATATTTTGAGTTGATGTATTTCGCTCTTGGCAACGGGTTTGTTTTATTTAATATTCGAACTAGAATTTTGCTTTCTTTTGTGGAAAATGGACATCGGTCTCATCATCAAATGAGGAGACCGATGTCCATATTGTGATTCTCTATACAGAGCAAATTTTAATGGAAGTGACCGTTATGGTAGACGAGTTCTAGAGTGGAGACCGCGTTTCGGCAAACGTAGTGTAGGACGCCCTACAACCAGGTGGAGCGATGATGATGATGGTAGCGGGTAGTGGATGACGAAGAGAAGCACAGGATAGGACCAAGTGGCTTGCCTTGGGAGAGGCCTATGTCCAGCAGTAGACGAGCGTAGGCTGATGTTGATAATGATGACTTGCCTTTAACGTATGTTATTTATGGCCTATATGTATATAAAGTTATGTGTTTCTGTAATAGAACGCCATTACCTTAAGTCTTATACCAGCCACTGACCCGGGGCGTGATCAGCTCAGCTCGGCTTTCGTTGCCAGATCGCCACCAGCCTCTGATATACTAATGGCTGCAATATCGCGTGATTTGAAATACTGCTACAAATTCAAATTCAAATTCAAATTCAAATTCAAATCGTTTATTGCTTCATTTATGCTATACAATATAAAATTATTATAGAACACAAAATGTACCCTAATCAGGGTGTTGCAATTCTGGTTTGAAGCGAGCCGATTTATTTTTTTCTTCCAATATATGGTGTACATACGTGTCATTAAAACTTTTATCATTCAAGAATTCGTCAACTGTATAATAACACTTGTATAATAATATTTCTTTCAGGGTTTTTACAAATGTGTTATGGTCATTAATGTTTTTTAATGTGGCCGGTAGGTTATTATAAATTTTTATTGCCATAGCATTTGGCCCGGAGCTTTGCATATTTAGTCTAGATTTTTGGATGATTAATTTGTTAGCATATTTAGGTCTAAGTTGATATTTACGGTTTTTATCTTGATCCGCCCTTTTAAAAAACTCTGGATATTTATTTATAAATTTACACTGTTCTAATATGTATATGCTTGTTACAGTTAGAATTTTATATTTCCTGAAATATGGCTTGTGGAAGTTTTGTATTGATATATCAGGGAGACTTACGCGAGCTAGGATACGGATTATTTTCTTTTGCTTAACAAAAACGGATTGTACGTCTGAGCTATTTCCCCAAAGGATAATACCATATCGGATCCAGGAATATGCATATGCGTAGTAAGCTGTAAGTGATGCAGTTTCGTCGGTAGCTCGTCGTAATTCAGATAATGCATATGTGAAACTAGCCAATTTGGAGTTAATTTTTTTTAATATGATATTTCCAATTTAAATGCTTATCGATGTCTAGGCCTAGGAGGGTTGCCGCGTCTACGCAATGTAATTTATTATTATTATAATTAAAATGTATGTCAAGGTGGTTCTTTTGGTGGGGTCTGAATTGCATAATTTTAGTTTTGTTTAAATTAATGTCAAGGTTATGATCGGCTAGCCAATTTACTATTTTATTAAATATGTCATTTAGAGTTGTTGTCAAGTTAAGATTATTTATACAAGATGTCAAGATAGAGATGTCATCAGCGAATAATACACAAAATTCATTTATTGATTTAGGTAGGTCGTTAATATAGATTAAAAATAGAATAAACGTGGATAGTATTATAATAAAACAATTATAATACTATCCACGTTTATTACTAACTGTAAATATAAGTATTTAAGCGGATGCGGAAACCGGCATGTTTGAGGACCACAATATTTAAAAGACATGTGTCATCCGCCAACCCGCACTTGGCCAGCGGGGTGGATTATGGCCAATATCTCTCTCCTAGTGAGAGAAGGCCCCGAGTCCCAGCAGTGGGAAAGTATAGTGCTTATGCTTATGCTAAGCGGATAATTATTGAAAAAAAGCACCTACTGAATAAGAAATAGATTAACCAGCAGTCTTTTAACCTTAAGTTACATTTGAGTTAGTAAATTGTTACTTAAGATCGAAGCTTTTATGGCCGCTTGGAAAATATTGACCCGGAAGACACCGCTTTTAGCGATAAGGTCGCCAGTTAAGGCACTAGCTTTTAAGTACTTTAGCTGTTTTCTGTATTTTTTGTGAGTGTTTTATTAAAACGTTTATCTATCTATCTATTGACACCAGAGTTTATCCAACAAGTCATGTGAATGATGAGTGTAAACTCTATGTAACGTCACTCGATTTAACGATAAACTCTCTAAAGAGTCGAAATAAATTAAAAAGTATTACATACAATGATACATTCTCTCCATTTAACGACCATTCTCTATAACGCCATAAAATGGACAGTCCCTTCAGTGTCGATATATAGAGTTTTCACTTAGATAATTCGTTTGGCAAAATTTGCTTTTGTATGTATTATTTTTTTTGTAGGGGTCGTAGATTTTTTTTGCATGTCAATAATTCTATTCTATACCTTACTTTATAGACAGAAGAATAACATTAATACCTACCTTACCTTGTTATAAGTAAGGTTCGGTAACTTCTGAAGCGGTTATTTTTATTAGTTACGAGTATAATAAAACCGCGGTTTAGAACTTAGCAATTAAAGCAATAATAAAACGTTCAATTGCTCATCTCATTCTTCTTAACCACATTTCATATTGACCCCTTTCACACCAATCTCTTTAATAATTATTCTTTATTCAGTAATTTATCCAATTTACCTCTAATGACTTTTTGCTGTAGGCGTTCTTACACTTACGTTAATATAGCCTACGATCAAAAATGTACCTACTACTATATATAAGGTGATGTCTCTAAAAACGGCAAGGAAAATAAGACCACCAGTAAGAGTGTGGTCTTATTTGAGTTTGAAGAATTTAAGCGTTATTAGTATAGTGGTACAGTTGAATTTTCTAACGTTCACTGCGTACGGTCATAAAATTGTATAGCTGTAATTGCGGAGCAAGATAGCTTATGTTAATTGCGGCACTAGTCGAAACTCAACTTTAAGACACAATGGTAAGGTTGACTTAAATTGAAATATTTTTTTGTGACTATACTATTGTATCTATTACAATTAACTACATACTGGTGGCGATTCAGCGGCACACGCAACTAAACTAAATTAAAGAAGCCTCGTCTCTTTTCACCTTAGATGGCCAGAAAAAGACGGCACGTTCTGAACCACAGACAAAACAACTAAAATCATGTCAAATATGGAATGTGCAGGCAGTTTTAGAGGTGATACAAACGAGTGCGCTCTAATGTCGCCTATATTTTCAACATTTGGCGTGATTTTAATGGTTTTGACTATGGTACAGAACGTGCCGTCTCTTTCTGGCCACTTAAGATGAAAAGAGACGGGGCTTCTTTAAATTTAGTTTAGTCGTGTGTGCCGCTGAATCGCCTCCATTGTAATAGATACAATAGTATAGTTAGCTCATGCCATTTTTTTGTGCTGTGTTTGTATGCAACACTGAATCTAGTATATATTTGATCGAAGAATACACCAATAAATTATCTTGAAGAAATCAATACAATCATGTTTGAGATGTGTACTGTGGAATGTATAAATCTTTGACCCAGCTAATTGTATTCCATAACAAAGT